>OX235267.1:26669962-28152992 GCA_944472135.2 Trichobilharzia regenti
AAAGTTGCTTCAGTGTGCGACACTCTGCACATTCTGCTTGGGTAGACAACAGTGTCGAATAGTTCATTACAACGATAAAACTGAACAGTTTATCTTCAGATTTAAACGAATAAACTAACACTGACTGGCAGTACTCCCCAGTCTTCAGTGACTATGAGAGACAGATATATGTCATAAACTTATCCGACGTGAGACGGAAAGATGAGAAGTTATTGAAAAACGGAAACGACGTGGTTGCGATTCATTTCACAATTTTAGAGTTCTACAAATCTGCACGAGTCATCAGGTGCCGGAATGAATTGAACAGAATGATGCACTAACCCAGATATACTTGTAAACATATAAACGACACTATTATTACATTCGTAATTACGGTGATAAAGTTATGATAATAACTATAACAAGAATAACAGGTTGAATATGCCAAATAAGATTACACAATATGCACAGTTTTCGGCCTAGTTTATTGCATAGCTATTTCTTTAAATACAGCTGTTCAAAGAAGAACACCTATCTGCAGCGCATCTGCGTCTCACTGATGAAACAGCTGAAGAGGAAAGTGATCCTCTAGTGTATTTTTCTTTTGTCCAAGAGAAAAGAGAAGCAAAAATTTAGAGCTGATTCGCTATGTGTGTGAGAACACTTGACGAACCACGGTCATAACTGAGTGATTATCAGAACATTGCCTAGAGAAAACAAGACTAATTAAACGAACGCAGATTCAGGTAGCCCAGTGATTCGGACAAGCCGCTTTATATCTGTTGTTTGCCAAGAATTTCTTCTTAACTTGAAATATGTCACTTTATCTTTGTCTTCCATCCATCCATCCATCCATCCAAACAAACAAACACATGCATGCATACATACAAACATACATACATACATAATATATATGAACATACACACATATATACATACATAGATTACCTGAAAAACGGTTTCCCGGAAAATGTCACAAACAGCAATTACCATTATACGTGTTTTATTTCAACAGGTACTCATTGACTTGACACAAGCGAATGCTAGTAAACACTGATGCCTCAGTTAAGACCCCATTGAAACAATTCTCATGTAGAAAGGTTAACATGGTATACGACGAGATGACGTGTGACAAATATAACACAGTATTATGACACACCATGCATGTACTTTGGAGTACGATAGCCGCCAGATGCACTTGATGCAATCATCTCTATGGCGGCGATTGAGCCGGTAAATAGAGAAGAAGCGCTGTACGGCTAGCGACCACACCCCATGGAAATAAACACCACTGCTACTGGAAATTATCATCTCAAGCTTGAATCCCTAAATCCCGTACGAGGGAAAAGGAATAAGTAATTAAAATGCAAGATGCATAATACAAGATGAGATTCAACTAACATTCCATTCCAGATCTCACTACAACTGTCTTCAATAAAGTGTCGCAAAGCTGCACTCTACATACTCAAAGAAACCACACACACTCCTAACTATGATGAAGCCTGTAAAATGCAATACCATTTAACACACGCCGTTCTCCAATGAACGTCTTCAGTTATGCAGCCGTAAATGCAGACATTCGATGGACAGCGACATCACGAAGAACCCAGTTAAGCAGGAAGTATGCAAAACAAAATAGGTATAATATTATTTTTTCTGCAATGTCACATACAAGCTTCACACACCAGTATGATAAACGACATGTAGGTAGATGATGGTGTCTAGGCGATTGTCGACGGTGTATTCATGAATACAGAATGTGAAGAGCCACAAGACAGAGTGAAACTACAACACCACGTTTATTCATAAACAGTGAAACCAAGTAAACCGCGTAGACTCGCCTAGTTAACTAGCTTGCTAGTTTTCTAGTTGGTTGTGAGCCTGCGTAAAGACGTAGGGTTGGAAACCCTTCACCAACAAATATTCCAAACCGCCAGAGAGACTTCAAAACACGGAGAATGTATTGAAAATACTAAAATTTTAAATAACAACAATCCAATTCTTCGCTGGAATAGGAGAGGCGAAATGACACAGTGGGCTGCTAAAAACTTTAGGAAAGCGAGTCAGCGAATTTGTGTTCTTTCGATGAAAGCAAGATTAAAAAATGGGTACGTGCAGTGTCCGTACAATGTACGAGACTGAGAAGGCTTCCCAGGTAGCCAAAAAGAGATACAAAGATATGTGTTAGAAGTACTGAGTATCTGCAGAGGCAGATGGAATGCATGCAGATTGACAGCATTGTCAAAAGGAGAGTCAATGACCTACTGCAATCTGCTCACCCAGATGACGACCACGAGCACACTGAGGCGCCGAGTGGCTATCATCATGTCACCAGTGTCAGCCAAAGCACTAATGCAGTGGGAACCAGTTTCATCCAAGATCGTGACAGCAAGATTCAACTCCAAAGGAAGCAGGGTAACAACTATCCAATGCTACACACTTACAAACAACACGGAACAGGAAAAGAAGGAGGAGGAGGACAACATCTCAAATGGAGACATCAAAATCCTCATGGGCGATATGAATGCAAGCCAAGCTGGGAGCAGATAATACAGGAAGAGAATTCGTCTCGGGTATTCTTGGTCTCTGGCTCGGAGAAATGAATGAGAACGGAGAATTATTCGCAGACTTCTGCTCTTTCAACGATTTGTTGGTCGGAGGGAGCGTGTACAAGCACAAGGATATACACAAAGTAACATGGATTTCGCCTGATGGACATACCACAAACCAAATAGATTTCATCTCCATGTTGCTCAAGGAAGTGGAGACGCAGCTGGCCTTCTGTATACAAAGTCAAGAAGGAGAGCACATTTCGACTAAAACCATCACCTAGTTCAAAGAAATTTCAATGTGAAGCTGAAATCCATGAAAACAAATGGAGACAGACCACTGAAACTGTAGAACAAAACTACAACGGACGCCTCCGCTACAGATATCAGAACAAAGACAGACGAAAACAAGTTGAGGGCATTGCAAATTACAGTGGATTATCTATTACACACTCAATATCTGGATTCTGATGTGTGTAGGTTTGTGAACATTGAATTGGGCATTGCTAACAATTCAAATATTCTCTACCCCTAACAAAGTGCTTTTCAAGGAACAGGGTTGATAGCATCGCGACTGACATTCTCTGTTTATCAGGCTTATTATCCACACCAGGAGGTGACTGACTGCATCGAGGAGAGGTCAAATACCCGAACACTGGGGTGTTTCACCACTGTTCTACCACTGAATCACTGACACTGATCTACTACTCGTGGAAATGTACACAATCCCATATCGATGAACTCTCTCAATGGACGGACTCAGTCACAGAAACATCATGAAACACACATGAATGATAACGTTTGAGCTGATTATAAGTTTCGTGTCATCGAAGTAATTTACTGTCCTACGTGTCTCCGTTCACTGCATTGGATGCGTATTGACCAGCCGTTTTAGAACTTCCGAATGACCCAGAATCACAAAAACGTGAAAATAACTGAGACGTGTTTAGATTTAGTGAAAACACAAACGTGATTTAGTACCGGGTAAAAGGATCGTCATTACTCACATGATATTGTTTACGTGTTATGTAAAGAGAGATTAGAATAATTATTTTCTCGATACACCTTATGAGGTTATTCTGCATCAAAGCATATATATATATGTGTGAATAAATTGGTGAGATTAAGATTACTCGAATTTCAACCCCACCGTCATGAATGCATACGTTCTGTTGGCTGTCCTCTGCTTCCCTTTAATGTGTATTGGTGGAGTCCCACCACAAACAAGTGAGTTGGACATTTCATTCTCATTGTATTACAAATGATGTCGCTTCATATTCGTACGACTACAACACTCACACTGAATAGATGTATTTGTGAAATCATGTGGGGGTGGTTTTCTCATTCCTCAGAATTCCGAATGAAATGTGGTGCTCGAAGATTGAGCTTTGGTGGTCTCAGCGACAATGAAGACTTTCACAGCGGTGGATTTGCCTTCCTCACGCCCAATGTTTCGTCTTTCCTTGAGGGTTGTATCGACTCCACGAGGTTTATGACTTGGTCATCAAAGTGACATTGAACCACAGACGTGATTTCGTTTCCGTCAATCTTGATTCACAGTTAGCAGGGTTCAATTAAACTTCATCAGTGCAGATAGAGATGATAAGAACACCTCCACGCATGTGCATAAATCTTTTGACAAAGTTCGATGGATTGAGATGTCTCTAGCACAGAAGAATTACGGAATGTGCACAATGATGTAATGAAATTCTCTGTGGTCCAGAAGAAGGTCTGAGTGAGATTCGTCACGGTGATACTCGAGACGCCTGCATACCTCAAATTCTCATTGTATAGTGAGGAGAATTGGTAGGCCGATCTTGTTGGTAGCCACAAAAACACGTAAAGTCAGCAGTAACACTAGTGCACGACAATAGTTAAAGCCCTATATTTGACTCGGAACACACATGAATGCTGAAAATCGAATGAACAGATTGACTCATTGATTTCCGTATGCATGAAGGTGCAAATACAGTCTTCTTTTAAGCAGATGATACACACTCTATTGTGTAGTCGCCTGGGTAATTCCATGACATTGGAGGCACTCTCTGTCGGGTCGGATCATCAACATTCATTGTTGCACATCATGCACACTGACGTTGTGAATATCGGATTGAGTGAAATGCACATTCTGAATACCGATTATCAGGCATCATCACGAATTTGAGTTTATTGGGGAAATACACTGTCACGCCCAATCGTCGCTCACTCTTCACCCAAATATCACGTTTCTGAGTTTCCATTTAATGGGTGGATCCATTCAAAGAACCCTTGTGGATGGACTCAGATGACTTAGCCTTGATACACATGACAGATTTCGCACAACTCAGGATTTGACCAACACGCATTTTGTGAGTGGGACTTATTCGGCAGTGATGATTCAGATCAGGGCGACGATTGAGTGCTGACTTATCAGCTGTGAGTTCATTGCTCGAATCAATCAACCTCATCACTTCGAACAAATCCCTTCCACTTACACATCGCCTCACTCTTATGAAACGCCCACAGAAACTTTAATTCATGATGAGGAGTGTGCAATTACACTACACACACACATATATATATATATATATTATATATCTTTGTCTTTTCTTCCATTTAGTCAGTGCATCATCTTGTGGAGAGTTGGGTCGATGGTGTGACCGGACAATTTTCCATCCTTGCTGCGATGGCCTGGTTTGCAGGTTGGAAGGATTCGCCAATGGAAAGTGTGTTAAATGTCTGGAGAACGATTTTCTCTGTTTGGCTAATTCTGAGTGTTGCAGTGGATATTGTTATTTCTCTAAATGTGTCAGTTCATCAATAAATGCGAACAGATTGTCATCGTGAGCATACGATTCGAGTAGGATGTCAGGCTGATTTGTGCTGAGATTTGTGCACGTCAAGTTGATGTTGATTTTAAATATATCTCTTTGTTCACAGTAAAGACTTTGTCAACGCTTTTCATATAAGAGTAAAACTTGGGAATTGTGGAAGCGTAGAACTAACTCCATTATGGATAAGATTGTATTTTCATAAATCACACAGTGTCGTACAGTGATGATAATTGACGACGTTTCAAGCACAAACTATTGGTGATAATCATATCAATCCCTCCGAAAACGTTTTACTTCATGTGCATACATGAGTGAAATTGATTAGACATTTGCATAACAATCAATATAAGAAAATGAACACTCAGAAATAACACTAATTCTGTTTCTGAATGTACATTTTCTGATTCAAATGTCTGATCAGTTTCACTCGTGAAGTTAACATTTGTGTGAGTTAATTGATGATGATTATTATTCTCTTGCGTTTCGAGTGGAACATACGATCCGTCTCCACTTTCTCCTACATATTTGTTGAGCGGTCGACTCTTGGTTGGTTTCTTCTCATAGTTACATGTTTCTTATTCTCTCTGGAGATGTGATCTTCAGTATGGAGAGAAGAGAGATGTTGATGAAAGTCTCCAATTGTCTGTTGGTAATACTTTTCGTGACTTGCGAAATTTCTGACCCGTGTAGAAGAACCGACTTCACATTACTGCTGAAAAAGCGATTCGTCTTGTTATGCATAGTGTGGAAGTTTTTTAATACGCTTCGTCTTGACGAAGGCGCATCGTGCATTTCCGATTTTAACTGGCTACCCTGTTAATCGAAAGAGGCAACGTCTGTTAAGTTTCTTCTGTTGATTGTGATTTGTGCTGGCTGTTGTTGGTCGGTTATATTTATCACCTCCATTTACTTTGATTCGTGTCTCCTCAACATCATCGGCGAGTTTGTTGGTTTTCGCTTTCAAATCCTCGAGTTTTATTACAATAAACATGGATCAACTGAGAAATCCAATTCTTCTGGAGTCTTCTCATCGGTTTCATCCTGCAGCTGATTGACTCGACCAATCTAATCACCTACTAAATATGGATGAAAATGAGGGATTGTACATGCAGCCGTGTACATGTACGCTTCACGCATCAGTCATTGTAGATCATGTTTTATTGCAAAAGTGATTTTCCGTAGATTGACATCACTCAAAACCACACACCCGAAGTGATCAGTTTTCACATCGATACACAGATACTGAATTTATTCAACGCGATTCCACAAACTTCATCAATACCAAGCATCCTAAGGTTACGAATTGACCGATTTGGTAGCTGTTGTTTTAAATGGTGGTATGATCTCAAACCTCGGTCTGTCGCATAACATGACCTGATCTATCATTATTCATCTCTGCTGCTGTTCATCACTCCACCATCGGTTCAATCATACACCAATCAGTGAACAATCAATGGCAGTGAATTTCATGTCTCTGTGTTTCTGCCAACTGTGGAACAAGCGGGGCAGTGCACTTCCATTTGTATAGAACCACGAGCTGTACACCAAACTGAGAGCCATCCTGGGAGCTGATGGATACAACTCTTTAAATAAATGCACACCACTTGTATTCCATTTTTCTACTTATCCCTCGCCACACGAGTCGAGTTGAGAAACCTGTACATTATTTTGTGCTTCACCTCTGATATTTACCACCTCTCCTGAGATAGTATTATAACAGCTGCCTCACTCTATCAGGTCACATTTGCGTTTTCATTATTCACAGACGATACTCAAGTAACATTTCCCCATACGTTGCACATAGTCATGACAAATTCCATGGAGAATAATCATAATAACATTGAACAAATTTTCCATTGATGAAAGATGGTGCTCGCATTTGTTAATGCTGGTCAAAGCTACTGAAGCTGAGTAAACAGTGATACGAAAACTGGGAGGTTCCCAGTAACACAGCTAAGGATGCATGCTTGTGCTATGCATGCGAAAGTGTGTGAAGGATAATATCTTTCTCTCATGAAAAAAGAATACTGGTGAATATTGCCAGTCAGTGTTAAGTGTGCTCACTGAAATCTGAAGATAAAGTGTTCAGTGTTATCGCTGTGGTGAACAATTTGACACTGTTGTCTAACCGAGCAGAATATACGCCGAGAAATTCGTACACAGATGCAACATATCAGGATGCCTCTGTCTGGGTACATTCAAAGGTGTAAAAATACAGGAGATGTCTATTCCAATGATTTGTGATAGGCAGAAATGTGAGGAGGAATGAATAACAAGATGGAAGCAGGAGACGTTTCAATTGAAGTGGAAGATCAAAATGAGTGATTGAATCTGTGCCAGTGAGAATGACTTTGAGTCGTATGATCAACAGTTAACAGACATCGATTCTAGGCATCCCGAAGACTCAGACCAGGTACTCTTCACACCCCTGCGTGACTAGTTCGAACGGAAAGTGAAAGACTTCATAGATTTTTGAAAGGTTTGAATTCGATCACCCTCTCGCTGTTTTCCACCTTGGTCTTAAGTCTCCTCGCACATATCAGCAAGAAAGCCAGTGGTTGTGTGTGCGTAACACGTGTACTGGTCATTGCAATAGATGCACATTCACAGCCTCACAGATCCACTTACGTATCTTACATTATACTCTACGTCTAAACTCGGTGATGCTCGCCACACTTCACCCGTCACATTCGAGATAGAATGCAGACCTCTGGGGTAAATGAAAGCCAGTTTTTGCAAGGTTTCCACATCAGCGAATATGAACATTTCATTATTGAATGAGGGTAGTAAGACAATAATCACAGTGAATTATCACACACTTTCGCATGCATAGCACAAGCATGCATCCTTAGCTGTGTTACTGGGAACCTCCCAGTTTTCGTATCACTGTTTACTCAGCTTCAGTAGCTTTGACCAGCATTAACAAATGCGAGCACCATCTTTCATCAATGGAAAATTTGTTCAATGTTATTATGATTATTCTCCATGGAATTTGTCATGACTATGTGCAACGTATGGGGAAATGTTACTTGAGTATCGTCTGTGAATAATGAAAACGCAAATGTGACCTGATAGAGTGAGGCAGCTGCTATAATACTATCTCAGGAGAGGTGGTAAATATCAGAGGTGAAGCACAAAATAATGTACAGGTTTCTCAACTCGACTCGTGTGGCGAGGGATAAGTAGAGGAATGGAATACAAGTGGTGTGCATTTATTTAAAGAGTTGTATCCATCAGCTCCCAGGATGGCTTTCAGTTTGGTGTACAGCTCGTGGTTCTATACAAATGGAAGTGCACTGCCCCGCTTGTTCCACAGTTGGCAGAAACACAGAGACATGAAATTCACTGCCATTGATTGTTCACTGATTGGTGTATGATTGAACCGATGGTGGAGTGATGAACAGCAGCAGAGATGAATAATGATAGATCAGGTCATGTTATGCGACAGACCGAGGTTTGAGATCATACCACCATTTAAAACAACAGCTACCAAATCGGTCAATTCGTAACCTTAGGATGCTTGGTATTGATGAAGTTTGTGGAATCGCGTTGAATAAATTCAGTATCTGTGTATCGATGTGAAAACTGATCACTTCGGGTGTGTGGTTTTGAGTGATGTCAATCTACGGAAAATCACTTTTGCAATAAAACATGATCTACAATGACTGATGCGTGAAGCGTACATGTACACGGCTGCATGTACAATCCCTCATTTTCATCCATATTTAGTAGGTGATTAGATTGGTCGAGTCAACCACCTGCAGGATGAAACCTGCCTGTTGGGAAGCTGTGTGGAATGATTGGCTTCATTGTGTATATGACAGCTGAACTGAACAATGAAAAGTTGAAAT
Organism: Trichobilharzia regenti; assembly: GCA_944472135.2. Lineage (NCBI taxonomy): Eukaryota > Metazoa > Platyhelminthes > Trematoda > Strigeidida > Schistosomatidae > Trichobilharzia > Trichobilharzia regenti. The sequence goes on from OX235267.1 coordinate 26,679,155, forward strand.
GTTCATAATATATTTGATGCATACAAAAGCTACGCGACTTTTCACATCAATGAAAAATAGGCGCGTGTACATGTTGTGGCGTTTGCTGCTGTGATAGGACTTTTCACTAGTAAGTAAGGGATGTCCAGCGTAATCACAAGATAGACGCTGTGAAATCAGAACAGGTAAAAACGATGGGATGTATAACCATAGATATCAACGGTTAAGTAAAGTGTAGAGGAAGATAGTACGCGGTTAGATTTGGGTCAGGTTCACGAGAACTCCTTCCGAAGTCGGAGGGAACATACACTGTCACAGAGGGACATGGTCCTGTTTATATCGTCAAAAAAGAAAATAATTAGAAACAGGATAACATCAATCAACTGCAGAAATGGATTTGAGTGGGATAAGGAATCCAGAACCAAGCTTCAAGAGGAAAGGATAAATCCAAATAGGTCGAAGCGGCTTCCCTGAAAACTGACTGATACGGAGACGAGTGTGACATGTGCTACTGATACAATTTATCAGTGGAATGCAAAAAGACGTTCATCAGCATGAATTCATCCAATAGCAAATAACATCAGAGAAAGCAAATTATATATCGTTGTGAAAATAAAATGAATACACGAAAAGTTAACACTATGAAGGACAGAAGCAGCATAGCGCGGAAGATCTGTGCAAACGGTGCTGATGGCCATCACTGATCTTAGGAGGAAGGAGGTCTTCCTGGAGATTCAGATGAGAGGCCAGTGATATTCGACACCTAAAAGTGTGAAGCTTTCAGGTGACAGCGAGGCCTGTAAGGTATCAGTTGGGTGATTGGTGGCAGACTTCGACAGACCAATGGAGAGGCAGCTGGCGATGCTGCAGTTCCGTGTCGAGAAGTCAGGAACGGATGGGGACTCGCTAGTGTTGGCAGTGAAGCTGATGAATCTACTAAGCCGTGCACTCCTCACATCGAGTGAACAGTCGAATTCGCAGCTACTGGAATACATGCTCATCGAAAGTGTCCCAGACCACATTTCACAGCGACCAAAACTTGTTCACGCTGAACAACCCATGGATATCAGTGAACTAGTCAAGGTGACGAGATAGCTATCGAGCACAACGGTAGCCACAATAGAACCATCGAAATCGGACGAATGTGAACCGAATGTTGAAGATTCGCAGCCTGAAGTAGCAGCACTACAAAGGAGTGACAGTGAACACGGATGCCCTGAATGTGACAAAGTGGGACACTGGAGGAAACATTGGCCAGAAAGAAGGGTAAGAAATCATTTCAGACAGTACAGTGAGTGTGTGTTCTTTCTCTTCCGTGAGACTAGAAATGGTGTGAGCTATTAGGTAGAGGGGGAAGCAATGTTTTCTAACTTTCGACGAATGGATGAGATGTTACAGGGTGAAATTGCTGATGAAGTTGACAGGCCTGATAACATTCCACTGCCTTTACTGAAGAAAGCAAATGGCAAGTGGAGACACTCCGTCGATTTCCAACAGCTAAGCAGCAATGACACAGCTCAGACCGTGTTCTCTGCCAACTGTAGTGGACACCTAGGATCTCCTTCAAAGCACGAACGTTTTATGGTGCTTGACCTCCGGTCTCTATACTGACAGATACGGATGAGATGGAGCGACAGAGATAAGACGGCGCTCATTGTGAGACAGAAACTATTTCGGTGAAAACGCATCCCATTTGGACCAGCAGCTGCACCGTTCACCTTCAAACCAATGATCTTGTTGCTTAGAAATTTGAAGAATGTGGAGCTGATCGGTGATGATCTCGTCATGTACAGTGAAAAAGAAAGCGACCATGTGAACCATGTCGAAGGCAAGTTAAAATGTAATGAATTTTTCGGATTGCTCATCACCCCACGAAACAAAATCTCTGATAGTCAAACGTAGTAATACACGTTTGGATGATAAAATAGGTAACGGTGGGACAAAACGACTACCGGAGAAAATTTCGCCGTCAAAGACCATTACGGCCCGAAATTCGAGAAAAAGCTGTGGCAGTTTCCGGGGAGAGAAGGGTTTCGATTTTTGAAAACTCCAAAGAGATAGCAGCGCGCTCGCTGTACAGGCCATTAAGTGAGTAGAATTTTGGTTTGTCAGAAGGTATTCTACAGCATTAAACGCCTTTTGCACAAGCAGAAAATGACTTTAAAACCTCCCGTATCCGAGGAACATTTCACACTGACCACAGATACGAGTGGCTATGGCATTGGTGCAGTACTTACACAGGGTGATGCAGTTGTCGAATACGCCAGTCGTCCTTTATCACACACAGAACAGAAGGATTCAACGATAAAGAAAGGAAGTTTAGCAATAATATGTGCAATAGATAAATAGAGACCGTATTCCCTCAGTCAACGGTTTCACGGAGAACTGGTCACAAGCGGCTACAGTTTCTGATGACGGTGACAGACCTACGTAGGAAATTGTGGTAGTGTATCCAGTACTTGCATTTGGCTGATAAAAGCTTTCGAAGAGCAAGTCAGCCGATGATAGCAAGATTAGGAATGGGTACGTGCAGTGTCCGTACAATGTACGAGACTGAGAAGGCTTCCCAGGTAGCCAAAAAGAGATACAAAGATATGTGTTAGAAGTACTGAGTATCTGCAGAGGCAGATGGAATGCATGCAGATTGACAGCATTGTCAAAAGGAGAGTCAATGACCTACTGCAATCTGCTCACCCAGATGACGACCACGAGCACACTGAGGCGCCGAGTGGCTATCATCATGTCACCAGTGTCAGCCAAAGCACTAATGCAGTGGGAACCAGTTTCATCCAAGATCGTGACAGCAAGATTCAACTCCAAAGGAAGCAGGGTAACAACTATCCAATGCTACACACTTACAAACAACACGGAACAGGAAAAGAAGGAGGAGGAGGACAACATCTCAAATGGAGACATCAAAATCCTCATGGGCGATATGAATGCAAGCCAAGCTGGGAGCAGATAATACAGGAAGAGAATTCGTCTCGGGTATTCTTGGTCTCTGGCTCGGAGAAATGAATGAGAACGGAGAATTATTCGCAGACTTCTGCTCTTTCAACGATTTGTTCGTCGGAGGGAGCGTGTACAAGCACAAGGATATACACAAAGTAACATGGATTTCGCCTGATGGACATACCACAAACCAAATAGATTTCATCTCCATGTTGCTCAAGGAAGTGGAGACGCAGCTGGTCTTCTGTATACAAAGTCAAGAAGGAGAGCACATTTCGACTCAAACCATCACCTAGTTCAAAGAAATTTCAATGTGAAGCTGAAATCCATGAAAACAAATGGAGACAGACCACTGAAACTGAAGAACAAAACTACAACGGACGCCTCCGCTACAGATATCAGAACAAAGACAGACGAAAACAAGTTGAGGGCATTGCAAATTACAGTGGATTATCTATTACACACTCAATATCTGGATTCTGATGTGTGTAGGTTTGTGAACATTGAATTGGGCATTGCTAACAATTCAAATATTCTCTACCCCTAACAAAGTGCTTTTCAAGGAACAGGGTTGATAGCATCGCGACTGACATTCTCTGTTTATCAGGCTTATTATCCACACCAGGAGGTGACTGACTGCATCGAGGAGAGGTCAAATACCCGAACACTGGGGTGTTTCACCACTGTTCTACCACTGAATCACTGACACTGATCTACTACTCGTGGAAATGTACACAATCCCATATCGATGAACTCTCTCAATGGACGGACTCAGTCACAGAAACATCATGAAACACACATGAATGATAACGTTTGAGCTGATTATAAGTTTCGTGTCATCGAAGTAATTTACTGTCCTACGTGTCTCCGTTTACTGCATTGGATGCGTATTGACCAGCCGTTTTAGAACTTCCGAATGACCCAGAATCACAAAAACGTGAAAATAACTGAGACGTGTTTAGATTTAGTGAAAACACAAACGTGATTTAGTACCAGGTGAAAGGATCGTCATTACTCACATGATATTGTTTACGTGTTATGTAAAGAGAGATTAGAATAATTATTTTCTCGATACACCTTATGAGGTTATTCTGCATCAAAGCATATATATATATATGTGTGAATAAATTGGTGAGATTAAGATTACTCGAATTTCAACCCCACCGTCATGAATGCATACGTTCTGTTGGCTGTCCTCTGCTTCCCTTTAATGTGTATTGGTGGAGTCCCACCACAAACAAGTGAGTTGGACATTTCATTCTCATTGTATTACAAATGATGTCGCTTCATATTCGTACGACTACAACACTCACACTGAATAGATGTATTTGTGAAATCATGTGGGGGTGGTTTTCTCATTCCTCAGAATTCCGAATGAAATGTGGTGCTCGAAGATTGAGCTTTGGTGGTCTCAGCGACAATGAAGACTTTCACAGCGGTGGATTTGCCTTCCTCACGCCCAATGTTTCGTCTTTCCTTGAGGGTTGTATCGACTCCACGAGGTTTATGACTTGGTCATCAAAGTGACATTGAACCACAGACGTGATTTCGTTTCCGTCAATCTTGATTCACAGTTAGCAGGGTTCAATTAAACTTCATCAGTGCAGATAGAGATGATAAGAACACCTCCACGCATGTGCATAAATCTTTTGACAAAGTTCGATGGATTGAGATGTCTCTAGCACAGAAGAATTACGGAATGTGCACAATGATGTAATGAAATTCTCTGTGGTCCAGAAGAAGGTCTGAGTGAGATTCGTCACGGTGATACTCGAGACGCCTGCATACCTCAAATTCTCATTGTATAGTGGGGAGAATTGGTAGGCCGATCTTGTTGGTAGCCACAAAAACACGTAAAGTCAGCAGTAACACTAGTGCACGACAATAGTTAAAGCCCTATATTTGACTCGGAACACACATGAATGCTGAAAATCGAATGAACAGATTGACTCATTGATTTCCGTATGCATGAAGGTGCAAATACAGTCTTCTTTTAAGCAGATGATACACACTCTATTGTGTAGTCGCCTGGGTAATTCCATGACATTGGAGGCACTCTCTGTCGGGTCGGATCATCAACATTCATTGTTGCACATCATGCACACTGACGTTGTGAATATCGGATTGAGTGAAATGCACATTCTGAATACCGATTATCAGGCATCATCACGAATTTGAGTTTATTGGGGAAATACACTGTCACGCCCAATCGTCGCTCACTCTTCACCCAAATATCACGTTTCTGAGTTTCCATTTAATGGGTGGATCCATTCAAAGAACCCTTGTGGATGGACTCAGTTGACTTAGCCTTGATACACATGACAGATTTCGCACAACTCAGGATTTGACCAACACGCATTTTGTGAGTGGGACTTATTCGGCAGTGATGATTCAGATCAGGGCGACGATTGAGTGCTGACTTATCAGCTGTGAGTTCATTGCTCGAATCAATCAACCTCATCACTTCGAACAAATCCCTTCCACTTACACATCGCCTCACTCTTATGAAACGCCCACAGAAACTTTAATTCATGATGAGGAGTGTGCAATTACACTACACACACACACATATATATATATATATATATATCTTTGTCTTTTCTTCCATTTAGTCAGTGCATCATCTTGTGGAGAGTTGGGTCGATGGTGTGACCGGACAATTTTCCATCCTTGCTGCGATGGCCTGGTTTGCAGGTTGGAAGGATTCGCCAATGGAAAGTGTGTTAAATGTCTGGAGAACGATTTTCTCTGTTTGGCTAATTCTGAGTGTTGCAGTGGATATTGTTATTTCTCTAAATGTGTCAGTTCATCAATAAATGCGAACAGATTGTCATCGTGAGCATACGATTCGAGTAGGATGTCAGGCTGATTTGTGCTGAGATTTGTGCACATCAAGTTGATGTTGATTTTAAATATATCTCTTTGTTCACAGTAAAGACTTTGTCAACGCTTTTCATATAAGAGTAAAACTTGGGAATTGTGGAAGCGTAGAACTAACTCCATTATGGATAAGATTGTATTTTCATAAATCACACAGTGTCGTACAGTGATGATAATTGACGACGTTTCAAGCACAAACTATTGGTGATAATCATATCAATCCCTCCGAAAACGTTTTACTTCATGTGCATACATGAGTGAAATTGATTAGACATTTGCATAACAATCAATATAAGAAAATGAACACTCAGAAATAACACTAAATCTGTTTCTGAATGTACATTTTCTGATTCAAATGTCTGATCAGTTTCACTCGTGAAGTTAACATTTGTGTGAGTTAATTGATGATGATTATTATTCTCTTGCGTTTCGAGTGGAACATACGATCCGTCTCCACTTTCTCCTACATATTTGTTGAGCGGTCGACTCTTGGTTGGTTTCTTCTCATAGTTACATGTTTCTTATTCTCTCTGGAGATGTGATCTTCAGTATGGAGAGAAGAGAGATGTTGATGAAAGTCTCCAATTGTCTGTTGGTAATACTTTTCGTGACTTGCGAAATTTCTGACCCGTGTAGAAGAACCGACTTCACATTACTGCTGAAAAAGCGATTCGTCTTGTTATGCATAGTGTGGAAGTGTTTTAATACGCTTCGTCTTGACGAAGGCGCATCGTGCATTTCCGATTTTAACTGGCTACCCTGTTAATCGAAAGAGGCAACGTCTGTTAAGTTTCTTCTGTTGATTGTGATTTGTGCTGGCTGTTGTTGGTCGGTTATATTTATCACCTCCATTTACTTTGATTCGTGTCTCCTCAACATCATCGGCGAGTTTGTTGGTTTTCGCTTTCAAATCCTCGAGTTTTATTACAATAAACATGGATCAACTGAGAAATCCAATTCTTCTGGAGTCTTCTCATCGGTTTCATCCTGCAGCTGATTGACTCGACCAATCTAATCACCTACTAAATATGGATGAAAATGAGGGATTGTACATGCAGCCGTGTACATGTACGCTTCACGCATCAGTCATTGTAGATCATGTTTTATTGCAAACGTGATTTTCCGTAGATTGACATCACTCAAAACCACACACCCGAAGTGATCAGTTTTCACATCGATACACAGATACTGAATTTATTCAACGCGATTCCACAAACTTCATCAATACCAAGCATCCTAAGGTTACGAATTGACCGATTTGGTAGCTGTTGTTTTAAATGGTGGTATGATCTCAAACCTCGGTCTGTCGCATAACATGACCTGATCTATCATTATTCATCTCTGCTGCTGTTCATCACTCCACCATCGGTTCAATCATACACCAATCAGTGAACAATCAATGGCAGTGAATTTCATGTCTCTGTGTTTCTGCCAACTGTGGAACAAGCGGGGCAGTGCACTTCCATTTGTATAGAACCACGAGCTGTACACCAAACTGAAAGCCATCCTGGGAGCTGATGGATACAACTCTTTAAATAAATGCACACCACTTGTATTCCATTTCTCTACTTATCCCTCGCCACACGAGTCGAGTTGAGAAACCTGTACATTATTTTGTGCTTCACCTCTGATATTTACCACCTCTCCTGAGATAGTATTATAGCAGCTGCCTCACTCTATCAGGTCACATTTGCGTTTTCATTATTCACAGACGATACTCAAGTAACATTTCCCCATACGTTGCACATAGTCATGACAAATTCCATGGAGAATAATCATAATAACATTGAACAAATTTTCCATTGATGAAAGATGGTGCTCGCATTTGTTAATGCTGGTCAAAGCTACTGAAGCTGAGTAAACAGTGATACGAAAACTGGGAGGTTCCCAGTAACACAGCTAAGGATGCATGCTTGTGCTATGCATGCGAAAGTGTGTGATAATTCACTGTGATTATTGTCTTACTACCCTCATTCAATAATGAAATGTTCATATTCGCTGATGTGGAAACCTTGCAAAACCTGGCTTTCATTTACCCCAGAGGTCTGCATTCTATCTCGAATGTGACGGTGTGAAGTGTGGCGAGCATCACCGAGTTTAGACGTAGAGTATAATGTAAGATACGTAAGTGGATCTGTGAGGCTGTGAATGTGCATCTATTGCAATGACCAGTACACGTGTTACGCACACACAACCACTGGCTTTCTTGCTGATATGTGCGAGGAGACTTAAGACCAAGGTGGAAAACAGCGAGAGGGTGATCGAATTCAAACCTTTCAAAAATCTATGAAGTCTTTCACTTTCGGTTCGACCTAATCACCCAGCGGATGCCCGGAGCTCTCCATCGGGTTGACTGTCCATTGTATGACAGTCTAGGGAGATGGCTAAACCCTGATTCCAAACCTCCAACGACTGGCCTATGAAGCTCACTGGAGCTCACCGGCAGACATATGGACAAAGGGCTTTTTGGATGTCCTGGATGTCTTGCCCCATTCGAAAAGGCGTATGAACCGAACTCCGGTCACCGGCTCTCAATGGATAGTGGACTCCTTACTCCACTCCTACTGCCTTGTAGGTCACACTTGGCTGTGTAAAGGCTAGAGCTGCTCTCTCAAACAAAAGGCCGAGCGATTCTGGGGACATCACTCGTACCTTATTCCCATGAAACTTCATGAACTGTCTTACAAACAACTCTCACCAAGCTACGGCGTCCCCGGTAAGCGACGCGCCCTGTGCTCACCCGGTGGCCAGTGTGAAAAGTAAGCCAGCTGGGAAATTAACACTTAGAAACCAACTATTTGTTGGCTGCTGGAATGTTAGGACGCTGTTGGATCCTGGTAGCCAGTCTATCACCATGTGTTCTTTATACGACTACAAGGTGGACATAGCGTGTCTATCTGAAGTGAGGTTACCCGATCATGGCTCCCGCCGAATAGCCGTACCTGGAACAGATTCTTCATTCTGGTTGCTTCATAGTGGACCCCAGAATAATTCGAGACAACATGGGGTAGCATTTGCTCTCAGTAACAAAGCCAATTATGCCCTAATATCATTCGAACGGTCAACTCCAAAGTTGCAATCGCTAGGTTCAAGGGTTTCCCGCTCGACATTTCTGTTCTCGCTGTCTATGCTCCAACCCTCGACTCTGATGAAAGTATCAAAGACGAATTTTATGACAATCTTCAAGAGTCAATCAACAAAATCCCAAAGCGTGACGTTCTCATAGTAGCCGGCGATTGGAACGCCCGCACTGGCCCTTCAGACGACGCGACAAAACATATACTAGGCAAACACGGTCTCGATCAGCGCTGCCGTAATGGTGATAGACTTTTAGCTTTTTCTGATTGCAATCGATTATATATCACCAACACTCGATTTCAACACCCTAGAAAACATCTTCTCACCTGGTATTCGAACGACGGTCGCACTGCACATCAGATCGACTACATCCTAGTGCGCTCACGCTGGATCTCCTCGGTGGAAGACTGTCGATCCTATCGTGGCGCAGAGGCCGGAAATAAAGGGGGATCAGACCATACTCTAGTTCGGGCGAAATTCAAACTTCGTTTAACAACACGCCAGAAGGCGCGACCTCCGAAGCGTATCAATGTTGCTCCGCTTCAATGTTCAACAAAGCGACAAGCCTTGTCCAAACAAATCCAGGCCGAACTAAGCGCCGCAGATGAACCAACATCCACATCTTCTAATACACCTGAGACAAGATGGAATCATTTCAAAGAAGTAGTCTCTAAAGCTTCAATTTCGCATTTGGGTACCACTTCCACGAAGCAGAAAGACTGGATTTCAGAGTACACCATGCATCTATCCTCGCAAGCCAGAGACGCTCGCCTAGCAAAGTCTCCAGTTTATCGCTCCCTCAGGCGCAAAGCTACACAGTCTGCTAGGAATGACAGAAATCGCTATTGCTCTAATGTGGCGACTAACATGGAAGCAGCATCAAATGTAGGCGATTTCGGAAAACTTTATCGCCTCATACGCCTATCATCTGGCAAACGCCTTAACAGTCATGCTGTGTTACGCACAGCATCAGAAGAAATTATTTCGGACACCAATGGTAAGATGGAACGATGGGCCGAACATTTCAAGCAGCTACTCAATCGCAACGCTGGTCAACCGTCTCATCGACCGATACGACACTTACCAACACCCTACTTAGTTGACTGCGATCCACCCACTCCAACCGAAATAGCTAAAACGACTAACAGACTCAGAAACAAAAAAGCTCCGGGCGAAGATGGTCTACCTCCAGAAATATACAAGGCCTGCACTCCAGCGCTAATCGATTCACTGCACTCACTGTTCTGCTCAATTTGGGAGTCCGAAACCATTCCTTCCGATTGGAGCACCTCAGTTCTGCTACCGTTCCACAAAAAGGGAGACAGGTCACTATGCGAGAACTACCGAGGCATAAGTCTGATTGATATCGCTGCTTAGGATTTTGTTTCCATTCTCCTGAACCTCTTCGCGGCCGAACGCCACGTGTGAACAAGGCCAAATCAAGCCGGATTTCGACCTGAAAGAGGCTGTGTTGATCAATTATTCACACTGCGAAGAATTTTGAAACACAGGGACAAATTCCAACAGCCGACGGTTGCTTGTTTCATCGACTTCCGAGCGGCATTCGACTCAGTTGATCGAGGAGCACTCTGGTATCTAATGGAGCTCGACGGAGTTCCGACCAAGCTAATCAACCTGCTCAGGTCATACTATTCCAACACCAAAGCTCGAGTCCGAGTGAACGGTGAAGAGTCTCGCACTTTTGAGGTAACCAGCGGTGTCCGGCAAGGTTGTCCAGCATCCCACATTCTTCCATTATAGATAAGATTTTATTTTGATAAATCGCACAGTGTTTACAGTTATATGAACTGATTACGTTTCGAGCACAAACTATTGCTCATAATCATATCAAGTTACTCACACAACTTTGATCTTTCATTTATATACATGTGTGGAATGGATTAGATATTGGATTAAAAATCAATGTGAGATAATGCACATTCAGAAATAATCGTACGAGTGTAGTTGATCAATTGCAATTAGATGGGAAAATTGGACGAGTGTTTTTACAGTCATAATAAGCTGCTTGTTAGAATGTGTTTGAATTGAAATAGAATTTTAAGATTACTTATTATCTTCTTCTGGTTTGACTGATGGCATTAATACGAGTGTTATTGATCTACTATAATCAGATGGAAGATACGACGAGTGTTTTAATAGTCATAATAAGTTGTTTGTTAGAATGTTGTGATGTGTTTGAATTGAAATAGAATTTTAATATTATTTGTTACCCTCTTCTGATCTGACCTGCGATAAAAATATCTTCCATATCTCTGGTATTTGCATTGAGTCATTTTTGTTGCATGTGTTGGGTGTGGACTCGATAAATAAGGATTCCGTAATCAACCTCTCTCCACTTAGCTATATTACTTTTTAGAATTTTAACCCTATCCCACCCTATTGTGTGGTTGTTTGTTATTGCATGAAGTGCAATAGCTGAGCTTTTTTCTAAATTACTTATCTTTTCAGGGTCAACCATTATTACCTTAGCTAAATTCTTATGTTCTGTTAGTCTGACTATCCCTGACCTACTAGTTTGACCTATGTAGTTGACCTCACAGTCCAATTTTCCCATCTAATTGCAATTGATCAACTACACTCGTACGATTATTTCTGAATGTGCATTATCTCACATTGATTTTTAATCCAATATCTAATCCATTCCACACATGTATATAAATGAAAGATCAAAGTTGTGTGAGTAACTTGATATGATTATGAGCAATAGTTTGTGCTCGAAACGTAATCAGTTCATATAACTGTAAACACTGTGCGATTTATCAAAATAAAATGTTATCAATAATGAATTTATACTCTACCACATAGCCCAAGTTTTATACTTATATGAATCCCTCATCCTGTTCAATTTTGCAATCGATTGGATTTTGCGGAACGCCCTAAACGAGCACCACGGCGTCCAACTTTCGCCCGATATTCACATAACCGACCTCGAATTCGCCGACGACGTCGTGATATTAGCTGTAAACTTCCCGATATGCGACAGGTGCTCGACCAGATAAACCACCTCGCGCTTATTATCGGTTTGAAAATTAACACTTCCAAAACCAAAATGTTTTCGAGCACATCCACCAGCAATGATGAAATCTTATCCTTGAAGGGACCACCTAAAAAATTTGTCTCCTCCTACATATATGGGACATAAATAATCCCCAACGACGAACAAAAAAAAAAAGAAGTGAGCGCGAGCATCACCCCCCCCGAGACGTTTTTACAGCGGAGGAGGGTTTTTTGGAGGAAAAAAAAAAAAACCCCCAGTACAAAAATTCGGAACTATCAAGCCCTCACAAACCCCCTTCTCTATTGCCGGGAAAACAGGCCTCTTCTCGCCGCAGAATTTTTCAGAACCGAGGGGGTAGAACACTGTTGTCTCCCGTAAAATATTCTTGTTCTTTGGGAGGACAAAAAATCCTACAAAGAAGTGCGTCGTCGTTGCTACAACATCAACCAAATTCAAAGTCATTCTCACTGGCACAGATTCAATCACACATTCTGACCTTCCACATCAATTGAAACGTCTCCTGCTTCCATCTTGTTATTCATTCCTCCTCACATTTCTGCTCATCACAGTTCATTGGAATAGACATCGCCTGTATTTTTACACCTTTGAATGTACCCAGACACAGGCATCCTGAATTGTTGCATCTGTGTACGAAGTTCCATGTGGAAACTCAGTCAATCATTAGATAATATGTGACCAGCCGTCTTAGAACTTCCGAATGACCCAGAAACACAAAACGTGTAAATAACTGAGACGTGTTTAGATTTAGTGAAAACACAAACGTGATTTAGTACCAGGTGAAAGGATCGACATTACTCACATGATATTGTTTACGTGTTATGTAAAGAGATATTAGAATAATTATTTTCTCGATACACCTTATGAGGTTATTCTGCATCAAAGCATATATATATATATGTGTGAATAAATTGGTGAGATTAAGATTACTCGAACTTCCACCTTACTGTCATGAATGTATACGTTCTGTTGGCTGTCCTCTGCTTCCCTTTAATGTGTATTGGTGAAAATATCACCCGGAAATACCACCAAAAGCACACAAGGAAATTCCAGTGGATACCAATTCTTCAACAAAGGACGAATTCACGATTGCGATCAAATTACTGAAGTCCAGGGAGGCAGCAGGACCAGACGGAATCCCTCCGAAAGCAATGAAAACGGCCTAAGAAATTACAGCAGATGTTCTCACTCCATGACTGCAAAACGTTGGGAAAGAAAGAAAGGTGCCTACTTATAGTAAGAAGTGCTACTTCGTCAAACTACTAAAAAAAGGCAACTTGGGTCTGTGCAAGAACTGACTGGCCTGGGATAATGATTCTGTCCACGCCAAATATAATTATCAGTCACATCATCCTGGAGACAATGAAGGATGCACTGGATACAGAATTCAGCCAACTGGAACAAGCTGGATTCGGTAAAGTCAAATCATGTGCTAATCAAGATACAACTCTATTCATCGTCATCGAACAAAGCATTGAATCACTGTCAAACCTACACTTCAACTCCATCGACTTCAAAACAGCCTTCGACGGCGTAGACCGTGAAGTAATTTCGAAAATACCTATTCTTACTCTTGCTTTCATCGAAATGACATCAATCGGCTGACTCGCTTTCCGAAGGTTTTCACCAGCCCACTGTGTCATTTCGCCTCTCCGATTCCAGCGTAGAATTGGATTGTTGTTAATTAAAGTTTTTGTATTTTTAATACATTCTCCGTGTTTTGAAGTCTCTCTGGCGGTTTGGAATATTTGTTGGTGAAGGGTTTCCAACCCTACGTCTTTACGCAGGCTCACAACCAACTAGAAAACTAGCAAGCTAGTTAACTAGGCGAGTCTACGCGGTTTACTTGGTTTCACTGTTTATGAATAAACGTGATGTTGTAGTTTCACTCTGTCTTGTGGCTCTTCACATTCTGTATTCGTGAATGCACGGTCGACAATTGCCTAGACACCATCATCTACCGACATGTCGTTTATCATACTGGTGTGTGAAGCTTGTATGTGACATTGCAGAAAAAATAATATTATACCTATTTTGTTTTGCATACTTCCTGCTTAACTGGGTTCTTCGTGATGTCGCTGTCCATCGAATGTCTGCATTTACGGCTGCATAACTGAAGACGTTCATTGGAGAACGGCGTGTGTTAAATGGTATTGCATTTTACAGGCTTCATCATAGTTAGGAGTGTGTGTGGTTTCTTTGAGGATTTAGAGTGCAGCTTTGCGACACTTTATTGAAGACAGTTGTAGTGAGATCTGGAATGGAATGTTAGTTGAATCTCATCTTGTATTATGCATCTTGCATTTTAATTACTTATTCCTTTTCCCTCGTACGGGATTTAGGGATTCAAGCTTGAGATGATAATTTCCAGTAGCAGTGGTGTTTATTTCCATGGGGTGTGGTCGCTAGCCGTACAGCGCTTCTTCTCTATTTACCGGCTCAATCGCCGACATAGAGATGATTGCATCAAAAGCATCTGGCGGCTATCGACCTCCAAAGTACATGCATGGTGTGTCATAATACTGTGTTATATTTGTCACACGTCATCTCGTCGTATACCATGTTAACATATCTACATGAGGATTGTTTCAATGGGGTCAAAATTGGGGCATCATTACTAACTAGCATTCGTTTGTGACCAGGCGTATAATAGTAATTCGTGTTTGGGACATTTTCGCGGAAACCGTTTTTCAGGTAATCTATGTATGTAGGTATGTATTTATGTATATATCTGTCTCTCATAAGCGCAGAATACTGGTTAATACTGCCAGTCAGTGTTTAGTGTGTTCAATGAAATCTGAAGATAAAGGGTTCAGTGTTATCGCTGTGGTGAACAATTTGACACTGTTGTCTACACGAGCAGAATGTTACTAGAGTGTCAAATATCGTCAAATGACTGACTGAGTTTCCAAATGGAACTTCGTACACAGATGCAACAATTCAGGATGCCTCTGTCTGGGTACATTCAAACGTGCAAAAATACAGACGATGTCTATTCCAATGGACTGTGATGGGCTAAAATGTGAGGAAGTATAAATAACATGATGAATGCAGGAGACGTCTCAATTGATGTGGAAGGTCAGAATGTGTGATTGAATCTGTGCCAGTGAGAATGACTTTGAGTCGTATGATCAACAATTACACACATTTATGCTACCCGAAGACTCAGACCAGGTACTCTTCACACCCCTGCGTGAGTAGTTCTAACCGAAAGAGAAAGACTTCATAGATTTTTGAAAGGTTTGAATTCGATCACCCTCTCGCTGTTTTCCACCTTGGTCTTAAGTCTCCTCGCACATATCAGCAAGAAAGGCAGTGGTTGTGTGTGCGTAACACGTGTACTGGTCATTGCAATAGATGCACATTCACAGCCTCACAGATCCACTTACGTATCTTACATTATACTCTACGTCTAAACTCGGTGATGCTCGCCACACTTCACCCGTCACATTCGAGATAGAATGCAGACCTCTGGGGTAAATGAAAGCCAGTTTTTGCAAGGTTTCCACATCAGCGAATATGAACATTTCATTATTGAATGAGGGTAGTAAGACAATAATCACAGTGAATTATCACACACTTTCGCATGCATAGCACAAGCATGCATCCTTAGCTGTGTTATTGGGAACCTCCCAGTTTTCGTATCACTGTTTACTCAGCTTCAGTAGCTTTGACCAGCATTAACAAATGCGAGCACCATCTTTCATCAATGGAAAATTTGTTCAATGTTATTATGATTATTCTCCATGGAATTTGTCATGACTATGTGCAACGTATGGGGAAATGTTACTTGAGTATCGTCTGTGAATAATGAAAACGCAAATGTGACCTGATAGAGTGAGGCAGCTGCTATAATACTATCTCAGGAGAGGTGGTAAATATCAGAGGTGAAGCACAAAATAATGTACAGGTTTCTCAACTCGACTCGTGTGGCGAGGGATAAGTAGAGGAATGGAATACAAGTGGTGTGCATTTATTTAAAGAGTTGTATCCATCAGCTCCCAGGATGGCTTTCAGTTTGGTGTACAGCTCGTGGTTCTATACAAATGGAAGTGCACTGCCCCGCTTGTTCCACAGTTGGCAGAAACACAGAGACATGAAATTCACTGCCATTGATTGTTCACTGATTGGTGTATGATTGAACCGATGGTGGAGTGATGAACAGCAGCAGAGATGAATAATGATAGATCAGGTCATGTTATGCGACAGACCGAGGTTTGAGATCATACCACCATTTAAAACAACAGCTACCAAATCGGTCAATTCGTAACCTTAGGATGCTTGGTATTGATGAAGTTTGTGGAATCGCGTTGAATAAATTCAGTATCTGTGTATCGATGTGAAAACTGATCACTTCGGGTGTGTGGTTTTGAGTGATGTCAATCTACGGAAAATCACGTTTGCAATAAAACATGATCTACAATGACTGATGCGTGAAGCGTACATGTACACGGCTGCATGTACAATCCCTCATTTTCATCCATATTTAGTAGGTGATTAGATTGGTCGAGTCAATCAGCTGCAGGATGAAACCGATGAGAAGACTCCAGAAGAATTGGATTTCTCAGTTGATCCATGTTTATTGTAATAAAACTCGAGGATTTGAAAGCGAAAACCAACAAACTCGCCGATGATGTTGAGGAGACACGAATCAAAGTAAATGGAGGTGATAAATATAACCGACCAACAACAGCCAGCACAAATCACAATCAACAGAAGAAACTTAACAGACGTTGCCTCTTTCGATTAACAGGGTAGCCAGTTAAAATCGGAAATGCACGATGCGCCTTCGTCAAGACGAGCGTATTAAAACAGTTCCACACTATGCATAACAAGACGAATCGCTTTTTCAGCAGTAATGTGAAGTCGGTTCTTCTACACGGGTCAGAAATTTCGCAAGTCACGAAAAGTATTACCAACAGACAATTGGAGACTTTCATCAACATCTCTCTTCTCTCCATACTGAAGATCACATCTCCAGAGAGAATAAGAAACATGTAACTATGAGAAGAAACCAACCAAGAGTCGACCGCTCAACAAATATGTAGGAGAAAGTGGAGACGGATCGTATGTTCCACTCGAAACGCAAGAGAATAATAATCATCATCAATTAACTCACACAAATGTTAACTTCACGAGTGAAACTGATCAGACATTTGAATCAGAAAATGTACATTCAGAAACAGATTTAGTGTTATTTCTGAGTGTTCATTTTCTTATATTGATTGTTATGCAAATGTCTAATCAATTTCACTCATGTATGCACATGAAGTAAAACGTTTTCGGAGGGATTGATATGATTATCACCAATAGTTTGTGCTTGAAACGTCGTCAATTATCATCACTGTACGACACTGTGTGATTTATGAAAATACAATCTTATCCATAATGGAGTTAGTTCTACGCTTCCACAATTCCCAAGTTTTACTCTTATATGAAAAGCGTTGACAAAGTCTTTACTGTGAACAAAGAGATATATTTAAAATCAACATCAACTTGATGTGCACAAATCTCAGCACAAATCAGCCTGACATCCTACTCGAATCGTATGCTCACGATGACAATCTGTTCGCATTTATTGATGAACTGACACATTTAGAGAAATAACAATATCCACTGCAACACTCAGA
Source organism: Trichobilharzia regenti (assembly GCA_944472135.2). Taxonomy (NCBI): domain Eukaryota; kingdom Metazoa; phylum Platyhelminthes; class Trematoda; order Strigeidida; family Schistosomatidae; genus Trichobilharzia; species Trichobilharzia regenti. The sequence continues at coordinate 26,696,711 of OX235267.1, forward strand.
ATTAGCCAAACAGAGAAAATCGTTCTCCAGACATTTAACACACTTTCCATTGGCGAATCCTTCCAACCTGCAAACCAGGCCATCGCAGCAAGGATGGAAAATTGTCCGGTCACACCATCGACCCAACTCTCCACAAGATGATGCACTGACTAAATGGAAGAAAAGACAAAGATATATATATATATATATATGTGTGTGTGTAGTGTAATTGCACACTCCTCATCATGAATTAAAGTTTCTGTGGGCGTTTCATAAGAGTGAGGCGATGTGTAAGTGGAAGGGATTTGTTCGAAGTGATGAGGTTGATTGATTCGAGCAATGAACTCACAGCTGATAAGTCAGCACTCAATCGTCGCCCTGATCTGAATCATCACTGCCGAATAAGTCCCACTCACAAAATGCGTGTTGGTCAAATCCTGAGTTGTGCGAAATCTGTCATGTGTATCAAGGCTAAGTCAACTGAGTCCATCCACAAGGGTTCTTTGAATGGATCCACCCATTAAATGGAAACTCAGAAACGTGATATTTGGGTGAAGAGTGAGCGACGATTGGGCGTGACAGTGTATTTCCCCAATAAACTCAAATTCGTGATGATGCCTGATAATCGGTATTCAGAATGTGCATTTCACTCAATCCGATATTCACAACGTCAGTGTGCATGATGTGCAACAATGAATGTTGATGATCCGACCCGACAGAGAGTGCCTCCAATGTCATGGAATTACCCAGGCGACTACACAATAGAGTGTGTATCATCTGCTTAAAAGAAGAATGTATTTGCCACTTCATCCATACGGAATTCAATGAGTCGATCTGTTTATCCGATTTTCAGCATTCATGTGTGTTCCGAGTCAAGTAAATAGTTTCAACTGTTGGCGTCTCGAGTATCACCGTGACGAATCTCACTCAGACCTTCTTCTGGACCACAGAGAATTTCATTACATCATTGTGCACATTCCGTAATTCTTCTGTGCTAGAGACATCTCAATCCATCGAACTTTGTCAAAAGATTTATGCACATGCGTGGAGGTGTTCTTATCATCTCTATCTGCACTGATGAAGTTTAATTGAACCCTGCTAACTGTGAATCAAGATTGACGGAAACGAAATCACGTCTGTGGTTCAATGTCACTTTGATGACCAAGTCATAAACCTCGTGGAGTCGATACAACCCTCAAGGTAAGACGAAACATTGGGCGTGAGGAAGGCAAATCCACCGCTGTGAAAGTCTTCATTGTCGCTGAGACCACCAAAGCTCAATCTTCGAGCACCACATTTCATTCGGAATTCTGAGGAATGAGAAAACCACCCCACATGATTTCACAAATACATCTATTCAGTGTGAGTGTTGTAGTCGTACGAATATGAAGCGACATCATTTGTAATACAATGAGAATGAAATGTCCAACTCACTTGTTTGTGGTGGGACTCCACCAATACACATTAAAGGGAAGCAGAGGACAGCCAACAGAACGTATGCATTCATGACGGTGGGGTTGAAATTCGAGTAATCTTAATCTCACCAATTTATTCACACATATATATATATATGCTTTGATGCAGAATAACCTCATAAGGTGTATCGAGAAAATAATTATTCTAATCTCTCTTTACATAACACGTAAACAATATCATGTGAGTAATGACGATCCTTTTACCCGGTACTAAATCACGTTTGTGTTTTCACTAAATCTAAACACGTCTCAGTTATTTTCACGTTTTTGTGTTTCTGCGTGATGTAGAAAACGTAAAACGGTTAGTCAATACGCATGTGACATTGAATTGCTTCGATGATAGGAAACTTTTTATCAGCTCGAGCATTATCATTCATGTGTGTTTGATTATGTTCCTGTGACTGTCTCCATCCATTGAGAGATTTCTTTGATTTGGGATTGTGTACATTTCAATGTGTAGTATGTAATAGTTGAAGTTTTACCTTCTAGTTTTGGCAAATAAATCACTTTCAACCTGAATTTCATGTTTCCTCATAACCATCTCATATTTTTATCCCACATCACGCGAATTGAAGAGAATTATGCAATCCACATGCCTGTCATCTATAATTCAATTAGTGAGTTACTTGTGTGTGTGTGTGTGTGGATATTAACCGGCTGTTTGTGAGTGGAATTTAGCTGGAGTGGTGTGTCTTGTGACCGTTATCTTACATTCGTATTATGATACACGAATTAAAAGAGGCAGATTCCGTTGGCGTCAGCTGTTTGTAGAGTGGGAACTCCTGACGTTAGTCGAAAAGTGATTAACAACTACCCTTAGTCGAGTTCTTTTTCATTAGTGTCACTATAATACCGAATGTAGTCCGATTATCACAAGATTGACACTTTCACTACTAGGACAAATTCAGATATATAAATGATGGACACTGTTGTGTTAAAATAGCTTCTCAACTATTCATGATTCGGCGTTCTCCATCATATTTCTAACGTTCGTTTCCTCGCGATAGTGAATATATCAATGATTATCACTGGTAAAGCAAAGCTTATGGATTGTAGAATTTCCAGATCATGAATATAGATAATCGATTGTACTGTGTAGTGCATTGAGTGCTCTCTACCATTCCGAAGTCACGGATTTGAAGAAGCGAAACTGATAGTGTTTCACTAAAGATTCTCCATTCTGGGAATTGTTTGACCACGAATCAGTGTAGCTTGTCGCCTTCTCCTCAACTGTCGCGGTACATCAATAACACCATCGTATTTCTACATTTCTGTCATCTAAGAGTGAAAATTTGTCGTGAATGAAACACACTGTTTCATCATTGCACACATGATGGATAGTCCAGTTTGGTGAATAGATCTGTTGAAATGTATTTTTACTGATGTGTATATGTCTGCATTATTTCATTCCACGAACCGAGAGTCTAGTTAGCCATGTGTTTCTTGGTGGAGAATATCACGGCTCAACATGGAAGTCTATGGCATCATTTACTGTTAATGTGGTCTGAGAAATGAAAGAGGAACGGAAATTATCCGAGGAAGAAATTAGAGTTGGTTTCCACGCAATGCGCAACACACTGATGCGTGAACACAATGGAGTGAATCAAATTCATTTTTATGAAAAACAATGATCACCAGCTGATCACATGTTTAAATTATGTTTCGACAGTGTTTGCAAGACAAGCCTCATCTCTCTCGAAATAACCCAAACCTGATCACTGAATACAATTCTGTTATAACTGCACTGAATTAAGGTAAACCCCGTCGTCAATTTGTTATAACTGTAGGGAATTCAATGAAGACGTTTTCACCTTGCTCTGTCTGCGCCTGAACTAATCTGCCTATCTGCTTGTCGTACCTTCCGACTTAGTAAAGCACGCAAATATCATAAGACAAAGGCTGGACTGTGACTGTGTATTGAAGTGCAACAACGATAAAGAAAGCCATGGTATTTATACATTTTACAACAATATGGACAGCTAACAGCATTTGAAATAATTTATCTTAATAGCCAATAACAAAGTGCGTGAGAGATGATAATATACCATATGTGCGAGGTTGACAGTCAGTAACAAAATGTGTGGGAATGATAATATACCATATATAGAAAATTAGCAGTCACTACCAAAATGTGTGAGAATGATAATATACCATATATACAAGATTAACAGTCACTACCAAAATGCGTGAGAATGATAATATACCATATATACAAAATTAGCAGTCAATACCAAAATGTGTGAGAATGATAACATACCATATATGCAAGTTTAAACAGTCAATACCAAAATATGTGGGATCCTATCACCTCCCCCCGTAAAGAGTGAAGGACTTGCTTTTTGGATCTATTTGTAAAGGTTTCGGAGCTCTTCTTTGTCGAGTTGACCTTCGCATGGTACTGGATAGTGTGTGATCTGTGTCCCGGGCTTCCGGCTGTGGAAGATTAAATGTATCTACTAATACTTCTAACGTGAGGTCTCGTCTCCCATTGTCAAGTCTATCTGACGCATCTCGTATATGATTCGTGTGTCTGACACATAACTGTCCTTCTACATTCACTTTGTATAAAACCCTTCCTTTCTGCCCCACTATTTGTCCTCGAATCCATCTCGGAGGTGAATAGCGAAAATCTTGTACATAAACTTGCTGATTCAATTTGAAAACTCGACGTTTAGCTCCGTGATGGCGATTGAATTGGTTTTCCATTTTTGTATTTCTGCAGCCCTGCTTTACTTGCCTAGGCTTAATTGAGTCGAGGGCAGTTCTGATCTTTCGGCCAAATATAATTTCCGCTGGGGATAACTGATTTGGGGCGGAAGGATTTGGCGTCGTACGATAATGCAGCAAGAATCTATCCAAAATTTCTTCTGTTGTTCCCTCCCCCTTCGCTTTTGCATAAGCACGCTTAAAAGTGTCGACGAAACGTTCAGCCTGTCCATTCGACTAGGGATGATACAGGGGGCTACGAATATGCTGGATGCCAAACTGTTTGCAGAAATCTGAGAACAGTGATGAGGTGAACTGCGATCCATTATCGGACACCAGAACATCAGGCATACCAAAACGACAGAATAGTTGACGTAGGTGGGACACTGTTGCAATTGATGTGGCAGAATGCATAGGAAATATCTCTGGCCATTTGGAAAACGCGTCGACACATATTAAGAAATGCATACTATTGAACGGTCCAGCGAAGTCAACATGAACACGGGACCATGGTTTGTCCGGTCGTGGTCAGGAACATAGTTCTGTCTTGCGTGGACACTTTGATGCTTGAGCACATTTACTACACTTGCGAACGAGGTCTTCGATATGGTCATCGATGTTGGGCCAGTAAACATAACTGCGAGCGATCGCCTTCATTCTCCCAACACCAGGATGTGATATATGAAGCTGCCGAAGCACATAGTCACGAAGATTAGCTGGAACTACAACACGATCAGCAAACATTATGCATTCATTAACGATGGATAGGGATTGGCGTCGCTGGTAAAACTGTTTTAAAACATTTGAATGAACATGTGGAGGCCAGCCAAATCGGATGAACTTTGATACTTGCTGTAAAACCGGATCACGCAGTATGTGTCTGGCAACCTCAACTGCAGTCACCGGAAGAAGTTGAGTCGCGCCTATCAGAACTCTGTTTACATCATCTTCAACAGAGATGGATGTAATAACAACATCCTCGCTTTCCAACTTCTGATGGCTTAGCAGCCGTGATAATGCATCTACCTGGCCAAATTCAGAGGTAGGTTTGTATGTGATATCAAAATTATATCCCAGTAACATGACAGCCCACCTTTGAAGCCGATTCGCAGTGTACACTGGAACGCCTTTTTTCGAACCAAATATCGATAACAGGGGTTTATGGTCAGTAAATAGGGTGAATTTCCTACCATGAAGCATTTTGTGAAACTTTTTGACTGCGAAGATAAGCGCCAAACCTTCTTTCTCAATTTGGCTATATTTGCGTTCGGTTGTATTCAGTGTTCTAGATGCATGTGCAATAGCTTTCTCCCTTCCGTCAGGAAAACGATGAGATATAACAACACCAATACCATAGTCTTCTGTTGTTCCCTCCCCCTTCGCTTTTGCATAAGCACGCTTAAAAGTGTCGACGAAACGTTCAGCCTGTCCATTCGACTAGGGATGATACAGGGGGCTACGAATATGCTGGATGCCAAACTGTTTGCAGAAATCTGAGAACAGTGATGAGGTGAACTGCGATCCATTATCGGACACCAGAACATCAGGCATACCAAAACGACAGAATAGTTGACGTAGGTGGGACACTGTTGCAATTGATGTGGCAGAATGCATAGGAAATATCTCTGGCCATTTGGAAAACGCGTCGACACATATTAAGAAATGCATACTATTGAACGGTCCAGCGAAGTCAACATGAACACGGGACCATGGTTTGTCCGGTCGTGGCCAGGAACATAGTTCTGTCTTGCGTGGACACTTTGATGCTTGAGCACATTTACTACACTTGCGAACGAGGTCTTCGATATGGTCATCGATGTTGGGCCAGTAAACATAACTGCGAGCGATCGCCTTCATTCTCCCAACACCAGGATGTGATATATGAAGCTGCCGAAGCACATGGTCACGAAGATTAGCTGGAACTACAACACGATCAGCAAACATTATGCATTCATTAACGATGGATAGGGATTGGCGTCGCTGGTAAAACTGTTTTAAAACATTTGAATGAACATGTGGAGGCCAGCCAAATCGGATGAACTTTGATACTTGCTGTAAAACTGGATCACGCAGTGTGTGTCTGGCAACCTCAACTGCAGTCACCGGAAGAAGTTGAGTCGCGCCTACCAGAACTCTGTTTACATCATCTTCAACAGAGATGGATGTAATAACAACATCCTCGCTTTCCAACTTCTGATGGCTTAGCAGCCGTGATAATGCATCTACCTGGCCAAATTCAGAGGTAGGTTTGTATTTGATATCAAAATTATATCCCAGTAACATGACAGCCCACCTTTGAAGCCGATTCGCAGTGTACACTGGAACGCCCTTTTTCGAACCAAATATCGATAACAGGGGTTTATGGTCAGTAAATAGGGTGAATTTCCTACCATGAAGCATTTTGTGAAACTTTTTGACTGCGAAGATAAGCGCCAAACCTTCTTTCTCAATTTGGCTATATTTGCGTTCGGTTGTATTCAGTGTTCTAGATGCATGTGCAATAGCTTTCTCCCTTCCGTCAGGAAAACGATGAGATATAACAGCACCAATACCATAGTCGGATGCATCTGCAGCAAGGATGATTTCAAGACTTGGATCATAATAAGTAAGCAGCATGTCTGACTGGAGTAACGATTTTACTTTTTTAAATGCATTTTGACATTCAGGTGACCAATTCCATTTTGCATTTTTCGATAACAGGCGATTCAGTGGAGCACGTATGTGATGAAGCTCTGGTAGAAATGCACTGTAATAGCTGATGAGGCCAAGGAAAGATCGCAGAGTGGCAACATTGGTGGGAGCGGGCATATTCTGAATAGCACGTACATTTTCTGGGTCTGGTCGACGTCCATGTTGATCGAAAATGAACCCAAGATACTTTACTGAATCCATGAAAAATGTACATTTATCCTCTTTAAGGTAGAACCCAAACTCTGACATTTTGGATAGCACAGCGTCAAGTCGATCAAACAATTCAGACTTACTACTCCCTGTGATTATCACATCGTCGAGGTAGACAGCAACACCAGGTTGGTTAGCAAGCATAGTATCCATGATCTGCTGAAAAATTGCGGGTGCTGGTTTCACACCAAATGGTAAGCGAGTAAACTGGTAGAGACCTCTATGAGTGTTGATTGTTAGCAACTCTTGAGACTTTGGTTCAACTTCTATTTGAAGATAAGCATCAGCAAGGTCAATTTTTGCAAAACATTTTCCACCATTAAGTTTGACGAATAAGTCTTCTTGAATTGGTAATGGATAAGCATGGTCCTCTAGAGCATCATTTAACCCAGTTGAGAAATCTGCACACAGGCGAATGGAACCATTTGCTTTGCGTACAACAACTATCGGAGCAGCCCAGGGCGAATACGTTACTGGTTTGATGACACCCAATGCTTCCAGTCTGTCGAGTTCATTCTCAACCAATGTGACAGCAGCATACGGAACTGGACGTTTTGGACGAAAAATTGGCTTCGCGTTTGGCTTTAGAGACAAAACAACTTGGGTAAATTTGCAGCAACCAAGTTTGTCCTGGAAGACAGAAGCGTGCTTTTGACGACGGCGTTGCAAGAGAGATTGATCAGATACATCTCCGGGAACAACGTTGTGTGGTGAAGACGAAACATTAGAGCATACTGAATTTAATGGTACATTAAAGATATGGAGCTTGTCTAACCAGTCAAGACCAAGCAAATCCAAATCATGGTAGTTTGTAACGTAACATACACCATTGAAGTGATGCTCACCAAACTGAACTTGGCAATTTATCTCACCCACGAGTTTCAGTATATCCCCAGAGGCATTCTTAGCGACATGCTCGGTCGGCAGAATCTGTGGGCACCCAAGTATGCGCCACGTAGTTCGGGAAATTAAGGTAATATCTGATGCTGTATCCAACTGAAGACGGATATGTTTGCCATTAATACCTAGCGTAATGTACTTTCGTTTGCTGGCGAAATCGACTTTAGAAGTTGTGAAAATGGTCTGTGCTCGAGGAGATTGTTTCGGCTCGAAACGACTACTTCGGTTCCTCACCGAAGGATTTTTCTGCGGTGTACAGTAGCCCTCCTTATGTCCAAAACGGTGACAATTACGGCATTTATGCTTCTTGAAAGGACAGAACTTGACAAAATGCCACGAACCACAGTGCCAGCACACTGAAGGAGGTTTAGCTGAATTTTGAGACTGACGTTCTGTGTGCTTAACGGTGATCGGAGGACTTTTCACTGTGTTAATCGAACCAAATTCAGACGACTGTTCACCAAAGATTTGTGATAAAACGGTGACTGTCTCATCGAATGATAACTCACGTGGGTTCTTAGGCAGAATGAAATTAACATATCTGTTGTGTTCAACAGTACCAAGTTTTCTTAGTAACAATCGGACTTTGGCAGCATCATCAAACATGTAGCATTCAATACGGAAAACGTCTTCGTAACGATTGAACCATGCATCAAATACGAGACCAGATATTGGGTCGTAGTTGAACTCACTAATGGAATTTGAGATGCTTTCATATTTGTCTGAATGAGATGTTGATGGAACTTGAATGGACAGCTGCTGAGTGAGAGCTTCGATTAATTTTAGTTGAGCTGCTTCATTCTGAACTTGCTGCTGCTGCAAGATAGATTTGAGATCGTCCAGAGAGATAGACATTGTAATTGGGTTGTAATTAACACAGTCAAAAATGTTATATAGTTGCGCTGAACAGATTAAAAACTGTCGTCGTTTGCTTGCTATAACTGCAATGAATTAAGGTAAAACCCCGTCGCCAATTTGTTATAACTGCACTGAATTAAGGTAAAACCCCGTCGTCAATTTGTTATAACTGTAGGGAATTCAATGAAGACGTTTTCACCTTGCTCTGTCTGCGCCTGAACTAATCTGCCTATCTGCTTGTCGTACCTTCCGACTTAGTAAAGCACGCAAATATCATAAGACAAAGGCTGGACTGTGACTGTGTATTGAAGTGCAACAACGATAAAGAAAGCCATGGTATTTATACATTTTACAACAATATGGACAGCTAACAGCATTTGAAATAATTTATCTTAATAGCCAATAACAAAGTGCGTGAGAGATGATAATATACCATATGTGCGAGGTTGACAGTCAGTAACAAAATGTGTGGGAATGATAATATACCATATATACAAGATTAACAGTCACTACCAAAATGTGTGAGAATGATAACATACCATATATGCAAGTTTAAACAGTCAATACCAAAATATGTGGGATCCTATCAAATTCATCTGGATCAAAACTGAGGCCGCTACAAATATATCCAATTGAAAGGCGGCGTTATGTGGTGTGTGTGTGTGTCTGTGAAATTTTTTCTCTCAATAGTTCAACGTTAAGTTTGTTAATGACAAATTGTGTTAACTTTGAAAGCGAACTGCGTCAGCCTTTTCCACGAAATAGCCACTTAATTTTGTTTGTCTACTTTTAAAGGAGATGATGATTGTGTATTTATTTATTATTATTACTATTATATAAACGCAGAAAAAACTTGGTACAATATGGCACCAAGAAGAATGCGCCACACAATAGTAATAAAGCAACATAGATCAAAAATTCACAGAAAAATTAAGTTGAAATCGGATAAAGAACTTCGTCTGGAAGCAAAACAGTCATGCTTACCAAGTTCAAACAGTATTCGTTTACTATCATTGGGAAGGGAAGAAAAAAGGAAATTACAACACGTTCGCTATTGATTACGATTCTTGGCCATATCCGACATCGATTCGAGCTTACTCGCGCGCCCCATCCAGGAAGTGGTGACACACCAACAGATGTTAATCCAGCACAGAAATATCTTATCCCACGACGCAACGTCATGGACTGACCACGTCTTCGCATTTTCCATCCCGTCCCACGGCAGTTATCGTGATTCTAAACATCTAACACATCTACCAATCGGCAGAGCAAACCGAATCCCGACCGAAAGCTGCTACCTTGACGTGGTGGTCGGGCTTGAACACCACATTGATCTATTCAAGCTATACTGGCTGAGACTTATGTCTCTTGAGGTCCTACCATGCCAGGCAGGTTGTTTCGATAGCGGTTAAACAAAAAGCAGCTACCCAATCCAACATCATGACCAATTGAAAATCACAAAATTTCATGCCGGATCGGCCGTGGCCCGGATTAACAACGACCGCGCTCCCTGCTGCCGTGTCACAGGGCAGGAGTGATAAGTATGCTACTGAGGCACACCAAACAAAACAGAACAAACAAAAACAGGCCGCGTGTGACCGGCCTCAAGCAGTTGTCCCCTGGGCTCTGCGGTCACGCAACCAACTTCCACGGTGTGGGCAGCCGGGAAGTAACAATCGCCCTCACAATCCGAAACGCACGCGAAACCTCTCTACTACTCACTCATCTTTGTTTTCATCTTCATCTCTATCATCTTGCCTTCCTTCCACTGATGCAACTCCTCGACTTAATAGCTCTCCACTTGCTCTCCACTCTGCGTCCACTAAAAATGATGGAAGCCAAAAAACACCACCGACAGCCTCTTAAAGCCGCGCCACCCATTTCATATAGGAGCTCTTAATGTTAGGACACTTTACCAAATGGGACAACAAGCATCACTAGCCAAGACCCTGGCATCACGAGCCATTGATGTATGCTGTGTTTCAGAAACACGCATACAAGACCCAAGTGTGGTTATTCACCTAACCCCACCTGGCCAACAGGTTGAATCTGCGAAATTCACCTTGAGGGTGTCAGGAGATGCCACAGCTAGTTCACGAGGATTAGCTGGCGTAGGGATAGCTTTGAGCACTAGGGCAGAAAAGACACTGCTTGACTGGATCCTGGTAGATAGCCGAATGTGTGCTGTCCGTCTGAACGGGTCAGTAAAAAGGAGGAAGGACTGCACTACTCGCCGATGCCTTTTCGTAATCTCCGCCTACGCCCCCACTGACTGCAGTTCAGATGAAACGAAGGATGAGTTCTACCAAAAGCTGTCTAGTTTGGTGAGAAAGGCTAAACGCTCAGACATAGTCGTTCTAGCTGGTGACTTTAACGCTCAAGTAGGGAAATTGTGTCAATCTGAGAAGGATGTCGGTGGCACCTATGGAGTTCCGTGCCAGCGAACCGACAACGGTGACCGTCTACTACAGTTCTGTTCAGATAATCATTTGTTTCTCGTAAGCACTAACTTCAAACACAAGGAGAGACACTGTCTGACTTGGAGACCCCCTTCATCAAACCAACACTGGACACAAATAGACCACATAGCAATAAGCTATCGTTGGCGTGGGTCGGTAGGAGATTGTCGCTCCTTCTGGAACACGTGTGTATATACCGACCATGCACTGGTCCGCGCTCGGGTGGGCTTACGACTGAATGGACGTAGGAAACAGCTGACGGCAAACCCATCACGTCCCCAGCTCAATCAAGAAACTAAATCCATATTTGAGGAAGAACTAGCTAAACACATATCTGTGTTCGACAGCTGTGCTCACCCTGAAGAAGCTTGGAAAAATATCCAGGCAGCCATAGATACAGCTGTAAAAGTTGTGAATAAGGTAAACATGATGGATAGTCCAGTTTGGTGAATAGATCTGTTGAAATGTATTTTTACTGATGTGTATATGTCTGCATTATTTCATTCCACGAACCGAGAGTCTAGTTAGCCATGTGTTTCTTGGTGGAGAATATCACGGCTCAACATGGAAGTCTATGGCATCATTTACTGTTAATGTGTTCTGAGAAATGAAAGAGGAACGGAAGTTATCCGAGGAAGAAATTAGAGTTGGTTTCCACGCAATGCGCAACACACTGATGCGTGAACACAATGGAGTGAATCAAATTCATTTTTATGAAAAACAATGATCACCAGCTGATCACATGTTTAAATTATGTTTTGACAGGTAGGCAGGCAGGCTTTAGACCAGGAAGAGGGTGTACTAATCATATCTTCACCCTCCGACAGATTCTAGAACATAGGCATTCCTACCGGCGTCCAACAATCATTATATTTCTTGACCTAAAGGCAGCTTTCGACTCTGTCGATCGAGAAGTTCTCTGGAGATGCTTGGCTGTAAAGGGAATTCCGAGAAAATATATTGCACTGATTAAGCCACTCTACTCGTACTCATACAGCCAGGTGAGGGCTTACGGCGAGCTGTCATCTGAACTGATGACGACCAGTGGTGTCCGTCAAGGATGCCCATTATCTCCTTTTCTATTCAACTTCATCATAGATGTGTTAATGGACTTAACCCTAGGTGACTTCAGCGACTCAGGGATTGACTTGCTACCGGGGAATAATCTCGTTGACTTGGAATATGCAGACGATATAGTCCTTCTAGGCGAAGACGCTGACGAAATGCAGAGTCTTCTGAACACACTGAGCCGCAATCTACGAATGTTTGGCATGCGATTCGCTCCCGCCAAATGCAAGATGATGTTACAGGACTGGACTGCATCGACGCCTAGTTTAACAATAGGGAGTGAAGTGGTAGAGCACGTTGACCGCTTCACTTATTTGGGAAGTACCATCTGCCAGTGCCAACGGTCTGATCTCTGACGAAATCTCAGCACGGATACAGGGGGCTCGTTCCGCATTTGCCAGTTTACGCCGACTCTGGCGTAGACGAGGTGTTCGACTATCGACCAAAGGGCGGGTGTACTGCTCATCAGTCCGCTCCGTCCTCCTTTATGGTTGTGAGACCTGGCCACTCAGAGTGGAAGACATGAAAAGCCTGACTAGCTGTCTTTGATCATAGGTGCCTGCGCTCTATTTCCCGTGTAAAGTGGCATAATAAGGTGAGCAACATTGAGGTTAGGCGTAGAGTTTTAGGTAAACAGGGGAAATCTATCGACGAAGTCGTGAAGCTACAAAGACTGAGATGGTTAGGACATGTGTTACGTATGCCAAGCCATCGCTTCCCTCGACGAGCTATGCTAGCGGATATAGGGTCAGGCTGGAAAAAGCTAGCGGCGGTCAAACAAAAACTTGGCACCAGTCAATGAAATCCACAACAGTTGGTCTAAGCCACGTAGGAAGGTGTAGACTTCCAGGCTGGGGTCCTCGGGACGGTAAAAATCTATGGTTGGAAACAATTGGTGACATGGCTCAAAATCGTTCTCAGTGGCAAGCGCAGATGCATCCACTCCTTGTGACTTATGATCTCCAATGAAACTGTTTTGTTCTTCGTTATTACTCCTCCTTTGTCTCACCCCTCTGCTCACAGTTTCTATTATGCTTTTCTTATACTTTCTTCTCTTGCTTCGCGTGCTACACGGAGTGTGGCGACTTGAACTTCCGCACATTTGTGCAAAGTTCTATGTCGAAAACAGACAGACAGACAGACAGAGCAAACCGAATACACACAATACACTCACGACATGGTTTGAATACAGTTTTCTAAAATATTTGAACTAGGGTTGCACAGTCGAAGTTTTCAAAGGAAAACAAATTCCAATGAAGATGAGAGACAGTGGGAAAGATGGCAGAGATGGATTTTTATTATCTTATTCAATTTCTCTTAGTTTCATTACACGCAATTAGGTCAACTTTACATGTCGGCTGAAATATCTGACTTGGTTTTGCCTTGGTAATGAACCTGAAGTGTGCATTCCGTATAATAAGAAACGAATCACGTGAAAAAAGATGAATAATAAGGAACCATGCTACACTGAACCCAACATCACTAACACTGTCATCAATTTCGAAGCTTCTCAATAATCCACTAGGCCACATGACAGACGAAGTATGGTAACGTGGATGGTGATGAACTATGGAAAAGTTAGGGCGTCAGTACAACAGTGTCACATTGCAATAGACACTTACTCAGCAACATTTCATTTGTATGCTATGACCATTTATACATCACATCCATTCCATGAGTGTTCCTCTTGAATCTCTCAATATCAACCATTACAATATTCACAGCCATAAGAATAGCAATATTTCCCACACATACGTTAGACTGAATTCATGTAATATAAACGTAAAACTTCGAAATTGAAAAAAGCATCTCATGATTCCAATCACAATTAACAGGCGGGATATCAGCATATTGAAGTAGAAGGGAGCCCTCACGAACGCCTCCAAATCGAAAGCATTGCAAAATACAGTGGATTATCTATTACACACTCAATATCTGGATTCTGATGTGTGTAGGTTTGTGAACATTGAATTGGGCATTGCTAACAATTCAAATATTCTCTACCCCTAACAAAGTGCTTTTCAAGGAACAGGGTTGATAGCATCGCGACTGACATTCTCTGTTTATCAGGCTTATTATCCACACCAGGAGGTGACTGACTGCATCGAGGAGAGGTCAAATACCCGAACACTGGGGTGTTTCACCACTGTTCTACCACTGAATCACTGACACTGATCTACTACTCGTGGAAATGTACACAATCCCATATCGATGAACTCTCTCAATGGACGGACTCAGTCACAGAAACATCATGAAACACACATGAATGATAACGTTTGAGCTGATTATAAGTTTCGTGTCATCGAAGTAATTTACTGTCCTACGTGTCTCCGTTTACTGCATTGGATGCGTATTGACCAGCCGTTTTAGAACTTCCGAATGACCCAGAAACACAAAAACGTGAAAATAACTGAGACGTGTTTAGATTTAGTGAAAACACAAACGTGATTTAGTACCAGGTGAAAGGATCGTCATTACTCACATGATATTGTTTACGTGTTATGTAAAGAGAGATTAGAATAATTATTTTCTCGATACACCTTATGAGGTTATTCTGCATCAAAGCATATATATATATGTGTGAATAAATTGGTGAGATTAAGATTACTCGAATTTCAACCCCACCGTCATGAATGCATACGTTCTGTTGGCTGTCCTCTGCTTCCCTTTAATGTGTATTGGTGGAGTCCCACCACAAACAAGTGAGTTGGACATTTCATTCTCATTGTATTACAAATGATGTCGCTTCATATTCGTACGACTACAACACTCACACTGAATAGATGTATTTGTGAAATCATGTGGGGGTGGTTTTCTCATTCCTCAGAATTCCGAATGAAATGTGGTGCTCGAAGATTGAGCTTTGGTGGTCTCAGCGACAATGAAGACTTTCACAGCGGTGGATTTGCCTTCCTCACGCCCAATGTTTCGTCTTACCTTGAGGGTTGTATCGACTCCACGAGGTTTATGACTTGGTCATCAAAGTGACATTGAACCACAGACGTGATTTCGTTTCCGTCAATCTTGATTCACAGTTAGCAGGGTTCAATTAAACTTCATCAGTGCAGATAGAGATGATAAGAACACCTCCACGCATGTGCATAAATCTTTTGACAAAGTTCGATGGATTGAGATGTCTCTAGCACAGAAGAATTACGGAATGTGCACAATGATGTAATGAAATTCTCTGTGGTCCAGAAGAAGGTCTGAGTGAGATTCGTCACGGTGATACTCGAGACGCCTGCATACCTCAAATTCTCATTGTATAGTGGGAGAATTGGTAGGCCGATCTTGTTGGTAGCCACAAAAACACGTAAAGTCAGCAGTAACACTAGTGCACGACAATAGTTAAAGCCCTATATTTGACTCGGAACACACATGAATGCTGAAAATCGAATGAACAGATTGACTCATTGATTTCCGTATGCATGAAGGTGCAAATACAGTCTTCTTTTAAGCAGATGATACACACTCTATTGTGTAGTCGCCTGGGTAATTCCATGACATTGGAGGCACTCTCTGTCGGGTCGGATCATCAACATTCATTGTTGCACATCATGCACACTGACGTTGTGAATATCGGATTGAGTGAAATGCACATTCTGAATACCGATTATCAGGCATCATCACGAATTTGAGTTTATTGGGGAAATACACTGTCACGCCCAATCGTCGCTCACTCTTCACCCAAATATCACGTTTCTGAGTTTCCATTTAATGGGTGGATCCATTCAAAGAACCCTTGTGGATGGACTCAGTTGACTTAGCCTTGATACACATGACAGATTTCGCACAACTCAGGATTTGACCAACACGCATTTTGTGAGTGGGACTTATTCGGCAGTGATGATTCAGATCAGGGCGACGATTGAGTGCTGACTTATCAGCTGTGAGTTCATTGCTCGAATCAATCAACCTCATCACTTCGAACAAATCCCTTCCACTTACACATCGCCTCACTCTTATGAAACGCCCACAGAAACTTTAATTCATGATGAGGAGTGTGCAATTACACTACACACACACACATATATATATATATATATATCTTTGTCTTTTCTTCCATTTAGTCAGTGCATCATCTTGTGGAGAGTTGGGTCGATGGTGTGACCGGACAATTTTCCATCCTTGCTGCGATGGCCTGGTTTGCAGGTTGGAAGGATTCGCCAATGGAAAGTGTGTTAAATGTCTGGAGAACGATTTTCTCTGTTTGGCTAATTCTGAGTGTTGCAGTGGATATTGTTATTTCTCTAAATGTGTCAGTTCATCAATAAATGCGAACAGATTGTCATCGTGAGCATACGATTCGAGTAGGATGTCAGGCTGATTTGTGCTGAGATTTGTGCACATCAAGTTGATGTTGATTTTAAATATATCTCTTTGTTCACAGTAAAGACTTTGTCAACGCTTTTCATATAAGAGTAAAACTTGGGAATTGTGGAAGCGTAGAACTAACTCCATTATGGATAAGATTGTATTTTCATAAATCACACAGTGTCGTACAGTGATGATAATTGACGACGTTTCAAGCACAAACTATTGGTGATAATCATATCAATCCCTCCGAAAACGTTTTACTTCATGTACATACATGAGTGAAATTGATTAGACATTTGCATAACAATCAATATAAGAAAATGAACACTCAGAAATAACACTAAATCTGTTTCTGAATGTACATTTTCTGATGCAATTGTCTGATCAGTTTCACTCGTGAAGTTAACATTTGTGTGAGTTAATTGATGATGATTATTATTCTCTTGCGTTTCGAGTGGAACATACGGCTTCAACAACACATTTCCACTTTCTTCTGTTTTCTGCCATCCTCTTCAGCTAGGTCCACGATTGACCAGACCCTCGTCGCTTCCTCACACGATCTCCTCCATGTCACACAAGGGCGGAACACGTATCGCTTCCCATTTTGATTCCAGTCGAGTAATGGCCTGGCTTGCACTGTCATTTGGCGGCCTACTAAGTGTATGTACGATCCGTCTCCACTTTCTCCTACATATTTGTTGAGCGGTCGACTCTTGGTTGGTTTCTTCTCATAGTTTCTTGTGTCTTATTCTTTCTGGAAACGTGATCTTCAGTATGGAGAGAAGAGAGATGTTGATGAAAGTCTCCAATTGTCTGTTGGTAATACTTTTCGTGACTGGCGAAATTTCTGACCCGTGTAGATGAACCGACTTCATATTGGTGCTGAAAATGCGAATCTTCTTGTTATGCAGAGTGTGGAAGATTTCACAAACCGCTTTCAGGTTTACGAAGGCGCATCTTGCCTTTTGATTCTAACTGGCTTTGACATCTTCTTCCGTCCCACCTGTAGTTGAAACGGTGCTTCTCTGGTAATTGAAGGAAGTAACTTCTGTTAAATCTATCCCGCTGCTAGTCATTGGTTCTGGTTGTTGTTCGTTTGTTATCTTCATCATCCCCGTCTTCGCTGTGTTCACTATGATTCGTGTGTCGTCAGCCTGTTCATCTATTTTTTTGGATTTTTCTTGCAAGCCTTCGAGTTTTTCTGACACTAGACATGTATCATTTGTGAAATCCAGATCTTCTGGAGTCTTCTCATCGGTCGTCCAGCCTATTCCTAACTCCTCACTCCTAAAGCTCTGACGCATAATCCCGTCCACCACAATTTGGAATATCATCAGCAATAATAGCCAGCCAGCTTATCTTACTCCTGTATTCACTTCGACCGCCTAGCTGAGTTTTCCATTGTGGGTCACTTGACACGTGGCACCGTCATACACATGTTGAATTCGGTTGACAAAGACTTGAGGTACGCCGCAGTGTTGACGTATTTTCGGAATTACTTCACGGTCTACGCTGTCGAAGGCCGTTTTGAAGTCGATGGAGTTGAAGTGTAGGTTTGACAGTGATTCAATGCTTTGTTCGATGACGATGAATAGAGTTGTATCTTGATTAGCACATGATTTGACTTTACCGAATCCAGCTTGTTCCAGTTGGCTGAATTCTGTATCCAGTGCATCCTTCATTGTCTCCAGGATGATGTGACTGATAATTTTATTTGGCGTGGACAGAATCATTATCCCAGGCCAGTCAGTTCTTGCACAGACCCAAGTTGCCCTTCTTTGGCAGTTTGACGAAGTAGCACTTCTTACTATAAGTAGGCACCTTTCTTTCTTTCCCAACGTTTTGCAGTCATGGAGTGAGAACATCAGCCGTAATTTCTTGGGCCATTTTCATTGCTTCGGGAGGGATTCCGTCTGGTCCTGCTGCCTCCCTGGACTTCAGTAGCTTGATCGAAATCGTGAATTCGTTCTACGCGGATAGAGATTTGGTTATCTGACATAGTGTCCTGGTGTCGCTTTTTTCATGAGGCCTGTTCTGCTTGAGTTCCCAGTGTGTTGTAGAATTGTCGTTTGTCTTTTCCAGAACTCTTCTACACTTCTTCATTCAATGCAGTGTACATTGATTTCAGCTTCTCGTACTCCTGTCCATATTGCCTTGAGTCAACACTTCCACCATCCTCTTCTCCTCGAGTAGCTTCCAGGTATCCGTTTACAGCCATTTCTTGTATTATCTCTTCCTTCTCCATGGAGCAGTTTTACACTTTTCCATAAATATCGCGTTCAGACAGTTCCAATGTTCTTTCGCACAGGTTTCCTCACTCATGCCACATAGTGTGGCCGACTTTGTTCTGATATCTGTAGCGAAGGCGTCCGTTGTAGTTTTGTTCTTCAGTTTCGGTGGTCTGTCTCCATTTGTTTTCATGGATTTCAGCTTCACATTGAAGTTTCTTTGAACTAGGTGATGGTTTGAGTCCAAATGTGCTCCCCTTCTTGACTTTGTATACAGAAGACCAGCTGCGTCTCCAATTCCTTGAGCAACATGGAGATGAAATCTATTTGGTTTGTGGTATGTCCGTCAGGCGAAATCCATGTTACTTTGTGTATATCCTTGTGCTTGAACACGCTCCCTCCGACGAACAAATCGTTGAAAGAGCAGAAGTCTGCGAATAATTCTCCGTTCTCATTCATTTCTCCGAGCCAGAGCTCAAGAATACCCGAGACGAATTCTCTTCCTGTATTATCTGCTCCCAGCTTGGCTTGCATTCATATCGCCCATGAGGATTTTGATGTCTCCATTTGAGATGTTGTCCTCCTCCTCCTTCTTTTCCTGTTCCGTGTTGTTTGTGGGCGTGTAGCATTGGATAGTTGTTACCCTGCTTCCTTTGGAGTTGAATCTTGCTGTCACGATCTTGGATGAAACTGGTTCCCACTGCATTAGTGCTTTGGCTGACACTGGTGACATGATGATAGCCACTCGGCGCCTCAGTGTGCTCGTGGTCGTCATCTGGGTGAGCAGATTGCAGTAGGTCATTGACTCTCCTTTTGACAATGCTGTCAATCTGCATGCATTCCATCTGCCTCTGCAGATACCCAGTACTTCTAAGACATATCTTTGTATCTCTTTGGCTACCTCGGAAGCCTTCTCAGTCTCGTACATTGTACGGACACCGCATGTTCCCATTTTTTATCTTGCTTTCATCGAAAGGACATCAATCGGCTGACTCGTTTTCCGAAGGTTTTCACCAGCCCACTGTGTCATTTCGCCTCTCCGATTCCAGCGAAGAATTGGATTGTTGTTATTTAAAATTTTAGTATTTTCAATACATTCTCCGTGTTTTGAAGTCTCTCTGGCGGTTTGGAATATTTGTTGGTGAAGGGTTTCCAACCCTACGTCTTTACGCAGGCTCACAACCAACTAGAAAACTAGCAAGCTAGTTAACTAGGCGAGTCTACGCGGTTTACTTGGTTTCACTGTTTATGAATAAACGTGGTGTTGTAGTTTCACTCTGTCTTGTGGCTCTTCACATTCTGTATTCATGAATACACCGTCGACAATCGCCTAGATACCATCATCTACCGACATGTCGTTTATCATACTGGTGTGTGAAGCTTGTATGTGACATTGCAGAAAAAATAATATTATACCTATTTTGTTTTGCATACTTCCTGCTTAACTGGGTTCTTCGTGATGTCGCTGTCCATCGAATGTCTGCATTTACGGCTGCATAACTGAAGACGTTCATTGGAGAACGGCGTGTGTTAAATGGTATTGCATTTTACAGGCTTCATCATAGTTAGGAGTGTGTGTGGTTTCTTTGAGTATGTAGAGTGCAGCTTTGCGACACTTTATTGAAGACAGTTGTAGTGAGATCTGGAATGGAATGTTAGTTGAATCTCATCTTGTATTATGCATCTTGCATTTTAATTACTTATTCCTTTTCCCTCGTACGGGATTTAGGGATTCAAGCTTGAGATGATAATTTCCAGTAGCAGTGGTGTTTATTTCCATGGGGTGTGGTCGCTAGCCGTACAGCGCTTCTTCTCTATTTACCGGCTCAATCGCCGACATAGAGATGATTGCATCAAAAGCATCTGGCGGCTATCGAACTCCAAAGTACATGCATGGTGTGTCATAATACTGTGTTATATTTGTCACACGTCATCTCGTCGTATACCATGTTAACATATCTACATGAGGATTGTGTCAATGGTGTGAAAATTGGGGCATCATTACTAACTAGCATTCGTTTGTGACCAGGCGTATAATAGTAATTCGTGTTTGGGACATTTTCGCGGAAACCGTTTTTCAGGTAATCTATGTATGTAGGTATGTATTTATGTATATATCTGTCTCTCATAAGCGCAGAATACTGGTTAATACTGCCAGTCAGTGTTTAGTGTGTTCAATGAAATCTGAAGATAAAGGGTTCAGTGTTATCGCTGTGGTGAACAATTTGACACTGTTGTCTACACGAGCAGAATGTAACCACAGAGTCACATATTATCGAATGATTGACTGAGTTTCCAAATGGAACTTCGTACACAGATGCAACAATTAGGATGCCTCTGTCTGGGCACATTCAAAGGTTTAAAATACAGGTGTGTGGTTTTGAGTGATGTCAATCTACGGAAAATCACGTTTGCAATAAAACATGATCTACAATGACTGATGCGTGAAGCGTACATGTACACGGCTGCATGTACAATCCCTCATTTTCATCCATATTTAGTAGGTGATTAGATTGGTCGAGTCAATCAGCTGCAGGATGAAACCGATGAGAAGACTCCAGAAGAATTGGATTTCTCAGTTGATCCATGTTTATTGTAATAAAACTCGAGGATTTGAAAGCGAAAACCAACAAACTCGCCGATGATGTTGAGGAGACACGAATCAAAGTAAATGGAGGTGATAAATATAACCGACCAACAACAGCCAGCACAAATCACAATCAACAGAAGAAACTTAACAGACGTTGCCTCTTTCGATTAACAGGGTAGCCAGTTAAAATCGGAAATGCACGATGCGCCTTCGTCAAGACGAAGCGTATTAAAACAGTTCCACACTATGCATAACAAGACGAATCGCTTTTTCAGCAGTAATGTGAAGTCGGTTCTTCTACACGGGTCAGAAATTTCGCAAGTCACGAAAAGTATTACCAACAGACAATTGGAGACTTTCATCAACATCTCTCTTCTCTCCATACTGAAGATCACATCTCCAGAGAGAATAAGAAACATGTAACTATGAGAAGAAACCAACCAAGAGTCGACCGCTCAACAAATATGTAGGAGAAAGTGGAGACGGATCGTATGTTCCACTCGAAACGCAAGAGAATAATAATCATCATCAATTAACTCACACAAATGTTAACTTCACGAGTGAAACTGATCAGACATTTGAATCAGAAAATGTACATTCAGAAACAGATTTAGTGTTATTTCTGAGTGTTCATTTTCTTATATTGATTGTTATGCAAATGTCTAATCAATTTCACTCATGTATGCACATGAAGTAAAACGTTTTCGGAGGGATTGATATGATTATCACCAATAGTTTGTGCTTGAAACGTCGTCAATTATCATCACTGTACGACACTGTGTGATTTATGAAAATACAATCTTATCCATAATGGAGTTAGTTCTACGCTTCCACAATTCCCAAGTTTTACTCTTATATGAAAAGCGTTGACAAAGTCTTTACTGTGAACAAAGAGATATATTTAAAATCAACATCAACTTGATGTGCACAAATCTCAGCACAAATCAGCCTGACATCCTACTCGAATCGTATGCTCACGATGACAATCTGTTCGCATTTATTGATGAACTGACACATTTAGAGAAATAACAATATCCACTGCAACACTCAGAATTAGCCAAACAGAGAAAATCGTTCTCCAGACATTTAACACACTTTCCATTGGCGAATCCTTCCAACCTGCAAACCAGGCCATCGCAGCAAGGATGGAAAATTGTCCGGTCACACCATCGACCCAACTCTCCACAAGATGATGCACTGACTAAATGGAAGAAAAGACAAAGATATATATATATATATGTGTGTGTGTGTAGTGTAATTGCACACTCCTCATCATGAATTAAAGTTTCTGTGGGCGTTTCATAAGAGTGAGGCGATGTGTAAGTGGAAGGGATTTGTTCGAAGTGATGAGGTTGATTGATTCGAGCAATGAACTCACAGCTGATAAGTCAGCACTCAATCGTCGCCCTGATCTGAATCATCACTGCCGAATAAGTCCCACTCACAAAATGCGTGTTGGTCAAATCCTGAGTTGTGCGAAATCTGTCATGTGTATCAAGGCTAAGTCAACTGAGTCCATCCACAAGGGTTCTTTGAATGGATCCACCCATTAAATGGAAACTCAGAAACGTGATATTTGGGTGAAGAGTGAGCGACGATTGGGCGTGACAGTGTATTTCCCCAATAAACTCAAATTCGTGATGATGCCTGATAATCGGTATTCAGAATGTGCATTTCACTCAATCCGATATTCACAACGTCAGTGTGCATGATGTGCAACAATGAATGTTGATGATCCGACCCGACAGAGAGTGCCTCCAATGTCATGGAATTACCCAGGCGACTACACAATAGAGTGTGTATCATCTGCTTAAAAGAAGCATGTATTTGCCACTTCATCCATACAGAATTCAATGAGTCGATCTGTATATGCGATTTTCAGCATTCATGTGTGTTCCGAGTCAAGTAAATAGTTTCAACTGTTGGCGTCTCGAGTATCACCGTGACGAATCTCACTCAGACCTTCTTCTGGACCACAGAGAATTTCATTACATCATTGTGCACATTCCGTAATTCTTCTGTGCTAGAGACATCTCAATCCATCGAACTTTGTCAAAAGATTTATGCACATGCGTGGAGGTGTTCTTATCATCTCTATCTGCACTGATGAAGTTTAATTGAACCCTGCTAACTGTGAATCAAGATTGACGGAAACGAAATCACGTCTGTGGTTCAATGTCACTTTGATGACCAAGTCATAAACCTCGTGGAGTCGATACAACCCTCAAGGTAAGACGAAACATTGGGCGTGAGGAAGGCAAATCCACCGCTGTGAAAGTCTTCATTGTCGCTGAGACCACCAAAGCTCAATCTTCGAGCACCACATTTCATTCGGAATTCTGAGGAATGAGAAAACCACCCCCACATGATTTCACAAATACATCTATTCAGTGTGAGTGTTGTAGTCGTACGAATATGAAGCGACATCATTTGTAATACAATGAGAATGAAATGTCCAACTCACTTGTTTGTGGTGGGACTCCACCAATACACATTAAAGGGAAGCAGAGGACAGCCAACAGAACGTATGCATTCATGACGGTGGGGTTGAAATTCGAGTAATCTTAATCTCACCAATTTATTCACACATATATATATATATGCTTTGATGCAGAATAACCTCATAAGGTGTATCGAGAAAATAATTATTCTAATCTCTCTTTACATAACACGTAAACAATATCATGTGAGTAATGACGATCCTTTTACCCGGTACTAAATCACGTTTGTGTTTTCACTAAATCTAAACACGTCTCAGTTATTTTCACGTTTTTGTGTTTCTGCGTGATGTAGAAAACGTAAAACGGTTAGTCAATACGCATGTGACATTGAATTGCTTCGATGATAGGAAACTTATTATCAGCTCGAGCATTATCATTCATGTGTGTTTGATTATGTTCCTGTGACTGTCTCCATCCATTGAGAGATTTCTTTGATATGGGATTGTGTACATTTCAATGTGTAGTATGTAATAGTTGAAGTTTTACCTTCTAGTTTTGGCAAATAAATCACTTTCAACCTGAATTTCATGTTTCCTCATAACCATCTCATATTTTTATCCCACATCACGCGAATTGAAGAGAATTATGCAATCCACATGCCTGTCATCTATAATTCAATTAGTGAGTTACTTGTGTGTGTGTGTGTGTTGATATTAACCGGCTGTTTGTGAGTGGAATTTAGCTGGAGTGGTGTGTCTTGTGACCGTTATCTTACATTCGTATTATGATACACGAATTAAAAGAGGCAGATTCCGTTGGCGTCAGCTGTTTGTAGAGTGGGAACTCCTGACGTTAGTCGAAAAGTGATTAACAACTACCCTTAGTCGAGTTCTTTTTCATTAGTGTCACTATAATACCGAATGTAGTCCGATTATCACAAGATTGACACTTTCACTACTAGGACAAATTCAGATATATAAATGATGGACACTGTTGTGTTAAAATAGCTTCTCAACTATTCATGATTCGGCGTTCTCCATCATATTTCTAACGTTCGTTTCCTCGCGATAGTGAATATATCAATGATTATCACTGGTAAAGCAAAGCTTATGGATTGTAGAATTTCCAGATCATGAATATAGATAATCGATTGTACTGTGTAGTGCATTGAGTGCTCTCTACCATTCCGAAGTCACGGATTTGAAGAAGCGAAACTGATAGTGTTTCACTAAAGATTCTCCATTCTGGGAATTGTTTGACCACGAATCAGTGTAGCTTGTCGCCTTCTCCTCAACTGTCGCGGTACATCAATAACACCATCGTATTTCTACATTTCTGTCATCTAAGAGTGAAAATTTGTCGTGAATGAAACACACTGTTTCATCATTGCACACATGATGGATAGTCCAGTTTGGTGAATAGATCTGTTGAAATGTATTTTTACTGATGTGTATATGTCTGCATTATTTCATTCCACGAACCGAGAGTCTAGTTAGCCATGTGTTTCTTGGTGGAGAATATCACGGCTCAACATGGAAGTCTATGGCATCATTTACTGTTAATGTGGTCTGAGAAATGAAAGAGGAACGGAAATTATCCGAGGAAGAAATTAGAGTTGGTTTCCACGCAATGCGCAACACACTGATGCGTGAACACAATGGAGTGAATCAAATTCATTTTTATGAAAAACAATGATCACCAGCTGATCACATGTTTAAATTATGTTTCGACAGTGTTTGCAAGACAAGCCTCATCTCTCTCGAAATAACCCAAACCTGATCACTGAATACAATTCATCTGGATCAAAACTGAGGCCGCTACAAATATATCCAATTGAAAGGCGGCGTTATGTGGTGTGTGTGTGTGTCTGTGAAATTTTTTCTCTCAATAGTTCAACGTTAAGTTTGTTAATGACAAATTGTGTTAACTTTGAAAGCGAACTGCGTCAGCCTTTTCCACGAAATAGCCACTTAATTTTGTTTGTCTACTTTTAAAGGAGATGATGATTGTGTATTTATTTATTATTATTACTATTATATAAACGCAGAAAAAACTTGGTACAATATGGCACCAAGAAGAATGCGCCACACAATAGTAATAAAGCAACATAGATCAAAATTTCACAGAAAAATTAAGTTGAAATCGGATAAAGAACTTCGTCTGGAAGGAAAACAGTCATGCTTACCAAGTTCAAACAGTATTCGTTTACTATCATTGGGAAGGGAAGAAAAAAGGAAATTACAACACGTTCGCTATTGATTACGATTCTTGGCCATATCCGACATCGATTCGAGCTTACTCGCGCGCCCCATCCAGGAAGTGGTGACACACCAACAGATGTTAATCCAGCACAGAAATATCTTATCCCACGACGCAACGTCATGGACTGACCACGTCTTCGCATTTTCCATCCCGTCCCACGGCAGTTATCGTGATTCTAAACATCTAACACATCTACCAATCGGCAGAGCAAACCGAATCCCGACCGAAAGCTGCTACCTTGACGTGGTGGTCGGGCTTGAACACCGCAATGATCTATTCAAGCTATACTGGCTGAGACTTATGTCTCTTGAGGTCCTACCATGCCAGGCAGGTTGTTTCGATAGCGGTTAAACAAAAAGCAGCTACCCAATCCAACATCATGACCAATTGAAAATCACAAAATTTCATGCCGGATCGGCCGTGGCCCGGATTAACAACGACCGCGCTCCCTGCTGCCGTGTCACAGGGCAGGAGTGATAAGTATGCTACTGAGGCACACCAAACAAAACAGAACAAACAAAAACAGGCCGCGTGTGACCGGCCTCAAGCAGTTGTCCCCTGGGCTCTGCGGTCACGCAACCAACTTCCACGGTGTGGGCAGCCGGGAAGTAACAATCGCCCTCACAATCCGAAACGCACGCGAAACCTCTCTACTACTCACTCATCTTTGTTTTCATCTTCATCTCTATCATCTTGCCTTCCTTCCACTGATGCAACTCCTCGACTTGATAGCTCTCCACTTGCTCTCCACTCTGCGTCCACTAAAAATGATGGAAGCCAAAAAACCACCACCGACAGCCTCTTAAAGCCGCGCCACCAATTTCATATAGGAGCTCTTAATGTTAGGACACTTTACCAAATGGGACAACAAGCATCACTAGCCAAGACCCTGGCATCACGAGCCATTGATGTATGCTGTGTTTCAGAAACACGCATACAAGACCCAAGTGTGGTTATTCACCTAACCCCACCTGGCCAACAGGTTGAATCTGCGAAATTCACCTTGAGGGTGTCAGGAGATGCCACAGCTAGTTCACGAGGATTAGCTGGCGTAGGGATAGCTTTGAGCACTAGGGCAGAAAAGACACTGCTTGACTGGATCCTGGTAGATAGCCGAATGTGTGCTGTCCGTCTGAACGGGTCAGTAAAACGGAGGAAGGACTGCACTACTCGCCGATGCCTTTTCGTAATCTCCGCCTACGCCCCCACTGACTGCAGTTCAGATGAAACGAAGGATGAGTTCTACCAAAAGCTGTCTAGTTTGGTGAGAAAGGCTAAACGCTCAGACATAGTCGTTCTAGCTGGTGACTTTAACGCTCAAGTAGGGAAATTGTGTCAATCTGAGAAGGATGTCGGTGGCACCTATGGAGTTCCGTGCCAGCGAACCGACAACGGTGACCGTCTACTACAGTTCTGTTCAGATAATCATTTGTTTCTCGTAAGCACTAACTTCAAACACAAGGAGAGACACTGTCTGACTTGGAGACCCCCTTCATCAAACCAACGCTGGACACAAATAGACCACATAGCAATAAGCTATCGTTGGCGTGGGTCGGTAGGAGATTGTCGCTCCTTCTGGAACACGTGTGTAGATACCGACCATGCACTGGTCCGCGCTCGGGTGGGCTTACGACTGAACGGACGTAGGAAACAGCTGACGGCAAACCCATCACGTCCCCAGCTCGATCAAGAAACTAAATCCATATTTGAGGAAGAACTAGCTAAACACATATCTGTGTTCGACAGCTGTGCTCACCCTGAAGAAGCTTGGAAAAATATCCAGGCAGCCATAGATACAGCTGTAAAAGTTGTGAATAAGGTAAACATGATGGATAGTCCAGTTTGGTGAATAGATCTGTTGAAATGTATTTTTACTGATGTGTATATGTCTGCATTATTTCATTCCACGAACCGAGAGTCTAGTTAGCCATGTGTTTCTTGGTGGAGAATATCACGGCTCAACATGGAAGTCTATGGCATCATTTACTGTTAATGTGGTCTGAGAAATGAAAGAGGAACGGAAATTATCCGAGGAAGAAATTAGAGTTGGTTTCCACGCAATGCGCAACACACTGATGCGTGAACACAATGGAGTGAATCAAATTCATTTTTATGAAAAACAATGATCACCAGCTGATCACATGTTTAAATTATGTTTCGACAGGTAGGCAGGCAGGCTTTAGACCAGGAAGAGGGTGTACTAATCATATCTTCACCCTCCGACAGATTCTAGAACATAGGCATTCCTACCGGCGTCCAACAATCATTATATTTCTTGACCTAAAGGCAGCTTTCGACTCTGTCGATCGAGAAGTTCTCTGGAGATGCTTGGCTGTAAAGGGAATTCCGAGAAAATATATTGCACTGATTAAGCCACTCTACTCGTACTCATACAGCCAGGTGAGGGCTTACGGCGAGCTGTCATCTGAACTGATGACGACCAGTGGTGTCCGTCAAGGATGCCCATTATCTCCTTTTCTATTCAACTTTATCATAGATGTGTTAATGGACTTAACCCTAGGTGACTTCAGCGACTCAGGGATTGACTTGCTACCGGGGAATAATCTCGTTGACTTGGAATATGCAGACGATATAGTCCTTCTAGGCGAAGACGCTGACGAAATGCAGAGTCTTCTGAACACACTGAGCCGCAATCTACGAATGTTTGGCATGCGATTCGCTCCCGCCAAATGCAAGATGATGTTACAGGACTGGACTGCATCGACGCCTAGTTTAACAATAGGGAGTGAAGTGGTAGAGCACGTTGACCGCTTCACTTATTTGGGAAGTACCATCTGCCAGTGCCAACGGTCTGATCTCTGACGAAATCTCAGCACGGATACAGGGGGCTCGTTCCGCATTTGCCAGTTTACGCCGACTCTGGCGTAGACGAGGTGTTCGACTATCGACCAAAGGGCGGGTGTACTGCTCATCAGTCCGCTCCGTCCTCCTTTATGGTTGTGAGACCTGGCCACTCAGAGTGGAAGACATGAAAAGCCTGACTAGCTGTCTTTGATCATAGGTGCCTGCGCTCTATTTCCCGTGTAAAGTGGCATAATAAGGTGAGCAACATTGAGGTTAGGCGTAGAGTTTTAGGTAAACAGGGGAAATCTATCGACGAAGTCGTGAAGCTACAAAGACTGAGATGGTTAGGACATGTGTTACGTATGCCAAGCCATCGCTTCCCTCGACGAGCTATGCTAGCGGATATAGGGTCAGGCTGGAAAAAAGCTAGCGGCGGTCAAACAAAAACTTGGCACCAGTCAATGAAATCCACAACAGTTGGTCTAAGCCACGTAGGAAGGTGTAGACTTCCAGGCTGGGGTCCTCGGGACGGTAAAAATCTATGGTTGGAAACAATTGGTGACATGGCTCAAAATCGTTCTCAGTGGCAAGCGCAGATGCATCCACTCCTTGTGACTTATGATCTCCAATGAAACTGTTTTGTTCTTCGTTATTACTCCTCCTTTGTCTCACCCCTCTGCTCACAGTTTCTATTATGCTTTTCTTATACTTTCTTCTCTTGCTTCGCGTGCTACACGGAGTGTGGCGACTTGAACTTCCGCACATTTGTGCAAAGTTCTATGTCGAAAACAGACAGACAGACAGACAGAGCAAACCGAATACACACAATACACTCACGACATGGTTTGAATACAGTTTTCTAAAATATTTGAACTAGGGTTGCACAGTCGAAGTTTTCAAAGGAAAACAAATTCCAATGAAGATGAGAGACAGTGGGAAAGATGGCAGAGATGGATTTTTATTATCTTATTCAATTTCTCTTAGTTTCATTACACGCAATTAGGTCAACTTTACATGTCGGCTGAAATATCTGACTTGGTTTTGCCTTGGTAATGAACCTGAAGTGTGCATTCCGTATAATAAGAAACGAATCACGTGAAAAAAGATGAATAATAAGGAACCATGCTACACTGAACCCAACATCACTAACACTGTCTTCAATTTCGAAGCTTCTCAATAATCCACTAGGCCACATGACAGACGAAGTATGGTAACGTGGATGGTGATGAACTATGGAAAAGTTAGGGCGTCAGTACAACAGTGTCACATTGCAATAGACACTTACTCAGCAACATTTCATTTGTATGCTATGACCATTTATACATCACATCCATTCCATGAGTGTTCCTCTTGAATCTCTCAATATCAACCATTACAATATTCACAGCCATAAGAATAGCAATATTTCCCACACATACGTTAGACTGAATTCATGTAATATAAACGTAAAACTTCGAAATTGAAAAAAGCATCTCATGATTCCAATCACAATTAACAGGCGGGATATCAGCATATTGAAGTAGAAGGGAGCCCTCACGAACGCCTCCAAATCGAAAGCATTGCAAAATACAGTGGATTATCTATTACACACTCAATATCTGGATTCTGATGTGTGTAGGTTTGTGAACATTGAATTGGGCATTGCTAACAATTCAAATATTCTCTACCCCTAACAAAGTGCTTTTCAAGGAACAGGGTTGATAGCATCGCGACTGACATTCTCTGTTTATCAGGCTTATTATCCACACCAGGAGGTGACTGACTGCATCGAGGAGAGGTCAAATACCCGAACACTGGGGTGTTTCACCACTGTTCTACCACTGAATCACTGACACTGATCTACTACTCGTGGAAATGTACACAATCCCATATCGATGAACTCTCTCAATGGACGGACTCAGTCACAGAAACATCATGAAACACACATGAATGATAACGTTTGAGCTGATTATAAGTTTCGTGTCATCGAAGTAATTTACTGTCCTACGTGTCTCCGTTTACTGCATTGGATGCGTATTGACCAGCCGTTTTAGAACTTCCGAATGACCCAGAAACACAAAAACGTGAAAATAACTGAGACGTGTTTAGATTTAGTGAAAACACAAACGTGATTTAGTACCAGGTGAAAGGATCGTCATTACTCACATGATATTGTTTACGTGTTATGTAAAGAGAGATTAGAATAATTATTTTCTCGATACACCTTATGAGGTTATTCTGCATCAAAGCATATATATATATATGTGTGAATAAATTGGTGAGATTAAGATTACTCGAATTTCAACCCCACCGTCATGAATGCATACGTTCTGTTGGCTGTCCTCTGCTTCCCTTTAATGTGTATTGGTGGAGTCCCACCACAAACAAGTGAGTTGGACATTTCATTCTCATTGTATTACAAATGATGTCGCTTCATATTCGTACGACTACAACACTCACACTGAATAGATGTATTTGTGAAATCATGTGGGGTGGTTTTCTCATTCCTCAGAATTCCGAATGAAATGTGGTGCTCGAAGATTGAGCTTTGGTGGTCTCAGCGACAATGAAGACTTTCACAGCGGTGGATTTGCCTTCCTCACGCCCAATGTTTCGTCTTTCCTTGAGGGTTGTATCGACTCCACGAGGTTTATGACTTGGTCATCAAAGTGACATTGAACCACAGACGTGATTTCGTTTCCGTCAATCTTGATTCACAGTTAGCAGGGTTCAATTAAACTTCATCAGTGCAGATAGAGATGATAAGAACACCTCCACGCATGTGCATAAATCTTTTGACAAAGTTCGATGGATTGAGATGTCTCTAGCACAGAAGAATTACGGAATGTGCACAATGATGTAATGAAATTCTCTGTGGTCCAGAAGAAGGTCTGAGTGAGATTCGTCACGGTGATACTCGAGACGCCTGCATACCTCAAATTCTCATTGTATAGTGGGAGAATTGGTAGGCCGATCTTGTTGGTAGCCACAAAAACACGTAAAGTCAGCAGTAACACTAGTGCACGACAATAGTTAAAGCCCTATATTTGACTCGGAACACACATGAATGCTGAAAATCGAATGAACAGATTGACTCATTGATTTCCGTATGCATGAAGGTGCAAATACAGTCTTCTTTTAAGCAGATGATACACACTCTATTGTGTAGTCGCCTGGGTAATTCCATGACATTGGAGGCACTCTCTGTCGGGTCGGATCATCAACATTCATTGTTGCACATCATGCACACTGACGTTGTGAATATCGGATTGAGTGAAATGCACATTCTGAATACCGATTATCAGGCATCATCACGAATTTGAGTTTATTGGGGAAATACACTGTCACGCCCAATCGTCGCTCACTCTTCACCCAAATATCACGTTTCTGAGTTTCCATTTAATGGGTGGATCCATTCAAAGAACCCTTGTGGATGGACTCAGTTGACTTAGCCTTGATACACATGACAGATTTCGCACAACTCAGGATTTGACCAACACGCATTTTGTGAGTGGGACTTATTCGGCAGTGATGATTCAGATCAGGGCGACGATTGAGTGCTGACTTATCAGCTGTGAGTTCATTGCTCGAATCAATCAACCTCATCACTTCGAACAAATCCCTTCCACTTACACATCGCCTCACTCTTATGAAACGCCCACAGAAACTTTAATTCATGATGAGGAGTGTGCAATTACACTACACACACACACATATATATATATATATATCTTTGTCTTTTCTTCCATTTAGTCAGTGCATCATCTTGTGGAGAGTTGGGTCGATGGTGTGACCGGACAATTTTCCATCCTTGCTGCGATGGCCTGGTTTGCAGGTTGGAAGGATTCGCCAATGGAAAGTGTGTTAAATGTCTGGAGAACGATTTTCTCTGTTTGGCTAATTCTGAGTGTTGCAGTGGATATTGTTATTTCTCTAAATGTGTCAGTTCATCAATAAATGCGAACAGATTGTCATCGTGAGCATACGATTCGAGTAGGATGTCAGGCTGATTTGTGCTGAGATTTGTGCACATCAAGTTGATGTTGATTTTAAATATATCTCTTTGTTCACAGTAAAGACTTTGTCAACGCTTTTCATATAAGAGTAAAACTTGGGAATTGTGGAAGCGTAGAACTAACTCCATTATGGATAAGATTGTATTTTCATAAATCACACAGTGTCGTACAGTGATGATAATTGACGACGTTTCAAGCACAAACTATTGGTGATAATCATATCAATCCCTCCGAAAACGTTTTACTTCATGTACATACATGAGTGAAATTGATTAGACATTTGCATAACAATCAATATAAGAAAATGAACACTCAGAAATAACACTAATTCTGTTTCTGAATGTGCATTTTCTGATGCAATTGTCTGATCAGTTTCACTCGTGAAGTTAACATTTGTGTGAGTTAATTGATGCTGATTATTATTCTTAATTGGTGGAAATGGTTACAACACTTGGATTGCATAATGCATCATTTTGGAAAAAATGAAGGGCAATTAAGGAATAAGCTTGTGAACAGGTTGTCTACGTTACAGATTTTTAAAGAAAATAAAACAATTTGGACAATGATAATTTGTAACTAAAGTGTAAGTGGTCATAGGAATAAAATAATTTTTACAAGGATAACACGTAATTAAAGATGAAGTAGTCAGAAAAATAAAATAATTTGGACAATTATAGTTTTTAAAAAGAAAAATTATTCTAGGGGGAGGGTGATGGAGTAGTCCGGTTTATACAGTCATGTAACGATGGCCAAGGTAAGGAAAGTGGCTGTACAAATTTCTTCTGGACACACAAGTTTGGCTTCTTCAGGTGGATTCCTATTGCTTCAGCTGTATGTAGAAGACGAACTCGTAAAGCAAAATTAAGATTAGTAGGAATGCGATAAATAATTTTAAATGCAGTATTAACATCAACCTTATGCTCACTATCTACAAGGTGGGCTAAAATAGAGCTACGAATAGATTTTGTCTGTCCCTTGCTTAACCATGCCGGATGATGTTCGGAAATACGATGATGAACCTGCCTAATTGTTCGCCCGATGTAGCTGGCTCCGCAGCTGCAGTCAAACTGGTAGATACACATAGAGGAGGCGAAGGTAGTTTAGGTAGTTTATCCTTATTACTCGAACGTAGGATAGGTGTGGTCGTGAAGAGACAGTGTACCTCTGCTGCATAATAAGCTCTTTTAACTGCATTCCTCAGTCGCTGCGTTATTATTTCGCTGATGTTGTCGCCGAGGAACTGAAGTTTTATGAACAGTGGTTTTTTCGGAACTGTTGCCATAGTCACTGTCCTAGGTGATGAATTCATATTTTTCTCAATACACGTATCTGGATAACCATTTTTTCTAAGTAATTCTCTAATAATCTCAAGCTCCTCATTGAAGCAGTCGTCTGAACAGATTAACCTAGCTCTATGAACCAGACACTTTACCAGGTTGCGTTTATATTTCAAAGGTACAAAACTCAAAAAATGAGTGTACTGTCCTGTTGTAGTAGGTTTCCTGTACACACTCCTTCTTAGTGTGCCATCTTCTTTCCTTGCCATGAAGACGTCTAGGAATGAGATACAGTCATTACTTTCTTTCTCTATAGTAAAATTTATTGCTGAATGTGCATCATTAAACTTGTCAAGGATGTTCATTGCGTCGTCCTCGTTTCACTTTCGGTTCGAACTAGTCACGCACGGGTGTGAAGACTACCTGGTCTGAGTCTTCGGGATGCCTAGAATCAATGTCTGTAAACTGTTGATCATACGACTCAAAGTCATTCTCACTGGCACAGATTCAATCACACATTCTGACCTTCCACATCAATTGAAACGTCTCCTGCTTCCATCTTGTTATTCATTCCTCCTCACATTTCTGCCCATCACAGTTCATTGGAATAGACATCGCCTGTATTTTTACACCTTTGAATGTGCCCAGACAGAGGCATCCTGAATTGTTGCATCTGTGTACGAAGTTCCATTTGGAAACTCAGTCAATCATTCGATAATATGTGACTCTGTGGTTACATTCTGCTCGTGTAGACAACAGTGTCAAATTGTTCACCACAGCGATAACACTGAACCCTTTATCTTCAGATTTCAGTGAACACACTAAACACTGACTGGCTGTGTTAATCAGTATTCTCTGCTTATGAGAGACAGATATATACATAAATACATACCTACATACATAGATTACCTGAAAAACGGTTTCCGCGAAAATGTCCTAAACACGAATTACTATTATACGCCTGGTCACAAACGAATGCTAGTTAGTAATGATGCCCCAATTTTGACCCCATTGAAACAATCCTCATGTAGATATGTTAACATGGTATACGACGAGATGACGTGTGACAAATATAACACAGTATTATGACACACCATGCATGTACTTTGGAGTTCGATAGCCGCCAGATGCTTTTGATGCAATCATCTCTATGTCGGCGATTGAGCCGGTAAATAGAGAAGAAGCGCTGTACGGCTAGCGACCACACCCCATGGAAATAAACACCACTGCTACTGGAAATTATCATCTCAAGCTTGAATCCCTAAATCCCGTACGAGGGAAAAGGAATAAGTAATTAAAATGCAAGATGCATAATACAAGATGAGATTCAACTAACATTCCATTCCAGATCTCACTACAACTGTCTTCAATAAAGTGTCGCAAAGCTGCACTCTACATACTCAAAGAAACCACACACACTCCTAACTATGATGAAGCCTGTAAAATGCAATACCATTTAACACACGCCGTTCTCCAATGAACGTCTTCAGTTATGCAGCCGTAAATGCAGACATTCGATGGACAGCGACATCACGAAGAACCCAGTTAAGCAGGAAGTATGCAAAACAAAATAGGTATAATATTATTTTTTCTGCAATGTCACATACAAGCTTCACACACCAGTATGATAAACGACATGTCGGTAGATGATGGTGTCTAGGCAATTGTCGACCGTGCATTTCACGAATACAGAATGTGAAGAGCCACAAGACAGAGTGAAACTACAACACCACGTTTATTCATAAACAGTGAAACCAAGTAAACCGCGTAGACTCGCCTAGTTAACTAGCTTGCTAGTTTTCTAGTTGGTTGTGAGCCTGCGTAAAGACGTAGGGTTGGAAACCCTTCACCAACAAATATTCCAAACCGCCAGAGAGACTTCAAAACACGGAGAATGTATTGAAAATACTAAAATTTTAAATAACAACAATCCAATTCTTCGCTGGAATCGGAGAGGCGAAATGACACAGTGGGCTGGTGAAAACCTTCGGAAAACGAGTCAGCCGATTGATGTCCTTTCGATGAAAGCAAGATAAAAATGGGAACATGCGGTGTCCGTACAATGTACGAGACTGAGAAGGCTTCCGAGGTAGCCAAAGAGATACAAAGATATGTCTTAGAAGTACTGGGTATCTGCAGAGGCAGATGGAATGCATGCAGATTGACAGCATTGTCAAAAGGAGAGTCAATGACCTACTGCAATCTGCTCACCCAGATGACGACCACGAGCACACTGAGGCGCCGAGTGGCTATCATCATGTCACCAGTGTCAGCCAAAGCACTAATGCAGTGGGAACCAGTTTCATCCAAGATCGTGACAGCAAGATTCAACTCCAAAGGAAGCAGGGTAACAACTATCCAATGCTACACGCCCACAAACAACACGGAACAGGAAAAGAAGGAGGAGGAGGACAACATCTCAAATGGAGACATCAAAATCCTCATGGGCGATATGAATGCAAGCCAAGCTGGGAGCAGATAATACAGGAAGAGAATTCGTCTCGGGTATTCTTGGTCTCTGGCTCGGAGAAATGAATGAGAACGGAGAATTATTCGCAGACTTCTGCTCTTTCAACGATTTGTTGGTCGGAGGGAGCGTGTTCAAGCACAAGGATACACACAAAGTAACATGGATTTCGCCTGACGGACATACCACAAACCAAATAGATTTCATCTCCATGTTGCTCAAGGAATTGAGACGCAGCTGGTCTTCTGTATACAAAGTCAAGAAGAGAGCACATTTGACTCAAACCATCACCTAGTTCAAAGAAACTTCAATGTGAAGCTGAAATCCATGAAAACAAATGGAGACAGACCACCGAAACTGAAGAACAAAACTACAACGGACGCCTTCGCTACAGATATCAGAACAAAGTCGGCCACACTATGTGGCATGAGTGAGGAAACCTGTGCGAAAGAACATTGGAACTGTCTGAACGCGATATTTATGGAAAAGTGTAAAACTGCTCCATGGAGAAGGAAGAGATAATACAAGAAATGGCTGTAAACGGATACCTGGAAGCTACTCGAGGAGAAGAGGATGGTGGAAGTGTTGACTCAAGGCAATATGGACAGGAGTACGAGAAGCTGAAATCAATGTACACTGCATTGAATGAAGAAGTGTAGAAGAGTTCTGGAAAAGACAAACGACAATTCTACAACACACTGGGAACTCAAGCAGAACAGGCCTCATGAAAAAAGCGACACCAGGACACTATGTCAGATAACCAAATCTCTATCCGCGTAGAACGAATTCACGATTTCGATCAAGCTACTGAAGTCCAGGGAGGCAGCAGGACCAGACGGAATCCCTCCGAAAGCAATGAAAACGGCCCAAGAAATTATGGCTGATGTTCTCACTCCATGACTGCAAAACGTTGGGAAAGAAAGAAAGGTGCCTACTTATAGTAAGAAGTGCTACTTCGTCAAACTGCCAAAGAAGGGCAACTTGGGTCTGTGCAAGAACTGACTGGCCTGGGATAATGATTCTGTCCACGCCAAATAAAATTATCAGTCACATCATCCTGGAGACAATGAAGGATGCACTGGATACAGAATTCAGCCAACTGGAACAAGCTGGATTCGGTAAAGTCAAATCATGTGCTAATCAAGATACAACTCTATTCATCGTCATCGAACAAAGCATTGAATCGCTGTCAAACCTACACTTCAACTCCATCGACTTCAAAACGGCCTTCGACAGCGTAGACCGTGAAGTAATTCCGAAAATACGTCAACACTGCGGCGTACCTCAAGTCTTTGTCAACCGAATTCAACATGTGTATGACGGTGCCACGTGTCAAGTGACCCACAATGGAAAACTCAGCTAGGCGGTCGAAGTGAATACAGGAGTAAGATAAGCTGGCTGGCTATTATTGCTGATGATATTCCAAATTGTGGTGGACGGGATTATGCGTCAGAGCTTTAGGAGTGAGGAGTTAGGAATAGGCTG
The DNA here is from genome assembly GCA_944472135.2 of Trichobilharzia regenti. NCBI lineage: Eukaryota > Metazoa > Platyhelminthes > Trematoda > Strigeidida > Schistosomatidae > Trichobilharzia > Trichobilharzia regenti. The sequence continues at coordinate 26,734,924 of OX235267.1, forward strand.
GACGACCGATGAGAAGACTCCAGAAGATCTGGATTTCACAAATGATACATGTCTAGTGTCAGACAAACTCGAGGGCTTCCAAGAAAAATCCAACAAAATGGCTGAACAGGCTGACGACACACGAATCATAGTGAACACAGCGAAGACGGGGATGATGAAGATAACAAACGAACAACAACCAGAACCAATGACTAGCAGCGGGATAGATTTAACAGAAGTTACTTCCTTCAATTACCAGAGAAGCACCGTTTCAACTACAGGTGGGACGGAAGAAGATGTCAAAGCCAGTTAGAATCAAAAGGCAAGATGCGCCTTCGTAAACCTGAAAGCGGTTTGTGAAATCTTCCACAATCTGCATAACAAGAAGATTCGCATTTTCAGCACCAATATGAAGTCGGTTCATCTACACGGGTCAGAAATTTCGCCAGTCACGAAAAGTATTACCAACAGACAATTGGAGACTTTCATCAACATCTCTCTTCTCTCCATACTGAAGATCACGTTTCCAGAAAGAATAAGACACAAGAAACTATGAGAAGAAACCAACCAAGAGTCGACCGCTCAACAAATATGTAGGAGAAAGTGGAGACGGATCGTAAGAAAAAAGAATTTTGAAGCCGTATGTTCCACTCGAAACGCAAGAGAATAATAATCATCATCAATTAACTCACACAAATGTTAACTTCACGAGTGAAACTGATCAGACAATTGCATCAGAAAATGTACATTCAGAAACAGATTTAGTGTTATTTCTGAGTGTTCATTTTCTTATATTGATTGTTATGCAAATGTCTAATCAATTTCACTCATGTATGTACATGAAGTAAAACGTTTTCGGAGGGATTGATATGATTATCACCAATAGTTTGTGCTTGAAACGTCGTCAATTATCATCACTGTACGACACTGTGTGATTTATGAAAATACAATCTTATCCATAATGGAGTTAGTTCTACGCTTCCACAATTCCCAAGTTTTACTCTTATATGAAAAGCGTTGACAAAGTCTTTACTGTGAACAAAGAGATATATTTAAAATCAACATCAACTTGATGTGCACAAATCTCAGCACAAATCAGCCTGACATCCTACTCGAATCGTATGCTCACGATGACAATCTGTTCGCATTTATTGATGAACTGACACATTTAGAGAAATAACAATATCCACTGCAACACTCAGAATTAGCCAAACAGAGAAAATCGTTCTCCAGACATTTAACACACTTTCCATTGGCGAATCCTTCCAACCTGCAAACCAGGCCATCGCAGCAAGGATGGAAAATTGTCCGGTCACACCATCGACCCAACTCTCCACAAGATGATGCACTGACTAAATGGAAGAAAAGACAAAGATATATATATATATGTGTGTGTGTGTAGTGTAATTGCACACTCCTCATCATGAATTAAAGTTTCTGTGGGCGTTTCATAAGAGTGAGGCGATGTGTAAGTGGAAGGGATTTGTTCGAAGTGATGAGGTTGATTGATTCGAGCAATGAACTCACAGCTGATAAGTCAGCACTCAATCGTCGCCCTGATCTGAATCATCACTGCCGAATAAGTCCCACTCACAAAATGCGTGTTGGTCAAATCCTGAGTTGTGCGAAATCTGTCATGTGTATCAAGGCTAAGTCAACTGAGTCCATCCACAAGGGTTCTTTGAATGGATCCACCCATTAAATGGAAACTCAGAAACGTGATATTTGGGTGAAGAGTGAGCGACGATTGGGCGTGACAGTGTATTTCCCCAATAAACTCAAATTCGTGATGATGCCTGATAATCGGTATTCAGAATGTGCATTTCACTCAATCCGATATTCACAACGTCAGTGTGCATGATGTGCAACAATGAATGTTGATGATCCGACCCGACAGAGAGTGCCTCCAATGTCATGGAATTACCCAGGCGACTACACAATAGAGTGTGTATCATCTGCTTAAAAGAAGACTGTATTTGCACCTTCATGCATACGGAAATCAATGAGTCAATCTGTTCATTCGATTTTCAGCATTCATGTGTGTTCCGAGTCAAATATAGGGCTTTAACTATTGTCGTGCACTAGTGTTACTGCTGACTTTACGTGTTTTTGTGGCTACCAACAAGATCGGCCTACCAATTCTCCCACTATACAATGAGAATTTGAGGTATGCAGGCGTCTCGAGTATCACCGTGACGAATCTCACTCAGACCTTCTTCTGGACCACAGAGAATTTCATTACATCATTGTGCACATTCCGTAATTCTTCTGTGCTAGAGACATCTCAATCCATCGAACTTTGTCAAAAGATTTATGCACATGCGTGGAGGTGTTCTTATCATCTCTATCTGCACTGATGAAGTTTAATTGAACCCTGCTAACTGTGAATCAAGATTGACGGAAACGAAATCACGTCTGTGGTTCAATGTCACTTTGATGACCAAGTCATAAACCTCGTGGAGTCGATACAACCCTCAAGGTAAGACGAAACATTGGGCGTGAGGAAGGCAAATCCACCGCTGTGAAAGTCTTCATTGTCGCTGAGACCACCAAAGCTCAATCTTCGAGCACCACATTTCATTCGGAATTCTGAGGAATGAGAAAACCACCCCCACATGATTTCACAAATACATCTATTCAGTGTGAGTGTTGTAGTCGTACGAATATGAAGCGACATCATTTGTAATACAATGAGAATGAAATGTCCAACTCACTTGTTTGTGGTGGGACTCCACCAATACACATTAAAGGGAAGCAGAGGACAGCCAACAGAACGTATGCATTCATGACGGTGGGGTTGAAATTCGAGTAATCTTAATCTCACCAATTTATTCACACATATATATATATATGCTTTGATGCAGAATAACCTCATAAGGTGTATCGAGAAAATAATTATTCTAATCTCTCTTTACATAACACGTAAACAATATCATGTGAGTAATGACGATCCTTTCACCTGGTACTAAATCACGTTTGTGTTTTCACTAAATCTAAACACGTCTCAGTTATTTTCACGTTTTTGTGTTTCTGGGTCATTCGGAAGTTCTAAAACGGCTGGTCAATACGCATCCAATGCAGTAAACGGAGACACGTAGGACAGTAAATTACTTCGATGACACGAAACTTATAATCAGCTCAAACGTTATCATTCATGTGTGTTTCATGATGTTTCTGTGACTGAGTCCGTCCATTGAGAGAGTTCATCGATATGGGATTGTGTACATTTCCACGAGTAGTAGATCAGTGTCAGTGATTCAGTGGTAGAACAGTGGTGAAACACCCCAGTGTTCGGGTATTTGACCTCTCCTCGATGCAGTCAGTCACCTCCTGGTGTGGATAATAAGCCTGATAAACAGAGAATGTCAGTCGCGATGCTATCAACCCTGTTCCTTGAAAAGCACTTTGTTAGGGGTAGAGAATATTTGAATTGTTAGCAATGCCCAATTCAATGTTCACAAACCTACACACATCAGAATCCAGATATTGAGTGTGTAATAGATAATCCACTGTATTTTGCAATGCTTTCGATTTGGAGGCGTTCGTGAGGGCTCCCTTCTACTTCAATATGCTGATATCCCGCCTGTTAATTGTGATTGGAATCATGAGATGCTTTTTTCAATTTCGAAGTTTTACGTTTATATTACATGAATTCAGTCTAACGTATGTGTGGGAAATATTGCTATTCTTATGGCTGTGAATATTGTAATGGTTGATATTGAGAGATTCAAGAGGAACACTCATGGAATGGATGTGATGTATAAATGGTCATAGCATACAAATGAAATGTTGCTGAGTAAGTGTCTATTGCAATGTGACACTGTTGTACTGACGCCCTAACTTTTCCATAGTTCATCACCATCCACGTTACCATACTTCGTCTGTCATGTGGCCTAGTGGATTATTGAGAAGCTTCGAAATTGATGACAGTGTTAGTGATGTTGGGTTCAGTGTAGCATGGTTCCTTATTATTCATCTTTTTTCACGTGATTCGTTTCTTATTATACGGAATGCACACTTCAGGTTCATTACCAAGGCAAAACCAAGTCAGATATTTCAGCCGACATGTAAAGTTGACCTAATTGCGTGTAATGAAACTAAGAGAAATTGAATAAGATAATAAAAATCCATCTCTGCCATCTTTCCCACTGTCTCTCATCTTCATTGGAATTTGTTTTCCTTTGAAAACTTCGACTGTGCAACCCTAGTTCAAATATTTTAGAAAACTGTATTCAAACCATGTCGTGAGTGTATTGTGTGTATTCGGTTTGCTCTGTCTGTCTGTCTGTCTGTTTTCGACATAGAACTTTGCACAAATGTGCGGAAGTTCAAGTCGCCACACTCCGTGTAGCACGCGAAGCAAGAGAAGAAAGTATAAGAAAAGCATAATAGAAACTGTGAGCAGAGGGGTGAGACAAAGGAGGAGTAATAACGAAGAACAAAACAGTTTCATTGGAGATCATAAGTCACAAGGAGTGGATGCATCTGCGCTTGCCACTGAGAACGATTTTGAGCCATGTCACCAATTGTTTCCAACCATAGATTTTTACCGTCCCGAGGACCCCAGCCTGGAAGTCTACACCTTCCTACGTGGCTTAGACCAACTGTTGTGGATTTCATTGACTGGTGCCAAGTTTTTGTTTGACCGCCGCTAGCTTTTTTCCAGCCTGACCCTATATCCGCTAGCATAGCTCGTCGAGGGAAGCGATGGCTTGGCATACGTAACACATGTCCTAACCATCTCAGTCTTTGTAGCTTCACGACTTCGTCGATAGATTTCCCCTGTTTACCTAAAACTCTACGCCTAACCTCAATGTTGCTCACCTTATTATGCCACTTTACACGGGAAATAGAGCGCAGGCACCTATGATCAAAGACAGCTAGTCAGGCTTTTCATGTCTTCCACTCTGAGTGGCCAGGTCTCACAACCATAAAGGAGGACGGAGCGGACTGATGAGCAGTACACCCGCCCTTTGGTCGATAGTCGAACACCTCGTCTACGCCAGAGTCGGCGTAAACTGGCAAATGCGGAACGAGCCCCCTGTATCCGTGCTGAGATTTCGTCAGAGATCAGACCGTTGGCACTGGCAGATGGTACTTCCCAAATAAGTGAAGCGGTCAACGTGCTCTACCACTTCACTCCCTATTTTTAAACTAGGCGTCGATGCAGTCCAGTCCTGTAACATCATCTTGCATTTGGCGGGAGCGAATCGCATGCCAAACATTCGTAGATTGCGGCTCAGTGTGTTCAGAAGACTCTGCATTTCGTCAGCGTCTTCGCCTAGAAGGACTATATCGTCTGCATATTCCAAGTCAACGAGATTATTCCCCGGTAGCAAGTCAATCCCTGAGTCGCTGAAGTCACCTAGGGTTAAGTCCATTAACACATCTATGATAAAGTTGAATAGAAAAGGAGATAATGGGCATCCTTGACGGACACCACTGGTCGTCATCAGTTCAGATGACAGCTCGCCGTAAGCCCTCACCTGGCTGTATGAGTACGAGTAGAGTGGCTTAATCAGTGCAATATATTTTCTCGGAATTCCCTTTACAGCCAAGCATCTCCAGAGAACTTCTCGATCGACAGAGTCGAAAGCTGCCTTTAGGTCAAGAAATATAATGATTGTTGGACGCCGGTAGGAATGCCTATGTTCTAGAATCTGTCGGAGGGTGAAGATATGATCAGTACACCCTCTTCCTGGTCTAAAGCCTGCCTGGCTCTCTCGTGTTTGTGCCTCCCGAGCACCACTTAGTCTACGCATGATTATTGAGCCTAAGACTTTAGATACTATATTAGTCAAGCTAATCCCTCTGTGATTATCACAGGAAGACTTGTCTCCCTTCTTGTATATGGGGATAATCAGTGACTTACACCAACCCGATGGGACTTCTTCTGATTCCCAGACGCTGCCTAGTACCTCAGTTAATCCAGACAGTAAGCTGTCTCCACCGTACTTAAATACCTCTGGAGTCATTCCATCAGGTCCCGCTGCTTTGCCTAGTTTCAGATTGGTGACGGCTTTAGTAACCTCAGTTAGGGATGGAGGACCTGTGTCTATATCCCATTCAGGGAGGTGTTGGATGCTCGGAAGGTTGAGCGTGGCTGTGGGCCAATTAAACTGCCTGGTGTTGCCTATCCTCGAAGCTTTCTCCATCTCTTTGGCTTTTGTCAGCCACCACTGTTCACGGTCCTTGCGGAGACTTTTCGTAAGTTTCCTCTTGTGCAGCTTTCGCTCCTCATTGAATTCGGAGCTCGCCGGTATAAGTCTTCTAGCATCAATCAGTTCGGATGAGGCGGTGGAGATCCAGTGGTTTTTAATCACCTTTGGGTTTACCTTATTCACAGCTTTTGCAGCTGTATCTATGGCTGCCTGGATATTTTTCCAAGCTTCTTCAGGGTGAGCACAGCTGTCGAACACAGATATGTGTTTAGCTAGTTCTTCCTCAAATATGGATTTAGTTTCTTGATCGAGCTGGGGACGTGATGGGTTTGCCGTCAGCTGTTTCCTACGTCCGTTCAGTCGTAAGCCCACCCGAGCGCGGACCAGTGCATGGTCGGTATCTACACACGTGTTCCAGAAGGAGCGACAATCTCCTACCGACCCACGCCAACGATAGCTTATTGCTATGTGGTCTATTTGTGTCCAGCGTTGGTTTGATGAAGGGGGTCTCCAAGTCAGACAGTGTCTCTCCTTGTGTTTGAAGTTAGTGCTTACGAGAAACAAATGATTATCTGAACAGAACTGTAGTAGACGGTCACCGTTGTCGGTTCGCTGGCACGGAACTCCATAGGTGCCACCGACATCCTTCTCAGATTGACACAATTTCCCTACTTGAGCGTTAAAGTCACCAGCTAGAACGACTATGTCTGAGCGTTTAGCCTTTCTCACCAAACTAGACAGCTTTTGGTAGAACTCATCCTTCGTTTCATCTGAACTGCAGTCAGTGGGGGCGTAGGCGGAGATTACGAAAAGGCATCGGCGAGTAGTGCAGTCCTTCCTCCTTTTTACTGACCCGTTCAGACGGACAGCACACATTCGGCTATCTACCGGGATCCAGTCAAGCAGTGTCTTTTCTGCCCTAGTGCTCAAAGCTATCCCTACGCCAGCTAATCCTCGTGAACTAGCTGTGGCATCTCCTGACACCCTCAAGGTGAATTTCGCAGATTCAACCTGTTGGCCAGGTGGGGTTAGGTGAATAACCACACTTGGGTCTTGTATGCGTGTTTCTGAAACACAGCATACATCAATGGCTCGTGATGCCAGGGTCTTGGCTAGTGATGCTTGTTGTCCTATTTGGTAAAGTGTCCTAACATTAAGAGCTCCTATATGAAATTGGTGGCGCGGCTTTAAGAGGCTGTCGGTGGTGGTTTTTTGGCTTCCATCATTTTTAGTGGACGCAGAGTGGAGAGCAAGTGGAGAGCTATCAAGTCGAGGAGTTGCATCAGTGGAAGGAAGGCAAGATGATAGAGATGAAGATGAAAACAAAGATGAGTGAGTAGTAGAGAGGTTTCGCGTGCGTTTCGGATTGTGAGGGCGATTGTTACTTCCCGGCTGCCCACACCGTGGAAGTTGGTTGCGTGACCGCAGAGCCCAGGGGACAACTGCTTGAGGCCGGTCACACGCGGCCTGTTTTTGTTTGTTCTGTTTTGTTTGGTGTGCCTCAGTAGCATACTTATCACTCCTGCCCTGTGACACGGCAGCAGGGAGCGCGGTCGTTGTTAATCCGGGCCACGGCCGATCCGGCATGAAATTTTGTGATTTTGAATTGGTCATGATGTTGGATTGGGTAGCTGCTTTTTGTTTAACCGCTATCGAAACAACCTGCCTGGCATGGTAGGACCTCAAGAGACATAAGTCTCAGCCAGTATAGCTTGAATAGATCATTGCGGTGTTCAAGCCCGACCACCACGTCAAGGTAGCAGCTTTCGGTCGGGATTCGGTTTGCTCTGCCGATTGGTAGATGTGTTAGATGTTTAGAATCACGATAACTGCCGTGGGACGGGATGGAAAATGCGAGACGTGGTCAGTCCATGACGTTGCGTCGTGGGATAAGATATTTCTGTGCTGGATTAACATCTGTTGGTGTGTCACCACTTCCTGGATGGGGCGCGCGAGTAAGCTCGAATCGATGTCGGATATGGCCAAGAATCGTAATCAATAGCGAACGTGTTGTAATTTCCTTTTTTCTTCCCTTCCCAATGATAGTAAACGAATACTGTTTGAACTTGGTAAGCATGACTGTTTTCCTTCCAGACGAAGTTCTTTATCCGATTTCAACTTAATTTTTCTGTGAAATTTTGATCTATGTTGCTTTATTACTATTGTGTGGCGCATTCTTCTTGGTGCCATATTGTACCAAGTTTTTTCTGCGTTTATATAATAGTAATAATAATAAATAAATACACAATCATCATCTCCTTTAAAAGTAGACAAACAAAATTAAGTGGCTATTTCGTGGAAAAGGCTGACGCAGTTCGCTTTCAAAGTTAACACAATTTGTCATTAACAAACTTAACGTTGAACTATTGAGAGAAAAAATTTCACAGACACACACACACACCACATAACGCCGCCTTTCAATTGGATATATTTGTAGCGGCCTCAGTTTTGATCCAGATGAATTGTATTCAGTGATCAGGTTTGGGTTATTTCGAGAGAGATGAGGCTTGTCTTGCAAACACTGTCGAAACATAATTTAAACATGTGATCAGCTGGTGATCATTGTTTTTCATAAAAATGAATTTGATTCACTCCATTGTGTTCACGCATCAGTGTGTTGCGCATTGCGTGGAAACCAACTCTAATTTCTTCCTCGGATAATTTCCGTTCCTCTTTCATTTCTCAGACCACATTAACAGTAAATGATGCCATAGACTTCCATGTTGAGCCGTGATATTCTCCACCAAGAAACACATGGCTAACTAGACTCTCGGTTCGTGGAATGAAATAATGCAGACATATACACATCAGTAAAAATACATTTCAACAGATCTATTCACCAAACTGGACTATCCATCATGTGTGCAATGATGAAACAGTGTGTTTCATTCACGACAAATTTTCACTCTTAGATGACAGAAATGTAGAAATACGATGGTGTTATTGATGTACCGCGACAGTTGAGGAGAAGGCGACAAGCTACACTGATTCGTGGTCAAACAATTCCCAGAATGGAGAATCTTTAGTGAAACACTATCAGTTTCGCTTCTTCAAATCCGTGACTTCGGAATGGTAGAGAGCACTCAATGCACTACACAGTACAATCGATTATCTATATTCATGATCTGGAAATTCTACAATCCATAAGCTTTGCTTTACCAGTGATAATCATTGATATATTCACTATCGCGAGGAAACGAACGTTAGAAATATGATGGAGAACGCCGAATCATGAATAGTTGAGAAGCTATTTTAACACAACAGTGTCCATCATTTATATATCTGAATTTGTCCTAGTAGTGAAAGTGTCAATCTTGTGATAATCGGACTACATTCGGTATTATAGTGACACTAATGAAAAAGAACTCGACTAAGGGTAGTTGTTAATCACTTTTCGACTAACGTCAGGAGTTCCCACTCTACAAACAGCTGACGCCAACGGAATCTGCCTCTTTTAATTCGTGTATCATAATACGAATGTAAGATAACGGTCACAAGACACACCACTCCAGCTAAATTCCACTCACAAACAGCCGGTTAATATCAACACACACACACACACAAGTAACTCACTAATTGAATTATAGATGACAGGCATGTGGATTGCATAATTCTCTTCAATTCGCGTGATGTGGGATAAAAATATGAGATGGTTATGAGGAAACATGAAATTCAGGTTGAAAGTGATTTATTTGCCAAAACTAGAAGGTAAAACTTCAACTATTACATACTACACATTGAAATGTACACAATCCCATATCAAAGAAATCTCTCAATGGATGGAGACAGTCACAGGAACATAATCAAACACACATGAATGATAATGCTCGAGCTGATAATAAGTTTCCTATCATCGAAGCAATTCAATGTCACATGCGTATTGACTAACCGTTTTACGTTTTCTACATCACGCAGAAACACAAAAACGTGAAAATAACTGAGACGTGTTTAGATTTAGTGAAAACACAAACGTGATTTAGTACCGGGTAAAAGGATCGTCATTACTCACATGATATTGTTTACGTGTTATGTAAAGAGAGATTAGAATAATTATTTTCTCGATACACCTTATGAGGTTATTCTGCATCAAAGCATATATATATATATGTGTGAATAAATTGGTGAGATTAAGATTACTCGAATTTCAACCCCACCGTCATGAATGCATACGTTCTGTTGGCTGTCCTCTGCTTCCCTTTAATGTGTATTGGTGGAGTCCCACCACAAACAAGTGAGTTGGACATTTCATTCTCATTGTATTACAAATGATGTCGCTTCATATTCGTACGACTACAACACTCACACTGAATAGATGTATTTGTGAAATCATGTGGGGGTGGTTTTCTCATTCCTCAGAATTCCGAATGAAATGTGGTGCTCGAAGATTGAGCTTTGGTGGTCTCAGCGACAATGAAGACTTTCACAGCGGTGGATTTGCCTTCCTCACGCCCAATGTTTCGTCTTTCCTTGAGGGTTGTATCGACTCCACGAGGTTTATGACTTGGTCATCAAAGTGACATTGAACCACAGACGTGATTTCGTTTCCGTCAATCTTGATTCACAGTTAGCAGGGTTCAATTAAACTTCATCAGTGCAGATAGAGATGATAAGAACACCTCCACGCATGTGCATAAATCTTTTGACAAAGTTCGATGGATTGAGATGTCTCTAGCACAGAAGAATTACGGAATGTGCACAATGATGTAATGAAATTCTCTGTGGTCCAGAAGAAGGTCTGAGTGAGATTCGTCACGGTGATACTCGAGACGCCTGCATATCAATCTATTGTATAGAATGGTAGGCCGATCTTGGTAACAACACGTAAGTCAGCAGCACTAGTGCACGACAATAGTTAAAGCCCTATATTTGACTCGGAACACACATGAATGCTGAAAATCGAATGAACAGATTGACTCATTGATTTCCGTATGCATGAAGGTGCAAATACAGTCTTCTTTTAAGCAGATGATACACACTCTATTGTGTAGTCGCCTGGGTAATTCCATGACATTGGAGGCACTCTCTGTCGGGTCGGATCATCAACATTCATTGTTGCACATCATGCACACTGACGTTGTGAATATCGGATTGAGTGAAATGCACATTCTGAATACCGATTATCAGGCATCATCACGAATTTGAGTTTATTGGGGAAATACACTGTCACGCCCAATCGTCGCTCACTCTTCACCCAAATATCACGTTTCTGAGTTTCCATTTAATGGGTGGATCCATTCAAAGAACCCTTGTGGATGGACTCAGTTGACTTAGCCTTGATACACATGACAGATTTCGCACAACTCAGGATTTGACCAACACGCATTTTGTGAGTGGGACTTATTCGGCAGTGATGATTCAGATCAGGGCGACGATTGAGTGCTGACTTATCAGCTGTGAGTTCATTGCTCGAATCAATCAACCTCATCACTTCGAACAAATCCCTTCCACTTACACATCGCCTCACTCTTATGAAACGCCCACAGAAACTTTAATTCATGATGAGGAGTGTGCAATTACACTACACACACACACATATATATATATATATCTTTGTCTTTTCTTCCATTTAGTCAGTGCATCATCTTGTGGAGAGTTGGGTCGATGGTGTGACCGGACAATTTTCCATCCTTGCTGCGATGGCCTGGTTTGCAGGTTGGAAGGATTCGCCAATGGAAAGTGTGTTAAATGTCTGGAGAACGATTTTCTCTGTTTGGCTAATTCTGAGTGTTGCAGTGGATATTGTTATTTCTCTAAATGTGTCAGTTCATCAATAAATGCGAACAGATTGTCATCGTGAGCATACGATTCGAGTAGGATGTCAGGCTGATTTGTGCTGAGATTTGTGCACATCAAGTTGATGTTGATTTTAAATATATCTCTTTGTTCACAGTAAAGACTTTGTCAACGCTTTTCATATAAGAGTAAAACTTGGGAATTGTGGAAGCGTAGAACTAACTCCATTATGGATAAGATTGTATTTTCATAAATCACACAGTGTCGTACAGTGATGATAATTGACGACGTTTCAAGCACAAACTATTGGTGATAATCATATCAATCCCTCCGAAAACGTTTTACTTCATGTACATACATGAGTGAAATTGATTAGACATTTGCATAACAATCAATATAAGAAAATGAACACTCAGAAATAACACTAATTCTGTTTCTGAATGTACATTTTCTGATTCAAATGTCTGATCAGTTTCACTCGTGAAGTTAACATTTGTGTGAGTTAATTGATGATGATTATTATTCTCTTGCGTTTCGAGTGGAACATACGATCCGTCTCCACTTTCTCCTACATATTTGTTGAGCGGTCGACTCTTGGTTGGTTTCTTCTCATAGTTACATGTTTCTTATTCTCTCTGGAGATGTGATCTTCAGTATGGAGAGAAGAGAGATGTTGATGAAAGTCTCCAATTGTCTGTTGGTAATACTTTTCGTGACTTGCGAAATTTCTGACCCGTGTAGAAGAACCGACTTCACATTACTGCTGAAAAAGCGATTCGTCTTGTTATGCATAGTGTGGAACTGTTTTAATACGCTCGTCTTGACGAAGGCGCATCGTGCATTTCCGATTTTAACTGGCTACCCTGTTAATCGAAAGAGGCAACGTCTGTTAAGTTTCTTCTGTTGATTGTGATTTGTGCTGGCTGTTGTTGGTCGGTTATATTTATCACCTCCATTTACTTTGATTCGTGTCTCCTCAACATCATCGGCGAGTTTGTTGGTTTTCGCTTTCAAATCCTCGAGTTTTATTACAATAAACATGGATCAACTGAGAAATCCAATTCTTCTGGAGTCTTCTCATCGGTTTCATCCTGCAGCTGATTGACTCGACCAATCTAATCACCTACTAAATATGGATGAAAATGAGGGATTGTACATGCAGCCGTGTACATGTACGCTTCACGCATCAGTCATTGTAGATCATGTTTTATTGCAAACGTGATTTTCCGTAGATTGACATCACTCAAAACCACACACCCGAAGTGATCAGTTTTCACATCGATACACAGATACTGAATTTATTCAACGCGATTCCACAAACTTCATCAATACCAAGCATCCTAAGGTTACGAATTGACCGATTTGGTAGCTGTTGTTTTAAATGGTGGTATGATCTCAAACCTCGGTCTGTCGCATAACATGACCTGATCTATCATTATTCATCTCTGCTGCTGTTCATCACTCCACCATCGGTTCAATCATACACCAATCAGTGAACAATCAATGGCAGTGAATTTCATGTCTCTGTGTTTCTGCCAACTGTGGAACAAGCGGGGCAGTGCACTTCCATTTGTATAGAACCACGAGCTGTACACCAAACTGAGAGCCATCCTGGGAGCTGATGGATACAACTCTTTAAATAAATGCACACCACTTGTATTCCATTCCTCTACTTATCCCTCGCCACACGAGTCGAGTTGAGAAACCTGTACATTATTTTGTGCTTCACCTCTGATATTTACCACCTCTCCTGAGATAGTATTATAGCAGCTGCCTCACTCTATCAGGTCACATTTGCGTTTTCATTATTCACAGACGATACTCAAGTAACATTTCCCCATACGTTGCACATAGTCATGACAAATTCCATGGAGAATAATCATAATAACATTGAACAAATTTTCCATTGATGAAAGATGGTGCTCGCATTTGTTAATGCTGGTCAAAGCTACTGAAGCTGAGTAAACAGTGATACGAAAACTGGGAGGTTCCCAATAACACAGCTAAGGATGCATGCTTGTGCTATGCATGCGAAAGTGTGTGATAATTCACTGTGATTATTGTCTTACTACCCTCATTCAATAATGAAATGTTCATATTCGCTGATGTGAAAACCTTGCAAAACCTGGCTTTCATTTACCCCAGAGGTCTGCATTCTATCTCGAATGTGACGGGGTGAAGTGTGGCGAGCATCACCGAGTTTAGACGTAGAGTATAATGTAAGATACGTAAGTGGATCTGTGAGGCTGTGAATGTGCATCTATTGCAATGACCAGTACACGTGTTACGCACACACAACCACTGCCTTTCTTGCTGATATGTGCGAGGAGACTTAAGACCAGGGTGGAAAACAGCGAGAGGGTGATCGAATTCAAACCTTTCAAAAATCTATGAAGTCTTTCACTTTCGGTTCGAACTAGTCACGCACGGGTGTGAAGACTACCTGGTCTGAGTCTTCGGGATGCCTAGAATCAATGTCTGTAAACTGTTGATCATACGACTCAAAGTCATTCTCACTGGCACAGATTCAATCACACATTCTGACCTTCCACATCAATTGAAACGTCTCCTGCTTCCATCTTGTTATTCATTCCTCCTCACATTTCTGCCCATCACAGTTCATTGGAATAGACATCGCCTGTATTTTTACACCTTTGAATGTACCCAGACAGAGGCATCCTGAATTGTTGCATCTGTGTACGAAGTTCCATTTGGAAACTCAGTCAATCATTCGATAATATGTGACTCTGTGGTTACATTCTGCTCGTGTAGACAACAGTGTCAAATTGTTCACCACAGCGATAACACTGAACCCTTTATCTTCAGATTTCAGTGAACACACTAAACACTGACTGGCTGTGTTAATCAGTATTCTCTGCTTATGAGAGACAGATATATACATAAATACATACCTACATACATAGATTACCTGAAAAACGGTTTCCGCGAAAATGTCCTAAACACGAATTACTATTATACGCCTGGTCACAAACGAATGCTAGTTAGTAATGATGCCCCAATTTTGACCCCATTGAAACAATCCTCATGTAGATATGTTAACATGGTATACGACGAGATGACGTGTGACAAATATAACACAGTATTATGACACACCATGCATGTACTTTGGAGTTCGATAGCCGCCAGATGCTTTTGATGCAATCATCTCTATGTCGGCGATTGAGCCGGTAAATAGAGAAGAAGCGCTGTACGGCTAGCGACCACACCCCATGGAAATAAACACCACTGCTACTGGAAATTATCATCTCAAGCTTGAATCCCTAAATCCCGTACGAGGGAAAAGGAATAAGTAATTAAAATGCAAGATGCATAATACAAGATGAGATTCAACTAACATTCCATTCCAGATCTCACTACAACTGTCTTCAATAAAGTGTCGCAAAGCTGCACTCTACATACTCAAAGAAACCACACACACTCTAACTATGATGAAGCCTGTAAAATGCAATACCATTTAACACACGCCGTTCTCCAATGAACGTCTTCAGTTATGCAGCCGTAAATGCAGACATTCGATGGACAGCGACATCACGAAGAACCCAGTTAAGCAGGAAGTATGCAAAACAAAATAGGTATAATATTATTTTTTCTGCAATGTCACATACAAGCTTCACACACCAGTATGATAAACGACATGTCGGTAGATGATGGTATCTAGGCGATTGTCGACGGTGTATTCATGAATACAGAATGTGAAGAGCCACAAGACAGAGTGAAACTACAACACCACGTTTATTCATAAACAGTGAAACCAAGTAAACCGCGTAGACTCGCCTAGTTAACTAGCTTGCTAGTTTTCTAGTTGGTTGTGAGCCTGCGTAAAGACGTAGGGTTGGAAACCCTTCACCAACAAATATTCCAAACCGCCAGAGAGACTTCAAAACACGGAGAATGTATTGAAAATACTAAAATTTTAAATAACAACAATCCAATTCTTCGCTGGAATCGGAGAGGCGAAATGACACAGTGGGCTGGTGAAAACCTTCGGAAAACGAGTCAGCCGATTGATGTCCTTTCGATGAAAGCAAGAGTAAGAATAGGTATTTTCGAAATTACTTCACGGTCTACGCTGTCGAAGGCCGTTTTGAAGTCGATGGAGTTGAAGTGTAGGTTTGACAGTGATTCAATGCTTTGTTCGATGACGATGAATAGAGTTGTATCTTGATTAGCACATGATTTGACTTTACCGAATCCAGCTTGTTCCAGTTGGCTGAATTCTGTATCCAGTGCATCCTTCATTGTCTCCAGGATGATGTGACTGATAATTATATTTGGCGTGGACAGAATCATTATCCCAGGCCAGTCAGTTCTTGCACAGACCCAAGTTGCCCTTCTTTGGCAGTTTGACGAAGTAGCACTTCTTACTATAAGTAGGCACCTTTCTTTCTTTCCCAACGTTTTGCAGTCATGGAGTGAAAACATCTGCTGTAATTTCTTAGGCCGTTTTCATTGCTTTCGGAGGGATTCTGTCTGGTCCTTCTGCCTCCCTGGACTTCAGTAATTTGATCGCAATCGTGAATTCGTCCTTTGTTGAAGAATTGGTATCCACTGGAATTTCCTTGTGTGCTTTTGGTGGTATTTCCGGGTGATATTTTCACCAATACACATTAAAGGGAAGCAGAGGACAGCCAACAGAACGTATACATTCATGACAGTAAGGTGGAAATTCGAGTAATCTTAATCTCACCAATTTATTACACATATATATATATGTTTTGATGCAGAATAACCTCATAAGGTGTATCGAGAAAATAATTATTCTAATCTCTCTTTACATAACACGTAAACAATATCATGTGAATAATGACGATCCTTTCACCCGGTACTAAATCACGTTTGTGTTTTCACTAAATCTAAACACGTCTCAGTTATTTACACGTTTTGTGTTTCTGGGTCGTTCGGAAGTTCTAAGACGGCTGGTCACATATTATCTAATGATTGACTGAGTTTCCAAATGGAACTTCGTACACAGATGCAACAATTCAGGATGCCTCTGTCTGGGTACATTCAAAGGTGTAAAAATACAGGCGATGTCTATTCCAATGAACTGTGATGAGCAGAAATGTGAGGAAGAATGAATAACAAGATGGAAGCAGGAGACGTTTCAATTGATGTGGAAGGTCAGAATGTGTGATTGAATCTGTGCCAGTGAGAATGACTTTGAATTTGGTTGATGTTGTAGCAACGACGACGCACTTCTTCGTTGGAGAGTTTGTCCTGCCAACGAACATGCAGAATGTACCTGAGGCAACAATGGTCTACTACCTCGAGTCTGCGTAAATCTTCCGCGCGAAGAGGCCAGGTTTCACGGCCATACAGGAGAACGGTTCGTATGGAAGCTTGGTAGTTCCGAATTTTAGTACTGGGACTGATTTTTCTCTTGCTCCATAGAACGCTCCTCAGCTGTAGAAACGCGTTCCGGGCGTTGGAGATTCGCGCATTCACTTCGTTTTTCGCTTGACCGTTGGTGAGCATTATGGATCCCAGATATCTGAAGGATGGCACAATTTCGATAGGTGCTCCATTCAAGGATAAGATTTCATCATTGCTGGTGGATGTGCCCGAAAACATTTTGGTTTTGGAAGTGTTAATTTTCAAACCGATAGTAAGCGCGAGGTGGTTTATCTGGTCGAGCACCTGTCGCATATCGGGAAGTTTACAGCTAATAGCACGACGTCGTCGGCGAATTCGAGGTCGGTTATGTGAATATCGGGCGAAAGTTGGACGCCGTGGTGCTCGGTTAGGGCGTTCCGCAAAATCCAATCGATTGCAAAATTGAACAGGATGAGGGATTCATATAAGTATAAAACTTGGGCTATGTGGTAGAGTATAATTTCATTATTGATAAGATTTTATTTTGATAAATCGCACAGTGTTTACAGTTATATGAACTGATTACGTTTCGAGCACAAACTATTGCTCATAATCATATCAAGTTACTCACACAACTTTGATCTTTCATTTATATACATGTGTGGAATGGATTAGATATTGGATTAAAAATCAATGTGAGATAATGCACATTCAGAAATAATCGTACGAGTGTTGTTGATCAATTGCAATTAGATGGGAAAATTGGACTGTGAGGTCAACTACATAGGTCAAACTAGTAGGTCAGGGATAGTCAGACTAACAGAACATAAGAATTTAGCTAAGGTAATAATGGTTGACCCTGAAAAGATAAGTAATTTAGAAAAAAGCTCAGCTATTGCACTTCATGCAATAACAAACAACCACACAATAGGGTGGGATAGGGTTAAAATTCTAAAAAGTAATATAGCTAAGTGGAGAGAGGTTGATTACGGAATCCTTATTTATCGAGTCCACACCCAACACATGCAACAAAAATGACTCAATGCAAATACCAGAGATATGGAAGATATTTTTATCGCAGGTCAGATCAGAAGAGGGTAACAAATAATATTAAAATTCTATTTCAATTCAAACACATCACAACATTCTAACAAAAAACTTATTATGACTATTAAAACACTCGTCGTATCTTCCATCTGATTATAGTAGATCAATAACACTCGTATTAATGCCATCAGTCAAACCAGAAGAAGATAATAAGTAATCTTAAAATTCTATTTCAATTCAAACACATTCTAACAAGCAGCTTATTATGACTGTAAAAACACTCGTCCAATTTTCCCATCTAATTGCAATTGATCAACAACACTCGTACGATTATTTCTGAATGTGCATTAGCTCACATTGATTTTTAATCCAATATCTAATCCATTCCACACATGTATATAAATGAAAGATCAAAGTTGTGTGAGTAACTTGATATGATTATGAGCAATAGTTTGTGCTCGAAACGTAATCAGTTCATATAACTGTAAACACTGTGCGATTTATCAAAATAAAATCTTATCTATAATGGAAGAATGTGGGATGCTGGACAACCTTGCCGGACACCGCTGGTTACCTCAAAAGTGCGAGACTCTTCACCGTTCACTCGGACTCGAGCTTTGGTGTTGGAATAGTATGACCTGAGCAGGTTGATTAGCTTGGTCGGAACTCCGTCGAGCTCCATTAGATACCAGAGTGCTCCTCGATCAACTGAGTCGAATGCCGCTCGGAAGTCGATGAAACAAGCAACCGTCGGCTGTTGGAATTTGTCCCTGTGTTTCAAAATTCTTCGCAGTGTGAATAATTGATCAACACAGCCTCTTTCAGGTCGAAATCCGGCTTGATTTGGCCTTGTTCACACGTGGCGTTCGGCCGCGAAGAGGTTCAGGAGAATGGAAACAAAATCCTAAGCAGCGATATCAATCAGACTTATGCCTCGGTAGTTCTCGCATAGTGACCTGTCTCCCTTTTTGTGGAACGGTAGCAGAACTGAGGTGCTCCAATCGGAAGGAATGGTTTCGGACTCCCAAATTGAGCAGAACAGTGAGTGCAGTGAATCGATTAGCGCTGGAGTGCAGGCCTTGTATATTTCTGGAGGTAGACCATCTTCGCCCGGAGCTTTTTTGTTTCTGAGTCTGTTAGTCGTTTTAGCTATTTCGGTTGGAGTGGGTGGATCGCAGTCAACTAAGTAGGGTGTTGGTAAGTGTCGTATCGGTCGATGAGACGGTTGACCAGCGTTGCGATTGAGTAGCTGCTTGAAATGTTCGGCCCATCGTTCCATCTTACCATTGGTGTCCGAAATAATTTCTTCTGATGCTGTGCGTAACACAGCATGACTGTTAAGGCGTTTGCCAGATGATAGGCGTATGAGGCGATAAAGTCTTCCGAAATCGCCTACATTTGATGCTGCTTCCATGTTAGTCGCCACATTAGAGCAATAGCGATTTCTGTCATTCCTAGCAGACTGTGTAGCTTTGCGCCTGAGGGAGCGATAAACTGGAGACTTTGCTAGGCGAGCGTCTCTGGCTTGCGAGGATAGATGCATGGTGTACTCTGAAATCCAGTCTTTCTGCTTCGTGGAAGTGGTACCCAAATGCGAAATTGAAGCTTTAGAGACTACTTCTTTGAAATGATTCCATCTTGTCTCAGGTGTATTAGAAGATGTGGATGTTGGTTCATCTGCGGCGCTTAGTTCGGCCTGGATTTGTTTGGACAAGGCTTGTCGCTTTGTTGAACATTGAAGCGGAGCAACATTGATACGCTTCGGAGGTCGCGCCTTCTGGCGTGTTGTTAAACGAAGTTTGAATTTCGCCCGAACTAGAGTATGGTCTGATCCCCCTTTATTTCCGGCCTCTGCGCCACGATAGGATCGACAGTCTTCCACCGAGGAGATCCAGCGTGAGCGCACTAGGATGTAGTCGATCTGATGTGCAGTGCGACCGTCGTTCGAATACCAGGTGAGAAGATGTTTTCTAGGGTGTTGAAATCGAGTGTTGGTGATATATAATCGATTGCAATCAGAAAAAGCTAAAAGTCTATCACCATTACGGCAGCGCTGATCGAGACCGTGTTTGCCTAGTATATGTTTTGTCGCGTCGTCTGAAGGGCCAGTGCGGGCGTTCCAATCGCCGGCTACTATGAGAACGTCACGCTTTGGGATTTTGTTGATTGACTCTTGAAGATTGTCATAAAATTCGTCTTTGATACTTTCATCAGAGTCGAGGGTTGGAGCATAGACAGCGAGAACAGAAATGTCGAGCGGGAAACCCTTGAACCTAGCGATTGCAACTTTGGAGTTGACCTTTCGAATGATATTAGGGCATAATTGGCTTTGTTACTGAGAGCAAATGCTACCCCATGTTGTCTCGAATTATTCTGGGGTCCACTATGAAGCAACCAGAATGAAGAATCTGTCCCAGGTACGGCTATTCGGCGGGAGCCATGATCGGGTAACCTCACTTCAGATAGACACGCTATGTCCACCTTGTAGTCGTATAAAGAACACATGGTGATAGACTGGCTACCAGGATCCAACAGCGTCCTAACATTCCAGCAGCCAACAAATAGTTGGTTTCTAAGTGTTAATTTCCCAGCTGGCTTACTTTTCACACTGGCCACCGGGTGAGCACAGGGCGCGTCGCTTACCGGGACGCCGTAGCTTGGTGAGAGTTGTTTGTAAGACAGTTCATGAAGTTTCATGGGAATAAGGTACGAGTGATGTCCCCAGAATCGCTCGGCCTTTTGTTTGAGAGAGCAGCTCTAGCCTTTACACAGCCAAGTGTGACCTACAAGGCAGTAGGAGTGGAGTAAGGAGTCCACTATCCATTGAGAGCCGGTGACCGGAGTTCGGTTCATACGCCTTTTCGAATGGGGCAAGACATCCAGGACATCCAAAAAGCCCTTTGTCCATATGTCTGCCGGTGAGCTCCAGTGAGCTTCATAGGCCAGTCGTTGGAGGTTTGGAATCAGGGTTTAGCCATCTCCCTAGACTGTCATACAATGGACAGTCAACCCGATGGAGAGCTCCGGGCATCCGCTGGGTGATTAGGTCGAACCGAAAGTGAAAGACTTCATAGATTTTTGAAAGGTTTGAATTCGATCACCCTCTCGCTGTTTTCCACCTTGGTCTTAAGTCTCCTCGCACATATCAGCAAGAAAGCCAGTGGTTGTGTGTGCGTAACACGTGTACTGGTCATTGCAATAGATGCACATTCACAGCCTCACAGATCCACTTACGTATCTTACATTATACTCTACGTCTAAACTCGGTGATGCTCGCCACACTTCACCCGTCACATTCGAGATAGAATGCAGACCTCTGGGGTAAATGAAAGCCAGGTTTTGCAAGGTTTCCACATCAGCGAATATGAACATTTCATTATTGAATGAGGGTAGTAAGACAATAATCACAGTGAATTATCACACACTTTCGCATGCATAGCACAAGCATGCATCCTTAGCTGTGTTATTGGGAACCTCCCAGTTTTCGTATCACTGTTTACTCAGCTTCAGTAGCTTTGACCAGCATTAACAAATGCGAGCACCATCTTTCATCAATGGAAAATTTGTTCAATGTTATTATGATTATTCTCCATGGAATTTGTCATGACTATGTGCAACGTATGGGGAAATGTTACTTGAGTATCGTCTGTGAATAATGAAAACGCAAATGTGACCTGATAGAGTGAGGCAGCTGCTATAATACTATCTCAGGAGAGGTGGTAAATATCAGAGGTGAAGCACAAAATAATGTACAGGTTTCTCAACTCGACTCGTGTGGCGAGGGATAAGTAGAGGAATGGAATACAAGTGGTGTGCATTTATTTAAAGAGTTGTATCCATCAGCTCCCAGGATGGCTCTCAGTTTGGTGTACAGCTCGTGGTTCTATACAAATGGAAGTGCACTGCCCCGCTTGTTCCACAGTTGGCAGAAACACAGAGACATGAAATTCACTGCCATTGATTGTTCACTGATTGGTGTATGATTGAACCGATGGTGGAGTGATGAACAGCAGCAGAGATGAATAATGATAGATCAGGTCATGTTATGCGACAGACCGAGGTTTGAGATCATACCACCATTTAAAACAACAGCTACCAAATCGGTCAATTCGTAACCTTAGGATGCTTGGTATTGATGAAGTTTGTGGAATCGCGTTGAATAAATTCAGTATCTGTGTATCGATGTGAAAACTGATCACTTCGGGTGTGTGGTTTTGAGTGATGTCAATCTACGGAAAATCACGTTTGCAATAAAACATGATCTACAATGACTGATGCGTGAAGCGTACATGTACACGGCTGCATGTACAATCCCTCATTTTCATCCATATTTAGTAGGTGATTAGATTGGTCGAGTCAATCAGCTGCAGGATGAAACCGATGAGAAGACTCCAGAAGAATTGGATTTCTCAGTTGATCCATGTTTATTGTAATAAAACTCGAGGATTTGAAAGCGAAAACCAACAAACTCGCCGATGATGTTGAGGAGACACGAATCAAAGTAAATGGAGGTGATAAATATAACCGACCAACAACAGCCAGCACAAATCACAATCAACAGAAGAAACTTAACAGACGTTGCCTCTTTCGATTAACAGGGTAGCCAGTTAAAATCGGAAATGCACGATGCGCCTTCGTCAAGACGAGCGTATTAAAACAGTTCCACACTATGCATAACAAGACGAATCGCTTTTTCAGCAGTAATGTGAAGTCGGTTCTTCTACACGGGTCAGAAATTTCGCAAGTCACGAAAAGTATTACCAACAGACAATTGGAGACTTTCATCAACATCTCTCTTCTCTCCATACTGAAGATCACATCTCCAGAGAGAATAAGAAACATGTAACTATGAGAAGAAACCAACCAAGAGTCGACCGCTCAACAAATATGTAGGAGAAAGTGGAGACGGATCGTATGTTCCACTCGAAACGCAAGAGAATAATAATCATCATCAATTAACTCACACAAATGTTAACTTCACGAGTGAAACTGATCAGACATTTGAATCAGAAAATGTACATTCAGAAACAGATTTAGTGTTATTTCTGAGTGTTCATTTTCTTATATTGATTGTTATGCAAATGTCTAATCAATTTCACTCATGTATGTACATGAAGTAAAACGTTTTCGGAGGGATTGATATGATTATCACCAATAGTTTGTGCTTGAAACGTCGTCAATTATCATCACTGTACGACACTGTGTGATTTATGAAAATACAATCTTATCCATAATGGAGTTAGTTCTACGCTTCCACAATTCCCAAGTTTTACTCTTATATGAAAAGCGTTGACAAAGTCTTTACTGTGAACAAAGAGATATATTTAAAATCAACATCAACTTGATGTGCACAAATCTCAGCACAAATCAGCCTGACATCCTACTCGAATCGTATGCTCACGATGACAATCTGTTCGCATTTATTGATGAACTGACACATTTAGAGAAATAACAATATCCACTGCAACACTCAGAATTAGCCAAACAGAGAAAATCGTTCTCCAGACATTTAACACACTTTCCATTGGCGAATCCTTCCAACCTGCAAACCAGGCCATCGCAGCAAGGATGGAAAATTGTCCGGTCACACCATCGACCCAACTCTCCACAAGATGATGCACTGACTAAATGGAAGAAAAGACAAAGATATATATATATATATGTGTGTGTGTGTGTAGTGTAATTGCACACTCCTCATCATGAATTAAAGTTTCTGTGGGCGTTTCATAAGAGTGAGGCGATGTGTAAGTGGAAGGGATTTGTTCGAAGTGATGAGGTTGATTGATTCGAGCAATGAACTCACAGCTGATAAGTCAGCACTCAATCGTCGCCCTGATCTGAATCATCACTGCCGAATAAGTCCCACTCACAAAATGCGTGTTGGTCAAATCCTGAGTTGTGCGAAATCTGTCATGTGTATCAAGGCTAAGTCATCTGAGTCCATCCACAAGGGTTCTTTGAATGGATCCACCCATTAAATGGAAACTCAGAAACGTGATATTTGGGTGAAGAGTGAGCGACGATTGGGCGTGACAGTGTATTTCCCCAATAAACTCAAATTCGTGATGATGCCTGATAATCGGTATTCAGAATGTGCATTTCACTCAATCCGATATTCACAACGTCAGTGTGCATGATGTGCAACAATGAATGTTGATGATCCGACCCGACAGAGAGTGCCTCCAATGTCATGGAATTACCCAGGCGACTACACAATAGAGTGTGTATCATCTGCTTAAAAGAAGACTGTATTTGCACCTTCATGCATACGGAAATCAATGAGTCAATCTGTTCATTCGATTTTCAGCATTCATGTGTGTTCCGAGTCAAATATAGGGCTTTAACTATTGTCGTGCACTAGTGTTACTGCTGACTTTACGTGTTTTTGTGGCTACCAACAAGATCGGCCTACCAATTCTCCCACTATACAATGAGAATTTGAGGTATGCAGGCGTCTCGAGTATCACCGTGACGAATCTCACTCAGACCTTCTTCTGGACCACAGAGAATTTCATTACATCATTGTGCACATTCCGTAATTCTTCTGTGCTAGAGACATCTCAATCCATCGAACTTTGTCAAAAGATTTATGCACATGCGTGGAGGTGTTCTTATCATCTCTATCTGCACTGATGAAGTTTAATTGAACCCTGCTAACTGTGAATCAAGATTGACGGAAACGAAATCACGTCTGTGGTTCAATGTCACTTTGATGACCAAGTCATAAACCTCGTGGAGTCGATACAACCCTCAAGGAAAGACGAAACATTGGGCGTGAGGAAGGCAAATCCACCGCTGTGAAAGTCTTCATTGTCGCTGAGACCACCAAAGCTCAATCTTCGAGCACCACATTTCATTCGGAATTCTGAGGAATGAGAAAACCACCCCCACATGATTTCACAAATACATCTATTCAGTGTGAGTGTTGTAGTCGTACGAATATGAAGCGACATCATTTGTAATACAATGAGAATGAAATGTCCAACTCACTTGTTTGTGGTGGGACTCCACCAATACACATTAAAGGGAAGCAGAGGACAGCCAACAGAACGTATGCATTCATGACGGTGGGGTTGAAATTCGAGTAATCTTAATCTCACCAATTTATTCACACATATATATATATATGCTTTGATGCAGAATAACCTCATAAGGTGTATCGAGAAAATAATTATTCTAATCTCTCTTTACATAACACGTAAACAATATCATGTGAGTAATGACGATCCTTTTACCTGGTACTAAATCACGTTTGTGTTTTCACTAAATCTAAACACGTCTCAGTTATTTTCACGTTTTTGTGTTTCTGCGTGATGTAGAAAACGTAAAACGGTTAGTCAATACGCATGTGACATTGAATTGCTTCGATGATAGGAAACTTATTATCAGCTCGAGCATTATCATTCATGTGTGTTTGATTATGTTCCTGTGACTGTCTCCATCCATTGAGAGATTTCTTTGATATGGGTTTGTGTACATTTCAATGTGTAGTATGTAATAGTTGAAGTTTTACCTTCTAGTTTTGGCAAATAAATCACTTTCAACCTGAATTTCATGTTTCCTCATAACCATCTCATATTTTTATCCCACATCACGCGAATTGAAGAGAATTATGCAATCCACATGCCTGTCATCTATAATTCAATTAGTGAGTTACTTGTGTGTGTGTGTGTGTTGATATTAACCGGCTGTTTGTGAGTGGAATTTAGCTGGAGTGGTGTGTCTTGTGACCGTTATCTTACATTCGTATTATGATACACGAATTAAAAGAGGCAGATTCCGTTGGCGTCAGCTGTTTGTAGAGTGGGAACTCCTGACGTTAGTCGAAAAGTGATTAACAACTACCCTTAGTCGAGTTCTTTTTCATTAGTGTCACTATAATACCGAATGTAGTCCGATTATCACAAGATTGACACTTTCACTACTAGGACAAATTCAGATATATAAATGATGGACACTGTTGTGTTAAAATAGCTTCTCAACTATTCATGATTCGGCGTTCTCCATCATATTTCTAACGTTCGTTTCCTCGCGATAGTGAATATATCAATGATTATCACTGGTAAAGCAAAGCTTATGGATTGTAGAATTTCCAGATCATGAATATAGATAATCGATTGTACTGTGTAGTGCATTGAGTGCTCTCTACCATTCCGAAGTCACGGATTTGAAGAAGCGAAACTGATAGTGTTTCACTAAAGATTCTCCATTCTGGGAATTGTTTGACCACGAATCAGTGTAGCTTGTCGCCTTCTCCTCAACTGTCGCGGTACATCAATAACACCATCGTATTTCTACACTTCTGTCATCTAAGAGTGAAAATTTGTCGTGAATGAAACACACTGTTTCATCATTGCACACATGATGGATAGTCCAGTTTGGTGAATAGATCTGTTGAAATGTATTTTTACTGATGTGTATATGTCTGCATTATTTCATTCCACGAACCGAGAGTCTAGTTAGCCATGTGTTTCTTGGTGGAGAATATCACGGCTCAACATGGAAGTCTATGGCATCATTTACTGTTAATGTGGTCTGAGAAATGAAAGAGGAACGGAAATTATCCGAGGAAGAAATTAGAGTTGGTTTCCACGCAATGCGCAACACACTGATGCGTGAACACAATGGAGTGAATCAAATTCATTTTTATGAAAAACAATGATCACCAGCTGATCACATGTTTAAATTATGTTTCGACAGTGTTTGCAAGACAAGCCTCATCTCTCTCGAAATAACCCAAACCTGATCACTGAATACAATTCTGTTATAACTGCACTGAATTAAGGTAAAACCCCGTCGTCAATTTGTTATAACTGTAGGGAATTCAATGAAGACGTTTTCACCTTGCTCTGTCTGCGCCTGAACTAATCTGCCTATCTGCTTGTCGTACCTTCCGACTTAGTAAAGCACGCAAATATCATAAGACAAAGGCTGGACTGTGACTGTGTATTGAAGTGCAACAACGATAAAGAAAGCCATGGTATTTATACATTTTACAACAATATGGACAGCTAACAGCATTTGAAATAATTTATCTTAATAGCCAATAACAAAGTGCGTGAGAGATGATAATATACCATATGTGCGAGGTTGACAGTCAGTAACAAAATGTGTGGGAATGATAATATACCATATATAAAAAATTAGCAGTCACTACCAAAATGTGTGAGAATGATAATATACCATATATACAAGATTAACAGTCACTACCAAAATGCGTGAGAATGATAATATACCATATATACAAAATTAGCAGTCAATAGCAAAATGTGTGAGAATGATAACATACCATATATGCAAGTTTAAACAGTCAATACCAAAATATGTGGGATCCTATCACCTCCCCCCGTAAAGAGTGTAGGACTTGCTTTTTGGATCTATTTGAAAAGGTTTCGGAGCTCTTCTTTGTCGAGTTGACCTTCGCATGGTACTGGATAGTGTGTGATCTGTGTCCCGGGCTTCCGGCTGCGGAAGATTAAATGTATCTACTAATACTTCTAACGTGAGGTCTCGTCTCCCATTGTCAAGTCTATCTGACGCATCTCGTATATGATTCGTGTGTCTGACACATAACTGTCCTTCTACATTCACTTTGTATAAAACCCTTCCTTTCTGCCCCACTATTTGTCCTCGAATCCATCTCGGAGGTGAATAGCGAAAATCTCGTACATAAACTTGCTGATACAATTTGAAAACTCGACGTTTAGCTCCGTGATGGCGATTGAATTGGTTTTCCATTTTGTATTTCTGCAGCCCTGCTTTACTTGCCTAGGCTTAATTGAGTCGAGGGCAGTTCTGATCTTTCGGCCAAATATAATTTCCGCTGGGGATAACTGATTTGGGGCGGAAGGATTTGGCGTCGTACGATAATGCAGCAAGAATCTATCCAAAATTTCTTCTGTTGTTCCCTCCCCCTTCGCTTTTGCATAAGCACGCTTAAAAGTGTCGACGAAACGTTCAGCCTGTCCATTCGATTGGGGATGATACAGGGGGCTACGAATATGCTGGATGCCAAACTGTTTGCAGAAATCTGAGAACAGTGATGAGGTGAACTGCGATCCATTATCGGACACCAGAACATCAGGCATACCAAAACGACAGAATAGTTGACGTAGGTGGGACACTGTTGCAATTGATGTGGCAGAATGCATAGGAAATATCTCTGGCCATTTGGAAAACGCGTCGACACATATTAAGAAATGCATACTATTGAACGGTCCAGCGAAGTCAACATGAACACGGGACCATGGTTTGTCCGGTCGTGGCCAGGAACATAGTTCTGTCTTGCGTGGACACTTTGATGCTTGAGCACATTTACTACACTTGCGAACGAGGTCTTCGATATGGTCATCGATGTTGGGCCAGTAAACATAACTGCGAGCGATCGCCTTCATTCTCCCAACACCAGGATGTGATATATGAAGCTGCCGAAGCACATGGTCACGAAGATTAGCTGGAACCACAACACGATCAGCAAACATTATGCATTCATTAACGATGGATAGGGATTGGCGTCGCTGGTAAAACTGTTTTAAAACATTTGAATGAACATGTGGAGGCCAGCCAAATCGGATGAACTTTGATACTTGCTGTAAAACTGGATCACGCAGTGTGTGTCTGGCAACCTCAACTGCAGTCACCGGAAGAAGTTGAGTCGCGCCTACCAGAACTCTGTTTACATCATCTTCAACAGAGATGGATGCAATAACAACATCCTCGCTTTCCAACTTCTGATGGCTTAGCAGCCGTGATAATGCATCTACCTGGCCAAATTCAGAGGTAGGTTTGTATTTGATATCAAAATTATATCCCAGTAACATGACAGCCCACCTTTGAAGCCGATTCGCAGTGTACACTGGAACGCCCTTTTTCGAACCAAATATCGATAACAGGGGTTTATGGTCAGTAAATAGGGTGAATTTCCTACCATGAAGCATTTTGTGAAACTTTTTGACTGCGAAGATAAGCGCCAAACCTTCTTTCTCAATTTGGCTATATTTGCGTTCGGTTGTATTCAGTGTTCTAGATGCATGTGCAATAGCTTTCTCCCTTCCGTCAGGAAAACGATGAGATATAACAGCACCAATACCATAGTCGGATGCATCTGCAGCAAGGATGATTTCAAGACTTGGATCATAATAAGTAAGCAGCATGTCTGACTGGAGTAACGATTTTACTTTTTTAAATGCATTTTGACATTCAGGTGACCAATTCCATTTTGCATTTTTCGATAACAGGCGATTCAGTGGAGCACGTATGTGATGAAGCTCTGGTAGAAATGCACTGTAATAGCTGATGAGGCCAAGGAAAGATCGCAGAGTGGCAACATTGGTGGGAGCGGGCATATTCTGAATAGCACGTACATTTTCTGGGTCTGGTCGACGTCCATGTTGATCGAAAATGAACCCAAGATACTTTACTGAATCCATGAAAAATGTACATTTATCCTCTTTAAGGTAGAACCCAAACTCTGACATTTTGGATAGCACAGCGTCAAGTCGATCAAACAATTCAGACTTACTACTCCCTGTGATTATCACATCGTCGAGGTAGACAGCAACACCAGGTTGGTTAGCAAGCATAGTATCCATGATCTGCTGAAAAATTGCGGGTGCTGGTTTCACACCAAATGGTAAGCGAGTAAACTGGTAGAGACCTCTATGAGTGTTGATTGTTAGCAACTCTTGAGACTTTGGTTCAACTTCTATTTGAAGATAAGCATCAGCAAGGTCAATTTTTGCAAAACATTTTCCACCATTAAGTTTGACGAATAAGTCTTCTTGAATTGGTAATGGATAAGCATGGTCCTCTAGAGCATCATTTAACCCAGTTGAGAAATCTGCACACAGGCGAATGGAACCATTTGCTTTGCGTACAACAACTATCGGAGCAGCCCAGGGCGAATACGTTACTGGTTTGATGACACCCAATGCTTCCAGTCTGTCGAGTTCATTCTCAACCAATGTGACAGCAGCATACGGAACTGGACGTTTTGGACGAAAAATTGGCTTCGCGTTTGGCTTTAGAGACAAAACAACTTGGGTAAATTTGCAGCAACCAAGTTTGTCCTGGAAGACAGAAGCGTGCTTTTGACGACGGCGTTGCAAGAGAGATTGATCAGATACATCTCCGGGAACAACGTTGTGTGGTGAAGACGAAACATTAGAGCATACTGAATTTAATGGTACATTAAAGATATGGAGCTTGTCTAACCAGTCAAGACCAAGCAAATCCAAATCATGGTAGTTTGTAACGTAACATACACCATTGAAGTGATGCTCACCAAACTGAACTTGGCAATTTATCTCACCCACGAGTTTCAGTATATCCCCAGAGGCATTCTTAGCGACATGCTCGGTCGGCAGAATCTGTGAGCACCCAAGTATGCGCCACGTAGTTCGGGAAATTAAGGTAATATCTGATGCTGTATCCAACTGAAGACGGATATGTTTGCCATTAATACCTAGCGTAATGTACTTTCGTTTGCTGGCGAAATCGACTTTAGAAGTTGTGAAAATGGTCTGTGCTCGAGGAGATTGTTTCGGCTCGAAACGACTACTTCGGTTCCTCACCGAAGGATTTTTCTGCGGTGTACAGTAGCCCTCCTTATGTCCAAAACGGTGACAATTACGGCATTTATGCTTCTTGAAAGGACAGAACTTGACAAAATGCCACGAACCACAGTGCCAGCACACTGAAGGAGGTTTAGCTGAATTTTGAGACTGACGTTCTGTGTGCTTAACGGTGATCGGAGGACTTTTCACTGTGTTAATCGAACCAAATTCAGACGACTGTTCACCAAAGATTTGTGATAAAACGGTGACTGTCTCATCGAATGATAACTCACGTGGGTTCTTAGGCAGAATGAAATTAACATATCTGTTGTGTTCAACAGTACCAAGTTTTCTTAGTAACAATCGGACTTTGGCAGCATCATCAAACATGTAGCATTCAATACGGAAAACATCTTCGTAACGATTGAACCATGCATCAAATACGAGACCAGATATTGGGTCGTAGTTGAACTCACTAATGGAATTTGAGATGCTTTCATATTTGTCTGAATGAGATGTTGATGGAACTTGAATGGACAGCTGCTGAGTGAGAGCTTCGATTAATTTTAGTTGAGCTGCTTCATTCTGAACTTGCTGCTGCTGCAAGATAGATTTGAGATCGTCCAGAGAGATAGACATTGTAATTGGGTTGTAATTAACACAGTCAAAAATGTTATATAGTTGCGCTGAACAGATTAAAAACTGTCGTCGTTTGCTTGCTATAACTGCAATGAATTAAGGTAAAACCCCGTCGCCAATTTGTTATAACTGCACTGAATTAAGGTAAAACCCCGTCGTCAATTTGTTATAACTGTAGGGAATTCAATGAAGACGTTTTCACCTTGCTCTGTCTGCGCCTGAACTAATCTGCCTATCTGCTTGTCGTACCTTCCGACTTAGTAAAGCACGCAAATATCATAAGACAAAGGCTGGACTGTGACTGTGTATTGAAGTGCAACAACGATAAAGAAAGCCATGGTATTTATACATTTTACAACAATATGGACAGCTAACAGCATTTGAAATAATTTATCTTAATAGCCAATAACAAAGTGCGTGAGAGATGATAATATACCATATGTGCGAGGTTGACAGTCAGTAACAAAATGTGTGGGAATGATAATATACCATATATACAAAATTAGCAGTCACTACCAAAATGTGTGAGAATGATAATATACCATATATACAAGATTAAACAGTCACTACCAAAATGCGTGAGAATGATAATATACCATATATACAAAATTAGCAGTCAATAGCAAAATGTGTGAGAATGATAACATACCATATATGCAAGTTTAAACAGTCAATACCAAAATATGTGGGATCCTATCAAATTCATCTGGATCAAATCTGAGGCCGCTACAAATATATCCAATTGAAAGGCGGCGTTATGTGTGTGTGTGTGTGTCTGTGAAATTTTTTCTCTCAATAGTTCAACGTTAAGTTTGTTAATGACAAATTGTGTTAACTTTGAAAGCGAACTGCGTCAGCCTTTTCCACGAAATAGCCACTTAAT
The DNA here is from genome assembly GCA_944472135.2 of Trichobilharzia regenti. Classification (NCBI taxonomy): domain Eukaryota; kingdom Metazoa; phylum Platyhelminthes; class Trematoda; order Strigeidida; family Schistosomatidae; genus Trichobilharzia; species Trichobilharzia regenti. The sequence goes on from OX235267.1 coordinate 26,767,254, forward strand.
TTTGTTTGTCTACTTTTAAAGGAGATGATGATTGTGTATTTATTTATTATTATTACTATTATATAAACGCAGAAAAAACTTGGTACAATATGGCACCAAGAAGAATGCGCCACACAATAGTAATAAAGCAACATAGATCAAAATTTCACAGAAAAATTAAGTTGAAATCGGATAAAGAACTTCGTCTGGAAGGAAAACAGTCATGCTTACCAAGTTCAAACAGTATTCGTTTACTATCATTGGGAAGGGAAGAAAAAAGGAAATTACAACACGTTCGCTATTGATTACGATTCTTGGCCATATCCGACATCGATTCGAGCTTACTCGCGCGCCCCATCCAGGAAGTGGTGACACACCAACAGATGTTAATCCAGCACAGGAATATCTTATCCCACGACGCAACGTCATGGACTGACCACGTCTTCGCATTTTCCATCCCGTCCCACGGCAGTTATCGTGATTCTAAACATCTAACACATCTACCAATCGGCAGAGCAAACCGAATCCCGACCGAAAGCTGCTACCTTGACGTGGTGGTCGGGCTTGAACACCGCAATGATCTATTCAAGCTATACTGGCTGAGACTTATGTCTCTTGAGGTCCTACCATGCCAGGCAGGTTGTTTCGATAGCGGTTAAACAAAAAGCAGCTACCCAATCCAACATCATGACCAATTGAAAATCACAAAATTTCATGCCGGATCGGCCGTGGCCCGGATTAACAACGACCGCGCTCCCTGCTGCCGTGTCACAGGGCAGGAGTGATAAGTATGCTACTGAGGCACACCAAACAAAACAGAACAAACAAAAACAGGCCGCGTGTGACCGGCCTCAAGCAGTTGTCCCCTGGGCTCTGCGGTCACGCAACCAACTTCCACGGTGTGGGCAGCCGGGAAGTAACAATCGCCCTCACAATCCGAAACGCACGCGAAACCTCTCTACTACTCACTCATCTTTGTTTTCATCTTCATCTCTATCATCTTGCCTTCCTTCCACTGATGCAACTCCTCGACTTGATAGCTCTCCACTTGCTCTCCACTCTGCGTCCACTAAAAATGATGGAAGCCAAGAAACCACCACCGACAGCCTCTTAAAGCCGCGCCACCAATTTCATATAGGAGCTCTTAATGTTAGGACACTTTACCAAATGGGACAACAAGCATCACTAGCCAAGACCCTGGCATCACGAGCCATTGATGTATGCTGTGTTTCAGAAACACGCATACAAGACCCAAGTGTGGTTATTCACCTAACCCCACCTGGCCAACAGGTTGAATCTGCGAAATTCACCTTGAGGGTGTCAGGAGATGCCACAGCTAGTTCACGAGGATTAGCTGGCGTAGGGATAGCTTTGAGCACTAGGGCAGAAAAGACACTGCTTGACTGGATCCTGGTAGATAGCCGAATGTGTGCTGTCCGTCTGAACGGGTCAGTAAAACGGAGGAAGGACTGCACTACTCGCCGATGCCTTTTCGTAATCTCCGCCTACGCCCCCACTGACTGCAGTTCAGATGAAACGAAGGATGAGTTCTACCAAAAGCTGTCTAGTTTGGTGAGAAAGGCTAAACGCTCAGACATAGTCGTTCTAGCTGGTGACTTTAACGCTCAAGTAGGGAAATTGTGTCAATCTGAGAAGGATGTCGGTGGCACCTATGGAGTTCCGTGCCAGCGAACCGACAACGGTGACCGTCTACTACAGTTCTGTTCAGATAATCATTTGTTTCTCGTAAGCACTAACTTCAAACACAAGGAGAGACACTGTCTGACTTGGAGACCCCCTTCATCAAACCAACGCTGGACACAAATAGACCACATAGCAATAAGCTATCGTTGGCGTGGGTCGGTAGGAGATTGTCGCTCCTTCTGGAACACGTGTGTAGATACCGACCATGCACTGGTCCACGCTCGGGTGGGCTTACGACTGAACGGACGTAGGAAACAGCTGACGGCAAACCCATCACGTCCCCAGCTCGATCAAGAAACTAAATCCATATTTGAGGAAGAACTAGCTAAACACATATCTGTGTTCGACAGCTGTGCTCACCCTGAAGAAGCTTGGAAAAATATCCAGGCAGCCATAGATACAGCTGTAAAAGCTGTGAATAAGGTAAACCCAAAGGTGATTAAAAACCACTGGATCTCCACCGCCATATCCGAACTGATTGATGCTAGAAGACTTATACCGGCGAGCTCCGAATTCAATGAGGAGCGAAAGCTGCACAAGAGGAAACTTGCGAAAAGTCTCCGCAAGGACCGTGAACAGTGGTGGCTGACAAAAGCCAAAGAGACGGAGAAAGCTTCGAGGATAGGCAACACCAGGCAGTTTAATTGGCACACAGCCACGCTCAACTTTCCGAGCATCCAACACCTCCCTGAATGGGATATAGACATAGGTCCTCTATAATAGAAAAGATTTGTAACTCAAATGAAAACGCAATAAATAAACACGTTAATATAGATGAAATATACCAACTAATAAGAAGTAAATCAGGTGATCAGAAAGTTTAAAATCCCAATCAATAGAAAACGGTCAATAAATATCTAAAGATGGTTACCGGGAGACTCATGAAGAAATTTAAATCATTTCACTTTATCCCAAATACTGCGCTGAAGATGTCGTCCAGAAAGACGATGAAAGCTCCGCAATTAAACCAAGGAGCTCAGAGAACACTATCAATTCCAAATAGGTCCTCTATCCCTAACTGAGGTTACTAAAGCCGTCACCAATCTGAAACTAGGCAAAGCAGCGGGACCTGATGGAATGACTCCAGTGGTATTTAAGTACTGTGGAGACAGCTTAATGTCCGGATTAACTGAGGTACTAGGCAGTGTCTGGGAATCAGAAGAAGTCCCATCGGGTTGGTGTAAGTCACTGATTATCCCCATATGCAAGAAGGGAGACAAGTCTTCCTGTGATAATCACAGAGGGATTAGCTTGACTAATATAGTATCTAAAGTCTTAGGCTCAATAATCATGCGTAGACTAAGTGGTGCTCGGGAGGCACAAACACGAGAGAGCCGGGCAGGCTTTAGACCAGGAAGAGGGTGTATTGATCATATCTTCACCCTCCGACAGATTCTAGAACATAGGCATTCCTAACGGCGTCCAACAATCATTATATTTCTTGACCTAAAGGCAGCTTTCGACTCTGCCGATCGAGAAGTTCTCTGGAGATGCTTGGCTGTAAAGGGAATTCCGAGAAAATACATTGCACTGATTAAGCCACTCTACTCGTACTCATACAGCCAGGTGAGGGCTTACGGCGAGCTGTCATCTGAACTGATGACGACCAGTGGTGTCCGTCAAGGATGCCCATTATCTCCTTTTCTATTCAACTTTATCATAGATGTGTTAATGGACTTAACCCTAGGTGACTTCAGCGACTCAGGGATTGACTTGCTACCGGGGAATAATCTCGTTGACTTGGAATATGCAGACGATATAGTCCTTCTAGGCGAAGACGCTGACGAAATGCAGAGTCTTCTGAACACACTGAGCCGCAATCTACGAATGTTTGGCATGCGATTCGCTCCCGCCAAATGCAAGATGATGTTACAGGACTGAACTGCATCGACGCCTAGTTTAACAATAGGGAGTGAAATGGTAGAGCACGTTGACCGCTTCACTTATTTGGGAAGTACCATCTGCCAGTGCCAACGGTCTGATCTCTGACGAAATCTCAGCACGGATACAGGGGGCTCGTTCCGCATTTGCCAGTTTACGCCGACTCTGGCGTAGACGAGGTGTTCGACTATCGACCAAAGGGCGGGTGTACTGCTCATCAGTCCGCTCCGTCCTCCTTTATGGTTGTGAGCGAGACCTGGCCACTCAGAGTGGAAGACATGAGAAGACTAGCTGTCTTTGATCATAGGTGCCTGCGCTCTATTTCCCGTGTAAAGTGGCATAATAAGATGAGCAACATGGAGGTTAGGCGTAGAGTTTTAGGTAAACAAGGGAAATCTATCGACGAAGTCGTGAAGCTACAAAGACTGAGATGGTTAGGACATCTGATACGTTACACTACACACACACATATATATATATATATCTTTGTCTTTTCTTCCATTTAGTCAGTGCATCATCTTGTGGAGAGTTGGGTCGATGGTGTGACCGGACAATTTTCCATCCTTGCTGCGATGGCCTGGTTTGCAGGTTGGAAGGATTCGCCAATGGAAAGTGTGTTAAATGTCTGGAGAACGATTTTCTCTGTTTGGCTAATTCTGAGTGTTGCAGTGGATATTGTTATTTCTCTAAATGTGTCAGTTCATCAATAAATGCGAACAGATTGTCATCGTGAGCATACGATTCGAGTAGGATGTCAGGCTGATTTGTGCTGAGATTTGTGCACATCAAGTTGATGTTGATTTTAAATATATCTCTTTGTTCACAGTAAAGACTTTGTCAACGCTTTTCATATAAGAGTAAAACTTGGGAATTGTGGAAGCGTAGAACTAACTCCATTATGGATAAGATTGTATTTTCATAAATCACACAGTGTCGTACAGTGATGATAATTGACGACGTTTCAAGCACAAACTATTGGTGATAATCATATCAATCCCTCCGAAAACGTTTTACTTCATGTACATACATGAGTGAAATTGATTAGACATTTGCATAAAAATCAATATAAGAAAATGAACACTCAGAAATAACACTAAATCTGTTTCTGAATGTACATTTTCTGATGCAATTGTCTGATCAGTTTCACTCGTGAAGTTAACATTTGTGTGAGTTAATTGATGCTGATTATTATTCTTAATTGGTGGAAATGGTTACAACACTTGGATTGCATAATGCATCATTTTGGAAAAAATGAAGGGCAATTAAGGAATAAGCTTGTGAACAGGTTGTCTACGTTACAGATTTTTAAAGAAAATAAAACAATTTGGACAATGATAATTTGTAACTAAAGTGTAAGTGGTCATAGGAATAAAATAATTTTTACAAGGATAACACGTAATTAAAGATGAAGTAGTCAGAAAAATAAAATAATTTGGACAATTATAGTTTTTAAAAAGAAAAATTATTCTAGGGGGAGGGTGATGGAGTAGTCCGGTTTATACAGTCATGTAACGATGGCCAAGGTAAGGAAAGTGGCTGTACAAATTTCTTCTGGACACACAAGTTTGGCTTCTTCAGGTGGATTCCTATTGCTTCAGCTGTATGTAGAAGACGAACTCGTAAAGCAAAATTAAGATTAGTAGGAATGCGATAAATAATTTTAAATGCAGTATTAACATCAACCTTATGCTCACTATCTACAAGGTGGGCTAAAATAGAGCTACGAATAGATTTTGTCTGTCCCTTGCTTAACCATGCCGGATGATGTTCGGAAATACGATGATGAACCTGCCTAATTGTTCGCCCGATGTAGCTGGCTCCGCAGCTGCAGTCAAACTGGTAGATACACATAGAGGAGGCGAAGGTAGTTTAGGTAGTTTATCCTTATTACTCGAACGTAGGATAGGTGTGGTCGTGAAGAGACAGTGTACCTCTGCTGCATAATAAGCTCTTTTAACTGCATTCCTCAGTCGCTGCGTTATTATTTCGCTGATGTTGTCGCCGAGGAACTGAAGTTTTATGAACAGTGGTTTTTTCGGAACTGTTGCCATAGTCACTGTCCTAGGTGATGAATTCATATTTTTCTCAATACACGTATCTGGATAACCATTTTTTCTAAGTAATTCTCTAATAATCTCAAGCTCCTCATTGATGCAGTCGTCTGAACAGATTAACCTAGCTCTATGAACCAGACACTTTACCAGGTTGCGTTTATATTTCAAAGGTACAAAACTCAAAAAATGAGTGTACTGTCCTGTTGTAGTAGGTTTCCTGTACACACTCCTTCTTAGTGTGCCATCTTCTTTCCTTGCCATGAAGACGTCTAGGAATGAGATACAGTCATTACTTTCTTTCTCTATAGTAAAATGTATTGCTGAATGTGCATCATTAAACTAGTCAAGGATGTTCATTGCGTCGTCCTCATTTCACTTTCGGTTCGAACTAGTCACGAACGGGTGTGAAGACTACCTGGTCTGAGTCTTCGGGATGCCTAGAATCAATGTCTGTAAACTGTTGATCATACGACTCAAAGTCATTCTCACTGGCACAGATTCAATCACACATTCTGACCTTCCACATCAATTGAAACGTCTCCTGCTTCCATCTTGTTATTCATTCCTCCTCACATTTCTGCCCATCACAGTTCGTTGCAACACCAGTGTTACTGGAAATTATCATCTCAAGCTTGAATCCCTAAATCCCGTACGAGGGAAAAGGAATAAGTAATTAAAATGCAAGATGCATAATACAAGATGAGATTAAACTAACATTCCATTCCAGATCTCACTACAACTGTCTTCAATAAAGTGTCGCAAAGCTGCACTCTACATACTCAAAGAAACCACACACACTACTGACTATGATGAAGCCTGTAAAATGCAATACCATTTAACACACGCCGTTCTCCAATGAACGTCTTCAGTTATGCAGCCGTAAATGCAGACATTCGATGGACAGCGACATCACGAAGAACCCAGTTAAGCAGGAAGTATGCAAAACAAAATAGGTATAATATTATTTTTTCTGCAATGTCACATACAAGCTTCACACACCAGTATGATAAACGACATGTCGGTAGATGATGGTATCTAGGCGATTGTCGACGGTGTATTCATGAATACAGAATGTGAAGAGCCACAAGACAGAGTGAAACTACAACATCACGTTTATTCATAAACAGTGAAACCAAGTAAACCGCGTAGACTCGCCTAGTTAACTAGCTTGCTAGTTTTCTAGTTGGTTGTGAGCCTGCGTAAAGACGTAGGGTTGGAAACCCTTCACCAACAAATATTCCAAACCGCCAGAGAGACTTCAAAACACGGAGAATGTAATAAAAATACAAAAATTTTAATTAACAACAATCCAATTCTACGCTGGAATAGGAGAGGCGAAATGACACAGTGGAAACGTGAAAGCCTTCAGGAAACCAGTCAGCCGATTTATGTCCTTTTGATGAAAGCAAGAGTAAGAATAGGTATTTTCGGAATTACTTCACGCTCTATGCTGTCGAAGGCCGTTTTGAAGTCGATGGAGTTGAAGTGTAGTTTTGACAGTGATTCAATGCTTTGTTCGATGACGATGAATAGAGTTGTATCTTGATTAGCACATGATTTGACTTTACCGAATCCAGCTTGTTCCAGTTGGCTGAATTCTGTATCCAGTGCATCCTTCATTGTCTCCAGGATGATGTGACTGATAATTATATTTGGCGTGGACAGAATCATTATCCCAGGCCAGTCAGTTCTTGCACAGACCCAAGTTGCCCTTCTTTGGCAGTTTGACGATGTAGCACTTCTTACTATAAGTAAGCACCTTTCTTTCTTTCCCAACGTTTTGCAGTCATGGAGTGAGAACATCAGCCGTAATTTCTTGGGCCATTTTCATTGCATCGGGAGGGATTCCGTCTGGTCCTTCTGCCTCCCTGGACTTCAGTAGCTTGATTGAAATCGTGAATTCGTGCTTCGTTGAAGAAGTGGTGTCCACTGGAATTTACATGTGTGCTGTTGGGTGTATTTCCAGGCGAGTTTCAGGCGATGTTTGATCTATGATTCCTTCAAAGTGATCAGCACAACTTTGATTTCTTACTCCTCCTTGATGATCAGGTTCCCTTGAACATCTTCAACTGGTTTCATCGTCTGTGTTGATCTCTTTGCGCATAGAGATTTGGTTATCTTACATTGTGTCCAATGTTCATTCGCACAGGTTTCCTCACTCATGCCACATAGTGTGGCCGACCTTGTTCAGATATCTGTAGCGAAGGCGTCCGTTGTAGTTTTGTTCTTCAGTTTCAGTGGTCTGTCTCCATTTGTTTTCATGGATTTCAGCTTCACATTGAAGTTTCTTTGAACTAGGTGATGGTTTTAGTCCAAATCTGCTCCCCTTCTTGACTTTGTATACAGTAGACCAGCTGCGTATCCAATGCCCTGAGCAACATGGAGATGAAATCTATTTGGTTTGTGGTATGTCCACAAGGCGAAATCCATGTTACTTTGTGTGTATCCTTGTGCTTGTACACGCTCTCTCCGACCAACAAATCGTGGAAAGAGCAGAAGTCTGCGAACCATTCTCCGTTCTTATTCATTTCTCCGAGCCAGAGCTCAAAAATATTCAAGATGAATTCTCTTCCTGTATTATCTGCTCCCAGCTTGGCATGCATTCATATCGCCCATGAGGATTTTGACGTCTCCATTTGAGATGTTGTCCTCCTCCTCCTTCTTTTCCTGTTCCGTGTTGTTTGTGGGCGTGTAGCATTGGATAGTTGTTACCCTGCTTCCTTTGGAGTTGAATCTTGCTGTCACGATCTTGGATGAAACTGGTTCCCACTGCATTAGTGCTTTGGCTGACACTGGTGACATGATGATAGCCACTCGGCGCCTCAGTGTGCTCGTGGTCGTCATCTGGGTGAGCAGATTGCAGTAGGTCATTGACTCTGCTTTTGACAATGCTGTCAATCTGCATGCATTCCATATGCCTCTGCAGATACTCAGTACTTCTAACACATATCTTTGTATCTCTTTATGGCTACCTGGGAAGATTTCTCAGTCTCGTACACTGTTTGGACACTGCACGTGCCCATTCCTAATCTTGCTAACATCGGCTGACTTATTGATATAAGTATAAAACTTGGGCACTATGCTACAGTACAATTCCATTAAAGATAAGATTTTATTTTGATAAATCGCAAAGTGTTTACAGTAATGTTTACTGATGACGTTTCGAGCACAATTTATTGCTCATAATCATATCAAGGTAATCACACGACTTCCTAAATTCATTTCTAGTGCAGTGGGAACCAGTTTCATCCAAGATCGTGAAAGCAAGATTCAACTCCAAATGAAGCAGGGTAACAAATATCCAACGCTACGCGCTCACAAACAACACGGAACAGGAAAAGAAGGAGGAGGAGGACAACATCTCAAATGAAGACATCAAAATCCTCATGGGCGATATGAATGCATGCCAAGCTGGGAGCAGATAATACAGGAAGAGAATTCATCTTGAATATTCTTGAGCTCTGGCTCGGAGAAATGAATGAGAACGGAGAATTATTCGCAGACTTCTGCTCTTTCAACGATTTGTTGGTCGAAGTGAGCGTGTACAAGCACAAGGATACACACAAAGTAACATGGATTTCGCCTTATGGACATACCACAAACCAAATAGATTTCATCTCCATGTTGCTCAAGGCATTGGATACGCAGCTGGTCTACTGTATACAAAGTCAAGAAGGGGAGCAGATTTGGACTAAAACCATCACCTAGTTCAGAGAAACTTCAATGTGAAGTTGAAATCCATGAAAACAAATGGAGACAGACCACTGAAACTGTAGAACAAAACTACAACGGACGCCTCCGCTACAGATATCAGAACAAGGACAGACGAAAACAAGTTGAGGGCATTGCAAATTTCAGTGGATTATCTATTACACACTCAATATCTGGATTCTGTTGTGTGTAGGTTTGTGAACATTGAATTGGACATTTCTAACAATTCAAATATTCTCTACCCCTAACAAAGTGCTTTTCAAGGAACAGGGTTGATAGCATCGTGACTGACATTCTCTGTTTATCAGGCTTATTATCCACTCCACGAGGTGACTGACTGCATCGAGGAGAGGTCAAATACCCGAACACTGGGGTGTTTCACCACTGTTCTACCACTGAATCACTGACACTGATCTACTACTCGTGGAAATGTACACAATCCCATATCGATGAACTCTCTCAATGGACGGACTCAGTCACAGAAATATCATGAAACACACATGAATGATAACGTTTGTGCTGATTATAAGTTTCATGTCATCGAAGTAATTTACTGTCCTACGTGTCTCCGTTCACTGCATTGGATGCGTATTGACCAGCCGTTTTAGAACTTCCGAATGACCCAGAATCACAAAAACTTGGAAATAACTGAGACCTGTTTAGATTTAGTGAAAACACAAACGTGATTTAGTACCAGGTGAAAGGATCGTCATTACTCACATGATATTGTTTACGTGTTATGTAAAGAGAGATTAGAATAATTATTTTCTCGATACACCTTATGAGGTTATTCTGCATCAAAGCATATATATATATATTGTGTGAATAAATTGGTGAGATTAAGATTACTCGAATTTCAACCCCACCGTCATGAATGCATACGTTCTGTTGGCTGTCCTCTGCTTCCCTTTAATGTGTATTGGTGGAGTCCCACCACAAACAAGTGAGTTGGACATTTCATTCTCATTGTATTACAAATGATGTCGCTTCATATTCGTACGACTACAACACTCACACTGAATAGATGTAATTGTGAAATCATGTGGGGGTGGTTTTCTCATTCCTCAGAATTCCGAATGAAATGTGGTGCTCGAAGATTGAGCTTTGGTGGTCTCAGCGACAATGAAGACTTTCACAGCGGTGGATTTGCCTTCCTCACGCCCGAAGTTTCGTCTTTCCTTGGGGGTTGTATCGACTCCACGAGGTTTATGACTTGGTCATCAAAGTGACATTGAACCACAGACGTGATTTCGTTTCCGTCAATCTTGATTCACAGTTAGCAGGGTTCAATTAAACTTCATCAGTGCAGATAGAGATGATAAGAACACCTCCACGCATGTGCATAAATCTTTTGACAAAGTTCGATGGATTGAGATGTCTCTAGCACAGAAGAATTACGGAATGTGCACAATGATGTAATGAAATTCTCTGTGGTCCAGAAGAAGGTCTGAGTGAGATTCGTCACGGTGATACTCGAGACGCCTGCATACCTCAAATTCTCATTGTATAGTGGGGAGAATTGGTAGGCCGATCTTCATGGTAGTCACAATAACACGTAAAGACAGCAATGACACTAGTGCACGACAATAGTTAAAGCCCTATATTTGACTCGGAACACACATGAATGCTGAAAATCGAATGAACAGATTGACTCATTGATTTCCGTATGCATGAAGGTGCAAATACAGTCTTCTTTTAAGCAGATGATACACACTCTATTGTGTAGTCGCCTGGGTAATTCCATGACATTGGAGGCACTCTCTGTCGGGTCGGATCATCAACATTCATTGTTGCACATCATGCACACTGACGTTGTGAATATCGGATTGAGTGAAATGCACATTCTGAATACCGATTATCAGGCATCATCACGAATTTGAGTTTATTGGGGAAATACACTGTCACGCCCAATCGTCGCTCACTCTTCACCCAAATATCACGTTTCTGAGTTTCCATTTAATGGGTGGATCCATTCAAAGAACCCTTGTGGATGGACTCAGTTGACTTAGCCTTGATACACATGACAGATTTCGCACAACTCAGGATTTGACCAACACGCATTTTGTGAGTGGGACTTATTCGGCAGTGATGATTCAGATCAGGGCGACGATTGAGTGCTGACTTATCAGCTGTGAGTTCATTGCTCGAATCAATCAACCTCATCACTACGAAGAAATCACACCCACTAACAAATCGGCTCATATATATATATATATCTTTGTCTTTTCTTCCATTTAGTCAGTGCATCATCTTGTGGAGAGTTGGGTCGATGGTGTGACCGGACAATTTTCCATCCTTGCTGCGATGGCCTGGTTTGCAGGTTGGAAGGATTCGCCAATGGAAAGTGTGTTAAATGTCTGGAGAACGATTTTCTCTGTTTGGCTAATTCTGAGTGTTGCAGTGGATATTGTTATTTCTCTAAATGTGTCAGTTCATCAATAAATGCGAACAGATTGTCATCGTGAGCATACGATTCGAGTAGGATGTCAGGCTGATTTGTGCTGAGATTTGTGCACATCAAGTTGATGTTGATTTTAAATATATCTCTTTGTTCACAGTAAAGACTTTGTCAACGCTTTTCATATAAGAGTAAAACTTGGGAATTGTGGAAGCGTAGAACTAACTCCATTATGGATAAGATTGTATTTTCATAAATCACACAGTGTCGTACAGTGATGATAATTGACGACGTTTCAAGCACAAACTATTGGTGATAATCATATCAATCCCTCCGAAAACGTTTTACTTCATGTGCATACATGAGTGAAATTGATTAGACATTTGCATAACAATCAATATAAGAAAATGAACACTCAGAAATAACACTAAATCTGTTTCTGAATGTACATTTTCTGATTCAAATGTCTGATCAGTTTCACTCGTGAAGTTAACATTTGTGTGAGTTAATTGATGATGATTATTATTCTCTTGCGTTTCGAGTGGAACATACGATCCGTCTCCACTTTCTCCTACATATTTGTTGAGCGGTCGACTCTTGGTTGGTTTCTTCTCATAGTTACATTTTTCTTATTCTCTCTGGAGATGTGATCTTCAGTATGGAGAGAAGAGAGATGTTGATGAAAGTCTCCAATTGTCTGTTGGTAATACTTTTCGTGACTTGCGAAATTTCTGACCCGTGTAGAAGAACCGACTTCACATTACTGCTGAAAAAGCGATTCGTCTTGTTATGCATAGTGTGGAACTGTTTTAATACGCTTCGTCTTGACGAAGGCGCATCGTGCATTTCCGATTTTAACTGGCTACCCTGTTAATCGAAAGAGGCAACGTCTGTTAAGTTTCTTCTGTTGATTGTGATTTGTGCTGGCTGTTGTTGGTCGGTTATATTTATCACCTCCATTTACTTTGATTCGTGTCTCCTCAACATCATCGGCGAGTTTGTTGGTTTTCGCTTTCAAATCCTCGAGTTTTATTACAATAAACATGGATCAACTGAGAAATCCAATTCTTCTGGAGTCTTCTCATCGGTTTCATCCTGCAGCTGATTGACTCGACCAATCTAATCACCTACTAAATATGGATGAAAATGAGGGATTGTACATGCAGCCGTGTACATGTACGCTTCACGCATCAGTCATTGTAGATCATGTTTTATTGCAAACGTGATTTTCCGTAGATTGACATCACTCAAAACCACACACCCGAAGTGATCAGTTTTCACATCGATACACAGATACTGAATTTATTCAACGCGATTCCACAAACTTCATCAATACCAAGCATCCTAAGGTTACGAATTGACCGATTTGGTAGCTGTTGTTTTAAATGGTGGTATGATCTCAAACCTCGGTCTGTCGCATAACATGACCTGATCTATCATTATTCATCTCTGCTGCTGTTCATCACTCCACCATCGGTTCAATCATACACCAATCAGTGAACAATCAATGGCAGTGAATTTCATGTCTCTGTGTTTCTGCCAACTGTGGAACAAGCGGGGCAGTGCACTTCCATTTGTATAGAACCACGAGCTGTACACCAAACTGAGAGCCATCCTGGGAGCTGATGGATACAACTCTTTAAATAAATGCACACCACTTGTATTCCATTCCTCTACTTATCCCTCGCCACACGAGTCGAGTTGAGAAACCTGTACATTATTTTGTGCTTCACCTCTGATATTTACCACCTCTCCTGAGATAGTATTATAGCAGCTGCCTCACTCTATCAGGTCACATTTGCGTTTTCATTATTCACAGACGATACTCAAGTAACATTTCCCCATACGTTGCACATAGTCATGACAAATTCCATGGAGAATAATCATAATAACATTGAACAAATTTTCCATTGATGAAAGATGGTGCTCGCATTTGTTAATGCTGGTCAAAGCTACTGAAGCTGAGTAAACAGTGATACGAAAACTGGGAGGTTCCCAATAACACAGCTAAGGATGCATGCTTGTGCTATGCATGCGAAAGTGTGTGATAATTCACTGTGATTATTGTCTTACTACCCTCATTCAATAATGAAATGTTCATATTCGCTGATGTGGAAACCTTGCAAAACCTGGCTTTCATTTACCCCAGAGGTCTGCATTCTATCTCGAATGTGACGGTGTGAAGTGTGGCGAGCATCACCGAGTTTAGACGTAGAGTATAATGTAAGATACGTAAGTGGATCTGTGAGGCTGTGAATGTGCATCTATTGCAATGACCAGTACACGTGTTACGCACACACAACCACTGGCTTATTTGCTGATATGTGCGAGGAGACTTAAGACCAAGGTGGAAAACAGCGAGAGGTTGATCGAATTCAAACCTTTCAAAAATCTATGAAGTCTTTCACTTTCGGTTCGACCTAATCACCCAGCGGATGCCCGGAGCTTTCCATCGGGTTGACTGTCCATTGTATGACAGTCTCGGGAGATGGCTAAACCCTGATTCCAAACCTCCAACGACTGGCGTATGAAGCTCACTGGAGCTCACCGGCAGACATATGGACAAAGGGCTTTTTGGATGTCCTGGATGTCTTGCCCCATTCGAAAAGGCGTATGAACCGAACTCCGGTCACCGGCTCTCAATGGATAGTGGACTCCTTACTCCACTCCTACTGCCTTGTAGGTCACACTTGGCTGTGTAAAGGCTAGAGCTGCTCTCTCAAACAAAAGGCCGAGCGATTCTGGGGACATCACTCGTACCTTATTCCCATGAAACTTCATGAACTGTCTTACAAACAACTCTCACCAAGCTACAGCGTCCCCGGTAAGCGACGCGCCCTGTGCTCACCCGGTGGCCAGTGTGAAAAGTAAGCCAGCTGGGAAATTAACACTTAGAAACCAACTATTTGTTGGCCACTGGAATGTTAGGACGCTGTTGGATCCTGGTAGCCAGTCTATCACCATGTGTTCTTTATACGACTACAAGGTGGACATAGCGTGTCTATCTGAAGTGAGGTTACCCGATCATGGCTCCCGCCGAATAGCCGTACCTGGGACAGATTCTTCATTCTGGTTGCTTCATAGTGGACCCCAGAATAATTCGAGACAACATGGGGTAGCATTTGCTCTCAGTAACAAAGCCAATTATGCCCTAATATCATTCGAACGGTCAACTCCAAAGTTGCAATCGCTAGGTTCAAGGGTTTCCCGCTCGACATTTCTGTTCTCGCTGTCTATGCTCCAACCCTCGACTCTGATGAAAGTATCAAAGACGAATTTTATGACAATCTTCAAGAGTCAATCAACAAAATCCCAAAGCGTGACGTTCTCATAGTAGCCGGCGATTGGAACGCCCGCACTGGCCCTTCAGACGACGCGACAAAACATATACTAGGCAAACACGGTCTCGATCAGCGCTGCCGTAATGGTGATAGACTTTTAGCTTTTTCTGATTGCAATCGATTATATATCACCAACACTCGATTTCAACATCCTAGAAAACATCTTCTCACCTGGTATTCGAACGACGGTCGCACTGCACATCAGATCGACTACATCCTAGTGCGCTCACGCTGGATCTCCTCGGTGGAAGACTGTCGATCCTATCGTGGCGCAGAGGCCGGAAATAAAGGGGGATCAGACCATACTCTAGTTCGGGCGAAATTCAAACTTCGCTTAACAACACGCCAGAAGGCGCGACCTCCGAAGCGTATCAATGCTGCTCCGCTTCAATGTTCGACAAAGCGACAAGCCTTGTCCAAACAAATCAAGGCCGAACTAAGCGCTGTAGATGAACCAACATCCACATCTTCCAATACACCTGAGACAAGATGGAATCATTTCAAAGAAGTAGTCTCTAAAGCTTCAATTTCGCATTTGGGTGCCACTTCCACGAAGCAGAAAGACTGGATTTCATAGTACACCATGCATCTATCCTCGCAAGCCAGAGACGCTCGCCTAGCAAAGTCTCCAGTTTATCGCTCCCTCAGGCGCAAAGCTACACAGTCTGCTAGGAATGACAGAAATCGCTATTGCTCTCATGTGGCGACTAACATGGAAGCAGCATCAAATGTAGGCGATTTCGGAAAACTTTATCGCCTCATACGCCTATCATCTGACAAACGCCTTAACAGTCATGCTGTGTTACGCACAGCATCAGAAGAAATTATTTCGGACACCAATGGTAAGATGGAACGATGGGCCGAACATTTCAAGCAGCTACTCAATCGCAACGCTGGTCAACCGTCTCATCGACCGATACGACACTTACCAACACCCTACTTAGTTGACTGCGATCCACCCACTACAACTGAAATAGCTTAAACGACTAACAGACTCAGAAACAAAAAAGCTCCGGGCGAAGATGGTCTACCTCCAGTGTAAGCGCAATATCGCTTGAAATTAAGTCACGCGAAGATAAAGGGTATCCCGGTCCAGAACAAACAAGAAGCCGGTCACTGTTTCTACGGTACTATTAATAAACAAATCAATAACTATATATACAACAAACCTTAACGGTTTCAAGAGTACAAAGCACAACGCTTAACAGAAAGCAAGGTACCGCTATCAGAGCGGAATAACGTTAAAACCAAAATTGCGAACTAGCCGGAACCAGACACGACCGTTCAGGTAAGCAGTCAGTAGAAGAATGAACCCAAGTAAGGCATAGCATAAAACAGAGAGCGTTTAAGAGAGATAGACCGAACACAGGCACCAAGATAGAATTTAATTGGCTACTTAACCAGGTAGGAAAATACAGATGAAAATCAATAAAAAAAAAAAACTCGACAGAATAGTACAAAGTTAGACATGGGTCAGCAAAAATAACAGTTCACAAAATACTCTGATTGGGCCATGAGTTCAACTGTCTGACTAAACAGATCGAGGTAAAAACACATACACACAGTTCATTAAACAAGCAGGGATAGACACGTTAGGCATGGATAATTGGGTTGCAACAACTCTAGGCTGATCCGGGACAGGTTGGCTTGATTCAAGGATGGGAATAAAATTGATCTTACACCGGCCCCCAAAATCTGACTAGGATTTTATGAATCATGTTATACAGAATAACCCTCGTGCCCGGCTCTCTTACAAATGACTGCCCTCTAGTCGGCATATCTTACGTATATCGCGCTTCACCTCGCCGTTTCTCGTTCTTATTGTAACCGTTCTGACAAGTTCGTCCGCGGATTGCTCGCATTCCGCAATAACTCCTCGCGGCCAACGCCTAGCCAACCATCTTGCCACCACAGAAATCGTAATGCTCCTCGATCGTCTACTAGCACCTTCGCTTGCATAAACATATCAGCTATGTCCGCGGCTACAGCAATAGGCTTTTCTCGAAAGCGCAACTGAACACCAACAAGCTCGGAAATCGTATCAGGTTCTTGATATAGCTTATCGTTCAAAGAATAACCTCTAAAGGTTGCAGCACAATCTATAACTCTTCTCAGTTTATCTGGCTTTTTCGTTTTCATAACGGAATGATGTGGAAGATACCACCTCGAACGATAGTTCGCTGCTAGCTGCTTTGGGGGTACCGGAAGGGCATAACCACTTTTTAACATCGTATTTATCCCCTCCACATATCGTGCTAAAAGGTTCTTGTCACATGATAACCTCTGTTTCAGAGTGAGTAACGGCTTTATGGCGACTACATAATTATTGTCCGTTACCTTTGTCGGATCTTCCCATGGCAAGGGAATGATGTAATGCGCCTTTTCTACTACGGTGCTTTGAGTAACAAACTCGATTGCCTTACGATCTTCAATAGAAAATGAGTTTTTGTTTTCTTCAGTATCCTTAAGCTCAGCTTGATGTAGACTTCTGATGTCGTCTTTGATACTGTCTTTGCTGATTCGAGCGTAATTGACAGTGCCTCTTTTCGTATTTCCATGAGTTTTCCGTTCGTCGTCCTCGGCTAACTTCACATGCAGCTCGGCCATTTCGACATCATGTCTAGCCTTTAGCAACTTTTTCTCTGACTCTAACTCCTCTCGAAGCTGTTTCTCTTTTAGCTGCGCCCTTAGTAGCAACGACTTAGCACTAGTTACTCGCGGTAATGATAATTTCGAACTACTGACATGAGAGCCGGGGCACGAAAGATTATCAACATGATCATTTATACGAACGGGGACTTGCCGACTCTCCGACTGCTGCTCCAAAATTTGATTCCCTGATCTGGTTTGCATTGTTCCAAAGACAATGTATTGTCAATAACGTTGCGTGCTGCCAATTCACCACAGTTTCTTCTCGATGAACGCTCAGTACTGACCAGTTCAGTACGGGATTTTCCTATTAGACGTTGAGTACTGACCAATTCAGTACGGTCTCGATCCGTTTAGCGTTAAGTACTGACCAGTTTAGTACGGGATTTTCTTCAATGACAATTCCTCTTTCGTTAAGTACTGACCAGTTCAGTAAAGTCTCGATCCGTTTAGCGTTAAGTACTGACCAGTTCAGTACGGTCTCGATCCCTTTAGCGTTACGTACTACGTTAAGTACTCCGTTAAGTACTGTAAGCGCAATATCGCTTGAAATTAAGTCACGCGAAGATAAAGGGTATCCCGGTCCAGAACAAACAAGAAGCCGGTCACTGTTTCTACGGTACTATTAATAAACAAATCAATAACTATATATACAACAAACCTTAACGGTTTCAAGAGTACAAAGCACAACGCTTAACAGAAAGCAAGGTACCGCTATCAGAGCGGAATAACGTTAAAACCAAAATTGCGAACTAGCCGGAACCAGACACGACCGTTCAGGTAAGCAGTCAGTAGAAGAATGAACCCAAGTAAGGCATAGCATAAAACAGAGAGCGTTTAAGAGAGATAGACCGAGCACAGGCACCAAGATAGAATTTAATTGGCTACTTAACCAGGTAGGAAAATACAGATGAAAATCAATAAATAAGATAAACTCGACAGAATAGTACAAAGTTAGACATGGGTCAGCAAAAATAACAGTTCACAAAATACTCTGATTGGGCCATGAGTTCAACTGTCTGACTAAACAGATCGAGGTAAAAACACATACACACAGTTCATTAAACAAGCAGGGATAGACACGTTAGGCATGGATAATTGGGTTGCAACAACACTAGGCTGATCCGGGACAGGTTGGCTTGATTCAAGGATGGGAATAAAATTGATCTTACATCCAGAAATATACAAGGCCTGCACTCCAGCGCTAATCGATTCACTGCACTCACTGTTCTGCTCAATTTGGGAAGCCGGAACCATTCCTTCCGATTGGAGCACCTCAGTTCTGCTACCGTTCCACAAAAAGGGAGACAGGTCACTATGCGAGAACTACCGAGGCATAAGTCTGATTGATATCGCTGCTTAGGATTTTGTTTCCATTCTCCTGAACCTCTTCGCGGCCGAACGCCACGTGTGAACAAGGCCAAATCAAGCCGGATTTCGACCTGAAAGAGGCTGTGTTGATCAATTATTCACACTGCGTAGAATTGTGGAACACAGGGACAAATTCCAACAGCCGACGGTTGCTTGTTTCATCGACATCCGAGCGGCATTCGACTCAGTTGATCGAGGAGCACTCTGGTATCTAATTGAGCTCGACGGAGTTCCGACCAAGCTAATCAACCTGCTCAGGTCATACTATTCCAACACCAAAGCTCGAGTCCGAGTGAACGGTGAAGAGTCTCGCACTTTGAGGTAACCAGCGGTGTCCGGCAAGGTTGTCCAGCATCCCACATTCTTCCATTATAGATAAGATTTTATTTTGATAAATCGCACAGTGTTTACAGTTATATGAACTGATTACGTTTCGAGCACAAACTATTGCTCATAATCATATCAAGTTACTCACACAACTTTGATCTTTCATTTATATACATGTGTGGAATGGATTAGATATTGGATTAAAAATCAATGTGAGATAATGCACATTCAGAAATAATCGTACGAGTGTTGTTGATCAATTGCAATTAGATGGGAAAATTGGACGAGTGTTTTTACAGTCATAATAAGCTGCTTGTTAGAATGTGTTTGAATTGAAATAGAATTTTAATATTATTTGTTACCCTCTTCTGATCTGACCTGTGATAAAAATATCTTCCATATCTCTGGTATTTGCATTGAGTCATTTTTGTTGCATGTGTTGGGTGTGGACTCGATAAATAAGGATTCCGTAATCAACCTCTCTCCACTTAGCTATATTACTTTTTAGAATTTTAACCCTATCCCACCCTATTGTGTGGTTGTTTGTTATTGCATGAAGTGCAGTAGCTGAGCTTTTTTCTAAATTACTTATCTTTTCAGGGTCAACCATTATTACCTTAGCTAAATTCTTATGTTCTGTTAGTCTGACTATCCCTGACCTACTAGTTTGACCTATGTAGTTGACCTCACAGTCCAATTTTCCCATCTAATTGCAATTGATCAACAACACTCGTACGATTATTTCTGAATGTGCCTTATCTCACATTGATTTTTAATCCAATATCTAATCCATTCCACACATGTATATAAATGAAAGATCAAAGTTGTGTGAGTAACTTGATATGATTATGGGCAATAGTTTGTGCTCGAAACGTAATCAGTTCATATAACTGTAAACACTGTGCGATTTATCAAAATAAAATGTTATCAATAATGCTCCAGAAAGAAAAGAGGTGGAGGTGTTGCAACTTTCATTCATTCTCAATGGTCAACTTCAAATAACGTATGTTTTTCTTACTCTAATGACTTTATTGATTGTATAACGGTCAAATGCCGCCCGAAACACTTATCCAAATTCAAATACGTCTTCATCTCTAACATTTATGTTACTCCTGGCTGTTCTGCATCTGATCTATCTGATTTTGCTGATGAATTCACTGAATTCGCCGTTACACATCTTGAAAACTCTTTATCAGTTGTCACAGGAGATTTTAACTGCTGTGATTGTTCTTTCCTCGTATCATTAGGTCATGCCAATATTGTTAAATTCCCTACTCGACTTGATAAAACCCTTGACCTGGTGTTCATTAATGATGAGGAAATATATGAAGTACGCCGACGTGCTCCTATCATGAACTCAGATCATTGTATTATTCGGATATTACCTAAGATATACAGCAGATCTCACTTTAATATCTTCTCAAATCTGTCCAAGAAAACACAGCAAAGGTGTTACTCACAAGAAAATATGCTCAAACTAAGATGTATGCTAAATGACACTAACTGGGAACTTTTCAACGAACACAAACTGGATGATACTATTTCCAATTTGACTGACTATCTTAAATTCTGTCTTGATATATGCTGTCCAAAACAGATAATTTTCAAAAGAATGGATCGTTTTTCTTCCCCTCATCTCAAAAAACTTCGTAGAGAAAAAGAGAAGCTGTACAAGACAAAGAATAAATCTGGTCTTAAGAAGATAAACACCCAAATTAAATCTGAAATCAAGAGACTAAACAACATTTATAATCAAACAATACTATCTTGTAAAACCTCAGAAAACATATGGAAGCTTTTTAGAGAAATTACTGGTTGTGGTAAGCATAATAATTTTGCCTCTTCTATTGATGTAAATACTCTCAATAGATCTTTCATCCGCCCTCCAAATGTCCTTTCTGCCTTCAATTTAACTAATAACACGACCAGTGACTTTCATCGTTTCAATACTTCTGATGTTCTTAAATGTTTGAAATCTCTTAAACCTTCCCAGAGTCTAGGCCCTGATGGTATACCTGCCATTGTTTTAAAGAAATGTGCTGATATTTTAAGTAACCCACTTACAAGCATTCTCAATACTTCTTTTTCTAATAATAATGTACCTTCTCTGTGGAAAGATATTAAAATCATCCCTGTACCCAAGTCTGGTTCTGGAGATAGTGTTAAGTTTAGACCAATTGCCATTACCTCTCCTTTCTTGAAACTGATGGAGAAATTACTGTTACAAAAACTCATTCCCTCCCTAAGCTTCTCAAATGATCCAAAGCAGTTTGCTTACAAACAGGGTAGAAGTACTTTGGATGCTGCTGCTGTGTTTCATCACAACATTGTATCCTCCTTAGACAAAGGGGCCAAGTATGTCCGTTGTACTTTCCTTGATTACACATCTGCTTTTGACTCTGTACCTAGAGGCCTTTTGTTAAACAAGCTTAGCCTTACACAAACTGAGTCCTGGGCTATCAACTGGCTGCACTCTTACTTCTCCAATAGGATGCAGTACACGGTATATAATGGTGTAGCTTCCTCTCCTTTGCTTACTGAAGCTGGTGTTCCTCAGGGTGCTGTTCTCTCGCCGTTTCTCTTTTCCTTCTTCTTACATGACTTACCTCTCTCAGACGAAATCAACTTCGTCAAATATGCAGATGACCTGACTGTTTCGCTTCCCGTTAAGTCTCAGTCAGACTGCTTCAAATTAAATAGCTTCCTGTCGGACATCAGTCAGTGGTCTAAAATAAATGGCCTAACGCTGAATCCCTCAAAATGCCAGACTGTCGACTTCTCCTTTAGGCATAAACGAGATCTACAAACACTAGTAAGCACTCATGATGTCTGTAGAATCGAGGGGACTATAATTGAAACAAAGTCTAATGCAAAATACCTCGGATTAGTTATATCTTCCGACCTTACTTGGTCATCTCATATCCAAATGATTTCCAAGAAAGTGTTTCGTCTAACCTACTACATTAAGAAACTCAGACTAACTGGAGTCCCTCAACCTCTGCTTACACAATTTGTCAACTCTCGTATCCTACCTATTCTACTTTACTGTTCCCCGTTAGTCTTTCCTGGGTTACTGAAAAAGGATTATACCATCCTGAGAAGGATGTTGAAGGTAGTTAGTAGGACTAGCGGTGTAAAACTCAGTCAGCTCGTCACAACATTAGTGGATAAGCATCTGAATACATGTGAGAAATGGTCTAAAACCATACTCTCTGACCCCCAACACCCCCTCTATTCCCAACTCTCTCCCTGCATCTCATCAGGTAGAACCAGAAATCAGTATAAAATAATATATGCTCGCACAACCAAGTATAGGAACTCAACGATACCATATTTGGCCCGTGTTCTAAGTGACAGAGACAATGTTAGGCGTGAAACCTATGACTTGCTTTGTTGTTAATAACATAATTTTGGCCCTTGTTTTTTCCCCCTTACACTCTCTTATTTGTACTCTATAGTGAACAACCTTCTTAAACATACTTAGCTGCTTAAAATTATTATCATTGGCTTACATTTTTATTCTTTATTCTATTCCTTCTTTGTACATCTACTGGGTCCGACTATATTATCACTATGATTATTAAAAATTGTCCCGTCATTAACCATCATGTAACATTAGTTTTGTGGTTGTTCTTTGTTCGGCACTATTTAACTGACAATCTTGTTTGTTATTGCCACTATCACCATCTTAAAAATTTTGTATTATGCATGATTCCTCACACTACCACTACAAACAACCGCATTAGTACTGACAAAAAAAAACACAACCTGAAATGTTTATCTTATGATTGCTTAGTGTTGTTCAATCAAATTAACTGATCATCTTGGCTATAAACATTTTTTTAAGAACATCTCATAATTTCCCGTATGATTATAGCTGTTACTGTTCACCACGCATACACATATCGTAGCTTCCACTAACCAATAC
Source organism: Trichobilharzia regenti (assembly GCA_944472135.2). Lineage (NCBI taxonomy): Eukaryota > Metazoa > Platyhelminthes > Trematoda > Strigeidida > Schistosomatidae > Trichobilharzia > Trichobilharzia regenti. The sequence goes on from OX235267.1 coordinate 26,790,597, forward strand.
TGAAATATTTTTTTCATTATTTGTGTTGATCTTCTTTTTTTTACTCGGTATTTTTATTTGCATTTTTTTTGGTTATTTCTGTGTTTCTTTTTTTTGGTTTTTTTTTATAATACTCCTTTTAAATGTACGATGAAATTAGATGCAATATTGTAGATATGTGCTGAAAATTCCACACTGTACCACAAGTACTGTTTCTGGAATAAAGCGAAATTGTTATGTTATGTTATGTTAAATTATACTCTACCACATAGCCCAAGTTTTATACTTATATACTTATATACTTATACTTATTTGAATCCCTCATCCTGTTCAATTTTGCAATCGATTGGATTTTGCGGAACGCCCTAACCGAGCACCACGGCGTCCAACTTTCGCCCGATATTCACATAACCGACCTCGAATTCGCCGACGACGTCGTGCTATTAGCTGTAAACTTCCCCGATATGCGACAGGCGCTCGACCAGATAAACCACCTCGCGCTTACTATCGGTTTGAAAATTAACACTTCCAAAACCAAAATGTTTTCGGCACATCCACCAGCAATGATGAAGTCTTATCCCTGAATGGAGCACCTATCGAAATTGTGCCATCCTTCAGATATCTGGGATCCATAATGCTCATCAACGGTCAAGCGAAAAACGAAGTGAATGCGCGAATCTCCAACGCCCGGAACGCGTTTCTACAGCTGAGGAGCGTTCTATGGAGCAAGAGAAAAATCAGTCCCAGTACTAAAATTCGGAACTACCAAGCTTCCATACGAACCGTTCTCCTGTATGGCCGTGAAACCTGGTCTCTTCGCGCGGAAGATTTACGCAGACTCGAGGTAGTAGACCATTGTTGCCTCAGGTACATTCTGCATGTTCGTTCGCAGGACAAACTCTCCAACGAAGAAGTGCGTCGTCGTTGCTACAACATCAACCAAATTCAAAGTCATTCTCACTGGCACAGATTCAATCACACATTCTGACCTTCCACATCAATTGAAACGTCTCCTGCTTCCACCTTGTTATTCATTCCTCCTCACATTTCTGCCCATCACAGTTCATTGGAATAGACATCGCCTGTATTTTTACACCTTTGAATGTACCCAGACACAGGCATCCTGAATTGTTGCATCTGTGTACGAAGTTCCATTTGGAAACTCAGTCAATCATTAGATAATATGTGACCAGCCGTCTTAGAACTTCCGAATGACCCAGAAACACAAAACGTGTAAATAACTGAGACGTGTTTAGATTTAGTGAAAACACAAACGTGATTTAGTACCAGGTGAAAGGATCGTCATTATTCACATGATATTGTTTACGTGTTATGTAAAGAGAGATTAGAATAATTATTTTCTCGATACACCTTATGAGGTTATTCTGCATCAAAGCATATATATATATATATGTGAATAAATTGGTGAGATTAAGATTACTCTGATTTCAACCTTACTGTCATGAATGCATACGTTCTGTTGGCTGTCCTCTGCTTCCCTTTAATGTGTATTGGTGAAAGTATCACCCGGAAATACCAACAACAGCACACAAGGAAATTCCAGTGGACACCAATTCTTCAACAAAGGACGAATTCACGATTTCGATCAAGCTACTGAAGTCCAGGGAGGCAGAAGGACCAGACGGAATCCCTCCGAAAGCAATGAAAATGGCCTAAGAAATTACAGCTGATGTTCTCACTCCATGACTGCAAAACGTTGGGAAAGAAAGAAAGGTGCTTACTTATAGTAAGAAGTGCTACTTCGTCAAACTGCCAAAGAAGGGCAACTTGGGTCTGTGCAAGAACTGACTGGCCTGGGATAATGATTCTGTCCACGCCAAATATAATTATCAGTCACATCATCCTGGAGACAATGAAGGATGCACTGGATACAGAATTCAGCCAACTGGAACAAGCTGGATTCGGTAAAGTCAAATCATGTGCTAATCAAGATACAACTCTATTCATCGTCATCGAACAAAGCATTGAATCGCTGTCAAACCTAAACTTCAACTCCATCGACTTCAAAACGGCCTTCGACAGCATAGACCGTGAAGTAATTTCGAAAATACCTATTCTTACTCTTGCTTTCATCGAAAGGACATCAATCGGCTGACTCGTTTTCCGAAGGTTTTTAACCAGCCCACTGTGTCATTTCGCCTCTCCGATTCCAGCGAAGAATTGGATTGTTGTTATTTAAAATTTTAGTATTTTCAATACATTCTCCGTGTTTTGAAGTCTCTCTGGCGGTTTGGAATATTTGTTGGTGAAGGGTTTCCAACCCTACGTCTTTACGCAGGCTCACAACCAGCTAGAAAACTAGCAAGCTAGTTAACTAGGCGAGTCTACGCGGTTTACTTGGTTTCACTGTTTATGAATAAACGTGGTGTTGTAGTTTCACTCTGTCTTGTGGCTCTTCACATTCTGTATTCATGAATACACCGTCGACAATCGCCTAGATACCATCATCTACCGACATGTCGTTTATCATACTGGTGTGTGAAGCTTGTATGTGACATTGCAGAAAAAATAATATTATACCTATTTTGTTTTGCATACTTCCTGCTTAACTGGGTTCTTCGTGATGTCGCTGTCCATCGAATGTCTGCATTTACGGCTGCATAACTGAAGACGTTCATTGGAGAACGGCGTGTGTTAAATGGTATTGCATTTTACAGGCTTCATCATAGTTAGTAGTGTGTGTGGTTTCTTTGAGTATGTAGAGTGCAGCTTTGCGACACTTTATTGAAGACAGTTGTAGTGAGATCTGGAATGGAATGTTAGTTGAATCTCATCTTGTATTATGCATCTTGCATTTTAATTACTTATTCCTTTTCCCTCGTACGGGATTTAGGGATTCAAGCTTGAGATGATAATTTCCAGTAGCAGTGGTGTTTATTTCCATGGGGTGTGGTCGCTAGCCGTACAGCGCTTCTTCTCTATTTACCGGCTCAATCGCCGACATAGAGATGATTGCATCAAAAGCATCTGGCGGCTATCGAACTCCAAAGTACATGCATGGTGTGTCATAATACTGTGTTATATTTGTCACACGTCATCTCGTCGTATACCATGTTAACATATCTACATGAGGATTGTTTCAATGGGGTCAAAATTGGGGCATCATTACTAACTAGCATTCGTTTGTGACCAGGCGTATAATAGTAATTCGTGTTTAGGACATTTTCGCGGAAACCGTTTTTCAGGTAATCTATGTATGTAGGTATGTATTTATGTATATATCTGTCTCTCATAAGCAGAGAATACTGATTAACACAGCCAGTCAGTGTTTAGTGTGTTCACTGAAATCTGAAGATAAAGGGTTCAGTGTTATCGCTGTGGTGAACAATTTGACACTGTTGTCTACACGAGCAGAATGTAACCACAGAGTCACATATTATCGAATGATTGACTGAGTTTCCAAATGGAACTTCGTACACAGATGCAACAATTCAGGATGCCTGTGTCTGGGTACATTCAAAGGTGTAAAAATACAGGCGATGTCTATTCCAATGAACTGTGATGGGCAGAAATGTGAGGAGGAATGAATAACAAGATGGAAGCAGGAGACGTTTCAATTGATGTGGAAGGTCAGAATGTGTGATTGAATCTGTGCCAGTGAGAATGACTTTGAGTCGTATGATCAACAGTTAACAGACATTGATTCTAGGCATCCCGAAGACTCAGACCAGGTAGTCTTCACACCCCTGCGTGACTAGTTCGAACCGAAAGTGAAAGACTTCATAGATTTTTGAAAGGTTTGAATTCGATCACCTTCTCGCTGTTTTCCACCTTGGTCTTAAGTCTCCTCGCACATATCAGCAAGAAAGGCAGTGGCTGTGTGTGCGTAACACGTGTACTGGTCATTGCAATAGATGCACATTCACAGCCTCACAGATCCACTTACGTATCTTACATTATACTCTACGTCTAAACTCGGTGATGCTCGCCACACTTCACCCCGTCACATTCGAGATAGAATGCAGACCTCTGGGGTAAATGAAAGCCAGGTTTTGCAAGGTTTTCACATCAGCGAATATGAACATTTCATTATTGAATGAGGGTAGTAAGACAATAATCACAGTGAATTATCACACACTTTCGCATGCATAGCACAAGCATGCATCCTTAGCTGTGTTATTGGGAACCTCCCAGTTTTCGTATCACTGTTTACTCAGCTTCAGTAGCTTTGACCAGCATTAACAAATGCGAGCACCATCTTTCATCAATGGAAAATTTGTTCAATGTTATTATGATTATTCTCCATGGAATTTGTCATGACTATGTGCAACGTATGGGGAAATGTTACTTGAGTATCGTCTGTGAATAATGAAAACGCAAATGTGACCTGATAGAGTGAGGCAGCTGCTATAATACTATCTCAGGAGAGGTGGTAAATATCAGAGGTGAAGCACAAAATAATGTACAGGTTTCTCAACTCGACTCGTGTGGCGAGGGATAAGTAGAGGAATGGAATACAAGTGGTGTGCATTTATTTAAAGAGTTGTATCCATCAGCTCCCAGGATGGCTCTCAGTTTGGTGTACAGCTCGTGGTTCTATACAAATGGAAGTGCACTGCCCCGCTTGTTCCACAGTTGGCAGAAACACAGAGACATGAAATTCACTGCCATTGATTGTTCACTGATTGGTGTATGATTGAACCGATGGTGGAGTGATGAACAGCAGCAGAGATGAATAATGATAGATCAGGTCATGTTATGCGACAGACCGAGGTTTGAGATCATACCACCATTTAAAACAACAGCTACCAAATCGGTCAATTCGTAACCTTAGGATGCTTGGTATTGATGAAGTTTGTGGAATCGCGTTGAATAAATTCAGTATCTGTGTATCGATGTGAAAACTGATCACTTCGGGTGTGTGGTTTTGAGTGATGTCAATCTACGGAAAATCACGTTTGCAATAAAACATGATCTACAATGACTGATGCGTGAAGCGTACATGTACACGGCTGCATGTACAATCCCTCATTTTCATCCATATTTAGTAGGTGATTAGATTGGTCGAGTCAATCAGCTGCAGGATGAAACCGATGAGAAGACTCCAGAAGAATTGGATTTCTCAGTTGATCCATGTTTATTGTAATAAAACTCGAGGATTTGAAAGCGAAAACCAACAAACTCGCCGATGATGTTGAGGAGACACGAATCAAAGTAAATGGAGGTGATAAATATAACCGACCAACAACAGCCAGCACAAATCACAATCAACAGAAGAAACTTAACAGACGTTGCCTCTTTCGATTAACAGGGTAGCCAGTTAAAATCGGAAATGCACGATGCGCCTTCGTCAAGACGAAGCGTATTAAAACAGTTCCACACTATGCATAACAAGACGAATCGCTTTTTCAGCAGTAATGTGAAGTCGGTTCTTCTACACGGGTCAGAAATTTCGCAAGTCACGAAAAGTATTACCAACAGACAATTGGAGACTTTCATCAACATCTCTCTTCTCTCCATACTGAAGATCACATCTCCAGAGAGAATAAGAAAAATGTAACTATGAGAAGAAACCAACCAAGAGTCGACCGCTCAACAAATATGTAGGAGAAAGTGGAGACGGATCGTATGTTCCACTCGAAACGCAAGAGAATAATAATCATCATCAATTAACTCACACAAATGTTAACTTCACGAGTGAAACTGATCAGACATTTGAATCAGAAAATGTACATTCAGAAACAGATTTAGTGTTATTTCTGAGTGTTCATTTTCTTATATTGATTGTTATGCAAATGTCTAATCAATTTCACTCATGTATGCACATGAAGTAAAACGTTTTCGGAGGGATTGATATGATTATCACCAATAGTTTGTGCTTGAAACGTCGTCAATTATCATCACTGTACGACACTGTGTGATTTATGAAAATACAATCTTATCCATAATGGAGTTAGTTCTACGCTTCCACAATTCCCAAGTTTTACTCTTATATGAAAAGCGTTGACAAAGTCTTTACTGTGAACAAAGAGATATATTTAAAATCAACATCAACTTGATGTGCACAAATCTCAGCACAAATCAGCCTGACATCCTACTCGAATCGTATGCTCACGATGACAATCTGTTCGCATTTATTGATGAACTGACACATTTAGAGAAATAACAATATCCACTGCAACACTCAGAATTAGCCAAACAGAGAAAATCGTTCTCCAGACATTTAACACACTTTCCATTGGCGAATCCTTCCAACCTGCAAACCAGGCCATCGCAGCAAGGATGGAAAATTGTCCGGTCACACCATCGACCCAACTCTCCACAAGATGATGCACTGACTAAATGGAAGAAAAGACAAAGATATATATATATATATATATATATGTGTGTGTGTGTAGTGTAATTGCACACTCCTCATCATGAATTAAAGTTTCTGTGGGCGTTTCATAAGAGTGAGGCGATGTGTAAGTGGAAGGGATTTGTTCGAAGTGATGAGGTTGATTGATTCGAGCAATGAACTCACAGCTGATAAGTCAGCACTCAATCGTCGCCCTGATCTGAATCATCACTGCCGAATAAGTCCCACTCACAAAATGCGTGTTGGTCAAATCCTGAGTTGTGCGAAATCTGTCATGTGTATCAAGGCTAAGTCATCTGAGTCCATCCACAAGGGTTCTTTGAATGGATCCACCCATTAAATGGAAACTCAGAAACGTGATATTTGGGTGAAGAGTGAGCGACGATTGGGCGTGACAGTGTATTTCCCCAATAAACTCAAATTCGTGATGATGCCTGATAATCGGTATTCAGAATGTGCATTTCACTCAATCCGATATTCACAACGTCAGTGTGCATGATGTGCAACAATGAATGTTGATGATCCGACCCGACAGAGAGTGCCTCCAATGTCATGGAATTACCCAGGCGACTACACAATAGAGTGTGTATCATCTGCTTAAAAGAAGACTGTATTTGCACCTTCATGCATACGGAAATCAATGAGTCAATCTGTTCATTCGATTTTCAGCATTCATGTGTGTTCCGAGTCAAATATAGGGCTTTAACTATTGTCGTGCACTAGTGTTACTGCTGACTTTACGTGTTTGTGGCTACCAACAAGATCGGCCTACCAATTCTCCCACTATACAATGAGAATTTGAGGTATGCAGGCGTCTCGAGTATCACCGTGACGAATCTCACTCAGACCTTCTTCTGGACCACAGAGAATTTCACTACATCATTGTGCACATTCCGTAATTCTTCTGTGCTAGAGACATCTCAATCCATCGAACTTTGTCAAAAGATTTATGCACATGCGTGGAGGTGTTCTTATCATCTCTATCTGCACTGATGAAGTTTAATTGAACCCTGCTAACTGTGAATCAAGATTGACGGAAACGAAATCACGTCTGTGGTTCAATGTCACTTTGATGACCAAGTCATAAACCTCGTGGAGTCGATACAACCCTCAAGGAAAGACGAAACATTGGGCGTGAGGAAGGCAAATCCACCGCTGTGAAAGTCTTCATTGTCGCTGAGACCACCAAAGCTCAATCTTCGAGCACCACATTTCATTCGGAATTCTGAGGAATGAGAAAACCACCCCCACATGATTTCACAAATACATCTATTCAGTGTGAGTGTTGTAGTCGTACGAATATGAAGCGACATCATTTGTAATACAATGAGAATGAAATGTCCAACTCACTTGTTTGTGGTGGGACTCCACCAATACACATTAAAGGGAAGCAGAGGACAGCCAACAGAACGTATGCATTCATGACGGTGGGGTTGAAATTCGAGTAATCTTAATCTCACCAATTTATTCACACATATATATATATATATGCTTTGATGCAGAATAACCTCATAAGGTGTATCGAGAAAATAATTATTCTAATCTCTCTTTACATAACACGTAAACAATATCATGTGAGTAATGACGATCCTTTCACCTGGTACTAAATCACGTTTGTGTTTTCACTAAATCTAATTATCTAATGATTGACTGAGTTTTCACATGGAACTTTGTACACAGATGTTCGCGAGAACTCCTTCCGAAGTCGGAGCGAACATTCACTGTCACTGAGCGACATGGTCCTCTTTATATCGTCAAAAAAGAGAAATAATTAGAAACAGGATAACATCAATCAACACCAGAAATCGATTTTAGTGCGATAAGGAATCCAGAACCAAGCTTCAAGAGGAAAGGATAAATCCAAATAGGTCGAAGCGGCTTCCCTGAAAACTGACTGATACGGAGACGAGTGTGACATGTGCTACTGATACAATTTATCAGTGGAATGCAAAAAGACGTTCATCAGCATGAATTCATCCAATAGCAAATAACATCAGAGAAAGCAAATTATATATCGTTGTGAAAATAAAATGAATACACGAAAAGTTCACACTATGAAGGACAGAAGCAGCATAGCGCGGAAGATCTGTGCAAACGGTGCTGATGGCCATCACTGATCTTAGGAGGAAGGAGGTCTTCCTGGAGATTCAGATGAGAGTCTGATATTGACACCCTACAGTGTGAAGCTTTCAGGTGACAGCGAGGCCTGTAAGGTATCAGTTGGGTGATTGGTGGCAGACTTCGACAGACCAATGGAGAGGCAGCTGGCGATGCTGCAGTTCCGTGTCGAGAAGTCAGGAACGGATGGGGACTCGCTAGTGTTGGCAGTGAAGCTGATGAATCTACTAAGCCGTGCACTCCTCACATCGAGTGAACAGTCGAATTCGCAGCTACTGGAATACATGCTCATCGAAAGTGTCCCAGACCACATTTCACAGCGACCAAAACTTGTTCACGCTGAACAACCTACTGATATCGGTAAGCTAGTCAAGGTGACGAGATAGCTGTCGAGCACAACGGTAGCCACAATAGAACCATCGAAATCGGACGAATGTGAACCGAATGTTGAAGATTCGCAGCCTGAAGTAGCAGCACTACAAAGGAGTGACAGTGAACACGGATGCCCTGAATGTGACAAAGTGGGACACTGGAGGAAACATTGGCCAGAAAGCGACCATGTGAACCATGTCGAAGGCAAGTTAAAATGTAATGAATTTTTCGGATTGCTCATCACCCCACGAAACAAAATCTCTGATAGTCAAACGTAGTAATACACGTTTGGATGATAAAATAGGTAACGGTGGGACAAAACGACTACCGGAGAAAATTTCGCCGTCAAAGACCATTACGGCCCGAAATTCCGAGAAAAAGCTGTGGCAGTTTCCGGGGAGAGAAGGGTTTCGATTTTTGAAAACTCCAAAGAGATAGCAGCGCGCTCGCTGTACAGGCCATTAAGTGAGTAGAATTTTGGTTTGTCAGAAGGTATTCTACAGCATCAAACGCCTTTTGCACAAGCAGAAAATGACTTTAAAACCTCCCGTATCCGAGGAACATTTCACACTGACCACAGATACGAGTGGCTATGGCATTGGTGCAGTACTTACACAGGGTGATGCAGTTGTCGAATACGCCAGTCGTCCTTTATCACACACAGAACAGAAGGATTCAACGATAAAGAAAGGAAGTTTAGCAATAATATGTGCAATAGATAAATAGAGACCGTATTCCCTCAGTCAACGGTTTCACGGAGAACTGGTCACAAGCGGCTACAGTTTCTGATGACGGTGACAGACCTACGTAGGAAATTGTGGTAGTGTATCCAGTACTTGCATTTGGCTGATAAAAGCTTTCACGGAGCAAGTCAGCCGATGATAGCAAGATTAGGAATGGGTACGTGCAGTGTCCGTACAATGTACGAGACTGAGAAGGCTTCCCAGGTAGCCGAAGAGATACAAAGATATGTCTTAGAAGTACTGAGTATCTGCAGAGGCAGATGGAATGGATGCAGATTGACAGCATTGTCAAAAGGAGAGTCAATGACCTACTGCAATCTGCTCACCCAGATGACGACCACGAGCACACTGAGGCGCCGAGTGGCTATCATCATGTCACCAGTGTCAGCCAAAGCACTAATGCAGTGGGAACCAGTTTCATCCAAGATCGTGACAGCAAGATTCAACTCCAAAGGAAGCAGGGTAACAACTATCCAATGCTACACGCCCACAAACAACACGGAACAGGAAAAGAAGGAGGAGGAGGACAACATCTCAAATGGAGACGTCGAAATCCTCATGGGCGATATGAATGCAAGCCAAGCTGGGAGCAGATAATACAGGAAGAGAATTCATACGGACATACCGGAAACAAAATTGAATAAAGCGTTGGTGTGTAGAGATTGTATTTGTGGACTGGCTCGGAGAAATGAATGAGAACGGAGAATTATTCGCACACCCCTACTCTTTCAACGATTTGTTGGTCGGAGGGAGCGTGTTCAAGCACAAAGATACACAGCAAAATACATGGATTTCTCCTGACGGACGTACCACAAACCAAATAGATTTCATCTCCATATTGCTCAAGGAATTGGAGACGCAGCTGGTCTTCTGTATACAAAGTCGGGACAGGAAGCAGATTTCGACTCAAAAAATCACCTAGTTCATAGAAAATTCAATGTGAAGCTGAAATCCATGCAAACAACCGGAGACAGACGAAAACAAGTTGAGGGCATTGCAAATTACAGTGGATTATCTATTACACACTCAATATCTGGATTCTGATGTGTGTAGGTTTGTGAACATTGAATTGGGCATTGCTAACAATTCAAATATTCTCTACCCCTAACAAAGTGCTTTTCAAGGAACAGGGTTGATAGCATCGCGACTGACATTCTCTGTTTATCAGGCTTATTATCCACACCAGGAGGTGACTGACTGCATCGAGGAGAGGTCAAATACCCGAACACTGGGGTGTTTCACCACTGTTCTACCACTGAATCACTGACACTGATCTACTACTCGTGGAAATGTACACAATCCCATATCGATGAACTCTCTCAATGGACGGACTCAGTCACAGAAACATCATGAAACACACATGAATGATAACGTTTGAGCTGATTATAAGTTTCGTGTCATCGAAGTAATTTACTGTCCTACGTGTCTCCGTTTACTGCATTGGATGCGTATTGACCAGCCGTTTTAGAACTTCCGAATGACCCAGAATCACAAAAACGTGAAAATAACTGAGACGTGTTTAGATTTAGTGAAAACACAAACGTGATTTAGTACCAGGTGAAAGGATCGTCATTACTCACATGATATTGTTTACGTGTTATGTAAAGAGAGATTAGAATAATTATTTTCTCGATACACCTTATGAGGTTATTCTGCATCAAAGCATATATATATATATGTGTGAATAAATTGGTGAGATTAAGATTACTCGAATTTCAACCCCACCGTCATGAATGCATACGTTCTGTTGGCTGTCCTCTGCTTCCCTTTAATGTGTATTGGTGGAGTCCCACCACAAACAAGTGAGTTGGACATTTCATTCTCATTGTATTACAAATGATGTCGCTTCATATTCGTACGACTACAACACTCACACTGAATAGATGTATTTGTGAAATCATGTGGGGGTGGTTTTCTCATTCCTCAGAATTCCGAATGAAATGTGGTGCTCGAAGATTGAGCTTTGGTGGTCTCAGCGACAATGAAGACTTTCACAGCGGTGGATTTGCCTTCCTCACGCCCAATGTTTCGTCTTTCCTTGAGGGTTGTATCGACTCCACGAGGTTTATGACTTGGTCATCAAAGTGACATTGAACCACAGACGTGATTTCGTTTCCGTCAATCTTGATTCACAGTTAGCAGGGTTCAATTAAACTTCATCAGTGCAGATAGAGATGATAAGAACACCTCCACGCATGTGCATAAATCTTTTGACAAAGTTCGATGGATTGAGATGTCTCTAGCACAGAAGAATTACGGAATGTGCACAATGATGTAATGAAATTCTCTGTGGTCCAGAAGAAGGTCTGAGTGAGATTCGTCACGGTGATACTCGAGACGCCTGCATACCTCAAATTCTCATTGTATAGTGGGGAGAATTGGTAGGCCGATCTTGTTGGTAGCCACAAAAACACGTAAAGTCAGCAGTAACACTAGTGCACGACAATAGTTAAAGCCCTATATTTGACTCGGAACACACATGAATGCTGAAAATCGAATGAACAGATTGACTCATTGATTTCCGTATGCATGAAGGTGCAAATACAGTCTTCTTTTAAGCAGATGATACACACTCTATTGTGTAGTCGCCTGGGTAATTCCATGACATTGGAGGCACTCTCTGTCGGGTCGGATCATCAACATTCATTGTTGCACATCATGCACACTGACGTTGTGAATATCGGATTGAGTGAAATGCACATTCTGAATACCGATTATCAGGCATCATCACGAATTTGAGTTTATTGGGGAAATACACTGTCACGCCCAATCGTCGCTCACTCTTCACCCAAATATCACGTTTCTGAGTTTCCATTTAATGGGTGGATCCATTCAAAGAACCCTTGTGGATGGACTCAGATGACTTAGCCTTGATACACATGACAGATTTCGCACAACTCAGGATTTGACCAACACGCATTTTGTGAGTGGGACTTATTCGGCAGTGATGATTCAGATCAGGGCGACGATTGAGTGCTGACTTATCAGCTGTGAGTTCATTGCTCGAATCAATCAACCTCATCACTTCGAACAAATCCCTTCCACTTACACATCGCCTCACTCTTATGAAACGCCCACAGAAACTTTAATTCATGATGAGGAGTGTGCAATTACACTACACACACACACATATATATATATATATCTTTGTCTTTTCTTCCATTTAGTCAGTGCATCATCTTGTGGAGAGTTGGGTCGATGGTGTGACCGGACAATTTTCCATCCTTGCTGCGATGGCCTGGTTTGCAGGTTGGAAGGATTCGCCAATGGAAAGTGTGTTAAATGTCTGGAGAACGATTTTCTCTGTTTGGCTAATTCTGAGTGTTGCAGTGGATATTGTTATTTCTCTAAATGTGTCAGTTCATCAATAAATGCGAACAGATTGTCATCGTGAGCATACGATTCGAGTAGGATGTCAGGCTGATTTGTGCTGAGATTTGTGCACATCAAGTTGATGTTGATTTTAAATATATCTCTTTGTTCACAGTAAAGACTTTGTCAACGCTTTTCATATAAGAGTAAAACTTGGGAATTGTGGAAGCGTAGAACTAACTCCATTATGGATAAGATTGTATTTTCATAAATCACACAGTGTCGTACAGTGATGATAATTGACGACGTTTCAAGCACAAACTATTGGTGATAATCATATCAATCCCTCCGAAAACGTTTTACTTCATGTACATACATGAGTGAAATTGATTAGACATTTGCATAACAATCAATATAAGAAAATGAACACTCAGAAATAACACTAAATCTGTTTCTGAATGTGCATTTTCTGATGCAATTGTCTGATCAGTTTCACTCGTGAAGTTAACATTTGTGTGAGTTAATTGATGCTGATTATTATTCTTAATTGGTGGAAATGGTTACAACACTTGGATTGCATAATGCATCATTTTGGAAAAAATGAAGGGCAATTAAGGAATAAGCTTGTGAACAGGTTGTCTACGTTACAGATTTTTAAAGAAAATAAAACAATTTGGACAATGATAATTTGTAACTAAAGTGTAAGTGGTCATAGGAATAAAATAATTTTTACAAGGATAACACGTAATTAAAGATGAAGTAGTCAGAAAAATAAAATAATTTGGACAATTATAGTTTTTAAAAAGAAAAATTATTCTAGGGGGAGGGTGATGGAGTAGTCCGGTTTATACAGTCATGTAACGATGGCCAAGGTAAGGAAAGTGGCTGTACAAATTTCTTCTGGACACACAAGTTTGGCTTCTTCAGGTGGATTCCTATTGCTTCAGCTGTATGTAGAAGACGAACTCGTAAAGCAAAATTAAGATTAGTAGGAATGCGATAAATAATTTTAAATGCAGTATTAACATCAACCTTATGCTCACTATCTACAAGGTGGGCTAAAATAGAGCTACGAATAGATTTTGTCTGTCCCTTGCTTAACCATGCCGGATGATGTTCGGAAATACGATGATGAACCTGCCTAATTGTTCGCCCGATGTAGCTGGCTCCGCAGCTGCAGTCAAACTGGTAGATACACATAGAGGAGGCGAAGGTAGTTTAGGTAGTTTATCCTTATTACTCGAACGTAGGATAGGTGTGGTCGTGAAGAGACAGTGTACCTCTGCTGCATAATAAGCTCTTTCAACTGCATTCCTCAGTCGCTGCGTTATTATTTCGCTGATGTTGTCGCCGAGGAACTGAAGTTTTATGAACAGTGGTTTTTTCGGAACTGTTGCCATAGTCACTGTCCTAGGTGATGAATTCATATTTTTCTCAATACACGTATCTGGATAACCATTTTTTCTAAGTAATTCTCTAATAATCTCAAGCTCCTCATTGAAGCAGTCGTCTGAACAGATTAACCTAGCTCTATGAACCAGACACTTTACCAGGTTGCGTTTATATTTCAAAGGTACAAAACTCAAAAAATGAGTGTACTGTCCTGTTGTAGTAGGTTTCCTGTACACACTCCTTCTTAGTGTGCCATCTTCTTTCCTTGCCATGAAGACGTCTAGGAATGAGATACAGTCATTACTTTCTTTCTCTATAGTAAAATTTATTGCTGAATGTGCATCATTAAACTTGTCAAGGATGTTCATTGCGTCGTCCTCGTTTCACTTTCGGTTCGAACTAGTCACGCACGGGTGTGAAGACTACCTGGTCTGAGTCTTCGGGATGCCTAGAATCAATGTCTGTAAACTGTTGATCATACGACTCAAAGTCATTCTCACTGGCACAGATTCAATCACACATTCTGACCTTCCACATCAATTGAAACGTCTCCTGCTTCCATCTTGTTATTCATTCCTCCTCACATTTCTGCCCATCACAGTTCATTGGAATAGACATCGCCTGTATTTTTACACCTTTGAATGTGCCCAGACAGAGGCATCCTGAATTGTTGCATCTGTGTACGAAGTTCCATTTGGAAACTCAGTCAATCATTCGATAATATGTGACTCTGTGGTTACATTCTGCTCGTGTAGACAACAGTGTCAAATTGTTCACCACAGCGATAACACTGAACCCTTTATCTTCAGATTTCAGTGAACACACTAAACACTGACTGGCTGTGTTAATCAGTATTCTCTGCTTATGAGAGACAGATATATACATAAATACATACCTACATACATAGATTACCTGAAAAACGGTTTCCGCGAAAATGTCCTAAACACGAATTACTATTATACGCCTGGTCACAAACGAATGCTAGTTAGTAATGATGCCCCAATTTTGACCCCATTGAAACAATCCTCATGTAGATATGTTAACATGGTATACGACGAGATGACGTGTGACAAATATAACACAGTATTATGACACACCATGCATGTACTTTGGAGTTCGATAGCCGCCAGATGCTTTTGATGCAATCATCTCTATGTCGGCGATTGAGCCGGTAAATAGAGAAGAAGCGCTGTACGGCTAGCGACCACACCCCATGGAAATAAACACCACTGCTACTGGAAATTATCATCTCAAGCTTGAATCCCTAAATCCCGTACGAGGGAAAAGGAATAAGTAATTAAAATGCAAGATGCATAATACAAGATGAGATTCAACTAACATTCCATTCCAGATCTCACTACAACTGTCTTCAATAAAGTGTCGCAAAGCTGCACTCTACATACTCAAAGAAACCACACACACTCCTAACTATGATGAAGCCTGTAAAATGCAATACCATTTAACACACGCCGTTCTCCAATGAACGTCTTCAGTTATGCAGCCGTAAATGCAGACATTCGATGGACAGCGACATCACGAAGAACCCAGTTAAGCAGGAAGTATGCAAAACAAAATAGGTATAATATTATTTTTTCTGCAATGTCACATACAAGCTTCACACACCAGTATGATAAACGACATGTCGGTAGATGATGGTGTCTAGGCAATTGTCGACCGTGCATTTCACGAATACAGAATGTGAAGAGCCACAAGACAGAGTGAAACTACAACACCACGTTTATTCATAAACAGTGAAACCAAGTAAACCGCGTAGACTCGCCTAGTTAACTAGCTTGCTAGTTTTCTAGTTGGTTGTGAGCCTGCGTAAAGACGTAGGGTTGGAAACCCTTCACCAACAAATATTCCAAACCGCCAGAGAGACTTCAAAACACGGAGAATGTATTGAAAATACTAAAATTTTAAATAACAACAATCCAATTCTTCGCTGGAATCGGAGAGGCGAAATGACACAGTGGGCTGGTAAAAACCTTCGGAAAACGAGTCAGCCGATTGATGTCCTTTCGATGAAAGCAAGATAAAAAAAAGGAACATGCGGTGTCCGTACAATGTACGAGACTGAGAAGGCTTCCGAGGTAGCCAAAGAGATACAAAGATATGTGTTAGAAGTACTGAGTATCTGCAGAGGCAGATGGAATGCATGCAGATTGACAGCATTGTCAAAAGGAGAGTCAATGACCTACTGCAATCTGCTCACCCAGATGACGACCACGAGCACACTGAGGCGCCGAGTGGCTATCATCATGTCACCAGTGTCAGCCAAAGCACTAATGCAGTGGGAACCAGTTTCATCCAAGATCGTGACAGCAAGATTCAACTCCAAAGGAAGCAGGGTAACAACTATCCAATGCTACACGCCCACAAACAACACGGAACAGGAAAAGAAGGAGGAGGAGGACAACATCTCAAATGGAGACATCAAAATCCTCATGGGCGATATGAATGCAAGCCAAGCTGGGAGCAGATAATACAGGAAGAGAATTCGTCTCGGGTATTCTTGAGCTCTGGCTCGGAGAAATGAATGAGAACGGAGAATTATTCGCAGACTTCTGCTCTTTCAACGATTTGTTCGTCGGAGGGAGCGTGTTCAAGCACAAGGATACACACAAAGTAACATGGATTTCGCCTGACGGACATACCACAAACCAAATAGATTTCATCTCCATGTTGCTCAAGGAATTGGAGACGCAGCTGGTCTTCTGTATACAAAGTCAAGAAGAGGAGAAGATTTGGACTCAAACCATCACCTAGTTCAAATAAACTTCAATGTGAAGCTGAAATCCATGAAAACAAATGGAGACAGACCACCGAAACTGAAGAACAAAACTACAACGGACGCCTTCGCTACAGATATCAGAACAAAGTCGGCCACACTATGTGGCATGAGTGAGGAAACCTGTGCGAAAGAACATTGGAACTGTCTGAACGCGATATTTATGGAAAAGTGTAAAACTGCTCCATGGAGAAGGAAGAGATAATACAAGAAATGGCTGTAAACGGATACCTGGAAGCTACTCGAGGAGAAGAGGATGGTGGAAGTGTTGACTCAAGGCAATATGGACAGGAGTACGAGAAGCTGAAATCAATGTACACTGCATTGAATGAAGAAGTGTAGAAGAGTTCTGGAAAAGACAAACGACAATTCTACAACACACTGGGAACTCAAGCAGAACAGGCCTCATGAAAAAAGCGACACCAGGACACTATGTCAGATAACCAAATCTCTATCCGCGTAGAACGAATTCACGATTTCGATCAAGCTACTGAAGTCCAAGGAGGCAGCAGGACCAGACAGAATCCCTCCGAAAGCAATGAAAACGGCCTAAGAAATTACAGCAGATGTTCTCACTCCATGACTGCAAAACGTTGGGAAAGAAAGAAAGGTGCCTACTTATAGTAAGAAGTGCTACTTCGTCAAACTGCCAAAGAAGGGCAACTTGGGTCTGTGCAAGAACTGACTGGCCTGGGATAATGATTCTGTCCACGCCAAATAAAATTATCAGTCACATCATCCTGGAGACAATGAAGGATGCACTGGATACAGAATTCAGCCAACTGGAACAAGCTGGATTCGGTAAAGTCAAATCATGTGCTAATCAAGATACAACTCTATTCATCGTCATCGAACAAAGCATTGAATCGCTGTCAAACCTACACTTCAACTCCATCGACTTCAAAACGGCCTTCGACAGCGTAGACCGTGAAGTAATTCCGAAAATACGTCAACACTGCGGCGTACCTCAAGTCTTTGTCAACCGAATTCAACATGTGTATGACGGTGCCACGTGTCAAGTGACCCACAATGGAAAACTCAGCTAGGCGGTCGAAGTGAATACAGGAGTAAGATAAGCTGGCTGGCTATTATTGCTGATGATATTCCAAATTGTGGTGGACGGGATTATGCGTCAGACCTTTAGGAGTGAGGAGTTAGGAATACGCTGGACGACCGATGAGAAGACTCCAGAAGATCTGGATTTCACAAATGATACATGTCTAGTGTCAGACAAACTCGAGGGCTTCCAAGAAAAATCCAACAAAATGGCTGAACAGGCTGACGACACACGAATCATAGTGAACACAGCGAAGACGGGGATGATGAAGATAACAAACGAACAACAACCAGAACCAATGACTAGCAGCGGGATAGATTTAACAGAAGTTACTTCCTTCAATTACCAGAGAAGCACCGTTTCAACTACAGGTGGGACGGAAGAAGATGTCAAAGCCAGTTAGAATCAAAAGGCAAGATGCGCCTTCGTAAACCTGAAAGCGGTTTGTGAAATCTTCCACACTCTGCATAACAAGAAGATTCGCATTTTCAGCACCAATATGAAGTCGGTTCATCTACACGGGTCAGAAATTTCGCCAGTCACGAAAAGTATTACCAACAGACAATTGGAGACTTTCATCAACATCTCTCTTCTCTCCATACTGAAGATCACGTTTCCAGAAAGAATAAGACACAAGAAACTATGAGAAGAAACCAACCAAGAGTCGACCGCTCAACAAATATGTAGGAGAAAGTGGAGACGGATCGTACATACACTTAGTAGGCCGCCAAATGACAGTGCAAGCCAGGCCATTACTCGACTGGAATCAAAATGGGAAGCGATACGTGTTCCGCCCTTGTGTGACATGGAGGAGATCGTGTGAGGAAGCGACGAGGGTCTGGTAAATCGTGGACCTAGCTGAAGAGGATGGCAGAAAACAGAAGAAAGTGGAAATGTGTTGTTGAAGCCGTATGTTCCACTCGAAACGCAAGAGAATAATAATCATCATCAATTAACTCACACAAATGTTAACTTCACGAGTGAAACTGATCAGACAATTGCATCAGAAAATGTACATTCAGAAACAGATTTAGTGTTATTTCTGAGTGTTCATTTTCTTATATTGATTTTTATGCAAATGTCTAATCAATTTCACTCATGTATGTACATGAAGTAAAACGTTTTCGGAGGGATTGATATGATTATCACCAATAGTTTGTGCTTGAAACGTCGTCAATTATCATCACTGTACGACACTGTGTGATTTATGAAAATACAATCTTATCCATAATGGAGTTAGTTCTACGCTTCCACAATTCCCAAGTTTTACTCTTATATGAAAAGCGTTGACAAAGTCTTTACTGTGAACAAAGAGATATATTTAAAATCAACATCAACTTGATGTGCACAAATCTCAGCACAAATCAGCCTGACATCCTACTCGAATCGTATGCTCACGATGACAATCTGTTCGCATTTATTGATGAACTGACACATTTAGAGAAATAACAATATCCACTGCAACACTCAGAATTAGCCAAACAGAGAAAATCGTTCTCCAGACATTTAACACACTTTCCATTGGCGAATCCTTCCAACCTGCAAACCAGGCCATCGCAGCAAGGATGGAAAATTGTCCGGTCACACCATCGACCCAACTCTCCACAAGATGATGCACTGACTAAATGGAAGAAAAGACAAAGATATATATATATATATATGTGTGTGTGTAGTGTAATTGCACACTCCTCATCATGAATTAAAGTTTCTGTGGGCGTTTCATAAGAGTGAGGCGATGTGTAAGTGGAAGGGATTTGTTCGAAGTGATGAGGTTGATTGATTCGAGCAATGAACTCACAGCTGATAAGTCAGCACTCAATCGTCGCCCTGATCTGAATCATCACTGCCGAATAAGTCCCACTCACAAAATGCGTGTTGGTCAAATCCTGAGTTGTGCGAAATCTGTCATGTGTATCAAGGCTAAGTCATCTGAGTCCATCCACAAGGGTTCTTTGAATGGATCCACCCATTAAATGGAAACTCAGAAACGTGATATTTGGGTGAAGAGTGAGCGACGATTGGGCGTGACAGTGTATTTCCCCAATAAACTCAAATTCGTGATGATGCCTGATAATCGGTATTCAGAATGTGCATTTCACTCAATCCGATATTCACAACGTCAGTGTGCATGATGTGCAACAATGAATGTTGATGATCCGACCCGACAGAGAGTGCCTCCAATGTCATGGAATTACCCAGGCGACTACACAATAGAGTGTGTATCATCTGCTTAAAAGAAGACTGTATTTGCACCTTCATGCATACGGAAATCAATGAGTCAATCTGTTCATTCGATTTTCAGCATTCATGTGTGTTCCGAGTCAAATATAGGGCTTTAACTATTGTCGTGCACTAGTGTTACTGCTGACTTTACGTGTTTTTGTGGCTACCAACAAGATCGGCCTACCAATTCTCCCACTATACAATGAGAATTTGAGGTATGCAGGCGTCTCGAGTATCACCGTGACGAATCTCACTCAGACCTTCTTCTGGACCACAGAGAATTTCATTACATCATTGTGCACATTCCGTAATTCTTCTGTGCTAGAGACATCTCAATCCATCGAACTTTGTCAAAAGATTTATGCACATGCGTGGAGGTGTTCTTATCATCTCTATCTGCACTGATGAAGTTTAATTGAACCCTGCTAACTGTGAATCAAGATTGACGGAAACGAAATCACGTCTGTGGTTCAATGTCACTTTGATGACCAAGTCATAAACCTCGTGGAGTCGATACAACCCCCAAGGTAAGACGAAACATTGGGCGTGAGGAAGGCAAATCCACCGCTGTGAAAGTCTTCATTGTCGCTGAGACCACCAAAGCTCAATCTTCGAGCACCACATTTCATTCGGAATTCTGAGGAATGAGAAAACCACCCCCACATGATTTCACAAATACATCTATTCAGTGTGAGTGTTGTAGTCGTACGAATATGAAGCGACATCATTTGTAATACAATGAGAATGAAATGTCCAACTCACTTGTTTGTGGTGGGACTCCACCAATACACATTAAAGGGAAGCAGAGGACAGCCAACAGAACGTATGCATTCATGACGGTGGGGTTGAAATTCGAGTAATCTTAATCTCACCAATTTATTCACACATATATATATATATGCTTTGATGCAGAATAACCTCATAAGGTGTATCGAGAAAATAATTATTCTAATCTCTCTTTACATAACACGTAAACAATATCATGTGAGTAATGACGATCCTTTCACCTGGTACTAAATCACGTTTGTGTTTTCACTAAATCTAAACACGTCTCAGTTATTTTCACGTTTTTGTGATTCTGGGTCATTCGGAAGTTCTAAAACGGCTGGTCAATACGCATCCAATGCAGTAAACGGAGACACGTAGGACAGTAAATTACTTCGATGACACGAAACTTATAATCAGCTCAAACGTTATCATTCATGTGTGTTTCATGATGTTTCTGTGACTGAGTCCGTCCATTGAGAGAGTTCATCGATATGGGATTGTGTACATTTCCACGAGTAGTAGATCAGTGTCAGTGATTCAGTGGTAGAACAGTGGTGAAACACCCCAGTGTTCGGGTATTTGACCTCTCCTCGATGCAGTCAGTCACCTCCTGGTGTGGATAATAAGCCTGATAAACAGAGAATGTCAGTCGCGATGCTATCAACCCTGTTCCTTGAAAAGCACTTTGTTAGGGGTAGAGAATATTTGAATTGTTAGCAATGCCCAATTCAATGTTCACAAACCTACACACATCAGAATCCAGATATTGAGTGTGTAATAGATAATCCACTGTATTTTGCAATGCTTTCGATTTGGAGGCGTTCGTGAGGGCTCCCTTCTACTTCAATATGCTGATATCCCGCCTGTTAATTGTGATTGGAATCATGAGATGCTTTTTTCAATTTCGATGTTTTACTTTTATATTACATGAATTCAGTCTAACGTATGTGTGGGAAATATTGCTATTCTTATGGCTGTGAATATTGTAATGGTTGATATTGAGAGATTCAAGAGGAACACTCATGGAATGGATGTGATGTATAAATGGTCATAGCATACAAATGAAATGTTGCTGAGTAAGTGTCTATTGCAATGTGACACTGTTGTACTGACGCCCTAACTTTTCCATAGTTCATCACCATCCACGTTACCATACTTCGTCTGTCATGTGGCCTAGTGGATTATTGAGAAGCTTCGAAATTGAAGACAGTGTTAGTGATGTTGGGTTCAGTGTAGCATGTTTCCTTATTATTCATCTTTTTTCACGTGATTCGTTTCTTATTATACGGAATGCACACTTCAGGTTCATTACCAAGGCAAAACCAAGTCAGATATTTCAGCCGACATGTAAAGTTGACCTAATTGCGTGTAATGAAACTAAGAGAAATTGAATAAGATAATAAAAATCCATCTCTGCCATCTTTCCCACTGTCTCTCATCTTCATTGGAATTTGTTTTCCTTTGAAAACTTCGACTGTGCAACCCTAGTTCAAATATTTTAGAAAACTGTATTCAAACCATGTCGTGAGTGTATTGTGTGTTTACAAGTATATCTGGGTTAGTGCATCATTCTGTTCAATTCATTCCGGCACCTGATGACTCGTGCAGATTTGTAGAACTCTAAAATTGTGAAATGAATCGCAACCACGTCGTTTCCGTTTTTCAATAATTTCTCATCTTTCCGTCTCACGTCGGATAAGTTTATGACATATATCTGTCTCTCATAGTCACTGAAGACTGGGGAGTACTGCCAGTCAGTGTTAAGTTTATTCGTTTAAATCTGAAGATAAACTGTTCAGTTTTATCGTTGTAATGAACAATTCGACACTGTTGTCTACCCAAGCAGAATGTGAGCAGAGTGTCGCACACTGGTGCAACTTTTCAAGATGTCATTGTCCGAACAACATACACAGAGAGGAGAAAGATAAGCGATGACTATTCCGATGAACTGTGGTGGGCAGAAATGTGAGGAGGAATGAATAACAAGATGGAAGCAGGAGACGTTCCAATTGAAGTGGAAGATGAAAATGAGTGATTGAATCTGTGCCAGTGAGAATGACTTTGAGTCGTATGATCAACAGTTAACAGACATTGATTATAGGCATCCCGAAGTGTAAGATTTCGTAGATATATGAAAGGTTTGAATTTGATCACCCTCACGTTGTTTTCCACCCTGCTCCTATGTCAGCTAACATTGACCAACTAGAAATACTGTTGCTCTGGATGCGTTATACCTGGGCCAGTCATCGCAATAGATGCACATTCACAACCTCATCGATCCTTTCACGCATCTCACCTTATACCATGTGTCTTCAGTTGGTAATGCTCGCCATACTTCTCCCCATCACATGCGACATAGAATGCAAATCTCTAAGGTAAATGGCAGTCCGTTTTCGCATGGTTTCCACATCAGCGAAAATAACCATTATTGAATGAGTGTGGGAACAGAGTAATCAGAATGAGTTATCTTACAATCTGTCACTTATCACATATGCATGCATCCTCAGCTGGGCGATGGATAACCTCCCAGTATTTGTATCACTGTTTATTCTGCTTCAGTACCACTGACTAGCATTAACAAATGCGAGTACATTGACGTAAAATCATCTTTCATGAATAGAAAATTTGTTCAGTGTTATTATGATTATTCTCCATGGAATTAATCTTGATTGTGCGCCACGTGTACGAAAATTTTACCTGAGTATCGGTTGTGAATAATGGAGACGAAAATGTGAGTTGCTAGAGTGAGGCTGCTTCTATAATACTATTTTAGGAGAGGTGATGAGAGGTGAATGAAGGAAGGGAATACAAGTGGTTTGTAGTTAGTTTAACAATTGTATCCATCAGCTTCCAGGATGATTTTCAGGATTTAAAAAAAAAAAATAAAAGTGATGCTTTGGAGCATTTTATGTAACTGACCGGCATTTCTAATCATGCCATCATTTAAAAAATAACGATGGAATCAGGCGATTCGTATGTCAATTTTCAACCAGCGGTACGTTTTAGTCACGATCATATCAAGTCATATGAAATTTTGTAGAAGTTGTCCAACAGTATCCTTATCTACGATATCGTTAGATCCTTTTTTGTAAAAGTCTCTGCAACTTCAAGAATCCTTGTATTTGTTTGTCTTGTGGAGTGTGTTACAATAACGCCCATTGGAAAGATTAGTAAAGTTGAAGTGGTATTTGATTACAGCTATATGGATAATATACTCATCTGCTTTGAGAACGAATGGAATCAGCTGTCAATATTACTACAATACAATGAGAGATATCCACACATCGAATTCATCACACATAAGAAGTGCAATCCTCAAGGAGAACAATTTTCCTGAATGTCGTTACTAGAATGAGGCAAGATATTAAGAGATTCTGGTAGTTAAAGTAGATGGGCAAGTCAGTATATGCATCACCAAATAGGTGAATAAGGAAATATCTTGAATGATTCAAAGATGATATGGATTTTGTTAAGTAATTCAGTGTCATCAGCAGAGAGACAAACATAAGGATGACTGTTATTGCTGAGCTTTGAAGAATTGGTTTGAATGACCTTGGTATCTGTGAATCGATATGAGAAGTGATCACTATGGGTTTGTGGTTTTGAGTGGTCCCCATCCAAGGAAAAGCACTTTTGCATTAAAACATGACGACCGGAAGGATCATTGCAGCTGCAGAAGGTTGTGCAATTGGAGTATGTCACTTTGTCACCTGTGTACAACAGGCGATGATCATCACTTTGCAACAGACATGGTAATGTCTTTCACTTTTGTAATCATTATTACTACCATTTAACGGACAACGAGCAGCGTAGTGACTTAGAGCTGAATCCTCTTGTCCATGATCTTAAATGACAAGCGAAATGTACAGCCTACTTCGGAAGGATTTCGACACCTGCATTGACTTTCATTTCTTCATCATACTGACCTATGAAGATTTCAGGATTTCTATCCCAAGTGAATTCATTTTCAGAGTCTTGTATTCAAACATGCTGTGATAAGTGTTTTTCCTTGTGTACTGGAGCTCTTGAGCTGTATGTACTCTCCTCTTTATGATAGCTTTCTGAATATGAATCCTGCCACAAAATCTTCAGCGTAAGCTATTTTGACTTGGTATCTGTGTGTCAGTGAGGATTGTGATCACTTTGAATCTACCATGGTGATATCCTTCATTTTTGTAAGTATTATTATTGCTATCCAACGGTCAACAAGGTCATCCAGAAGTTCATTTTTTCGACATGGGATGGGGTCATGTGTACACGGTGCTGAGTAGTAGAGTAATGAACACCGGTCTCGCTTTTCTGGTCCACATCAGCGACACCTCTAGTTAAATCTATGATGTGTAGGTAGGTAAGCCAAGTGGCTCCTGTCTTGATTTCTCACATTGATGGTGATATGCTCTTGTTTTCATTGTGTGTGTTGTGTTCATTGTTGTCGTATTGGTGATAGGAGTTGATTATTCTTCCCTAGGTTAACAAATAGGAGAGTCCTGTAGTATTCAATCTGCTCTCATAAATTCCTGTCATTAATGCGCCCATCAATTGCATAGGTCGAATTGACACGCTAGGCAAATCAGACTAGTAGATCGTAATTGTCCTCGTGAAGGACGGAGCAGGTTTAAATTCGATCACCCTCTCGCTGTTTTCCACCTTGGTCTTAAGTCTCCTCGCACATATCAGCAAGAAAGCCAGTGGTTGTGTGTGCGTAACACGTGTACTGGTCATTGCAATAGATGCACATTCACAGCCTCACAGATCCACTTACGTATCTTACATTATACTCTACGTCTAAACTCGGTGATGCTCGCCACACTTCACCCGTCACATTCGAGATAGAATGCAGACCTCTGGGGTAAATGAAAGCCAGTTTTTGCAAGGTTTCCACATCAGCGAATATGAACATTTCATTATTGAATGAGGGTAGTAAGACAATAATCACAGTGAATTATCACACACTTTCGCATGCATAGCACAAGCATGCATCCTTAGCTGTGTTATTGGGAACCTCCCAGTTTTCGTATCACTGTTTACTCAGCTTCAGTAGCTTTGACCAGCATTAACAAATGCGAGCACCATCTTTCATCAATGGAAAATTTGTTCAATGTTATTATGATTATTCTCCATGGAATTTGTCATGACTATGTGCAACGTATGGGGAAATGTTACTTGAGTATCGTCTGTGAATAATGAAAACGCAAATGTGACCTGATAGAGTGAGGCAGCTGCTATAATACTATCTCAGGAGAGGTGGCAAATATCAGAGGTGAAGCACAAAATAATGTACAGGTTTCTCAACTCGACTCGTGTGGCGAGGGATAAGTAGAGGAATGGAATACAAGTGGTGTGCATTTATTTAAAGAGTTGTATCCATCAGCTCCCAGGATGGCTCTCAGTTTGGTGTACAGCTCGTGGTTCTATACAAATGGAAGTGCACTGCCCCGCTTGTTCCACAGTTGGCAGAAACACAGAGACATGAAATTCACTGCCATTGATTGTTCACTGATTGGTGTATGATTGAACCGATGGTGGAGTGATGAACAGCAGCAGAGATGAATAATGATAGATCAGGTCATGTTATGCGACAGACCGAGGTTTGAGATCATACCACCATTTAAAACAACAGCTACCAAATCGGTCAATTCGTAACCTTAGGATGCTTGGTATTGATGAAGTTTGTGGAATCGCGTTGAATAAATTCAGTATCTGTGTATCGATGTGAAAACTGATCACTTCGGGTGTGTGGTTTTGAGTGATGTCAATCTACGGAAAATCACGTTTGCAATAAAACATGATCTACAATGACTGATGCGTGAAGCGTACATGTACACGGCTGCATGTACAATCCCTCATTTTCATCCATATTTAGTAGGTGATTAGATTGGTCGAGTCAATCAGCTGCAGGATGAAACCGATGAGAAGACTCCAGAAGAATTGGATTTCTCAGTTGATCCATGTTTATTGTAATAAAACTCGAGGATTTGAAAGCGAAAACCAACAAACTCGCCGATGATGTTGAGGAAACACGAATCAAAGTAAATGGAGGTGATAAATATAACCGACCAACAACAGCCAGCACAAATCACAATCAACAGAAGAAACTTAACAGACGTTGCCTCTTTCGATTAACAGGGTAGCCAGTTAAAATCGGAAATGCACGATGCGCCTTCGTCAAGACGAAGCGTATTAAAAAACTTCCACACTATGTGTGATATGAGGAATCGTTGTGAGGAAGCGTCCAGTGTCTGGTCAACCGTGGACATAGATGAAGAGGATGTCAGAAAACAGAAGTAAGTGGAAATGTGTTGTTGAAGCCGTATGTTCCACTCGAAACGCAAGAGAATAATAATCATCATCAATTAACTCACACAAATGTTAACTTCACGAGTGAAACTGATCAGACATTTGAATCAGAAAATGTACATTCAGAAACAGATTTAGTGTTATTTCTGAGTGTTCATTTTCTTATATTGATTGTTATGCAAATGTCTAATCAATTTCACTCATGTATGTACATGAAGTAAAACGTTTTCGGAGGGATTGATATGATTATCACCAATAGTTTGTGCTTGAAACGTCGTCAATTATCATCACTGTACGACACTGTGTGATTTATGAAAATACAATCTTATCCATAATGGAGTTAGTTCTACGCTTCCACAATTCCCAAGTTTTACTCTTATATGAAAAGCGTTGACAAAGTCTTTACTGTGAACAAAGAGATATATTTAAAATCAACATCAACTTGATGTGCACAAATCTCAGCACAAATCAGCCTGACATCCTACTCGAATCGTATGCTCACGATGACAATCTGTTCGCATTTATTGATGAACTGACACATTTAGAGAAATAACAATATCCACTGCAACACTCAGAATTAGCCAAACAGAGAAAATCGTTCTCCAGACATTTAACACACTTTCCATTGGCGAATCCTTCCAACCTGCAAACCAGGCCATCGCAGCAAGGATGGAAAATTGTCCGGTCACACCATCGACCCAACTCTCCACAAGATGATGCACTGACTAAATGGAAGAAAAGACAAAGATATATATATATATATGAGCCGATTTGTTAGTGGGTGTGATTTCTTCGTAGTGATGAGGTTGATTGATTCGAGCAATGAACTCACAGCTGATAAGTCAGCACTCAATCGTCGCCCTGATCTGAATCATCACTGCCGAATAAGTCCCACTCACAAAATGCGTGTTGGTCAAATCCTGAGTTGTGCGAAATCTGTCATGTGTATCAAGGCTAAGTCATCTGAGTCCATCCACAAGGGTTCTTTGAATGGATCCACCCATTAAATGGAAACTCAGAAACGTGATATTTGGGTGAAGAGTGAGCGACGATTGGGCGTGACAGTGTATTTCCCCAATAAACTCAAATTCGTGATGATGCCTGATAATCGGTATTCAGAATGTGCATTTCACTCAATCCGATATTCACAACGTCAGTGTGCATGATGTGCAACAATGAATGTTGATGATCCGACCCGACAGAGAGTGCCTCCAATGTCATGGAATTACCCAGGCGACTACACAATAGAGTGTGTATCATCTGCTTAAAAGAAGACTGTATTTGCACCTTCATGCATACGGAAATCAATGAGTCAATCTGTTCATTCGATTTTCAGCATTCATGTGTGTTCCGAGTCAAATATAGGGCTTTAACTATTGTCGTGCACTAGTGTTACTGCTGACTTTACGTGTTTTTGTGGCTACCAACAAGATCGGCCTACCAATTCTCCCACTATACAATGAGAATTTGAGGTATGCAGGCGTCTCGAGTATCACCGTGACGAATCTCACTCAGACCTTCTTCTGGACCACAGAGAATTTCATTACATCATTGTGCACATTCCGTAATTCTTCTGTGCTAGAGACATCTCAATCCATCGAACTTTGTCAAAAGATTTATGCACATGCGTGGAGGTGTTCTTATCATCTCTATCTGCACTGATGAAGTTTAATTGAACCCTGCTAACTGTGAATCAAGATTGACGGAAACGAAATCACGTCTGTGGTTCAATGTCACTTTGATGACCAAGTCATAAACCTCGTGGAGTCGATACAACCCTCAAGGAAAGACGAAACATTGGGCGTGAGGAAGGCAAATCCACCGCTGTGAAAGTCTTCATTGTCGCTGAGACCACCAAAGCTCAATCTTCGAGCACCACATTTCATTCGGAATTCTGAGGAATGAGAAAACCACCCCCACATGATTTCACAAATACATCTATTCAGTGTGAGTGTTGTAGTCGTACGAATATGAAGCGACATCATTTGTAATACAATGAGAATGAAATGTCCAACTCACTTGTTTGTGGTGGGACTCCACCAATACACATTAAAGGGAAGCAGAGGACAGCCAACAGAACGTATGCATTCATGACGGTGGGGTTGAAATTCGAGTAATCTTAATCTCACCAATTTATTCACACATATATATATATGCTTTGATGCAGAATAACCTCATAAGGTGTATCGAGAAAATAATTATTCTAATCTCTCTTTACATAACACGTAAACAATATCATGTGAGTAATGACGATCCTTTCACCTGGTACTAAATCACGTTTGTGTTTTCACTAAATCTAAACACGTCTCAGTTATTTTCACGTTTTTGTGATTCTGGGTCATTCGGAAGTTCTAAAACGGCTGGTCAATACGCATCCAATGCAGTAAACGGAGACACGTAGGACAGTAAATTACTTCGATGACACGAAACTTATAATCAGCTCAAACGTTATCATTCATGTGTGTTTCATGATGTTTCTGTGACTGAGTCCGTCCATTGAGAGAGTTCATCGATATGGGATTGTGTACATTTCCACGAGTAGTAGATCAGTGTCAGTGATTCAGTGGTAGAACAGTGGTGAAACACCCCAGTGTTCGGGTATTTGACCTCTCCTCGATGCAGTCAGTCACCTCCTGGTGTGGATAATAAGCCTGATAAACAGAGAATGTCAGTCGCGATGCTATCAACCCTGTTCCTTGAAAAGCACTTTGTTAGGGGTAGAGAATATTTGAATTGTTAGCAATGCCCAATTCAATGTTCACAAACCTACACACATCAGAATCCAGATATTGAGTGTGTAATAGATAATCCACTGTAATTTGCAATGCCCTCAACTTGTTTTCGTCTGTCTTTGTTCTGATATCTGTAGCGGAGGCGTCCGTTGTAGTTTTGTTCTACAGTTTCAGTGGTCTGTCTCCATTTGTTTTCATGGATTTCAGCTTCACATTGAAATTTCTTTGAACTAGGTGATGGTTTTAGTCGAAATGTGCTCTCCTTCTTGACTTTGTATACAGAAGACCAGCTGCGTCTCCACTTCCTTGAGCAACATGGAGATGAAATCTATTTGGTTTGTGGTATGTCCATCAGGCGAAATCCATGTTACTTTGTGTATATCCTTGTGCTTGTACACGCTCCCTCCGACGAACAAATCGTTGAAAGAGCAGAAGTCTGCGAATAATTCTCCGTTCTCATTCATTTCTCCGAGCCAGAGACCAAGAATACCCGAGACGAATTCTCTTCCTGTATTATCTGCTCCCAGCTTGGCTTGCATTCATATCGCCCATGAGGATTTTGATGTCTCCATTTGAGATGTTGTCCTCCTCCTCCTTCTTTTCCTGTTCCGTGTTGTTTGTAAGTGTGTAGCATTGGATAGTTGTTACCCTGCTTCCTTTGGAGTTGAATCTTGCTGTCACGATCTTGGATGAAACTGGTTCCCACTGCATTAGTGCTTTGGCTGACACTGGTGACATGATGATAGCCACTCGGCGCCTCAGTGTGCTCGTGGTCGTCATCTGGGTGAGCAGATTGCAGTAGGTCATTGACTCTCCTTTTGACAATGCTGTCAATCTGCATGCATTCCATCTGCCTCTGCAGATACTCAGTACTTCTAACACATATCTTTGTATCTCTTTTTGGCTACCTGGGAAGCCTTCTCAGTCTCGTACATTGTACGGACACTGCACGTACCCATTCCTAATCTTGCTATCATCGGCTGACTTGCTCTTCGAAAGCTTTTATCAGCCAAATGCAAGTACTGGATACACTACCACAATTTCCTACGTAGGTCTGTCACCGTCATCAGAAACTGTAGCCGCTTGTGACCAGTTCTCCGTGAAACCGTTGACTGAGGGAATACGGTCTCTATTTATCTATTGCACATATTATTGCTAAACTTCCTTTCTTTATCGTTGAATCCTTCTGTTCTGTGTGTGATAAAGGACGACTGGCGTATTCGACAACTGCATCACCCTGTGTAAGTACTGCACCAATGCCATAGCCACTCGTATCTGTGGTCAGTGTGAAATGTTCCTCGGATACGGGAGGTTTTAAAGTCATTTTCTGCTTGTGCAAAAGGCGTTTAATGCTGTAGAATACCTTCTGACAAACCAAAATTCTACTCACTTAATGGCCTGTACAGCGAGCGCGCTGCTATCTCTTTGGAGTTTTCAAAAATCGAAACCCTTCTCTCCCCGGAAACTGCCACAGCTTTTTCTCGAATTTCGGGCCGTAATGGTCTTTGACGGCGAAATTTTCTCCGGTAGTCGTTTTGTCCCACCGTTACCTATTTTATCATCCAAACGTGTATTACTACGTTTGACTATCAGAGATTTTGTTTCGTGGGGTGATGAGCAATCCGAAAAATTCATTACATTTTAACTTGCCTTCGACATGGTTCACATGGTCGCTTTCTTTTTCACTGTACATGACGAGATCATCACCGATCAGCTCCACATTCTTCAAATTTCTAAGCAACAAGATCATTGGTTTGAAGGTGAACGGTGCAGCTGCTGGTCCAAATGGGATGCGTTTTCACCGAAATAGTTTCTGTCTCACAATGAGCGCCGTCTTATCTCTGTCGCTCCATCTCATCCGTATCTGTCAGTATAGAGACCGGAGGTCAAGCACCATAAAACGTTCGTGCTTTGAAGGAGATCCTAGGTGTCCACTACAGTTGGCAGAGAACACGGTCTGAGCTGTGTCATTGCTGCTTAGCTGTTGGAAATCGACGGAGTGTCTCCACTTGCCATTTGCTTTCTTCAGTAAAGGCAGTGGAATGTTATCAGGCCTGTCAACTTCATCAGCAATTTCACCCTGTAACATCTCATCCATTCGTCGAAAGTTAGAAAACATTGCTTCCCCCTCTACCTAATAGCTCACACCATTTCTAGTCTCACGGAAGAGAAAGAACACACACTCACTGTACTGTCTGAAATGATTTCTTACCCTTCTTTCTGGCCAATGTTTCCTCCAGTGTCCCACTTTGTCACATTCAGGGCATCCGTGTTCACTGTCACTCCTTTGTAGTGCTGCTACTTCAGGCTGCGAATCTTCAACATTCGGTTCACATTCGTCCGATTTCGATGGTTCTATTGTGGCTACCGTTGTGCTCGATAGCTATCTCGTCACCTTGACTAGTTCACTGATATCCATGGGTTGTTCAGCGTGAACAAGTTTTGGTCGCTGTGAAATGTGGTCTGGGACACTTTCGATGAGCATGTATTCCAGTAGCTGCGAATTCGACTGTTCACTCGATGTGAGGAGTGCACGGCTTAGTAGATTCATCAGCTTCACTGCCAACACTAGCGAGTCCCCATCCGTTCCTGACTTCTCGACACGGAACTGCAGCATCGCCAGCTGCCTCTCCATTGGTCTGTCGAAGTCTGCCACCAATCACCCAACTGATACCTTACAGGCCTCGCTGTCACCTGAAAGCTTCACACTTTTAGGTGTCGAATATCACTGGCCTCTCATCTGAATCTCCAGGAAGACCTCCTTCCTCCTAAGATCAGTGATGGCCATCAGCACCGTTTGCACAGATCTTCCGCGCTATGCTGCTTCTGTCCTTCATAGTGTTAACTTTTCGTGTATTCATTTTATTTTCACAACGATATATAATTTGCTTTCTCTGATGTTATTTGCTATTGGATGAATTCATGCTGATGAACGTCTTTTTGCATTCCACTGATAAATTGTATCAGTAGCACATGTCACACTCGTCTCCGTATCAGTCAGTTTTCAGGGAAGCCGCTTCGACCTATTTGGATTTATCCTTTCCTCTTGAAGCTTGGTTCTGGATTCCTTATCCCACTCAAATCCATTTCTGCAGTTGATTGATGTTATCCTGTTTCTAATTATTTTCTTTTTTTGACGATATAAACAGGACCATGTCCCTCTGTGACAGTGTATGTTCCCTCCGACTTCGGAAGGAGTTCTCGTGAACCTGACCCAAATCTAACCGCGTACTATCTTCCTCTACACTTTACTTAACCGTTGATATCTATGGTTATACATCCCATCGTTTTTACCTGTTCTGATTTCACAGCGTCTATCTTGTGATTACGCTGGACATCCCTTACTTACTAGTGAAAAGTCCTATCACAGCAGCAAACGCCACAACATGTACACGCGCCTATTTTTCATTGATGTGAAAAGTCGCGTAGCTTTTGTATGCATCAAATATATTATGAACATTTCAACTTTTCATTGTTCAGTTCAGCTGTCATATACACAATGAAGCCAATCATTCCACACAGCTTCCCAACAGGCAGGTTTCATCCTGCAGGTGGTTGACTCGACCAATCTAATCACCTTCTAAATATGGATGAAAATGAGGGATTGTACATGCAGCCGTGTACATGTACGCTTCACGCATCAGTCATTGTAGATCATGTTTTATTGCAAACGTGATTTTCCGTAGATTGACATCACTCAAAACCACACACCCGAAGTGATCAGTTTTCACATCGATACACAGATACTGAATTTATTCAACGCGATTCCACAAACTTCATCAATACCAAGCATCCTAAGGTTACGAATTGACCGATTTGGTAGCTGTTGTTTTAAATGGTGGTATGATCTCAAACCTCGGTCTGTCGCATAACATGACCTGATCTATCATTATTCATCTCTGCTGCTGTTCATCACTCCACCATCGGTTCAATCATACACCAATCAGTGAACAATCAATGGCAGTGAATTTCATGTCTCTGTGTTTCTGCCAACTGTGGAACAAGCGGGGCAGTGCACTTCCATTTGTATAGAACCACGAGCTGTACACCAAACTGAAAGCCATCCTGGGAGCTGATGGATACAACTCTTTAAATAAATGCACACCACTTGTATTCCATTCTCTACTTATCCCTCGCCACACGAGTCGAGTTGAGAAACCTGTACATTATTTTGTGCTTCACCTCTGATATTTACCACCTCTCCTGAGATAGTATTATAGCAGCTGCCTCACTCTATCAGGTCACATTTGCGTTTTCATTATTCACAGACGATACTCAAGTAACATTTCCCCATACGTTGCACATAGTCATGACAAATTCCATGGAGAATAATCATAATAACATTGAACAAATTTTCCATTGATGAAAGATGGTGCTCGCATTTGTTAATGCTGGTCAAAGCTACTGAAGCTGAGTAAACAGTGATACGAAAACTGGGAGGTTCCCAATAACACAGCTAAGGATGCATGCTTGTGCGAAATCGATGTTACTTTGTGTATATCCTTGTGCTTGTACACGCTCCCTCCGACGAACAAATCGTTCAAAGAGCAGAAGTCTGCGAATAATTCTCCGTTCTCATTCATTTCTCCGAGCCAGAGACCAAGAATACCCGAGACGAATTCTCTTCCTGTATTATCTGCTCCCAGCTTGGCTTGCATTCATATCGCCCATGAGGATTTTGATGTCTCCATTTGAGATGTTGTCCTCCTCCTCCTTCTTTTCCTGTTCCGTGTTGTTTGTGGGCGTGTAGCATTGGATAGTTGTTACCCTGCTTCCTTTGGAGTTGAATCTTGCTGTCACGATCTTGGATGAAACTGGTTCCCACTGCATTAGTGCTTTGGCTGACACTGGTGACATGATGATAGCCACTCGGCGCCTCAGTGTGCTCGTGGTCGTCATCTGGTTGAGCTGTCTGTCTGAATTCAACATAGAACTTGGCACCGAAGTGCAGCATTTCGAGTTGCCACGTTCCAAATAGCCCACAGAGTTAGACAAGAAGATGAGTGATGGGAATTAATAGAGTTTGACAAGTATAAGAGTGAAACAGAATGGGTAATTTTAGAAAGGAATATGAAAGATTACAGAGACTGAATACATCTGCGCCATTGACAACGATTTTGAGCCATGTCACCTATTGTCTCCAGCCATTGATTCCTAGAGTCCCGAGGGCCCCAACCCGGAAGTCTGCATCTCCCTACCTGACTCAGTTTAACTGTCAAGGATTTCATGGATTGATGCCATGTTTTTGTTTGGCCACCACTGGCTCTTTTCCAACCTGAACCTATATCAGCTAGCAAAGCCCGTCGGGGGAGGCGGTGGTTAGGCATGCGCAGCACGTGACCTAGCCATCTCAGTCTATGTAACTTTATAGCCTCGTCGATTGATTTTCCCTCTTTGCCCAACACTCTACGCCTAACATCAACATTACTTATCTTGTGAAACCACCTAACGTGAGACAGAGATCGCAGACATCTATGATCGAAAGCAGCCAACCTTTTCATGTCTTCAACGCGTATTGGCCATGTTTCAGAGCCATAGAGAAGGACGGAGCGAACTGCTGAGCAGTACACACGTCCCTTGGTTGATAACCGGATGTCACGCCTACGCCAGAGATGGTGTAAGTCAGCGAAAGCAGCTCGAGCTTTTCGGATCCGTGCTGAGATTTCATCGCCAATCAGTCCGTTGGTGCTAATACAACTTCCCAAATAGGTGAAGTGGTCAACATGTTCTATCACTTCCCTCCCTATCACTAAGTTAGGGGTTGACGTGGTCCAGTCCTGTAGCAGCATCTTACATTTTGCAGGGGCGAATCGCATGCCAAATATACGAAGATTGCTGCTCAAGGTGTTCAGAAGACTCTGCATTTTTTCAGCATCCTCCCCTAACAGGACTATGTCATCTGCATATTCTAAGTCCATAAGATTATTCCCTGGTAACAAGTCGATTCCTAAGTCACTACGTGAGCGGATTGCATTAGGTCATTGACTCTCCTTTTGACAATGCTGTCAATCTGCATCCATTCCATCTGCCTCTGCAGATAACCAGTACTTCTGATACATATCTTTGTATCTCTTTGGCTACCTCGGAAGCCTTCTCAGTCTCGTACATTGTACGGACACTGCACGTACCCATTTTTTTTATCTTGCTTTCATCGAAAATACACAAATTCTTTGACTGCCTTCCTGAAGGCTTTCACCAGCCCACTGTGTCATTTCCCCTCTCCTATTTCAGCGTAGAATTGGATTGTTGTTAATTAAAGTTTTTGTATTTTTATTACATTCTCCGTGTTTTGAAGTCTCCCTGGCGGTTTGGAATATTTGTTGGTGAAGGGTTTCCAACCCTACGTCTTTACGCAGGCTCACAACCAACCGTGCGTCGGTGGCACAGTGGTTAGGACTCTCGTCGACCATGCACATGGTCCGGGTTTCGAGCCCACGCCGACGCACACCTGATATCTATGGTCGGCCTGCGAAATTTGGGCTACCGATATCCATGCTGAAAATTCCATACTTGTACCAAAAATACGGTGTGGAATCAAGCTGTAATCAAAAAAAAAATTAAAAAAGTAGAAAACTAGCAAGCTAGTTAACTAGGAGAGTCTACGCGGTTTACTTGGTTTCACTGTTTATGAATAAACGTGATGTTGTAGTTTCACTCTGTCTTGTGGCTCTTCACATTCTGTATTCATGAATACACCGTCAACAATCGCCTAGATACCATCATCTACCGACATGTCGTTTATCATACTGGTGTGTGAAGCTTGTATGTGACATTGCAGAAAAAATAATATTATACCTCAAATAAAGTATAATTATATTTTAATAGTTTACACACAATGATAAGTTTTGTTATTGGTAATATTTCGAGCAAAATTACTGCCCGTGTTCACACCACTGTTGGAATTGTTTTATTCACACATTTATGATTTGTATTCACATATATAGTTCATTATTATTATTTTGTTCATTCATGTTTTGTGTGTGCATATGTGTGTTCAGAATTATACTCCACATTCATTCATGTGTTTGTGTTTAGAATTATATTCCAAGTTGTTGATAGTTGTACTGAGTCACCCTTGTTACATGTATCCGGTGTGACTTTAATGAATATCGATTCTGTTATGAGTCTTTCTTTCCATTTGTTCATGTTTGTTTTTAGAATACACACATTCTCCCAATCGATATTGTGGTTTTTGTCCCATGCATGTGCAGCTTTGGATGAATTTTTTTCAAGATTTTTGTAGGCTTGTGTCCCTGTTGGTTGACCTTTAGTTAGGCGTTTATGTTCATTCACTCTTATTTTGAGTGATCTGGACGTTTGCCCCACATATTTAGTTGGACAGTCAGCACAAGATATTTTATAAATCAAATTGTTTTTATCCATCATTTTTATGGGATCTTTTAGTTGATTTATTTTATTTTTGATTAGATTTGTCGGTTTAAAGGTTGTTCGAATGCCGATATTTTTGAGGTTTCTTTGTATTGCCTCTGATGTACCATTTTTATATGGTATTGCGACTGTTTTTCTCCATTCTTCCTTCTTGTTATTCTCCGGTTTTACTCTCTTTTTTCTCTTTTTTATATTATCTTTTATAAATTCTCTAGGGTAGTTGTTTTCGAGTAACATTTTGAATAGGACTTTTATTTCTTTACGCTGGTCCTCTGGTGCTGTTGTAAGTCTACGTATTCTATCTGCAAGACCCTGTATTAATCCTCGTTTTACCGAGAGTGGATGAGCTGAGTAATAATCAAGGAATCTTCCAGAATGTGTGGCTTTTCTATATATCGTTGTTTTTATGCTACCATCTGTCATTCTTTGTAGCTTGCAATCTAACATGGGCAGTTCTCCAATTTCATTCTCTGATTCCATAGTAAATTTTATTGAGTCGACGTGTTTGTTTATGTGTGATAAAAGTTTCTCAGTATCGTTTTTTTTCACTATTACTAGCGTGTCGTCTACATATCTCCACCAACATTTTAGTGATGATCTGAATGGTTTAAGGGCATTCTCCTCCCAATAATCCATGAAAATGTCAGCTATAATTGGTGAGATAGGCGATCCCATGGCTACTCCCTCATTTTGTTGGTATATTTTTCCTTCGAATGTGAAATATGTTGTTGTCAGACAGAATTCTACCCCTTTTATTATTTCTTCTACGGATAACTGTGTTCTGTCTTTCAGGCCATTATCTTCATTTAGTTTCTCTTTCAGTGCAATCATGGCCATTTGAATGGGTATTTTCGTATAAAGACTGTTTACATCAAAGCTAACTAGTATTTCTTCCTTCTCTATTTTAGTGGTTTTTATTCGCCTCACTAATTCAAATGAATCTACTATTCTAGCTTTTGAGTTGTCTCTTGTCGGTCTTAGTATTGTCGAGAGAAATCTGGATAGCATATACGTTGGTGTGTTTCTGAAGTCTACACGGGCAGTAATTTTGCTCGAAATATTACCAATAACAAAACTTATCATTGTGTGTAAACTATTAAAATATAATTATACTTTATTTGATCTAATCCACAATGCTCAAACATTTTACTGATATTAATATTATACCTATTTTGTTTTGCATACTTCCTGCTTAACTGGGTTCTTCGTGATGTCGCTGTCCATCGAATGTCTGCATTTACGGCTGCATAACTGAAGACGTTCATTGGAGAACGGCGTGTGTTAAATGGTATTGCATTTTACAGGCTTCATCATAGTTAGGAGTGTGTGTGGTTTCTTTGAGTA
Organism: Trichobilharzia regenti; assembly: GCA_944472135.2. Taxonomy (NCBI): domain Eukaryota; kingdom Metazoa; phylum Platyhelminthes; class Trematoda; order Strigeidida; family Schistosomatidae; genus Trichobilharzia; species Trichobilharzia regenti. The sequence continues at coordinate 26,829,433 of OX235267.1, forward strand.
TGTAGAGTGCAGCTTTGCGACACTTTATTGAAGACAGTTGTAGTGAGATCTGGAATGGAATGTTAGTTGAATCTCATCTTGTATTATGCATCTTGCATTTTAATTACTTATTCCTTTTCCCTCGTACGGGATTTAGGGATTCAAGCTTGAGATGATAATTTCCAGTAGCAGTGGTGTTTATTTCCATGGGGTGTGGTCGCTAGCCGTACAGCGCTTCTTCTCTATTTACCGGCTCAATCGCCGCCATAGAGATGATTGCATCAAGTGCATCTGCAGGCTATCGTACTCCAAAGTACATGCATGGTGTGTCATAATACTGTGTTATATTTGTCACACGTCATCTCGTCGTATACCATGTTAACCTTTCTACATGAGAATTGTTTCAATGGGGTCTTAACTGAGGCATCAGTGTTTACTAGCATTCGCTTGTGTCAAGTCAATGAGTACCTGTTGAAATAAAACACGTATAATGGTAATTGCTGTTTGTGACATTTTCCGGGAAACCGTTTTTCAGGTAATCTATGTATGTATATATCTTTCTCTCATGAAAAAAGAATACTGGTGAATATTGCCAGTCAGTGTTAAGTGTGCTCACTGAAATCTGAAGATAAAGTGTTCAGTGTTATCGCTGTGGTGAACAATTTGACACTGTTGTCTAACCGAGCAGAATATACGCCGAGAAATTCGTACACAGATGCAACATATCAGGATGCCTCTGTCTGGGTACATTCAAAGGTGTAAAAATACAGGCGATGTCTATTCCAATGAACTGTGATGGGCAGAAATGTGAGGAGGAATGAATAACAAGATGGAAGCAGGAGACGTTTCAATTGAAGTGGAAGATCAAAATGAGTGATTGAATCTGTGCCAGTGAGAATGACTTTGAGTCGTATGATCAACAGTTAACAGACATCGATTCTAGGCATCCCGAAGACTCAGACCAGGTACTCTTCACACCCCTGCGTGACTAGTTCGAACGAAAGTGAAAGACTTCATAGATTTATGAAAGGTTTGAATTCGATCACCCTCTCGCTGTTTTCCACCTTGGTCTTAAGTCTCCTCGCACATATCAGCAAGAAAGCCAGTGGTTGTGTGTGCGTAACACGTGTACTGGTCATTGCAATAGATGCACATTCACAGCCTCACAGATCCACTTACGTATCTTACATTATACTCTACGTCTAAACTCGGTGATGCTCGCCACACTTCACCCGTCACATTCGAGATAGAATGCAGACCTCTGGGGTAAATGAAAGCCAGGTTTTGCAAGGTTTCCACATCAGCGAATATGAACATTTCATTATTGAATGAGGGTAGTAAGACAATAATCACAGTGAATTATCACACACTTTCGCATGCATAGCACAAGCATGCATCCTTAGCTGTGTTACTGGGAACCTCCCAGTTTTCGTATCACTGTTTACTCAGCTTCAGTAGCTTTGACCAGCATTAACAAATGCGAGCACCATCTTTCATCAATGGAAAATTTGTTCAATGTTATTATGATTATTCTCCATGGAATTTGTCATGACTATGTGCAACGTATGGGGAAATGTTACTTGAGTATCGTCTGTGAATAATGAAAACGCAAATGTGACCTGATAGAGTGAGGCAGCTGCTATAATACTATCTCAGGAGAGGTGGTAAATATCAGAGGTGAAGCACAAAATAATGTACAGGTTTCTCAACTCGACTCGTGTGGCGAGGGATAAGTAGAGGAATGGAATACAAGTGGTGTGCATTTATTTAAAGAGTTGTATCCATCAGCTCCCAGGATGGCTTTCAGTTTGGTGTACAGCTCGTGGTTCTATACAAATGGAAGTGCACTGCCCCGCTTGTTCCACAGTTGGCAGAAACACAGAGACATGAAATTCACTGCCATTGATTGTTCACTGATTGGTGTATGATTGAACCGATGGTGGAGTGATGAACAGCAGCAGAGATGAATAATGATAGATCAGGTCATGTTATGCGACAGACCGAGGTTTGAGATCATACCACCATTTAAAACAACAGCTACCAAATCGGTCAATTCGTAACCTTAGGATGCTTGGTATTGATGAAGTTTGTGGAATCGCGTTGAATAAATTCAGTATCTGTGTATCGATGTGAAAACTGATCACTTCGGGTGTGTGGTTTTGAGTGATGTCAATCTACGGAAAGTCACTTTTGCAATAAAACATGATCTACAATGACTGATGCGTGAAGCGTACATGTACACGGCTGCATGTACAATCCCTCATTTTCATCCATATTTAGAAGGTGATTAGATTGGTCGAGTCAACCACCTGCAGGATGAAACCTGCCTGTTGGGAAGCTGTGTGGAATGATTGGCTTCATTGTGTATATGACAGCTGAACTGAACAATGAAAAGTTGAAATGTTCATAATATATTTGATGCATACAAAAGCTACGCGACTTTTCACATCAATGAAAAATAGGCGCGTGTACATGTTGTGGCGTTTGCTGCTGTGATAGGACTTTTCACTAGTAAGTAAGGGATGTCCAGCGTAATCACAAGATAGACGCTGTGAAATCAGAACAGGTAAAAACGATGGGATGTATAACCATAGATATCAACGGTTAAGTAAAGTGTAGAGGAAGATAGTACGCGGTTAGATTTGGGTCAGGTTCACGAGAACTCCTTCCGAAGTCGGAGGGAACATACACTGTCACAGAGGGACATGGTCCTGTTTATATCGTCAAAAAAAGAAAATAATTAGAAACAGGATAACATCAATCAACTGCAGAAATGGATTTGAGTGGGATAAGGAATCCAGAACCAAGCTTCAAGAGGAAAGGATAAATCCAAATAGGTCGAAGCGGCTTCCCTGAAAACTGACTGATACGGAGACGAGTGTGACATGTGCTACTGATACAATTTATCAGTGGAATGCAAAAAGACGTTCATCAGCATGAATTCATCCAATAGCAAATAACATCAGAGAAAGCAAATTATATATCGTTGTGAAAATAAAATGAATACACGAAAAGTTAACACTATGAAGGACAGAAGCAGCATAGCGCGGAAGATCTGTGCAAACGGTGCTGATGGCCATCACTGATCTTAGGAGGAAGGAGGTCTTCCTGGAGATTCAGATGAGAGGCCAGTGATATTCGACACCTAAAAGTGTGAAGCTTTCAGGTGACAGCGAGGCCTGTAAGGTATCAGTTGGGTGATTGGTGGCAGACTTCGACAGACCAATGGAGAGGCAGCTGGCGATGCTGCAGTTCCGTGTCGAGAAGTCAGGAACGGATGGGGACTCGCTAGTGTTGGCAGTGAAGCTGATGAATCTACTAAGCCGTGCACTCCTCACATCGAGTGAACAGTCGAATTCGCAGCTACTGGAATACATGCTCATCGAAAGTGTCCCAGACCACATTTCACAGCGACCAAAACTTGTTCACGCTGAACAACCCATGGATATCAGTGAACTAGTCAAGGTGACGAGATAGCTATCGAGCACAACGGTAGCCACAATAGAACCATCGAAATCGGACGAATGTGAACCGAATGTTGAAGATTCGCAGCCTGAAGTAGCAGCACTACAAAGGAGTGACAGTGAACACGGATGCCCTGAATGTGACAAAGTGGGACACTGGAGGAAACATTGGCCAGAAAGAAGGGTAAGAAATCATTTCAGACAGTACAGTGAGTGTGTGTTCTTTCTCTTCCGTGAGACTAGAAATGGTGTGAGCTATTAGGTAGAGGGGGAAGCAATGTTTTCTAACTTTCGACGAATGGATGAGATGTTACAGGGTGAAATTGCTGATGAAGTTGACAGGCCTGATAACATTCCACTGCCTTTACTGAAGAAAGCAAATGGCAAGTGGAGACACTCCGTCGATTTCCAACAGCTAAGCAGCAATGACACAGCTCAGACCGTGTTCTCTGCCAACTGTAGTGGACACCTAGGATCTCCTTCAAAGCACGAACGTTTTATGGTGCTTGACCTCCGGTCTCTATACTGACAGATACGGATGAGATGGAGCGACAGAGATAAGACGGCGCTCATTGTGAGACAGAAACTATTTCGGTGAAAACGCATCCCATTTGGACCAGCAGCTGCACCGTTCACCTTCAAACCAATGATCTTGTTGCTTAGAAATTTGAAGAATGTGGAGCTGATCGGTGATGATCTCGTCATGTACAGTGAAAAAGAAAGCGACCATGTGAACCATGTCGAAGGCAAGTTAAAATGTAATGAATTTTTCGGATTGCTCATCACCCCACGAAACAAAATCTCTGATAGTCAAACGTAGTAATACACGTTTGGATGATAAAATAGGTAACGGTGGGACAAAACGACTACCGGAGAAAATTTCGCCGTCAAAGACCATTACGGCCCGAAATTCGAGAAAAAGCTGTGGCAGTTTCCGGGGAGAGAAGGGTTTCGATTTTTGAAAACTCCAAAGAGATAGCAGCGCGCTCGCTGTACAGGCCATTAAGTGAGTAGAATTTTGGTTTGTCAGAAGGTATTCTACAGCATTAAACGCCTTTTGCACAAGCAGAAAATGACTTTAAAACCTCCCGTATCCGAGGAACATTTCACACTGACCACAGATACGAGTGGCTATGGCATTGGTGCAGTACTTACACAGGGTGATGCAGTTGTCGAATACGCCAGTCGTCCTTTATCACACACAGAACAGAAGGATTCAACGATAAAGAAAGGAAGTTTAGCAATAATATGTGCAATAGATAAATAGAGACCGTATTCCCTCAGTCAACGGTTTCACGGAGAACTGGTCACAAGCGGCTACAGTTTCTGATGACGGTGACAGACCTACGTAGGAAATTGTGGTAGTGTATCCAGTACTTGCATTTGGCTGATAAAAGCTTTCGAAGAGCAAGTCAGCCGATGATAGCAAGATTAGGAATGGGTACGTGCAGTGTCCGTACAATGTACGAGACTGAGAAGGCTTCCCAGGTAGCCAAAAAGAGATACAAAGATATGTGTTAGAAGTACTGAGTATCTGCAGAGGCAGATGGAATGCATGCAGATTGACAGCATTGTCAAAAGGAGAGTCAATGACCTACTGCAATCTGCTCACCCAGATGACGACCACGAGCACACTGAGGCGCCGAGTGGCTATCATCATGTCACCAGTGTCAGCCAAAGCACTAATGCAGTGGGAACCAGTTTCATCCAAGATCGTGACAGCAAGATTCAACTCCAAAGGAAGCAGGGTAACAACTATCCAATGCTACACACTTACAAACAACACGGAACAGGAAAAGAAGGAGGAGGAGGACAACATCTCAAATGGAGACATCAAAATCCTCATGGGCGATATGAATGCAAGCCAAGCTGGGAGCAGATAATACAGGAAGAGAATTCGTCTCGGGTATTCTTGGTCTCTGGCTCGGAGAAATGAATGAGAACGGAGAATTATTCGCAGACTTCTGCTCTTTCAACGATTTGTTCGTCGGAGGGAGCGTGTACAAGCACAAGGATATACACAAAGTAACATGGATTTCGCCTGACGGACATACCACAAACCAAATAGATTTCATCTCCATGTTGCTCAAGGAAGTGGAGACGCAGCTGGCCTTCTGTATACAAAGTCGAGAAGGAGAGCACATTTCGACTCAAACCATCACCTAGTTCAAAGAAATTTCAATGTGAAGCTGAAATCCATGAAAACAAATGGAGACAGACCACTGAAACTGAAGAACAAAACTACAACGGACGCCTTCGCTACAGATATCAGAACAAAGACAGACGAAAACAAGTTGAGGGCATTGCAAATTACAGTGGATTATCTATTACACACTCAATATCTGGATTCTGATGTGTGTAGGTTTGTGAACATTGAATTGGGCATTGCTAACAATTCAAATATTCTCTACCCCTAACAAAGTGCTTTTCAAGGAACAGGGTTGATAGCATCGCGACTGACATTCTCTGTTTATCAGGCTTATTATCCACACCAGGAGGTGACTGACTGCATCGAGGAGAGGTCAAATACCCGAACACTGGGGTGTTTCACCACTGTTCTACCACTGAATCACTGACACTGATCTACTACTCGTGGAAATGTACACAATCCCATATCGATGAACTCTCTCAATGGACGGACTCAGTCACAGAAACATCATGAAACACACATGAATGATAACGTTTGAGCTGATTATAAGTTTCGTGTCATCGAAGTAATTTACTGTCCTACGTGTCTCCGTTTACTGCATTGGATGCGTATTGACCAGCCGTTTTAGAACTTCCGAATGACCCAGAATCACAAAAACGTGAAAATAACTGAGACGTGTTTAGATTTAGTGAAAACACAAACGTGATTTAGTACCAGGTGAAAGGATCGTCATTACTCACATGATATTGTTTACGTGTTATGTAAAGAGAGATTAGAATAATTATTTTCTCGATACACCTTATGAGGTTATTCTGCATCAAAGCATATATATATATATGTGTGAATAAATTGGTGAGATTAAGATTACTCGAATTTCAACCCCACCGTCATGAATGCATACGTTCTGTTGGCTGTCCTCTGCTTCCCTTTAATGTGTATTGGTGGAGTCCCACCACAAACAAGTGAGTTGGACATTTCATTCTCATTGTATTACAAATGATGTCGCTTCATATTCGTACGACTACAACACTCACACTGAATAGATGTATTTGTGAAATCATGTGGGGGTGGTTTTCTCATTCCTCAGAATTCCGAATGAAATGTGGTGCTCGAAGATTGAGCTTTGGTGGTCTCAGCGACAATGAAGACTTTCACAGCGGTGGATTTGCCTTCCTCACGCCCAATGTTTCGTCTTTCCTTGGGGGTTGTATCGACTCCACGAGGTTTATGACTTGGTCATCAAAGTGACATTGAACCACAGACGTGATTTCGTTTCCGTCAATCTTGATTCACAGTTAGCAGGGTTCAATTAAACTTCATCAGTGCAGATAGAGATGATAAGAACACCTCCACGCATGTGCATAAATCTTTTGACAAAGTTCGATGGATTGAGATGTCTCTAGCACAGAAGAATTACGGAATGTGCACAATGATGTAATGAAATTCTCTGTGGTCCAGAAGAAGGTCTGAGTGAGATTCGTCACGGTGATACTCGAGACGCCCAAAACCCCAAATTTCCTTTTTTAATGGGGAGAATTGGTAGGCCGATCTTGTTGGTAGCCACAAAAACACGTAAAGTCAGCAGTAACACTAGTGCACGACAACAGTTGAAACTATTTACTTGACTCGGAACACACATGAATGCTGAAAATCGGATACTCAGATCGACTCATTGAATTCTGTATGGATGAAGTGGCAAATGCATGCTTCTTTTAGGCAGATGATACACACTCTATTGTGTAGTCGCCTGGGTAATTCCATGACATTGGAGGCACTCTCTGTCGGGTCGGATCATCAACATTCATTGTTGCACATCATGCACACTGACGTTGTGAATATCGGATTGAGTGAAATGCACATTCTGAATACCGATTATCAGGCATCATCACGAATTTGAGTTTATTGGGGAAATACACTGTCACGCCCAATCGTCGCTCACTCTTCACCCAAATATCACGTTTCTGAGTTTCCATTTAATGGGTGGATCCATTCAAAGAACCCTTGTGGATGGACTCAGTTGACTTAGCCTTGATACACATGACAGATTTCGCACAACTCAGGATTTGACCAACACGCATTTTGTGAGTGGGACTTATTCGGCAGTGATGATTCAGATCAGGGCGACGATTGAGTGCTGACTTATCAGCTGTGAGTTCATTGCTCGAATCAATCAACCTCATCACTACGAAGAAATCACTTCCACTAACACATCGCCTCACTCTTATGAAACGCCCACAGAAACTTTAATTCATGATGAGGAGTGTGCAATTACACTACACACACACACATATATATATATATATATCTTTGTCTTTTCTTCCATTTAGTCAGTGCATCATCTTGTGGAGAGTTGGGTCGATGGTGTGACCGGACAATTTTCCATCCTTGCTGCGATGGCCTGGTTTGCAGGTTGGAAGGATTCGCCAATGGAAAGTGTGTTAAATGTCTGGAGAACGATTTTCTCTGTTTGGCTAATTCTGAGTGTTGCAGTGGATATTGTTATTTCTCTAAATGTGTCAGTTCATCAATAAATGCGAACAGATTGTCATCGTGAGCATACGATTCGAGTAGGATGTCAGGCTGATTTGTGCTGAGATTTGTGCACATCAAGTTGATGTTGATTTTAAATATATCTCTTTGTTCACAGTAAAGACTTTGTCAACGCTTTTCATATAAGAGTAAAACTTGGGAATTGTGGAAGCGTAGAACTAACTCCATTATGGATAAGATTGTATTTTCATAAATCACACAGTGTCGTACAGTGATGATAATTGACGACGTTTCAAGCACAAACTATTGGTGATAATCATATCAATCCCTCCGAAAACGTTTTACTTCATGTGCATACATGAGTGAAATTGATTAGACATTTGCATAACAATCAATATAAGAAAATGAACACTCAGAAATAACACTAAATCTGTTTCTGAATGTACATTTTCTGATTCAAATGTCTGATCAGTTTCACTCGTGAAGTTAACATTTGTGTGAGTTAATTGATGATGATTATTATTCTCTTGCGTTTCGAGTGGAACATACGATCCGTCTCCACTTTCTCCTACATATTTGTTGAGCGGTCGACTCTTGGTTGGTTTCTTCTCATAGTTACATGTTTCTTATTCTCTCTGGAGATGTGATCTTCAGTATGGAGAGAAGAGAGATGTTGATGAAAGTCTCCAATTGTCTGTTGGTAATACTTTTCGTGACTTGCGAAATTTCTGACCCGTGTAGAAGAACCGACTTCACATTACTGCTGAAAAAGCGATTCGTCTTGTTATGCATAGTGTGGAACTGTTTTAATACGCTTCGTCTTGACGAAGGCGCATCGTGCATTTCCGATTTTAACTGGCTACCCTGTTAATCGAAAGAGGCAACGTCTGTTAAGTTTCTTCTGTTGATTGTGATTTGTGCTGGCTGTTGTTGGTCGGTTATATTTATCACCTCCATTTACTTTGATTCGTGTCTCCTCAACATCATCGGCGAGTTTGTTGGTTTTCGCTTTCAAATCCTCGAGTTTTATTACAATAAACATGGATCAACTGAGAAATCCAATTCTTCTGGAGTCTTCTCATCGGTTTCATCCTGCAGCTGATTGACTCGACCAATCTAATCACCTACTAAATATGGATGAAAATGAGGGATTGTACATGCAGCCGTGTACATGTACGCTTCACGCATCAGTCATTGTAGATCATGTTTTATTGCAAACGTGATTTTCCGTAGATTGACATCACTCAAAACCACACACCCGAAGTGATCAGTTTTCACATCGATACACAGATACTGAATTTATTCAACGCGATTCCACAAACTTCATCAATACCAAGCATCCTAAGGTTACGAATTGACCGATTTGGTAGCTGTTGTTTTAAATGGTGGTATGATCTCAAACCTCGGTCTGTCGCATAACATGACCTGATCTATCATTATTCATCTCTGCTGCTGTTCATCACTCCACCATCGGTTCAATCATACACCAATCAGTGAACAATCAATGGCAGTGAATTTCATGTCTCTGTGTTTCTGCCAACTGTGGAACAAGCGGGGCAGTGCACTTCCATTTGTATAGAACCACGAGCTGTACACCAAACTGAGAGCCATCCTGGGAGCTGATGGATACAACTCTTTAAATAAATGCACACCACTTGTATTCCATTCTCTACTTATCCCTCGCCACACGAGTCGAGTTGAGAAACCTGTACATTATTTTGTGCTTCACCTCTGATATTTACCACCTCTCCTGAGATAGTATTATAGCAGCTGCCTCACTCTATCAGGTCACATTTGCGTTTTCATTATTCACAGACGATACTCAAGTAACATTTCCCCATACGTTGCACATAGTCATGACAAATTCCATGGAGAATAATCATAATAACATTGAACAAATTTTCCATTGATGAAAGATGGTGCTCGCATTTGTTAATGCTGGTCAAAGCTACTGAAGCTGAGTAAACAGTGATACGAAAACTGGGAGGTTCCCAATAACACAGCTAAGGATGCATGCTTGTGCTATGCATGCGAAAGTGTGTGATAATTCACTGTGATTATTGTCTTACTACCCTCATTCAATAATGAAATGTTCATATTCGCTGATGTGGAAACCTTGCAAAACCTGGCTTTCATTTACCCCAGAGGTCTGCATTCTATCTCGAATGTGACGGTGTGAAGTGTGGCGAGCATCACCGAGTTTAGACGTAGAGTATAATGTAAGATACGTAAGTGGATCTGTGAGGCTGTGAATGTGCATCTATTGCAATGACCAGTACACGTGTTACGCACACACAACCACTGGCTTTCTTGCTGATATGTGCGAGGAGACTTAAGACCAAGGTGGAAAACAGCGAGAGGGTGATCGAATTCAAACCTTTCAAAAATCTATGAAGTCTTTCACTTTCGGTTCGACCTAATCACCCAGCGGATGCCCGGAGCTCTCCATCGGGTTGACTGTCCATTGTATGACAGTCTAGGGAGATGGCTAAACCCTGATTCCAAACCTCCAACGACTGGCCTATGAAGCTCACTGGAGCTCACCGGCAGACATATGGACAAAGGGCTTTTTGGATGTCCTGGATGTCTTGCCCCATTCGAAAAGGCGTATGAACCGAACTCCGGTCACCGGCTCTCAATGGATAGTGGACTCCTTACTCCACTCCTACTGCCTTGTAGGTCACACTTGGCTGTGTAAAGGCTAGAGCTGCTCTCTCAAACAAAAGGCCGAGCGATTCTGGGGACATCACTCGTACCTTATTCCCATGAAACTTCATGAACTGTCTTACAAACAACTCTCACCAAGCTACGGCGTCCCGGTAAGCGACGCGCCCTGTGCTCACCCGGTGGCCAGTGTGAAAAGTAAGCCAGCTGGGAAATTAACACTTAGAAACCAACTATTTGTTGGCTGCTGGAATGTTAGGACGCTGTTGGATCCTGGTAGCCAGTCTATCACCATGTGTTCTTTATACGACTACAAGGTGGACATAGCGTGTCTATCTGAAGTGAGGTTACCCGATCATGGCTCCCGCCGAATAGCCGTACCTGGGACAGATTCTTCATTCTGGTTGCTTCATAGTGGACCCCAGAATAATTCGAGACAACATGGGGTAGCATTTGCTCTCAGTAACAAAGCCAATTATGCCCTAATATCATTCGAAAGGTCAACTCCAAAGTTGCAATCGCTAGGTTCAAGGGTTTCCCGCTCGACATTTCTGTTCTCGCTGTCTATGCTCCAACCCTCGACTCTGATGAAAGTATCAAAGACGAATTTTATGACAATCTTCAAGAGTCAATCAACAAAATCCCAAAGCGTGACGTTCTCATAGTAGCCGGCGATTGGAACGCCCGCACTGGCCCTTCAGACGACGCGACAAAACATATACTAGGCAAACACGGTCTCGATCAGCGCTGCCGTAATGGTGATAGACTTTTAGCTTTTTCTGATTGCAATCGATTATATATCACCAACACTCGATTTCAACACCCTAGAAAACATCTTCTCACCTGGTATTCGAACGACGGTCGCACTGCACATCAGATCGACTACATCCTAGTGCGCTCACGCTGGATCTCCTCGGTGGAAGACTGTCGATCCTATCGTGGCGCAGAGGCCGGAAATAAAGGGGGATCAGACCATACTCTAGTTCGGGCGAAATTCAAACTTCGTTTAACAACACGCCAGAAGGCGCGACCTCCGAAGCGTATCAATGTTGCTCCGCTTCAATGTTCAACAAAGCGACAAGCCTTGTCCAAACAAATCCAGGCCGAACTAAGCGCCGCAGATGAACCAACATCCACATCTTCTAATACACCTGAGACAAGATGGAATCATTTCAAAGAAGTAGTCTCTAAAGCTTCAATTTCGCATTTGGGTACCACTTCCACGAAGCAGAAAGACTGGATTTCAGAGTACACCATGCATCTATCCTCGCAAGCCAGAGACGCTCGCCTAGCAAAGTCTCCAGTTTATCGCTCCCTCAGGCGCAAAGCTACACAGTCTGCTAGGAATGACAGAAATCGCTATTGCTCTAATGTGGCGACTAACATGGAAGCAGCATCAAATGTAGGCGATTTCGGAAGACTTTATCGCCTCATACGCCTATCATCTGGCAAACGCCTTAACAGTCATGCTGTGTTACGCACAGCATCAGAAGAAATTATTTCGGACACCAATGGTAAGATGGAACGATGGGCCGAACATTTCAAGCAGCTACTCAATCGCAACGCTGGTCAACCGTCTCATCGACCGATACGACACTTACCAACACCCTACTTAGTTGACTGCGATCCACCCACTCCAACCGAAATAGCTAAAACGACTAACAGACTCAGAAACAAAAAAGCTCCGGGCGAAGATGGTCTACCTCCAGAAATATACAAGGCCTGCACTCCAGCGCTAATCGATTCACTGCACTCACTGTTCTGCTCAATTTGGGAGTCCGAAACCATTCCTTCCGATTGGAGCACCTCAGTTCTGCTACCGTTCCACAAAAAGGGAGACAGGTCACTATGCGAGAACTACCGAGGCATAAGTCTGATTGATATCGCTGCTTAGGATTTTGTTTCCATTCTCCTGAACCTCTTCGCGGCCGAACGCCACGTGTGAACAAGGCCAAATCAAGCCGGATTTCGACCTGAAAGAGGCTGTGTTGATCAATTATTCACACTGCGAAGAATTTTGAAACACAGGGACAAATTCCAACAGCCGACGGTTGCTTGTTTCATCGACTTCCGAGCGGCATTCGACTCAGTTGATCGAGGAGCACTCTGGTATCTAATGGAGCTCGACGGAGTTCCGACCAAGCTAATCAACCTGCTCAGGTCATACTATTCCAACACCAAAGCTCGAGTCCGAGTGAACGGTGAAGAGTCTCGCACTTTTGAGGTAACCAGCGGTGTCCGGCAAGGTTGTCCAGCATCCCACATTCTTCCATTATAGATAAGATTTTATTTTGATAAATCGCACAGTGTTTACAGTTATATGAACTGATTACGTTTCGAGCACAAACTATTGCTCATAATCATATCAAGTTACTCACACAACTTTGATCTTTCATTTATATACATGTGTGGAATGGATTAGATATTGGATTAAAAATCAATGTGAGCTAATGCACATTCAGAAATAATCGTACGAGTGTTGTTGATCAATTGCAATTAGATGGGAAAATTGGACGAGTGTTTTTACAGTCATAATAAGCTGCTTGTTAGAATGTGTTTGAATTGAAATAGAATTTTAAGATTACTTATTATCTTCTTCTGGTTTGACTGATGGCATTAATACGAGTGTTATTGATCTACTATAATCAGATGGAAGATACGACGAGTGTTTTAATAGTCATAATAAGTTTTTTGTTAGAATGTTGTGATGTGTTTGAATTGAAATAGAATTTTAATATTATTTGTTACCCTCTTCTGATCTGACCTGCGATAAAAATATCTTCCATATCTCTGGTATTTGCATTGAGTCATTTTTGTTGCATGTGTTGGGTGTGGACTCGATAAATAAGGATTCCGTAATCAACCTCTCTCCACTTAGCTATATTACTTTTTAGAATTTTAACCCTATCCCACCCTATTGTGTGGTTGTTTGTTATTGCATGAAGTGCAATAGCTGAGCTTTTTTCTAAATTACTTATCTTTTCAGGGTCAACCATTATTACCTTAGCTAAATTCTTATGTTCTGTTAGTCTGACTATCCCTGACCTACTAGTTTGACCTATGTAGTTGACCTCACAGTCCAATTTTCCCATCTAATTGCAATTGATCAACAACACTCGTACGATTATTTCTGAATGTGCATTATCTCACATTGATTTTTAATCCAATATCTAATCCATTCCACACATGTATATAAATGAAAGATCAAAGTTGTGTGAGTAACTTGATATGATTATGAGCAATAGTTTGTGCTCGAAACGTAATCAGTTCATATAACTGTAAACACTGTGCGATTTATCAAAATAAAATCTTATCAATAATGAAATTATACTCTACCACATAGCCCAAGTTTTATACTTATATGAATCCCTCATCCTGTTCAATTTTGCAATCGATTGGATTTTGCGGAACGCCCTAACCGAGCACCACGGCGTCCAACTTTCGCCCGATATTCACATAACCGACCTCGAATTCGCCGACGACGTCGTGCTATTAGCTGTAAACTTCCCGATATGCGACAGGTGCTCGACCAGATAAACCACCTCGCGCTTACTATCGGTTTGAAAATTAACACTTCCAAAACCAAAATGTTTTCGGGCACATCCACCAGCAATGATGAAATCTTATCCTTGAATGGAGCACCTATCGAAATTGTGCCATCCTTCAGATATCTGGGATCCATAATGCTCATCAACGGTCAAGCGAAAAACGAAGTGAATGCGCGAATCTCCAACGCCCGGAACGCGTTTCTACAGCTGAGGAGCGTTCTATGGAGCAAGAGAAAAATCAGTCCCAGTACTAAAATTCGGAACTACCAAGCTTCCATACGAACCGTTCTCCTGTATGGCCGTGAAACCTGGCCTCTTCGCGCGGAAGATTTACGCAGACTCGAGGTAGTAGACCATTGTTGCCTCAGGTACATTCTGCATGTTCGTTGGCAGGACAAACTCTCCAACGAAGAAGTGCGTCGTCGTTGCTACAACATCAACCAAATTCAAAGTCATTCTCACTGGCACAGATTCAATCACACATTCTGACCTTCCACATCAATTGAAACGTCTCCTGCTTCCATCTTGTTATTCATTCCTCCTCACATTTCTGCCCATCACAGTTCATTGGAATAGACATCGCCTGTATTTTTACACCTTTGAATGTACCCAGACAGAGGCATCCTGAATTGTTGCATCTGTGTACGAAGTTCCATTTGGAAACTCAGTCAATCATTAGATAATATGTGACCAGCCGTCTTAGAACTTCCGAACGACCCAGAAACACAAAACGTGTAAATAACTGAGACGTGTTTAGATTTAGTGAAAACACAAACGTGATTTAGTACCGGGTGAAAGGATCGTCATTATTCACATGATATTGTTTACGTGTTATGTAAAGAGAGATTAGAATAATTATTTTCTCGATACACCTTATGAGGTTATTCTGCATCAAACATATATATATGTGTGGAATAAATTGGTGAGATTAAGATTACTCGAATTTCCACCTTACTGTCATGAATGTATACGTTCTGTTGGCTGTCCTCTGCTTCCCTTTAATGTGTATTGGTGAAAATATCGCCCGGAAATACCACCAAAATCACAGAAGTAAATTCCAGTGGATACCAATTCTTCAACAAAGGACGAATTCACGATTGCGATCAAATTACTGAAGTCCAGGGAGGCAGAAGGACCAGACAGAATCCCTCCGAAAGCAATTAAAACGGCCTAAGAAATTACAGCAGATGTTCTCACTCCATGACTGCAAAACGTTGGGAAAGAAAGAAAGGTGCCTACTTATAGTAAGAAGTGCTACTTCGTCAAACTGCCAAAGAAGGGCAACTTGGGTCTGTGCAAGAACTGACTGGCCTGGGATAATGATTCTGTCCACGCCAAATATAATTATCAGTCACATCATCCTGGAGACAATGAAGGATGCACTGGATACAGAATTCAGCCAACTGGAACAAGCTGGATTCGGTAAAGTCAAATCATGTGCTAATCAAGATACAACTCTATTCATCGTCATCGAACAAAGCATTGAATCGCTGTCAAACCTACACTTCAACTCCATCGACTTCAAAACGGCCTTCGACAGCGTAGACCGTGAAGTAATTTCGAAAATACCTATTCTTACTCTTGCTTTCATCGAAAGGACATCAATCGGCTGACTCGCTTTCCGAAGGTTTTCACCAGCCCACTGTGTCATTTCGCCTCTCCGATTCCAGCGAAGAATTGGATTGTTGTTAATTAAAGTTTTTGTATTTTCAATACATTCTCCGTGTTTTGAAGTCTCTCTGGCGGTTTGGAATATTTGTTGGTGAAGGGTTTCCAACCCTACGTCTTTACGCAGGCTCACAACCAACTAGAAAACTAGCAAGCTAGTTAACTAGGAGAGTCTACGCGGTTTACTTGGTTTCACTGTTTATGAATAAACGTGGTGTTGTAGTTTCACTCTGTCTTGTGGCTCTTCACATTCTGTATTCATGAATACACCGTCGACAATCGCCTAGACACCATCATCTACCTACATGTCGTTTATCATACTGGTGTGTGAAGCTTGTATGTGACATTGCAGAAAAAATAATATTATACCTATTTTGTTTTGCATACTTCCTGCTTAACTGGGTTCTTCGTGATGTCGCTGTCCATCGAATGTCTGCATTTACGGCTGCATAACTGAAGACGTTCATTGGAGAACGGCGTGTGTTAAATGGTATTGCATTTTACAGGCTTCATCATAGTTAGGAGTGTGTGTGGTTTCTTTGAGTATGTAGAGTGCAGCTTTGCGACACTTTATTGAAGACAGTTGTAGTGAGATCTGGAATGGAATGTTAGTTGAATCTCATCTTGTATTATGCATCTTGCATTTTAATTACTTATTCCTTTTCCCTCGTACGGGATTTAGGGATTCAAGCTTGAGATGATAATTTCCAGTAGCAGTGGTGTTTATTTCCATGGGGTGTGGTCGCTAGCCGTACAGCGCTTCTTCTCTATTTACCGGCTCAATCGCCGACATAGAGATGATTGCATCAAAAGCATCTGGCGGCTATCGAACTCCAAAGTACATGCATGGTGTGTCATAATACTGTGTTATATTTGTCACACGTCATCTCGTCGTATACCATGTTAACATATCTACATGAGGATTGTTTCAATGGGGTCAAAATTGGGGCATCATTACTAACTAGCATTCGTTTGTGACCAGGCGTATAATAGTAATTCCTGTTTGGGACATTTTCGCGGAAACCGTTTTTCAGGTAATCTATGTATGTAGGTATGTATTTATGTATATATCTGTCTCTCATAAGCAGAGAATACTGATTAACACAGCCAGTCAGTGTTTAGTGTGTTCACTGAAATCTGAAGATAAAGGGTTCAGTGTTATCGCTGTGGTGAACAATTTGACACTGTTGTCTACACGAGCAGAATGTAACCACAGAGTCACATATTATCGAATGATTGACTGAGTTTCCAAATGGAACTTCGTACACAGATGCAACAATTCAGGATGCCTCTGTCTGGGTACATTCAAAGGTGTAAAAATACAGGCGATGTCTATTCCAATGAACTGTGATGGGCAGAAATGTGAGGAGGAATGAATAACAAGATGGAAGCAGGAGACGTTTCAATTGATGTGGAAGGTCAGAATGTGTGATTGAATCTGTGCCAGTGAGAATGACTTTGAGTCGTATGATCAACAGTTTACAGACATTGATTCTAGGCATCCCGAAGACTCAGACCAGGTAGTCTTCACACCCCTGCGTGACTAGTTCGAACCGAAAGTGAAACGAGGACGTCGCCCGGACTAGATTATGGTCTGATCCCCTTTATTTCCGGCCTCTGCGCCACGATAGGATCGACAGTCTTCCACCGAGGAGATCCAGCGTGAGCGCCTAGGATGTAGTCGATCTGATGTGCAGTGCGACCGTCGTTCGAATACCAGGTGAGAAGATGTTTTCTAGGGTGTTGAAATCGAGTGTTGGTGATATAATCGATTGCAATCAGAAAAAGCTAAAAGTCTATCACCATTACGGCAGCGCTGATCGAGACCGTGTTTGCCTAGTATATGTTTTGTCGCGTCGTCTGAAGGGCCAGTGCGGGCGTTCCAATCGCCGGCTACTATGAGAACGTCACGCTTTGGGATTTTGTTGATTGACTCTTGAAAATTGTCATAAAATTCGTCTTTGATACTTTCATCAGAGTCGAGGGTTGGAGCATAGACAGCGAGAACAGAAATGTCGAGCGGGAAACCCTTGAACCTAGCGATTGCAACTTTGGAGTTGACCGTTCGAATGATATTAGGGCATAATTGGCTTTGTTACTGAGAGCAAATGCTACCCCAGTTGTCTCGAATTATTCTGGGGTCCATATGAAGCAACCAGAATGAAGAATCTGTCCCAGGTACGGCTATTCGGCGGGAGCCATGATCGGGTAAACTCACTTCAGATAGACACGCTATGTCCACCTTGTAGTCGTATAAAGAACACATGGTGAAAGACTTCATAGATTTTTGAAAGGTTTGAATTCGATCACCCTCGCTGTTTTCCACCTTGGTCTTAAGTCTCCTCGCACATATCAGCAAGAAAGCCAGTGGTTGTGTGTGCGTAACACGTGTACTGGTCATTGCAATAGATGCACATTCACAGCCTCACAGATCCACTTACACATCTTACTTTATACTCTACGTCTAAACTCGGTGATGCTCGCCACACTTCACCCGTCACATTCGAGATAGAATGCAGACCTCTGGGGTAAATGAAAGCCAGTTTTGCAAGGTTTCCACATCAGCGAATATGAACATTTCATTATTGAATGAGGGTAGTAAGACAATAATCACAGTGAATTATCACACACTTTCGCATGCATAGCACAAGCATGCATCCTTAGCTGTGTTACTGGGAACCTCCCAGTTTTCGTATCACTGTTTACTCAGCTTCAGTAGCTTTGACCAGCATTAACAAATGCGAGCACCATCTTTCATCAATGGAAAATTTGTTCAATGTTATTATGATTATTCTCCATGGAATTTGTCATGACTATGTGCAACGTATGGGGAAATGTTACTTGAGTATCGTCTGTGAATAATGAAAACGCAAATGTGACCTGATAGAGTGAGGCAGCTGCTATAATACTATCTCAGGAGAGGTGGTAAATATCAGAGGTGAAGCACAAAATAATGTACAGGTTTCGCAACTCGACTCGTGTGGCGAGGGATAAGTAGAGAAATGGAATACAAGTGGTGTGCATTTATTTAAAGAGTTGTATCCATCAGCTCCCAGGATGGCTTCAGTTTGGTGTACAGCTCGTGGTTCTATACAAATGGAAGTGCACTGTCCCGCTTGTTCCACAGTTGGCAGAAACACAGAGACATGAAATTCACTGCCATTGATTGTTCACTGATTGGTGTATGATTGAACCGATGGTGGAGTGATGAACAGCAGCAGAGATGAATAATGATAGATCAGGTCATGTTATGCGACAGACCGAGGTTTGAGATCATACCACCATTTAAAACAACAGCTACCAAATCGGTCAATTCGTAACCTAAGGATGCTTGGTATTGATGAAGTTTGTGGAATCGCGTTGAATAAATTCAGTATCTGTGTATCGATGTGAAAACTGATCACTTCGGGTGTGTGGTTTTGAGTGATGTCAATCTACGGAAAATCACGTTTGCAATAAAACATGATCTACAATGACTGATGCGTGAAGCGTACATGTACACGGCTGCATGTACAATCCCTCATTTTCATCCATATTTAGTAGGTGATTAGATTGGTCGAGTCAATCAGCTGCAGGATGAAACCGATGAGAAGACTCCAGAAGAATTGGATTTCTCAGTTGATCCATGTTTATTGTAATAAAACTCGAGGATTTGAAAGCGAAAACCAACAAACTCGCCGATGATGTTGAGGAGACACGAATCAAAGTAAATGGAGGTGATAAATATAACCGACCAACAACAGCCAGCACAAATCACAATCAACAGAAGAAACTTAACAGACGTTGCCTCTTTCGATTAACAGGGTAGCCAGTTAAAATCGGAAATGCACGATGCGCCTTCGTCAAGACGAAGCGTATTAAAAAACTTCCACACTATGCATAACAAGACGAATCGCTTTTTCAGCAGTAATGTGAAGTCGGTTCTTCTACACGGGTCAGAAATTTCGCCAGTCACGAAAAGTATTACCAACAGACAATTGGAGACTTTCATCAACATCTCTCTTCTCTCCATACTGAAGATCACATCTCCAGAGAGAATAAGAAACATGTAACTATGAGAAGAAACCAACCAAGAGTCGACCGCTCAACAAATATGTAGGAGAAAGTGGAGACGGATCGTATGTTCCACTCGAAACGCAAGAGAATAATAATCATCATCAATTAACTCACACAAATGTTAACTTCACGAGTGAAACTGATCAGACAATTGCATCAGAAAATGCACATTCAGAAACAGATTTAGTGTTATTTCTGAGTGTTCATTTTCTTATATTGATTGTTATGCAAATGTCTAATCAGCTTCACTCATGTATGTACATGAAGTAAAACGTTTTCGGAGGGATTGATATGATTATCACCAATAGTTTGTGCTTGAAACGTCGTCAATTATCATCACTGTACGACACTGTGTGATTTATGAAAATACAATCTTATCCATAATGGAGTTAGTTCTACGCTTCCACAATTCCCAAGTTTTACTCTTATATGAAAAGCGTTGACAAAGTCTTTACTGTGAACAAAGAGATATATTTAAAATCAACATCAACTTGATGTGCACAAATCTCAGCACAAATCAGCCTGACATCCTACTCGAATCGTATGCTCACGATGACAATCTGTTCGCATTTATTGATGAACTGACACATTTAGAGAAATAACAATATCCACTGCAACACTCAGAATTAGCCAAACAGAGAAAATCGTTCTCCAGACATTTAACACACTTTCCATTGGCGAATCCTTCCAACCTGCAAACCAGGCCATCGCAGCAAGGATGGAAAATTGTCCGGTCACACCATCGACCCAACTCTCCACAAGATGATGCACTGACTAAATGGAAGAAAAGACAAAATATATATATATATATATGTGTGTGTGTGTGTAGTGTAATTGCACACTCCTCATCATGAATTAAAGTTTCTGTGGGCGTTTCATAAGAGTGAGGCGATGTGTAAGTGGAAGGGATTTGTTCGAAGTGATGAGGTTGATTGATTCGAGCAATGAACTCACAGCTGATAAGTCAGCACTCAATCGTCGCCCTGATCTGAATCATCACTGCCGAATAAGTCCCACTCACAAAATGCGTGTTGGTCAAATCCTGAGTTGTGCGAAATCTGTCATGTGTATCAAGGCTAAGTCATCTGAGTCCATCCACAAGGGTTCTTTGAATGGATCCACCCATTAAATGGAAACTCAGAAACGTGATATTTGGGTGAAGAGTGAGCGACGATTGGGCGTGACAGTGTATTTCCCCAATAAACTCAAATTCGTGATGATGCCTGATAATCGGTATTCAGAATGTGCATTTCACTCAATCCGATATTCACAACGTCAGTGTGCATGATGTGCAACAATGAATGTTGATGATCCGACCCGACAGAGAGTGCCTCCAATGTCATGGAATTACCCAGGCGACTACACAATAGAGTGTGTATCATCTGCTTAAAAGAAGACTGTATTTGCAACTTCATGCATACGGAAATCAATGAGTCAATCTGTTCATTCGATTTTCAGCATTCATGTGTGTTCCGAGTCAAATATAGGGCTTTAACTATTGTCGTGCACTAGTGTTACTGCTGACTTTACGTGTTTTTGTGGCTACCAACAAGATCGGCCTACCAATTCTCCTCACTATACAATGAGAATTTGAGGTATGCAGGCGTCTCGAGTATCACCGTGACGAATCTCACTCAGACCTTCTTCTGGACCACAGAGAATTTCATTACATCATTGTGCACATTCCGTAATTCTTCTGTGCTAGAGACATCTCAATCCATCGAACTTTGTCAAAAGATTTATGCACATGCGTGGAGGTGTTCTTATCATCTCTATCTGCACTGATGAAGTTTAATTGAACCCTGCTAACTGTGAATCAAGATTGACGGAAACGAAATCACGTCTGTGGTTCAATGTCACTTTGATGACCAAGTCATAAACCTCGTGGAGTCGATACAACCCTCAAGGAAAGACGAAACATTGGGCGTGAGGAAGGCAAATCCACCGCTGTGAAAGTCTTCATTGTCGCTGAGACCACCAAAGCTCAATCTTCGAGCACCACATTTCATTCGGAATTCTGAGGAATGAGAAAACCACCACCACATGATTTCACAAATACATCTATTCAGTGTGAGTGTTGTAGTCGTACGAATATGAAGCGACATCATTTGTAATACAATGAGAATGAAATGTCCAACTCACTTGTTTGTGGTGGGACTCCACCAATACACATTAAAGGGAAGCAGAGGACAGCCAACAGAACGTATGCATTCATGACGGTGGGGTTGAAATTCGAGTAATCTTAATCTCACCAATTTATTCACACATATATATATATATGCTTTGATGCAGAATAACCTCATAAGGTGTATCGAGAAAATAATTATTCTAATCTCTCTTTACATAACACGTAAACAATATCATGTGAGTAATGACGATCCTTTTACCTGGTACTAAATCACGTTTGTGTTTTCACTAAATCTAAACACGTCTCAGTTATTTTCACGTTTTTGTGTTTCTGCGTGATGTAGAAGACGTAAAACGGTTAGTCAATACGCATGTGACATTGAATTGCTTCGATGATAGGAAACTTATTATCAGCTCGAGCATTATCATTCATGTGTGTTTGATTATGTTCCTGTGACTGTCTCCATCCATTGAGAGATTTCTTTGATATGGGATTGTGTACATTTCAATGTGTAGTATGTAATAGTTGAAGTTTTACCTTCTAGTTTTGGCAAATAAATCACTTTCAACCTGAATTTCATGTTTCCTCATAACCATCTCATATTTTTATCCCACATCACGCGAATTGAAGAGAATTATGCAATCCACATGCCTGTCATCTATAATTCAATTAGTGAGTTACTTGTGTGTGTGTGTGTGTTGATATTAACCGGCTGTTTGTGAGTGGAATTTAGCTGGAGTGGTGTGTCTTGTGACCGTTATCTTACATTCGTATTATGATACACGAATTAAAAGAGGCAGATTCCGTTGGCGTCAGCTGTTTGTAGGGGGAATGCTGACGAGATCTTGAAAGGTTTGAATTCGATCACCTTCTCGCTGTTTTCCACCTTGGTCTTAAGTCTCCTCGCACATATCAGCAAGAAAGGCAGTGGCTGTGTGTTCGTAACACGTGTACTGGTCATTGCAATAGATGCACATTCACAGCCTCACAGATCCACTTACGTATCTTACATTATACTCTACGTCTAAACTCGGTGATGCTCGCCACACTTCACCCCGTCACATTCGAGATAGAATGCAGACCTCTGGGGTAAATGAAAGCCAGTTTTTGCAAGGTTTCACATCAGCGAATATGAACATTTCATTATTGAATGAGGGTAGTAAGACAATAATCACAGTGAATTATCACACACTTTCGCATGCATAGCACAAGCATGCATCCTTAGCTGTGTTACTGGAAACCTCCCAGTATCGTATCACTGTTTACTCAGCTTCAGTAGCTTTGACCAGCATTAACAAATGCGAGCACCATCTTTCATCATGGAAAATTTGTTCAATGTTATTATGATTATTCTACATGGAATTTGTCATGACTATGTGCAACGTAAGGAAATGTTATTTGAGTATCTTCTGTGAATAATGAAAACGCAAATGTGACCTGATAGAGTGAGGCTGCTGCCATAATACTATCTCAGGAGAGGTGGCAAATATCAGAGGTGAAGCATAAAATAATGTACAGGTTTCTCAACTCGACTCGTGGCGAGGGATAAGTAGAGGAATGGAATACAAGTGGTGTGCATTTATTTAAAGAGTTGTATCCATCAGCTCCAGGATGGCTTTCAGTTTGGTGTACAGCTCGTGGTTCTATACAAATGGAAGTGCACTGCCCCGCTTGTTCCACAGTTGGCAGAAACACAGAGACATGAAATTCACTGCCATTGATTGTTCACTGATTGGTGTATGATTGAACCGATGGTGGAGTGATGAACAGCAGCATAGATGAATAATGATAGATCAGGTCATGTTATGCGACAGACCGAGGTTTGAGATCATACCACCATTTAAAACAACAGCTACCAAATCGGTCAATTCGTAACCTTAGGATGCTTGGTATTGATGAAGTTTGTGGAATCGCGTTGAATAAATTCAGTATCTGTGTATCGATGTGAAAACTGATCACTTCGGGTGTGTGGTTTTGAGTGATGTCAATCTACGGAAAATCACGTTTGCAATAAAACATGATCTACAATGACTGATGCGTGAAGCGTACATGTACACGGCTGCATGTACAATCCCTCATTTTCATCCATATTTAGTAGGTGATTAGATTGGTCGAGTCAACCACCTGCAGGATGAAACCTGCCTGTTGGGAAGCTGTGTGGAATGATTGGCTTCATTGTGTATATGACAGCTGAACTGAACAATGAAAAGTTCAAATGTTCATAATATATTTGATGCATACAAAAGCTACGCGACTTTTCACATCAATGAAAAATAGGCGCGTGTACATGTTGTGGCGTTTGCTGCTGTGATAGGACTTTTCACTAGTGAGTAAGGGATGTCCAGCGTAATCACAAGATAGACGCTGTGAAATCAGAACAGGTAAAAACGATGGGATGTATAACCATAGATATCAACGGTTAAGTAAAGTGTAGAGGAAGATAGTACGCGGTTAGATTTGGGTCAGGTTCACGAGAACTCCTTCCGAAGTCGGAGGGAACATACACTGTCACAGAGGGACATGGTCCTGTTTATATCGTTAAAAATAATCGTCAAAAATAGTAGGTCAGGAAACAGAAGAAAGTGGAAACGTGTTGCTGAAGCCGTATGTTTCACTGGAAACGCAAGAGAATAATAATCATCATCAATTAACTCACACAAATTTACCTTACGAGTGAAACTGATCAGACATTTGAATCAGAAAATGTACATTCAGAAACAGAATTAGTGTTATTTCTGAGTGTTCATTTTCTTATATTGATTGTTATGCAAATGTCTAATCAGCTTCACTCATGTATGTACATGAAGTAAAACGTTTTCGGAGGGATTGATATGATTATCACCAATAGTTTGTGCTTGAAACGTCATCAATTATCATCACTGTACGACACTGTGTGATTTATGAAAATACAATCTTATCCATAATGGAGTTAGTTCTACGCTTCCACAATTCCCAAGTTTTACTCTTATATGAAAAGCGTTGACAAAGTCTTTACTGTGAACAAAGAGATATATTTAAAATCAACATCAACTTGATGTGCACAAATCTCAGCACAAATCAGCCTGACATCCTACTCGAATCGTATGCTCACGATGACAATCTGTTCGCATTTATTGATGAACTGACACATTTAGAGAAATAACAATATCCACTGCAACACTCAGAATTAGCCAAACAGAGAAAATCGTTCTCCAGACATTTAACACACTTTCCATTGGCGAATCCTTCCAACCTGCAAACCAGGCCATCGCAGCAAGGATGGAAAATTGTCCGGTCACACCATCGACCCAACTCTCCACAAGATGATGCACTGACTAAATGGAAGAAAAGACAAAGATATATATATATATATGTGTGTGTGTGTAGTGTAATTGCACACTCCTCATCATGAATTAAAGTTTCTGTGGGCGTTTCATAAGAGTGAGGCGATGTGTAAGTGGAAGGGATTTGTTCGAAGTGATGAGGTTGATTGATTCGAGCAATGAACTCACAGCTGATAAGTCAGCACTCAATCGTCGCCCTGATCTGAATCATCACTGCCGAATAAGTCCCACTCACAAAATGCGTGTTGGTCAAATCCTGAGTTGTGCGAAATCTGTCATGTGTATCAAGGCTAAGTCAACTGAGTCCATCCACAAGGATTTGTTGAATGGATCCACCCATTAAATGGAAACTCAGAAACGTGATATTTGGGTGAAGAGTGAGCGACGATTGGGCGTGACAGTGTATTTCCCCAATAAACTCAAATTCGTGATGATGCCTGATAATCGGTATTCAGAATGTGCATTTCACTCAATCCGATATTCACAACGTCAGTGTGCATGATGTGCAACAATGAATGTTGATGATCCGACCCGACAGAGAGTGCCTCCAATGTCATGGAATTACCCAGGCGACTACACAATAGAGTGTGTATCATCTGCTTAAAAGAAGCATGTATTTGCCACTTCATCCATACAGAATTCAATGAGTCGATCTGTATATCCGATTTTCAGCATTCATGTGTGTTCCGAGTCAAATAAAGGGTTTCAACTGTTGGCGTCTCGAGTATCACCGTGACGAATCTCACTCAGACCTTCTTCTGGACCACAGAGAATTTCATTACATCATTGTGCACATTCCGTAATTCTTCTGTGCTAGAGACATCTCAATCCATCGAACTTTGTCAAAAGATTTATGCACATGCGTGGAGGTGTTCTTATCATCTCTATCTGCACTGATGAAGTTTAATTGAACCCTGCTAACTGTGAATCAAGATTGACGGAAACGAAATCACGTCTGTGGTTCAATGTCACTTTGATGACCAAGTCATAAACCTCGTGGAGTCGATACAACCCTCAAGGAAAGACGAAACATTGGGCGTGAGGAAGGCAAATCCACCGCTGTGAAAGTCTTCATTGTCGCTGAGACCACCAAAGCTCAATCTTCGAGCACCACATTTCATTCGGAATTCTGAGGAATGAGAAAACCACCCCCACATGATTTCACAAATACATCTATTCAGTGTGAGTGTTGTAGTCGTACGAATATGAAGCGACATCATTTGTAATACAATGAGAATGAAATGTCCAACTCACTTGTTTGTGGTGGGACTCCACCAATACACATTAAAGGGAAGCAGAGGACAGCCAACAGAACGTATGCATTCATGACGGTGGGGTTGAAATTCGAGTAATCTTAATCTCACCAATTTATTCACACATATATATATGTTTTGATGCAGAATAACCTCATAAGGTGTATCGAGAAAATAATTATTCTAATCTCTCTTTACATAACACGTAAACAATATCATGTGAGTAATGACGATCCTTTCACCCGGTACTAAATCACGTTTGTGTTTTCACTAAATCTAAACACGTCTCAGTTATTTTCACGTTTTTGTGTTTCTGCGTGATGTAGAAAACGTAAAACGGTTAGTCAATACGCATGTGACATTGAATTGCTTCGATGATAGGAAACTTATAATCAGCTCGAGCATTATCATTCATGTGTGTTTGATTATGTTCCTGTGACTGTCTCCATCCATTGAGAGATTTCTTTGATATGGGATTGTGTACATTTCAATGTGTAGTATGTAATAGTTGAAGTTTTACCTTCTAGTTTTGGCAAATAAATCACTTTCAACCTGAATTTCATGTTTCCTCATAACCATCTCATATTTTTATCCCACATCACGCGAATTGAAGAGAATTATGCAATCCACATGCCTGTCATCTATAATTCAATTAGTGAGTTACTTGTGTGTGTGTGTGTGTTGATATTAACCGGCTGTTTGTGAGTGGAATTTAGCTGGAGTGGTGTGTCTTGTGACCGTTATCTTACATTCGTATTATGATACACGAATTAAAAGAGGCAGATTCCGTTGGCGTCAGCTGTTTGTAGAGTGGGAACTCCTGACGTTAGTCGAAAAGTGATTAACAACTACCCTTAGTCGAGTTCTTTTTCATTAGTGTCACTATAATACCGAATGTAGTCCGATTATCACAAGATTGACACTTTCACTACTAGGACAAATTCAGATATATAAATGATGGACACTGTTGTGTTAAAATAGCTTCTCAACTATTCATGATTCGGCGTTCTCCATCATATTTCTAACGTTCGTTTCCTCGCGATAGTGAATATATCAATGATTATCACTGGTAAAGCAAAGCTTATGGATTGTAGAATTTCCAGATCATGAATATAGATAATCGATTGTACTGTGTAGTGCATTGAGTGCTCTCTACCATTCCGAAGTCACGGATTTGAAGAAGCGAAACTGATAGTGTTTCACTAAAGATTCTCCATTCTGGGAATTGTTTGACCACGAATCAGTGTAGCTTGTCGCCTTCTTCTCAACTGTCGCGGTACATCAATAACACCATCGTATTTCTACATTTCTGTCATCTAAGAGTGAAAATTTGTCGTGAATGAAACACACTGTTTCATCATTGCACACATGATGGATAGTCCAGTTTGGTGAATAGATCTGTTGAAATGTATTTTTACTGATGTGTATATGTCTGCATTATTTCATTCCACGAACCGAGAGTCTAGTTAGCCATGTGTTTCTTGGTGGAGAATATCACGGCTCAACATGGAAGTCTATGGCATCATTTACTGTTAATGTGGTCTGAGAAATGAAAGAGGAACGGAAATTATCCGAGGAAGAAATTAGAGTTGGTTTCCACGCAATGCGCAACACACTGATGCGTGAACACAATGGAGTGAATCAAATTCATTTTTATGAAAAACAATGATCACCAGCTGATCACATGTTTAAATTATGTTTCGACAGGCAGGCAGGCAGGTTTTAGACCAGGAAGAGGGTGTACTGATCATATCTTCACCCTCCGACAGATTCTAGAACATAGGCATTCCTACCGGCGTCCATCAATCAGTATATATCTTGACGGCGAGCTGTCATCTGAACTGATGACGACCAGTGGTGTCCGTCAAGGATGCCCATTATCTCCTTTTCTATTCAACTTTATCATAGATGTGTTAATGGACTTAACCCTAGGTGACTTCAGCGACTCAGGGATTGACTTGCTACCGGGGAATAATCTCGTTGACTTGGAATATGCAGACGATATAGTCCTTCTAGGCGAAGACGCTGACGAAATGCAGAGTCTTCTGAACACACTGAGCCGCAATCTACGAATGTTTGGCATGCGATTCGCTCCCGCCAAATGCAAGATGATGTTACAGGACTGGACTGCATCGACGCCTAGTTTAAAATAGGGAGTGAAGTGGTAGAGCACGTTGACCGCTTCACTTATTTGGGAAGTACCATCTGCCAGTGCCAACGGTCTGATCTCTGACGAAATCTCAGCACGGATACAGGGGGCTCGTTCCGCATTTGCCAGTTTACGCCGACTCTGGCGTAGACGAGGTGTTCGACTATCGACCAAAGGGCGGGTGTACTGCTCATCAGTCCGCTCCGTCCTCCTTTATGGTTGTGAGACCTGGCCACTCAGAGTGGAAGACATGAAAAGCCTGACTAGCTGTCTTTGATCATAGGTGCCTGCGCTCTATTTCCCGTGTAAAGTGGCATAATAAGGTGAGCAACATTGAGGTTAGGCGTAGAGTTTTAGGTAAACAGGGGAAATCTATCGACGAAGTCGTGAAGCTACAAAGACTGAGATGGTTAGGACATGTGTTACGTATGCCAAGCCATCGCTTCCCTCGACGAGCTATGCTAGCGGATATAGGGTCAGGCTGGAAAAAGCTAGCGGCGGTCAAACAAAAACTTGGCACCAGTCAATGAAATCCACAACAGTTGGTCTAAGCCACGTAGGAAGGTGTAGACTTCCAGGCTGGGGTCCTCGGGACGGTAAAAATCTATGGTTGGAAACAATTGGTGACATGGCTCAAAATCGTTCTCAGTGGCAAGCGCAGATGCATCCACTCCTTGTGACTTATGATCTCCAATGAAACTGTTTTGTTCTTCGTTATTACTCCTCCTTTGTCTCACCCCTCTGCTCACAGTTTCTATTATGCTTTTCTTATACTTTCTTCTCTTGCTTCGCGTGCTACACGGAGTGTGGCGACTTGAACTTCCGCACATTTGTGCAAAGTTCTATGTCGAAAACAGACAGACAGACAGACAGAGCAAACCGAATACACACAATACACTCACGACATGGTTTGAATACAGTTTTCTAAAATATTTGAACTAGGGTTGCACAGTCGAAGTTTTCAAAGGAAAACAAATTCCAATGAAGATGAGAGACAGTGGGAAAGATGGCAGAGATGGATTTTTATTATCTTATTCAATTTCTCTTAGTTTCATTACACGCAATTAGGTCAACTTTACATGTCGGCTGAAATATCTGACTTGGTTTTGCCTTGGTAATGAACCTGAAGTGTGCATTCCGTATAATAAGAAACGAATCACGTGAAAAAAGATGAATAATAAGGAACCATGCTACACTGAACCCAACATCACTAACACTGTCTTCAATTTCGAAGCTTCTCAATAATCCACTAGGCCACATGACAGACGAAGTATGGTAACGTGGATGGTGATGAACTATGGAAAAGTTAGGGCGTCAGTACAACAGTGTCACATTGCAATAGACACTTACTCAGCAACATTTCATTTGTATGCTATGACCATTTATACATCACATCCATTCCATGAGTGTTCCTCTTGAATCTCTCAATATCAACCATTACAATATTCACAGCCATAAGAATAGCAATATTTCCCACACATACGTTAGACTGAATTCATGTAATAAAACGTAAAACTTCGAAATTGAAAAAAGCATCTCATGATTCCAATCACAATTAACAGGCGGGATATCAGCATATTGAAGTAGAAGGGAGCCCTCACGAACGCCTCCAAATCGAAAGCATTGCAAAATACAGTGGATTATCTATTACACACTCAATATCTGGATTCTGATGTGTGTAGGTTTGTGAACATTGAATTGGGCATTGCTAACAATTCAAATATTCTCTACCCCTAACAAAGTGCTTTTCAAGGAACAGGGTTGATAGCATCGCGACTGACATTCTCTGTTTATCAGGCTTATTATCCACACCAGGAGGTGACTGACTGCATCGAGGAGAGGTCAAATACCCGAACACTGGGGTGTTTCACCACTGTTCTACCACTGAATCACTGACACTGATCTACTACTCGTGGAAATGTACACAATCCCATATCGATGAACTCTCTCAATGGACGGACTCAGTCACAGAAACATCATGAAACACACATGAATGATAACGTTTGAGCTGATTATAAGTTTCGTGTCATCGAAGTAATTTACTGTCCTACGTGTCTCCGTTTACTGCATTGGATGCGTATTGACCAGCCGTTTTAGAACTTCCGAATGACCCAGAAACACAAAAACGTGAAAATAACTGAGACGTGTTTAGATTTAGTGAAAACACAAACGTGATTTAGTACCAGGTGAAAGGATCGTCATTACTCACATGATATTGTTTACGTGTTATGTAAAGAGAGATTAGAATAATTATTTTCTCGATACACCTTATGAGGTTATTCTGCATCAAAGCATATATATATGTGTGAATAAATTGGTGAGATTAAGATTACTCGAATTTCAACCCCACCGTCATGAATGCATACGTTCTGTTGGCTGTCCTCTGCTTCCCTTTAATGTGTATTGGTGGAGTCCCACCACAAACAAGTGAGTTGGACATTTCATTCTCATTGTATTACAAATGATGTCGCTTCATATTCGTACGACTACAACACTCACACTGAATAGATGTATTTGTGAAATCATGTGGGGGGTTTTCTCATTCCTCAGAATTCCGAATGAAATGTGGTGCTCGAAGATTGAGCTTTGGTGGTCTCAGCGACAATGAAGACTTTCACAGCGGTGGATTTGCCTTCCTCACGCCCAATGTTTCGTCTTTCCTTGAGGGTTGTATCGACTCCACGAGGTTTATGACTTGGTCATCAAAGTGACATTGAACCACAGACGTGATTTCGTTTCCGTCAATCTTGATTCACAGTTAGCAGGGTTCAATTAAACTTCATCAGTGCAGATAGAGATGATAAGAACACCTCCACGCATGTGCATAAATCTTTTGACAAAGTTCGATGGATTGAGATGTCTCTAGCACAGAAGAATTACGGAATGTGCACAATGATGTAATGAAATTCTCTGTGGTCCAGAAGAAGGTCTGAGTGAGATTCGTCACGGTGATACTCGAGACGCCTGCATACCTCAAATTCTCATTGTATAGTGGGAGAATTGGTAGGCCGATCTTGTTGGTAGCCACAAAACACGTAAAGTCAGCAGTAACACTAGTGCACGACAATAGTTAAAGCCCTATATTTGACTCGGAACACACATGAATGCTGAAAATCGAATGAACAGATTGACTCATTGATTTCCGTATGCATGAAGGTGCAAATACAGTCTTCTTTTAAGCAGATGATACACACTCTATTGTGTAGTCGCCTGGGTAATTCCATGACATTGGAGGCACTCTCTGTCGGGTCGGATCATCAACATTCATTGTTGCACATCATGCACACTGACGTTGTGAATATCGGATTGAGTGAAATGCACATTCTGAATACCGATTATCAGGCATCATCACGAATTTGAGTTTATTGGGGAAATACACTGTCACGCCCAATCGTCGCTCACTCTTCACCCAAATATCACGTTTCTGAGTTTCCATTTAATGGGTGGATCCATTCAAAGAACCCTTGTGGATGGACTCAGTTGACTTAGCCTTGATACACATGACAGATTTCGCACAACTCAGGATTTGACCAACACGCATTTTGTGAGTGGGACTTATTCGGCAGTGATGATTCAGATCAGGGCGACGATTGAGTGCTGACTTATCAGCTGTGAGTTCATTGCTCGAATCAATCAACCTCATCACTTCGAACAAATCCCTTCCACTTACACATCGCCTCACTCTTATGAAACGCCCACAGAAACTTTAATTCATGATGAGGAGTGTGCAATTACACTACACACACACACATATATATATATATATCTTTGTCTTTTCTTCCATTTAGTCAGTGCATCATCTTGTGGAGAGTTGGGTCGATGGTGTGACCGGACAATTTTCCATCCTTGCTGCGATGGCCTGGTTTGCAGGTTGGAAGGATTCGCCAATGGAAAGTGTGTTAAATGTCTGGAGAACGATTTTCTCTGTTTGGCTAATTCTGAGTGTTGCAGTGGATATTGTTATTTCTCTAAATGTGTCAGTTCATCAATAAATGCGAACAGATTGTCATCGTGAGCATACGATTCGAGTAGGATGTCAGGCTGATTTGTGCTGAGATTTGTGCACATCAAGTTGATGTTGATTTTAAATATATCTCTTTGTTCACAGTAAAGACTTTGTCAACGCTTTTCATATAAGAGTAAAACTTGGGAATTGTGGAAGCGTAGAACTAACTCCATTATGGATAAGATTGTATTTTCATAAATCACACAGTGTCGTACAGTGATGATAATTGACGACGTTTCAAGCACAAACTATTGGTGATAATCATATCAATCCCTCCGAAAACGTTTTACTTCATGTACATACATGAGTGAAATTGATTAGACATTTGCATAACAATCAATATAAGAAAATGAACACTCAGAAATAACACTAATTCTGTTTCTGAATGTGCATTTTCTGATGCAATTGTCTGATCAGTTTCACTCGTGAAGTTAACATTTGTGTGAGTTAATTGATGCTGATTATTATTCTTAATTGGTGGAAATGGTTACAACACTTGGATTGCATAATGCATCATTTTGGAAAAAATGAAGGGCAATTAAGGAATAAGCTTGTGAACAGGTTGTCTACGTTACAGATTTTTAAAGAAAATAAAACAATTTGGACAATGATAATTTGTAACTAAAGTGTAAGTGGTCATAGGAATAAAATAATTTTTACAAGGATAACACGTAATTAAAGATGAAGTAGTCAGAAAAATAAAATAATTTGGACAATTATAGTTTTTAAAAAGAAAAATTATTCTAGGGGGAGGGTGATGGAGTAGTCCGGTTTATACAGTCATGTAACGATGGCCAAGGTAAGGAAAGTGGCTGTACAAATTTCTTCTGGACACACAAGTTTGGCTTCTTCAGGTGGATTCCTATTGCTTCAGCTGTATGTAGAAGACGAACTCGTAAAGCAAAATTAAGATTAGTAGGAATGCGATAAATAATTTTAAATGCAGTATTAACATCAACCTTATGCTCACTATCTACAAGGTGGGCTAAAATAGAGCTACGAATAGATTTTGTCTGTCCCTTGCTTAACCATGCCGGATGATGTTCGGAAATACGATGATGAACCTGCCTAATTGTTCGCCCGATGTAGCTGGCTCCGCAGCTGCAGTCAAACTGGTAGATACACATAGAGGAGGCGAAGGTAGTTTAGGTAGTTTATCCTTATTACTCGAACGTAGGATAGGTGTGGTCGTGAAGAGACAGTGTACCTCTGCTGCATAATAAGCTCTTTTAACTGCATTCCTCAGTCGCTGCGTTATTATTTCGCTGATGTTGTCGCCGAGGAACTGAAGTTTTATGAACAGTGGTTTTTTCGGAACTGTTGCCATAGTCACTGTCCTAGGTGATGAATTCATATTTTTCTCAATACACGTATCTGGATAACCATTTTTTCTAAGTAATTCTCTAATAATCTCAAGCTCCTCATTGAAGCAGTCGTCTGAACAGATTAACCTAGCTCTATGAACCAGACACTTTACCAGGTTGCGTTTATATTTCAAAGGTACAAAACTCAAAAAATGAGTGTACTGTCCTGTTGTAGTAGGTTTCCTGTACACACTCCTTCTTAGTGTGCCATCTTCTTTCCTTGCCATGAAGACGTCTAGGAATGAGATACAGTCATTACTTTCTTTCTCTATAGTAAAATTTATTGCTGAATGTGCATCATTAAACTTGTCAAGGATGTTCATTGCGTCGTCCTCGTTTCACTTTCGGTTCGAACTAGTCACGCACGGGTGTGAAGACTACCTGGTCTGAGTCTTCGGGATGCCTAGAATCAATGTCTGTAAACTGTTGATCATACGACTCAAAGTCATTCTCACTGGCACAGATTCAATCACACATTCTGACCTTCCACATCAATTGAAACGTCTCCTGCTTCCATCTTGTTATTCATTCCTCCTCACATTTCTGCCCATCACAGTTCATTGGAATAGACATCGCCTGTATTTTTACACCTTTGAATGTGCCCAGACAGAGGCATCCTGATATGTTGCATCTGTGTACGAAGTTCCATTTGGAAACTCAGTCAATCATTCGATAATATGTGACTCTGTGGTTACATTCTGCTCGTGTAGACAACAGTGTCAAATTGTTCACCACAGCGATAACACTGAACCCTTTATCTTCAGATTTCAGTGAACACACTAAACACTGACTGGCTGTGTTAATCAGTATTCTCTGCTTATGAGAGACAGATATATACATAAATACATACCTACATACATAGATTACCTGAAAAACGGTTTCCGCGAAAATGTCCTAAACACGAATTACTATTATACGCCTGGTCACAAACGAATGCTAGTTAGTAATGATGCCCCAATTTTGACCCCATTGAAACAATCCTCATGTAGATATGTTAACATGGTATACGACGAGATGACGTGTGACAAATATAACACAGTATTATGACACACCATGCATGTACTTTGGAGTTCGATAGCCGCCAGATGCTTTTGATGCAATCATCTCTATGTCGGCGATTGAGCCGGTAAATAGAGAAGAAGCGCTGTACGGCTAGCGACCACACCCCATGGAAATAAACACCACTGCTACTGGAAATTATCATCTCAAGCTTGAATCCCTAAATCCCGTACGAGGGAAAAGGAATAAGTAATTAAAATGCAAGATGCATAATACAAGATGAGATTCAACTAACATTCCATTCCAGATCTCACTACAACTGTCTTCAATAAAGTGTCGCAAAGCTGCACTCTACATACTCAAAGAAACCACACACACTCCTAACTATGATGAAGCCTGTAAAATGCAATACCATTTAACACACGCCGTTCTCCAATGAACGTCTTCAGTTATGCAGCCGTAAATGCAGACATTCGATGGACAGCGACATCACGAAGAACCCAGTTAAGCAGGAAGTATGCAAAACAAAATAGGTATAATATTATTTTTTCTGCAATGTCACATACAAGCTTCACACACCAGTATGATAAACGACATGTCGGTAGATGATGGTGTCTAGGCAATTGTCGACCGTGCATTTCACGAATACAGAATGTGAAGAGCCACAAGACAGAGTGAAACTACAACACCACGTTTATTCATAAACAGTGAAACCAAGTAAACCGCGTAGACTCGCCTAGTTAACTAGCTTGCTAGTTTTCTAGTTGGTTGTGAGCCTGCGTAAAGACGTAGGGTTGGAAACCCTTCACCAACAAATATTCCAAACCGCCAGAGAGACTTCAAAACACGGAGAATGTATTGAAAATACTAAAATTTTAAATAACAACAATCCAATTCTTCGCTGGAATCGGAGAGGCGAAATGACACAGTGGGCTGGTAAAAACCTTCGGAAAACGAGTCAGCCGATTGATGTCTTTCGATGAAAGCAAGATAAAAAATGGGAACATGCGGTGTCCGTACAATGTACGAGACTGAGAAGGCTTCCGAGGTAGCCAAAGAGATACAAAGATATGTCTTAGAAGTACTGAGTATCTGCAGAGGCAGATGGAATGCATGCAGATTGACAGCATTGTCAAAAGGAGAGTCAATGACCTACTGCAATCTGCTCACCCAGATGACGACCACGAGCACACTGAGGCGCCGAGTGGCTATCATCATGTCACCAGTGTCAGCCAAAGCACTAATGCAGTGGGAACCAGTTTCATCCAAGATCGTGACAGCAAGATTCAACTCCAAAGGAAGCAGGGTAACAACTATCCAATGCTACACGCCCACAAACAACACGGAACAGGAAAAGAAGGAGGAGGAGGACAACATCTCAAATGGAGACATCAAAATCCTCATGGGCGATATGAATGCAAGCCAAGCTGGGAGCAGATAATACAGGAAGAGAATTCGTCTCGGGTATTCTTGGTCTCTGGCTCGGAGAAATGAATGAGAACGGAGAATTATTCGCAGACTTCTGCTCTTTCAACGATTTGTTGTCGGAGGGAGCGTGTTCAAGCACAAGGATACACACAAAGTAACATGGATTTCGCCTGACGGACATACCACAAACCAAATAGATTTCATCTCCATGTTGCTCAAGGAATTGGAGACGCAGCTGGTCTTCTGTATACAAAGTCAAGAAGGGGAGCACATGGACTCAAACCATCACCTAGTTCAAAGAAACTTCAATGTGAAGCTGAAATCCATGAAAACAAATGGAGACAGACCACCGAAACTGAAGAACAAAACTACAACGGACGCCTTCGCTACAGATATCAGAACAAAGTCGGCCACACTATGTGGCATGAGTGAGGAAACCTGTGCGAAAGAACATTGGAACTGTCTGAACGCGATATTTATGGAAAAGTGTAAAACTGCTCCATGGAGAAGGAAGAGATAATACAAGAAATGGCTGTAAACGGATACCTGGAAGCTACTCGAGGAGAAGAGGATGGTGGAAGTGTTGACTCAAGGCAATATGGACAGGAGTACGAGAAGCTGAAATCAATGTACACTGCATTGAATGAAGAAGTGTAGAAGAGTTCTGGAAAAGACAAACGACAATTCTACAACACACTGGGAACTCAAGCAGAACAGGCCTCATGAAAAAAGCGACACCAGGACACTATGTCAGATAACCAAATCTCTATCCGCGTAGAACGAATTCACGATTTCGATCAAGCTACTGAAGTCCAGGAGGCAGCAGGACCAGACGAATCCCTCCGAAAGCAATGAAAATGGCCCAAGAAATTATGGCTGATGTTCTCACTCCATGACTGCAAAACGTTGGGAAAGAAAGAAAGGTGCCTACTTATAGTAAGAAGTGCTACTTCGTCAAACTGCCAAAGAAGGGCAACTTGGGTCTGTGCAAGAACTGACTGGCCTGTGTTAATTATTCTGTCCACGCCAAATAAATTATCAGTCACATCATCCTGGAGACAATGAAGGATGCACTGGATACAGAATTCAGCCAACTGGAACAAGCTGGATTCGGTAAAGTCAAATCATGTGCTAATCAAGATACAACTCTATTCATCGTCATCGAACAAAGCATTGAATCGCTGTCAAACCTACACTTCAACTCCATCGACTTCAAAACGGCCTTCGACAGCGTAGACCGTGAAGTAATTCCGAAAATACGTCAACACTGCGGCGTACCTCAAGTCTTTGTCAACCGAATTCAACATGTGTATGACGGTGCCACGTGTCAAGTGACCCACAATGGAAAACTCAGCTAGGCGGTCGAAGTGAATACAGGAGTAAGATAAGCTGGCTGGCTATTATTGCTGATGATATTCCAAATTGTGGTGGACGGGATTATGCGTCAGACTTTAGGAGTGAGGAGTTAGGAATACGCTGGACGACCGATGAGAAGACTCCAGAAGATCTGGATTTCACAAATGATACATGTCTAGTGTCAGACAAACTCGAGGGCTTCCAAGAAAAATCACAAAAATGCTGAACAGGCTGACGACACACGAATCATAGTGAACACAGAGAAGACGGGGATGATGAAGATAACAAACGAACAACAACCAGAACCAATGACTAGCAGCGGGATAGATTTAACAGAAGTTACTTCCTTCAATTACCAGAGAAGCACCGTTTCAACTACAGGTGGGACGGAAGAAGATGTCAAAGCCAGTTAGAATCAAAAGGCAAGATGCGCCTTCGTAAATCTGAAAGCGGTTTGTGAAATCTTCCACACTCTGCATAACAAGAAGATTCGCATTTTCAGCACCAATATGAAGTCGGTTCATCTACACGGGTCAGAAATTTCGCCAATCACGAAAAGTATTACCAACAGACAATTGGAGACTTTCATCAACATCTCTCTTCTCTCCATACTGAAGATCACGTTTCCAGAAAGAATAAGACACAAGAAACTATGAGAAGAAACCAACCAAGAGTCGACCGCTCAACAAATATGTAGAGAAAGTGGAGACGGATCGTACATACACTTAGTAGGCCGCCAAATGACAGTGCAAGCCAGGCCATTACTCGACTGGAATCAAAATGGGAAGCGATACGTGTTCCGCCCTTGTGTGACATGGAGGAGATCGTGTGAGGAAGCGACGAGGGTCTGGTCAATCGTGGACCTAGCTGAAGAGGATGGCAGAAAACAGAAGAAAGTGGAAATGTGTTGTTGAAGCCGTATGTTCCACTCGAAACGCAAGAGAATAATAATCATCATCAATTAACTCACACAAATGTTAACTTCACGAGTGAAACTGATCAGACAATTGCATCAGAAAATGCACATTCAGAAACAGATTTAGTGTTATTTCTGAGTGTTCATTTTCTTATATTGATTTTTATGCAAATGTCTAATCAGTTTCACTCATGTATGCACATGAAGTAAAACGTTTTCGGAGGGATTGATATGATTATCACCAATAGTTTGTGCTTGAAACGTCATCAATTATCATCACTGTACGACACTGTGTGATTTATGAAAATACAATCTTATCCATAATGGAGTTAGTTCTACGCTTCCACAATTCCCAAGTTTTACTCTTATATGAAAAGCGTTGACAAAGTCTTTACTGTGAACAAAGAGATATATTTAAAATCAACATCAACTTGATGTGCACAAATCTCAGCACAAATCAGCCTGACATCCTACTCGAATCGTATGCTCACGATGACAATCTGTTCGCATTTATTGATGAACTGACACATTTAGAGAAATAACAATATCCACTGCAACACTCAGAATTAGCCAAACAGAGAAAATCGTTCTCCAGACATTTAACACACTTTCCATTGGCGAATCCTTCCAACCTGCAAACCAGGCCATCGCAGCAAGGATGGAAAATTGTCCGGTCACACCATCGACCCAACTCTCCACAAGATGATGCACTGACTAAATGGAAGAAAAGACAAAGATATATATATATATATATTTATATATATATATATATATATATATATATATACATATATATGTATGGATCAATCGCCGCCATAGAGATGATTGCATCAAAAGCATCTGGCGGCTATCGAACTCCAAAATACATGCATGGTGTGTCATAATACTGTGTTATATTTGTCACACGTCATCTCGTCGTATACCATGTTAACATATCTACATGAGGATTGTTTCAATGGGGTCAAAATTGGGGCATCATTACTAACTAGCATTCGTTTGTGACCAGGCGTATAATAGTAATTCCTGTTTGGGACATTTTCGCGGAAACCGTTTTTCAGGTAATCTATGTATTTAGGTATGTATTTATGTATATATCTGTCTCTCATAAGCAGAGAATACTGATTAACACAGCCAGTCAGTGTTTAGTGTGTTCACTGAAATCTGAAGATAAAGGGTTCAGTGTTATCGCTGTGGTGAACAATTTGACACTGTTGTCTACACGAGCAGAATGTAACCACAGAGTCACATATTATCGAATGATTGACTGAGTTTCCAAATGGAACTTCGTACACAGATGCAACATATCAGGATGCCTCTGTCTGGGCACATTCAAAGGTGTAAAAATACAGGCGATGTCTATTCCAATGAACTGTGATGGGCAGAAATGTGAGGAGGAATGAATAACAAGATGGAAGCAGGAGACGTTTCAATTGATGTGGAAGGTCAGAATGTGTGATTGAATCTGTGCCAGTGAGAATGACTTTGAGTCGTATGATCAACAGTTTACAGACATTGATTCTAGGCATCCCGAAGACTCAGACCAGGTAGTCTTCACACCCGTGCGTGACTAGTTCGAACCGAAAGTGAAACGAGGACGACGCAATGAACATCCTTGACAGGTTTAATGATGCACATTCAGCAATAAATTTTACTATAGAGAAAGAAAGTAATGACTGTATCTCATTCCTAGACGTCTTCATGGCAAGGAAAGAAGATGGCACACTAAGAAGGAGTGTGTACAGGAAACCTACTACAACAGGACAGTACACTCATTTTTTGAGTTTTGTACCTTTGAAATATAAACGCAACCTGGTAAAGTGTCTGGTTCATAGAGCTAGGTTAATCTGTTCAGACGACTGCTTCAATGAGGAGCTTGAGATTATTAGAGAATTACTTAGAAAAAATGGTTATCCAGATACGTGTATTGAGAAAAATATGAATTCATCACCTAGGACAGTGACTATGGCAACAGTTCCGAAAAAACCACTGTTCATAAAACTTCAGTTCCTCGGCGACAACATCAGCGAAATAATAACGCAGCGACTGAGGAATGCAGTTAAAAGAGCTTATTATGCAGCAGAGGTACACTGTCTCTTCACGACCACACCTATCCTACGTTCGAGTAATAAGGATAAACTACCTAAACTACCTTCGCCTCCTCTATGTGTATCTACCAGTTTGACTGCAGCTGCGGAGCCAGCTACATCGGGCGAACAATTAGGCAGGTTCATCATCGTATTTCCGAACATCATCCGGCATGGTTAAGCAAGGGACAGACAAAATCTATTCGTAGCTCTATTTTAGCCCACCTTGTAGATAGTGAGCATAAGGTTGATGTTAATACTGCATTTAAAATTATTTATCGCATTCCTACTAATCTTAATTTTGCTTTACGAGTTCGTCTTCTACATACAGCTGAAGCAATAGGAATCCACCTGAAGAAGCCAAACTTGTGTGTCCAGAAGAAATTTGTACAGCCACTTTCCTTACCTTGGCCATCGTTACATGACTGTATAAACCGGACTACTCCATCACCCTCCCCCTAGAATAATTTTTCTTTTTAAAAACTATAATTGTCCAAATTATTTTATTTTTCTGACTACTTCATCTTTAATTACGTGTTATCCTTGTAAAAATTATT
Organism: Trichobilharzia regenti; assembly: GCA_944472135.2. Lineage (NCBI taxonomy): Eukaryota > Metazoa > Platyhelminthes > Trematoda > Strigeidida > Schistosomatidae > Trichobilharzia > Trichobilharzia regenti. The sequence continues at coordinate 26,871,014 of OX235267.1, forward strand.
TTATTCCTATGACCACTTACACTTTAGTTACAAATTATCATTGTCCAAATTGTTTTATTTTCTTTAAAAATCTGTAACGTAGACAACCTGTTCACAAGCTTATTCCTTAATTGCCCTTCATTTTTTCCAAAATGATGCATTATGCAATCCAAGTGTTGTAACCATTTCCACCAATTAAGAATAATAATCAGCATCAATTAACTCACACAAATGTTACCTTCACGAGTGAAACTGATCAGACAATTGCATCAGAAAATGTGCATTCAGAAACAGAATTAGTGTTATTTCTGAGTGTTCATTTTCTTATATTGATTTTTATGCAAATGTCTAATCAGCTTCACTCATGTATGCACATGAAGTAAAACGTTTTCGGAGGGATTGATATGATTATCACCAATAGTTTGTGCTTGAAACGTCGTCAATTATCATCACTGTACGACACTGTGTGATTTATGAAAATACAATCTTATCCATAATGGAGTTAGTTCTACGCTTCCACAATTCCCAAGTTTTACTCTTATATGAAAAGCGTTGACAAAGTCTTTACTGTGAACAAAGAGATATATTTAAAATCAACATCAACTTGATGTGCACAAATCTCAGCACAAATCAGCCTGACATCCTACTCGAATCGTATGCTCACGATGACAATCTGTTCGCATTTATTGATGAACTGACACATTTAGAGAAATAACAATATCCACTGCAACACTCAGAATTAGCCAAACAGAGAAAATCGTTCTCCAGACATTTAACACACTTTCCATTGGCGAATCCTTCCAACCTGCAAACCAGGCCATCGCAGCAAGGATGGAAAATTGTCCGGTCACACCATCGACCCAACTCTCCACAAGATGATGCACTGACTAAATGGAAGAAAAGACAAAGATATATATATATATTATATGTGTGTGTGTAGTGTAATTGCACACTCCTCATCATGAATTAAAGTTTCTGTGGGCGTTTCATAAGAGTGAGGCGATGTGTAAGTGGAAGGGATTTGTTCGAAGTGATGAGGTTGATTGATTCGAGCAATGAACTCACAGCTGATAAGTCAGCACTCAATCGTCGCCCTGATCTGAATCATCACTGCCGAATAAGTCCCACTCACAAAATGCGTGTTGGTCAAATCCTGAGTTGTGCGAAATCTGTCATGTGTATCAAGGCTAAGTCAACTGAGTCCATCCACAAGGGTTCTTTGAATGGATCCACCCATTAAATGGAAACTCAGAAACGTGATATTTGGGTGAAGAGTGAGCGACGATTGGGCGTGACAGTGTATTTCCCCAATAAACTCAAATTCGTGATGATGCCTGATAATCGGTATTCAGAATGTGCATTTCACTCAATCCGATATTCACAACGTCAGTGTGCATGATGTGCAACAATGAATGTTGATGATCCGACCCGACAGAGAGTGCCTCCAATGTCATGGAATTAGCCAGGCGACTACACAATAGAGTGTGTATCATCTGCTTAAAAGAAGACTGTATTTGCAACTTCATGCATACGGAAATCAATGAGTCAATCTGTTCATTCGATTTTCAGCATTCATGTGTGTTCCGAGTCAAATATAGGGCTTTAACTATTGTCGTGCACTAGTGTTACTGCTGACTTTACGTGTTTTTGTGGCTACCAACAAGATCGGCCTACCAATTCCCCACTATACAATGAGAATTTGAGGTATGCAGGCGTCTCGAGTATCACCGTGACGAATCTCACTCAGACCTTCTTCTGGACCACAGAGAATTTCATTACATCATTGTGCACATTCCGTAATTCTTCTGTGCTAGAGACATCTCAATCCATCGAACTTTGTCAAAAGATTTATGCACATGCGTGGAGGTGTTCTTATCATCTCTATCTGCACTGATGAAGTTTAATTGAACCCTGCTAACTGTGAATCAAGATTGACGGAAACGAAATCACGTCTGTGGTTCAATGTCACTTTGATGACCAAGTCATAAACCTCGTGGAGTCGATACAACCCTCAAGGTAAGACGAAACATTGGGCGTGAGGAAGGCAAATCCACCGCTGTGAAAGTCTTCATTGTCGCTGAGACCACCAAAGCTCAATCTTCGAGCACCACATTTCATTCGGAATTCTGAGGAATGAGAAAACCACCCCACATGATTTCACAAATACATCTATTCAGTGTGAGTGTTGTAGTCGTACGAATATGAAGCGACATCATTTGTAATACAATGAGAATGAAATGTCCAACTCACTTGTTTGTGGTGGGACTCCACCAATACACATTAAAGGGAAGCAGAGGACAGCCAACAGAACGTATGCATTCATGACGGTGGGGTTGAAATTCGAGTAATCTTAATCTCACCAATATATATATATATATATATAATATGCTTTGATGCAGAATAACCTCATAAGGTGTATCGAGAAAATAATTATTCTAATCTCTCTTTACATAACACGTAAACAATATCATGTGAGTAATGACGATCCTTTTACCCGGTACTAAATCACGTTTGTGTTTTCACTAAATCTAAACACGTCTCAGTTATTTTCACGTTTTTGTGTTTCTGGGTCATTCGGAAGTTCTAAAACGGCTGGTCAATACGCATCCAATGCAGTAAACGGAGACACGTAGGACAGTAAATTACTTCGATGACACGAAACTTATAATCAGCTCAAACGTTATCATTCATGTGTGTTTCATGATGTTTCTGTGACTGAGTCCGTCCATTGAGAGAGTTCATCGATATGGGATTGTGTACATTTCCACGAGTAGTAGATCAGTGTCAGTGATTCAGTGGTAGAACAGTGGTGAAACACCCCAGTGTTCGGGTATTTGACCTCTCCTCGATGCAGTCAGTCACCTCCTGGTGTGGATAATAAGCCTGATAAACAGAGAATGTCAGTCGCGATGCTATCAACCCTGTTCCTTGAAAAGCACTTTGTTAGGGGTAGAGAATATTTGAATTGTTAGCAATGCCCAATTCAATGTTCACAAACCTACACACATCAGAATCCAGATATTGAGTGTGTAATAGATAATCCACTGTATTTTGCAATGCTTTCGATTTGGAGGCGTTCGTGAGGGCTCCCTTCTACTTCAATATGCTGATATCCCGCCTGTTAATTGTGATTGGAATCATGAGATGCTTTTTTCAATTTCGAAGTTTTACGTTTATATTACATGAATTCAGTCTAACGTATGTGTGGGAAATATTGCTATTCTTATGGCTGTGAATATTGTAATGGTTGATATTGAGAGATTCAAGAGGAACACTCATGGAATGGATGTGATGTATAAATGGTCATAGCATACAAATGAAATGTTGCTGAGTAAGTGTCTATTGCAATGTGACACTGTTGTACTGACGCCCTAACTTTTCCATAGTTCATCACCATCCACGTTACCATACTTCGTCTGTCATGTGGCCTAGTGGATTATTGAGAAGCTTCGAAATTGATGACAGTGTTAGTGATGTTGGGTTCAGTGTAGCATGGTTCCTTATTATTCATCTTTTTTCACGTGATTCGTTTCTTATTATACGGAATGCACACTTCAGGTTCATTACCAAGGCAAAACCAAGTCAGATATTTCAGCCGACATGTAAAGTTGACCTACTTGCGTGTAATGAAACTAAGAGAAATTGAATAAGATAATAAAAATCCATCTCTGCCATCTTTCCCACTGTCTCTCATCTTCATTGGAATTTGTTTTCCTTTGAAAACTTCGACTGTGCAACCCTAGTTCAAATATTTTAGAAAACTGTATTCAAACCATGTCGTGAGTGTATTGTGTGTATTCGGTTTGCTCTGTCTGTCTGTCTGTCTGTTTTCGACATAGAACTTTGCACAAATGTGCGGAAGTTCAAGTCGCCACACTCCGTGTAGCACGCGAAGCAAGAGAAGAAAGTATAAGAAAAGCATAATAGAAACTGTGAGCAGAGGGGTGAGACAAAGGAGGAGTAATAACGAAGAACAGTAGCACGCGAAGCAAGAGAAGAAGTCACAAGGAGTGGATGCATCTGCGCTTGCCACTGAGAACGATTTTGAGCCATGTCGCCAATTGTTTCCAACCATAGATTTTTACCGTCCCGAGGACCCCAGCCTGGAAGTCTACACCTTCCTACGTGGCTTAGACCAACTGTTGTGGATTTCATTGACTGGTGCCAAGTTTTTGTTTGACCGCCGCTAGCTATTTTCCAGCCTGACCTTATATCCGCTTACATTGCTCGTCGATGGAAGCGATGGCTTGGCATACGTAACACATGTCCTAACCATCTCAGTCTTTGTAGCTTCACGACTTCGTCGATAGATTTCCCCTGTTTACCTAAAACTCTACGCCTAACCTCAATGTTGCTCACCTTATCATGCCACTTTACACGGGAAATAGAGCGCAGGCACCTATGATCAAAGACAGCTAGTCAGGCTTCTCATGTCTTCCACTCTGAGTAACCAGGTCTCACAACCATAAAGGAGGACTGAGCGGACTGATGAGCAGTACACCCGCCCTTTGGTCGACAGTCGAACACCTCGTCTACGCCAGAGTCGGCGTAAACTGGCAAATGCGGAACGAGCCCCCTGTATCCGTGCTGAGATTTCGTCAGAGATCAGCCGTTGGCACTGGCTGATGGTACTTCCCAAATAAGTGAAGCGGTCAACGTGCTCTACCACTTCACTCCCTATTTTTAAACTAGGCGTCGATGTAGTCCAGTCCTGTAACATCATCTTGCATTTGGCGCGAGCGAATCGCATGCCAAACATTCGTAAATTGCGGCTCAGTGTGTTCAGAAGACTCTGCATTTCGTCAGTGTCTTCGCCTAGAAGGACTATATCGTCTGCATATTCCAAGTCAACGAGATTATTCCCGGTAGCAAGTCAATCCCTGAGTCGCTGAAGTCACCTAGGGTTAAGTCCATTAACACATCTATGATAGAGTTGAATAGAAAAGGAGATAATGGGCATCCTTAACGGACACCACTGGTCGACATCAGTTCAGATGACAGCTCGCCGTAAGCAAGCACCTGGCTGTATGAGTACGAGTAGAGTGCCTTAATCAGTGCAATATATTTTCTCGGAATTCCCTTTACAGCCAAGCATCTCCAGAGAACTTCTCGATCGACAGAGTCGAAAGCTGCCTTTAGGTCAAGATATATACTGATTGATGGACGCCGGTAGGAATGCCTATGTTCTAGAATCTGTCGGAGGGTAAAGATATGATCAGTACACCCTCTTCCTGGTCTAAAGCCTGCCTGGCTCCCTCGTGTTTGTGCCTCCCGAGCACCACTTAGTCTACGCATGATTATTGAGCCTAAGACTTTAGATACTATATTAGTCAAGCTAATCCCTCTGTGATTATCACAGGAAGACTTGTCTCCCTTTTTGTATATGGGGATAATCAGTGACTTACACCAACCCGATGGGACTTCTTCTGATTCCCAGACGCTGCCTAGTACCTCAGTTAATCCAGACAGTAAGCTGTCTCCACCGTACTTAAATACCTCTGGAGTCATTCCATCAGGTCCCGCTGCTTTGCCTAGTTTCAGATTGGTGACGGCTTTAGTAACCTCAGTTAGGGATGGAGGACCTGTGTCTATATCCCATTCAGGGAGGTGTTGGATGCTCGGAAGGTTGAGCGTGGCTGTGGGCCAATTAAACTGCCTGGTGTTGCCTATCCTCGAAGCTTTCTCCATCTCTTTGGCTTTTGTCAGCCACCACTGTTCACGGTCCTTGCGGAGACTTTTCGTAAGTTTCCTCTTGTGCAGCTTTCGCTCCTCATTGAATTCGGAGCTCGCCGGTATAAGTCTTCTAGCATCAATCAGTTCGGATGAGGCGGTGGAGATCCAGTGGTTTTTAATCACCTTTGGGTTTACCTTATTCACAGCTTTTACAGCTGTATCTATGGCTGCCTGGATATTTTTCCAAGCTTCTTCAGGGTGAGCACAGCTGTCGAACACAGATATGTGTTTAGCTAGTTCTTCCTCAAATATGGATTTAGTTTCTTGATCGAGCTGGGGACGTGATGGGTTTGCCGTCAGCTGTTTCCTACGTCCGTTCAGTCGTAAGCCCACCCGAGCGCGGACCAGTGCATGGTCGGTATCTACACACGTGTTCCAGAAGGAGCGACAATCTCCTACCGACCCACGCCAACGATAGCTTATTGCTATGTGGTCTATTTGTGTCCAGCGTTGGTTTGATGAAGGGGGTCTCCAAGTCAGACAGTGTCTCTCCTTGTGTTTGAAGTTAGTGCTTACGAGAAACAAATGATTATCTGAACAGAACTGTAGTAGACGGTCACCGTTGTCGGTTCGCTGGCACGGAACTCCATAGGTGCCACCGACATCCTTCTCAGATTGACACAATTTCCCTACTTGAGCGTTAAAGTCACCAGCTAGAACGACTATGTCTGAGCGTTTAGCCTTTCTCACCAAACTAGACAGCTTTTGGTAGAACTCATCCTTCGTTTCATCTGAACTGCAGTCAGTGGGGGCGTAGGCGGAGATTACGAAAAGGCATCGGCGAGTAGTGCAGTCCTTCCTCCTTTTTACTGACCCGTTCAGACGGACAGCACACATTCGGCTATCTACCGGGATCCAGTCAAGCAGTGTCTTTTCTGCCCTAGTGCTCAAAGCTATCCCTACGCCAGCTAATCCTCGTGAACTAGCTGTGGCATCTCCTGACACCCTCAAGGTGAATTTCGCAGATTCAACCTGTTGGCCAGGTGGGGTTAGGTGAATAACCACACTTGGGTCTTGTATGCGTGTTTCTGAAACACAGCATACATCAATGGCTCGTGATGCCAGGGTCTTGGCTAGTGATGCTTGTTGTCCTATTGGTAAAGTGTCCTAACATTAAGAGCTCCTATATGAAATTGGTGGCGCGGCTTTAAGAGGCTGTCGGTGGTGGTTTTTGGCTTCCATCATTTTTAGTGGACGCAGAGTGGAGAGCAAGTGGAGAGCTATCAAGTCGAGGAGTTGCATCAGTGGAAGGAAGGCAAGATGATAGAGATGAAGATGAAAACAAAGATGAGTGAGTAGTAGAGAGGTTTCGCGTGCGTTTCGGATTGTGAGGGCGATTGTTACTTCCCGGCTGCCCACACCGTGGAAGTTGGTTGCGTGACCGCAGAGCCCAGGGGACAACTGCTTGAGGCCGGTCACACGCGGCCTGTTTTTGTTTGTTCTGTTTTGTTTGGTGTGCCTCAGTAGCATACTTATCACTCCTGCCCTGTGACACGGCAGCAGGGAGCGCGGTCGTTGTTAATCCGGGCCACGGCCGATCCGGCATGAAATTTTGTGATTTTGAATTGGTCATGATGTTGGATTGGGTAGCTGCTTTTTGTTTAACCGCTATCGAAACAACCTGCCTGGCATGGTAGGACCTCAAGAGACATAAGTCTCAGCCAGTATAGCTTGAATAGATCATTGCGGTGTTCAAGCCCGACCACCACGTCAAGGTAGCAGCTTTCGGTCGGGATTCGGTTTGCTCTGCCGATTGGTAGATGTGTTAGATGTTTAGAATCACGATAACTGCCGTGGGACGGGATGGAAAATGCGAAGACGTGGTCAGTCCATGACGTTGCGTCGTGGGATAAGATATTTCTGTGCTGGATTAACATCTGTTGGTGTGTCACCACTTCCTGGATGGGGCGCGCGAGTAAGCTCGAATCGATGTCGGATATGGCCAAGAATCGTAATCAATAGCGAACGTGTTGTAATTTCCTTTTTTCTTCCCTTCCCAATGATAGTAAACGAATACTGTTTGAACTTGGTAAGCATGACTGTTTTCCTTCCAGACGAAGTTCTTTATCCGATTTCAACTTAATTTTTCTGTGAATTTTGATCTATGTTGCTTTATTACTATTGTGTGGCGCATTCTTCTTGGTGCCATATTGTACCAAGTTTTTTCTGCGTTTATATAATAGTAATAATAATAAATAAATACACAATCATCATCTCCTTTAAAAGTAGACAAACAAAATTAAGTGGCTATTTCGTGGAAAAGGCTGACGCAGTTCGCTTTCAAAGTTAACACAATTTGTCATTAACAAACTTAACGTTGAACTATTGAGAGAAAAAATTTCACAGACACACACACACACACATAACGCCGCCTTTCAATTGGATATATTTGTAGCGGCCTCAGTTTTGATCCAGATGAATTGTATTCAGTGATCAGGTTTGGGTTATTTCGAGAGAGATGAGGCTTGTCTTGCAAACACTGTCGAAACATAATTTAAACATGTGATCAGCTGGTGATCATTGTTTTTCATAAAAATGAATTTGATTCACTCCATTGTGTTCACGCATCAGTGTGTTGCGCATTGCGTGGAAACCAACTCTAATTTCTTCCTCGGATAATTTCCGTTCCTCTTTCATTTCTCAGACCACATTAACAGTAAATGATGCCATAGACTTCCATGTTGAGCCGTGATATTCTCCACCAAGAAACACATGGCTAACTAGACTCTCGGTTCGTGGAATGAAATAATGCAGACATATACACATCAGTAAAAATACATTTCAACAGATCTATTCACCAAACTGGACTATCCATCATGTGTGCAATGATGAAACAGTGTGTTTCATTCACGACAAATTTTCACTCTTAGATGACAGAAATGTAGAAATACGATGGTGTTATTGATGTACCGCGACAGTTGAGGAGAAGGCGACAAGCTACACTGATTCGTGGTCAAACAATTCCCAGAATGGAGAATCTTTAGTGAAACACTATCAGTTTCGCTTCTTCAAATCCGTGACTTCGGAATGGTAGAGAGCACTCAATGCACTACACAGTACAATCGATTATCTATATTCATGATCTGGAAATTCTACAATCCATAAGCTTTGCTTTACCAGTGATAATCATTGATATATTCACTATCGCGAGGAAACGAACGTTAGAAATATGATGGAGAACGCCGAATCATGAATAGTTGAGAAGCTATTTTAACACAACAGTGTCCATCATTTATATATCTGAATTTGTCCTAGTAGTGAAAGTGTCAATCTTGTGATAATCGGACTACATTCGGTATTATAGTGACACTAATGAAAAAGAACTCGACTAAGGGTAGTTGTTAATCACTTTTCGACTAACGTCAGGAGTTCCCACTCTACAAACAGCTGACGCCAACGGAATCTGCCTCTTTTAATTCGTGTATCATAATACGAATGTAAGATAACGGTCACAAGACACACCACTCCAGCTAAATTCCACTCACAAACAGCCGGTTAATAACAACACACACACACACACAAGTAACTCACTAATTGAATTATAGATGACAGGCATGTGGATTGCATAATTCTCTTCAATTCGCGTGATGTGGGATAAAAATATGAGATGGTTATGAGGAAACATGAAATTCAGGTTGAAAGTGATTTATTTGCCAAAACTAGAAGGTAAAACTTCAACTATTACATACTACACATTGAAATGTACACAATCCCATATCAAAGAAATCTCTCAATGGATGGAGACAGTCACAGGAACATAATCAAACACACATGAATGATAATGCTCGAGCTGATTATAAGTTTCCTATCATCGAAGCAATTCAATGTCACATGCGTATTGACTAACCGTTTTACGTTTTCTACATCACGCAGAAACACAAAAACGTGAAAATAACTGAGACGTGTTTAGATTTAGTGAAAACACAAACGTGATTTAGTACCGGGTAAAAGGATCGTCATTACTCACATGATATTGTTTACGTGTTATGTAAAGAGAGATTAGAATAATTATTTTCTCGATACACCTTATGAGGTTATTCTGCATCAAAGCATATATATATATTGTGTGAATAAATTGGTGAGATTAAGATTACTCGAATTTCAACCCCACCGTCATGAATGCATACGTTCTGTTGGCTGTCCTCTGCTTCCCTTTAATGTGTATTGGTGGAGTCCCACCACAAACAAGTGAGTTGGACATTTCATTCTCATTGTATTACAAATGATGTCGCTTCATATTCGTACGACTACAACACTCACACTGAATAGATGTATTTGTGAAATCATGTGGGGTGGTTTTCTCATTCCTCAGAATTCCGAATGAAATGTGGTGCTCGAAGATTGAGCTTTGGTGGTCTCAGCGACAATGAAGACTTTCACAGCGGTGGATTTGCCTTCCTCACGCCCAATGTTTCGTCTTACCTTGAGGGTTGTATCGACTCCACGAGGTTTATGACTTGGTCATCAAAGTGACATTGAACCACAGACGTGATTTCGTTTCCGTCAATCTTGATTCACAGTTAGCAGGGTTCAATTAAACTTCATCAGTGCAGATAGAGATGATAAGAACACCTCCACGCATGTGCATAAATCTTTTGACAAAGTTCGATGGATTGAGATGTCTCTAGCACAGAAGAATTATGGAATGTGCACAATGATGTAATGAAATTCTCTGTGGTCCAGAAGAAGGTCTGAGTGAGATTCGTCACGGTGATACTCGAGACGCCAACAGTTGAAACTTTATTTGACTCGGAACACACATGAATGCTTAAAATCGCATATACAGATCGACTCATTGATTTCCGTATGCATGAAGGTGCAAATACATGCTTCTTTTAAGCAGATGATACACACTCTATTGTGTAGTCGCCTGGCTAATTCCATGACATTGGAGGCACTCTCTGTCGGGTCGGATCATCAACATTCATTGTTGCACATCATGCACACTGACGTTGTGAATATCGGATTGAGTGAAATGCACATTCTGAATACCGATTATCAGGCATCATCACGAATTTGAGTTTATTGGGGAAATACACTGTCACGCCAAATCGTCGCTCACTCTTCACCCAAATATCACGTTTCTGAGTTTCCATTTAATGGGTGGATCCATTCAAAGAACCCTTGTGGATGGACTCAGTTGACTTAGCCTTGATACACATGACAGATTTCGCACAACTCAGGATTTGACCAACACGCATTTTGTGAGTGGGACTTATTCGGCAGTGATGATTCAGATCAGGGCGACGATTGAGTGCTGACTTATCAGCTGTGAGTTCATTGCTCGAATCAATCAACCTCATCACTTCGAACAAATCCCTTCCACTTACACATCGCCTCACTCTTATGAAACGCCCACAGAAACTTTAATTCATGATGAGGAGTGTGCAATTACACTACACACACACACATATATATATATATATATCTTTGTCTTTTCTTCCATTTAGTCAGTGCATCATCTTGTGGAGAGTTGGGTCGATGGTGTGACCGGACAATTTTCCATCCTTGCTGCGATGGCCTGGTTTGCAGGTTGGAAGGATTCGCCAATGGAAAGTGTGTTAAATGTCTGGAGAACGATTTTCTCTGTTTGGCTAATTCTGAGTGTTGCAGTGGATATTGTTATTTCTCTAAATGTGTCAGTTCATCAATAAATGCGAACAGATTGTCATCGTGAGCATACGATTCGAGTAGGATGTCAGGCTGATTTGTGCTGAGATTTGTGCACATCAAGTTGATGTTGATTTTAAATATATCTCTTTGTTCACAGTAAAGACTTTGTCAACGCTTTTCATATAAGAGTAAAACTTGGGAATTGTGGAAGCGTAGAACTAACTCCATTATGGATAAGATTGTATTTTCATAAATCACACAGTGTCGTACAGTGATGATAATTGATGACGTTTCAAGCACAAACTATTGGTGATAATCATATCAATCCCTCCGAAAACGTTTTACTTCATGTACATACATGAGTGAAGCTGATTAGACATTTGCATAAAAATCAATATAAGAAAATGAACACTCAGAAATAACACTAACTCTGTTTCTGAATGTACATTTTCTGATTCAAATGTCTGATCAGTTTCACTCGTGAAGTAATCATTTTTGTGAGTTAATTGATGATGATTATTATTCTCTTGCGTTTCGAGTGTGACATACTGCTTCAACAACACATTTCCACTTTCTTCTGTTTTCTGACATCCTCTTCAGCTAAGTCAACGATTGACCAGATTCTCGTCTCTTCCTCACACGATCTCCTCCATGTCACGCTGGGGCGGCACACGTTTCGCTTCCCATTTTGATTCCACTCGAGTAATGACCTGGCGTGCACTGTCATTTCGCGGCCTACTAAGTCTATGTACGATCCGTCTCCACTTTCTCCTACATATTTGTTGAGCGGTCGACTCTTGGTTGGTTTCTTCTCATACTTTCTTGTTTCTTATTCTTACTGGAAACCTGATCTTCAGTATGGAGAGAAGAGAGATGTTGATGAAAGTCTCCAATTGTCTGTTGGTAATACTTTTCGCGACTTGCCAAATTTCTGACCCATGTAGTAGAACTGACTTTACATTAGTGCTGAAAATGCGAATCTTCTTGTTATGGAGAGTGTGGAAGATTTCACAAACTGCTTCCAGGTTTACGAAGTCGCATCTAGCCTTTCGACTTTAACTGGATTTGACATCTACTTCCGTCCCACCTGTAGTTGAAACGGTGCTTCTCTGGTAATTGAAGGAAGTAACATCTGTTAAATCCATCCCGCTGCTAGTCATTTGTGCTGGTTGTTGTTCGTTTGTTATCTTCATCACCCCCGTCTTCTCTGTGTTCACTTTGATTCGTGTGTCCTCAGCCTGTTCAGCCATTTTGTTGGATTTTTCTTGCAACCCCTCGAGTTTGTATGACACTAGACATGTATCATTTGCGAAATCCAGATCTTCTGGAGTCTTCTCATCGGTCGTCCAGCGTATTCATAACTCCTTACTCCTAAAAGTCTGACGCATAATCCCGTCCACCACAATTTGGAATATCATCAGCAATAATAGCCAGCCAGCTTGTCTGACTCCTGTATTCACTTCGAACGCCTAGCTGAGTTTTCCATTGTGGGTCACTTGACACGTGGAACTGTCATACACATGTTGAATTCGGTTGACAAAGACTTTAGGTACGCCGCAGTGTTGACGTATTTTCGGAATTACTTCACGGTCTACGCTGTCGAAGGCCGTTTTGAAGTTGATGGAGTTGAAGTGTAGGTTTGACAGCGATTCAATGCTTTGTTCGATGACGATGAGTAGAGTCGTATCTTGATTAGCACATGATTTGCCTTCACTGAATCCAGCTTGTTCCAGTTGGCTGAATTCTGTATCCAGTGCATCCTTTATTGTCTCCAGGATGATGTGACTGATAATTTTATTTGGCGTGGATAGAATCATTATCCCAGGCCAGTCAGTTCTTGCACTGACCCAAGGTGCCTTTTTTTAGTAGTTTGACGAGGTAGCCCTTCTTACTATCAGTAGGTACCTTTCCTTCTTTTGCCAACGTTTTGCAGTCATGGAGTGAGAACATCAGCCGTAATTTCTTGGGCCGTTTAGGTGCTATGTGGGGGATTCCGTCTGGTCCTGATATCTCCCGGGCTTGAATAGCTAAATTGAAACCATGAATTCGTCCTCCTCCCATATTAACTCACTTAATCATTAGGGGTTGCAGGTAAATCCAACAAAATTGCGGAACAGGCTGAGGACACACGAATCAAAGTGAACACAGAGAAGACGGAGGTGATGTAGATAACAAACGAACAACAACCAGCACAAATGACTTGCAGCGGGATGGATTTAACAGAAGTTACTTCCTTCAATTACCAGAGAAGCACCGTTTCAACTACAGGTGGGACGGAAAAAGACGTCTAAGCCTGTCAGAATGAGAATGGTAAGATGCGCCCTCGTAAATCTGAAAGCAGTTTGTGAAATCTTCCACACTCTGCATAACAAGAAGATTCGCATTTTCAGCACTAATGTAAAGTCAGTTCTACTACATGGGTCAGAAATTTGGCAAGTCACGAAAAGTATTACCAACAGACAATTGGAGACTTTCATCAACATCTCTCTTCTCTCCATACTGAAGATCACGTTTCCAGTAAGAATAAGAAACAAGAAAGTATGAGAAGAAACCAACCAAGAGTCGACCGCTCAACAAATATGTAGGAGAAAGTGGAGACGGATCGTACATAGACTTAGTAGGCCGCGAAATGACAGTGCACGCCAGGTCATTACTCGAGTGGAATCAAAATGGGAAGCGAAACGTGTGCCGCCCTAGCGTGACATGGAGGAGATCGTGTGAGGAAGAGACGAGAATCTGGTCAATCGTTGACTTAGCTGAAGAGGATGTCAGAAAACAGAAGAAAGTGGAAATGTGTTGTTGAAGCCGTATGTCACACTCGAAACGCAAGAGAATAATAATCATCATCAATTAACTCACACAAATGTTAACTTCACGAGTGAAACTGATCAGACATTTGAATCAGAAAATGTACATTCAGAAACAGAGTTAGTGTTATTTCTGAGTGTTCATTTTCTTATATTGATTATATTTTATGCAAATGTCTAATCAGCTTCACTCATGTATGTACATGAAGTAAAACGTTTTCGGAGGGATTGATATGATTATCACCAATAGTTTGTGCTTGAAACGTCATCAATTATCATCACTGTACGACACTGTGTGATTTATGAAAATACAATCTTATCCATAATGGAGTTAGTTCTACGCTTCCACAATTCCCAAGTTTTACTCTTATATGAAAAGCGTTGACAAAGTCTTTACTGTGAACAAAGAGATATATTTAAAATCAACATCAACTTGATGTGCACAAATCTCAGCACAAATCAGCCTGACATCCTACTCGAATCGTATGCTCACGATGACAATCTGTTCGCATTTATTGAGGTATCGACACATTTAGAGAAAAAACAATATCCACTGCAACACTCAGAATTAGCCAAACAGAGAAAATCGTTCTCCAGACATTTAACACACTTTCCATTGGCGAATCCTTCCAACCTGCAAACCAGGCCATCGCAGCAAGGATGGAAAATTGTCCGGTCACACCATCGACCCAACTCTCCACAATTTGCTGCACTGACTAAATGGAAGATAAAAAAAGATATATACATATATATATATGTGTGTGTAGTAGTGAATATGCACACTCCTCATCATGAATTAAAGTTTCTGTGGGCGTTTCCCAAGAGTGAGGCGATTTGTAAGTGGATGTGATTTGTTCGAAGTGATGAGGTTGATTGATTCGAGCAATGAACTCACAGCTGATAAGTCAGCACTCAATCGTCGCCCTGATCTGAATCATCACTGCCGAATAAGTCCCACTCACAAAATGCGTGTTGGTCAAATCCTGAGTTGTGCGAAATCTGTCATGTGTATCAAGGCTAAGTCAACTGAGTCCATCCACAAGGATTCTTTGAATGGATCCACCCATTAAATGGAAACTCAGAAACGTGATATTTGGGTGAAGAGTGAGCGACGATTGGGCGTGACAGTGTATTTCCCCAATAAACTCAAATTCGTGATGATGCCTGATAATCGGTATTCAGAATGTGCATTTCACTCAATCCGATATTCACAACGTCAGTGTGCATGATGTGCAACAATGAATGTTGATGATCCGACCCGACAGAGAGTGCCTCCAATGTCATGGAATTAGCCAGGCGACTACACAATAGAGTGTGTATCATCTGCTTAAAAGAAGACTGTATTTGCACTTCATGCATACGTAAATCAATGAGTCAATCTGTATATCCGATTTTCAGCATTCATGTGTGTTCCGAGTCAAATATAGGGCTTTAACTATTGTCGTGCACTAGTGTCACTGCTGACTTTACGTGTTTTGTGGCTACCAACAAGATCGGCCTACCAATTCTCCTCACTATACAATGAGAATTTGAGGTATGCAGGCGTCTCGAGTATCACCGTGACGAATCTCACTCAGACCTTCTTCTGGACCACAGAGAATTTCATTACATCATTGTGCACATTCCGTAATTCTTCTGTGCTAGAGACATCTCAATCCATCGAACTTTGTCAAAAGATTTATGCACATGCGTGGAGGTGTTCTTATCATCTCTATCTGCACTGATGAAGTTTAATTGAACCCTGCTAACTGTGAATCAAGATTGACGGAAACGAAATCACGTCTGTGGTTCAACGTCATTTAAATAACCTAGTCATATAACTCCCACAGTTTTGAATTGACCCCAGTGTGCGCAGACCGTTGGGCGTGAGGATGAAAAATCCACCGCTGTGAAGTTCTCTTTCGTCGCTGAGACCACCAACGCTCACT
Source organism: Trichobilharzia regenti (assembly GCA_944472135.2). NCBI lineage: Eukaryota > Metazoa > Platyhelminthes > Trematoda > Strigeidida > Schistosomatidae > Trichobilharzia > Trichobilharzia regenti. The sequence goes on from OX235267.1 coordinate 26,887,074, forward strand.
CTGCGAGCACCACATTTCATTCGGAATTCTGAGGAATGAGAAAACCACCACCACATGATTTCACAAATACATCTATTCAGTGTGAGTGTTGTAGTCGTACGAATATGAAGCGACATCATTTGTAATACAATGAGAATGAAATGTCCAACTCACTTGTTTGTGGTGGGACTCCACCAATACACATTAAAGGGAAGCAGAGGACAGCCAACAGAACGTATGCATTCATGACGGTGGGGTTGAAATTCGAGTAATCCTAATCTCACCAATTTATTCACACATATATATATATATATATGCTTTGATGCAGAATAACCTCATAAGGTGTATCGAGAAAATAATTATTCTAATCTCTCTTTACATAACACGTAAACAATATCATGTGAGTAATGACGATCCTTTCACCTGGTACTAAATCACGTTTGTGTTTTCACTAAATCTATACAGGTCTCAGTTATTTTCACGTTTTGTGTTTCTGGGTCATTCGGAAGTTCTAAAATGGCTAGTCAATACGCATTCAAAGCAGTAAACGGAGACACGTAGGACAGTAAATTACTTCGATGACACGAAACTTATAATCAGGTCAAACGTTATCATTCATGTGTGTTTCATGATGTTTCTGTGACTGAGTCCGTCCATTGAGAGTGTGCTTCGATATGGGATTGTGTACATTTCCACGAGTAGTAGATCAGTGTCAGTGGTTCAGTGGTAGAACAGTGGTGAAAAACCCCAGTAATCGGGTTTTTGACCTCTCATCGATGCAGTCAGTCACCTCCTGGTGTGGATAAAAAGCCTGATAAACAGAGATTTTCAGTGACGATGCTATCAACCCTACTCCTTGAAAAGCACTATGATAGTGGAAGAGAGTATTTGAATTGTGAGCAATGCCCAATTGAATGTTCACAAACTTACAAACATCAGAATCCAGATATTGTGTGTGTAATAGTTAATCCACTGTATTTTGCAATGCCTTCGAAATGTTTTCTCCTTTCTCCGGTTGTTTACATGGATTTCAGCTACACATTGAAGTTTCCTTGAACTAGGAGATGGTTTGAGTGCAAATGTGCTCCGCTTCTCGACTTTGTATACAGCAGACCAGCTGCGTCTCCACTTCCTTGAGCAACATGGAGAAGACATCTATTTGGTTTGTGGTATGTCCATCAGGCGATATCCATGAAACTTTGTGTGTATCCTTGTGCTTGTACACGCTCCCTCCGATCAACAAATCGTTGTAAGAGCAGAAGTCTGCGAATAATTCTCCGTTCTCATTCATTTCTCCGAGCCAGAGCCCAAGAATACCCAAGATGAATTCTCTTCCTGTATTATCTGCTCCCAGCTTGGTTTGCATTCATATCGCCCATGAGGATTTTGATGTCTCCATTCGAGATGTTGTCCTCCTCCTTCTTTTCCTGTTCCATGTTGTTTGTGGGCGTATAGCATTGGATAGTTGTTACCCTGCTTCCTTTGGAGTTGAATCTTGCTGTCACGATCTTGGATGAAACTGGTTCCCACTGCATTAGTGCTTTGGCTGACACTGGTGACATCATGATAGCCACTCGGCGCCTCAGTGTGCTCGTGGTTGTCATCTGGGTGAGCAGATCGCAGTAGGTCATTGACTCTTCTGTTGACAATGCTGTCAATCTGCATCCATTGCATCTGCTTCTGCAGATACGCAGTACTTCCAAGACATATCTTTGTATCACTTTGGCCACCTGGGAAGCCCTCTCAGTCTCGTGCATTGTACGGACACTTCACTTTCCAATTTATAATCCTGCTTTCATCGAAAGTACACAAATCGGGTGACTGCCTTCCTGAAGGCATTCACCAGCGCACTCTGTGATTTCTACTTTGCGATTCTCGCAAAGAATAGGATTGATGTTATATTAAGTTTAAGTATTTTAAATACATTCTCCGTGATTTGGAGACTCCCTGGCGGTTTCGGAATATTTGGCAGTGTGTGGTTTCCATCCCTACGTCTTCAAGGAGTCTCAGAACCAGCTAGAAAACTCGCAAGCTAGTTAACTAGGCGAGTCCACTCGGTTTACTTGGTTTCACTGTTTATGAATAAAAGTGGTGTTGTGGTTTTACTCTGTCCTGTGGCTTTTCACATTCTGTATTCATGAAATGCACGGTCGACAATCGTCTAGATACCATCATCTACCTACATGTCGTTTATCATACTGGTGTGTGAAGCTTGTATGTGACATTGCAGAAAAAATAATATTATACCTATTTTGTTTTGCATACTTCCTCCCTAACTGGGTTCTTCTTGATGTAGCTGTCAATCGGGTGTCTGCATTTACGGCTGTATAACTGAAGACGTTCATTGGAGGACAGCGTGTGTTAAATGGTATTGCATTTTACAGGCTTCATCATAGTTAGAGTGTGTGTGGTTTTTTTGAGTATTTAGAGTGCAGCTTTGCGACACTTTATTGAAGACAGTTGTAGTGAGATCTGGAATGGAATGTTAGTTGAATCTCATCTTGTATTATGCATCTTGCATTTTAATTACTTATTCCTTTTCCTTCCTACGGGATTTAGGGATTCAAGCTTGAGATGATAATTTCCAGTAGCAGTGGTGTTTATTTCCATGGGGTGTGGTCGCTAGCCGTACAGCGCTTCTTCTCTATTTACCGGCTCAATCGCCGCCATAGAGATGATTGCATCAAGTGCATCTGCCGGCTATCGAACTCCAAAGTACATGCATGGTGTGTCATAATACTGTGTTATATTTGTCACACGTCATCTCGTCGTATACCATGTTAACCTTTCTACATGAGAATTGTTTCAATGGGGTCTTAACTGAGGCATCAGTGTTTACTAGCATTCGCTTGTGTCAAGTCAATGAGTACCTGTTGAAATAAAACACGTATAATGGTAATTGCTGTTTGTGACATTTTCCGGGAAACCGTTTTTCAGGTAATCTATGTATGTATATATATCTTTCTCTCATGAAAAAAGAATACTGGTGAATATTGCCAGTCAGTGTTAAGTGTGCTCACTGAAATCTGAAGATAAAGTGTTCAGTGTTATCGCTGTGGTGAACAATATGACACTGTTGTCTAACCGAGCAGAATATACCCAGAGAAATTCGTACACAGATGCAACATTTCAAGATGCCTCTGTCTGGGTACATTCAAAGGTGTAAAAATACAGGCGATGTCTATTCCAATGAACTGTGGTGGACAGAAATGTGAGGAGGAATGAATAACAAGATGGAAGCAGGAGACGTTTCAATTGAAGTGGAAGATCAAAATGAGTGATTGAATCTGTGCCAGTGAGAATGACTTTGAGTCGTATGATCAACAGTTAACAGACATTGATTCTAGGCATCCCGAAGACTCAGACCAGGTAGTCTTCACACCCCTGCGTGACTAGTTCGAACGAAAGTGAAAGACTTCATAGATTTATGAAAGGTTTGAATTCGATCACCCTCTCGCTGTTTTCCACCTTGGTCTTAAGTCTCCTCGCACATATCAGCAAGAAAGAGCAGTGGTTGTGTGTGCGTAACACGTGTACTGGTCATTGCAATAGATGCACATTCACAGCCTCACAGATCCACTTACGTATCTTACATTATACTCTACGTCTAAACTCGGTGATGCTCGCCACACTTCACCCGTCACATTCGAGATAGAATGCAGACCTCTGGGGTAAATGAAAGCCAGTTTTGCAAGGTTTCCACATCAGCGAATATGAACATTTCATTATTGAATGAGGGTAGTAAGACAATAATCACAGTGAATTATCACACACTTTCGCATGCATAGCACAAGCATGCATCCTTAGCTGTGTTACTGGGAACCTCCCAGTTTTCGTATCACTGTTTACTCAGCTTCAGTAGCTTTGACCAGCATTAACAAATGCGAGCACCATCTTTCATCAATGGAAAATTTGTTCAATGTTATTATGATTATTCTCCATGGAATTTGTCATGACTATGTGCAACGTATGGGGAAATGTTACTTGAGTATCGTCTGTGAATAATGAAAACGCAAATGTGACCTGATAGAGTGAGGCAGCTGCTATAATACTATCTCAGGAGAGGTGGTAAATATCAGAGGTGAAGCATAAAATAATGTACAGGTTTCGCAACTCGACTCGTGTGGCGAGGGATAAGTAGAGGAATGGAATACAAGTGGTGTGCATTTATTTAAAGAGTTGTATCCATCAGCTCCCAGGATGGCTTTCAGTTTGGTGTACAGCTCGTGGTTCTATACAAATGGAAGTGCACTGCCCCCTTTGTTCCACAGTTGGCAGAAACACAGAGACATGAAATTCACTGCCATTGATTGTTCACTGATTGGTGTATGATTGAACCGATGGTGGAGTGATGAACAGCAGCAGAGATGAATATTCATAGATCAGGTCATGTTATGCGACAGACCGAGGTTTGAGATCATACCACCATTTAAAACAACAGCTACCAAATCGGTCAATTCGTAACCTTAGGATGCTTGGTATTGATGAAGTTTGTGGAATCGCGTTGAATAAATTCAGTATCTGTGTATCGATGTGAAAACTGATCACTTCGGGTGTGTGGTTTTGAGTGATGTCAATCTACGGAAAATCACTTTTGCAATAAAACATGATCTACAATGACTGATGCGTGAAGCGTACATGTACACGGCTGCATGTACAATCCCTCATTTTCATCCATATTTAGTAGGTGATTAGATTGGTCGAGTCAATCAGCTGCACGATTAAAGCTGCATAACGGGAAGCTGTGTGGAATGATTGGCTTCATTGTGTATATGACAGCTGAACTGAACAATGAAAAGTTGAAATGTTCATAATATATTTGATGCATACAAAAGCTACACGATTTATCACATCAATGGAAAATACGCGCCTGTATATGTTGTGGCGTTTGCTGCTGTGATAGGACTTTTCACTAGTAAGTAAGGGATGTCCAGCGTAATCACAAGATAGACGCTGTGAAATCAGAACAGGTAGTAACGATGGGATGTATAACCATAGATATCAACGGTTAAGTAAAGTGTAGAGGAAGATAGTTCGCGATTAGATATGGGTCAGGTTCACGAGAACTCTTTTTGAAGTCGGAGTGAACATGCACTGTCACTGAAGGATATGGTCCCGTTTATGTCGTCAAAGAAGTAAACAGTAAGAAACAGGATAACATCAATCAACTTCACAAATAGATTTAAGTGGGATAAGGAATCCATAACCAAGCTTCAAGGAGAAATATATACGCAAGCAGGAAAGAGAAGGATTGAGCGAAGAAATATTTATATATATATATATATATTATATAAATTATTAATTTTATTTTATTTATTTTGACCACCTTATCTTTCATTTACGTGTAATTCTTGTAAAGTTAATTTATTCTATCCATTTCCACTTTTCAAATCTGCATTGATTTTCCACGTTAACTATTAACCCATTGACACTGCTTAATTATTGTTAACAAACTTATCGCCACTTGATTGGCAAACAGTTGCATTGTAATTACAATGCTATATATTTGAGAGTAGAGCCAAAAATGAGGATCTTATGGAAAAGCAAATATTTCTTCGCACAATCTTTGTGTTTTCATGATGTCTAAATGGGGAATAATCCTTCATTAAAATCCAAGAATATTGACAGGGCTCCGCTGATAACATATATCAGTAATATGTAATCAGATGTTCATCAGCATGAATTCATCCAATAGCAAATAACATCAGAGAAAGCAAATGATATATCGTTGTGAAAATAAAATGAATACACGAAAGGATCACAGTATGAAGGACAGAAGCAGCATAGCGCGGAAGATTTGTGCAAACGGTGCTGATGGCCATCACTCATCCTAAAGTGAAGGAGGTCTTCCTGCAGATTCAGATAAGAAGTCAATGAGATTGAACACCTAACAGTGTATAGCTGTCAAGTGACATCGAGACCTGTAATGTATCAGTTGGACGATTGGTGGCACACTTCGACATACCTATGGAGAGGCAGCTGGCGATGCTGCAGTTCCGTGTCGAGAAGCCGGGAACGGATGGGGACTCACTAGGTTTGGGGTGTGAAGCTGATGAATCTACTAAGCCGTGCACTCCTCACATCGAGTGAACAGTCGAATTCGCAGCTACTGGAATACATGCTCATCGAAAGTGTTCCAGACCACATTTCACAGCGACCAAAACTTGTTCACGCTGAACAACCTACTGATATCAGTAAGCTAGTCAAGGTGACGAGATAGCTATCGACCACAACCGTAGCCACAATAGAACCATCGAAATCGGACGAATGTGAACCGAATGTTGAAGATTCGCAGCCTGAAGTAGCAGCACTACAAAGGAGTGACAGTGAACACGGATGCCTTGAATGTGACAAAGTGGGACACTGGAGGAAACATTGGCCAGAAAGAAGGGTAAGAAATCATTTCAGACAGTACAGTGAGTGTGTGTTCTTTCTCTTCCGTGAGACTAGAAATGGTGTGAGCTATTAGGTAGAGGGGGAAGCAATGTTTTCTAACTTTCGACGAATGGATGAGATGTTACAGGGTGAAATTGCTGATGAAGTTGACAGGCCTGATAACATTCCACTGCCTTTACTGAAGAAAGCAAATGGCAAGTGGAGACACTCCGTCGATTTCCAACAGCTAAGCAGCAATGACACAGCTCAGACCGTGTTCTCTGCCAACTGTAGTGGACACCTAGGATCTCCTTCAAAGCACGAACGTTTTATGGTGCTTGACCTCCGGTCTCTATACTGACAGATACGGATGAGATGGAGCGACAGAGATAAGACGGCGCTCATTGTGAGACAGAAACTATTTCGGTGAAAACGCATCCCATTTGGACCAGCAGCTGCACCGTTCACCTTCAAACCAATGATCTTGTTGCTTAGAAATTTGAAGAATGTGGAGCTGATCGGTGATGATCTCGTCATGTACAGTGAAAAAGAAAGCGACCATGTGAACCATGTCGAAGGCAAGTTAAAATGTAATGAATTTTTCGGATTGCTCATCACCCCACGAAACAAAATCTCTGATAGTCAAACGTAGTAATACACGTTTGGATGATAAAATAGGTAACGGTGGGACAAAACCACTACGGGAGAAAATTTCGCCGTCAAAGACCATTACGGCCCGAAATTCCGAGAAAAAGCTGTGGCAGTTTCCGGGAGAGAAGGGTTTCGATTTTTGAAAACTCCAAAGAGATAGCAGCGCGCTCGCTGTACAGGCCATTAAGTGAGTAGAATTTTGGTTTTTCAGAAGGTATTCTACAGCATTAAACGCCTTTTGCACAAGCAGAAAATGACTTTGAAACTTCCCGTATCCGAGGAACATTTCACACTGACCACAGATACGAGTGGCTATGGCATTGGTGCAGTACTTACACAGGGTGATGCAGTTGTCGAATACGCCAGTCGTCCTTTATCACACACAGAACAGAAGGATTCAACGATAAAGAAAGGAAGTTTAGCAATAATATAGTGTTTCAATAAAGATTTGCATTCCGGGAATTGTTTGACCAAGAATCATTTTCGCTGATTTCACAAATACATCTATTCAGTGTGAGTGTTGTAGTCGTACGAATATGAAGCGACATCATTTGTAATACAATGAGAATGAAATGTCCAACTCACTTGTTTGTGGTGGGACTCCACCAATACACATTAAAGGGAAGCAGAGGACAGCCAACAGAACGTATGCATTCATGACGGTGGGGTTGAAATTCGAGTAATCTTAATCTCACCAATTTATTCACACATATATATATATGCTTTGATGCAGAATAACCTCATAAGGTGTATCGAAAAAATAATTATTCTAATCTCTCTTTACATAACACGTAAACAATATCATGTGAGTAATGACGATCCTTTCACCTGGTACTAAATCACGTTTGTGTTTTCACTAAATCTAAACACGTCTCAGTTATTTTCACGTTTTTGTGTTTCTGCGTGATGTAGAAAACGTAAAACGGTTAGTCAATACGCATGTGACATTGAATTGCTTCGATGATAGGAAACTTATAATTAGCTCGAGCATTATCATTCATGTGTGTTTGATTATGTTCCTGTGACTGTCTCCATCCATTGAGAGATTTCTTTGATATGGGATTGTGTACATTTCAATGTGTAGTATGTAATAGTTGAAGTTTTACCTTCTAGTTTTGGCAAATAAATCACTTTCAACCTGAATTTCATGTTTCCTCATAACCATCTCATATTTTTATCCCACATCACGCGAATTGAAGAGAATTATGCAATCCACATGCCTGTCATCTATAATTCAATTAGTGAGTTACTTGTGTGTGTGTGTTGTTGATATTAACCGGCTGTTTGTGAGTGGAATTTAGCTGGAGTGGTGTGTCTTGTGACCGTTATCTTACATTCGTATTATGATACACGAATTAAAAGAGGCAGATTCCGTTGGCGTCAGCTGTTTGTAGAGTGGGAACTCCTGACGTTAGTCGAAAAGTGATTAACAACTACCCTTAGTCGAGTTCTTTTTCATTAGTGTCACTATAATACCGAATGTAGTCCGATTATCACAAGATTGACACTTTCACTACTAGGACAAATTCAGATATATAAATGATGGACACTGTTGTGTTAAAATAGCTTCTCAACTATTCATGATTCGGCGTTCTCCATCATATTTCTAACGTTCGTTTCCTCGCGATAGTGAATATATCAATGATTATCACTGGTAAAGCAAAGCTTATGGATTGTAGAATTTCCAGATCATGAATATAGATAATCGATTGTACTGTGTAGTGCATTGAGTGCTCTCTACCATTCCGAAGTCACGGATTTGAAGAAGCGAAACTGATAGTGTTTCACTAAAGATTCTCCATTCTGGGAATTGTTTGACCACGAATCAGTGTAGCTTGTCGCCTTCTCCTCAACTGTCGCGGTACATCAATAACACCATCGTATTTCTACACTTCTGTCATCTAAGAGTGAAAATTTGTCGTGAATGAAACACACTGTTTCATCATTGCACACATGATGGATAGTCCAGTTTGGTGAATAGATCTGTTGAAATGTATTTTTACTGATGTGTATATGTCTGCATTATTTCATTCCACGAACCGAGAGTCTAGTTAGCCATGTGTTTCTTGGTGGAGAATATCACGGCTCAACATGGAAGTCTATGGCATCATTTACTGTTAATGTGGTCTGAGAAATGAAAGAGGAACGGAAATTATCCGAGGAAGAAATTAGAGTTGGTTTCCACGCAATGCGCAACACACTGATGCGTGAACACAATGGAGTGAATCAAATTCATTTTTATGAAAAACAATGATCACCAGCTGATCACATGTTTAAATTATGTTTCGACAGTGTTTGCAAGACAAGCCTCATCTCTCTCGAAATAACCCAAACCTGATCACTGAATACAATTCATCTGGATCAAAACTGAGGCCGCTACAAATATATCCAATTGAAAGGCGGCGTTATGTGGTGTGTGTGTGTGTCTGTGAAATTTTTTCTCTCAATAGTTCAACGTTAAGTTTGTTAATGACAAATTGTGTTAACTTTGAAAGCGAACTGCGTCAGCCTTTTCCACGAAATAGCCACTTAATTTTGTTTGTCTACTTTTAAAGGAGATGATGATTGTGTATTTATTTATTATTATTACTATTATATAAACGCAGAAAAAACTTGGTACAATATGGCACCAAGAAGAATGCGCCACACAATAGTAATAAAGCAACATAGATCAAAATTTCACAGAAAAATTAAGTTGAAATCGGATAAAGAACTTCGTCTGGAAGGAAAACAGTCATGCTTACCAAGTTCAAACAGTATTCGTTTACTATCATTGGGAAGGGAAGAAAAAAGGAAATTACAACACGTTCGCTATTGATTACGATTCTTGGCCATATCCGACATCGATTCGAGCTTACTCGCGCGCCCCATCCAGGAAGTGGTGACACACCAACAGATGTTAATCCAGCACAGAAATATCTTATCCCACGACGCAACGTCATGGACTGACCACGTCTCCGCATTTTCCATCCCGTCCCACGGCAGTTATCGTGATTCTAAACATCTAACACATCTACCAATCGGCAGAGCAAACCGAATCCCGACCGAAAGCTGCTACCTTGACGTGGTGGTCGGGCTTGAACACCGCAATGATCTATTCAAGCTATACTGGCTGAGACTTATGTCTCTTGAGGTCCTACCATGCCAGGCAGGTTGTTTCGATAGCGGTTAAACAAAAAGCAGCTACCCAATCCAACATCATGACCAATTCAAAATCACAAAATTTCATGCCGGATCGGCCGTGGCCCGGATTAACAACGACCGCGCTCCCTGCTGCCGTGTCACAGGGCAGGAGTGATAAGTATGCTACTGAGGCACACCAAACAAAACAGAACAAACAAAAACAGGCCGCGTGTGACCGGCCTCAAGCAGTTGTCCCCTGGGCTCTGCGGTCACGCAACCAACTTCCACGGTGTGGGCAGCCGGGAAGTAACAATCGCCCTCACAATCCGAAACGCACGCGAAACCTCTCTACTACTCACTCATCTTTGTTTTCATCTTCATCTCTATCATCTTGCCTTCCTTCCACTGATGCAACTCCTCGACTTGATAGCTCTCCACTTGCTCTCCACTCTGCGTCCACTAAAAATGATGGAAGCCAAAAACCCACCACCGACAGCCTCTTAAAGCCGCGCCACCAATTTCATATAGGAGCTCTTAATGTTAGGACACTTTACCAAATAGGACAACAAGCATCACTAGCCAAGACCCTGGCATCACGAGCCATTGATGTATGCTGTGTTTCAGAAACACGCATACAAGACCCAAGTGTGGTTATTCACCTAACCCCACCTGGCCAACAGGTTGAATCTGCGAAATTCACCTTGAGGGTGTCAGGAGATGCCACAGCTAGTTCACGAGGATTAGCTGGCGTAGGGATAGCTTTGAGCACTAGGGCAGAAAAGACACTGCTTGACTGGATCCTGGTAGATAGCCGAATGTGTGCTGTCCGTCTGAACGGGTCAGTAAAAAGGAGGAAGGACTGCACTACTCGCCGATGCCTTTTCGTAATCTCCGCCTACGCCCCCACTGACTGCAGTTCAGATGAAACGAAGGATGAGTTCTACCAAAAGCTGTCTAGTTTGGTGAGAAAGGCTAAACGCTCAGACATAGTCGTTCTAGCTGGTGACTTTAACGCTCAAGTAGGGAAATTGTGTCAATCTGAGAAGGATGTCGGTGGCACCTATGGAGTTCCGTGCCAGCGAACCGACAACGGTGACCGTCTACTACAGTTCTGTTCAGATAATCATTTGTTTCTCGTAAGCACTAACTTCAAACACAAGGAGAGACACTGTCTGACTTGGAGACCCCCTTCATCAAACCAACGCTGGACACAAATAGACCACATAGCAATAAGCTATCGTTGGCGTGGGTCGGTAGGAGATTGTCGCTCCTTCTGGAACACGTGTGTAGATACCGACCATGCACTGGTCCGCGCTCGGGTGGGCTTACGACTGAACGGACGTAGGAAACAGCTGACGGCAAACCCATCACGTCCCCAGCTCGATCAAGAAACTAAATCCATATTTGAGGAAGAACTAGCTAAACACATATCTGTGTTCGACAGCTGTGCTCACCCTGAAGAAGCTTGGAAAAATATCCAGGCAGCCATAGATACAGCTGTAAAAGCTGTGAATAAGGTAAACCCAAAGGTGATTAAAAACCACTGGATCTCCACCGCCTCATCCGAACTGATTGATGCTAGAAGACTTATACCGGCGAGCTCCGAATTCAATGAGGAGCGAAAGCTGCACAAGAGGAAACTTACGAAAAGTCTCCGCAAGGACCGTGAACAGTGGTGGCTGACAAAAGCCAAAGAGATGGAGAAAGCTTCGAGGATAGGCAACACCAGGCAGTTTAATTGGCCCACAGCCACGCTCAACCTTCCGAGCATCCAACACCTCCCTGAATGGGATATAGACACAGGTCCTCCATCCCTAACTGAGGTTACTAAAGCCGTCACCAATCTGAAACTAGGCAAAGCAGCGGGACCTGATGGAATGACTCCAGAGGTATTTAAGTACGGTGGAGACAGCTTACTGTCTGGATTAACTGAGGTACTAGGCAGCGTCTGGGAATCAGAAGAAGTCCCATCGGGTTGGTGTAAGTCACTGATTATCCCCATATACAAGAAGGGAGACAAGTCTTCCTGTGATAATCACAGAGGGATTAGCTTGACTAATATAGTATCTAAAGTCTTAGGCTCAATAATCATGCGTAGACTAAGTGGTGCTCGGGAGGCACAAACACGAGAGAGCCAGGCAGGCTTTAGACCAGGAAGAGGGTGTACTGATCATATCTTCACCCTCCGACAGATTCTAGAACATAGGCATTCCTACCGGCGTCCAACAATCATTATATTTCTTGACCTAAAGGCAGCTTTCGACTCTGTCGATCGAGAAGTTCTCTGGAGATGCTTGGCTGTAAAGGGAATTCCGAGAAAATATATTGCACTGATTAAGGCACTCTACTCGTACTCATACAGCCAGGTGAGGGCTTACGGCGAGCTGTCATCTGAACTGATGACGACCAGTGGTGTCCGTCAAGGATGCCCATTATCTCCTTTTCTATTCAACTTTATCATAGATGTGTTAATGGACTTAACCCTAGGTGACTTCAGCGACTCAGGGATTGACTTGCTACCGGGGAATAATCTCGTTGACTTGGAATATGCAGACGATATAGTCCTTCTAGGCGAAGACGCTGACGAAATGCAGAGTCTTCTGAACACACTGAGCCGCAATCTACGAATGTTTGGCATGCGATTCGCTCCCGCCAAATGCAAGATGATGTTACAGGACTGGACTACATCGACGCCTAGTTTAAAAATAGGGAGTGAAGTGGTAGAGCACGTTGACCGCTTCACTTATTTGGGAAGTACCATCAGCCAGTGCCAACGGGCTGATCTCTGACGAAATCTCAGCACGGATACAGGGGGCTCGTTCCGCATTTGCCAGTTTACGCCGACTCTGGCGTAGACGAGGTGTTCGACTATCGACCAAAGGGCGGGTGTACTGCTCATCAGTCCGCTCCGTCCTCCTTTATGGTTGTGAGACCTGGCCACTGAGAGTGGAAGACATGAAAAGACTAGCTGTCTTTGATCATAGGTGCCTGCGCTCTATTTCCCGTGTAAAGTGGCATAATAAGGTGAGCAACATTGAGGTTAGGCGTAGAGTTTTAGGTAAACAGGGGAAATCTATCGACGAAGTCGTGAAGCTACAAAGACTGAGATGGTTAGGACATGTGTTACGTATGCCAAGCCATCGCTTCCCTCGACGAGCAATGTTAGCGGATATAGGGTCAGGCTGGAAAAAAGCTAGCGGCGGTCAAACAAAAACTTGGCACCAGTCAATGAAATCCACAACAGTTGGTCTAAGCCACGTAGGAAGGTGTAGACTTCCAGGCTGGGGTCCTCGGGACGGTAAAAATCTATGGTTGGAAACAATTGGTGACATGGCTCAAAATCGTTCTCAGTGGCAAGCGCAGATGCATCCACTCCTTGTGACTTATGATCTCCAATGAAACTGTTTTGTTCTTCGTTATTACTCCTCCTTTGTCTCACCCCTCTGCTCACAGTTTCTATTATGCTTTTCTTATACTTTCTTCTCTTGCTTCGCGTGCTACACGGAGTGTGGCGACTTGAGCTTCCGCACATTTGTGCAAAGTTCTATGTCGAAAACAGACAGACAGACAGACAGACAGACAGAGCAAACCGAATACACACAATACACTCACGACATGGTTTGAATACAGTTTTCTAAAATATTTGAACTAGGGTTGCACAGTCGAAGTTTTCAAAGGAAAACAAATTCCAATGAAGATGAGAGACAGTGGGAAAGATGGCAGAGATGGATTTTTATTATCTTATTCAATTTCTCTTAGTTTCATTACACGCAATTAGGTCAAATTTATGTTCATTGGAGAACGGCGTGTGTTAAATGGTATTGCATTTTACAGGCTTCATCATAGTTAGGAGTGTGTGTGGTTTCTTTGAGTATGTAGAGTGCAGCTTTGCGACACTTTATTGAAGACAGTTGTAGTGAGATCTGGAATGGAATGTTAGTTGAATCTCATCTTGTATTATGCATCTTGCATTTTAATTACTTATTCCTTTTCCCTCGTACGGGATTTAGGGATTCAAGCTTGAGATGATAATTTCCAGTAGCAGTGGTGTTTATTTCCATGGGGTGTGGTCGCTAGCCGTACAGCGCTTCTTCTCTATTTACCGGCTCAATCGCCGACATAGAGATGATTGCATCAAAAGCATCTGGCGGCTATCGAACTCCAAAGTACATGCATGGTGTGTCATAATACTGTGTTATATTTGTCACACGTCATCTCGTCGTATACCATGTTAACATATCTACATGAGGATTGTTTCAATGGGGTCAAAATTGGGGCATCATTACTAACTAGCATTCGTTTGTGACCAGGCGTATAATAGTAATTCCTGTTTAGGACATTTTCGCGGAAACCGTTTTTCAGGTAATCTATGTATGTAGGTATGTATTTATGTATATATCTGTCTCTCATAAGCAGAGAATACTGATTAACACAGCCAGTCAGTGTTTAGTGTGTTCACTGAAATCTGAAGATAAAGGGTTCAGTGTTATCGCTGTGGTGAACAATTTGACACTGTTGTCTACACGAGCAGAATGTAACCACAGAGTCACATATTATCGAATGATTGACTGAGTTTCCAAATGGAACTTCGTACACAGATGCAACAATTCAGGATGCCTCTGTCTGGGCACATTCAAAGGTGTAAAAATACAGGCGATGTCTATTCCAATGAACTGTGATGGGCAGAAATGTGAGGAGGAATGAATAACAAGATGGAAGCAGGAGACGTTTCAATTGATGTGGAAGGTCAGAATGTGTGATTGAATCTGTGCCAGTGAGAATGACTTTGAGTCGTATGATCAACAGTTTACAGACATTGATTCTAGGCATCCCGAAGACTCAGACCAGGTAGTCTTCACACCCGTGCGTGACTAGTTCGAACCGAAAGTGAAACGAGGACGACGCAATGAACATCCTTGACAAGTTTAATGATGCCCATTCAGCAATAAATTTTACTATAGAGAAAGAAAGTAATGACTGTATCTCATTCCTAGACGTCTTCATGGCAAGGAAAGAAGATGGCACACTAAGAAGGAGTGTGTACAGGAAACCTACTACAACAGGACAGTACACTCATTTTTTGAGTTTTGTACCTTTGAAATATAAACGCAACCTGGTAAAGTGTCTGGTTCATAGAGCTAGGTTAATCTGTTCAGACGACTGCTTCAATGAGGAGCTTGAGATTATTAGAGAATTACTTAGAAAAAATGGTTATCCAGATACGTGTATTGAGAAAAATATGAATTCATCACCTAGGACAGTGACTATGGCAACAGTTCCGAAAAAACCACTGTTCATAAAACTTCAGTTCCTCGGCGACAACATCAGCGAAATAATAACGCAGCGACTGAGGAATGCAGTTAAAAGAGCTTATTATGCAGCAGAGGTACACTGTCTCTTCACGACCACACCTATCCTACGTTCGAGTAATAAGGATAAACTACCTAAACTACCTTCGCCTCCTCTATGTGTATCTACCAGTTTGACTGCAGCTGCGGAGCCAGCTACATCGGGCGAACAATTAGGCAGGTTCATCATCGTATTTCCGAACATCATCCGGCATGGTTAAGCAAGGGACAGACAAAATCTATTCGTAGCTCTATTTTAGCCCACCTTGTAGATAGTGAGCATAAGGTTGATGTTAATACTGCATTTAAAATTATTTATCGCATTCCTACTAATCTTAATTTTGCTTTACGAGTTCGTCTTCTACATACAGCTGAAGCAATAGGAATCCACCTGAAGAAGCCAAACTTGTGTGTCCAGAAGAAATTTGTACAGCCACTTTCCTTACCTTGGCCATCGTTACATGACTGTATAAACCGGACTACTCCATCACCCTCCCCCTAGAATAATTTTTCTTTTTAAAAACTATAATTGTCCAAATTATTTTATTTTTCTGACTACTTCATCTTTAATTACGTGTTATCCTTGTAAAAATTATTTTATTCCTATGACCACTTACACTTTAGTTACAAATTATCATTGTCCAAATTGTTTTATTTTCTTTAAAAATCTGTAACGTAGACAACCTGTTCACAAGCTTATTCCTTAATTGCCCTTCATTTTTTCCAAAATGATGCATTATGCAATCCAAGTGTTGTAACCATTTCCACCAATTAAGAATAATAATCAGCATCAATTAACTCACACAAATGTTAACTTCACGAGTGAAACTGATCAGACAATTGCATCAGAAAATGCACATTCAGAAACAGAATTAGTGTTATTTCTGAGTGTTCATTTTCTTATATTGATTGTTATGCAAATGTCTAATCAATTTCACTCATGTATGCACATGAAGTAAAACGTTTTCGGAGGGATTGATATGATTATCACCAATAGTTTGTGCTTGAAACGTCGTCAATTATCATCACTGTACGACACTGTGTGATTTATGAAAATACAATCTTATCCATAATGGAGTTAGTTCTACGCTTCCACAATTCCCAAGTTTTACTCTTATATGAAAAGCGTTGACAAAGTCTTTACTGTGAACAAAGAGATATATTTAAAATCAACATCAACTTGATGTGCACAAATCTCAGCACAAATCAGCCTGACATCCTACTCGAATCGTATGCTCACGATGACAATCTGTTCGCATTTATTGATGAACTGACACATTTAGAGAAATAACAATATCCACTGCAACACTCAGAATTAGCCAAACAGAGAAAATCGTTCTCCAGACATTTAACACACTTTCCATTGGCGAATCCTTCCAACCTGCAAACCAGGCCATCGCAGCAAGGATGGAAAATTGTCCGGTCACACCATCGACCCAACTCTCCACAAGATGATGCACTGACTAAATGGAAGAAAAGACAAAGATATATATATATTGTGTGTGTGTGTAGTGTAATTGCACACTCCTCATCATGAATTAAAGTTTCTGTGGGCGTTTCATAAGAGTGAGGCGATGTGTAAGTGGAAGGGATTTGTTCGAAGTGATGAGGTTGATTGATTCGAGCAATGAACTCACAGCTGATAAGTCAGCACTCAATCGTCGCCCTGATCTGAATCATCACTGCCGAATAAGTCCCACTCACAAAATGCGTGTTGGTCAAATCCTGAGTTGTGCGAAATCTGTCATGTGTATCAAGGCTAAGTCAACTGAGTCCATCCACAAGGGTTCTTTGAATGGATCCACCCATTAAATGGAAACTCAGAAACGTGATATTTGGGTGAAGAGTGAGCGACGATTGGGCGTGACAGTGTATTTCCCCAATAAACTCAAATTCGTGATGATGCCTGATAATCGGTATTCAGAATGTGCATTTCACTCAATCCGATATTCACAACGTCAGTGTGCATGATGTGCAACAATGAATGTTGATGATCCGACCCGACAGAGAGTGCCTCCAATGTCATGGAATTACCCAGGCGACTACACAATAGAGTGTGTATCATCTGCTTAAAAGAAGACTGTATTTGCACCTTCATGCATACGGAAATCAATGAGTCAATCTGTTCATTCGATTTTCAGCATTCATGTGTGTTCCGAGTCAAATATAGGGCTTTAACTATTGTCGTGCACTAGTGTTACTGCTGACTTTACGTGTTTTTGTGGCTACCAACAAGATCGGCCTACCAATTCTCCCCACTATACAATGAGAATTTGAGGTATGCAGGCGTCTCGAGTATCACCGTGACGAATCTCACTCAGACCTTCTTCTGGACCACAGAGAATTTCACTACATCATTGTGCACATTCCGTAATTCTTCTGTGCTAGAGACATCTCAATCCATCGAACTTTGTCAAAAGATTTATGCACATGCGTGGAGGTGTTCTTATCATCTCTATCTGCACTGATGAAGTTTAATTGAACCCTGCTAACTGTGAATCAAGATTGACGGAAACGAAATCACGTCTGTGGTTCAATGTCACTTTGATGACCAAGTCATAAACCTCGTGGAGTCGATACAACCCTCAAGGAAAGACGAAACATTGGGCGTGAGGAAGGCAAATCCACCGCTGTGAAAGTCTTCATTGTCGCTGAGACCACCAAAGCTCAATCTTCGAGCACCACATTTCATTCGGAATTCTGAGGAATGAGAAAACCACCACCACATGATTTCACAAATACATCTATTCAGTGTGAGTGTTGTAGTCGTACGAATATGAAGCGACATCATTTGTAATACAATGAGAATGAAATGTCCAACTCACTTGTTTGTGGTGGGACTCCACCAATACACATTAAAGGGAAGCAGAGGACAGCCAACAGAACGTATGCATTCATGACGGTGGGGTTGAAATTCGAGTAATCTTAATCTCACCAATTTATTCACATATATATATATATATGCTTTGATGCAGAATAACCTCATAAGGTGTATCGAGAAAATAATTATTCTAATCTCTCTTTACATAACACGTAAACAATATCATGTGAGTAATGACGATCCTTTCACCTGGTACTAAATCACGTTTGTGTTTTCACTAAATCTAATTATCTAATGATTGACTGAGTTTGCACATGGAACTTTGTACACAGATGTTCGCGAGAACTCCCTCCGAAGTCGGAGCGAACATTCACTGTCACTGAGCGACATGGTCCTCTTTATATCGTCAAAAAAGAGAAATAATTGGAAACTGAATAACATCAATCAACACCAGAATTGTATTTTAGTGGGATAAGGAATCCAGAACCAAGCTTCAAGAGGAAAGGATAAATCCAAATAGGTCGAAGCGGCTTCCCTGAAAACTGACTGATACGGAGACGAGTGTGACATGTGCTACTGATAACATTTATCAGTGGAATGCAAAAAGACGTTCATCAGCATGAATTCATCCAATAGCAAATAACATCAGAGAAAGCAAATTATATATCGTTGTGAAAATAAAATGAATACACGAAAAGTTAACACTATGAAGGACAGAAGCAGCATAGCGCGGAAGATCTGTGCAAACGGTGCTGATGGCCATCACTGATCTTAGAGGAAGGAGGTCTATCTGGGGATTCAGATGAGAGTCACCCTACAGTGTGAAGATGTCAGGTGACAGCGAGGCCTGTAAGGTATCAGTTGGGTGATTGGTGGCAGACTTCGACAGACCAATGGAGAGGCAGCTGGCGATGCTGCAGTTCCGTGTCGAGAAGTCAGGAACGGATGGGGACTCGCTAGTGTTGGCAGTGAAGCTGATGAATCTACTAAGCCGTGCACTCCTCACATCGAGTGAACAGTCGAATTCGCAGCTACTGGAATACATGCTCATCGAAAGTGTTCCAGACCACATTTCACAGCGACCAAAACTTGTTCACGCTGAACAACCTACTGATATCGGTAAGCTAGTCAAGGTGACGAGATAGCTGTCGAGCACAACGGTAGCCACAATAGAACCATCGAAATCGGACGAATGTGAACCGAATGTTGAAGATTCGCAGCCTGAAGTAGCAGCACTACAAAGGAGTGACAGTGAACACGGATGCCCTGAATGTGACAAAGTGGGACACTGGAGGAAACATTGGCCAGAAAGCGACCATGTGAACCATGTCGAAGGCGAGTTAAAATGTAATGAAGTGTTCGGATTGCTCATCACCCCACGAAACAAAATCTCTGATAGTCAAACGTAGTAATACACGTTTGGATGATAAAATAGGTAACGGTGGGACAAAACGACTACCGGAGAAAATTTCGCCGTCAAAGACCATTACGGCCCGAAATTCCGAGAAAAAGCTGTGGCAGTTTCCGGGGAGAGAAGGGTTTCGATTTTTGAAAACTCCAAAGAGATAGCAGCGCGCTCGCTGTACAGGCCATTAAGTGAGTAGAATTTTGGTTTGTCAGAAGGTATTCTACAGCATTAAACGCCTTTTGCACAAGCAGAAAATGACTTTAAAACCTCCCGTATCCGAGGAACATTTCACACTGACCACAGATACGAGTGGCTATGGCATTGGTGCAGTACTTACACAGGGTGATGCAGTTGTCGAATACGCCAGTCGTCCTTTATCACACACAGAACAGAAGGATTCAACGATAAAGAAAGGAAGTTTAGCAATAATATGTGCAATAGATAAATAGAGACCGTATTCCCTCAGTCAACGGTTTCACGGAGAACTGGTCACAAGTGGCTACAGTTTCTGATGACGGTGACAGACCTACGTAGGAAATTGTGGTAGTGTATCCAGTACTTGCATTTGGCTGATAAAAGCTTTCACGGAGCAAGTCAGCCGGTGTGTTTTCTCTCGATGATAGGAAGATTAGGAATGGGTAGGTGGAGTGTCCAGTACAATGTACGAGACAGAGAAGGCTTCCCAGGTAGCCGAAGAGATACAAAGATATGTCATTAGAAGTGCAGATTGAGAGCATTGTCAACAGCAGAGTCATTGATCTACTGCGATCTGCTCACCCAGATGACAACCACGAGCACACTGAGGCGCCGAGTGGCTATCATCATGTCACCAGTCGCAGCCAAAGCACTAATGCAGTGGGAACCAGTTTCATCCAAGATCGTGACAGCAAGATTCAACTCCAAAGGAAGCAGGGTAACAACTATCCAACGCTACACACCCACAAACAACACGGAACAGGAAAAGAAGGAGGAGGAGGACAACATCTCAAATGGAGACATCAAAATCCTCATGGGCGATATGAATGCAAGCCAAGCTGGGAGCAGATAATACAGGAAGAGAATTCATACGGACATACCGGAAACAAAATTGAATAAAGCGTTGGTGTGTAGAGATTGTATTTGTGGACTGGCTCGGAGAAATGAATGAGAACGGAGAATTATTCGCACACCCCTACTCTTTCAACGATTTGTTGGTCGGAGGGAGCGTGTTCAAGCACAAGGATACACAGCAAAATACATGGATTTCTCCTGACGGACGTACCACAAACCAAATAGATTTCATCTCCATATTGCTCAAGGAATTGGATACGCAGCTGGTCTTCTGTATACAAAGTCGGGACAGGAAGCAGATTTCGACTCAAAAAATCACCTAGTTCATAGAAAATTCAATGTGAAGCTGAAATCCATGCAAACAACCGGAGACAGACGAAAACAAGTTGAGGGCATTGCAAAATACAGTGGATTATCTATTACACACTCAATATCTGGATTCTGATGTGTGTAGGTTTGTGAACATTGAATTGGGCATTGCTAACAATTCAAATATTCTCTACCCCTAACAAAGTGCTTTTCAAGGAACAGGGTTGATAGCATCGCGACTGACATTCTCTGTTTATCAGGCTTATTATCCACACCAGGAGGTGACTGACTGCATCGAGGAGAGGTCAAATACCCGAACACTGGGGTGTTTCACCACTGTTCTACCACTGAATCACTGACACTGATCTACTACTCGTGGAAATGTACACAATCCCATATCGATGAACTCTCTCAATGGACGGACTCAGTCACAGAAACATCATGAAACACACATGAATGATAACGTTTGAGCTGATTATAAGTTTCGTGTCATCGAAGTAATTTACTGTCCTACGTGTCTCCGTTTACTGCATTGGATGCGTATTGACCAGCCGTTTTAGAACTTCCGAATGACCCAGAAACACAAAAACGTGAAAATAACTGAGACGTGTTTAGATTTAGTGAAAACACAAACGTGATTTAGTACCAGGTGAAAGGATCGTCATTACTCACATGATATTGTTTACGTGTTATGTAAAGAGAGATTAGAATAATTATTTTCTCGATACACCTTATGAGGTTATTCTGCATCAAAGCATATATATATATATATGTGAATAAATTGGTGAGATTAAGATTACTCGAATTTCAACCCCACCGTCATGAATGCATACGTTCTGTTGGCTGTCCTCTGCTTCCCTTTAATGTGTATTGGTGGAGTCCCACCACAAACAAGTGAGTTGGACATTTCATTCTCATTGTATTACAAATGATGTCGCTTCATATTCGTACGACTACAACACTCACACTGAATAGATGTATTTGTGAAATCATGTGGGGGTGGTTTTCTCATTCCTCAGAATTCCGAATGAAATGTGGTGCTCGAAGATTGAGCTTTGGTGGTCTCAGCGACAATGAAGACTTTCACAGCGGTGGATTTGCCTTCCTCACGCCCAATGTTTCGTCTTACCTTGAGGGTTGTATCGACTCCACGAGGTTTATGACTTGGTCATCAAAGTGACATTGAACCACAGACGTGATTTCGTTTCCGTCAATCTTGATTCACAGTTAGCAGGGTTCAATTAAACTTCATCAGTGCAGATAGAGATGATAAGAACACCTCCACGCATGTGCATAAATCTTTTGACAAAGTTCGATGGATTGAGATGTCTCTAGCACAGAAGAATTACGGAATGTGCACAATGATGTAATGAAATTCTCTGTGGTCCAGAAGAAGGTCTGAGTGAGATTCGTCACGGTGATACTCGAGACGCCTGCATACCTCAAATTCTCATTGTATAGTGGGGAGAATTGGTAGGCCGATCTTGTTGGTAGCCACAAAAACACGTAAAGTCAGCAGTAACACTAGTGCACGACAATAGTTAAAGCCCTATATTTGACTCGGAACACACATGAATGCTGAAAATCGAATGAACAGATTGACTCATTGATTTCCGTATGCATGAAGGTGCAAATACAGTCTTCTTTTAAGCAGATGATACACACTCTATTGTGTAGTCGCCTGGGTAATTCCATGACATTGGAGGCACTCTCTGTCGGGTCGGATCATCAACATTCATTGTTGCACATCATGCACACTGACGTTGTGAATATCGGATTGAGTGAAATGCACATTCTGAATACCGATTATCAGGCATCATCACGAATTTGAGTTTATTGGGGAAATACACTGTCACGCCCAATCGTCGCTCACTCTTCACCCAAATATCACGTTTCTGAGTTTCCATTTAATGGGTGGATCCATTCAAAGAACCCTTGTGGATGGACTCAGTTGACTTAGCCTTGATACACATGACAGATTTCGCACAACTCAGGATTTGACCAACACGCATTTTGTGAGTGGGACTTATTCGGCAGTGATGATTCAGATCAGGGCGACGATTGAGTGCTGACTTATCAGCTGTGAGTTCATTGCTCGAATCAATCAACCTCATCACTTCGAACAAATCCCTTCCACTTACACATCGCCTCACTCTTATGAAACGCCCACAGAAACTTTAATTCATGATGAGGAGTGTGCAATTACACTACACACACACATATATATATATCTTTGTCTTTTCTTCCATTTAGTCAGTGCATCATCTTGTGGAGAGTTGGGTCGATGGTGTGACCGGACAATTTTCCATCCTTGCTGCGATGGCCTGGTTTGCAGGTTGGAAGGATTCGCCAATGGAAAGTGTGTTAAATGTCTGGAGAACGATTTTCTCTGTTTGGCTAATTCTGAGTGTTGCAGTGGATATTGTTATTTCTCTAAATGTGTCAGTTCATCAATAAATGCGAACAGATTGTCATCGTGAGCATACGATTCGAGTAGGATGTCAGGCTGATTTGTGCTGAGATTTGTGCACATCAAGTTGATGTTGATTTTAAATATATCTCTTTGTTCACAGTAAAGACTTTGTCAACGCTTTTCATATAAGAGTAAAACTTGGGAATTGTGGAAGCGTAGAACTAACTCCATTATGGATAAGATTGTATTTTCATAAATCACACAGTGTCGTACAGTGATGATAATTGACGACGTTTCAAGCACAAACTATTGGTGATAATCATATCAATCCCTCCGAAAACGTTTTACTTCATGTACATACATGAGTGAAATTGATTAGACATTTGCATAACAATCAATATAAGAAAATGAACACTCAGAAATAACACTAATTCTGTTTCTGAATGTGCATTTTCTGATGCAATTGTCTGATCAGTTTCACTCGTGAAGTTAACATTTGTGTGAGTTAATTGATGCTGATTATTATTCTTAATTGGTGGAAATGGTTACAACACTTGGATTGCATAATGCATCATTTTGGAAAAAATGAAGGGCAATTAAGGAATAAGCTTGTGAACAGGTTGTCTACGTTACAGATTTTTAAAGAAAATAAAACAATTTGGACAATGATAATTTGTAACTAAAGTGTAAGTGGTCATAGGAATAAAATAATTTTTACAAGGATAACACGTAATTAAAGATGAAGTAGTCAGAAAAATAAAATAATTTGGACAATTATAGTTTTTAAAAAGAAAAATTATTCTAGGGGGAGGGTGATGGAGTAGTCCGGTTTATACAGTCATGTAACGATGGCCAAGGTAAGGAAAGTGGCTGTACAAATTTCTTCTGGACACACAAGTTTGGCTTCTTCAGGTGGATTCCTATTGCTTCAGCTGTATGTAGAAGACGAACTCGTAAAGCAAAATTAAGATTAGTAGGAATGCGATAAATAATTTTAAATGCAGTATTAACATCAACCTTATGCTCACTATCTACAAGGTGGGCTAAAATAGAGCTACGAATAGATTTTGTCTGTCCCTTGCTTAACCATGCCGGATGATGTTCGGAAATACGATGATGAACCTGCCTAATTGTTCGCCCGATGTAGCTGGCTCCGCAGCTGCAGTCAAACTGGTAGATACACATAGAGGAGGCGAAGGTAGTTTAGGTAGTTTATCCTTATTACTCGAACGTAGGATAGGTGTGGTCGTGAAGAGACAGTGTACCTCTGCTGCATAATAAGCTCTTTTAACTGCATTCCTCAGTCGCTGCGTTATTATTTCGCTGATGTTGTCGCCGAGGAACTGAAGTTTTATGAACAGTGGTTTTTTCGGAACTGTTGCCATAGTCACTGTCCTAGGTGATGAATTCATATTTTTCTCAATACACGTATCTGGATAACCATTTTTTCTAAGTAATTCTCTAATAATCTCAAGCTCCTCATTGAAGCAGTCGTCTGAACAGATTAACCTAGCTCTATGAACCAGACACTTTACCAGGTTGCGTTTATATTTCAAAGGTACAAAACTCAAAAAATGAGTGTACTGTCCTGTTGTAGTAGGTTTCCTGTACACACTCCTTCTTAGTGTGCCATCTTCTTTCCTTGCCATGAAGACGTCTAGGAATGAGATACAGTCATTACTTTCTTTCTCTATAGTAAAATTTATTGCTGAATGTGCATCATTAAACTTGTCAAGGATGTTCATTGCGTCGTCCTCGTTTCACTTTCGGTTCGAACTAGTCACGCACGGGTGTGAAGACTACCTGGTCTGAGTCTTCGGGATGCCTAGAATCAATGTCTGTAAACTGTTGATCATACGACTCAAAGTCATTCTCACTGGCACAGATTCAATCACACATTCTGACCTTCCACATCAATTGAAACGTCTCCTGCTTCCATCTTGTTATTCATTCCTCCTCACATTTCTGCCCATCACAGTTCATTGGAACACCACTGCTACTGGAAATTATCATCTCAAGCTTGAATCCCTAAATCCCGTACGAGGGAAAAGGAATAAGTAATTAAAATGCAAGATGCATAATACAAGATGAGATTCAACTAACATTCCATTCCAGATCTCACTACAACTGTCTTCAATAAAGTGTCGCAAAGCTGCACTCTACATACTCAAAGAAACCACACACACTCCTAACTATGATGAAGCCTGTAAAATGCAATACCATTTAACACACGCCGTTCTCCAATGAACGTCTTCAGTTATGCAGCCGTAAATGCAGACATTCGATGGACAGCGACATCACGAAGAACCCAGTTAAGCAGGAAGTATGCAAAACAAAATAGGTATAATATTATTTTTTCTGCAATGTCACATACAAGCTTCACACACCAGTATGATAAACGACATGTCGGTAGATGATGGTATCTAGGCGATTGTCGACGGTGTATTCATGAATACAGAATGTGAAGAGCCACAAGACAGAGTGAAACTACAACATCACGTTTATTCATAAACAGTGAAACCAAGTAAACCGCGTAGACTCTCCTAGTTAACTAGCTTGCTAGTTTTCTAGTTGGTTGTGAGCCTGCGTAAAGACGTAGGGTTGGAAACCCTTCACCAACAAATATTCCAAACCGCCAGAGAGACTTCAAAACACGGAGAATGTAATAAAAATACAAAAACTTTAATTAACAACAATCCAATTCTACGCTGGAATAGGAGAGGCGAAATGACACAGTGGGCTGGTGAAAGCCTTCAGGAAGGCAGTCAGCGAATTTGTGTTCTTTCGATGAAAGCAAGAGTAAGAATAGGTATTTTCGGAATTACTTCACGCTCTATGCTGTCGAAGGCCGTTTTGAAGTCGATGGAGTTGAAGTGTAGGTTTGACAGCGATTCAATGCTTTGTTCGATGACGATGAATAGAGTTGTATCTTGATTAGCACATGATTTGACTTTACCGAATCCAGCTTGTTCCAGTTGGCTGAATTCTGTATCCAGTGCATCCTTCATTGTCTCCAGGATGATG
Source organism: Trichobilharzia regenti (assembly GCA_944472135.2). Lineage (NCBI taxonomy): Eukaryota > Metazoa > Platyhelminthes > Trematoda > Strigeidida > Schistosomatidae > Trichobilharzia > Trichobilharzia regenti. The sequence continues at coordinate 26,913,575 of OX235267.1, forward strand.
TGACTGATAATTATATTTGGCGTGGACAGAAGAATTAACACAGGCCAGTCAGTTCTTGCACAGACCCAAGTTGCCCTTCTTTGCAAGTTTGACGAGGTTTGTTTTGCCTGTCTCAGGTGGATTTTATAGATTTCACCCTCACATTGATGTTTCTTTGGACTAGGTGATGGTTTGAGTCCAAATCTGCTCCCCTTCTCGACTTTGTATACTGCAGATCAGCTGCGTATCCAATGCCTTGAGCAACATGGAGATGAAATCTATTTGGTTTGTGGTATGTCCATCAGGCGAAATCCATGTTACTTTGTGTGTATCCTTGTGCTTGTACACGCTCCCTCCGACGAACAAATCGTTGAAAGAGCAGAAGTCTGCGAATAATTCTCCGTTCTCATTCATTTCTCCGAGCCAGAGACCAAGAATACCCGAGACGAATTCTCTTCCTGTATTATCTGCTCCCAGCTTGGCTTGCATTCATATCGCCCATGAGGATTTTGATGTCTCCATTTGAGATGTTGTCCTCCTCCTCCTTCTTTTCCTGTTCCGTGTTGTTTGTGGGCGTGTAGCATTGGATAGTTGTTACCCTGCTTCCTTTGGAGTTGAATCTTGCTGTCACGATCTTGGATGAAACTGGTTCCCACTGCATTAGTGCTTTGGCTGACACTGGTGACATGATGATAGCCACTCGGCGCCTCAGTGTGCTCGTGGTCGTCATCTGGGTGAGCAGATTGCAGTAGGTCATTGACTCTCCTTTTGACAATGCTGTCAATCTGCATGCATTCCATCTGCCTCTGCAGATACTCAGTACTTCTAAGACATATCTTTGTATCTCTTTTTGGCTACCTCGGAAGCCTTCTTAGTCTCGTTCATTGTACGGACACTGCACGTACCTATTTTTTTTATCTTGCTTTCATCGAAAGAACACAAATTCGCTGACTGCCTTCCTGAAGGCTTTCACCAGCCCACTGTGTCATTTCGCCTCTCCTATTCCAGCGTAGAATTGGATTGTTGTTATTTAAAGTTTTTGTATTTTTAATACATTCTCCGTGTTTTGAAGTCTCTCTGGCGGTTTGGAATATTTGTTGGTGAAGGGTTTCCAACCCTACGTCTTTACGCAGGCTCACAACCAACTAGAAAACTAGCAAGCTAGTTAACTAGGAGAGTCTACGCGGTTTACTTGGTTTCACTGTTTATGAATAAACGTGATGTTGTAGTTTCACTCTGTCTTGTGGCTCTTCACATTCTGTATTCATGAATACACCGTCGACAATCGCCTAGATACCATCATCTACCGACATGTCGTTTATCATACTGGTGTGTGAAGCTTGTATGTGACATTGCAGAAAAAATAATATTATACCTATTTTGTTTTGCATACTTCCTGCTTAACTGGGTTCTTCGTGATGTCGCTGTCCATCGAATGTCTGCATTTACGGCTGCATAACTGAAGACGTTCATTGGAGAACGGCGTGTGTTAAATGGTATTGCATTTTACAGGCTTCATCATAGTTAGGAGTGTGTGTGGTTTCTTTGAGTATGTAGAGTGCAGCTTTGCGACACTTTATTGAAGACAGTTGTAGTGAGATCTGGAATGGAATGTTAGTTGAATCTCATCTTGTATTATGCATCTTGCATTTTAATTACTTATTCCTTTTCCCTCGTACGGGATTTAGGGATTCAAGCTTGAGATGATAATTTCCAGTAGCAGTGGTGTTTATTTCCATGGGGTGTGGTCGCTAGCCGTACAGCGCTTCTTCTCTATTTACCGGCTCAATCGCCGCCATAGAGATGATTGCATCAAGTGCATCTGCAGGCTATCGTACTCCAAAGTACATGCATGGTGTGTCATAATACTGTGTTATATTTGTCACACGTCATCTCGTCGTATACCATGTTAACCTTTCTACATGAGAATTGTTTCAATGGGGTCTTAACTGAGGCATCAGTGTTTACTAGCATTCGCTTGTGTCAAGTCAATGAGTACCTGTTGAAATAATACACGTATAATGGTAATTGCTGTTTGTGACATTTTCCGGGAAACCGTTTTTCAGGTAATCTATGTATGTATATATGTGTGTATGTTCATATATATGTATGTATGTATGTATGTTTGTATGTATGCATGCATGTGTGTATGTTTGTTTGGATGGATGGATGGATGGATGGATGGATGAGACAAAGATAAATGTGACATATTTCAAGTTAAGAAGAAATTCTTGGCAAACAACAGATATAAAGCGGCTTGTCCGAATCACTGGGCTACCTGAATCTGCGTTCGTTTTAATTAGTCTTGTTTTCTCTAGGCAATGTTCTGATAATCACTCAGTTATGACCGTGGTTCGTCAAGTGTTCTCACACACATAGCGAATCAGCTCATAAATTTTTGCTTCTCTTTTCTCTTGGACAAAAGAAAAATACACTAGAGGATCACTTTGCTCTTCAGCTGTTTCATCAGTGAGACGCAAGATGCGCTGCAGATAGGTGTTCTTCTTTGAACAGCTGTATTTAAAGAAATAGCTATGCAATAAACTAGGCCGAAAACTGTGCATATTGTGTAATCTTATTTGGCATATTCAACCTGTTATTCTTGTTATAGTTATTATCATAACTTTATCACCGTAATTACGAATGTAATAATAGTGTCGTTTATATGTTTACAAGTATATCTGGGTTAGTGCATCATTCTGTTCAATTCATTCCGGCACCTGATGACTCGTGCAGATTTGTAGAACTCTAAAATTGTGAAATGAATCGCAACCACGTCGTTTCCGTTTTTCAATAATTTCTCATCTTTCCGTCTCACGTCGGATAAGTTTATGACATATATCTGTCTCTCATAGTCACTGAAGACTGGGGAGTACTGCCAGTCAGTGTTAAGTTTATTCGTTTAAATCTGAAGATAAACTGTTCAGTTTTATCGTTGTAATGAACAATTCGACACTGTTGTCTACCCAAGCAGAATGTAAGCAGAGTGTCGCACACTGGTGCAACTTTTCAAGATGTCATTGTCCGAACAACATACACAGAGAGGAGAAAGATAAGCGATGACTATTCCGATGAACTGTGGTGGGCAGAAATGTGAGGAGGAATGAATAACAAGATGGAAGCAGGAGACGTTCCAATTGAAGTGGAAGATGAAAATGAGTGATTGAATCTGTGCCAGTGAGAATGACTTTGAGTCGTATGATCAACAGTTAACAGACATTGATTATAGGCATCCCGAAGTGTAAGATTTCGTAGATATATGAAAGGTTTGAATTTGATCACCCTCACGTTGTTTTCCACCCTGCTCCTATGTCAGCTAACATTGACCAACTAGAAATACTGTTGCTCTGGATGCGTTATACCTGGGCCAGTCATCGCAATAGATGCACATTCACAACCTCATCGATCCTTTCACGCATCTCACCTTATACCATGTGTCTTCAGTTGGTAATGCTCGCCATACTTCTCCCCATCACATGCGACATAGAATGCAAATCTCTAAGGTAAATGGCAGTCCGTTTTCGCATGGTTTCCACATCAGCGAAAATAACCATTATTGAATGAGTGTGGGAACAGAGTAATCAGAATGAGTTATCTTACAATCTGTCACTTATCACATATGCATGCATCCTCAGCTGGGCGATGGATAACCTCCCAGTATTTGTATCACTGTTTATTCTGCTTCAGTACCACTGACTAGCATTAACAAATGCGAGTACATTGACGTAAAATCATCTTTCATGAATAGAAAATTTGTTCAGTGTTATTATGATTATTCTCCATGGAATTAATCTTGATTGTGCGCCACGTGTACGAAAATTTTACCTGAGTATCGGTTGTGAATAATGGAGACGAAAATGTGAGTTGCTAGAGTGAGGCTGCTTCTATAATACTATTTTAGGAGAGGTGATGAGAGGTGAATGAAGGAAGGGAATACAAGTGGTTAGTAGTTAGTTTAACAATTGTATCCATCAGCTTCCAGGATGATTTTCAGGATTTAAAAAAAAAAAAATAAAAGTGATGCTTTGGAGCATTTTATGTAACTGACCGGCATTTCTAATCATGCCATCATTTAAAAAATAACGATGGAATCAGGCGATTCGTATGTCAATTTTCAACCAGCGGTACGTTTTAGTCACGATCATATCAAGTCATATGAAATTTTGTAGAAGTTGTCCAACAGTATCCTTATCTACGATATCGTTAGATCCTTTTTTGTAAAAGTCTCTGCAACTTCAAGAATCCTTGTATTTGTTTGTCTTGTGGAGTGTGTTACAATAACGCCCATTGGAAAGATTAGTAAAGTTGAAGTGGTATTTGATTACAGCTATATGGATAATATACTCATCTGCTTTGAGAACGAATGGAATCAGCTGTCAATATTACTACAATACAATGAGAGATATCCACACATCGAATTCATCACACATAAGAAGTGCAATCCTCAAGGAGAACAATTTTCCTGAATGTCGTTACTAGAATGAGGCAAGATATTAAGAGATTCTGGTAGTTAAAGTAGATGGGCAAGTCAGTATATGCATCACCAAATAGGTGAATAAGGAAATATCTTGAATGATTCAAAGATGATATGGATTTTGTTAAGTAATTCAGTGTCATCAGCAGAGAGACAAACATAAGGATGACTGTTATTGCTGAGCTTTGAAGAATTGGTTTGAATGACCTTGGTATCTGTGAATCGATATGAGAAGTGATCACTATGGGTTTGTGGTTTTGAGTGGTCCCCATCCAAGGAAAAGCACTTTTGCATTAAAACATGACGACCGGAAGGATCATTGCAGCTGCAGAAGGTTGTGCAATTGGAGTATGTCACTTTGTCACCTGTGTACAACAGGCGATGATCATCACTTTGCAACAGACATGGTAATGTCTTTCACTTTTGTAATCATTATTACTACCATTTAACGGACAACGAGCAGCGTAGTGACTTAGAGCTGAATCCTCTTGTCCATGATCTTAAATGACAAGCGAAATGTACAGCCTACTTCGGAAGGATTTCGACACCTGCATTGACTTTCATTTCTTCATCATACTGACCTATGAAGATTTCAGGATTTCTATCCCAAGTGAATTCATTTTCAGAGTCTTGTATTCAAACATGCTGTGATAAGTGTTTTTCCTTGTGTACTGGAGCTCTTGAGCTGTATGTACTCTCCTCTTTATGATAGCTTTCTGAATATGAATCCTGCCACAAAATCTTCAGCGTAAGCTATTTTGACTTGGTATCTGTGTGTCAGTGAGGATTGTGATCACTTTGAATCTACCATGGTGATATCCTTCATTTTTGTAAGTATTATTATTGCTATCCAACGGTCAACAAGGTCATCCAGAAGTTCATTTTTTCGACATGGGATGGGGTCATGTGTACACGGTGCTGAGTAGTAGAGTAATGAACACCGGTCTCGCTTTTCTGGTCCACATCAGCGACACCTCTAGTTAAATCTATGATGTGTAGGTAGGTAAGCCAAGTGGCTCCTGTCTTGATTTCTCACATTGATGGTGATATGCTCTTGTTTTCATTGTGTGTGTTGTGTTCATTGTTGTCGTATTGGTGATAGGAGTTGATTATTCTTCCCTAGGTTAACAAATAGGAGAGTCCTGTAGTATTCAATCTGCTCTCATAAATTCCTGTCATTAATGTGCCCATCAATTTCATAGGTCGAATTGACACGCTAGGCAAATCAGACTAGTAGATCGTAATTGTCCTCGTGAAGGACGGAGCAGGTGTCAAGTACTTCTTGTTTCGAAAGTGTTTCTGCAATCAAATTTGGCTGGTGATCAGTCTCGAAATCAATTAAATAGCTGCAAACAAACACTTTAAAATTTCGAAGAAGCGACAGTAGTGAATAAAGAAATAAGAAACATACTCTTAATGTCACACACAAGCGTACAATACAGTGACATTAATTGAGAGTGTTGTTTGTAGGTGTGTAGCATTGGATAGTTGTTACCCTGCTTCCTTTGGAGTTGAATCTTCTTGTCACGATCTTGAATGAAACTGGTTCCCCCTGCATTAGTGCTTTGGCTGCGATTGGTGACATGATGATAGCCACTCGGTTCCTCAGTGTGCTCGTGGTTGTCATCTGGGTGAGCAGATTGCAGTAGGTCATTGACTCTCCTGTTGACAATGCTGTCAATCTGCATCCATTCCATCTGCTTCTGCTGATACTCAGTACTTCTAAGACATATCTTTGTATCTCCTTTTGGCTACCTGAGAAGCCTAGTGCATAATACGGACACTCCACCTACCCATTCTTACTCTTGCTATCATCGAAAGAACATCAATCGGCTGACTGCCTTCCTGAAGGCTTTCACCAGCCCACTGTGTCATTTCGCCTCTCCGATTCCAGAGAAGAATAAGATTGTTGTTATTTAAAGTTTTTGTATTCTTAATACATTTTCTGTGTTTTGAAGTCTCTCTGTCGATTTGGAATATTTGTTGGTGAAGGGTTTCCAACCCTACGTCTTTACGCGGGCTCACAACCAACTAGAAAACTAGCAAGCTAGTTAACTAGGCGAGTCTACGTGGTTTACTTGGTTTCACTGTTTATGAATAAACGTGGTGTTGTAGTTTCACTCTGTCTTGTGGCTCTTCACATTCTGTATTCATGAATACACCGTCGACAATCGCCTAGATACCATCATCTACCGACATGTCGTTTATCATACTGGTGTGTGAAGCTTGTATGCGATATTGCAGAAAAAATAATATTATACCTATTTTGTTTCGCATACTTCCTACTTAACTGGGTTCTTCGCGATGTAGCTGTCCATCGAATGTCTGCATTCACGGCTGCATAACTGAAGACGTTCATTGGAGAACGGCGTGTGTTAAATGGTATTGCATTTCACAGGCTTCATCATAGTTAGGAGTGTGTGTGGTTTCTTTGAGTATTTAGAGTGCAGCTTTGTGACACTTTATTGAAGACAGTTGTAGTGAGATCTGGAATGGAATGTTAGTTGAATCTCATCTTGTATTATGCATCTTGCATTTTAATTACTTATTCCATTTCCCTCGTACGGGATTTAGGGATTCAAGCTTGAGATAATAATTTCCAGTAGCAGTGGGGTTTATTTCCATGGGGTGTGGTCGCTAGCGGTACAGCCATTCTTCCCTCTTTACCGGCACAATCACCGACATAGAGATGATTGCATCAAGTGCATCTGTAGGCTATCGTACTCCAAAGTACATGCATGGTGTGTCATAATACTGTGTTATATTTGTCACACGTCATCTCGTCGTATACCATGTTAACCTTTCTACATGAGAATTTTTTCGATGGTATCTTAATTGGGGCATCATTACTTACTAGAATTCGCTTGTGTCCAGTCAATGTGCACCTGTTAAATTAAAACACGTATTGTGGTATTTCGTGTTTAGGACATTTTCACGGAAACTGTTTTTCAGTTAATGTATGTATGTATATATCTGTCTCCAATATGCATAAAATACTGGTGAATACTGCCAGTCAGTTTTAAGTATGTTCACTGAAATCTGAAGATAAAATTGAAGCAGAATAAGTTTCAATTGAAGTGGAAGATCAAAATGAGTGATTGAATCTGTGCCAGTAATAATGACTTTGAGTCGTATGATCAACGGTTTACAGACATTGATTCTAAGCATCCCGAAGACTCAGACCAGGTAGTCTTCACACCCCTGCGTGACTAGTTCGAACCGAAAGTGAAAGACTTCATAGATTTATGAAAGGTTTGAATTCGATCACCCTCTCGCTGTTTTCCACCTTGGTCTTAAGTCTCCTCGCACATATCAGCAAGAAAGGCAGTGGTTGTGTGTGCGTAACACGTGTACTGGTCATTGCAATAGATGCACATTCACAGCCTCACAGATCCACTTACACATCTTACCTTATACTCTACGTCTAAACTCGGTGATGCTCGCCACACTTCACCCCGTCACATTCGAGATAGAATGCAGACCTCTGGGGTAAATGAAAGCCAGTTTTTGCAAGGTTTCCACATCAGCGAATATGAACATTTCATTATTGAATGAGGGTAGTAAGACAATAATCACAGTGAATTATCACACACTTTCGCATGCATAGCACAAGCATGCATCCTTAGCTGTGTTACTGGGAACCTCCTAGTTTTCGTATCACTGTTCACTCAGCTTCAGTAGCTTTGACCAGCATTAACAAATGCGAGCACCATCTTTCATCAATGGAAAATTTGTTCAATGTTATTATGATTATTCTCCATGGAATTTGTCATGACTATGTGCAACGTATGGGGAAATGTTACTTGAGTATCGTCTGTGAATAATGAAAACGCAAATGTGACCTGATAGAGTGAGGCAGCTGCTATAATACTATCTCAGGAGAGGTGGTAAATATCAGAGGTGAAGCATAAAATAATGTACAGTTTTCTCAACTCGACTCGTGTGGCGAGGGATAAGTAGAGGAATGGAATACAAGTGGTGTGTATTTATTTAAAGAGTTGTATCCATCAGCTCCCAGGATGGCTTTCAGTTTGGTGTACAGCTCGTGGTTCTATACAAATGGAAGTGCACTGCCCCGCTTGTTCCACAGTTGGCAGAAACACAGAGACATGAAATTCACTGCCATTGATTGTTCACTGATTGGTGTATGATTGAACCGATGGTAGAGTGATGAACAGCAGCAGAGATGAATAATGATAGATCAGGTCATGTTATGCGACAGATCGAGGTTTGAGATCATACCACCATTTAAAACAACAGCTACCAAATCGGTCAATTCGTAACCTTAGGATGCTTGGTATTGATGAAGTTTGTGGAATCGCGTTGAATAAATTAGTATCTGTGTATCAATGTGAAAACTGATCACTTCGGGTGTGTGGCTTTGAGTGATGTCAATCTACGGAAAATCACGTTTGCAATAAAACATGATCTACAATGACTGATGCGTGAAGCGTACATGTACACGGCTGCATGTACAATCCCTCATTTTCATCCATATTTAGTAGGTGATTAGATTGGTCGAGTCAACCACCTGCAGGATGAAACCTGCCTGTTGCGAAGCTGTGTGGAATGATTGGCTCCATCGTGTATATGACAGCTGAACTGAACAGTGAAAAGTTGAAATGTTCATAATATATTTGATGCATTCAAAAGCTACGCGATTTTTCACATCAATGAAAAATAGGCGCCTGTACATCTTGTGGCGTTTGCTGCTGTAATAGGATTTTCATTAGTGTGTAAGGGATGTCCAGCGTAATCACAAGATAGACTCTATGAAATCAGAACAGGTATTAACGATGGGATGTATAACCATTGATATCAACGGTTAAGTAAAGTGTAGAGGAAGATAGTACGCGGTTAGATATGGGTCAGGTTCACGAGAACTCCTTCCGAAGTCGGAGGGAACATACACTGTCACAGAGGGACATGGTCCTGTTTATATCGTCAAAAAAGGAAATAATTAGAAACAGGATAACATCAATCAACTGCAGAAATGAACTTTAGTGGGATAAGGAATCCGGGATCAAGCTTCAAGACGAAAGGATAAATCCAAATAGGTCGAAGCGGCTTCCCTGAAAACTGACTGATAGGGAGACGAATGTGACATGTGCTACTGATAACATTTATCAGTGGAATGCAAAGAGATGTTCATCAGCATGAATTCATCCAATAGCAAATAACATCAGAGAAAGCAAATTATATATCGTTGTGAAAATAAAATGAATACACGAAAAGTTAACACTATGAAGAACAGAAGCAGCATAGCGCGGAAGATCTGTGCAAACGATGCTGATGGCCATCACTGATCTTAAGATGGAAGGAGGTCTTCCTGAGGGTTCAGCTGACATGCAAGTGAGATTCGGCACCCAACTGTGTGGAGCTGTCAGGTGACAGCGAGACCTGTAAGGTATCAGTTGGACGATTGGTGGCACACTTCGACAGACCTATGGAGAGGCAGCTGGCGATGCTGCAGTTCCGTGTCGAGAAGCCGGGAACGGATGAGGACTCGCTAGTGTTGGCAGTGAAGCTGATGAATCTACTAAGTCGTGTTCTCCTCCCATCGAGTGAACAGTCGAATTCGCAGCTACTGGAATACATGTTCATCGAAAGTGTCCCAGACCACATTTCATAACGAACAAAACTGGTTAACGCTGAACAACCCATGGATATCAGTGAACTAGTCAAGGTGACGAGATAGCTATCGAGCACAACGGTAGCCACAGTAGAACCATCGAAATCGGACGAATGTGAACCGAATGTTGAAGATTCGCAGCCTGAAGTAGCAGCACTACAAAGGAGTGACAGTGAACACGGATGCCCTGAATGTGACAAAGTGGGACACTGGAGGAAACATTGGCCAGAAAGAAGAGTAAGAAATAATTTGAGACAGTACAGTGAGTGTGTGTTCTTTCTCTTCCGTGAGACTAGAAGTGGTGTGAGCCATTAGGTAGAGGGGGAAGCAATGTTTTCTAACTTTCGACGAATGGATTGACCTCCGGTCTCTATACTGGCAGATAAGATAAGATACGATAAGCTTTATTCCAAATCAGTACTTGTGATACAGAATGGAATTCTCAGCATTTTACTACAATATTGCATCCAGTTAGTACATTAACAATAAATATAGTTCTACATAGATTAAGGTTATCTCAGTCAGTTTTGACAACAACATATTAGCATGTCGGTAGCAAAGCCAAAATTTAAAGAGTGTTTGAAGGTGTTAGAAAAGTAGATACTACTAGCATATTTACTGGCGTAAGCGATAGCAAAATGGTCGAGATATACAGAGTGTGAAAGAACGAACAAGAATGTTTTAAGTAGAGTTTGCAAGGAAGAGAGAAACAAAACAGCACATAACAAAAATAAATACAGAAAGAGAAAAAGGTAGAGAGAAAACGTTGTACCTGTAAATGATGTGAGTTGGAAAGACGAGATCCATTGTTCTACTGACTATTTAATAAGTTAAAGGTTTCCCGCCTAATGCTTTCTTTATCGCACAGAACACGAGCTAGGTAGGGTATGGATGAGTTTTTGTACTTACTAGTGCGGGCATATAGTTTCCTATATAGGCTTCTGGTTTTCCCTGAAGAGATACATGGGGAGAGTTGTGAATGTAGAGGGTGTTGTGAGTCAGATAAAATGGTTTTTGCATGAGTCCATGTGCCTGTCCACCAGAATATTAACAAGCTGGCTAAGTGGCAAACTGCTTACCCTGCTGACAACCTTTAACATCCTACGTAATAAGGTATAGTCTTTCTTCAATAGCCCAGGAAAGACTAAGGGGGAACAATAGAGAATAATAGGCAGAATACGGGAGTTAACAAATTGTAGGAGTAAGGGTTGGGTTACACCAGAATGTCTTAACTTCTTGATGTAGAAGGTAAGACGGAATATTTTCTTGGAAATCGTCAAGATATGAGACGACCAGGAAAGATCAGAAGATAGAGTGACGCCTAGGTATTTAATTTCCGACTTGGTTTCTATTTCACTGCCATCTATGTTGCACACCTCGTGAGTGCTAACCAGTTTGTTTAGGTCAGATTTATGCCTAAAGGTGAAATTAACTGTTTGGCATTTGGAGGGGTTTAAGGTGAGACCGTTTTCCTTGGACCATTGGCTAATTTCTGATAAGAAGCCATTTAGTTTAGAGCAGTCACTTTGACATTTGACAGGTAAAGATACAGTTAGGTCATCAGCATATTTGACAAAGTTAATGTCATTTGAAGACGGTAGGTCATGTAGGAAGAATGAAAAGAGAAGTGGGGAGAGTACAGCACCTTGGGGGACACCAGCTTCAGTGAGCACAGCAGAGGAGGATTCGCCTTTGTATACGGTGTACTGCATTCTGTTTGAAAAGTAGGAATGCAACCAGTTAGTGACCCAGGACTCGGTTTGTGTCATGGAGAGCTTATTTAGCAAGAGACATCTAGGTACAGAGTCGAAAGCAGAAGTGAAGTCAAGAAACGTGCAGCGGACATATTTGGCACCTTTGTCTAATGATGAGACAATACTGTTGTGTAAGACGGCTGCAGCGTCTAAAGTACTCCTACCCTGTCTGTAGGCAAATTGTTTGGGGTCTTCGAAGCTTTTAAGGGAGGGTTCGAGTTTAAGAAGTACTAGTTTTTCCATGAGCTTTAGAAACGGGGAAGTGATGGCAATGGGTCTGAACTTTACGTTCTTGCTATTTCCAGGTTTAGGGACAGGGACTATTTTAATGTCTTTCCATGGAACAGGTACAACGTTTTCGGAGAAAGAAGCATTTAGGATATTAGTTAGAGGAGAACATAAAGCATCTGCACATTGTTTTAGAACATATGCAGGTATGCCATCAGGGCCAAGACTATGTGAGGGCTTAAGAGTTTTAAGACATTTCAAAACATCGAGAGTATTGAAGTCCTGGAAGTTATCAGCTACAAGATTAGTAACGTTAGAAGTGGTTATAGTAGAAGGAGAGCGTAAAAAAGACAGATTAAGAGCATTAACATCACAAGAGGGAAAAACATTACATCGCTTACTATTGCCAGTAATTTCATTGAAAAGTTTCCACATGCTGTTAGGAGATTTGCATGATAAAAGTGTTTGGTTATAGATAGCATTAAGATTTTTGATTTCAGATTTGATTTGAGCATTAATCTTTTTAAGTCCTAACTTGTCTTTGCATTTATATAACATTTCTTTTTGCCTGCGAAGTTGTTTGAGATGGGGAGACGAGAAGCGGTCGAGGCGTTTGAACAGTGTTTGTTTGGGACAGCATATGTCGAGGCAGAACTTAAGATAATCCATTATATTGGTGATTGAGTCATCTAATGTACTTTCATAGAATAGATCCCAGTTGGTATCTTTTAACATGCATCTTAGATTGAGTAAGTTGTCAGATGTGTAGCTTCTTTGTTGTGCTTTCGTAGACAGGTGTGAGAAGATTTTAATATGTGTTTTGCTGTATATTTTTGGCAAAACGCGGACAATGCAGTGATCGGAGTTATGTATCGGTGAACGTCTACGTGTTTCATATACTCCTTCGTCATTAGTAAAAACTAGATCGAGTGTTTTGTCAAGTCGAGTGGGAAATTTGACTATGTTTGTGTGACCAAGAGCTTCAAGAAAGGAGCAATCTGAGGTGTTGAAGTCTCCAGTAATAACGGATAGAGAGTTGTCGAAGTTGGCAGCAGCAAACATGGTGAATTCATCAGCAAAATTAGATAGATCAGATGGAGAGCAACTAGGAGAAATGTACATGTTTGTAATATAGATTTGTTTATATTTGGGGAGATGTTTGGGGCGACATTTGACAGTAATACAGTCAATGAAGTCATTTGAGAAGGTGAAGCAGACGTTATTTGAGACAGACCATTTGGAGTGAATAAAAGTTGCAACGCCACCACCATTTTTCTTATTACAACATTGACGGTCTTGACGAAATAAAATAAAGTCCTTTAGTGAGATAAGGTTGTCATCATACAGTTCATGCAACCACGTTTCTTGTAATGTGATTATGGCGGTGTTATGATACGTATCAGTTGACATCAAGGATTGTAGGTACATTATCTTGTTTGGCAGAGAGCGACAGTTTGTGTTCATTATGACGGGGACCGTAGTTAAGTGTATTGGTGTACGTTTGAGAGCTCTCTGCCAACCACTACGATGTTTCCTCCTTGGTTTCTTTGGAATATGAAAGTCATTTGGTCGTAAATGATTAATAAAGTTACGAGAGTAAATGATTCTGTTAGAATTCATATTTAGGTGATAAATGTATGTTGGTAAACAGTAGACTGGATGCAAAATGTAGATATTATAGTAGCAGGCCCAAAAATTCGAACAGGCCGCCAAGGCCGCAGATACGGATGAGATGGAGCTACAGAGATAAGACGGCGCTCATTGTGAGACAGAAACTATTCCGGTGAAAACGCATGCCATTTGGACCAGCAGCTGCACCGTTCACCTTCAAACCAATGATCTTGTTGCTTAGAAATTTGAAGAATGTGGAGCTGATCGGTGCTGATCTCGTCATGTACGGTGAAAAAGAAAGCGACCATGTGAACCATGTCGAAGGCGAGTTAAGAGGTAATGAAGTGTTCGGATTGCTCATCACCCCACGAAACAAAATCTCTGATAGTCAAACGTAGTAATACACGTTTGGATGATAAAATAGGTAACGGTGGGACAAAACGACTACCGGAGAAAATTTCGCCGTCAAAGACCATTACGGCCCGAAATTCCGAGAAAAAGCTGTGGCAGTTTCCGGGGAGAGAAGGGTTTCGATTTTTGAAAACTCCAAAGAGATAGCAGCGCGCTCGCTGTACAGGCCATTAAGTGAGTAGAATTTTGGTTTGTCAGAAGGTATTCTACAGCATTAAACGCCTTTTGCACAAGCAGAAAATGACTTTGAAACTTCCCGTATCCGAGGAACATTTCACACTGACCACAGATACGATTGGCTATGGCATTGGTGCAGTACTTACACAGGGTGATGCAGTTGTCGAATACGCCAGTCGTCCTTTATCACACACAGAACAGAAGGATTCAACGATAAAGAAAGGAAGTTTAGCAATAATATGTGCAATAGATAAATAGAGACCGTATTCCCTCAGTCAACGGTTTCACGGAGAACTGGTCACAAGCGGCTACAGTTTCTGATGACGGTGACAGAACTACGTAGGAAATTGTGGTAGTGTATCCAGTACTTGCATTTGGCTGATAAAAGCTTTCGAGGAGCAAGTCAGCCGATATGTTTTCTTTCGATGATAGGAAGATTAGGAATGGGTAGGTGGAGTGTCCGTACAATGTACGAGACAGAGAAGGCTTCCCAGGTAGCCAAAAAGAGATACAAAGATATGTCTTAGAAGTATGGATCGCAGAGCAGATGATGATGCAGATTGAGAGCATTGTCAACAGCAGAGTCATTGATCTACTGCGATCTGCTCACCCAGATGACAACCACGAGCACACTGAGGCGCCGAGTGGCTATCATCATGTCACCAGTCGCAGCCAAAGCACTAATGCAGTGGGAACCAGTTTCATCCAAGATCGTGACAGCAAGATTCAACTCCAAAGGAAGCAGGGTAACAACTATCCAATGCTACACGCCCACAAACAACACGGAACAGGAAAAGAAGGAGGAGGAGGACAACATCTCAAATGGAGACATCAAAATCCTCATGGGCGATATGAATGCAAGCCAAGCTGGGAGCAGATAATACAGGAAAAGAATTCATCTTGGGTATTCTTGGGCTCTCGCTCAATTTGAAGCTGAAACCCATGCAAACAAATGGAGACAGACCAAAACTACAACGGATGCCTTCGCTTCAGGTATCAGAACAAAGTCGGCCACACAATATGGCATGAGTGAGGAAACCTGTGTGAAAGAACATTGGACACTATGTAAGATAACCAAACTCTATCTGCGTGAGATCAACACAGACGATGAAAGCAATAAAAGATGTTCAAGGGAACCTGATCGCCAAGGAGGAGAAAGAAATCAAAAGATGTGCTGATCCCTATAAAGGAATGATGGGTCGACCACCTGCAACTCGTCTGGAAATACCACCGACAGCACACACGGAAATGCCAGTGGACACCACTTATTCAACGAAGGACGAAATCATGAATCCGAACCAGCTACTGAATTCCAGGGAGGCAGCAGGACCAGACAGAATCCCTCCTAAAGCACTGAAAACGGCCCAAGAAATTAAGGCTGATGTTCTCACTCCATGACTGCAAAACGCTGGGAAAGAAGGAAAGGTACCTACTGATAGTAAGAAGGGCTACCTCGTCAAACTACTAAAAAAAGGCAACTTGGGTCTGTGCAAGAACTGACTGGCCTGGGATAATGATTCTATCCACGCCAAATAAAATTATCAGTCACATCATCCTGGAGACAATGAAGGATGCACTGGATACAGAATTCAGCCAACTGGAACAAGCTGGATTCGGTAAAGTCAAATCATGTGCTAATCAAGATACAACTCTATTCATCGTCATCGAACAAAGCATTGAATCACTGTCAAACCTACACTTCAACTCCATCGACTTCAAAACGGCCTTCGACAGCGTAGACCGTGAAGTAATTCCGAAAATACGTCAACACTGCGGCGTACCTCAAGTCTTTGTCAACCGAATTCAACATGTGTATGACAGTTCCACGTGTCACGTGACCCACAATGGAAAACTCAGCTAGGCGGTCGAAGTGAATACAGGAGTAAGACAAGCTGGCTGGCTATTATTGCTGATGATATTCCAAATTGTGGTGGACGGGATTATGCGTCAGACTTTTAGGAGTGAGGAGTTAGGAATAGGCTGGACGACCGATGAGAAGACTCCAGAAGATCTGGATTTCACAAATGATACATGTCTAGTGTCAGACAAACTCGAGGGCTTCCAAGAAAAATCCAACAAAATGGCTGAACAGGCTGACGACACACGAATCAAAGTAAACAGAGAGAAGTCGGAGGTGATGAAGATAACAAACGAACAACAACCAGCACCAATGACTAGCAGCGGGATAGATTTAACAGAAGTTACTTCCTTCAATTACCAGAGAAGCACCGTTTCAACTACAGGTGGAACGGAAGAAGATGTCAAAGCCAGTTAGAATCAAAAGGCAAGATGCGCCTTCGTAAACCTGAAAGCGGTTTGTGAAATCTTCCACACTCTGCATAACAAGAAGATTCGCATTTTCAGCACCAATATGAAGTCGGTTCATCTACACGGGTCAGAAATTTCGCCAGTCACGAAAAGTATTACCAACAGACAATTGGAGACTTTCATCAACATCTCTCTTCTCTCCATACTGAAGATCACATCTCCAGAAAGAATGAGACACAAGAAACTATGAGAAGAAACCAACCAAGAGTCGACCGCTCAACAAATATGTAGGAGAAAGTGGAGACGGATCGTATGTTCCACTCGAAACGCAAGAGAATAATAATCATCATCAATTAACTCACACAAATGTTAACTTCACGAGTGAAACTGATCAGACAATTGCATCAGAAAATGCACATTCAGAAACAGAATTAGTGTTATTTCTGAGTGTTCATTTTCTTATATTGATTGTTATGCAAATGTCTAATCAGCTTCACTCATGTATGCACATGAAGTAAAACGTTTTCGGAGGGATTGATATGATTATCACCAATAGTTTGTGCTTGAAACGTCATCAATTATCATCACTGTACGACACTGTGTGATTTATTAAAATACAATCGTATCCATAATGGAGTTAGTTCTACGCTTCCACAATTCCCAAGTTTTACTCTTATATGAAAAGCGTTGACAAAGTCTTTACTGTGAACAAAGAGATATATTTAAAATCAACATCAACTTGATGTGCACAAATCTCAGCACAAATTGGTATGACATCTCACTCGAATCGCATGCTCACAATGGTCAATAGTCCGTAATTCTCCCAGTTTCTTTACATTGAAAGAAAAAACAATTTCCACTGCAACACTCTATACCACTCAAACAGCCAGAAGGTATATACATAAAAATATGTTTAGTGTATCGGGGAAACAAGCACCATAAAATAAAGTTGCGATTGGAATTACCAAATACTCAGGAAATTTGTCAGTGAATGTGGTTGTTTCGAATGGATGAGGCTGACTGCTCGAGCAATGAACTCACAGCCGATAAGTCAGCACTCAATCGTCATTCTCATCTGAATCATCTCTGCCGAATAAGTACCACTCACAAAATACGCGTTTATCAAATCCAGTGTTGTCCAAAATCAGTCATGTGTAACTAGGCTTAGTCAACTGAGTCCATCCACAGAGATTCGATGAATGGATCTACACATTAAATGGAATCTCATAATACGTGATATGTGAGTAAAGAACGAGCCACGATTAGGCGCGACAGTGATTCGTCGACAAAACAGTCGACCACAAGTGAATATGAAAGCGCTGACGACAGTGGATATCACTGTTGTATGGTGTTGAGAAAACCTTCACTGCATTTGACTCAATGTTCAAACATCAATCGAGTGTATTTCCATTAAAAACTCTAATTCGTGATGATGCCTGATAATCGGTAGGTAGAATTTGCATTTCACTCAATCTGATATTCACAACGTCAGTGTGCATGATGTGCAACAATGAATGTTGATGATCCGATCCGACAGAGAGTGCCTCCAATGTCATGGAATTACCCAGGCGACTACACAATACAGTGTGTGTCATCTGCTTAAAAGAAGCATGTATTTGCCACTTCATCCGTATATAATTCAATGATTCAATCTGTATTTTCGACTTTCTGCATTGATGTGTGTTCCGAGTCAAATGTAGGGCTTTAACTGTTGGCGTTCACTACTCTCTCTGCTGTCTTTACGTGTTATTGTGGCTACCAACAAGATCGGCCTACCAATTCTCCCCACTATACAATGAGAATTTGAGGTATGCAGGCGTCTCGAGTATCACCGTGACGAATCTCACTCAGACCTTCTTCTGGACCACAGAGAATTTCACTACATCATTGTGCACATTCCATAATTCTTCTGTGCTAGAGACATCTCAATCCATCGAACTTTGTCAAAAGATTTATGCACATGCGTGGAGGTGTTCTTATCATCTCTATCTGCACTGATGAAGTTTAATTGAACCCTGCTAACTGTGAATCAAGATTGACGGAAACGAAATCACGTCTGTGGTTCAATGTCACTTTGATGACCAAGTCATAAACCTCGTGGAGTCGATACAACCCCCACGGAAAGACGAAACGTTGGCGTGAGGAAGGCAAATCCACCGCTGTGAAGGTCTTCATTGTCGCTGAGACCACCAAAGCTCAATCTTCGAGCACCACATTTCATTCGGAATTCAGAGGAATGAGAAAACCACCCCACATGATTTCACAAATACATCTATTCAGTGTGAGTGTTGTAGTCGTACGAATATGAAGCGACATCATTTGTAATACAATGAGAATGAAATGTCCAACTCACTTGTTTGTGTTGGGACTCCACCAATACACATTAAAGGGAAGCAGAGGACAGCCAACAGAACGTATGCATTCATGACGGTAAGGTTGAAATTCGAGTAATCCTACACACATTATACACACATACATATGCTTTGATGCAGAATAACCTCATAAGGTGTATCGAGAAAATAATTATTCTAATCTCCCTTTACATATCACGTAAACAGAATCATGTGAGTAATGACGATCCTTTCACCCGGTACTAAATCACGTTAAAACGTTATGTTTTTATTGTACATGAGTTCATTCTCACGTATGTGTGGGAAATATTGCTATTCTTATGGCTGTGAGTATTGTAATGGTTGATATTGAGAGATTCAAGAGGAACACTCATGGAATGGATGTGATGTATAAATGGTCATAGCATACAAATGAAATGTTGCTGAGTAAGTGTCTATTGCAATGTGACACTGTTGTACTGACGCCCTAACTTTTCCATAGTTCATCACCATTCACGTTACCATACTTCGTCTGTCATGTGGCCTAGTGGATTATTGAGAAGCTTCGAAACTGATGACAGTGTTAGTGATGTTGGGTTCAGTGTAGCATGGTTCCTTATTATTCATCTTTTTTCACGTGATTCGTTTCTTATTATACGGAATGCACACTTCAGGTTCATTACCAAGGTAAAACCAAGTCAGATATTTCAGCCGACATGTAAAGTTGACCTAATTGCGTGTAATGAAACCAAGAGAAATTGAATAAGATAATAAAAATCCATCTCTGCCATCTTTCCCACAGTCTCTCATCTTCATTGGAATTTGTTTTCCTTTGAAAACTTCGACTGTGCAACCCTAGTTCAAATATTTTAGAAAACTGTATTCAAGCCATGTCGTGAGTGTATTGTGTGTATTCGGTTGGCTCTGCCGATTGGTAGATGTGTTAGATGTTAAGAATCACGATAATTGTGTCTCTTCCACAGAGCGTTGCATCGGGAGATGCCTTCGCCAAATGTGCGAACCTGATATGTTCTAATTTCAGCGAGTACTATCGATGACAATCATATAATGATATATATATGTAGACCTAAATTTCTACATGACATTTTCACATGTTCCTTTGTATATCTCTCACCTCACTAATTGATCTATCACTCAATTTTCCCTTACCCGACTTATGACCTTTGAAATCGCATCATCATGTCTCTCATGGACATTTCAAAGCATATATATATGTACAAGGATACTGCAGTGTTGCCAATGTCAACAGTCAGATTTCTCTCTTCGTCTTCTTGTGTCGGTGTCATCGTATCGCGCTTTTGTTGTTGTTGTTGTTGTGTCTAATAGTGGTTACAACAATAGGCCAGCAAATCGACTAAGTAGGAAATTCGTTAGCCCAACCACAACTGTGTTAATGGTAATATCATAATTGGCGATAGGTCATATCATAAAGGTGTGATGTTTCGTCTTCTACCTATAGGAGAATAAATCACTTTTGACCTGAATTTCATGTTTCCTCATAACCATTTCATATTTTTATCACACATCACACGAATTGAGGGGAATCATGAAATCCACATGCCTGTCATCTATAATTAAATTAAAGAGCTCCTTGAATGCGTGTTGATATTAGTTGGCTGTTTTTGAATGAAATATAGCTGGAGTGGTGGGGTTTGTGTTCGTTATCTCACATTCGTATAATAATGCACAAATTAAGGGGAGCGGATTCCGATGTCGTCAGCTGTATGTAAGGCAGGAACTACTGCTATTAGTCGGAAAGTGGCAAACTACTACCCTCAGTTGAATTCTTTTTCATTATTGTCACTACAATACCAAATGAGGTCCGATTGTCACAAGATTGACACTTTCACTACTAGGACAAATTCAGATGTATAAATGATGGACACTGTTGTGTTAAAATAGCTTCTCAACTATTCATGATTCGGCGTTCTCCATCATATTTCCAACATTCATTTCCTCGCGATAGTGAATATAATACTGATTATCACTGGTCGAGCAATGTTTCAGGATTGTAGAATTTCCAGTTCATGAATATGGATAATTGTTTGTACTGTATGGTGTTTGAGTGTTCTCTACCATTCTGAAGTCACGTATTTGAAGAAGCGAAACTGATAGTGTTTCACTAAAGATTTACATTCTGGCAATTGTTTGACTACGAATCAGTGTAGCAAGGTCGCCTTCTCCTCAACTGTGGTGGTACATCAAAGCAACATCATATTTCTACACTTATGTCATCTGAAGGTGAAAAGTCGTCGTGAATGAAACACACTGTTTCGTCGTTCCACACTTGGTGGATAGTCCAGTTGAGTGAATAGATCTGTTGAAATGCGTATTTACTGATGCGTATATGTCTGCATTATTTCATTCCACGAACTGTAAGTCTAGTTATCCATGTGCTCCTGTTGGTGAATATCACAGCTCAACATCGATGTCTATGGCATCATTTACTGCTAATGTGGTTTGATAAATGAAAGAATAGATAAAATTCGATGAAAAAGAATTTAGAATTGGTTTCAACGCATTCCGCCTGTTAATTGTGATTGGAAGCCTGAGATGCTTTTATCATTTTCGGATGTGTGATAAATATCGCTTATCTTATGACGGTATTGGTATTGGGAGTGCAATCGGTGTGATTTAAATATGATTATAGTGTACAAGTGAAAGGTTACTGAGTGAGTGTCTGTT
The DNA here is from genome assembly GCA_944472135.2 of Trichobilharzia regenti. Taxonomy (NCBI): domain Eukaryota; kingdom Metazoa; phylum Platyhelminthes; class Trematoda; order Strigeidida; family Schistosomatidae; genus Trichobilharzia; species Trichobilharzia regenti. Next base: position 26,935,145 of record OX235267.1, read on the forward strand.
GCAATGTGACACTGTTGTACTGAATCCCTTAATTTTTCATAGTTCATCAGTGTCCACACTGCTATACTTTGTATGTCAGGTAGCCTCGTTGATTCCTGAGCAGCTTCGCAATTGATCAAAATGTCAGTGATGTTGAATTCAGAATAGCATGAGTGTTGTCGAAGGAGAAATAAATCATTTCTGACGAATTTCTTGTTTCAAAGCACAAAATCATAGCTCCGTTTGACATTTCATAAATTTGGAACAACTGTCAATCATAGCTGGTCTGAGAAATTATCTAGCCAGTTTTCAATGTGTCAACAGATGTTTGCTGATCAAGTGGTGGTTATGAATATTGGTTTGAGACATTTTAATTCATTGAAAGTTACACTGCCAATCTAAATAGCGTTCGAATAACATATCGGAGGCTGGATACAGCTCTCACCGGCTTCAGTGGGGCAGCATTGACTTACTGCTTATGAGTGCATACATAACCGTAACTATATAGTGGTAATCGATTCCTGTGTGGATAAATGCGATTCCAGGCAAACTAAGGCGATTCCCGGTTTCAGAGACATAGTAAGTGATGACAAAATTTTATTTCTGGTTATATTCTATACACTGAAGTGATTGTCAGTGAGTGACTGATATATCGATTGCTTAACTTAGGAAGGAAATATTCAACATCACACAAGCATATTTGATGCATGAAATAGCCACATTTAGTCTACGCACATTACGAGTGTGTGAATTTTGAGTGTGAATTATTCTATGCAATGAGAGATGTCCGTAGTAACTTGTGTACTACTACGCTAGACTTTACTTCAGCTTGAGGAATTACAGGAAAACGCATGCATGTGTATGTACTCGGTTATTAGAGGAATAGATGTCGAATTCGACGAGAGAAGAACATGATTGATGAAATCGGCGTATGGACAGATGGCAATATATTGCTTTCTTATTGCACATACGAGGGTGAATTTTCATTTTGTTGTGCCCTCACTTGTTGATAGTACAGTTTATATTTTATATTCAAACGCTTACTTAAGTATTGAGCATCTAATTTATTGGTTATTTAAAGAAAGTTGATGTGATCAGATGGTTGCAATGACACCACCTTGCAAGGTTGCGAAATGAGAAGAGCAAGAATGGGAAGTGGTGAGATGAAAAGCTTTATCAACTCTGATCGCACGAGCCGTCTCCGACTGCAGCATATATCTATTTATAATTGACAAGTAATCACTGAGTTTCAAGTGTGGAATCATACGTTATTGAATATGAGACTCTGGAGTTCTAGAGAGGGGAAGAGTCTCTTCACTCGTGCCGATGGTCCATTGCCTGTTGAATTTTATGAATACGCTAAGGATATATCTATTCGTGAGATGATTTTTCATGGTTGGTGAGAGCACAAAAGACATGAGAGGAATACCAATAAAATTATTTCACTTCGATATAGTGGATAGGTATTTGTGCGCCTCTTTTTTTATTTATTTCAGTTGAAGTGATGTTTTATCGAGAGAAGTGTAGGTAGCCTCACGACTGACAGTCTTTGTTTATCAGGCTGATTATCCCCCGCGCAAGGTGACTGTTTGCATCGATGAAAGGTGAAACACCCGACCACTTGCTTACTGACCAGTGTTCTACTACTGAAACACTGACACTGATTTATTACTCATTGAAATGTACACATGGAATGGAAGCTGCAAGCACAATTTCATAGCACATCGCTCTCTCAATGGACGGATTCAGTCACAGGAACATAATCAAACACACATTTGGATGATACCATTCGAGCTGAAAATAAGTTTGAAATCATCGCAACAATTGACAACTCCTAGTGTCTCAGTGGTAGCTCAGTAGCTAACGTCTCTCACTGCAGCACTGGTTGACGCGGGTTCGAATCTCAGAAGAAACATGAGTTCCATCAAGGTGACTGCAGATACGCCTTGCTGACCAGTGAGTGTCAACTAGCACAGAACCTCAGTCCAAGGCTTCCTGACGATTGCCTCCAACTATCTAATATCATCAAATCAATGTGCACCGTAATGGCGAGCTAACTATACTAGTGGTCACATTGCAAACTTGACTGATAGAGTTCAGCCTGCATCAAAAAGCGAAAGGACTAGACTCGTCACACTAGTTACTGGTGTCCAAACGAAAATCCAAGTGTCTCAGTTTTGCTGCTTCGGATGCTTATTGGCTAACCGTTTTAGAACTTCTAAATGAACTAGGAACGAACAAAACTGAAAATAACTGAGACGTGTGTAGATTAAGTAAAAAGACGAATGCAGATTAGTATCAGTTGAAAGGCTTGTGGTTAATCACACGATTCTGTTGACGTGATTTAGAGAGCGAGACTAGAATTATTATATTTTCGATAAAACTATTGAGTTTATTCCGCATCAAAGCATATATAAACATGTGTGCTTGTGAATAGATTGGTGAAATTAAGATTATTCGAAATTCAACTTAGCTGTCATGATTGCATACGTGAACTTGGCTGTTCTCTTTTTCCTTTTATTGTGTCTTGGTGGAGTCGAACCACAAACAGGTGAGTTGGACATTTCATTTTGATTGTATTTCAAATCATGTCGCTTTATATTTTTTTGACTATAACTGTCACAATTAATAGAAGTATTTGTGAAAACATCATAGGTTTGTGTCTTTATTCCTTAGATTTCAGAATGAAATGTGGTACTCAAAGTTTGTGCTTTGGAGTTTCAGTGACAATGAACACCTTCACGGGGATGGATTTGCTATCCTCACACCTAATGTTTCGTCTTTACTGGGCTTATTATTCTACCAACAAAGTTTATGACTTGGTCAAACGTGTGACTTTGGAGTGAAGACGAGATCTATTTTCTGTTAATCTCGATTCACAGTTAGCACACATCATCTGACTCCATCTGTTTGAGAAGGTATTATGAGAACTGTTCCACGTATGTACACAAATTGTTTGACACTGTTCGATTGATGACATGACGCTAGGGTAGCATCTATACACACAGTGTAAAATGAACTACTTAAGTTCTCTAAGGTCTTGAAAGAGGTTTGGGTGAGAATCCTGACCGAGGTGCTTAAGACCTATGCATAGCTTACCTCCTCATTGTAGTTCAGAGAAATATGGTAGGTCGGGCGTGATGCTAGCATGTAGACAACAAAACGTTACTGAACGCCGACGCTTAAATCCCTGCATTCGACTTGGAACACACATCAATGCAGAAATTTGAAATGTAGGTTGACTTATTCAGTACTGCATACACGAAGTGAAAAATACATACCCCATCTAAGAAAATAATACACAATCTATCCAGTAGTCGTATTGTTACCTCCGTGACTTCTGAGGCACTTTCTATTGGATGAGTATCACGCACATTCTACATACCGCTTATCAGGCATCATAACGAATTTCAGTTGATTAGGAAAATACACTTTATTGATATTTGAACACTGAGTCAAATGCAGTGAAGATTTCCTCAACAACATACAACAGCGATATCCACTGTCATCAGCGCTTTCAAATTCACTTCTGGTTGACTGTGTTGTTGACGAAACACTGCCACGGCTGATCGTCGCTCACTCTTCACTCAAATATCTCGTTTTCTGAATTTCCGGTTGATGGGCGCATTCATTCATCGAATCCCTTTGGATGAACTCAGTTGATTTTGATTTTGCACAATTCAGAATTCGAAAAGCTACTACTTGCTACTTATTTGGCAGGACTGATTCAGATGACGGCGGCACTTGAATACTGACTTATTGGCTGTGAGTTTAGCGCCTGAATGAATCAACCATATTTCCTCGAACAAATCCCATCCACTGACACATCGCCTAACCCTTTGCAACTCTCACAGAAACCATTATTTATGATGCTGATTGTGCATATACACTAGTCACACACATTTCTTCCTTTTTTCTTCCAATTAGACAGTGGAAGATCATGTTCACAGTTGGCTGAATTCTGTGACAGAACACTTTTCATTCCTTGCTGCGATGACTTGGTTTGTGAGTTGAAAGGATTTGCCAATGGAACGTGTGTTCATTGTCTGGATGCCAAATATGCCTGTTTGCGGGATTCAGAGTGTTGCAGTGGATACTGTCATTTCTTTCAATGTAGAGAAAATGTGGGATAGTGAACAGATTTCTATCGTGAGCATGCAATTCAAGTAAGATACCAGACGGATTTGTGGTGATATGTGTACACATCAAGTTGATGGTGATTTTAAATATATCTCTTTGTACATAGTAATCAACTGGCTACCGTATTATCTTATTCACTCTTTTCACTTTCAATCAGAATGTGCAGGCCAAGCAAATGTTTGTGCACTTTGTAGTTATTTGAAATGAGTTTCACCACTTGTGATAGAAACCTCTATTTGGCAGACCATTAAGATAAGCAAAGATGTTTAGCGTTGAAACTGAGAAATAAATTCACGATAGCGATGGGCATATTTAGGGTTTCGCAGTAGTCCCTAGTGTTTCTGATGTGATCAATCAATACTCAATTTACTTCAAATGGAGACGCCTTTCGAAAGAATTATTCGCTGCATTATACAGCCATAATCTCCTCAATTCCGTTCCAAACAAGTTGTTATGATGAAGGACACCTGTGAATGCACGCATATTTACTAACTGCTCACAGTATCACACTTCGTGACTGAAAATGTTTAGTAGGCGTGAAATGGTAGACTGGTGTGTTCATCTAGCGACCGACAACTAACTCATCTTTGACGTAAGTAGTGAAGTTTGAACGAAGGTTTATACGCATTTCATTGATTATGCTATCTAAAAGACAATAGAGTTGACATCAATGGATACAAGCACATGGGTGAATGGAGTTGTAGTAACTTACTCCAGTTAGTCATTAACATGACTTCTTATGACCAAAAGAAACATCTTCTTCAACTTCCCCATCATTCTTCTCAGGATTGTTAGTTGTATAGTGAGTGTGATAATCACATTTCTGCTGAACTTTTTTCAATCATAACTGAGGCAATGAATAATCGGATTTAGTGCCATCAATGAGAATCCATGTAGATTACTAAGTTTCATTTAATTTGTACAGACGTAGTAATGTAGTGTTACTCTGTCTTGTCACTCTTCACACCACGTAGTCATCTGGTGTGTCATAGACAATTGTTTAGTCACCATCATTTACCTACAACATATCGCAAATCCTACTGATGTGTGAATCTTGCATCGGATATTGCAGCAACTTGATATTGTTTTGTGAACTGACTAATTCACTGAGTTCTTCTCGATGGAGCTGTATATCCAAAGTCTGCATAAACGACTCTCTAACTGAATAAATATACTGGAGAACAAGTGTGTTAAATAGTACGACCTTTTGCAGGCCTCATCATAGTTAGGATTGTATAGTTTCCTTGCGTATTTAGAGTGCATCTTTGTGATATTTTGATGGGGACATTTGTAGTAAATACTTGAGTGGAATGTTATTGGTAATTTCTCTTGTATTTTACATGAATTATTAATTATTTTATTCCTACGCATTCCTATGGTAAAGTGGGATTCAACCTAGAGCTTTGAATTTATATACTGACAAATGTTTACAAATATATCTGGGTATATGCATCATTCTGTTCAGTGCAATCCGGCACTTGATAAATTGTATAAATTTGTATAACTCTGAAATTGGAAAAATGAATCACAGTTAGGCCGTTTCCGTTTTTCAATAATTTCTCATCTTTCCGTCTCACGTCGAATAAGTTTATGACATATATCTGTCTCTCACAGTCACCGAACACTGGTGAGTACTGCCAGTCAGTGTTAAGTGCGTTGACTGAAATCTGAAGATAAACTGTTCAGTGTTATCGTTGTGGTGAACAATTTGACACTGTTGTCTACCCAAGCAGAATGTAACCAGAGTGTCACATATTATTGAATGACTGATTGAGTTTCCACATGGAACTTCGTGCACTGGTGCAACTGTTCAAGATGTCATTGTTCGGGAAACATACACAGTAAAGAAAGGCGATGAGCATTTCAGTGAACTGTTATGGGCAGAAATGTGAGGATGAATGAAGGGCAAGGAGGAAGCAGGTGAAGTTTCAATGGAAATGGAAGATCAGAATGAGTGATTTAATCTGTGCCAGTGAGAATGACTTTGACTCATATGACTAACACTTTACAGAAATTGATTCTAAGCATCCCGAGGACTCCAAACAGGTAGTGTACATCTTCCTGTGTGACTATTTTGAACCAACATTGAAAGACTTCACAGATTTATGTAAGGTTTGTATTTGATCAACCTCTCGCTGTTTTCCACCCTGGTCCTATGTCAGCTTACATTGATCAGCAAGAAATGTTTCGGCTTCGGATGCGTAATACATGTGCTAGTCACCTCAATAGATTCACCTACTCTTCTTACCTTAAACTCTACTTCTAAAATCAGTAATACCCCATGATGCAGTGAATCACATGCGAGATGTAGGGTAAACATATGTGGTCAATGACAGCTACGTTTTTCGCATCTTCTGCATCAGCGAAAATGACCATTTAATTATTGAATGAGTGTAGGAACAGAGCAACCACTGTTTGGTTATCTTACATTCTGTCACTCGTTGCACAACATGCATCCTTAAATGTGTGACAGATAACCTGACAGTATTCACATCACTGTTTACTCAGCCTTAGAAGCTTCCAATAAAATAGACAAGTATGAGTACATAAATTTAAAACCATCTTTCATTAATGGAAAATTTGTTAAGTATTATTATGACTAGTCTGCATGGAATTTGTCATTATTATGCGCAACGTGTAAGAAAGTTATCTCTTAGTGTCGCCTGTGAATAATAAAAACGAAAATGTGACCTGCGTAAGTGAGTTAGCTGTCATATTATCGTCTCAGTTGACATTTGTTAGAGTTGCAGCGCACCTTGCGACGTGTGATGATTAAAGGGAGAATATAGGTTGTTTTTAGGTAGTGAAAATGATAAATTCACTAGTTTGGCTAACAGCTCGTGGTTATGTACAAAATGATAGTGCCCCGCCCCCTTTTATCCCCAGTTTGCAGAAACAGAGACATAAAATTCACTGTCATTGGTTGTTCATTGTTTGGTGTATGTGTGAACCGATGGTAGAGTAATGGTAGAGCTGCAGAGATGAATAGTGATGCTTCGGATCATGTTATGCAACAGACCGAGGATTGAGGTTATACCACCATTTAAAATAATAGCTGCCAAATCGGTCAATCTGCAAGTCAATTCACAACCGGCGATACATTTTATTCATGGTCGTATCAAGTCATATAAAATTTTGTAGAAGTTGTCCATTCCAAACTGGACATTATACTCATCTGTTTTGACAACGAATGGAATCAGCTCTTAGTATTACTAAAATACAATGAGAGATACCCACACATCGAATTCATCACATGAGAAGTGCACTCCTTAAGGAGAAGATCATTGCTGAATACGTTCACTACAAGAAGGTCAGAAGGCTAAACATTAAGATGATAAAATATTTTTGTAGTGAAATAATTGTACAAGACAGTATTGCATTACCGAATAGGTGAATTGGCATACATCTTCTGGACTTAGAAGACAATATCGATTCTGTCAAATCATTCAATGTCGGCAGCAGAGAGACAAACCTTAGGATGCTTGGTATTGATGAAGTTTGTGGTATCGCGTTGAATAAATTCAGTATCTGTGTATCGATCTGAAAACTGATCACTTCGGGTGTGTGGTTTTCAGTGATGTCAATCTACGGTAAATCACTTTTGCATTGTTGCATGGTCTACAACAGCCGGTGCAGGAAGGGTACATGTACACAGCTGGATGTACAATCCCTCATTTTCATCCTTATTTAGTATGTGATTAATTTGGTCAAATCAACCAGCTACAGGATGAGAGCTGTATGTCGGGCAGCTGTGTGGAAGGATTGGCTTCATCGTGTATATGACAGCTGAACTGAACAATGAAAAGTTGAAATGTTCATAATATATTTGGTGCATACAAAATCTAGGTGATTTTCAACATCAGTGAAAAATAGGCGCCTGTACATGTTGATAGGGTTTATCAGCAGTGTGTAAGGAATATAAGGCGTAAATAGAAGAAAGATACCGTGAAATCATATCAGGTAGTAACGATGGGATTTATAACCATTGATATCAACGATTGAGTAAAGTGTAGATGAAGATAGTACGCGGTTAGATATGGGTCAGGTTCACGGGAATTCACGGAACTTCTTCCGAAGTCGGAGGGATCATACACTGTCACTGAGGGACATGGTCCTGTTTATATCGTCAAAAAAGGAAATAATTAGAAACAGGATAACATCAATCAACTGCAGAAATGGATTTTAGTGGGATAAGGAATCCAGAACCAAGCTTCAAGAGGAAAGGATAAATCCAAATAGGTCGAAGCGGCTCCGCTGAAAACTGACTGATAGGGAGACGAGTGTGACATGTGCTACTGATAACATTTATCAGTGCATTGTAAGGAGACGTTCATCAGCATGAATTCATCCAATAGCAAATAACATCAGAGAAAGCAAATGATATATCGTTGTGAAAATAAAATGAATACACGAAAAGTTCACACTATGAAGGACAGAAGCAGCATAGCGCGGAAGATCTGTGCAAACGGTACACTGAAGATAAGGTCTACATAACTTCACTATCTAGAGATATCGAATTCCGTACAAACCTGCCTTTACCAAGACTTTCATCTTATACCGTTACAGCTGGTGCTACCTCCTATAGACAATGAAGATCCCATGGTTGGCTGATTTCGGAATAAGAGATATCTAGAGCTTCTTGCGAGACTTCGAGGCCGTCGCTGAGCTGATGGGCGTCACTGATCTTAGGTGGGAGTCGGCCTTCCTTGGGATTCAGCTGAGAGGCCAGTGAAATTCGTCATTCGATACTGTCGAGCTGTCGGGCGACAAAGAGACCTGGAAGGTAATAATTGCACGATTGCTGGAGAGTTCGCCAGACCTATGGAGAGGCAGCTGGCGATGCTACAGTTCCGTGTCGAGAAGCCGGGAACGGATTGGGACTCGCTAGGTTTGTGGAGTGAAGCTGATGAATCTACTAAGCCGTGCACTCATCACATCGAGTTACCAGGCGAATTCGCAGCTACTGGAATACATGTTCATCGAAAGTGTTCCAGACCACATTTTACAGGTCACAAGCCGCTACAGTTTCTGATGACGGTGACAGACCCACGGTGGAAATTGTGGTAGTGGATGTTGTGTCTGCAGGAGTATCACTTCGCGATGTTTCACGTCCCTGACAAATAAAATTTTTCGAAAGACGTTTTATCTATATTTGAAGACGACGCTGAGTGACGGGAGATTGTTTACGGAGTGCATGAATTGGAATAAGTCCCTTTAAGTGTTAATTTTTTTCCTATTTCCCCTTGTCATTCCTTCTTTTCTACTTACTTTCGTACTACTTAACTTTAGTAAGTAGTGTAAGTTGCATTCGTTAATTCTTATCAATGTCAGTATCTGTCAAAGCACAACCCATTCAATGTATTACTAATATATTTGAAGTATAATAATTATTTTCTTATAATCGAGCATTATTTGCAACATATGAATTATTCCTGTGCCCTTTACTGCTGAACACTGTCTACCCCCATCCCTTCATTCTGTGTCTGGCATACGCGTTGTTTGAATAACGCGCAAGTGGCCTTTGACTGAGTTAGAATGTTTTTACTGATTGACGAACATTGACTGTGCTTTTTAACGGCATTCAGCCACACATACCCCACAATTTTATTTTATTTTTTTATTTTTGATTACAGCTTGATTCCACACTGTATTTTTGGTACAAGTATGGAATTTTCAGCGTGGATATCGGTAGCCCAAATTTCGCAGGCCGACCATAGATATCAGGTGTGCGTCGGCGTGGGCTCGAACTTCGGACCATGTGCATGGTCGGCAGGAGTCCTAACCACTGTGCCACCGACGCACAGTTTGTATATTTTTTTTATATTTTTTATATTTTACCTTCAATATAGTAGTGCTTTTGAGAAATATCCCATGTTTTCGGATTTTACGCATCGCTAAACGTGTGGTTTTAATAATCGTTCGATTATCGCCACGAATTTCATTTGGTAGAAATTCACAGTATTCAGTATGGTTACGTGTTCTTCTTTGGAATATTATAATTTCCAGTCACAGCATGACGGGGAAACTGGAGGACCCTGAAGAATACCTAGGACACATTCTTTCTTAGCCGGAAGTCTCATCTTTACCAATTTCTTCTTCTGGTTTTGATAATTGTAGGCCCACCCCCTGATGCCGCCATCCTAAAACATCGCTCCAACGATGATAATCAATTATATGGTCAATATCGAGGTCACAAGCGAAGAGTATGTGATGCTGCAGCCAACATCTACACAGTATTCTGAGAAACTATGCGACCACATCTCTGAGAGAGTTGGTTCCAGAATTAGTAAAGATAAGTTTAGGAAAACGTCTGTATGATTGGGACACGAGCATAACTCTGTGAGCAGGCTAAAGCACTAGTGTGTTTCACATTATTGTTTATTATGAGTATTATATTGTTTATTTAGTTAATGAATTAAAATACCCTGTATGAACAACAGATCGACTACTTTTAGAAGAAAAACACCACTCTGGATATCTCATAGCGGAGGAAAGAGAAGTCTTGAAAGACTAAACTGGGAGAACACTGATTAGTGTTCCGTTTTAATGTGAATATTCGTTTATGTGTATTTACTTTAATTTAAATTTTTGATCATACGCTTAGTAGTGTCAGTGCTTCAGAGGTGCAGTGTTTGCCAACCATATAGATTTTCCAGGATTCGATTTCCGAACGACGCACTCCAAAATCTTGCTCAGTCAGTGGTAAGTTAGGTGTAAGGAAGGCTAGCAACTCTGTCCTGTGAAAGAAAAACAGCATACCGCGTCATATGTCATTAGAGAAGTATGGTAATTGTGCATTTGGCTTTTTTTTGTTGCTTGAGATAAATTGTATCACACAGATCGCTTTTTGTGGACAGTTTTAACCAGAATGACATATTCAAGTGTACGCAGAATATTGTTGTCATCTCTGAACTGGATGATTTACTTACTAAGCTTCAGTTAGCCAACCACGCAGACAACGTCTTTAGTGCTGAATTTGAAATTCTCCATGAATGAAATCACCGTAATTATCGCTTGAGCCCATTGACTTCATCTCAATTTCAAGGAAGTGAAGGCGCAGCCTACTGGACACAAAAGTAAGAAGAGGAGCAGACGTTGGCTCAGACCACTATCGCGTACAAGGGACAATCCAAATCAAATTAAAAGCTTTCAGGGAATCAAGAGCTGCAGATAGAACACAAGTCAAGTTGAACACTCAAAAACTGAAGGACCAGGATACGAAGGACATCTTCATTGCAAGCGTAAGGGACAAAGCCGAGACACAAATCAACACTAGCGTCGGAAAGCACTGGGACAAATTGAAAACAGTGTGGAGCCAAACCTGCATGGAAACTCTAGGCAGAAAGAAGAGACAGGACAAACAGTGGCTCACTACGGACACTTGGAAACTAATAGAAGAGAGAAGGACAGTGAAACAAAAGATTATCCAGTGCACCGACGAGCAACAAAAACAGGATTTGAATGCAAGCTACAATACGCTGAACAAAAGAGTAAAGAAGAGTGCCAAGGAAGACAAAGGAAAATATTATGAAGCCATGGCAAGTGAATCAGAACAAGCTGCAGGCAAAGGAGACCTCGCCACACTCTACCAAACAACTAGGGCACCTATCGGGCGAAAGTTCGACACAGATTAAGCCAGCAAAAGATGATACTGGAAAGTCAATCACCAAAGAAGTAGAGCGAAGAAATCACTGGGCTGAACAATTCAAAAGACTTCTAAATCGACCGCCACCTACAACGAGCCCAACAATACCAACAACGGAAGCATAACTACCAGTGAACATTGACCCTCCGACAAAATCAGAAGTCCCGAATGCAATCAAGATGCTAAAAGCTGGGAAAGCAGCAAGACCAGGTGGAATCCCAGTAGAAGCACTGAAAATGGACCCAGAGACAACAGCGGACTTGATGACGTCATGCTGGAGAAGGTGTGGAAAGAGGGCAAAGTACCCGAGGATTGGAAGAAAGGGTACTTATTCAAACTACCAGGGGAAGGAGACTGAAGTCAATGCAAAAACCTGCGCAGAATTATGCTCCTGTCCATCCCAAGCAAAATACTAAGTCGCATCATCCTGGAGAAGGTTAAACAAGCCTTAGATGAAAACCTTCGACCGGAACAAGCTAGTTTCAGGAGAAACAAGTCATGTATTGATCAAATCACCACTCTACGGATCATCATTGAACAAAGCTTGGAATGGCAGTCACCTCTCCATCTCAACTTCATTGACTTTGAAAAAGCCTTCGACAGCGTCGATCGAGAGGTCATTTAGCAACTACTTCGCTTCCAGGGGTTGCCGCTAACAATTATACATCTCATCCAACTGCAATGTGAAGTCAGTTCCACTTACTATACGAATCAGAGACTTGGCGCGTCATAAAGGGCATCTAAGAAAAACTTCAGACCTTCATTAACAGTTGTCTTCGCTCAATACTCAAGATCAGATGGCCAGAAAAGATCAGCAACAAATATCTCTGGCAATGAGCGAACCAATCAGGAACCGATTGTGAAACAAATAGGCAGGAAGAAATGGAGATGGATTAGCCATACTCTGAGGAAACCATCAAGTGACATCACTAGACAAGCCATTGCTCTAGTGGAACCCGAAAGGGAAGCTGCGAGTTGGTTGTCCAAATGTGACTTGGAGGAGGTCATGTGAGGAAGAGATGAAAGCATGTTGGCAGACTTGGAATGGAGTGAAAAAGTTGGTAGAAAACAGAAGGAAATGGGGAGGCGTAGCTGAAGCCCTTTCTTCCTCTAGGAATTAAAGGATATAATAATAATAATTTGCATCCAACTGTATTCATGCTGATTATCCTTCTTCTCCTGTATTTGATCATTAGATAGTTTTCATGGATTTAAAGGTGAAGAGGGCATCCGCTTTGGACAATAATAGTGGTTTTCACAATCTGTGCATTATGTTTTATAAATGATATTCAGATTTGGATCTTGTTATACTACTGAGTCTTACAGCCTACATAATTATTATTTTTGAATAGATTTTCAGACTTCTTAGCTTATTTCACTTCTTTCTACGATCACTATGCTTCTTTTTCTAGTGACTGTTATTATAACGATGTTTCATCTACCCTCTAAGTGTCTTAGGTATTTCTTGTTTTTGAATTCAGTAAGTATACTATATTTCAAATTTCGTGCCAAAAATGGTTTTCCGAATATACAATGAACATTGAACAGGTAGTTACTTTCGCAAAATTTTATTTTAACGAATAGCTATACTGTGATTATTTTCTCCCTCTCTCTCCCTCTCTTAAAGTTTAGTTTTAAAAAGCTCTCTAATAAAAAAGAAGGAGAAAAGAGGTGGTTTCAGTACTTCATGTAAAACTGATCTATTTTTGCATTATGGGTAAATTTTTGTTTTGATAAAGTCTCACAGTGTTATACAGTAATGTTTACTGATGACGTTTCGAGCACAATTTATTGCTGATAATCATATCAAGGTAATCACACGACTTCCTAAATTCATTTATATAGTTCCATTGTTTTTCACTTGATTTTCACTTGATTTGATTGGTAATAGTATTTTCCATATTTCAGGTATGAATGATGAGTCATTTCTATTGCATGTGTTGGGTGTAGACTCGATGAACAAGGATTCAGTAATCAACCTCTCTCTCCACCTACCTAGATTACTTTTTAGAATTTTAACCCTCCCCCACCCTATTGTGTGGTTGTTTCTTAGCGCATGCATTGCGATTGCTGAGCTCTTTTCTAAATTATTTATCTTCTCGGGGTCAACCATTATTACTTTAGCCAAATTCTTATGCTCTGACAATCTGACTACCCCTGACCTACTAGTTTGACCTATGTAGTTGACCTCACAGTCATTGCATGGTATTTTGTGAATAATATTATTTTGTCTAATTGGGTCAACTGGGTCCTTTAACCTACAGAGCTTGTCCCTGAGTGAGTTTGTAGGTTTAAATGCCACCCTAATTCCTATTTTATTCAGAATCCTACGTAGTGTCTCAGATATCCCCTCTTTATATGGTATAACTGTGGATGACTTATATTCTTTCTTATTTATGTTATTATTACTAGTTTCACAATTATTTTTATTTTGTTTTTGGCCTTTAATGATCTTCCTAATGAATTTTATAGGATAGTTGTTCAACACCAACGCTTCTTCTATCTGTTTTAATTCATCATTTAGGTCTTTTCTTGTGCTACTTAGTTCCACTGCTCGGTTTGTTAAACATTTAACTAAGCCTGCCTTAACAGTTAAAGGATGAGACGAATTAAAGTCTAAATATCTATTAGAATGCGTTGGTTTTCTATAAACACTAGTGTGTAGTTTGCCTTCTTCTATTCTTTTTATCTTACAATCTAACATAGCTAATTCTCCTTGTTCATTTTCTGATTCAAATGTGAATTTTATTCCCTCAACTTGTGAGTTTATATGTGTCAAGAAGCTAGAGATGTGTTCTGTTTTTAACACTGTGAAAGTGTCATCCACATATCTCCACCATATTTTCGGAGTAGGGTTAAATGTATTGAGGGCACTATTTTCCCAGCTGTCCATAAATATGTCTGCTACGATAGGGGATATTGGCGATCCCATTGCTACACCTTCTGTTTGTCTATATATTTTGCCTTGGAACTTAAAGATAGTAGATGTGAGGCATAAATGAATCCCTGAAATAATTTCTTCAATGGACAGCTTTGTTCTATGACTGAGTTCCGGATCCGCAGTTAATTCTTTTTTAACTGCTTCTAAGGCCATAATAACTGGTATATTAGTATAAAGACTAGTTATATCAAAACTAACCATTGTTTCTTCGAGTCTACACCCAACACATGCAATAGAAATGACTCATCACTCATACCTGAAATATGGAAAATACTATTACCAATCAAATCAAGTGAAAAACAATGGAACTATATAAATGAATTTAGGAAGTCGTGTGATTTCCTTGATATGATTATCAGCAATAAATTGTGCTCAAAACGTCATCAGTAAACATTACTGTATAACACTGTGAGACTTTATCAAAACAAAAATTTACCAATAATGGAAGTATACTCAAGCACAGTGCACAAGTTTTATTCTTATATCAATGATCTTTTTTTGCTTCTAAGACAATAAAGTTTCATAAGTGTCAGTCAGTCGCTTCGTGTAAACAGAAGGATAAGCCTCACGTGTGAACTGTCTTATAATTTTTTTTAAAAAGTTGAAAATGAAATCAACCTTTTGTGATTCAATCACAAACTTGTAGGATCCATTTAATCCTTTTGAATATTTCAAGAACTGAACACTGTTTAATGTAAACTTATTTTAAACAAGCAACAAGTCACAATAATGTAACAATGAAAGTCGTCAGTGGAATATTCTACGCAGACTGATTTATATGTATATACATAAATTAGGAATTAAAACTTGTTTTCCTTAGCGTAATCAAGCGGCGGCTTCAACAATGTGCACAAAGCTGGTCGCCAGTCTTCGATACATTGAACTGCTTATATCACTTTGAGTGCATTTGTAGATCGTATAGATAGAAAATTTTCTACTGGTATGATAAAGTATTTTTCTAAGTGGCTGAATAATGATGAAGCCAAAATACCGAAGACAATGAAATCCCAAAGCATCTTATAGACTACCAAAATCATATTGATGCCATTAAGTCAATCAGTAGTACCAGCCGACAAACAAACAGAATGAAGCTTGAAGTTTCGACAGTACTGTTATCCTAACTCGTTTCATTATTATTACTATGATTGTTATTGTTATTATTATTGTTCGTTTTGCAATCCCTATTATTCTGGAGCTCCCTTTTTCATAACAACACGATAAACTGATAGGTTATTGAATAGCTAAGTGTCAGATGAATTCAATAAATACGATTTCCTACTTGACAACTTATTCACGTTTAATGAACATATATATTGTTAACACATATTTGTCTGACTGGTGAGTTAGGATCAGAGAAGGAAACTTACTGACAACTATGGAAGCAGAATTCTGGAATTAGAAGGCAGTCATCTAATAGCGAGAGTAATATTCATTATAATCATTCCCTTCGATCTTTTCGAAAACATATTCCTTCAACAGGTCATCTGAATTTCATTCTGTTTTCACCATGATTGCCTATAAGATCTTGTCTTTTGCGTGTCACCCTCGGTTCCACACCCAACTTGTCGTTACTTATTCGTGTTTTACTCTAGCGATTTCCTGGTGCTTGATATCCTTCAACGCTATACTTAGCTTCTATCTAATCCATCTTCATTCTATTCGGCATTTTCGTCGGGTGACTGATTATTGGTTGGTCAGTTGACAAATGTTCCTTGTTCTTGATCCTTTCTGACCGACCATCTGATCTTCCCCATAGTACAAAGGTGAGTTTTAATAAAGGGTTTGAAGCCTGTTGGAAGTGCTTACAGTGACTTATTCACCAAGACTATCTATCCCATAGATGAACTGACTTAAATGTAGTACTGAAAATCCGATCGCCGTACATTTTCAAGCTGGCTTCAGATTATTGAAGGTGTGTCTTGCTTTGTAAAAACAAAAAATACTCTTGACAAACAGCATGTACAATATAGAAATTTGCTGTGTAATCAGTCTAGAAAATTCTGTGCCAACTCAAGACAAAGGGATGACGTTTTCACAGTGTGTATTAATAAGAGTGATTTCAATTAACTAACACGAGCGATGATTCAAGATTTCATTTTCTGGATGTTTAATAAGTGGGGCATGATGTACTTCTTGAAAACACCAGCTTACATAAGACGCCTAATTCAAACGGTCAATATGCACATATATCAGTTTCCATAATGGTATAAAACCAAGGCGACTACTAATTCTAAAATGATTTTAATTCTCTTTACATTGCTATTTATTTCTTTATTATTCCCTTGACTTCCGAATGAAACATCGCCTTTTTTCAAAAGCAGATCTCTATTTCACCGTGTTTCCTTCAGTCCCTCTTTAGCTGGCTACCGCACTGCTCATAAGCAATCACTTCCTTCTCACACAATCTCCTTTGTGCCACCCTGAGACGTCCAGCTTGTCGTCCCACACACACTGGGGTTCTATTCTAGAGTCTGGCGCGTATTGTCATTCAATGCTATCTTCAGTGTGGTATCTAACACATCTTCATTTTCTTTGGAATATTTGTTAACCAATAGTTTCACGGTAAGTTTGTTCCCAGATCTTCATGTTGCTTCTTCTTTCTGGCCACCTCACCCAGTTTACCAGTCCACTGGTTATCTACTCATGCCTAAGCCAGGGAAAAGAAAGAAGGCTGGAGGTGAGGCTACCGACCGACCTTACAGCTAAAAATCAATCCAGTCACTACAGAAACTTCAAAGCACAATGAAAAGTCAAATAACAAGAGCTATATATATATATATATATATTGCGAATTCACTGAAGCTGAAATTTATGGACCAGATCTCAGCGACTGAATGGTTTTGCAATTGAAAGCTCCTGAGTTCGAACCGATGGTGGATGCAAGCTGATGGAGAGACTCAAACTTCAACAGAAAAGCTGTCCAACGATCCCTGGCTTTCAGTTGGTTCACTAAATGGTGTCAGCTAGTAATAAAACCTATAACCGATCAAATCCATACAAACTAATATAAGTATAAAACTTGGAGCCATACAAACTAACACTTGAAAATCAATAAGAAACACAAAAATGACTTCAGCAAATTTCACTGACACCCATCACACAAGACATGGCTCTCTTGGACCAGTGGCCTAGTGGATTAATCTTTTGGTGTTTGAAGGGATAACTACAAGTTTTAAGTTGCATTTGGAACACTGTCCATCAATCAATGAAGAGTGGCAGGCAAGTCAGCCTGATGAGTCCAAAAAAACATTGATGAGATTTGCATCTTGGATTCCGTCAAAATAAGAACTTTCTCTTTATTAGCTTTTTAATTACAAATTGTTATTAAAGTTAAGTAATATGCCTATAAAAATAGAAACACAATGCCATAGGCTTATATATATATACAACAAACTGGATTCAAGAAACGCAAATCGCGTGATGTTCAAAAATTGCAACTATACGCATCGTCATCAAACAAAGCATAGAGTGGCAGTCAGACCTCTACCTGAACTTCATCGACTTCGACGACCACCAAATAGTTTTGAAACTTCTGTGGAGTGCAGTGATCAAGTCTTCACTAACCTCATTCAGTTGGTAGCTATATGACGATGCCTGCCACGTGTCAGGTGACTCGCAACGGAAAACTCTGTAAGGCGTTAGAACTGAATACAGGATTGATGCAAAGCCGCCTGATATCACCAATGACATTCTTAATTGTGATGAACCGGACAATGCGTCAAACTGTGTGTTGTGAGTGAGAAGACAGGAAGTCTCTAGATGACCTGAATTTTGCGCATAGATGATTTATGTTTAATGTCACAAAATCTGGATGAATTAGAGGCAGGCGAAAAGTAACAAACTGGCTGAAGAAGCAGGGGAAGAGCGAAGACAGGAATGCTGGTGAACACAGAGAAGCTTAGATAAAGGTGATAATGATAACCTCGCATCACCACTAAATCCTTTGCACTCAGCATAAAGGAAAAGATTTGGATTTTGAAAACCAATATGAAGACAATTCTTTTCTGTGGATGGAAAAATGGGTTCACGCATCACCAAAAGCATTTCGACCAGTCTAATGCAGAATTTTATCAACAGCTGGCTTCGCTCTATATTGACGACCAAATGGCTAGAAAGAATTGGCAGCAAGAAACTGTGTGCATCAGTGGTTTCATAGGTGGAATGAATGTTCATGATGCGAGAGTTGTTGGTTGGACTCCTGGCAAGGAGACTAATAAACCTCGTTTAAACAACAGTAGTCCAGGAAAAAGTCGGATTCATCCAACAACAACAAGCAGCAACATCCAACGTCAATTACCATCAACGGGAAAGATTTGAAAGAGGTTACTTCATTCACTTCACTTATCTAGGGAGTATTGTCTCAACTACAGGAGGAACGGACGAGGATGTCAAATCAAGAATCGAGTAGGCGAGAAACACATTCATCAACCTGAAAACAATCTCCAAATCTTCGTCACTCAGCATCAACAACAAAATTCGGTTGGATTTCCAATACAAACGTCAAGTCAGTTCTTCTATACGGATTAGAAACTTTTCGGGTGGGTCACAAAGAATATTTGCTAAAGGTTGCGGACTTTTATTAACAGCTGCCTTTGTTCTATACTAAAGATCAGATGGCCGAAAAGAATCACCAAAAGGAACTATGGGAACAAAACAATAACCAATCGCCCAACAAAAACGCAGGAGAAAGTGGAGATGGATCGGACACTCGCTGAGGAGACCGCTGGGTGACATCGCGCGTCAAGCCCTCGAGTGGAACCCGAAAGGAAAGCGGCGAGTGTGACGTCCAAGAGTGACATGGAGGAGATAGTGTGAAGAGGAGTTGAAAGAGTATGGACTAACATGGATGCAGGTGAAAAGTAGAGAAGACAGAAGCAAGTGGAGACGTGCAGCTGAAGCCCTATGTTCCACTAGGAACCCAAGGAAGCAATAATAATAGTGAGGTTGGTAATTAAACCCCCTTAATATTCAAAACTTTAACCCCTCATGGTCAAGTTATAACTTAGCAAATGAAGGGTTAATAACAACAACATGAAAACACTAACATTATTAAGGTAAATATTCATCATAGAAATTAAATATTGTGAACACCGATATCAGCATCGCGCGGAAAATGGATGGTAGAAACATATGTGTGAAGGCAATACAAAAGAAACACCATTAGACTTTAATGTTGGATAACATCAACTGTATTTCTGTGAAATTTTTATTTCCATAAGTCCTATCTGATACAAGTTATTGATAAAGCCGATTTAATAAAACCGAAAAGATGTTGATTTGTAACAGAAAATAGTTTTCAAGTCTTGGTTTGTAAGGATTCGGTTGATTGGTTGGTATAGGAAATAGTTTACTATTGTTTGGCAGTATTAATTACTGGTGAGTTTGTATTCCCCTACTCTCATCGTCTCGTTGATGAACTTCTGATCGATTCTCGACTGTTCACAGAAGGTGATCTTGATTGTTGCAATTCCTGTCGGGATTCTTTGTATTGAACACCTTCATACTGACCTCTCTGTTGACATGCTTTCCATATTGCGACTATTATCCATGTAATACAGGTTAGACTCAATTGTGTGAAGACTAGAGTCAGTGTTAAGCTGACATAACTGACTAGAAATGGATGAATAATAACAGAGAGGGGTAAAAGCAAATCATAATCAAGAATATATTAAGGCGCCATGTTTGTAAACTCTGAATGACTATTTGGCATGAGGCTTAAGCAGAAACCTGGGTATATTACGATGTATTGCTATGTGAAGAGGTGCTGGCTAGGATGTCATGAACTCGTGACGCCCCTATATTGGGCCTAACTGTATGCCTATAAAACTAATTTAGGTAGGCACGTCATACACTTAAACAGACCAATTTCACAAATACTTGTTGGATATTCACGATTGAATTATTGAACATTACTTTTTGTTAATGTGTCCATTCAACTTCTTCCGAACGACATAACTCAACAAGCCTTCCGAATTTTTGAAATTGGTTGTGAAATGCATTGAATGATATTTAATCGAAGGGGAATTTTTAATTTTTCATTTACTATAACATACATTTCTGTGAACTTGGAGATGGTGCTAAAAGTAATACAATTTATGGACTGTTTATTAGATCTAACCAATATATTTGTTCTAATTATTGCAAGGAAGACAGCTCATCGGATGAAAATAGTGAGGACAGGAGTAATGGAGACGGTGACCACCGCTAACAATAAGCACAAATCGTCACCAGTGTGAGAAATCTAAGTGAAGTCATGTCTCCTTCACATATCTCAGTCAAATCATTTCAGCTATAGGCAGCATGGATGTCGATATCAAACCCAGCCAAAACTACTCAGGGAAACCAAGATTGTCACTCATTACTTTGAATTCACTATGGAAATGCATAACAATTTGCACATGGAACCAAGCAGAATGAAGCTGTGCCACTTAAGCCCCATGATCTGAATAGTCAACGTATCAACAAAGAAACTATAAGAGAAATTAGCAATGTGAACTTTTCCTGTCCTACTTTTTTATAAAGCCAATGTTTTCTTCAGGGGTTTGTAGGATGTTCCCCAGTGATTTCGTTGATGAATTCTCCGTATATTGGTTATTGAAATTCAAAACTGGATGGGCACCAAACAGTAATCTGGTTTTATCCATAAATAAAAGTCTTCACCAGTGAAAATGGCCTTACTGAGCAGTAGAAATAAATCAAGAAAATAAACTTGTATTCGAGGCAAACACAGACAGCTCCGATAGTGTTTTTTGTCAAACACTGATGTGAACTTTTCGAATTATAGTTCTTTCCCTTTGTTTAAATACTCAGATGCTTTCTGTTCACCGGAAGTGGAGAAATGACATGATTCATATGTTTTCTTAAAACTTAGATATGATAGAAACCATGTTTGGCCCAGATAGGGAATGTTGGTGCAGTTGTGTCCACTCAGCAAAATGGTTGTTTGCGAAGCTCTCCAGACAAGTTTATTATTGAAGTTTGCACTGCAGGTATTTTGTCCATGAAGAGACAACGAAAGCCTCACAACTAAACCATCTCCACCTCAGAGAACACAACAACACCAATATTCCTTTGGTTAAGAGTGACTTTAGCCGTTGTTTTTCGTATATCTTAAAAGAATGTCAATTCGGAGTATAATGCGATTGTATCTGGAATCGATGAGCATGAAAAGCAATTTCAAAAAATACATATGTACATATTACAGTCAAATATTATTGGTTCACACGAGATTAACTTACAACGACATTCAAGTGGAACTTTTGGGTCAAGATCGGCAGGTGCAAAGAAATAATTACAGACACATGTGAAATTTCCATCCAATGTTTTCAAACAATGAGAGTGTTGAGGGCATACTTGATGCTCACAGTCGCTGGTAAATGGTTTAATTAGGAATGCCTTTTGTTTTGCAGAAGAAAAAACAAGGCGAAATATGCAAAAAATAAAAATAAATTAAAATCTGTACGACTTGATTTCATTTACAATTCATTCATTTTCTTGCTGGCCTCCACAAATTAGAAAACGGCGTAATAAATTAGGTTGAAACAAGACTAATATAGCGAAAATTCTCAAATAGACATCAGGACGACTAAATGAAACAAGAGATTGAGCAAAGAATATTCTTTACAATGAAATGCCTCATCCTGTCCTACAACTATTTTATATGTATTTAATGGTTAAAGAATAATTGTTATTGACAACCAACCTTCTTACTCTTTTTTAAATAATGTCAAGTTGTTAGGATCGAAATTATGTGTTAGTGATCATATGCATAAATATAGCACTCAAAATGAATATCAGAAGAATAAAGCAACAACTAAGGATGGACACGACAATAGCATTTTGTAAAAGACTTAAGAGGAAGCGTCGTTTATCAGATTTTTATACTTCAGGTAATTTAGGTTTCTAAAGGAAACCTCATGTTATCAACTAGTTTGAATCCAAGAACAACATTTAAAACAGTCAAATGTCTGACTTACTTTATCCGGTTAACAATACTGAGGATTCCAAACCTGAACGAGTGAGTCGACTGTCTGGGTTTCTTGATTGCTTCAGTCTGCCTGAGAAGTACTATAGGTTGATGTGAGTGGTTTTCAACTTACAGCGTGTCGAATCCTACTGCTCCTGTGCAGGTGTTTTACTTTCACATTGTAAGTGTTTTCTCCAGAAACAGTCAGCGCCTTCTCGAGCCAGGTCATTCAACCTCATTCGACTTATCCTCAAAAGTTGTCTGCAGAGCTCAATTTAGTCACTGTAAAGGTCCACCTTTTCTTCACTTATATTTGGCCAAAATTCCAGCTGTACTTGGACGAAAACCTAAACTATGTATTCAGAAACACTTTTAAAACTCCTTTTTCCCCTCCTAAAGGACACCACTTGACTTACTTTAAGAAATTAAACACCAACTAACTCATTTAACACACTTATATAATTCAGTAATTCGTCCACTTCAACTCTACCTCCTCAAAAATTATTTTAGTTGTCTTTATTCTTATCATATGTCTACGTTGGCCGAGCAATTATAAATGCTACTCAACACATTTTTCTGTAATATTAATATGACTGTATAGCTTGAAGATGAAGTCGTTGGAAAGAAATAGGCTTCTTCTCTGAATGATTCTGTCTCTTTCACTAATATTTCCTAATGATGGAAAATAATCAGCCTTTGCTGATATATGAACTTCTGGTTCAGACAGTCCAGTGTGGAATTAAACAAATTGCTTCAATCAGTTTTTTCCGCTGTCGAAAAAGAGACGGTCTAAACACAAGACAGCCACTTGGTTTACTTGTGTATCAGAGATAAATTGGTTCACAGAGTGGGTATTAATACAAATTACTAATAGTTCCGGTCACTTAACTGTACTGACTGACATTTGTAGAATGAAACCAATTGTTTACGCTGAGCATACTCGGTGATACAGCCTCACTGCTCATCTCGCTATCCTAAAATCTTCAGTTAGTCTTCCTGTTCAGCAAGACAATTAGATGTTTTCCCCTCTTAATCAGATTCTAGGATAGAGCCAGTTTAACTAACACTGATTCTCCTTGTATTCTGTTTTCTAAACACTAGTTTAACACTTTTTTTATCAATCATGACAGTAATTATAAGCAATTTAGGTCGGCGGATTAGCTGGATTGTGATTTGCTCAAGGCTAGCCAAGTACTGAGCTGAACGTGGTAACTTTTCGGAAACAACGAGCTGGGTATCTGTGAGTGACATGGAAAAGAACGAGAGAGGAAGAGATGAAAGTTTATGGGCAAATGTGGAGTTGGCTAAAGACGTCTGTGGAGACAGGCCAAAATGTAAATGTGCGTGGATATTTTTCCAACTGTCAATTTCTCAATCCCTGACCCTTCACTGATAACGTTTGCATCATAACTCCCAGTTTTGGACTACGCTGATTACAGAAAGGCAGTATCAAGTAAAAAGCAAACAGATTTAGTTTTTTAGGGATTTAAGTAGTTTCACTGTAAGTTTCATCACTAACTGACATTAATTAGTGAGTTATTCAAAACCAAAGGACACTGGACAGCTCTATCTCGTCCTAATTTACATGGAAAAATGGAATATTACACACATGCAAACATTAATTAGAATTAAATGTACTCACTTATATCACTCTACATTAACCTGTTGTATCTTTTCTGTAGCTATGTGGGATAATGTACCTTGACTCTTCGAGATAAAACACTTATTGAATGACCTATATATCCCATCCAACTGGAACAAGTGAATCGGCAGATACACATTAAAACAAGGTCGTTCTGCACGCATTTCGACCTCTTCTATGGGTATCTACTAATTGGCCTGTTCGTATGGCGCAAAATATATCAGTGGTTCAAAATGTGTTTATTTTACCTAGAAAAGTCAGGGAACATTACGCCACATAGCTACGGAGAGATCAAGATGGGTCAATACGGTGCGCTATAACTGAACATATATTTAACACTGGTCACTCAGTGTCTAAGGAAGATTCATTCCAAGTTATCTAGTAGTTAGAATTCACAGATCATTAGGATTCTGCATAAGTCAACTGGCCTCATGACCTCAAAGTCCTCAGTGTGCACTCCAGAAAACTAACCAATTCTCTCATTGGCTTTCACTGATTATCTATCTTATGTAAGTTGGTGAGAACGTCTACGCTGATATAAGTTATAACTTTATTCATCCTAATCTGTTGTGACCTTATCTTCCTCACGGTCTTCCATTCTCTGGCTGACCTAGCTGAACACAGAGCTTTCAGGCTGAGCATTGAAGTTTCAGTGGTGCTGGTGTAGTTTATACAGGGTATCACTAAGTGGTTGCATCCCTACTTCTCAAACAGAATGCAGTACACTGTATACAAAGGTAAATCCTCCTATGCTGTGTTCACTAAAGCTGGTGTCTCCCAAGGTGCTGTACTCACCCCACTTCTCTTTTCTTCCTTTCTACAAGACTTACCATCTTCAGATGACATTAATTTTGTTGAATATGCCGACGACCTGATTGTATCTTTTCCTGTCAAGTGTCAAAGTGACTGCTCCAGACTAAATGGCTTTTTATCAGAAATCAGCAAGTGGTCCAAGAAAAACGGTCTAACCTTAAACCCCTCCAAATGCCAAACAGTCAATTTCACTTTTAGGCATAAGTCTGACCTAAGCAAACTGGTTAGCACTCACGAGGTGTGCAACAGTGATGGCACTGAAACATAAACCGAGTCAGAAATCGAATAGCTTGGCGTCATTCTATCTGCTGATCTTTCCTGTCGTCTCTCATATTTTGATGATTTCTAAGAAAATATTCCTTCTTACCTTCTACATCAAGAAGTTAAGATATTCTGGTATAACCCAACCCTTACTCCCACAATGCGTTAACTCTCGCATTCTGCCTATTATTCCCTATTGTTCCCCCTTAGGTTTTCCAGGGCTACTGATGAAAGACTATACCTTATTACGCAGGATGTTAAAGGTTGTCAGCAGGGTAAGCCATGTGGCACCTAACCAGCTTGGTAATATTCTGATTGACAGGCACTTGGACTTGTGCGAAAAATGGGCAAAATCCATTTTATCTAACTCACACCGCCCTTTTCATTCACAAATCTCCCCTTGCATCTTATCAGTCAGAAACAAAAGCCTATATAGTAAGCTATATGCTCGCACTAGCAAGCACAAAAACCCAAATATACCCTACTTCCCTCGTGTTCTGTGCGATAAAGAAAGCATTAGGCGTGATACCTATAACTTATTAAATAGTCAGTAGAACAGCTGGATCACGTCTTTCCAACTCATATCATTTATTGGCACAAGTTTTCTCCCTTTCCTTCCCTTTTCTCTTTTTTTCTTTGCTTTTTGTTTCTTTGTTTGTTTTTTCTTATGTTATGTTTTGTCTCTCTCTTCTTTACAAACTCTACTTAAAACATTCTTCTTCGTTATTTCACACTCTGGATTTCTCGACCTTTTCGTTACCGCTTACGCCAGTAAATATGCTAGCATCTACTTTTCTAACACCTTCAAACATTCTGTTCACTTTTGGCTTTGCTACCGACACGCCAATATGTTGTTGTCATAATGAACTGAGATTATCCTAATCTGTGTAAAATTTTATTTATTGATAATGTACTAACTGGATGCAATACTGTAGTAAAATTGCTGAGAATTCCATTCTGTATCACAAGTACTGTTTTGGAATAAAGCAAATTACTATTATTATCACTGCCAGCTTAGGGTTTTCTCTAGGTTAGTCAAGAATCAAACCCCTGTTGCATGTATAATTGGCCAGTATTCTACCACGGACCCTCCGAAACACTGAATAGTAGTACTGCGCAAGTTAATTAATATATCACCCTGTTAAAACTCCCCACACTTCAACTGTAACCAGACGACTGGAACTATTCGGCGAACAGCTGTTTTCAATAACTTCTTCATCGCACTCTACACTTATAAATCCATGAATAGCATAAGAATACAAACAAACGGTAAAGACGAAGGAAATTTACATCAGTCAGAAACTGTATCCACCTTCATGTGTAAAATGAAACGATACGCAATTCTTTAATTAACATTCTTAGTTTCATGTATATACGGTGTACAATCAATCAATCAATCGAAATAAGATCAAGTGTAAATAGACAACTGGGCGATAGACATAATAATGTCAAATTAATTATAATCACATTTCTATAGTTAACAAACAATGATAAGATTTCTGTTTTGGTAATATTTCGAGTAACATTACTGCCATCGATCACATCATCTGATGGAATTGTTTTGTTTCTAATTCACACTTTCACGATTTGTAGTCATATCTGCATAGGTCATTCTTTGTTCATTGCCTTATTTGTGTATCCTGAATAATATTCCAGGTTGTTGACTGTCATGCTGTCGAGTCAACCTTCTTACATTCTCTGGTTTTACCCTCTTCTTTTCTTCTTTATATCATCTTTGATTAATTCTTCTGGGTAGTCGTTGTCGAGTAACATTTTGAGAAAGACGTTTATTTTTTCGTTGGTCATTGGTTGTTATTCTAAGTTCACGTATTCTGTTTGCAAGATCTTGTATAATCCCTAGTGTCACCGTGATTGGATGAGCTGGGTAATAATGAACGAATCTCCCAAAATGTGTAGTTTTCTATAAATCATCCTTTTCACGCCACCGTCAGTTACTCTTTATACTTTGCAGTCTAATATACGCAGTTCTTGTATTTCATTCTATATTTCCATAGTGAATTTTATTCAGTCGACATGATTGTTTATGTGTGGGGAAGAATTTCTCAACACTGTTCTTTTTCATAATTACTAACTTGTCGGTAAGAAATCTCCATCAATATTTTATTGATGACCTGAATGGTTTAAGTCCATTCTCCTCCCAAAAATCCTTGAATATATCAGCTATTATAAGGTAGACAAGTGATCTTACGTTTACCCTTTTCATTTTTTGAGTATGTTTTTCTTTCAAATGTAAAACACGTTTTTGCTAGACAGAATTCCACCTCTTTTAGCATCTCTTCAACGTGTTCTGCTTTTAAGGCCATCATCTTTTTTTAATCTCGATTTCGAGGCATCCATGCTCATTTGAAAAGGGAGAGACTGTTTACATCAAAGCTCACTAGTATTTCCTCTTCATCTACTTAAGTGTTTATTTTTGTCGTCTTACAAATTATAATGAATCCACTATTTTAGCTTTTTAATTGCCTCATATGTTCTTAACATCATATGTGTTAATGTGTATTTAGAATCTACAATTGGTCTGTTATCGGATACCCTTCCTTATGTACTTTTATCTTGCCATATATCCAAGGTGTATTAAATGATTGGAATAACATTTGTTTTCTGCAGTCTAATATGAACCGTTGGAAAGACGGACAGATAACAGATTCTATGTTCATTGAGGTCATGCCATATACATGTGACAAGCGTGACTCGACAGCATGACGGCCAACAACCTGGAATATTATTCAGGATACACAAATAAATGAATGAACAATGAATGACCTATACAGATATGACTACAAATCGTGAAAGTGTGAATTAGAAACAAAACAATTCCACCAGTTGATGTGATCGAGGGCAGTAATGTTGCTCGAAATATTACCAAAACAGAAATCTTATCAATGTTGTTGTTAACTATAGAAATCTTTAAATATTCCCATTTATAATATTAGAACAAGACATATAAGCGAACAATATTGTTTTCAATTAGATCTTCCTCAGGTTTTACTCTAATTTACATAGACTTATATACTGATCCGATACAAAATCAATTCGTTCAGATGCCTCATGAATAGAGCAAGACGTATCTGTACAGGTGACTCCTTAGAAAAAGAGCTAGGATACATCCAAAATACGTTGGTACGAATGGGTTATCCTAGTAGATTTGTAAGAAGACACATGAATACCAGCTACAAGATAGAAAAACTGACAACAGTTAAAAAGAAACAACTCCTCATGAAACTGCAATCTGATAGCGACGTGGCTAGCAAAGTCTTAAATTTGAGATTATCGAGAGCGATAAAACGGACTTATACAGCCACCACCGTTTGTTTGTCATTTTCCAGCCGACCACTTTTGATTGCTCAAGTGAAAGATAGGCTGCTTAGCTATGTCACTTCCATGTGTATCTATAAATTTAATTGCTCCTGTGAAGAAAGCTATATAGGCCGAAAAACTAGACAGCCTAACAAAAGCATTAATGAGCAGAGCATCTTCCTTCATGGTTTGGAAAAGGTCAAATAAAATCCATACGAATTTCTATTTTGGCTCATTTGATTGATAGTGGTCATCAAGTGGACAAAAATAGTGCTTTCAAAGTTATCTATCGCGTTCCATCGAGTCTTTCGAACGGAATCAGAACCCGTCTTTTGCACTCAGCCGAAGCTATGGGAATTCTAGAAAACAACCCTATTCTTTGTATACAAAAGAAGTTTGTTGTACCTTTGTCTCTCCCTTGCTTCGCCTAGCTGAATTCTATTCAAAACCCTCCCACCCTTTCTTATCTTCCATCTCCTTTGTACTGTTATGATATTTATTTAAACTCTGATTATCGTTCAATTTCACCTTTTAAGATTTGACCTAATTTATTTATTTATTGAATTGTCTACATATACACATATATACATAAACTACCTTTGTTATTCTTATCACCTGCATAGACCCTATTATCAATATTTTCTTATCATTAAAATAATCGTTATTAACTATGTTCAACACATTTACCACATTATTATTATTGTTACTATTATTATTATTATTTGATCCATAAAATCACCGTCATTGGTTAAAAATTTTTATATATAAGTCTATGTAAATTAGAGTAAAGCCTGAAGAAGATCTAATTGAAAACAACAATATTCTTCGCTTATATGTCTTGTTCTAACTAAAGAAATGTAATTATAATTAATTTGACATTATTGTGCCACTCAGCTATCTGTTCACATTTTATCTTCCTTCGATTGATTGAGTGTAAGCCATATATGGATAAAACTGACAATATTAATTGATGAATGGCCTATCGTTTCAGCTTACACATGAAGGTGGATACAGTTTCTGACTGATGTAAATTTCATTTGCCTTTACCTTCTGTTTGTATTCTAACATTATTCATGGAGTTACAACTGCAGAGTGCGATAAAGAAGTTTTCGAAAACTGTTGCTCTCTCAGTACACATGTTTTATCATAAAACATTTTACGCCCTATAGTAATTTGTAGAAATTTTGTCGATTAACATCGTTTAATTATTGTGTCAATCTGCACTCCTCTGAGTTTAAAAAGTTCATGCATCTCAACAGGTGATCAGCCATTTTAAAATGAGAATATGTTGGTAAGGTGAATGTGAAATACCAGACAACGTAATGATCAAGCCTTGTCAGCTGCATGTCTCTTCAAATGGTGCATAGTTAGAGATTATTTGATGATCTGCGATAATAATAATAATGATAGACATATTTAAGTCTTGTAGACTCCTTATTGCTTTTATTAGTAAATGTAAATAACAAAATATTTTTAAATTATCTCATACACATAAAAGATTAAGGCTTGTTTTAGCGCAATAAATCAATATTCTAATTGTCTAGCTATTCACTTTTTACAAGTGTTGGTTTACTGGAGGTATTGATCGATCTCAGTTTACATAACAAAATGATTTCAGTCAGAGAAACTCTGAAAACCAGGAGCCTACTGTTAAAGATTGAATGAAGGATCTTCAGGCTGCGAGTCGTGATCGTTTGTGTTTCAACCACTCGGAGAGAGACCAATAACTTATAAATTGTAAATTCTGCGGATTGGCAATATTTACACACCCACCGACATTCATTGTCATCGGTGAGTATGATTATGATATGATTATGAGCAATAGTTTGCGCTCGAAACGTCATCAGTTCATATAACTGTAAACACTGTGTGATTTATCAAAATAAAATCTTATCCATAATGGACTCATTGGTGAGTATTTTTTCACACCCTACTTGATGGACCACACTGGTAACCATACTTGAAACGAATCAAATACTCACGAGCCTACACTTGAAAATTGGTGTAAAGCTGATTAGTGATCGGCTCTGGAATGAAGCTGTTGGGAGTTCTAGTAGGATGTCGTCACTAGAGGGACCCGACATGCATCTGAGTCATTCAAAATAAACGGGATTTGAATTGACCTAGTATTTAGAAACATCTTATACTAATGTATCTGAATAGCCTAGTTACATGTCGGTTAATTGCAGTCGATTTTACTCACATATTCCGCTTCTTAGATTTAAGAGGAGCGTAAAGAGGCACCGCAGTAGAATGAAACACGTCTATTTGATTCTGTCGGCTCCTTTTAGTCGCACACAGCCTACCATATTTATTGCACCACATCTTAATACAATTTTAGACATTATTTAATTCTCGGAATAGTTATGCTTACGTGTTGCTGTTATTGTCTTTTCTGAAATGGATAGTTTATTCGCGGCGCTTTCCAGACAAACTCTTCAGCGCAGGCTTCAATATGAAGTCAGTTAATTTGAATTCCTCATGAACTGTTTATCCTACCGATCTTGGTTGTGATTGGGTGTCATTTAGCCTTAGTAATGATCATTTCATTTAACTGTAGTTTGAATTTTTGTCACGTGAATTATTCTTGATTCGTTGATGAATCTGATCTGTATTCAAGTGTTGGTTTGTAAGGATTTGATGGGTTTCAGGATTTCATCATGAGCTGACAATAGTTAGAGAACTATTGAAAAACCTGGGAGTACTGAACAACTGATTCGTCCTAGTTTGAGACTCTTCAGCAGTACGCACCCACCGGGATTCGAACCCAGGTCATTCCGGTTACAAGGCGAACTCTTATACCATTAGGCCACTCGGACCCTATCCAATGGCTAATGAATTCTAACTTCTGCCAATTCACGATATGGCGCAATCGCTAGCCAATGTCTTCAGCGAGTATTCACGTCACAATATTTGACCTGCTTGATGCCGTAAATAGCAACCAGAAGAATAAGTACAACTGTTGGATGCTATATACTGCTGATTGACTGATATTACCCTTTGAATAACTTTCATATAATTATCAGCATACTAGGTACACCGTTGATGATTTTCAACCCGCAAACATGCAAAACGGCTGTCCAGGGTTTGGATAACTTCACTCTGAATTTTCAAAATGTCTCGAAGAGCCTTTCTTTCAAAACATCGACACCTGAGCTAGCAATATATCGACAAGGAACTGAGTGGACACTTCAAAGGACTGTATAATACCTGAAAATCTAATAACAAAGTACTTTTTCGGTTAGCGATGACTATCGTAATTCGACCTCGACAGGTGACAGTTATTAGCCTTCGCTTGAACTGACGAATCAATTGCTACTTGTTTTTTTGGTTGGTTGTGATTAGCATTGGAATTCAGGATGTGCGTTTCACACTTTGTTTGAGATTATTTATCTGGATGAATGTGCATTACCTTGACAATGTGATGGTGTTCCAACTGAGACTTCATCCTGCACCCATCATTCCAACTGACAAATCACTGTCAGCTCATGACTCTAACGGCCTAGTGCATATATATATGTATATATGTGTAATTTTATTCCAAAATTATACCATTTATGGAGTTATGACAGTCATTAAGGATTATCAATCCTAAGGTATTGAGAGGGGATTGAAATAAATCACTACAAGACTTTTAATTCACAGCAGTTAGTAATATTGTTAATCAACATGAAATATAAATTTTGAGGTGTAGGAGGGTTTAGAATAATTAGGGAATTTAAAGTAAGTTGATTTGTAAGGGTTAACCGTGTAACAACAAGATGAGGTGGCATAGCTTTGCTTGGTTCTTTGACTAACCAGAATGTGTGGTATTCGGAAATTCGATGATGAAATGCAAAATTGCACGCCCAATGTAACTAGCTCCACTTCAAGGGGTTAAGTGTTGGTGAATAAAGAGTATAGCTTTGCCACCTATAAAATCCTTTTGAAGACGAGCCAGAAAGGATAAACAAGCATCAGGTAAATATCACTAGCTGTGGGTCTGTTAAAAATCTACTGTCCAGAAAATATGCGACAAGGAAATGAGGATGGTGAATCTGAAGTACTCTAAAGAGACCGATGAATGACATCATACGCCTGTCTGTCTGTCTGTCTATCTGTCGAGTGTAATACAATTGGTAGGCAAGACTTGTCTATTTGAGGGTGGGATGGATAAGGTCATATGAGGGGAATAAGAAGTAGAAGCCTTTTAGAGAGTTGTGGTTCTGTCTGGAAGTGATAGCAAAGTACCGGGTGAAATGACGATGTGCCTGTAACATTTTTCAGTGCGAGGAATGGATAATTAATGAAAGGGTACCAGTCCAAATGCACATATCTTTTAATTGAGTTTCCATCTTTAATTTCTTCACTTATATTTTATCAAAAATGAACACAATGCATAAAAGTTAAAAAGGGAAAATAACTGTGTGAATTACTTGTCAGTAAGTATTAATACTGTGCTCATAACTCAATATGAACTTTATCCCCCTTAAATACCGATTGATGTTAGGCAAAATGACAAAATTATTTAGGAACAATTCTTTATTATTATTGTTCCTTTGAGTTCCGAGTGGAACACAGATCTTCAACAGCACGTCTCCACTTTATCTGACTCTATATGATCCTATGTAGCTGGCCCCACGATAGCGCTCAGTCTGTGATCACCTCCACCCACGATCTGTATCTCACTCTTGGACGTCCCACTAGTCGTTTCTCACCAGAGTTTCACTTGACTGGTGGCCCGGACTGTGATCTCACTCAACGGTCTCCTCAAAGTGTGTGAAATGAATCTCCAACTTCGTCGACATATTTATTGTGCAATAGGTTCTTGGTCTACTTGTTGTCAGAGTTCATTGTTGCTTATGCTCTCTGGCTGGCTATCTGATCTTCAGTGTGAAGCAAATGAAAGCGACTGCTGATAAAAGTTTGCAGTAGCCTGTTCAAAATACTCAAAGTAAAGTGCCAAGTTTCCGACTGGTTTAACATTGGTATTGAATATACGAATCATGTTCCTTGTGCTGAGTGCAGCAGATTTCCAAACTGATTTCATAGTGATGAAGGTCTGTCTCGTCTTTCCGACTCCGGTTCTAACATTTTCATCCATGTCATATGCCCGTAGTTGAAAGGACGCTGCCTAAATGAGTAAAGGAAGTGACCTCCTTCATATTCATAGTGATTTTCGGTTAGTTGTATTCATCACATCCATCTTCTCTATGCTGACATTGAAATTCTGTCCGTGCTACACTGCTTCCTTTGACAGCTTATTGGCTTTTTGCCCGTAAATCCTCCACCTTGTGTGACATTAGACATAAATCACCCGCAAAATTCAGATCTTCTGTGGTCTTCTTACCGGTCCAGTGTGAGTATGGTGAGTCACTTAGTCAACATTTGATTCAGCAAACAGATCTTTATTCACAACTCCACTTCAAACAAGTACAGTTACTTAGAGGTTTATATATAAGTATATATATATATATATATATATACGTATATACTGTGTATATTTATAGTGTTAATTAACAACAGAGGTCAGAGGTTATTGTCCCTTAGTAACCAGGCTTGTCAAAGTATATGAAAAGTAACAATGTGGAAAAGGTGAATAATCCTACGTAATCTGGAGAGGGTTGACAATTCATTAGTTAAGTGATGAATGTTCATTTGAAAACACTAGATGATAAACGGATGAACGAAGAATTGAAAAAGCAAGTGTCCGGTAGAAAATTTTCTCTGGGCGTCTTCATGAATACCTGGCAGCATGATTATCTGAAGGAGACAGCAGCATATTCAACAGTTCACTTTTTCAGGAGCACATTCATAACTCTGGTCATGCAGCATCAACACAGACTTCATTCAGAGTCATATATGAATGGACACAGAGACTCTCAAAAGAATTTCAACTTCATAGTTTACATGCAGTCGCAGCTACACTTCATCCACAGATTTTCTTATTACTGTGGTCGAAGAGTCAACTTTGTTGTGCTGAATTGCTGTACAATAGACTTTGTGTGATCGTTTAATATTCTACTTTGATTTTTGTAACCCATTCTTGAATCGTCATTCTTCTTTTGTTTACTATCAATCAGTTGCATCCAAATAAGCATTCACAAGTTAACTGATTAGTTGTCAGCCCTATCAACTTGCTAGGGTTATACACTGTTTTTCACGCGGCAAACGGTGCTCCCTATAAGCATATAAACACACATAAATAAGTCAACTCTGAGTAAACCCACAAATAAAGCCGAGCGATGAAAACTGCCTAAATTTTAAAATGATTTTACCCCCTACCATCTTAAAATGTTAAATCAATCAGAAAACAGTTTTAGCATTAAAAATGTCTACACTTTCAAACATGTGTAGTATTTTGAGATGTATAATTTAGAATTGTGTGAGCAGAGTAGAATTTTAGAAAATTAAGCTTCACACCTAGTTAGCATAACTTATAGAATCTGTTTGCAAATTTTGATATTATAGGGAAAATTTGTAGCTCAGGTGGATGATTTTGATGTGGTTGTATTCTCTGAGCTGGATAGTTAATTTGCGAAGCTTTCATCGCCCCACACTAGGCAACATCTTCAGCGCATACTTCAATTCGATGAAGTGAGCTTTTAGATTTCTCCACGAGTTAATTAACCATCTCTCCTGGCGGCTAACCTTGGACGTGATTGGTTGTTTTTGTGTGTTTTCACACCTTCTACGTTACTTGTATTGGAGTTGATTGTTTCTTTGACTTGAACTTTGATTTTTTGTGTGTGTGAGGTTTCTTTCTTATCGGTTGATAAATTTTGTCAGTCTCGATGGGTCTACTGACTGATGATTCACTGGAATACCAGGTAGGCTCCTAAAAATTCTCTAGATGGCATTCTTGTTGTTTCCTCTGTCTAACATTCGAATGTTGTCCCAGTCGAATTGATGTCTATGGTTGTCTGTATGCAGTGATATGAGGGAGTAGATATCATGTATTTTGACGGCTAGCTTAGGTTTGTGGATACGAAGAAGAAGGGGACGTTCACTTTGGCCAATGTGGTGTTTTTCGCAGTTGTTACAATTTATTTTGTAGACGATGTCGGTTTTATCTTCGTTCGCTGCTGACTCTTTTGGTTGACATAGAACTGAGTGAAGTGAATTTGTTGGTTTGTGTGTTTGCAAAATGCTATGATAGCTGTACAATTTATTAATTTGATTTAGGATTGAAGAATTCAGTTGACACTGTGTATTAATAAGATGCAAATCGAAAAGGTAGGCCGTTTTTCTTCGCCAGTGATTTTTATAAGCGAAGAGACGTTCAATGAAGAGTCAAGCCTTTTCAGCGAAGATATCATTCTGAAGCGGTACGTGCGCATTCATATAGTACATTAGCATGCCAACAAAAAGAATTTTTCGGTAGGTATATTAGTCAAACTGTAAGCTTTAGATAACAATTAAGTAATACGAAAAACACTTGTGGTGAGAGCAGGCTGCTAGTCAATTGGAAGACATTAATTTACGTCAACGTCTGTGTCACTAATATTGGCCATGAAAAAATATGAACAAGAGTGAACCAACAACCAATCACAGCAGACTTAACGTGGGCAAATACGATTCGCAGATATATGGCTTAGCTTTCTGCGAAACCAGTCACAAGCAGTACAGAATAACCTCGAGCAAGAAACAACCAATCAGAAGACTGTGTTTGTCCGCTTGAATAAGCTACAATAATGTACATGAAATATATATAAATGCGTGCTGGTTTCCTTAATAAACGATCTGTTGCCTGGCCTTTGTCTTCTGTTGTTACACACTAATTGGTTTACAACAAAAATGAAATAATTAAACTTTGTGACAAAGTATATCTAACAGGATGAGTAGAGCTCACATAGATTTTTCTCATATAGATTTCTTTTCAGTAATGACCATCTCATCGCCTTTCTTATCTAAACCTCCTGTTTATCCATGTTATTTTTAGGTTTTTCTTAATCCATCAAGTGTCAGCCCGCTTCCCCCGATCATTTCATGCCTCTTCTCCACACCTTCTACACTCATTCAACCAGCCACTGACAAGCAGACAATTAATTTCTTAATCCCTGTTTACACTACCATATTTTCATCTCCGAACTTCGTGTTTATTTTTTCATTTTACTATTTCTACATATGTAATCCCTGATTGCATAAACAATTATTCATCACATTAGTTTCCCTTTTATCCATACATCCTGCCTATTTTTGTTATTTCCACATTTCTAACCGCCTATTGCGCAATATGTTAATCTTCTTAGTAATTATGATGCCACTTTGTTTGAGTCTTATCCGTCCCCCTGTTTATTATGGCATTTTAATTCCTGATTGCAATTTTTATTAATTTGACCCTTAACCGTAAATTATTCTGGAATTTCACCATCCATTTGATATAGATACACGAATGTACAGCTGTCTAGATGATGACTTCGTCGGAAAGAAAATTTTCTTCGCTGCAACTGTCTTTCTAATAATTCCTATGACCCATTGTGAATATCCCGTGATGAATTTTACTAAACTTTCTCGAATAAATCAGGGGGCTAATAGACAGGGAGTTGATGTAGTGAATGCCACCTGAAAGAAATGATACGTGACCTGAAGCCACTTAAATTTTATGTGAAGATCACTCACTAAATTCTATTTCAAGCTAATCTATTCGCACAACAGGAATATGTTGTCTGCGAATTAGATGTCAACAAAGTTATCTACCATATGACCAGTTTCATTCCATAGGAGTCACACAGTGAGATAATATTCTCATTTGGCGTTGGGTGAATATCCTGTAAACAACACCTGTATAACCAAGAATGTTCATCAGACTGTTTGCTGTGTATCTAAAACAGTTCAAAAGAGTACAGCAGTGCTCTCAAAACACATTCTGCTTCCGAAGAAACGACTCCAGAGAATATTTTGACTAGTCACTCACTGTAAATCTTAATGTCTGTTAAGATCCACGGTCACAAGGGGGAAGAATGCGCAAGAAACATCCTTTTCGAGTACTTACTCATCGTGTTCTACAGTTATGTATACCATGTAATCGAGGAGTAATTGCTAAACACTCATATCTTTTAAACAATATCGAGTTGTTAAAATAACCAGACCCCGTTTAAAAAGCATGTGTAAGTGGTACTATTTACGTACATAATATCAAATAAAATATCCTGAAAATTTAAGATGCAGAATAATGCAAAAATTAAAGGCAATTCAAAAGATAAAAAATATTAAATGACTTAGAAGGGAAGAAAAAAACTGTGACACCTTTATGAAATTAGGTCACATCCTGTTGTAATCTGTCGGCTGAACTAGAAAAAAAGGAGGAAAATGTCAGCAATCAGTTAACACGCCATAGAATCGCACCACTTGATTGATTTAACAATACTTTAAGAGTTGGTTTGTAAGGATTAAGTTTGCTTTTCGAGTTTGAGCATGGGTCAATTTCAGTTAGAAAACCATTGCAAACCAGTACATCAGTAGTGAATAGCTGTTTCACCCTAGTTCGGTAATCATTGATATTTGCACCCGGAAACTTCCAGTCTGAAGGCAAGCTCGTATACCGTTCAGCCACTAGGACCCAACTGAATGGCCTATGAATTCTAACTTCCACCAATTCGTGATTAAGCACGACCACCAACTGATGTGATCGTCGGGAATTCCATTCTCACATTCGACTGGAATGACCCAGTGGGTGCGTGCTGTCGATGATTCACAAACTGGAATGAAACAGCTGCCCAGTATTCCGTGGTTTTTAGCAGTGGTCAGATCCGGAAAAATTTCAGAAATTACAAATATGTCTCATATCAGAAGCACTTTATAATAAATGGAATCCAAATAATCTGAAAAGGAATAAGAACGACTACGACAGACTCTGACCTAGTTCCAACACCCACACACTCTCATGAATTGACAAAATCAACACAAATGTGATAATCAATTCGATTATGTAAACACATGCTGTTTCTATAGTTTCATACACTCATCTAATCCAACACTCCGCACACCGTTACTTATCTTCACAAGTTTAGAAACTTGATAACATAAAAACTACCTCATGCTGAAGAACTATGACTAGATCATTGTGTATAATCTGTGATTTTGTGAATTCTGGTTTAATACCACTTTGATAAAGCCATTAGGAGCATTAAGTAGCAGACGTCAGTGGAAGCAATATCGTCTTGTGTTTCATTCATTGGGAAATACAAGCCTTTCATGAATATAATGAATATATCACATAACCAATGCTCAAATGTTTACAGACTATTATTGGTCAAGTTGGTTTGGACATATATAAGAATATTCTTTCCTCAATCTCTCTGTCTTCTAAATGTCTAATTAGGAATTGAAACTTTTCCTGACATCACTATGGAAAGGGTGTTTCTCTACATCTACAACATTCTCTCATAATTATAAACTGGATATCCATTTTGTTGTATGGTAGCCATTATTCATATACATCATTTGAACTGTCTCTACGAAAGACCATGTGTCCTGCATTGTCAAAGATTTAGTAACGGTAATAATAATAATAAGAGTGACAATAATAGTAGTGAAAGTGATTCGATCTCACAACTTACCAAAATTTTCAACATTCTGTTTGTGGCGTAAAATCACTTAAAAATAAATCCATTAAAAGGTGCTCTACACTTAAAAATGGTTTTTTCTGAAGAAACTGGAAAACAGAACACAACTCCAATCACCAAGTTTTAATGTGGTAATTGATTTACGTGTGTGTGTGAGTGTGTGTCTGTGTGTGAGTCTGTGTTTGTAGTGAATCAATCAGATGCATTTTTGTTTAAAAATAAGGAATGTATTTTAGCGTCATCAAACTATTCATAAATGCATGCTATGCATGTGTGGTAAGCCTACGCATTGATCAGACTAAGTGAGTATATATGCATAGAAAGTTTAAACCTGTACTCAATGATATTTGAGAAAACTCTAATATACACGTTTAGAGCTGAAGGTATGACGTCTAAGGGCGCATGTGTTGACCCCAAATGTCTCCTTCAATTTTTAATCCACGAATTATGAAGCCTGAAATGAATCACAACATACATGTAGTTACAGTCTCTACACTTCTGCCTAACCCAAGTGTTGAGCATAGGCGGTTCCCAGATCTGCTGTTGTCCTTATTTTTCATAGTCATTTAATCAATATCTCACACTTTATATCTTAGAAACTTACCCCATAACAGTTATGTGTAACTGTGGGGATATAAACTGAAGACATACTGATCAGATTGTATTTTGAACTACAACATTTTAGCAGTGATAAGACACTTTAGAAACAAGCAGAAAATAACTACAGGAAATTAAAATTCACTGGCAAGTATGCAAATTATTATTACGTAAATAAATGTTTATTCCTTGTGCTCCTTGTGTGAAACATAAAAGTTCAGTGGCACATCTCCAATCCTCTCGAACGATTGTCAGCTATCACTTTCAGCTGGTCAGACTACTACCCACAAGCGCTTTCGTTCAATGTGTCCTCAGATAATCTTCTGAGTGTCATCATCTCACGCCCAACCCATCACTGCTGATTCAAGTTCTGAATGAAGGTCAGAGTAGTGTGTAGTGTAACTTGAATGTTTCTTCCGTGTATGTACACTCCATCACCATTTTTTCGTACATGTTTGTTATGTTGTAGGTTGTTGGCTGATTTTCTGTCAAAATTACTTTTTGACTATCGTGTATTCCTTAAGTATTTTCAGTAATGTATCAAGTCTATTTAAATTAGAAAATAGAAAAGAACAAACTCGACAATAATGGCCAGCAACAAAGAACTCTATTAGATGCCAACTCAGACAAAAACCTAGTGCTCAACAAAAGTGAAGCAATAAGATATCGATTAAACAGACTGCAGAGACATCCATACCATCAAATGAAACCCTGGTTTGAAGTAATGAGATCATTTGAGGTGTGAACATAAGCTTTTGGTGGTCATAGAGACAGGTGAAAGTAGAAACACATAACTAAGTAGAATGGTCACATGCCTCTGGAGCCCAATGTTCCACTTGAAAAGCAGAGAACAAAGAATGCACAAAACTAATACAGTGCCTAAAATATTAAAGTAAAAGTACCCCAGGAAAAAGTGAGAATATTGCATATTACTGGAATTACACGAGTGTCGACAAAAAATACATTTTAACTTGTGCGACGCATGCACACTATTTTCCCGACAAATTCAGAGCATTCTCTGTTCACACTGTAGATCTTGATGTGTCAAAGTAATACGTTAGGGGTGAAAATCGCAGAGAGGTGAGGAAAGAGAGTGACGGAATCAACAGTGTGTGAATAGTTCTCACTTTGAGAAGTGGATTACAAAGCCATCTCTAGTGTAATAATAAATAATTGTTCGAATACATCGATCAGATTAAGGTGATTTCATAGCTAAGGCTTCGACAAGTTCATTCATAATAACTAACCTGTTTCGTTTGATTCATTTAAATACACTAATAATGTAAGCTTCATGACTAGACACTAATAGACGTGAGGTGGCAGAAGACCAATTTCATCTTTTTCCAGGTTACTGAGTAGGGATGTCAAACTGAAAGTCATCTAGTTACTCACATGGTATGTGACAAAACTGCTAATAAGCTACCAAGATACGTAAACCTTCGCATTTTTCACTGTATTGTTTCTACTATTTGCACCCTTTACCTTCATCTGATTGATTAACGGTTCTGTTCGATGAATTTCAAGTTTGTTTTCATCACAGATGGATATTAGAAGCGTCTGCTGAATAGCAGTTTCATAGACTTTGTAGAGTGTTTCCGATAATATATTCATCAGTTCTTTCTATTATTAAACGAAACATCTACTTTGAAAACATCTTCCATTTGTAAGTAAGAACACAGAAGTCGTCAATCAGATCTCTTTTTGTGACTTTACTACAAAGAGCTATTGCAATTTGGGGGCTTCTATATACAGCGTTAAGTGACAACAAAGGTCAGAGGTTGTTTTCAAAAAGGTAAATCAATTCTTGAGCAGGTTGTAAATTTTAATCACACAAACTTATCAGAGGCTTCATTTAGAGTCATAAATAAACCAAAAATAAGCCTTTCTAAAGAATTTTACTTACACCTGTTTCATGCAACCGAGATTCTCACAATTCACATCGAGAAACCGGAGCTTTACAACTAAAAACATCCTACCATGTCTCTAGTAGCAATTTTGTTTAACTGAATTGTTGTATAATGAAATCTGTGTAGTCCATCCAACTATTATCTTATTGCAGTTCAGCTTCAATTCTATGTTGTCTTGTTTCCAATAGATTCATTCGGAATGGTAGTTATTATGCTAACGTGTATGTTTTCAGTTGCATCACATGACAATTATCCAGTTGACTATGACGTGAGGGACTATTTATCTCCGGAAAAGACAACGAAAGGAGTTCATTTACAAAGATTGTGAATGCTTATCCTTTTCTGCAGAAATGTATTTTCGGTGTTTAACAATGACTACACCTGTTTCATTCAACTTTGTGTTTTCAATACACTCTAAGAGTTTCGCGCATACGTGAAAAGAAGATCTGAAAATATAAGAAGAAAACAGTTGTGGATTCTTTTCAGATTTTTATAACATAAACAATATTAGAATATATAAATCACAAAGTGGGGTGTGAAGAAGCTTTTATCGTTCTGAGTTATTGACTGGGGGGCCATAAGTAACAGTAGCTCAGAATTATGTAAACACTTAAATTATTTGAGTTTGTGCATGATTCAGTAAAAGTCCTATGTCTTACTGAAAAGGTTGGAGCATCCAAAGGACAGGTTCAAAACCATAAGAAATGCCCATCTACTGGACTTCACTACTGGTCATCATCCACCGTAATAACATGATGCAAAAGAATATTTTTTGCCAGTGAAACTTATTTTGTTTATTTACCATCACATGCTTACTTATTCTTCGTCACAAGTTATCGAACTCATTTTATTTGATGTACTGAACAATGAACAATTTCGCCCCCTCTTAGCATCATGCGTCACATACCTGTCTGTGTGCAAGAAAATTCAAAGAAAAGCTTGGTGACATTTTCATTTTTCTCTTCTTTAATTGTATAACTGAAAGTGACAACAGACGTTATATCTGCATTGTTTTATGTCGTCAGTGAAACGCACTTGGTTGTTTCCGCTGTATTAAGAAAGAAACACGTGACGCTGTGAAATAATGTAAATCAATTGAAAATAAAGATAAACTTTTAATGGAATGTAAAGATTAGATAGTCAAAACGAAATTACGAGCGCAAAACAGTTGCAAGTATCAATCGCTATCAAACAGGTGAGATTTGAAGGAGGTCACTTCATACGGCCATCTAGGTAGCATAGTTTCAACTGCAGGCGACTTCATGCATGAAGACGTCAGATCCAGTCAGACTCAGAAGAGTAAAGCAGACCTGCATTGATCTGCAATCAGTCTGGAAGTCTACTACATCAAGTGTAATGAACGAGTTTCGGATTATCAAGACTACTG
Source organism: Trichobilharzia regenti (assembly GCA_944472135.2). Classification (NCBI taxonomy): domain Eukaryota; kingdom Metazoa; phylum Platyhelminthes; class Trematoda; order Strigeidida; family Schistosomatidae; genus Trichobilharzia; species Trichobilharzia regenti. The sequence goes on from OX235267.1 coordinate 26,978,288, forward strand.
TCAAATAAGTCAGTGACTTCATATGATTCGGAGGCTGGAGATTATGTGGTCAATCAGAAGGGATAAGCAACGGGGGAATCTGTGAACGAAATAAACAAGAACATGCAGCTCGATGAATATTCGGAATAAAATGGAGAATAATCGGACATAAGTTGAGAAGAGTTTTGAGTGATATTACGCGTATGACCCTTGAGAGGAGCCTAAGTGGAAAACGCTGAGTTCGGCGTTGCTTTGAGAATTATTTGAAAGAGATAGTGTGGGGAAGAAATGACAGCTTATGGGCGATTGTGGAACTAGCTGAAGGGGGCTGTGATGAACAGGACAAAACGGAGATTAGCTGTTGAATCTCTATGTCCCACCCAAAACTCAAGGAAATAATAAATGATGATGACGATAATGTAATGATTCTACTTTTCATAATTCACTTCTCAACATTGAATCACTAAGAGTCAATGTTTAGGGCAAGAATGACCTGATAGAATCGATGTCATTGCAATCGACTGAGTTATATTAATGCTTTTACGGATATCATTAAAGTTTTCTAGTAAATAGGATGCACAAGATATATCACCACATACAACGTATCCATCATAAACCTGCCTAGTGTATACGGTCATTTCTTCGGTTGTATCTTTCGGTGAATTACTCTACGGATCTACCATGAATAACACAGAACAACAAAGTTGAGACCTCTTAATGTTTGCAGGAGCCATCTTTAACAAATTTAATTGCAAATTCAAGAAGAAGTTGTCGTGGGTCTTTCGTTAACTTGATAACTCAACTTTTAATCTGTATTGATTATGTAATCTAGTCTAAAGTGTACATGCTGATTGCCTTTCAGGCTTACTAAGTCAAGCCATCGTTCAATAAACGTCAAGCTTCATATGTCTTATAGCTAACGAAAGGAGCTTAACTCACAGCACATATATTCGTGTTATTTCTTCACTAACAGTATTCTAGTGACTTGTGAATCCTTATAATTTACACACACACATCAATATCTTATCGCTCTCCACTTTCTGTTTTATTCCAAAGTCGTCTTTTACATTGCATGTATCAGTACTAAGATAATTGATCAGAGAACCACTAAAAGACGAATAAGTACTGCAAAACTGTTTCACCCTAGTTTGAGACTGCTCATCACTGCGTACTCGCCGGGGTTCAAACCCAGAGTCCTCTGGTCTCTAACTAAGACGAAACAGTTGTTGACTTTCATCATTCGGATGGTATGACATTAGGAACATATCGACAAAATAAGCAGAGGATTCGTTTTATCCTGCTCTATTTGCTTGGTTATTTCCCTTATGAAGTACTCATTTCTAGTCAGTCTCTTCCTTCAGAAAAGAGATCTCAGTGTTCAACAAATCTAATTTACAGATTTCACTGGAACTAATAGTGAAGGATATAAACGAATTATTTTTAAACTCATGAATAGACAAGTGCGAATTTTTATCAACTGACCACTATATATAGGCATGTTGTGCACTGTTACTGCAATTTTTGTCCATAAGTCTTCATTGTCGGCAGTATATCAGTAGAAGAAATGTTATGTCTGATTTCTATTTCAAACGTAGATTTGGCGGATGGGTGACAGTTGGTAGAAGCTCGATGAAATGGATTTTAGTCGCATTTGTTATCACAGGCAATAAAGTGTTTTGTGCGGCTTTTCTTTATCTAGTAGAAGCTGACTTCAGTGGAATCTCTCACAAAGTAGTATAGAAGTAATTGTTTCCAGCGGTTGTCTTATGACTGCTCCGTTATATGTAAATTGAACATATAATGATGGTTTAATTTCATAAGTTCCATGTATTCTATACTCAGTCACCTCTGAGCATCAGATTAATTTTCAAGTGTTGCTTTTCATAGATTTATTAAAACGGGTATCGGCTGGCGATGGCGTTATATATTGAGATATAGCAGAGGTTAGAATTCATAGGCCGACCGCGAGACTGCATACCAGTGTATGAATGTTTGATGGTTTCACCTTACAAGCTAAAGATCCTGAGTGCCATCCCTATCAACGAGGTCGTGGGTACATTCCGATGATCAGTGCCGAATTAAGGCAAAACAGCCGTCAGTTACCACTTGCTTTTCAAAGAATTTTGGTTAGTGCCAGTTCGTGATCTAACCTGAAATCAGATCAGTCCTTGGCTTAATTACGCAACAAAACAGAACGCAACAGAACAGTTTCGTATGTGGTAGTAAGACCCTAGTTGTACATGTTGTTATCTACATTGGTTAACCTTACGCGGGCAGTTGTGTTGGTACCCCACTAACTGAATCTCATATATTATTAAAAATCTACTGGTGTCGAACCCTCATTCTATCTGTATTACTAGATGTATCGTGTCGGCGGTAACTTACAAGTATTTTGAGACAGAGACACTTCACTGCTGACGGTGTCCATCTGCACATGCAGAGGAAGGAGAGACTAAAATCCTGAACTAAGTCGTGTGTTCTTCAGTGGAATGAGTTCGTTTGAAGACAGAATATTGCAAGGTATAAATTACAATATGCTGATGACTTTGATGACTTATGTCCCAAAACCACGTCCTCAGTTGATGATCAAATAAACAATACGGTGGCATTGTGTGGTATAACCCATGAGTGTGTCAACTGGGAATATCAGGATTTGCATAGTGAATCATAAAATACTTCTGATCTCTCATCAGTCATAAACATCGATAGCAATTAAACAGCTAACTGATCATAACGTGCTTTCAGGTTATTTAATATATGAAGCGCTATTACACAGATGAGATTGAAGAACGGTCGCATTTTATCCTCTATTAAATGAATCACCTGATTCCTCAACCAAGTTACTGTACAGCAATATGGTTGAAAAACACTATTTATGAATGTTATACCACTATGGTGAAATGGCTTTCTAATACTTCGATGTCATTTTGGGTGGTATCAGCCAGCACAGAGAATCTCGTTTCATAATCAAGTTAAATGATTTTCTGTCCCAATAACTGGTTAATGCATTTTTGAAAATTGAAAACCTCAGTGGTAAAAATGAAAGGCAAATACAGTTGAACAGTCAGTCATAAGTTCCTCTAGAAGAAGTTATGAGTTGAACAAAACACTTATTCCACACATTTGTTGTTCCTCTTATATACAAACGATATCTCATCATTACTGTTGTGTTCCGTGCTGGAAAAATCTGTACAACCAACACTTTGGACGACGAAGTAATAACAACGAAAAACTCACTGTATGAAAATGTTCATCTAAAAAAGTACACGAATGTTTCAATGATAAGATCGGAAAAAGAGAAATGCTTGCGAACAGTGCAGAAGAAATATATATATATATATATATTATTATTAAATTAATGGCAACCAAACCCAAAAACGATGTCTAAATATTCTTTGCCACAACACTATGCCTAAATTCCAATACTCATTGTGTGTTCCAGTGCAGGTGATGCATAGGCTACCATGTCTGGCAAATGTAGTGTGCGTTTATAAATTTAACTTCTCTTGATGGGAGAGTAACATAGGTAGAACGACTCAGCAGGCCTACGATCACCTTCTTGAGTAGTATTCATTTTGGTTAGGAAAAGGAATCTAAGGGTCTGCCAGCAGCTCAATTTTGGTACACCTAGTGGGCACTGAGAGAAAAAGGGGCAACAGTTTTACACACACATATATATATTATGTCGTGTACTTGTATGAATACTGAAATCCGACGCATTGCGTTTTTCTGAATTTAATGGAAAACTACATTCATTCAACCATGAACCTTTTCCGAAAGGTTTCAGTGGTTTAAAGAGTTTGGATGTAAACTAGGTAGAAGTCCTCTAGATGATGCTGCTGCTTTACATCATAATATAGATTCCTACTTCGACAAAGAAGCCGTATATGTTCAATGTACCTTCCTAATCTACACATCGACTTTCGACTATGTACCAGGATGTATTTTGCTAAATAAGCTTTCCTTAACAAAACTGAGTCCCATGCACATAAATGGTCGCATTACTATTCCTCGAAAAAAAAGCAGTATGCTGTACATAAACGCGAACCATCCTCTGTCTTGATTACGTAAGCTACAGTCCATCAGCTTGTTGTTCTATCTTCTTCAATTAACGTATGCATTTAGCTATTAACATTATTATTTTTTTTGATTACAGCTTGATTCCACACCGTAATTTTTGGTACAGGTTATATCGGTAGCCCAAATTTTCCAGGCCGACCATAGATATCAGGTGTGCGTTGGCAGTGGATCGAACTCCGGACCATGTGCATGATCGGCAGGAATCCTAACCACTGTGCCACCGACGCATATTATTATAATGCTTTCGGACCTTTATTACATTTCTGACTTTATAGTCACTGGTAATCTAAAAATGTTGCTCTTATCAATTTTGGTTATCTGTGCACTGTTTTACACTTTTGGTTTGGATTTTCTTGTTGTTTTTGTTGTTGATGTTGTTGAGCGAATTATATGTGATATCGTAACAATTGCTGAGAATTCCATGCTGTATCATAAGTACTGTTTTGCGATGAAGCAAATAATTACGGATGTGTGTACATATCAGCTAAGTAGTCTTTACCAGAATCTGCAAGCATGACTTGTCCAAGGGTAACTATGAATCGCAATGAAATATCACACATAGAAGTTCTTCTAGAACATAACTGCAGCGAAGAATTCCTGAAGATGGAATCAGTGCATGCCGCCTTAAAAGTTATCATTGTAGGAGTTGAAACCGTGCGTAGAGACTGGGTGAGATCGAATTCACAGTTTAAATCACAGATTATATGGATGGGTTGATCAACTAATTCTACGGCTGTTCATCTTATTAAAAAAACATGCTGATATGTAGAACTACTTATTCGAACTCAGGTTCATCTCTAAATAAAGACCATTTCCACAGTTTCCATGATGAATACATAACTAAGGTGAAAAGTTGTTTGAAAAACTGAGGTTAAATAAAGTTTATTCAAACAGATCAAATTACATTTAATTTATCGGAAAAGAAAAGAGACATTCACGAATTACATGAAGCAGAATAGTTAAGCATATTTATTGTAGAATAGCGTCCAAACTGTTATTATACTTCGGCATGCATATAGCATTTATTTATTTTGTTGTCCATTAGTGATCATAAAAATACACTCTGGGATCATGATCAAAGCTTCTGTGCTTATTTCGTCTATCAAAGGCAGTGGAAGAAATAACATCGACGACTGCAGCATTCCCATCTGTATAAGCAAGTCTCATTGGTACTTCGACATTTGGTGCATACACCTTTGTGTGGTATACCGTTCGATCGACATTCGTATGGCTGAGAACATAATTCATCGGTAAATCGACATTCCTTTCCATAGTGTATGCACGTTGCTGCAATAAAAAGTATCGGGTAATTATTGGACATTCACTTTAAATACAGAAATGAGGTCCATTTCAAAGTCAAATAACAGAAATAATAATGGGAATGAAATAATCTTGAGTAATGTTTCCTGAATTACTTGGACACATCTGACTGATCAAGGTGGAAAGGCCGTAACATTTATGATGTGAAGTAGCGATATTGGAGTTATTAAAGTACTCTTATACAAATCTAGATGCCACGTAGGTGACCGAAGATGGAATGCTTAGTTTGACCAAGGTTTAACTGAATGCAATAACTTATTTTCAGTTTCATTGTGAAATAACGGATCGTGTCAATAGAATTATCTCATATCCCGAATAATTACTTAGTAATGTCTGTTGTGAGGTTGTTTTGAATGGACAAAGACTAGTGCCTATGAATGCATGGTCTCCGAATAGTCATCAATATGCATAAATATAAGTAGAACCCTGACGAAATATCTTTTTCTAAAGCCAACTAAACTTTATTTCGATTACCAATGTCCTGTCACTGCCAAACAATTTCATCACTTCATTCCGAAATGGTAGGCACCGTCGAAGATGACCTCTTAATAGAACTGCACTTGGTAACAACTAGTGAGAAGGAGACTGAAACTCAAGCTACGACGAAATAGCTGTCCAGTCCTCCCTGAGGTTTCCTCCAACTCAGGTGAGTTTGTGACAAAATCTACACTCACCTCATTTCAGATCCATTCGAAATTCAAAATCTGAATACTAATCTCCTTCCTTTTAAAAGGTACTGGATGACTGTCTTGAAATTCAGGTGACTTCCACATGTCACAGCTAAGCGAATGTTCGGTAGTGGCGTTGGTTGGCGGTAGACTTAAACCGTGAATTGACAAAAGCTGGAATTCCTGCATGCTTGAATTCCAATCAAGTTGGTAATTGGCCAACGGATTGACCTCGCAACCAGGATGGTCTAGGTTTGACTGTTTATGGCGTCATGGAAAAACATACCTCTGTGCATTCCTAGACCAGGATGAAGCAATTACCTAGTACTCACAATCTAGATTTCACTAAGTGATGTTGACTTGTGATGGGGTGCATGTTGAAATTAATGAAAAACCTCACAAAATCTAAATTAATTCTACAATCGCTTGAGCAATGTTTGTACTATCATTACTCAATAAATTTATATCTAGACATTACTAATAAATGCTAGTGGACACAGATAGATTCATGAAGATCAACTTCAGCCATATGACACCATCTGCATTGCAACACAGTACTCAGCCGCCTTCATAGATCACTACATATCAAGTACAGACGGCACATTATGCATCACCGTTTAAAAAGTGAATGGTGTATATTGATTTTTAAACTAAAAGTGAAGGTGAGATTGACATGTAAGTTACTTATTTCCGACTAAGCAGTAAAATACAACTTAGTAACCAGAGTGAGTATGATAATGGCCACCTAATAAAGTTAGCGTGAACCTCACCGTTTACTTTGTTGACGACAGTTTTGTCAACTTAAATGAGTCAGTTATTCTCTCATTTGTGCAACAGTATTCTGTGTGTAAGTTCAATCTCTTATGATGCTTCACTCGAATTCTCTAGGGAGCCAAGATTCTAGTCTGTCTATTATTCATTTCGTATTCTTATATCCCACAAAGTACTGAAGAAGCACATACTCTCAATAGGAACATGAGGTTTCAAGCTTCGAATTTGCTGTAATTGTGGCGGTGGTAGTAGCAGTGGTATTTTTAGAGTGAGAGATTTCAAACCTCATGCCCAACTTCACCATTTTTCTTGACTTAATTATGGCTAATCATCTAGGCAAGATATAGGAATGTGTCGGCTAGAATTCAAACCCAAACCTCACTCATGGTTGGTGAGCATTCTACCAGTACACTACTAACTCACACTGGCTTGGGAAATTGATTATTATCACTATTTTAAGAATCACCATTCTCCGGTCATAATTTCCACTGATTTCCGAATTCATATTCGCCACCACTCTTCTTATTTCAATGGTGATGTTTTCATTACTCAGATTAATTATTGTGACAGAAGGAGAATTCAAAGTATGTTTTGAGTACAAATTAATGCATGCATTTGTGGGTTATACCGATGTATTCAATTTGTATAACCCGTGATGTTTGGTAAACTAATGAACATGTGAAAACTATGAAGTCTCATCAGTTGCAGATACTGTTAACTAGAAGTACCAGTTAGCGGAGCAGTTTAAAGCTTTAACTAAGTGTTGCTATTTAAGAGTGATAGCAATACACAGACATACTACAAAACGTCTTCTAACAGTGTGTGTACCACAGGTGATATTCGTTTTCGTGGAGACGCCGGAATATGTAGTCAGAGTACAAACAGTGTAAATGTTCCACTTGTATCTTCGAGTTGCCGGCTGAATGCTGTTCTCTCTTGCAGAAACGCATATCTGAAGACGCTGAAGACACTTTCAATGAACAAATGCAAATGTCTCTTTTAATCTTGATGACACCGCGTAGATTCTTTAGACTTTGAATAAAGAAAGACGGAACAAAGGGATTCAGTGAAACACCTGCGTTCATCTCAGTTCTCTCAAATCTCTTTCATTCGAACAACAACTGCTCACCAGCTTTTACTTCTGATTAATTTGATCTTCTTCATGTTATCTTCGGACGTCTAACCTATTGTTCCCCATTCGAGTTCGACTTGCTTACCTGACGTGTGATGTTACTCAATAATCTCCCAAACCAATGTTGAATCTACCTGTTTATTTCCTTCTGCATACTTGTCAAGTGGTAGGTTGTTCCATGAAGCTCTACCTGCTTGAGTTACTTTCTGCTTAGCTTTTCTGGATGGTCATCTCACCTTTATTGTGGGTCGATGACAGGTGTTTGTCAGTGTCAACAGGCTTTTGGAAACACCTAGAACCATTTATAAGTTCTGAATCGACATTAATGATGAGAACTCTAATCTTGTTTTCTGTGCTCAGTCCCATTATTCTTCATATTGACTTCGTAGTAATCAACGTCTCTCTTGCAGTCTCTTTCCCGTCTCAGCTATCTGTGACAACCCCATTCACGCGGCCACATATAGTTCAAATATTACAACTAAGACAAATAGATGAAATGACTTCATTCAGGTATTTTGCTTTGGCGATGATGAATATTTGGTGTTACCGTTCGGTCATTTCCTCCATGAATTTACATGAATTCCTGTCTCTACTGCCTGTCCTATCCGACAACTTGTCGTAACATTTTCAGGTTAGTTGCTGATTAGCATTTGCTTATTCGGTAATCCATATGTAAAAACGTTAAAATATTTGAGAAACGAGTGAAAACAAACCCAGTACTCGTGACGAAGATAAGTAGGTTTTCCGGTTTGGGACAGAAGCATAAGGATATGGAGTAAACCATATAATGCATTGAATTTAAGTGTGGTTAAAAATAATCGATGCATACTATGATACACGTGAACATTTCAAACAAAATATGTTAGAGGGACTTACATAATTCATGACAGGCTACGAGAGTTATCAAGACTGAGATTGTCGTCAACCAAAAGATTGAATGAGTATAGTACATAATTTTATTTATGCTAAATGATGTATAAATAGTGCTTCATCGAGGAGAAATATACACACACACCTAAAGCGCTTGTGACAACACCATTAATTCATTGTGAAATTTGAGACAATGTTTGCACTCTTACTATCCACCAATGTGGCAACCAATTGGGTGTCAAGTAAATTAAACCATACATTTGCTCACATCGAAACGTATTCAGTTTCGAGAAATCATTGAAATTTCATATCACTGTGATGTGGAAATGGATTGGTGCAGTAGAATTGTAAGTGAAGATAGTATGAATACACGAATAAATATCGCATTCTAAAATATTTTTTGTAATGAGATAATATTAGGAAGTGTGGATAATCATGGGTGTTTAGATTTCGATATTAACTATGCAGAAATGTTCACCAAAACGAACGAAAACAAGTCCATCAATAGTTACAATTCGATATGAACAGGCATGACACCAGCTACTAACTAGTGTTCAATCAAAGTATAGTTTACAGTTCTGAACGATGTCACTCCCGGGCCCGAATAGCTCAGTGGTGACGCCTATGTGTGCGGCTCTAGAATGACCTGGTTTTGAGACATGAATGTCTACAAGAATACAGATATGCCTTGATAATGGCTGCCTACAAACACGAAACATAAGTGTAAGACCTACTGAGGATCACCCTCGACAAATGAAAGAAAGATAGGCATATTCTGGCGATAGAAGAAGATGTAGTAAAGAAATGTTTATTGGAAATTCAGCATTTCTATATAGCGAAATTGTGTACACCTTAACTTCAACGCAACATTTGCGCAGATCCTACGTGTTGCGCTGATTCTCGCCCTCCTTCATATTGTGTTTCTTTGTGTTCCTTTCAAATCTCACTTGTATCTCCACAACTCTCTATCATTTGCTTTCTCTGACATCAAATCTACCTCATCGCTATTTGATAATTTGCGTCAATTCACATCTCTTCATATACTGTTGATAAATCTTATCGGTAGCACATGACACATTATCACTTATGCAAATATAGTTCATTCGGGCACTGGTATGCATCATTCTGAAGTAAACTATAGAGAAGGTTTCTCTAGAAAGACAATGAAAGCTTCGGAATTCACTCATTGCTTATGCCACAGAACGGAATAACACTTAGATCAATTTAACACCCTGCGAATAGAGTATGCTTACGCATTTCGGAAAATGGAATGTCGAATTTATTGAAATGAATGAAACAGATGTCGATTCTGTTTCATTACGGATGTTCAACTCTCGGTTGAGTATATATATAACGGAATTCAAACGAATTATCTCTTTTCAGCAAACCTACTGAAGGTTGTTAAGAGTCTATTGTCAATAAACCCTGTCTCATTATCGACGTATTGGAAATAATTCAGACTATTGATGCTGATAAATTAGTTAATGTTACTCGTCTGCTCAAATAGTACTTAGCAGATGGATTGCTCAAATGTTTTATGGTTGCATTCACTTGGTGTTTAACAAAATAACTTTTAATTCGTTTCAAGTTGAAGCCAGTTACAAAATCTCCAAAAGACAGTGGGCATTCGACAGTTCTTTCATCCCACTTCGAGAATATTCAGAAGCACTCAACCATGACTCTAGTGACATGGATCAAACCTAAGACCTGCAGATGACACGGAAAGATTGTTGACCATCCACAGGCTGCAACAGAATTCATTAACTGATGAATTCCAACTCCTGTTGCATCCGAATTGCATCAGAACTGATAGTCGATGTCATCGGTGAGTATTTGTTCTATAATTTAATTGATTGCCCATTAAATGTCACCAGAACTCAAGGCAACCTGTCTGAATGTGTATTCACGAGTGAGGATAGGATAGACATGGAGAATTGACAAAAACGAGAATTCTCAGTCTGGTCAATGAATTCTATACCAGTGGACGAATCATCAACCACATCGCCTCACAACGTGCACGTCCTGTATTCGTTCCATAGCTGGGTGGTAATGGTTGCGTCCTGTCGAAGAGTCATTTAATACGATGCAAACGTTGTTTAGTACAACCTGAATACCAGATGTTCTCCAACAGAAGACACTTCGTCATCCAACTTGAAACTAATCAAATTCCTGTCAACCAACACTCAAAAATGTCAAATTATTTTGATATTAACATCTTCAATTTTGTGAAGTTAGGCGTAACAATTACAATGGCTCATTTTTACAATGATGATGAATATACCGGGCATAGTAGAAATGTAAATGTCGGTGATGAACAATGAATACGTGTCATTAATGCATCAGTTAATCTGACGAGAAATTCAACTTCTCCTTCGACGATTTCGTAATTCTGTCTTATTAAAGATGCGGTGTTCAAGTCACCATGAACATGTATTAGAGAATGGTGCACAGTGCGACAAAAGCCATCGACAACATCTTAATCAAGTTAGAATTCATTCAGGAATTCAAGTACCATGTGACTGATATGGCTGAAACAGAGATCAGCACTGAGCAAGACCGAATGTACACAGATGCAGTAAGAAGTAGTTTTCAGATAGAATCATATTCGTAGGAATACATCAGTCTCGAAACGCAGGTGCTAGCCGAATATAAAGAGAATAAAAACATGCGTAGTCATGACTAAATATTCGTGCCCTGTGAAGTTCCACAAAGGGTGAGATTTCTTCTACTAATGATATTAGGCTGCAGAAACCATGAAATCAAATCTCATAAACTCCGCCATGTGAACGGAAACTCAAGGCACCACTTATTTCTAATCATCACGCATATTTTCTCTCTTGAAGTACGCACAGCTAGACAATAACTTCAAAAATACTAATAAGAACCACATTCAACACCTGGCTATATGTCATCGACGCGTGTCAGGTGTTCCACAACGAAAAACTCAGCTAACTGTTTGAAATGAATAGGAAAATAATACAATAATGCCTACTATCACCGATGATATTCGTAATTGTGGTGGAATTCACTGTGTGTAAGATTGCGGGAGCGAGAGGACGGGTGTACGCTGGATTTATAAGGAGACTGTAGTAAATCTGGATTCCACACATGATTCATGTCTAATGTCACACAAAATCAAAGCGTGGAGTCAGGCGGAAACCAACAAACTGGTTGACGAAGCTGGCAGAGAAGACAGGAAGGACTCCAGATGAACACAAAGTAGTGAATAAGTGAGGAAGATAACCAACGGAATACATTTCAAGCAAGACAACTCCTTCACTTAACTAGCCAACATATCTACAAATAGAGGTGGAATGCATGAACAGATCAACACCAGAAACGCAAAGACAAGCCAACACTTCTCCACACTGAGATAATTCGCTTGCGCTAAATTGACTGGATAATGCGACAGACAACGGCAACCAACGAGGGAACAGGCATAAAATGGACTGACACAAAAGACTTGGAGGATCTGGATTTCGCCGATGATATATGTCTGATTTCCCATAAACTGGAAGATATGCAAGTGAAAAGTAACAAGTCGGCAGAAGAAGCATCAAAGATAGGACTTCAAGTGAACATAGATAAAACAGAGGTGATGAAGATTCCTAGCCAACATCAACAGCAGCAACAACAACAGACGACAATCAGCATAAGTGGGAAGAACCTGAAAGAAACAACCTTCTTCACCTACCTGGGAAGCTTCGTCTCAACTACAGGCACACGGAACTAACGAGGAAATCAAAGCCAGAATCGGAAAAGCAAGACAAGCTTTCATTGCTCTCAAATCTGTGTGGAGGTCAACAGCTCCACTCAGCATCAAAAATAAGATCCGGATTTTCAACTCCAATGTAAAGTCAGTGCTACTATACGGATCAGAGACTTGGCGAGTCATAAAGAGCATCTCAAACAAACTTCAGACCTTCATAAACAGCTGTCTCCGCTCAATACTCAAGATCAGATGGCCAGAAAAGATTAGCAACAGGGATCTCTGGGAGCGAACCAATCAGGAACCGATTGTGAAACAAATAGGCAGAAAGAAATGGAGATGGATTGGCCATACGTTGAGGAAACCATCAAGTGACATCACTAGACAAGCCCTCGAGTGGAACCCGAAAGGGAGGCGGCGAGTTGGTCGTCAGTGCAAGGGTGACTTGGAGGAGGTCATGCGAGGAGGAGATGAAAGCATGTGGACAGACCTGGAGCAGGGTGAAAAAGTTGTCAGAAAACCGAAGGCAATGGAGGTGCTCAGCTGAAGCCCTATGTTCCTCCAGGAACTAAAGGATACAATAATAATACAATAATAATTCCAAAATCGAATGCCAACTGAGTCAAGTCTTACATGTGGTTCGGAGAATTGACGTGTCCATCATCGACAGAAATTCAGAAAAGACCGCAGACTTCAATAGATATAAAGTCGACAGAAATAACTTGCAACACGAAGCTCTGGCAGTAAACCAGTGAGGAACATATCGCTCAACATGTATTTGGAGGAAAGTCGAAATGGATTAACCACACACTGAGGAGACTGTCGAATGACATTGCGGACAATCCAAGCCATCACACGATTGGAACTCGAATAGAAAACACTGGGTGAAGGTTGAGAGTATGATACGAAGGACGTCGAGCGAGGAAAATACCGAAGATTTCAGGCTATCGTGAGGCCAGGTAGAGAGAAGCAGAGAGAGTAGAAGAAAAGGAGTGGGTGTTGCGGGAACCATTTGTTCAGGCCGGGACACAAGAGGACATTATTAAGAGTGAGAATAAAGAGGAAACAACGATTTCATTAAAACTTAAGTTAATTACAAGCAGTCTCACTCCGAAGAAATCAAATTATCCCTCTTTCGATATATGCATACTTCATCATACACAATTACGTGCACTCTCTTGCAGATTACTGATTCTGCTTCCAACGGATTGTTTCTCAACTCGAACTCCAACATCCACAAAACAATCTCACGTACAGAGTGTTGCGCTGTCAGTACGAGGAAAATATACTCTCATCCATCGGCTCAATTCTTAGTCACATCAACTCAGTCACATCGACTTCATGCATTGGAAAATAAACAACGCTAGACACACTTAGTCCTGCCCATATGAACATCCTACTTCTATTCACACACACGATAAATGTGATATTGGGAATAGTAAGAAGCACGAAATTGAAACGATAGAATGTTTACAATGATATTTATTTATTTACTTGCTTATACACTGTGCTGCATGAGCACATACCTCAGCGTATATGTCAGGCACATTGCATCCATTCAAGTTACATGTTGATCACGCCGACGCCGCCACCGCCGATAGCGATGACTCATTCATCCGAACTCTTTTTCCGACATCGAAAAAAGTGACAATATTTACTGCAACAATCCGAATTCTTCAGACAAGCCGACTTCAAACCGAGACATGTCACACATGTTCCGTTTCCGAGTTCTAGCAACTTACAAACCAAATCACCACAACAAGGCTTGAAAATCGTCTTGTCGCAAAATTCTCCCAATTCTGAACATTGTTGTTCACTATCTAATAAAAAAAAAAACGAGGGTAAGATATATTTGAAGCACACATGTGTAGAGTTGACATCACAAACCATAGTCAAAATAGGTACACTACAGTTTGTAAGTAAGCATTTCACTGAAGCTAATTTATCATCAATATACCGTAACACATTTGAAATTCACACCAAAAATATCTTCAGGTAAGCAGTTCACTGAACTCTGTTCACACAAAGCCCATTCTTCGGACACCCTGCTAATAATCATTCCGTGCCTCGTAGTCACTAGCAATTGTAATCAACAACACACGCACACACACATCGTAGAGGGAAAACTCAACACACACAGAGAGACACAGACACAGGTACAGTGCGAAATTCCCTTGGTGACGAATCAGAACAGAGATAGTTCTCATGACAGGAACCATTGCATATCGGCTAACAATGCTTCAGTTCCACCAATTATTGACACTGTTATTCGTAGTGAAACCGGTTGCGTTAGGTGGTGGTGGTAGTATTGGAAGTATTAGTAGGTGGAAAGCATGGTAAATCATCTGACATCCCTCATCATTGCTGGTGGTTTAAAGACAGGGACTTCTCCAATCAATCCCTATATCTATCTATATTGATTTGCATCTACTCCGTACCGCCTGCCGACAAATCTTACATATTGACCCACAAAAATGTTGTTCTCGTCACACATAATCATACGAAGTTTGCATCCGACTTATTTCATGGATTCAAATGTAACTAACTCGTGTACAGGCGATGTGAGGTGTTCTCAGTGTGCATGCAACATCACCTACATCTTTACACAAACCTGCCTACCTGGATGGATTATTCAGATGTGTTTGAACTAATTATAGCACCACAATAAATTGTCATAGTTTGTTGTCATAGTATGTAGGCGATGAGCATATAAATTCAAAAATGAGGGAATCTGTCTCACCTGTTTGTGGAGTAACTCGAACCAAACACATCAACGAGAGCCAGACAATAACAACAAACGGAATGTATGAATTCATTGCAATATATCTCAAACTCACACATTCATATGCATATATATATATACGTGTGTATATGCATACATGTAAATATGTGTACGTATATATGAAAGCTTTTGACCTGATAAGAGCTATCAACAATATGATAAGTGTTCTCTAACAAGAGTGACCATTCACGTTTTCTACTTTCACTTGTTTTGGAAAGTAGACAATTAGTAACAAGCACTTGAAAAAGCAGTAAGAAGTAGTTTTCAGATAGAATCATATTCGTAGGAATACATCAGTCTCGAAACGCAGGTGCTAGCCGAATATAAAGAGAATAAAAACATGCGTAGTCATGACTAAATATTCGTGCCCTGTGAAGTTCCACAAAGGGTGAGATTTCTTCTACTAATGATATTAGGCTGCAGAAACCATGAAATCAAATCTCATAAACTCCGCCATGTGAACGGAAACTCAAGGCACCACTTATTTCTAATCATCACGCATATTTTCTCTCTTGAAGTACGCACAGCTAGACAATAACTTCAAAAATACTAATAAGAACCACATTCAACACCTGGCTATATGTCATCGACGCGTGTCAGGTGTTCCACAACGAAAAACTCAGCTAACTGTTTGAAATGAATAGGAAAATAATACAATAATGCCTACTATCACCGATGATATTCGTAATTGTGGTGGAATTCACTGTGTGTAAGATTGCGGGGAGCGAGAGGACGGGTGTACGCTGGATTTATAAGGAGACTGTAGTAAATCTGGATTCCACACATGATTCATGTCTAATGTCACACAAAATCAAAGCGTGGAGTCAGGCGGAAACCAACAAACTGGTTGACGAAGCTGGCAGAGAAGACAGGAAGGACTCCAGATGAACACAAAGTAGTGAATAAGTGAGGAAGATAACCAACGGAATACATTTCAAGCAAGACAACTCCTTCACTTAACTAGCCAACATATCTACAAATAGAGGTGGAATGCATGAACAGATCAACACCAGAAACGCAAAGACAAGCCAACACTTCTCCACACTGAGATAATTCGCTTGCGCTAAATTGACTGGATAATGCGACAGACAACGGCAACCAACGAGGGAACAGGCATAAAATGGACTGACACAAAAGACTTGGAGGATCTGGATTTCGCCGATGATATATGTCTGATTTCCCATAAACTGGAAGATATGCAAGTGAAAAGTAACAAGTCGGCAGAAGAAGCATCAAAGATAGGACTTCAAGTGAACATAGATAAAACAGAGGTGATGAAGATTCCTAGCCAACATCAACAGCAGCAACAACAACAGACGACAATCAGCATAAGTGGGAAGAACCTGAAAGAAACAACCTTCTTCACCTACCTGGGAAGCTTCGTCTCAACTACAGGCACACGGAACTAACGAGGAAATCAAAGCCAGAATCGGAAAAGCAAGACAAGCTTTCATTGCTCTCAAATCTGTGTGGAGGTCAACAGCTCCACTCAGCATCAAAAATAAGATCCGGATTTTCAACTCCAATGTAAAGTCAGTGCTACTATACGGATCAGAGACTTGGCGAGTCATAAAGAGCATCTCAAACAAACTTCAGACCTTCATAAACAGCTGTCTCCGCTCAATACTCAAGATCAGATGGCCAGAAAAGATTAGCAACAGGGATCTCTGGGAGCGAACCAATCAGGAACCGATTGTGAAACAAATAGGCAGAAAGAAATGGAGATGGATTGGCCATACGTTGAGGAAACCATCAAGTGACATCACTAGACAAGCCCTCGAGTGGAACCCGAAAGGGAGGCGGCGAGTTGGTCGTCAGTGCAAGGGTGACTTGGAGGAGGTCATGCGAGGAGGAGATGAAAGCATGTGGACAGACCTGGAGCAGGGTGAAAAAGTTGTCAGAAAACCGAAGGCAATGGAGGTGCTCAGCTGAAGCCCTATGTTCCTCCAGGAACTAAAGGATACAATAATAATACAATAATAATTCCAAAATCGAATGCCAACTGAGTCAAGTCTTACATGTGGTTCGGAGAATTGACGTGTCCATCATCGACAGAAATTCAGAAAAGACCGCAGACTTCAATAGATATAAAGTCGACAGAAATAACTTGCAACACGAAGCTCTGGCAGTAAACCAGTGAGGAACATATCGCTCAACATGTATTTGGAGGAAAGTCGAAATGGATTAACCACACACTGAGGAGACTGTCGAATGACATTGCGGACAATCCAAGCCATCACACGATTGGAACTCGAATAGAAAACACTGGGTGAAGGTTGAGAGTATGATACGAAGGACGTCGAGCGAGGAAAATACCGAAGATTTCAGGCTATCGTGAGGCCAGGTAGAGAGAAGCAGAGAGAGTAGAAGAAAAGGAGTGGGTGTTGCGGGAACCATTTGTTCAGGCCGGGACACAAGAGGACATTATTAAGAGTGAGAATAAAGAGGAAACAACGATTTCATTAAAACTTAAGTTAATTACAAGCAGTCTCACTCCGAAGAAATCAAATTATCCCTCTTTCGATATATGCATACTTCATCATACACAATTACGTGCACTCTCTTGCAGATTACTGATTCTGCTTCCAACGGATTGTTTCTCAACTCGAACTCCAACATCCACAAAACAATCTCACGTACAGAGTGTTGCGCTGTCAGTACGAGGAAAATATACTCTCATCCATCGGCTCAATTCTTAGTCACATCAACTCAGTCACATCGACTTCATGCATTGGAAAATAAACAACGCTAGACACACTTAGTCCTGCCCATATGAACATCCTACTTCTATTCACACACACGATAAATGTGATATTGGGAATAGTAAGAAGCACGAAATTGAAACGATAGAATGTTTACAATGATATTTATTTATTTACTTGCTTATACACTGTGCTGCATGAGCACATACCTCAGCGTATATGTCAGGCACATTGCATCCATTCAAGTTACATGTTGATCACGCCGACGCCGCCACCGCCGATAGCGATGACTCATTCATCCGAACTCTTTTTCCGACATCGAAAAAAGTGACAATATTTACTGCAACAATCCGAATTCTTCAGACAAGCCGACTTCAAACCGAGACATGTCACACATGTTCCGTTTCCGAGTTCTAGCAACTTACAAACCAAATCACCACAACAAGGCTTGAAAATCGTCTTGTCGCAAAATTCTCCCAATTCTGAACATTGTTGTTCACTATCTAATAAAAAAAAAAACGAGGGTAAGATATATTTGAAGCACACATGTGTAGAGTTGACATCACAAACCATAGTCAAAATAGGTACACTACAGTTTGTAAGTAAGCATTTCACTGAAGCTAATTTATCATCAATATACCGTAACACATTTGAAATTCACACCAAAAATATCTTCAGGTAAGCAGTTCACTGAACTCTGTTCACACAAAGCCCATTCTTCGGACACCCTGCTAATAATCATTCCGTGCCTCGTAGTCACTAGCAATTGTAATCAACAACACACGCACACACACATCGTAGAGGGAAAACTCAACACACACAGAGAGACACAGACACAGGTACAGTGCGAAATTCCCTTGGTGACGAATCAGAACAGAGATAGTTCTCATGACAGGAACCATTGCATATCGGCTAACAATGCTTCAGTTCCACCAATTATTGACACTGTTATTCGTAGTGAAACCGGTTGCGTTAGGTGGTGGTGGTAGTATTGGAAGTATTAGTAGGTGGAAAGCATGGTAAATCATCTGACATCCCTCATCATTGCTGGTGGTTTAAAGACAGGGACTTCTCCAATCAATCCCTATATCTATCTATATTGATTTGCATCTACTCCGTACCGCCTGCCGACAAATCTTACATATTGACCCACAAAAATGTTGTTCTCGTCACACATAATCATACGAAGTTTGCATCCGACTTATTTCATGGATTCAAATGTAACTAACTCGTGTACAGGCGATGTGAGGTGTTCTCAGTGTGCATGCAACATCACCTACATCTTTACACAAACCTGCCTACCTGGATGGATTATTCAGATGTGTTTGAACTAATTATAGCACCACAATAAATTGTCATAGTTTGTTGTCATAGTATGTAGGCGATGAGCATATAAATTCAAAAATGAGGGAATCTGTCTCACCTGTTTGTGGAGTAACTCGAACCAAACACATCAACGAGAGCCAGACAATAACAACAAACGGAATGTATGAATTCATTGCAATATATCTCAAACTCACACATTCATATGCATATATATATATATGTGTGTATATGCATACATGTAAATATGTGTACGTATATATGAAAGCTTTTGACCTGATAAGAGCTATCAACAATATGATAAGTGTTCTCTAACAAGAGTGACCATTCACGTTTTCTACTTTCACTTGTTTTGGAAAGTAGACAATTAGTAACAAGCACTTGAAAAAGCAGTCTCCATTCACATTGATGCATTCATTGAACTTGTTCATCATCACTGTGTAACAATAGCCAGCTTCGTTTTTCTCGCTTGTGTATGAATGATTGAAATGTTAGCCATATCTGGCTGGCATGATGAACAAACAGCCGTGTTTATTGTGAAGTGTGATTCAGGTTATTTTGTCTGCCTTCTGATGATGGGGCCTCACAGTTTCAGCGGTGTTATAACTCAGAGTCTCGAAGATAAATAGATGAATGACTCTGTCTTGTTGCATAATTGAGTGCTTTTCGAAAATTTGATGACTTAAAGTATGATATTTGCAGGTGTTACGTTTTACGAATCTCCCACATCAATTCTTATTTGAAAAGAAGAATCATGATAATGGTTTTATTCTAAACAGTGCTTTTATATGATGTTGAATTCTCAGCATGTATTACAAAGCTGCATCTAATTTTCTGTTTACATTCCATAGCAAGCAGAAGAAGGATCACCAGGAAATTAACGATAATAGCAACGTAAAAGTTAATGGAAATACTTATGTTATTATTTATTATTGTTTTCTTTAGTTGCTAGAGGAACATAGGGCTTCAGCCGCACGTATCCTTTGCGTTCGGTTCCCTGCCAAAGTTTTCACCTGTTTCCACGTCTGCCCACACGCTTTCATTTCCTCTTCACATCCCCTCCCCCATGTCACCCCAAACTCATTGGCGACCGACCCGACGCTCTCCATTCGGCTGGGTTCCACTCGACCGATGGTCAGGTGTTTAGTGTCACTTGATGGTTCGTTTTCTCAGAGTATAGCCAATCCACCTCCATTTCTTCCTGCTTTTATGTTGCACAATCGGTTTCTGGTTGGTTCGCTCATTGCCAGAGATCCTTGTTGCTGATCTTTTATGGCCGGCCGGCCATCTGATCTTGAGTACTGAATGAAGACAGCTATTGATGAAGGTCTATAGTTTGTTTGGAGTGTTCCTAAATACTGACAAGAGCATATTGATGATTGGAAGGATCAAATGCGCAGTGTAGGTGCTGTTTCTCAGTGAGTTAGGAGTTGCGTGTCTAACGCTTTTCTCGTCTTAGAGAATTAAGATATCGCTGAATTGTTTTATTTGGTCGTTAATGTACTGAGTCATTTGAAACTTCTTCTCGTCCTACCTGGTGAGATACAGATAGAGAGAGAGAGAGAGAGAGCGAAAGAGTTTTATATCCAGAGCTTGTGTAGAGTTCGACAAGATAGCGTTTCGTCAATTACTTGCATAAGTTCGAGCGTCTGTCCACAACAATATTGACCAGTTGGCTTATTGACATCTGATTGACTCAGCAGATAGCTTCTATTGCACTCCACTATGTGACGAGGCTTTTCTTCAGTAGTACAGGAAAGATTAAGATTGAGCAGTACAGAAGAATACAAAGAATACAAAAATTAACACACTTTAAAAGTAGAGTCCGAGCGATAACATATTTTCTTAACTTCTTTACGTGAAATTTTAGACGAAATATCTTTCTGGAAATTGGGATTAGTTGAGATATCAAGAAAGATCAGTGGAAAGACATAATCCGAGGTACGTGAAATTCTGTTTATTTTCTACTCCAGTGACCTCTATGGTACCGGACTCACCGGAACGAACCAATTCATGTAAACCACTTTTAGTTTATTCAGTCCATCAAAAGATATTTTTAGCTTCACATCTGGTAGGCACTTTGGGCGTAGATGAAGACAATGGAAGTAAAAAATAGTCTTTTGTGTGTTCCTATTTGTGTATTCAGATCAAAATACTACACACTACTGAAAAAATAAAACTCTTTACATGCTAACTTTCATCTACAGACCATCTCAATATTTGCCACACGAAGTAGTTAAAAGTAATCAGGAATACATACCGAAACCGACAATGATTGATCATGTCCTTGGTTCTTCATTGCAAACGGAATTCTAGTTAATGTAATCATTGGGCTAAAAGGGTCACTTATGTTATGACTATTTCCTACTAAGCTGTATCCCCAAAAAGTCATCAGCTTAAAGACACACACTAATGAGAGCACACTGACAACGCTTCTCACCATATGCTCACGTTACCACACTCATTTAGGATAATGTGTAGATTATTAGCGAGCTTTGAGAGGATAACGTGATGAAAGTGAATCAAAGGTAAACTCAGGTTTCATTCTTGAAAACGCGCGTTTCCATCCCTCGTCCGTGGCGTATTTTAGGTAAATCTTACTCACTGCCTTCTTCAGTGTGTGTGATGCAAATCACGGAACACGCAGAATGTTCCCACGTGTACGTACCTTGTCAGGAAAAGTATCCTTAAAATGCCAACTTTTCTGTGAACACCTAATCAATTATTCATCATCCTTGTCAGATTTATCATAGATATATGAATAATGGAGAAAACTTTATTGCCCTGGATCATGTCGAATGATTTATGTACTGATGTAGTAATGGGTTGTACACTAAGTACGATAAACTTCTTGGAGCTATCCTTACTTCAGCAGCTACTAACAGGATCGGAATACTTCAGTGATTTTCTGAATGTACTTGTAGTTACTATTTTGCGTAATACTAGTATAAAATCTGGTGCAGATACTGGTTTCGTGTAAGTGATTTTGAAAGGTGCGCCAATTACGTGTCAGGTGATATTTTGGGAGTCCAGGTGAAAAATTATGAGATTATGAGAAACGAAAATCCGATATATCTTATTTTACTTCTGGGTATTTTTACTTCTGCCTGCTTATCCCTTCTGGATGACAAGTTAGTCTTGATTATGGGAACAAATGTAGCTGGTGCTGATAAAAGTCTACCGTTAGTTTTGAAATGTCGTCTTCCCGAAATTTTTACCGGTAATTTTGAAAGACACCAGGACGGTATTCGTATCTAAGTCATATATCTACAGGATTACGTATAAAATATGCACGTACGGACATTAAAACTCACTTTAAGAAATTGTTGTATTGTCTCAGGTTTGCCGTGACACAAGCAAAGCAGTGCGTTGCCTACCGGGTGAATTCTCATTTTCCTAAGGTAGAGAAGTACACTCTGTGTGAGGGGAAGTCATCCCAGTCATTCCTTACTAAAGCTGGTGTCCATCAACTTACCGTGCTTTCTACATTTCATCTTTCCTTTGTCTTCCATCAATTGTGTAGTTCTAATGAAATCCATATTGTTAAGGATGCTGATAATTTGAGGCTTCCCGTGTCTACCAGTGGTCCTTGTCAAGTGACATTAGCTGAGTATTCCCACAGGTTGTACTGTTCACACCAACTTCATACGTAGACAAAACTTACACATGAGTCATTTCATTCTGATGACTCTTCGGAAACATACGGTAATTTACTAGATCCTTTGTTGAATCTCCACCATCTTGGATTTATCTTGCCATTTGATGCCTGCTGGTTGTTCTCCATCACAGGGATTTCTATGGAAATATATGTGCCGATTCCAGCTTTCATTTTGTACTTCTTCAAGTAGAAGACGGGACAGTTCCAGTGGGAATTGAGCTCTTCGCATCGAGTATTGAAACTCAAGTATAGCTTATTTAGTACAAATTTTGTGTGAATGAGGAAGCGTCAGGTGCGACGGTGATTGACTAACTGTATAGAAGTGACTGATCACCATTCTCAATTTCTTAAAAATGTGTTGGTGTCATTGTTTTAATTATGTTCCTGGAGAAAACATTTTCAACTTCTGACTGGTGCATATGCACAGATCTGTTACTGATTTTGTAAGCACTGTGAAGTCGATGGAAATATTTCCTTCCCAACTATGTCGTGCGAAATGAATTTTAGAGAGATTATTGTATAACATGCTAAAATTTGCACATGCTAAGAATTCCTGGTCTGTCACCTAATCCCAATTTCCAGAAAGATATTTCGTCTAAAATTTCACGTAAAGAAGTTAAGAAAATATGTTATCGCTCGGACTCTACTTTTAAAGTGTGTTAATTTTTGTATTCTTTGTATTCTTCTGTACTGCTCAATCTTAATCTTTCCTGTACTACTGAAGAAAAGCCTCGTCACATAGTGGAGTGCAATAGAAGCTATCTGCTGAGTCAATCAGATGTCAATAAGCCAACTGGTCAATATTGTTGTGGACAGACGCTCGAACTTATGCAAGTAATTGACGAAACGCTATCTTGTCGAACTCTACACAAGCTCTGGATATAAAACTCTTTCGCTCTCTCTCTCTCTCTCTCTATCTGTATCTCACCAGGTAGGACGAGAAGAAGTTTCAAATGACTCAGTACATTAACGACCAAATAAAACAATTCAGCGATATCTTAATTCTCTAAGACGAGAAAAGCGTTAGACACGCAACTCCTAACTCACTGAGAAACAGCACCTACACTGCGCATTTGATCCTTCCAATCATCAATATGCTCTTGTCAGTATTTAGGAACACTCCAAACAAACTATAGACCTTCATCAATAGCTGTCTTCATTCAGTACTCAAGATCAGATGGCCGGCCGGCCATAAAAGATCAGCAACAAGGATCTCTGGCAATGAGCGAACCAACCAGAAACCGATTGTGCAACATAAAAGCAGGAAGAAATGGAGGTGGATTGGCTATACTCTGAGAAAACGAACCATCAAGTGACACTAAACACCTGACCATCGGTCGAGTGGAACCCAGCCGAATGGAGAGCGTCGGGTCGGTCGCCAATGAGTTTGGGGTGACATGGGGGAGGGGATGTGAAGAGGAAATGAAAGCGTGTGGGCAGACGTGGAAACAGGTGAAAACTTTGGCAGGGAACCGAACGCAAAGGATACGTGCGGCTGAAGCCCTATGTTCCTCTAGCAACTAAAGAAAACAATAATAAATAATAACATAAGTATTTCCATTAACTTTTACGTTGCTATTATCGTTAATTTCCTGGTGATCCTTCTTCTGCTTGCTATGGAATGTAAACAGAAAATTAGATGCAGCTTTGTAATACATGCTGAGAATTCAACATCATATAAAAGCACTGTTTAGAATAAAACCATTATCATGATTCTTCTTTTCAAATAAGAATTGATGTGGGAGATTCGTAAAACGTAACACCTGCAAATATCATACTTTAAGTCATCAAATTTTCGAAAAGCACTCAATTATGCAACAAGACAGAGTCATTCATCTATTTATCTTCGAGACTCTGAGTTATAACACCGCTGAAACTGTGAGGCCCCATCATCAGAAGGCAGACAAAATAACCTGAATCACACTTCACAATAAACACGGCTGTTTGTTCATCATGCCAGCCAGATATGGCTAACATTTCAATCATTCATACACAAGCGAGAAAAACGAAGCTGGCTATTGTTACACAGTGATGATGAACAAGTTCAATGAATGCATCAATGTGAATGGAGACTGCTTTTTCAAGTGCTTGTTACTAATTGTCTACTTTCCAAAACAAGTGAAAGTAGAAAACGTGAATGGTCACTCTTGTTAGAGAACACTTATCATATTGTTGATAGCTCTTATCAGGTCAAAAGCTTTCATATATACGTACACATATTTACATGTATGCATATACACACATATATATATATATGCATATGAATGTGTGAGTTTGAGATATATTGCAATGAATTCATACATTCCGTTTGTTGTTATTGTCTGGCTCTCGTTGATGTGTTTGGTTCGAGTTACTCCACAAACAGGTGAGACAGATTCCCTCATTTTTGAATTTATATGCTCATCGCCTACATACTATGACAACAAACTATGACAATTTATTGTGGTGCTATAATTAGTTCAAACACATCTGAATAATCCATCCAGGTAGGCAGGTTTGTGTAAAGATGTAGGTGATGTTGCATGCACACTGAGAACACCTCACATCGCCTGTACACGAGTTAGTTACATTTGAATCCATGAAATAAGTCGGATGCAAACTTCGTATGATTATGTGTGACGAGAACAACATTTTTGTGGGTCAATATGTAAGATTTGTCGGCAGGCGGTACGGAGTAGATGCAAATCAATATAGATAGATATAGGGATTGATTGGAGAAGTCCCTGTCTTTAAACCACCAGCAATGATGAGGGATGTCAGATGATTTACCATGCTTTCCACCTACTAATACTTCCAATACTACCACCACCACCTAACGCAACCGGTTTCACTACGAATAACAGTGTCAATAATTGGTGGAACTGAAGCATTGTTAGCCGATATGCAATGGTTCCTGTCATGAGAACTATCTCTGTTCTGATTCGTCACCAAGGGAATTTCGCACTGTACCTGTGTCTGTGTCTCTCTGTGTGTGTTGAGTTTTCCCTCTACGATGTGTGTGTGCGTGTGTTGTTGATTACAATTGCTAGTGACTACGAGGCACGGAATGATTATTAGCAGGGTGTCCGAAGAATGGGCTTTGTGTGAACAGAGTTCAGTGAACTGCTTACCTGAAGATATTTTTGGTGTGAATTTCAAATGTGTTACGGTATATTGATGATAAATTAGCTTCAGTGAAATGCTTACTTACAAACTGTAGTGTACCTATTTTGACTATGGTTTGTGATGTCAACTCTACACATGTGTGCTTCAAATATATCTTACCCTCGTTTTTTTTTTTATTAGATAGTGAACAACAATGTTCAGAATTGGGAGAATTTTGCGACAAGACGATTTTCAAGCCTTGTTGTGGTGATTTGGTTTGTAAGTTGCTAGAACTCGGAAACGGAACATGTGTGACATGTCTCGGTTTGAAGTCGGCTTGTCTGAAGAATTCGGATTGTTGCAGTAAATATTGTCACTTTTTTCGATGTCGGAAAAAGAGTTCGGATGAATGAGTCATCGCTATCGGCGGTGGCGGCGTCGGCGTGATCAACATGTAACTTGAATGGATGCAATGTGCCTGACATATACGCTGAGGTATGTGCTCATGCAGCACAGTGTATAAGCAAGTAAATAAATAAATATCATTGTAAACATTCTATCGTTTCAATTTCGTGCTTCTTACTATTCCCAATATCACATTTATCGTGTGTGTGAATAGAAGTAGGATGTTCATATGGGCAGGACTAAGTGTGTCTAGCGTTGTTTATTTTCCAATGCATGAAGTCGATGTGACTGAGTTGATGTGACTAAGAATTGAGCCGATGGATGAGAGTATATTTTCCTCGTACTGACAGCGCAACACTCTGTACGTGAGATTGTTTTGTGGATGTTGGAGTTCGAGTTGAGAAACAATCCGTTGGAAGCAGAATCAGTAATCTGCAAGAGAGTGCACGTAATTGTGTATGATGAAGTATGCATATATCGAAAGAGGGATAATTTGATTTCTTCGGAGTGAGACTGCTTGTAATTAACTTAAGTTTTAATGAAATCGTTGTTTCCTCTTTATTCTCACTCTTAATAATGTCCTCTTGTGTCCCGGCCTGAACAAATGGTTCCCGCAACACCCACTCCTTTTCTTCTACTCTCTCTGCTTCTCTCTACCTGGCCTCACGATAGCCTGAAATCTTCGGTATTTTCCTCGCTCGACGTCCTTCGTATCATACTCTCAACCTTCACCCAGTGTTTTCTATTCGAGTTCCAATCGTGTGATGGCTTGGATTGTCCGCAATGTCATTCGACAGTCTCCTCAGTGTGTGGTTAATCCATTTCGACTTTCCTCCAAATACATGTTGAGCGATATGTTCCTCACTGGTTTACTGCCAGAGCTTCGTGTTGCAAGTTATTTCTGTCGACTTTATATCTATTGAAGTCTGCGGTCTTTTCTGAATTTCTGTCGATGATGGACACGTCAATTCTCCGAACCACATGTAAGACTTGACTCAGTTGGCATTCGATTTTGGAATTATTATTGTATTATTATTGTATCCTTTAGTTCCTGGAGGAACATAGGGCTTCAGCTGAGCACCTCCATTGCCTTCGGTTTTCTGACAACTTTTTCACCCTGCTCCAGGTCTGTCCACATGCTTTCATCTCCTCCTCGCATGACCTCCTCCAAGTCACCCTTGCACTGACGACCAACTCGCCGCCTCCCTTTCGGGTTCCACTCGAGGGCTTGTCTAGTGATGTCACTTGATGGTTTCCTCAACGTATGGCCAATCCATCTCCATTTCTTTCTGCCTATTTGTTTCACAATCGGTTCCTGATTGGTTCGCTCCCAGAGATCCCTGTTGCTAATCTTTTCTGGCCATCTGATCTTGAGTATTGAGCGGAGACAGCTGTTTATGAAGGTCTGAAGTTTGTTTGAGATGCTCTTTATGACTCGCCAAGTCTCTGATCCGTATAGTAGCACTGACTTTACATTGGAGTTGAAAATCCGGATCTTATTTTTGATGCTGAGTGGAGCTGTTGACCTCCACACAGATTTGAGAGCAATGAAAGCTTGTCTTGCTTTTCCGATTCTGGCTTTGATTTCCTCGTTAGTTCCGTGTGCCTGTAGTTGAGACGAAGCTTCCCAGGTAGGTGAAGAAGGTTGTTTCTTTCAGGTTCTTCCCACTTATGCTGATTGTCGTCTGTTGTTGTTGCTGCTGTTGATGTTGGCTAGGAATCTTCATCACCTCTGTTTTATCTATGTTCACTTGAAGTCCTATCTTTGATGCTTCTTCTGCCGACTTGTTACTTTTCACTTGCATATCTTCCAGTTTATGGGAAATCAGACATATATCATCGGCGAAATCCAGATCCTCCAAGTCTTTTGTGTCAGTCCATTTTATGCCTGTTCCCTCGTTGGTTGCCGTTGTCTGTCGCATTATCCAGTCAATTTAGCGCAAGCGAATTATCTCAGTGTGGAGAAGTGTTGGCTTGTCTTTGCGTTTCTGGTGTTGATCTGTTCATGCATTCCACCTCTATTTGTAGATATGTTGGCTAGTTAAGTGAAGGAGTTGTCTTGCTTGAAATGTATTCCGTTGGTTATCTTCCTCACTTATTCACTACTTTGTGTTCATCTGGAGTCCTTCCTGTCTTCTCTGCCAGCTTCGTCAACCAGTTTGTTGGTTTCCGCCTGACTCCACGCTTTGATTTTGTGTGACATTAGACATGAATCATGTGTGGAATCCAGATTTACTACAGTCTCCTTATAAATCCAGCGTACACCCGTCCTCTCGCTCCCGCAATCTTACACACAGTGAATTCCACCACAATTACGAATATCATCGGTGATAGTAGGCATTATTGTATTATTTTCCTATTCATTTCAAACAGTTAGCTGAGTTTTTCGTTGTGGAACACCTGACACGCGTCGATGACATATAGCCAGGTGTTGAATGTGGTTCTTATTAGTATTTTTGAAGTTATTGTCTAGCTGTGCGTACTTCAAGAGAGAAAATATGCGTGATGATTAGAAATAAGTGGTGCCTTGAGTTTCCGTTCACATGGCGGAGTTTATGAGATTTGATTTCATGGTTTCTGCAGCCTAATATCATTAGTAGAAGAAATCTCACCCTTTGTGGAACTTCACAGGGCACGAATATTTAGTCATGACTACGCATGTTTTTATTCTCTTTATATTCGGCTAGCACCTGCGTTTCGAGACTGATGTATTCCTACGAATATGATTCTATCTGAAAACTACTTCTTACTGCATCTGTGTACATTCGGTCTTGCTCAGTGCTGATCTCTGTTTCAGCCATATCAGTCACATGGTACTTGAATTCCTGAATGAATTCTAACTTGATTAAGATGTTGTCGATGGCTTTTGTCGCACTGTGCACCATTCTCTAATACATGTTCATGGTGACTTGAACACCGCATCTTTAATAAGACAGAATTACGAAATCGTCGAAGGAGAAGTTGAATTTCTCGTCAGATTAACTGATGCATTAATGACACGTATTCATTGTTCATCACCGACATTTACATTTCTACTATGCCCGGTATATTCATCATCATTGTAAAAATGAGCCATTGTAATTGTTACGCCTAACTTCACAAAATTGAAGATGTTAATATCAAAATAATTTGACATTTTTGAGTGTTGGTTGACAGGAATTTGATTAGTTTCAAGTTGGATGACGAAGTGTCTTCTGTTGGAGAACATCTGGTATTCAGGTTGTACTAAACAACGTTTGCATCGTATTAAATGACTCTTCGACAGGACGCAACCATTACCACCCAGCTATGGAACGAATACAGGACGTGCACGTTGTGAGGCGATGTGGTTGATGATTCGTCCACTGGTATAGAATTCATTGACCAGACTGAGAATTCTCGTTTTTGTCAATTCTCCATGTCTATCCTATCCTCACTCGTGAATACACATTCAGACAGGTTGCCTTGAGTTCTGGTGACATTTAATGGGCAATCAATTAAATTATAGAACAAATACTCACCGATGACATCGACTATCAGTTCTGATGCAATTCGGATGCAACAGGAGTTGGAATTCATCAGTTAATGAATTCTGTTGCAGCCTGTGGATGGTCAACAATCTTTCCGTGTCATCTGCAGGTCTTAGGTTTGATCCATGTCACTAGAGTCATGGTTGAGTGCTTCTGAATATTCTCGAAGTGGGATGAAAGAACTGTCGAATGCCCACTGTCTTTTGGAGATTTTGTAACTGGCTTCAACTTGAAACGAATTAAAAGTTATTTTGTTAAACACCAAGTGAATGCAACCATAAAACATTTGAGCAATCCATCTGCTAAGTACTATTTGAGCAGACGAGTAACATTAACTAATTTATCAGCATCAATAGTCTGAATTATTTCCAATACGTCGATAATGAGACAGGGTTTATTGACAATAGACTCTTAACAACCTTCAGTAGGTTTGCTGAAAAGAGATAATTCGTTTGAATTCCGTTATATATATACTCAACCGAGAGTTGAACATCCGTAATGAAACAGAATCGACATCTGTTTCATTCATTTCAATAAATTCGACATTCCATTTTCCGAAATGCGTAAGCATACTCTATTCGCAGGGTGTTAAATTGATCTAAGTGTTATTCCGTTCTGTGGCATAAGCAATGAGTGAATTCCGAAGCTTTCATTGTCTTTCTAGAGAAACCTTCTCTATAGTTTACTTCAGAATGATGCATACCAGTGCCCGAATGAACTATATTTGCATAAGTGATAATGTGTCATGTGCTACCGATAAGATTTATCAACAGTATATGAAGAGATGTGAATTGACGCAAATTATCAAATAGCGATGAGGTAGATTTGATGTCAGAGAAAGCAAATGATAGAGAGTTGTGGAGATACAAGTGAGATTTGAAAGGAACACAAAGAAACACAATATGAAGGAGGGCGAGAATCAGCGCAACACGTAGGATCTGCGCAAATGTTGCGTTGAAGTTAAGGTGTACACAATTTCGCTATATAGAAATGCTGAATTTCCAATAAACATTTCTTTACTACATCTTCTTCTATCGCCAGAATATGCCTATCTTTCTTTCATTTGTCGAGGGTGATCCTCAGTAGGTCTTACACTTATGTTTCGTGTTTGTAGGCAGCCATTATCAAGGCATATCTGTATTCTTGTAGACATTCATGTCTCAAAACCAGGTCATTCTAGAGCCGCACACATAGGCGTCACCACTGAGCTATTCGGGCCCGGGAGTGACATCGTTCAGAACTGTAAACTATACTTTGATTGAACACTAGTTAGTAGCTGGTGTCATGCCTGTTCATATCGAATTGTAACTATTGATGGACTTGTTTTCGTTCGTTTTGGTGAACATTTCTGCATAGTTAATATCGAAATCTAAACACCCATGATTATCCACACTTCCTAATATTATCTCATTACAAAAAATATTTTAGAATGCGATATTTATTCGTGTATTCATACTATCTTCACTTACAATTCTACTGCACCAATCCATTTCCACATCACAGTGATATGAAATTTCAATGATTTCTCGAAACTGAATACGTTTCGATGTGAGCAAATGTATGGTTTAATTTACTTGACACCCAATTGGTTGCCACATTGGTGGATAGTAAGAGTGCAAACATTGTCTCAAATTTCACAATGAATTAATGGTGTTGTCACAAGCGCTTTAGGTGTGTGTGTATATTTCTCCTCGATGAAGCACTATTTATACATCATTTAGCATAAATAAAATTATGTACTATACTCATTCAATCTTTTGGTTGACGACAATCTCAGTCTTGATAACTCTCGTAGCCTGTCATGAATTATGTAAGTCCCTCTAACATATTTTGTTTGAAATGTTCACGTGTATCATAGTATGCATCGATTATTTTTAACCACACTTAAATTCAATGCATTATATGGTTTACTCCATATCCTTATGCTTCTGTCCCAAACCGGAAAACCTACTTATCTTCGTCACGAGTACTGGGTTTGTTTTCACTCGTTTCTCAAATATTTTAACGTTTTTACATATGGATTACCGAATAAGCAAATGCTAATCAGCAACTAACCTGAAAATGTTACGACAAGTTGTCGGATAGGACAGGCAGTAGAGACAGGAATTCATGTAAATTCATGGAGGAAATGACCGAACGGTAACACCAAATATTCATCATCGCCAAAGCAAAATACCTGAATGAAGTCATTTCATCTATTTGTCTTAGTTGTAATATTTGAACTATATGTGGCCGCGTGAATGGGGTTGTCACAGATAGCTGAGACGGGAAAGAGACTGCAAGAGAGACGTTGATTACTACGAAGTCAATATGAAGAATAATGGGACTGAGCACAGAAAACAAGATTAGAGTTCTCATCATTAATGTCGATTCAGAACTTATAAATGGTTCTAGGTGTTTCCAAAAGCCTGTTGACACTGACAAACACCTGTCATCGACCCACAATAAAGGTGAGATGACCATCCAGAAAAGCTAAGCAGAAAGTAACTCAAGCAGGTAGAGCTTCATGGAACAACCTACCACTTGACAAGTATGCAGAAGGAAATAAACAGGTAGATTCAACATTGGTTTGGGAGATTATTGAGTAACATCACACGTCAGGTAAGCAAGTCGAACTCGAATGGGGAACAATAGGTTAGACGTCCGAAGATAACATGAAGAAGATCAAATTAATCAGAAGTAAAAGCTGGTGAGCAGTTGTTGTTCGAATGAAAGAGATTTGAGAGAACTGAGATGAACGCAGGTGTTTCACTGAATCCCTTTGTTCCGTCTTTCTTTATTCAAAGTCTAAAGAATCTACGCGGTGTCATCAAGATTAAAAGAGACATTTGCATTTGTTCATTGAAAGTGTCTTCAGCGTCTTCAGATATGCGTTTCTGCAAGAGAGAACAGCATTCAGCCGGCAACTCGAAGATACAAGTGGAACATTTACACTGTTTGTACTCTGACTACATATTCCGGCGTCTCCACGAAAACGAATATCACCTGTGGTACACACACTGTTAGAAGACGTTTTGTAGTATGTCTGTGTATTGCTATCACTCTTAAATAGCAACACTTAGTTAAAGCTTTAAACTGCTCCGCTAACTGGTACTTCTAGTTAACAGTATCTGCAACTGATGAGACTTCATAGTTTTCACATGTTCATTAGTTTACCAAACATCACGGGTTATACAAATTGAATACATCGGTATAACCCACAAATGCATGCATTAATTTGTACTCAAAACATACTTTGAATTCTCCTTCTGTCACAATAATTAATCTGAGTAATGAAAACATCACCATTGAAATAAGAAGAGTGGTGGCGAATATGAATTCGGAAATCAGTGGAAATTATGACCGGAGAATGGTGATTCTTAAAATAGTGATAATAATCAATTTCCCAAGCCAGTGTGAGTTAGTAGTGTACTGGTAGAATGCTCACCAACCATGAGTGAGGTTTGGGTTTGAATTCTAGCCGACACATTCCTATATCTTGCCTAGATGATTAGCCATAATTAAGTCAAGAAAAATGGTGAAGTTGGGCATGAGGTTTGAAATCTCTCACTCTAAAAATACCACTGCTACTACCACCGCCACAATTACAGCAAATTCGAAGCTTGAAACCTCATGTTCCTATTGAGAGTATGTGCTTCTTCAGTACTTTGTGGGATATAAGAATACGAAATGAATAATAGACAGACTAGAATCTTGGCTCCCTAGAGAATTCGAGTGAAGCATCATAAGAGATTGAACTTACACACAGAATACTGTTGCACAAATGAGAGAATAACTGACTCATTTAAGTTGACAAAACTGTCGTCAACAAAGTAAACGGTGAGGTTCACGCTAACTTTATTAGGTGGCCATTATCATACTCACTCTGGTTACTAAGTTGTATTTTACTGCTTAGTCGGAAATAAGTAACTTACATGTCAATCTCACCTTCACTTTTAGTTTAAAAATCAATATACACCATTCACTTTTTAAACGGTGATGCATAATGTGCCGTCTGTACTTGATATGTAGTGATCTATGAAGGCGGCTGAGTACTGTGTTGCAATGCAGATGGTGTCATATGGCTGAAGTTGATCTTCATGAATCTATCTGTGTCCACTAGCATTTATTAGTAATGTCTAGATATAAATTTATTGAGTAATGATAGTACAAACATTGCTCAAGCGATTGTAGAATTAATTTAGATTTTGTGAGGTTTTTCATTAATTTCAACATGCACCCCATCACAAGTCAACATCACTTAGTGAAATCTAGATTGTGAGTACTAGGTAATTGCTTCATCCTGGTCTAGGAATGCACAGAGGTATGTTTTTCCATGACGCCATAAACAGTCAAACCTAGACCATCCTGGTTGCGAGGTCAATCCGTTGGCCAATTACCAACTTGATTGGAATTCAAGCATGCAGGAATTCCAGCTTTTGTCAATTCACGGTTTAAGTCTACCGCCAACCAACGCCACTACCGAACATTCGCTTAGCTGTGACATGTGGAAGTCACCTGAATTTCAAGACAGTCATCCAGTACCTTTTAAAAGGAAGGAGATTAGTATTCAGATTTTGAATTTCGAATGGATCTGAAATGAGGTGAGTGTAGATTTTGTCACAAACTCACCTGAGTTGGAGGAAACCTCAGGGAGGACTGGACAGCTATTTCGTCGTAGCTTGAGTTTCAGTCTCCTTCTCACTAGTTGTTACCAAGTGCAGTTCTATTAAGAGGTCATCTTCGACGGTGCCTACCATTTCGGAATGAAGTGATGAAATTGTTTGGCAGTGACAGGACATTGGTAATCGAAATAAAGTTTAGTTGGCTTTAGAAAAAGATATTTCGTCAGGGTTCTACTTATATTTATGCATATTGATGACTATTCGGAGACCATGCATTCATAGGCACTAGTCTTTGTCCATTCAAAACAACCTCACAACAGACATTACTAAGTAATTATTCGGGATATGAGATAATTCTATTGACACGATCCGTTATTTCACAATGAAACTGAAAATAAGTTATTGCATTCAGTTAAACCTTGGTCAAACTAAGCATTCCATCTTCGGTCACCTACGTGGCATCTAGATTTGTATAAGAGTACTTTAATAACTCCAATATCGCTACTTCACATCATAAATGTTACGGCCTTTCCACCTTGATCAGTCAGATGTGTCCAAGTAATTCAGGAAACATTACTCAAGATTATTTCATTCCCATTATTATTTCTGTTATTTGACTTTGAAATGGACCTCATTTCTGTATTTAAAGTGAATGTCCAATAATTACCCGATACTTTTTATTGCAGCAACGTGCATACACTATGGAAAGGAATGTCGATTTACCGATGAATTATGTTCTCAGCCATACGAATGTCGATCGAACGGTATACCACACAAAGGTGTATGCACCAAATGTCGAAGTACCAATGAGACTTGCTTATACAGATGGGAATGCTGCAGTCGTCGATGTTATTTCTTCCACTGCCTTTGATAGACGAAATAAGCACAGAAGCTTTGATCATGATCCCAGAGTGTATTTTTATGATCACTAATGGACAACAAAATAAATAAATGCTATATGCATGCCGAAGTATAATAACAGTTTGGACGCTATTCTACAATAAATATGCTTAACTATTCTGCTTCATGTAATTCGTGAATGTCTCTTTTCTTTTCCGATAAATTAAATGTAATTTGATCTGTTTGAATAAACTTTATTTAACCTCAGTTTTTCAAACAACTTTTCACCTTAGTTATGTATTCATCATGGAAACTGTGGAAATGGTCTTTATTTAGAGATGAACCTGAGTTCGAATAAGTAGTTCTACATATCAGCATGTTTTTTTAATAAGATGAACAGCCGTAGAATTAGTTGAT
Organism: Trichobilharzia regenti; assembly: GCA_944472135.2. Taxonomy (NCBI): domain Eukaryota; kingdom Metazoa; phylum Platyhelminthes; class Trematoda; order Strigeidida; family Schistosomatidae; genus Trichobilharzia; species Trichobilharzia regenti. The sequence continues at coordinate 27,014,141 of OX235267.1, forward strand.
CAACCCATCCATATAATCTGTGATTTAAACTGTGAATTCGATCTCACCCAGTCTCTACGCACGGTTTCAACTCCTACAATGATAACTTTTAAGGCGGCATGCACTGATTCCATCTTCAGGAATTCTTCGCTGCAGTTATGTTCTAGAAGAACTTCTATGTGTGATATTTCATTGCGATTCATAGTTACCCTTGGACAAGTCATGCTTGCAGATTCTGGTAAAGACTACTTAGCTGATATGTACACACATCCGTAATTATTTGCTTCATCGCAAAACAGTACTTATGATACAGCATGGAATTCTCAGCAATTGTTACGATATCACATATAATTCGCTCAACAACATCAACAACAAAAACAACAAGAAAATCCAAACCAAAAGTGTAAAACAGTGCACAGATAACCAAAATTGATAAGAGCAACATTTTTAGATTACCAGTGACTATAAAGTCAGAAATGTAATAAAGGTCCGAAAGCATTATAATAATATGCGTCGGTGGCACAGTGGTTAGGATTCCTGCCGATCATGCACATGGTCCGGAGTTCGATCCACTGCCAACGCACACCTGATATCTATGGTCGGCCTGGAAAATTTGGGCTACCGATATAACCTGTACCAAAAATTACGGTGTGGAATCAAGCTGTAATCAAAAAAAATAATAATGTTAATAGCTAAATGCATACGTTAATTGAAGAAGATAGAACAACAAGCTGATGGACTGTAGCTTACGTAATCAAGACAGAGGATGGTTCGCGTTTATGTACAGCATACTGCTTTTTTTTCGAGGAATAGTAATGCGACCATTTATGTGCATGGGACTCAGTTTTGTTAAGGAAAGCTTATTTAGCAAAATACATCCTGGTACATAGTCGAAAGTCGATGTGTAGATTAGGAAGGTACATTGAACATATACGGCTTCTTTGTCGAAGTAGGAATCTATATTATGATGTAAAGCAGCAGCATCATCTAGAGGACTTCTACCTAGTTTACATCCAAACTCTTTAAACCACTGAAACCTTTCGGAAAAGGTTCATGGTTGAATGAATGTAGTTTTCCATTAAATTCAGAAAAACGCAATGCGTCGGATTTCAGTATTCATACAAGTACACGACATAATATATATATGTGTGTGTAAAACTGTTGCCCCTTTTTCTCTCAGTGCCCACTAGGTGTACCAAAATTGAGCTGCTGGCAGACCCTTAGATTCCTTTTCCTAACCAAAATGAATACTACTCAAGAAGGTGATCGTAGGCCTGCTGAGTCGTTCTACCTATGTTACTCTCCCATCAAGAGAAGTTAAATTTATAAACGCACACTACATTTGCCAGACATGGTAGCCTATGCATCACCTGCACTGGAACACACAATGAGTATTGGAATTTAGGCATAGTGTTGTGGCAAAGAATATTTAGACATCGTTTTTGGGTTTGGTTGCCATTAATTTAATAATAATATATATATATATATATTTCTTCTGCACTGTTCGCAAGCATTTCTCTTTTTCCGATCTTATCATTGAAACATTCGTGTACTTTTTTAGATGAACATTTTCATACAGTGAGTTTTTCGTTGTTATTACTTCGTCGTCCAAAGTGTTGGTTGTACAGATTTTTCCAGCACGGAACACAACAGTAATGATGAGATATCGTTTGTATATAAGAGGAACAACAAATGTGTGGAATAAGTGTTTTGTTCAACTCATAACTTCTTCTAGAGGAACTTATGACTGACTGTTCAACTGTATTTGCCTTTCATTTTTACCACTGAGGTTTTCAATTTTCAAAAATGCATTAACCAGTTATTGGGACAGAAAATCATTTAACTTGATTATGAAACGAGATTCTCTGTGCTGGCTGATACCACCCAAAATGACATCGAAGTATTAGAAAGCCATTTCACCATAGTGGTATAACATTCATAAATAGTGTTTTTCAACCATATTGCTGTACAGTAACTTGGTTGAGGAATCAGGTGATTCATTTAATAGAGGATAAAATGCGACCGTTCTTCAATCTCATCTGTGTAATAGCGCTTCATATATTAAATAACCTGAAAGCACGTTATGATCAGTTAGCTGTTTAATTGCTATCGATGTTTATGACTGATGAGAGATCAGAAGTATTTTATGATTCACTATGCAAATCCTGATATTCCCAGTTGACACACTCATGGGTTATACCACACAATGCCACCGTATTGTTTATTTGATCATCAACTGAGGACGTGGTTTTGGGACATAAGTCATCAAAGTCATCAGCATATTGTAATTTATACCTTGCAATATTCTGTCTTCAAACGAACTCATTCCACTGAAGAACACACGACTTAGTTCAGGATTTTAGTCTCTCCTTCCTCTGCATGTGCAGATGGACACCGTCAGCAGTGAAGTGTCTCTGTCTCAAAATACTTGTAAGTTACCGCCGACACGATACATCTAGTAATACAGATAGAATGAGGGTTCGACACCAGTAGATTTTTAATAATATATGAGATTCAGTTAGTGGGGTACCAACACAACTGCCCGCGTAAGGTTAACCAATGTAGATAACAACATGTACAACTAGGGTCTTACTGCCGCATATGAAACTGTTCTGTTGCGTTCTGTTTTGCGTTCTGTTTTGTTGCGTAATTAAGCCAAGGACTGATCTGATTTCAGGTTAGATCACGAACTGGCACTAACCAAAATTCTTTGAAAAGCAAGTGGTAACTGACGGCTGTTTTGCCTTAATTCGGCACTGATCATCGGAATGTACCCACGACCTCGTTGATAGGGATGGCACTCAGGATCTTTAGCTTGTAAGGTGAAACCATCAAACATTCATACACTGGTATGCAGTCTCGCGGTCGGCCTATGAATTCTAACCTCTGCTATATCTCAATATATAACGCCATCGCCAGCCGATACCCGTTTTAATAAATCTATGAAAAGCAACACTTGAAAATTAATCTGATGCTCAGAGGTGACTGAGTATAGAATACATGGAACTTATGAAATTAAACCATCATTATATGTTCAATTTACATATAACGGAGCAGTCATAAGACAACCGCTGGAAACAATTACTTCTATACTACTTTGTGAGGGATTTTACTGAAGTCACTGATTAACAACTTTTACTAAATACAGAAAAACCACTTAGAACCCTTTATTGTCTGTGACAACAAATAAGGTTTGAATTATTATCCTCGAGCTTTTGCTAGTTGTCGCCGACCCACCAAATCTACGTTTGAAATAGAAATCAGACTTTAGATTTTCTCTAGTTATGCTACTGATAAGCAGGACTTATGGATGGAAATGTCAGTAACACTGTAGAAAATCCCAATATGTAAAGGTCAGTGGATAAAATTTAACACTTGTCTATTCATGAGTTTAAAAATAATTCGTTTATATCCTTCACTATTAGTTCCAGATAAATCTGTATATTAGATTTGTTGAACACTGAGATCTCTTTTCTGAAGGAAGAGACTGACTAGAAATGAGTACTTCATAAGGGAAATAACCAAGCGAATAGAGCAAGATAAAACGAATCCTCTGTGTATTTCGTCGGTATTTTCTTAATCTCATTTCATCCGAATGATGAAAGTCAATAACTGTTTCGTCCTAGTCAGAGACGGAAGACTGTGTTTGAACCCCGGCGAGTACGTACTGATGAGCAGTCTCAAACTAGGGTGGAACACTTGTTCACTATTTCTTGGTCTTTCAGTGGTTCTTTGACCAATTGTTTTTGTACTCATACATGTGATGTAAAAAAGCCCCTCAAATTAAACAGAAAGTTGGAAGTGATAGGATATTCATGTGCATAAATTATTAGGATACGCAAGTCACTAGAAAACTGTTAGTGAATGAATAACGTTTGAAAATATATGTTATGAGTTAAGCTGCTTCAGTTAGCTGTAAGAAATATGAAGCCTGACGTTCAGTGAACGATGACGTGACTAAGTAAGCTTGAAAGGAAATCAACATTTACACTTTAGACGAGATGACAAAATCAATTCAGGTTAAAAGTTAAATCATCATGTTAGAGAAAGACCTACCACGGCTTCTTTTTGACTATCCAGTTGAGTCGAGCTCTGATCATTTGTTGATATGGCTCCTGAAAACTTGAAGAGGCCTTAATTTCAATTGTTCTGTGTTATTCATGGTAGATCCGTAGAATAATTCACCGAGAGTTACAACCGAAGAAATGACCGTATACACTAGGCAGGTTTATGATGGATACGTTGTATGTGGTGATATATCTTGTGCATCCTATTTACTAGAAAACTTTAATGATATCCGTAAAAGCATTAATATAACTCAGTCGATTGCAATGACATCGATTCTATCAGGTCATTCTCGGCCTACATATTGACTCTTAGTGATTCAATGTTGAGAAGTGAATTATGAAAAGTAGAATCATTACATTATCGTCATCATCATTTATTATTTCCTTGAGTTGTAGGTGGAACATGGAGCTTCAACAGCTAATCTTCGTTTTGTCCTGTTCACCACAGTCCTCCTCATCTGATTCCACAATCTCCCATAAGCAGTTATTTCCACCCCACACTATCTCCTCCAAGTAATTCTCAAAGCAACGCCAAACTCGTCCTTTTTCCACTCAGGCTCCTCTCAAGGTTCATGCACGCAATGTCACTCAAAGCTCTTCTCAACTTATGTCCGATTATTCTCCATTTTATTCCGGATATTCATCGAGTTGCAGGTTATTGTCTATTTCGCTCACAGAATCCCCCGTTGCTTATCCCTTCTGATTGACCATATAATCTCCAGCCTCGAAATCATATGAAGTCACTGACTTATTTGACAGTAGTCTTGATAATCCGAAACTCGTTCATTGCACTTGATGTGGTAGACTTCCAGACTGATTGCAGGTCAATGCACGTCTGCTTTACTCTTCTGAGTCTGACTGGCTCTGACGTCTTCATGCATGAAGTCGCCTGCAGTTGAAACTATGCAGCCTAGATGGCCGTATGAAGTGACCTCCTTCAAATCTCACCTGTTTGATAGCGATTGATACTTGCAACTGTTTTGCGCTCGTAATTTCGTTTTGACTATCTAATCTTTACAATCCATTAAAAGTTTATCTTTATTTTCAATTGATTTACATTATTTCACAGCGTCACGTGTTTCTTTCTTAATACAGCGGAAACAACCAAGTGCGTTTCACTGACGACATAAAACAATGCAGATATAACGTCTGTTGTCACTTTCAGTTATACAATTAAAGAAGAGAAAAATGAAAATGTCACCAAGCTTTTCTTTGAATTTTCTTGCACACAGACAGGTATGTGACGCATGATGCTAAGAGGGGGCGAAATTGTTCATTGTTCAGTACATCAAATAAAATGAGTTCGATAACTTGTGACGAAGAATAAGTAAGCATGTGATGGTAAATAAACAAAATAAGTTTCACTGGCAAAAAATATTCTTTTGCATCATGTTATTACGGTGGATGATGACCAGTAGTGAAGTCCAGTAGATGGGCATTTCTTATGGTTTTGAACCTGTCCTTTGGATGCTCCAACCTCTTCAGTGAGAAGTAGCTTTCCGAATCATACACAAACTAAAATAATTTAAGCATCTTCATCATTCTGAGCTATTGTCACTTATAGCCCCCGCCCCCAATCAATAACTCAGAATGATAAAAGCTTCTTCACACCCCACTTTGTGACTTATATATTCTAATATTGTTTGGGTTATGTACCTCTGAAAAGAATCTTCAACTGTTTTCTTCTTATATTTTCAGATCTTCTCTTCACGTATGCACAAAACCATTAGAGTGTAATGAAGGCATCAGGTTGAATGGAACATGTGTGGTCATTTTTAAACACTGAAAACACATTTCTACAGAAAAAGACAAGCACTCTAAATCTTTATAAATGAACCACTTTCGTTGCCTTTTCCAGAGAAAAATAGTCACTCGCGCCATAGCTGACTGGATAATTGTCATGTTATACAAGTAAAAGCATATAAGTTAGCAAAATAGCCATTCCGAATGAATCCATTAAAAACAAGATAGCCAATAATTGAAGCTGAATTGTAAAAGTAAACCAGTAGCAAGGACTAAGTAGAATTCCCTACAGAACAATTCAGTAAGGCGAAATTTCCACTTAGGCCATGATTATTAGAAGGGGCTGGATAGGACGCTTCTACTTGTAAATTTCCGGTTTCTCATTGTGAATTGTGAGAATCTCAGTTGCATGAAACAGGTGTAAGTGAAATTCCCTATAAAGGCTTAATTTTGCTTAACATGTATAAATATAAATGAACTGGTTGCTTAGTCTGTGTGATTAGAATTGATAATGTGCTGTGCGTCGGTGGCACAGCGGTTATGACTCTCGCTGATTATTCACATGGTCCGGGGTTCGATCCCCTGCCGACGCACACCTGATATCTCTGATCAGCTTAAGTACACCTCTATGTGTATATTCTCATTCACAAGCTCGTGTGGAGCTGATTACATTGGACTTTATAGGCGTAATATCCGTAAACATGTAGTTGAACACTACCCGGTTTGGTTAATGAAAGTGAGAAAATGACGACAAAGTCTTCAATTTGTGAACACCTTCTGCAGTCAGGTCAATCAGCCCCACCTGATTTACCCTTTAAGGTTATCTACAGGACCAAATTCAATCCATTTAAAAGCTTACTTTTCACCACTTATGTATAGCTGAAGCTCTAGCTATACATGGACAAAAACTTAAATTATGTATTCAAAAATGTTTTGTCAAACCTCTTTCTTTACCTTGGTCATGATAATGTTCTTTTATTTTATTCTATTTTACCACTTGGATGCATTCCACTTCACTTTCGCCGTATTTATTGTTATCATTATCGTACTCTTAATTTTTCAGACAAAACCTGACCTACAATTTAAAATCTACATACCAGTTCACTTATTTAATAATAATCTTTAAAAGTTTTGTAATTCATCCACTTCAACTCTACCTCCTTAGTACATCACTGTTATTATCTGTATTCTTATCATATGTGCAATATTGATTGAGCAATTTCTAGTGTCACTTAATGCCTTTTTCCATAATATAAATACGACTGAACAGCTTGAAAATGAAGTCATTGAAAAGAGATACTTTTTCGTTGAACAAAAAACTGTGTTTCTTCTTATGAATTAACACCTTTTAAGCACGAAATCAATCCAAAAGAAGTGATAACCAATCAGATGAAGATAAAGGGTTCAAAGAGTAGAAACAAATCAGTAAACAATTCTGATCAAATAGGTAACATCAACCAAGGGTGTTATTTATCTCGGTAGTTTATTAGCAGTCTTATCAGAGACCATGTGAGTGACTAGAAAACTCTCAGTTTGACAGCCATACTCAGTACCCTGGAAAAGGGACGAAATCAGTCTTCTGTCGACTGACGCCTAATACCAACTATTCATGAAAGTGACTTTAATATTGCCTTTAAACGCACCTCACGAAACAGGCTGGATCATATGAATGAATCTGTTGAAGTCCTATCTATAAAAGACCCAAATTTGATCTATGTATTCAATTACGTGTGCCTTTGTAATGCACTTTCCAAAGTGAGACCTATTCACGCACTGCTAGTTCCGCCAATCTGTTTCCTCATCTCTCCTCGATCTCCCCCTGCAACTTATTTTTTTCATATGTAATAACCTATAATGTGATCAGATAGAGTGTTCATATATATATTTAATTGTATTTTTTTTGTCGAGACTAGTGAAATCGCAGTAATTTCCGAAATTTTTACTTTTTCCTGAGGTACTTATACTCCAATATTTTGGGCTTTGCATTATTGCCATTTGTACTTTAGTTCTCTGCCTTCCAAGTGAAACATGGATCTCCAGGAGCCTATTCTACTTAGTTTTGTGTCTCTCCTTTCACCTGTCTCCACGACCGCTCAAAAATTTATATTACCATCTCAAAACACCTCATTGTTTTTAATCAGGGTTTCATTTGAAGTCCTAAAGTACGTTTTCCCTGCAGGTTTCCCTGGTGTTTGTCTAACTGATCTCATCATCTTTCTGCAGTTTCATTGGACACTAAGTGGTTGTCTGGTTCACTACCTGAGAGAGTTCTTTGTTTCTAGCCACTAGTGTCAAGTTTTTTCTTTTTTATATGGTTTTAATAGACTTGGAACACTACTTAATGTATTTAAAGAATACACGATAAGTCAAAAGTAATTTTGACAGCAAATCAGCCAACAACCCATTACACAACAAACCTATACGAAGAATTGGAGGTGGAGTGTACATACACAGAAGAAACATTCAAGTTACACTACACACTACTCTGACCTTCATTCAGAACTTGAATCAGCAGTGATGGGTTGGGCGTGAGATGATGACACTCAGAAGATTATCTGAGGACACATTGAACGAAAGCGCTTGTGGGTAGTAGTCTGACCAGCTGAAAGTGATAGCTGACAATCGTTCGAGAGGATTGGAGATGTGCCACTGAACTTTTATGTTTCACACAAGGAGCACAAGGAATAAACATTTATTTACGTAATAATAATTTGCATACTTGCCAGTGAATTTTAATTTCCTGTAGTTATTTTCTGCTTGTTTCTAAAGTGTCTTATCACTGCTAAAATGTTGTAGTTCAAAATACAATCTGATCAGTATGTCTTCAGTTTATATCCCCACAGTTACACATAACTGTTATGGGGTAAGTTTCTAAGATATAAAGTGTGAGATATTGATTAAATGACTATGAAAAATAAGGACAACAGCAGATCTGGGAACCGCCTATGCTCAACACTTGGGTTAGGCAGAAGTGTAGAGACTGTAACTACATGTATGTTGTGATTCATTTCAGGCTTCATAATTCGTGGATTAAAAATTGAAGGAGACATTTGGGGTCAACACATGCGCCCTTAGACGTCATACCTTCAGCTCTAAACGTGTATATTAGAGTTCTCTCAAATATCATTTCGTACAGGTTTAAATTTTCTATGCATATATACTCACTTAGTCTGATCAATGCGTAGGCTTACCACACATGCATAGCATGCATTTATAAATAGTTTGATGACGCTAAAATACATTCCTTATTTTTAAACAAAAATGCATCTGATTGATTCACTACAAACACAGACTCACACACAGACACACACTCACACACACACGTAAATCAATTACCACATTAAAACTTGGTGATTGGAGTTGTGTTCTGTTTTCCAGTTTCTTCAGAAAAAACCATTTTTAAGTGTAGAGCACCTTTTAATGGATTTATTTTTAAGTGATTTTACGCCACAAACAGAATGTTGAAAATTTTGGTAAGTTGTGAGATCGAATCACTTTCACTACTATTATTGTCACTCTTATTATTATTATTACCGTTACTAAATCTTTGACAATGCAGGACACATGGTCTTTCGTAGAGACAGTTCAAATGATGTATATGAATAATGGCTACCATACAACAAAATGGATATCCAGTTTATAATTATGAGAGAATGTTGTAGATGTAGAGAAACACCCTTTCCATAGTGATGTCAGGAAAAGTTTCAATTCCTAATTAGACATTTAGAAGACAGAGAGATTGAGGAAAGAATATTCTTATATATGTCCAAACCAACTTGACCAATAATAGTCTGTAAACATTTGAGCATTGGTTATGTGATATATTCATTATATTCATGAAAGGCTTGTATTTCCCAATGAATGAAACACAAGACGATATTGCTTCCACTGACGTCTGCTACTTAATGCTCCTAATGGCTTTATCAAAGTGGTATTAAACCAGAATTCACAAAATCACAGATTATACACAATGATCTAGTCATAGTTCTTCAGCATGAGGTAGTTTTTATGTTATCAAGTTTCTAAACTTGTGAAGATAAGTAACGGTGTGCGGAGTGTTGGATTAGATGAGTGTATGAAACTATAGAAACAGCATGTGTTTACATAATCGAATTGATTATCACATTTGTGTTGATTTTGTCAATTCATGAGAGTGTGTGGGTGTTGGAACTAGGTCAGAGTCTGTCGTAGTCGTTCTTATTCCTTTTCAGATTATTTGGATTCCATTTATTATAAAGTGCTTCTGATATGAGACATATTTGTAATTTCTGAAATTTTTCCGGATCTGACCACTGCTAAAAACCACGGAATACTGGGCAGCTGTTTCATTCCAGTTTGTGAATCATCGACAGCACGCACCCACTGGGTCATTCCAGTCGAATGTGAGAATGGAATTCCCGACGATCACATCAGTTGGTGGTCGTGCTTAATCACGAATTGGTGGAAGTTAGAATTCATAGGCCATTCAGTTGGGTCCTAGTGGCTGAACGGTATACGAGCTTGCCTTCAGACTGGAAGTTTCCGGGTGCAAATATCAATGATTACCGAACTAGGGTGAAACAGCTATTCACTACTGATGTACTGGTTTGCAATGGTTTTCTAACTGAAATTGACCCATGCTCAAACTCGAAAAGCAAACTTAATCCTTACAAACCAACTCTTAAAGTATTGTTAAATCAATCAAGTGGTGCGATTCTATGGCGTGTTAACTGATTGCTGACATGTTTTTCCCTTTTTTTCTAGTTCAGCCGACAGATTACTACAGAATTTTACCTAATTTCATAAAGATGTCACAGTTTTCCCTTCCCTTATAAATCATTTCTAAATTTTTATCTTTTGATTTGCCTTTAATTTTTGCATTATTCTGCATCTTAAATTTTCGGGATATTTAATTTGATATTATGTACGTAAATAGTACCACTTACACATGCTTTTCAAACGTGGTCTGGTTATCTTAACAACTAGATATTCTTTAAGAGATATAAGTGTTTAACAATTACTCCTCGACTATATAGTATACCTAACTGTAGAACATGTCAAAAAGAATGTTTCTCACTCATTCTTGTCTCTTTTCTTTTAAAGTTTGAACTCATTGACGGTGGATCTTAACAGACATTAAGATTTTAAGTGACTGAGTAGTCAAAATATTCTCTGGAGTCATTAGGTCGCTATCAGAATGTGTTTTGAGGGTACTGCTGTACTCTGTTGAACTGTTTTACATAGACAGCAAACAGTCTTATGAACATTCTTGGTTGTACAGGTGTTGTTTGCAGGATATTCACCCAATGCCAAATGAAAATATTATCTCATTGTGTGACTCCTGTGGAATGAATCTGATCATACGGTAGATTACTTTAGTGACATTTAATTTGCAGCAACAAATTCCTGTTATGCGAATAGATCCACTGGAAATGGAATTTTATAAATGACCTACATAAAGAATCAAGTGTCTTCAGGCTATCCATCACTCCTTTCAGGCGTCATCTACTGCTACTACTACTACACAGGAGCGAACAGACATCAACTGCCCGCCTGTTCAGCCGTTTCACTTTATCGAGAAACCTCACTAAAACTAACTGGTCCATTGATCTACACAATTGTAACAGTAAGTGGAGGTAAGAGCGTAATACACGGTTCTGGTCCTCACTGAATTTCACAGATTTTGGTGCAAAAGAGACAGGCACAATTATTCATTGGAGGTCAGGTGTACTCCACAGCCGTCAATAGACGGACAAAGTAGTCAAAGTTTATCATAAAACTATAGCGATTATTGTGGCTAGATCATGCATGGGCTGTGCTTTTCTACTAACTCTCTACCTAAACGCAGGATTGATTTGGAAGAGAGATACATACAGTCAGAACATAAAGTGTTATTAATATATCAAATCGCTGATGGTTAGAAAGGCAGAAATGTAGGCTTTTGGTGTGGAATCCGTCTGGTATGAACTCAAATTGGTTACGGTGGTGCATGCATTACATCTCCGTTGCATTTATCCATACCTTCTGCATGATCAATACATGTGAGATTTTGTGCATCCATTCCTCATTAACGACTGACTAGATGGCAAAGAAATAGATGACTAAACAAACTGAATGAGTGAGTTACTAACTGTCTGACTATTCGCTTTCCTGCCAGCCTGCCTGCCTGCCTGATGGACTGACTAACTAATTGACTGACTAATTATAAGCCTTCACCAACTAGGCTTATTCAAAACTTAAGAAAACATTTTGTCTCAGCATTTTGACCCATAACTGAATAATTAAATCATAAGTGTGACTATATCACAATCGCTATTTTGTAGGACTAGATAGTGTGATAGATTAAGAGCTCGGCTGTTACTAATTAAAGTTCTACATTCTCAATTGATGATCTCAGTCTATCGATGTGTTGTATTAGGTGACCAAACCGGAAAGAAAAGCTAAACCACTTGTTTTATTGGCTAAATTCCACGCGTGGATATCAAATGTTCTCCATCATATTAGATAAAAACATAATACCCACTATCAATTATCTGCCGAATCACAGAAATAAAAATTTCCACCAAATCAAATAAAAGAAGACGTATTCAGCGAAGAGTCAGAGTTATTATTCTCAAACTGTACAAGCGCATATATATAGTACCTTATCATGGCAACAAAAGGTATCTTCCGAAAGACTTATCGTTAAATATGCAAGTTCTAGACGACAATAAGGATATAGAGGAAGCAATGGTCAGGTAAAAACTAAAATAAAACTAAATAGATGAATTGAATTGAGTAAAGCTGACATAACATTGAAACTGGGTCATGCTAAGATCCGTTTCACAATGACTACTCCTCATATGGTGGTAGTTGTGGGGAAAGAGAAAAATCTTATTAATAATTACTATTTAAAAAAAGGATTACCAAAATTTGCGCACTCAATTTTGAGACAAATTAGGTCGATTGTAGGTTGAGTGACTGAACAGATTTCTTCTATATGCAGAGTTGTGCATTTTAGGCGGGGATTCCTATCACTTGTGTAGTTTAAAGAAATTTGATCTGTACTACTTTAAAAAGCTTCTCACACATTATACTAATGACTTCAAGGGTGGCTTGCAAGTTGGCCTAGTGTTGAGAATCGACCAGGTGTTTCAGAATGGAACTGCAATGAGATCACCCCTGTCCTCCATTCGCATTTCCACATTTCTTCTCCTTGTAATTTCTGATCTTACCTTGACCCTGTTTCAATTCCTGCATTAGCTCTACTCAGTCCAGTCAGATATACTGTGTCACACAGTTTACTTATTTACTTTTAGTTGTAGACCGATTAGTGTAATTTGTATTACTTAATTGTTATCTAAAGCTAACAGTTTGACTAATAAACCTTTAGAAAAATTGTTTTTGCTGGTAAGGAAATGTACCATATGTTTGCGCAAGTATATCTTCAGAATGAGATTTTCGCTGAAAAGCCTAATTCTTCACTGAATACCTGTTCGCTTATACGAATCACAGCCGAAGACAAACGGCCTACCTTTTGGTTAAGCGTTTTATTAATACACAGTGTCGTATAGCTGTCACGGCAATTTTCAAACAGATTCCATAAGTTATATACTAACTAGGTGTGACGCTTAATTTTCAAAAATTTCACTCTTCTCATATAATCATAAATTATACGTTTCAAAAAACTGCACATGATTCAAAGCGCAGACATTCATAATGCTAAAACTGTTTTCTGATTCATAAACATTTTTTAGATGGTAGGGGGTAAAACCAGTTTTTAAATTTAGTCGAATTTCATCACTAAGCTTTATGTGTAGGCTCACTCAGAGTTGACTTCTGCATATGTGTATATATGCATATACGCATTACAGTTTGCTGTGTAAAAAACAGTGTTCAACCTTAGCTAATCGACGGGGCTGGGAACTTACCTGTTAAGTGGTGAATACTTATTTGGATGCAACTGACTGATAGGAAACAAAAGAATGACGATTCAAGAATGGGTTACACAACTCAAAGTAGAAAATTAAACGATCACACAAAGTCTATTATACAACAATTCAGCAAAAACAAAATTGACTCTTAGACCACGGAATTAATAAAACGTGAGGATAAAGTGTAGCTTCGACTGCATGTACATTATGAAGATGCAATTCTTTTGAAAGGTTCGATGTCACCTTATATATGACTCTGAATGAAGTCCGAGTTGATGCTACATGACCAGAGTTATGAATGTGCTGCTGCAGAAATGAACTGTTAACTATTATTCGTTCTTCTTGAGACAATCATGCTGCCAGGTGTTCATGAACTCGCCTAGAAAATTTTCTACCGGTTACTCGCTTTTTCAATTCTTCGTTCATCTGTTTACCATCTAGTGTTTTCAAATGAACATTCAACACTAAACTAATTAATTGTCAACCCTCTCTGGATTACGTAGGATTACTCACCTTTTCCACATTGTTACTTTTCATATACTTTGACGTGTCTGGTTACCGATAATAACGATAACGATAATAACCTCTGACCTCTGCTGTTAATTAACACTGTAAATATACACAGTATATACGTATATATATATATATATATATAAACATCTAAGTGACTGTACATGTTTGAAGTGTAGTTGTGAATAAAGATCTCTTTGCTGAATTAAGTGTTGACTCAGTGACTCACCAAACTCACACTGGACCGGTAAGAAGACCACAGAAGATCTGAATTTTGCGGGTGATTTATGTCTGATGTGACATCAGACACAAGGTGGAAGACTTACAGGTGAAAGCCGACAAGCTGTCAAAGGAAGCATTGCAGCACGGACAGAATTTCAATGTCAACATAGAGAAGATGGATGTGATGAATACAACTAACCGACAACCACTATGAATATGAAGGAGGTCACTTCCTTTACTCATTTAGGCAGCGTCCTTTTAACTACGGGCACACGACATGGATGAAGATGTTAGAACCGGAATCGGAAAGACGAGACAGACCTTCATCACTATGAAATGAGTTTGGAAATCTGCTGCCATGATTCGGATTTTCAATACCAATGTTAAACCAGTCGGAAACTTGGCACTTTACTATGAGCATTTTGAACAGGCTACTGCAAACTTTTATCAGCAGTTGCTTTCAACTGCTTCACACTGAAGATCAGATAGCCAGCCAGAGAGGATAAGCAACAATGAACACTGACAATAAGTCCACCAAGAACCTATTGCACAATAAATATGTCGACGAAGTTGGAGATTCATCAGACACACGTTGAGGAGACCGTTGAGTGAGATCACAGTCCGGGCCAACAGTCAAGTGAAACTCTGGTGAGAAACGACTAGTGGGACGTCCAAGAGTGAGGTGCAGGGGGTAGTGAGACGAGGTGAACAGAGACTATGGGAAATCGTGAGGCCACCTAAATAGGACCACAGAGAATCGGATAAGAAGGAAACGTGCTGTTGACGATCTTTGTTCCACTCGGAACTCAAAGGAACAAAAATAATATATGATTCTTTCTAGATAATTTTGTCGTTTTGTCTAACATTTATGATAAAGTTCATATTGAGTTATGACCACAGTATTAATACTTACTGACAAGTAATTCACACAGTTATATGCCTCTTTAACTTTTATGCATTGTGTTCAAGTTTGATACAATATAAAAGGTGGAAACTCAATGAAAAGATATGTGCATTTGGACTGGTACCTTTTCATTAATTTTCCACTCCTCGCACTCCAAAATCTTACAGGCACATCGTCATTTCACCCAGTACTTTGCCATCACTTCTAGCTAGATCTACAACTCTTCACAAGACTTCTACTGCTTCTTGTCTTCATATGATCTTAAACATGCCACCCTCAAATACACAGATCATCGCTTCCTAATTGTGTTCCACTCGATAGACAGACAGACAGTCGTATTATGTCACTCAACAGTCTCTTTAGACTACTTCAGATTCCCCATCCTCATTTCCTTGTTGCATATCTTCTGGACATTGGATTGTTAATTGGTCCATTGCTAATGAGATTTGCTTGCTGTTTGTTCGTCCTTTCTGGCCCGTCATCAAAAGGATTTTATAGGCGGCAAAGTCATACTGTTTATTCACCAACACTTGGCCCCTTCCAGTGAAGCTAGTTACGTTGGGGGTACGATTAGGCATTTCATCATCGGATTCACGAATACCACACATTTCGGTTAGTCAAAGGATCAAATAAAGCTATGCCACCGCATCTTGTCGTTACACGGCTAACCGTCACAAGTAAAGCGACTTAAAATTCTGTAATTATTCTAGCCCGTCCTACAACTCGAAATCTATATTTCATGTTGATTAACAATCTGTTACTAACTTCTATGAATTAACAGTCTTGCTTATGTAGTCAGTTATTTCCATCCCCGCTATCAATACCTTAGAATCGATTATCCTTATTGACTGTCATCACTTCATATATGGTATAATTTTGGAGTGAAATTATATATGTGTACGACTAAAAGGAGCCGACAGAATCAAATAGACGCCTTTTATTCTGATGCGGTGTCTTTTTACGCTCTTCTTAAGTCCAAGAAGTGGAATATGTGAGTAAAATCGACATGCTACTAGGCTATTTAGATACATTAGTATTGTAACAACAGAAGACAAGGGCCAGGCAACAGATCCTTTATTAAGGAAATCAACACATATTTATAGATTTTCATGTACATATTATAGATTATTGTTAGCAGAAAAACACGGTCTTCTGATTGATTGTTTCTCACGGAAATTTGACCTTGTATCTCTTTGTGACTGTTTCTTGAATGTCAGATCATCTATATGTTAACTGTATCTGCCTACGCAAAGTCCGCTCTGACTGGCTGTTGAATCAGTTTTGTTCATATTTTCTCACGACCAATATTGGGGAAGTAAACATTGACGTAAATTAATGTCGACCAATTTGGCTAGCAGCCTGCTCTCACCACAGTATAAGATGTTTTTAAATACTAGGTCATCTAAAATCCCGTGCCTTTTCAATGGCTTGGATGCGTGTCGCCTTTCTTTAGTGACGCCTTCCACTAGAACTCCCAACAGCTTCATTCCAGAGCCAATCACTAATCAGCTTTACACCAATTTTCAAGTGTAGGCTCGTGAGTATTTGATTCGCTTCAAGTATGGTTACCAGTGTGTTCCATCAAGTAGGGTGTGAAAAAAATCTTCACCAATCACAATGAAAGTCGGCGGGTGTGTAAATATTGCCAATCTGCAGAATTTACAATTTATAAGTTATTGGTCTCCCTCCGAGTGGATGAAACATAAACGAGCACGAATCGTAACCTGAAGATCCTTCATTCAATCTTTAACGATAGGCTCCTGGTTTTCAGAGTTTTTCTGACTGAAATTTCTTCGTTATGTAAACTGAGATTGATCAACACCTCCAGCAAACCAATACTTGTAAAAGGTGAATAGCTAGACAATTAGAATATTGATTTATTTTGCTGAAACAAGCCTCAGTTTTTAATGTGTATGAGATAATTTAAAAATATTTTGTTATTTGCGTTTACTAATAAAAGCAATAGGGAGTCTACAAGACTAAAATATGTCTATTATTATTATTATCACAGATCATCAAATGATCTCAAATTGTGCGCCATTTGAAGAGACATGTAGCTGACAAGAGTTGATCATTCCTTTGTCTGGTATTTCATATTCACCTTACCAACATATTCTCATTTTTAAATGGCTGATCACCTGTAGAGAGGCATGAACGTGTTAAACTCAGAGGCTTGCAGATTGACACAATAATTAAACGATGTTAATCGACAGAATTCCTCAAAAATCACTATAGGCCATAAAATTTTTTATATTAAAACATGATTGATATCTTCTTCCTCACACTCTACAGTTATAAATTCATAAATAATGTTAGAATACAAACAGCTGGTGAAGGTGAATGAAAATTACATCAGTCAGAAACTGTATCCGCGTTAACGTGAAGGGTGGAATGATAGGCCATTTACTAATTAACATTGTCATTTGAACGCATATAGGGTGTAGGAATCAATTCATCAATCGAAATAAGATCAAAATGTGATTAGACAACTGGGTGACACAATAATGTAAAATTAATTAGCATTTCTCACTCATTTACATCAGTCAGAGAATCATCGAAAGCCAATGAGAGAACTGAGTAGTTTTCAGAAGTGCATACCAAAGACTTTGAGGTTATGAGGTCAATTGGCTGGATGACCGTTTACTGAATGTGTAGAATCCAATGATCTGTGATTTCTAACTGCTAGATAACTTTGAATGAATCTTCTTTAGGCACTGAGTGACCAGTGTTAAATATATGTTCAGTTACATCACACCGTATTGACCTATCTTGATCTTTCCGTAGCTATGTGGAGTAATGTTTCCTGACTTTTCCACATAAAATAAACGCATTTTGAACCGCTGATATATTTTGCGCCATACAAACAAGCCAATTAGTAGATACCCATAGAAAAGATCTCAACGCGCGTTTCACGACTTTGTTTTACCGTGTATCTACCAATTCAATTCTTCCAGTTGGGTGGGCTATATAAGTCAAGCACATTTACATTTCAGCCTGTTCTCCACTATCTTCTTTAAAGGGATGCACATCTGCTCATAAGCTCTCATCTCTCCCTCTCACGATCTCCTCCATATCCCTCTCCGATACCCAACTCGTCGTTTCCCAATAGTAGCTACCTTCAACTCACTACGTCTCTAGCCTTGAGCAAATCACTATCCCGCTAACCCGCCTACATAAATCACTTATAATAACTGGCATGATTGATAAAAACAGTGTCAAACTAGTGTTTAGAATATAAAATTGAAGGAGAACGAGTGTTAGCTAAGCTGGTGAACTGATTTTATCAGTAACACTCTCTAATGAACTTTTAAAGTAGTGTTATCCCAAAATCTGATTAAGAGGGGAACACATCTAATTGTCTTGCTGAACAGGAAGACTAACTGAGGATTTTAGGGCAGCGAGATGAGCAGTGAGACTGTACCTCAGAATACGCTCAGCGTAAACAATTGGTTTCATTTCTACAAATGTCAGTCACTACAATTTGGTGACCAGAACTATTAGTGGTTTGAAGTATTACCCACTCTACGAACCATTTCATCTCTGATACAAAAGTAAACCAAGTGGCTGTCTTGTATTTAGATCGTCTCTTTTTCGACAGCGGAAACAAATGATTGGAGGGATTGGTTTAATTCCACACTGGACTGTCTGAACCAGAAGTTCATATATCAACAAATGCTGATTAATTTCCATCACTAACAAGTTACAGCGAAAGAGATAGAATCATTCAGAGAATAAACATATCTTCAAGCTGTACAGTAGTATTCATATTACATAAAAGGGCGTTGAGTAGCACTAATAATTGCTCAGCCAACGTAGACATATGATAAGAATAAAGACAACTAAAATGATTTTTGAGGAGGTAGAGTTGAAGTGGACGAACTACTGAATTATAAAAGTTTGTTAGATAAGTAAGTTGGTGTTTAAGTTCTTCAAGTGAGTCAAATGGTGCCATGATGGAGGCGAAGAATGGGTATTTTTTTAAATTTCGTGAATACATAGTTTAGCTTTTCGTCCATGTATAGCTAGAACTTTGGCTATATGTAAGTGAATCAAATGTAAACCTTCACAGGGGCTGAATTTATCCCTGTAGACAACTTTAGAGGATAAGTCGTATGAGGTTAAGTGACCTAACTCGAGACGGCGCTAACATACAGAAGACTTCATCATCTTGTGTTTGTCTTTCGTCAATAGAACCGTGAAGCGTTCAGAAGCCTGTTTCCTAAGAACACGCTTACAACGTCAAAGTTAACCACCTGCACAGGAGCAGTAGGATTCGACACGCTGTAAGTTGAAAACCACTCACATCAACCTATAGTACTTCTCAGGCAGACTGAAGCAATCAAGAAACCCAGACAGTCGACTCACTCGTTCAGGTTTGGAATCCTCAGTATTGTTAACCGGATAAAGTAAGTCAGACATTTGACTGTTTTAAATGTTGTTCTTGGATTCAAACTAGTTGATAACATGAGGTTTCCTTTAGAAACCTAAATTACCTGAAGTATAAAAATCTGATAAACGACGCTTCCTCTTAAGTCTTTTACAAAATGCTATTGTCGTGTCCATCCTTAGTTGTTGCTTTATTCTTCTGATATTCATTTTGAGTGCTATATTTATGCATATGATCACTAACACATAATTTCGATCCTAACAACTTGACATTATTTAAAAAAGAATAAGAAGGTTGGTTGTCAATAACAATTATTCTTTAACCATTAAATACATATAAAATAGTTGTAGGACAGGATGAGGCATTTCATTGTAAAGAATATTCTTTGCTCAATCTCTTGTTTCATTTAGTCGTCCTGATGTCTATTTGAGAATTTTCGCTATATTAGTCTTGTTTCAACCTAATTTATTACGCCGTTTTCTAATTTGTGGAGGCCAGCAAGAAAATGAATGAATTGTAAATGAAATCAAGTCGTACAGATTTTAATTTATTTTTATTTTTTGCATATTTCGCCTTGTTTTTTCTTCTGCAAAACAAAAGGCATTCCTAATTAAACCATTTACCAGCGACTGTGAGCATCAAGTATGCCCTCAACACTCTCATTGTTTGAAAACATTGGATGGAAATTTCACATGTGTCTGTAATTATTTCTTTGCACCTGCCGATCTTGACCCAAAAGTTCCACTTGAATGTCGTTGTAAGTTAATCTCGTGTGAACCAATAATATTTGACTGTAATATGTACATATGTATTTTTTGAAATTGCTTTTCATGCTCATCGATTCCAGATACAATCGCATTATACTCCGAATTGACATTCTTTTAAGATATACTAAAAACAACGGCTAAAGTCACTTTTAACCAAAGGAATATTGATGTCGTTGTGTTTTCTGAGGTGGAGATGGCTTAGTTGTGAGGCTTTCGTTGTCTCTTTCTGCACAAAACACCTGAAGCGCAAATTTCAATAATAAACCTGTCTGGAGAGCTCAGAGAATAGGATGTGCACCAATATCATCCACCTGAGCTACAAATCATTCCTATCATATCTAAATTAAAAAAATTTTCATCAGTCATGTCATTCCTCTACTTGTGGTAGACACAAATCTTCTCAGTATTTAAACAAAATGACAGAACTCAAATTCGAATAGTTCTCTTTAGTGTTTGACAGAAAAAACTATCGGAGCTGTCTGTGTTTGCCTCGAATACAAGATTTTTTTTCTTGATTTATTTCTACGGTTCAGTGTGGCCATTTTCACTAGTACAAACTTATACTTATGGGCGAAAACAAATTGCTATTTGGCGGCCATCCAGTTTTGAATTTCAGTGATCAATATACGAAGAATCCATCATCGAAATCACTGAAAAACATCTTGTAAACTCTGAAGAAAATATTTACTTATTAAAAAAGTAGGACAGGAAAAGTTCACATTGCTAATTTCTCTATAGTTTCTTTGTTGATACGTTGACTATTCAGATCATGGGGCTTAAGTGGCACAGCTTCATTCTGCTTGGTTCCATGTGCTAAGTGTTTTGCATCTCCATAGTGATTTCGAAGTAATGAGTGACAATCTTGCTTTCCCAGTCCAACGTAGACTGGGTTCGCTATCGCCATCCATGTTGTCTATAGCTGAAATGATTCGACTGAGATATGTGAAGGAGACATGACTTCACTTAGATTTCTCCCGCTGATGACGATTTGTGCTTATTGTTAGTGGTGGTCAGCCGTCTCCATTACTCCTGTCCTCACTATTTTCATCCGATGAGCTGTCTTCTCTGCATTAATTAAAACAAATATATTGGTTAGATCTAATAAACAGTCCATAAATTGTACTACTTTTAGCACCATCTCCAAGTTCACAGAAATGTCTGTTTTAGTAAATGGAAAACTAAACATTCCCCTTTGATTAAATATCATTCATTGCATTTCACAGCCAATTTCAAAAATTCGGAAGGCTTGTTGAGTTATGTCGTTCGGAAGAAGTTGAATTGACAGATTAACGAAAAGTAATGTTCAATAATTCAATCGTGAATATCCAACAAGTATTTGTGAAATTGGTCTGTTTAAGTGTATGACGTGCGTACCTAAATTAGTTTTATAAGCGTGCAGTTAGGCTTAATATAGGGGTGTTACAAGTTCATGATATCCTAGCCGGCACATCTTCACAAAGCAATATATTGTAATATACGCAGGTTTTTGTTTAAGCTTCATGCCAAATAGTCATCCAGAGTTTACAAACATGGCGCCTTAATATATTCTTGATCATGATTTGCTTTCAATCTCTCTGTTATTATTCTTCCATTTCTAGTCAGTTATGTCAGCTTAACACTGACTATGGTCTTCACACTATTGAGTCTAACGTGTATTACATGGATAATAGTCGCAATATGGAAAGCATGTCAACAGAGAGGTCAGTATGAAGGTGTTCAATGGAAAGAATCCCGACAGGAATTACAACGATCAAGATCACCTTCTGTGAACAGTCGAGAATCGATCAGAAGTTCATCAACGAGACGATGAGAGTAGGGAATACAAACTCACCAGTAATTAATACTGCCAAACAATAGTAAACTATTTTCTGTTTCAAATGAACATCTTTTCGGTTTTATTAAATCGGCTTTATCAATAACTTGTATCAAATAGAACTGATGAAAATAAAAGTTTCAGAGACATACAGTCGATGTTATCCAACATTAAAGTCTAATGGTGTTTCTTTTGTATTTGCTTCACACATATGCTTCTATCATTCATTTTCCGTGCAATTCTGATATTGGTGTTCACAGTACTCAATTTCTAATATTTACCTTAATAATGTTAGTGTTTTCATGTTGTTGTTAACCCTTCATTTGCTAAATTCTCAATGGACTGTGTCTCAAGTTTTAAATATTTAGGGGATTCGGTTGCCAAACTCATGACGTTTCCCTATTTTTCCATGGAATACTGCCGTCTGAAAGAGGTATAGGAGTCTTCTATCCAGGAATTCAACCCGCAACTCTCCCGTTGTTGGCATTCATTCTATCGATGAAACCATTGGTGCACACAGAATCCAACACAAAACTCGGTATTCGCAGTTAATCATTTCTGCAATTACTGACCGAACCGATAGATTCTTAGCTTTGATGACTGGATGAGGGTCCATGTGTTCTATGCGGTATGGTTGGTGACAAATCATGTGTCCACCACATGGATGGAGTGGTAATAACTTGACACTAGATTTTGCTGTTTCCACACATATGCCGAGTACATAGATGCAGGAAACTCAAGCTGTGAGGCACCAGGTAATAAAAAAAATGATTACCGGCACTACATTGGTGCAAGCGACATGGAGTGACAAAAGGCAATATCAGATACTTCTTTGATAGTTCCAGGCGATTCCATGAGACTCATACTTCGATCCTCAGGCAAAGGTAGTCGTTTCAACGGTAATATACTGGCGTTTAACTGTCAGAAAACATGGAATTTAAATAGGGTAGCATGCAAATGTTTGGGAGAGATAGAAGGTGGAAGGAATAATAGATTAACACGCATTTTAGTGCACTTATATTGTTGTCACTATTTAGTCATAGTCACTGACCTGCTAGTATTCGGCAATACAGAATGGTAAATGAGGCAGCTTATGGAGACTTTCAAGGTGCTTGTCAATGTCCAGCTCTTACCACGCTGGACCTCACGCTGTCCCTGGAAGACTTTCAGAAACACTTTGTAATAACGAACGCGAAAAAACCAGAACATAGATTGGCGACTTGAGAATCCTTTATTCTTACGCCAATATGTAACCAACAATAAGGTTATTATACACAAGGTCTAAGAATAAATTTTATAACAATAAATCACGATAATACTTATGATAGATTTCTCTCTTCCTCCGAACAGCGAATGATGAGACGATGACTGCCGTACTGATGACACCTGCGAAAAATTTGGAGGAGTTGGTTTGAGCAAACAACCATGAATTGATCGTTCAATCTTCGACAACATTGACAGTGCCATTTTACAGTGCAGGAACAGAATCTAGGCAATGTGGTAGTTTCATCATCTAATAGCCCTATTTGATAGAAAACGCAGTGATATAATATTACTTTCGATTTTCCTTCAAGCGAAATTTATTGCTCATAATCATTATATGACTAGCATCAAGATATAGCACTGAATCTCTCTGTAGTTTATCAAAAATATTGTAGCAGCACAACACTAAACCGAGGCGCTGAAAGCCAATACTTCTATCATTGAAGATTGTAGTGTTCGTTTTAGAAACACTTCCACATTTTAAAGAAAACGTAAGCGGATGTTGTGTCGACGAATAGTCTACAGTATTCATCACTCAATGCCGATCCTCACTGTTTAAGTCAACTTGTTAAATCAAACGTACATGGTCAATTGGTTCACAGTCGGATCGTTCGTGCACAGACTCTGGCTAGTCGAGCAATCATTATTCGGCTTCTGATCCAATAGCGTTTCTTGCACTTTGAACGATATTTTTTTGTTTTGGTTAGTTCATGGTATCAGAAGGAAGGGTTATTTTGGGAGTTAAGGTACAAATGTTTGTTTAATATGTTCAAAAACTAACACATGTCAACATACAGAACCTATGTTTGTATTTCACATTTACGACCACGGTTCATTTTACCACATATCATTTCCCCCTTTTTTCTTTACCTCATTTTCCTTCTTTTCCCCCCTGACTTTAATCCATAGACATTTTCACTTGAATTTGAAAAAGTTCTATCCGAGTGTGAGGTTTTACGTGAATACGTACGACAACTAAATATGTGGCCGGAATTTCCGAAATGACTTGAGGAAGTACGGCAGACGTTTCAGACAAATTACGCAGTAGTACCTTATACCAACTGTAAACACAGTTTTTACTTTAATTTCGATATTTATATTATATGTCTACACAGACCGATTTTATATTTACTTCACAAACCGTAGCAATTTATTGTAATTGTAATAATAGTATTTCCAGATGACCGAATTACAAGAATCCAACCAAAACTCACAGAGGGCGGAATTCAGGAATTTGTATTTAGCGGAATTATTGTGCAATTCATATAAGAAACATATCAACAGTCAACAGTAAGTATTTAAACAATACAGAGATAGAAATTGTCAATCACCACATCCGCCACACGTCGAATGTCTCCTTGCGTATTTATAACGATGTCTCGGTTTGCTTGCAAGTAGCTTCGACCTTCTAACTGATTCTGTGATATTATTTTCATCAGTATTATCTGGACTTATTTCTCAATTATCTACGAAATCAGGATTATTAGCGGAATCAATAATATTATAATTGGAACGACCTACTTCATTTATTGTCACTTTGTCTAGGTGTCCGTTATGAACTGAGTGATCTTTGATGTCTAATATCTTCACCACTCGATTTCCCATTTTTTGTAGTATAATTCCAACAGAAGGTCTATGGTCATTCCTTTTGTAATAATGTACATTAGAAGTCGTGGACATCAGATGCTTTTTGAGAATTCGAGATTTGAATAGTTTTGCAGGACTTTCACGGGTACTTGTATGCTCTGCATTCGACAGACGCAGTCTATGCATATGCAGTAATTCCTCCATTTTAATCAGTTGCTCTCTCATCTCGTTCAGTTTTTTCGTGTTTTCGACAGTTCGCATTGTAACTCAGCTACCTCATTTTGAATACAGTTGACGCTTGAGTTGCTGAACTTGTAGTGGAGGTTTTCATTGGATGAGATTGAGTATTTTGAAAAGTTGAAAGACACATTGACTCCATTTTACTAGACAGATTGGGAGAATTATAAGAGTGCTGAGTAACATAAGTATTCGAACTTCTGCAAACAGTCTTGATGTGTCCAACTTTACCACATTTGTGACACTTAGCACCCCGAAAACGGCAAGTGCTTCGTAGATGTAACTTTCCACAGGAAAAACACGGTTTAATGTTTTTGATCTCTCGCTGCATTCTATTACCTGTGGACGGCAGTTTGGATTTCTTTCCATGACCACCTGTATTTTCGACTTTAGAAAGCATAACATCAGATACTGACGTAGTGGGAGCAGAGTATTCATTATTGACATCTTCATATGTAATACATAAATCTTTAGCAGTTTGAAAAGTACAAGAAGGAATCTGAATTAACTTCTTCTCTAATTTAGGAATGTTGATTCCAGCAGTTAGACGATCACGTAGTTGAGTATGCAGCTGATCTCCAAAGTTACACTTTGAAGCTTGTATTTGGAAATGCAGAATAAAGTCTCTGATCTTCTGAATGGGAGCACGAACCAGTTTGTTGAATTGAGCCCTCTCTCGTGTCTCAAAAGTAGTTATATGGAAGTGATTTATCAGAAGTTTACGAATCTTGACATATGACAGAGAAATAGGTTTATCTGGAAACACCAGAGTCTTTACTAGGCTATATGCATCTAGCCCAATAGCAGTGATGAAATGTGCTGGTATTTTGTCATCCCGAACGTTCTTTGAAATGCACCATGCATCAAAGCATTCAAGGTAATCAACAATCTCCCGCGGAGTAGCATTTATAGGAAATTTTCCCAGGTTATTTAGTTCCATCGCGACGCCAATTTGTAGTAATTATTTGTAATCGTGGTATTAGTATTTTGAGATGACCGAATTACAAGAATTCAACCAAAGCACAGAGAGGGCAGAAATCAGGAATTTGTATTTAGCGGAATTCTAATGCAATTCATATATGAAACATATTAACAATCAACAGTAAGTATTTAAACAACACAGAGATAGAAATAGTCAATCACCACATCCGATAAAGTTAGTGTTTTATTAATCCAGATAGTGTGTTGATGCGTTGTGGTCAACAAGTTATCGTCGGGCTCGCCAATTTGTTGCTTGCGTTATATGAATAAATTAGTGTACACGTATTTCCTAGTACTTATTCACGTTTATCAATGTGCATAGACGTTGTGGCTACTCGACGCCCACAACGTAAAACCAAAAGGCACTTGCGAAGAGTACCGTGTATTACATCAGTAGTCAAATTTTTAAAAATTCAAAATTGTCTCAAGGTAATGCTCAACAGTAAACTGACAAATGTTTGTGTGGTGATTGACAATTTCTATCTCTGTGTTGTTTAAATACTTACTGTTGATTGTTAATATGTTTCATATATGAATTGCATTAGAATTCCGCTAAATACAAATTCCTGATTTCTGCCCTCTCTGTGCTTTGGTTGAATTCTTGTAATTCGGTCATCTCAAAATACTAATACCACGATTACAAATAATTACTACAAATTGGCGTCGCGATGGAACTAAATAACCTGGGAAAATTTCCTATAAATGCTACTCCGCGGGAGATTGTTGATTACCTTGAATGCTTTGATGCATGGTTCATTTCAAAGAACGTTCGGGATGACAAAATACCAGCACATTTCATCACTGCTATTGGGCTAGATGCATATAGCCTAGTAAAGACTCTGGTGTTTCCAGATAAACCTATTTCTCTGTCATATGTCAAGATTCGTAAACTTCTGATAAATCACTTCCATATAACTACTTTTGAGACACGAGAGAGGGCTCAATTCAACAAACTGGTTCGTGCTCCCATTCAGAAGATCAGAGACTTTATTCTGCATTTCCAAATACAAGCTTCAAAGTGTAACTTTGGAGATCAGCTGCATACTCAACTACGTGATCGTCTAACTGCTGGAATCAACATTCCTAAATTAGAGAAGAAGTTAATTCAGATTCCTTCTTGTACTTTTCAAACTGCTAAAGATTTATGTATTACATATGAAGATGTCAATAATGAATACTCTGCTCCCACTACGTCAGTATCTGATGTTATGCTTTCTAAAGTCGAAAATACAGGTGGTCATGGAAAGCAATTGTGGTGATTGACAATTTCTATCTCTGTATTGTTTAAATACTTACTGTTGACTGTTGATATGTTTCTTATATGAATTGCATTCTAATTCCGCTAAATACAAATTACTGATTGCTGCCCTCTCTGGGTTTTGATTAGATTCCTATAATTCCGTCATCCCGGTATATTAATATTCCAAGTACAATAAATTACTACAAATTGGTGTCGCGATGGAGCTAAGTAACCTGGTAAAATTTCCTCTTAATGGTTCTCCGCGGGAGATTGCTGATTATTTGGAATGCTTTGATGCGTGGTGCATTTCAAAGAATGTTCGGGATGATAAAATACCTGCTCATTTCATCACCGCTATTGGTCTTGATGCATATAGCCTGGTGAAGAATCTGGCGTTTCCAGATAAACCCATTTCTATGCCATATGCTAAGCTCCGTGAACTTCTTATAGATCACTTCCATGTAACTACTTTTGAGACACGAGAGAGGGCTCAGTTCAACAAACTGGTACGTTCTCCCAATCAGAAGATAAGAGACTTTATTCTACAACTCCAAATTCAAGCCTCAAAGTGTAATTTTGGAGATCAGCTGCATACTCAACTACGTGATCGTCTAACTGCTGGAATCAACATTCCTAAATTAGAGAAGAAGTTAATTCAGATTCCTTCTTGTACTTTTCAAACTGCTAAAGATTTATGTATTACATATGAAGATGTCAATAATGAATACTCTGCTCCCACTACGTCAGTATCTGATGTTATGCTTTCTAAAGTCGAAAATACAGGTGGTCATGGAAAGAAATCCAAACTGCCGTCCACAGGTAATAGAATGCAGCGAGAGATCAAAAACATTAAACCGTGTTTTTCCTGTGGAAAGTTACATCTACGAAGCACTTGCCGTTTTCGGGGTGCTAAGTGTCACAAATGTGGTAAAGTTGGACACATCAAGACGGTTTGCAGAAGTTCGAATACTTATGTTGCTCAGCATTCTTATAATTCTCCCAAGCTGTCTAGTAAAATGGAGTCAATGTGTCTTTCAACTTTTCAAAATACTCAATCTCATCCAATGAAAACCTCCACTACAAGTTCAGCAACGCAAGTATCAACTGTATTCAAAAATGAGGTAGCTAAGTTGCAATGCGAACTGTCGAAAACACGAAAAAAACTGAATGAGATGAGAGAGCAACTGAATAAAATTGAGGAATTACTGCATATGCATAGACTACGTCTGTTGAATCCAGAGCATACAAGTTCCCGTGAAAGTCCTGCAAAACTATTCAAATCTCGAATTCTCAAAAAGCATCTGATGTCCACGACTTCTAATGTACATTATTACAAAGATAATAACTATAGACCTTCTGTTGGAATTATACTACAAAAAATGGGAAATCGAGTGGTGAAGATATTAGACATCAAAGATCACTCAGTTCATAACGGACACCTGGACAAAGTGACAATAAATGAAGTAGGTCGTTCCAATTATAATATTATTGATTCCGCTAATAATCCTGATTTTGTAGATAATTCAGAAATAAGTCCAGATAATACTGATGAAAATAATATCACAGAATCAGTTAGAAGGTCGAAGCTACTTGCAAGCAAACCGAGACATCGTTATAAATACGCAAGGAGACATTCGACGTGTGGCGGATGTGGTGATTGACAATTTCTATCTCTGTATTGTTTAAATACTTACTGTTGACTGTTGATATGTTTCTTATATGAATTGCATTCTAATTCCGCTAAATACAAATTACTGATTGCTGCCCTCTCTGGGTTTTGATTAGATTCCTATAATTCTGTCATCCCGGTATATTAATACTTCAAGTACAATAAATTGCTACAGCAATCCAAACTGCCGTCCACAGGTAATAGAATGCAGCGAGAGATCAAAAACATTAAACCGTGTTTTTCCTGTGGAAAGTTACATCTACGAAGCACTTGCCGTTTTCGGGGTGCTAAGTGTCACAAATGTGGTAAAGTTGGACACATCAAGACTGTTTGCAGAAGTTCGAATACTTATGTTACTCAGCACTCTTATAATTCTCCCAATCTGTCTAGTAAAATGGAGTCAATGTGTCTTTCAACTTTTCAAAATACTCAATCTCATCCAATGAAAACCTCCACTACAAGTTCAGCAACTCAAGCGTCAACTGTATTCAAAAATGAGGTAGCTGAGTTACAATGCGAACTGTCGAAAACACGAAAAAAACTGAACGAGATGAGAGAGCAACTGATTAAAATGGAGGAATTACTGCATATGCATAGACTGCGTCTGTCGAATGCAGAGCATACAAGTACCCGTGAAAGTCCTGCAAAACTATTCAAATCTCGAATTCTCAAAAAGCATCTGATGTCCACGACTTCTAATGTACATTATTACAAAAGGAATGACCATAGACCTTCTGTTGGAATTATACTACAAAAAATGGGAAATCGAGTGGTGAAGATATTAGACATCAAAGATCACTCAGTTCATAACGGACACCTAGACAAAGTGACAATAAATGAAGTAGGTCGTTCCAATTATAATATTATTGATTCCGCTAATAATCCTGATTTCGTAGATAATTGAGAAATAAGTCCAGATAATACTGATGAAAATAATATCACAGAATCAGTTAGAAGGTCGAAGCTACTTGCAAGCAAACCGAGACATCGTTATAAATACGCAAGGAGACATTCGACGTGTGGCGGATGTGGTGATTGACAATTTCTATCTCTGTATTGTTTAAATACTTACTGTTGACTGTTGATATGTTTCTTATATGAATTGCACAATAATTCCGCTAAATACAAATTCCTGAATTCCACCCTCTGTGAGTTTTGGTTGGATTCTTGTAATTCGGTCATCTCGAAATACTAATACAACGATTACAATGATTTACAACGTCGGATCTACATATACATATATATCATAGACATCTAGAATTCATACTTGTGCTCTCTCATAACTCATTCTCTATAATCTGCGGTAAGCATCTGCATTGCATGTTTTTCTGTTTTGCCATATAATTGGTGTGCATAGGTTTTGATATTTTGTTACTCTTAAGCCATTTTTCTACGAATTGTAACATGTCATCCACTATCTCTAATAACTTAGCTGGGATCTGTTAATACTAT
This sequence comes from Trichobilharzia regenti, assembly GCA_944472135.2. Taxonomy (NCBI): domain Eukaryota; kingdom Metazoa; phylum Platyhelminthes; class Trematoda; order Strigeidida; family Schistosomatidae; genus Trichobilharzia; species Trichobilharzia regenti. The sequence continues at coordinate 27,044,854 of OX235267.1, forward strand.
TTCTCTTACTGTACCAGTTTTCAAGCCCAGAGACCCCCATCTTTGGTTTGCACGACTGGAGCATCATTTCACTCCCAATAAGCTCACGTCACGGACGGCTAAATTCGGCATTTTGAGTACAGTACTACCAGACGAAGTCACTGAGCAGGTATGACAATACATGGTTCAACCCAGCACAGAAGCGCCTTAAGCCAAGTTGAAGGAAGAGGTACTTCGATGCACTTCGCTTTCGGATAGGCAAGCACTCGATCGTTTGTTAAGCAGTGTAGAGCTAGGCGATAAAACCCAATTGCAACTCATGAGGAATATGCAAGGCCTAGTAGCAGGGAGGGAAACCGATAAACATCTCTTTAACCAAATGTGGCTGCGACGGCTTCCTGAAAACATCCAGGAAGTTCTTGCTTTCGGAGACGACGACATTGACAGGAAAGCCCGCTGAAATCGCGGATCGCATGTACGAGAGGTCAATACGCCAATCTGTTGCTTCCACTAACAGAATACCAGACACTCACGACAAGATACAGGCTCTAGAACACAAAGCCGACACCTTACAGAGTCAGTTAGAAACACTCACCACACGACCAGGCCGTTCTAGGAGCTTGTCTCGTCGACGTCTTTCTCGGTCACCTAGCCCGCCACGACATCACGATAGCACTTGCTGGTACCACCGTAGTTACGGAAGCAGTGAGTGACGGTGCCGTTCATCTTGCAACTTTCAGGATAAACCAAAAGATATATCGTCCTATATGAAAACTTCTACTTTCTACAATCTGCGATCTAGCAGTCGTTTTTTTACGTAAAAGATGGAAATCCCGGTACAACATTCATGGTCGACACAGGAGCAGAGGTGAGTGTTCTCCCTCCGTCTACTCAGGAACGTCAACATCCTGACCCTGCAGTTACTCTCCGAGTCGTTGATAAGTCCAATATTGTTACATATGGAAGTAAACGAATGGCTTTGGACTCTGGTCTGCAGAACAACTACACTTGGTCTTTCATCATTGCAGACGTTCCAACCCCAATCCTCAGTATCGATTTTCCACAGCAACACAAACTGCCAGTTGATCCGATAAGCCCTAAGCTAATAGGCTCGCTCAGCAAAACGTACATCGCTGGTACGATTAGCCGTGCATCATCGTTGAACTTGATGGTCACACGCACACCAGCATCTCGATATACCGACTTGGTAAATCAGTTTCCTGAACTTCTACAACCATCTTCCCGAGCAACAGACCAAAAAGCCCTAACGAAAGCCTTATCAGCAAAACCGAATAATTACTCTCCGCGCGAGCTACGACATCTCCAGTTTATATCCCAATTCACCTCCGATCTGCGACATGTAAAAGGTAAAAACAATGAAAAGGGCAGATGCTTTATCACGTATGAACATTGACAGCATTGTATGCCCAGATATAGACTACGAACACCTCTCAAACTTACAATGAGATAACGCCGAACTAAAAAAGATCATGTCTTCTAAAACAACATCTGTAAACATCCAGGCAATTCCTTTTGGCACGACAAAAGTAATCTGCGACACCTCTACGGGTAAACATCGACCCTTCGTTCCAACAGCCATAGGACATACAATATTCGAGAAGTTACATAACTTGTCGCATCAAACTACTAGGAGAAAGATTTATATGGTCGTCTACTGGAACACGTTTTAAATTTAGACCTATTGCTATTACGTCTCCTTTACTAAAAGCTATGGAAAAGTTACTCTTACTTAATCTTTAACCTTCACTTAAAACCTTTGACGATCCTAAACAATTCGCTCATAAACACAGCAGAAGTACTTTAAATGCACTTGCAGTCTTGTTCCATAACATTGTCTCCAGCTTAGACAAGGGGGCTAAATTTGCTCGCCGCACCTTCCTTGATTACACATCTGGTTTCGACTCAGTACCTAGGGACATTCTGTTAAACAAGCTTCCCCAAACTCAAACTGACTGTCGGGCTGTCAAATGGCCGCATTCTTATTTCTCAGGAAGAAAGCAGTACAGTGTATGGCAGAGAAAGTCGTCCACTTCTTTGCTTACTGAGGCTGGTGTCCCTCAAGGCGCTGTTCTTTCTCTTTTTGCGTTTTCTTTCTTCTTGCATGACTTGCCTGTGATAAAATGAATTTGGTTAAGTATGCCGATAACCTAACTATTTCAATATCTGTTAACTCCCAGCTTGACTGAACAGCTTTCTATCAGGAGTTAGCGAATGGTCTTCGTCTAACGGCCTTAAACTAAATCCTTCCAAATGCCAGACTGTTAATTTCGGTTTCCGATGTAAACGAAAGTTAAATGAAGCTGTTGGTTCCTATAACCTTGCTAAATCGATGACACGGATATAGAAATCAAGTCTGAAGTTAAGAATCTTAGATTAATTCTTTCTTCTGACCCACCCTGATCTTCCCACGCCTAAGCGATTTCTAAAAGAATACTTAGTTTGACTTTTTACATTAAGAAGTTGAGGCACTTGTGGTGGACCTTTTACTCTGTTAGCGTAGTATCCCAAATTCAAACAGAATATAAAATACCAAATCAGTTTAGTTACGGGAAGAATATATTAAAGTTTAGTTACTTGGGTTTACAAAGATCCAAAATCCACAATAAACGTAATAGACTCCAGAGGTGCTGAGGGAAGACTGCTCCAATGTTGATGCTGCCGGAGGTCGACCAAAGTACGTAGGAAGAAACTACGGTGCTCCTGCAAAAATTTGAGATAGAAAGCAGGTGATTAAAATTGATCGACGGCAGTTGAGATGGTGGAGAAGACGGAGAGTCGAAGGCAGAACTATATATTTATTCAAAACCCGAGGTAAAGTTCAAAGTACAGAGTTTATGGTTAAAACAAAGTATGTACAATATGTTCATTTCTTACATAGTAGTAAAATTTGGATAAGTTTATTTTTGAGGACTCCACAGGGCTCCCCCTCTTAGAGGTCCGGAGGACCATCAGTACTGTCCTCGTGGACGATTACATGAATATAAGCAATATAAATAAGGGATAATGTCAACAATAAGGATAACAAAAAATAAAACAACAATAAGGATACAAAGTTAGATCAGGATGTATGGAATGCATCCGTGTCGTATAAAGTTTAGCACATACAAGCATACAGGAATTTAAAAAAAATCAAAACTTGTTATAATTTTAAATAAAAAATTTATGTACATAATAAACCATGACATGTTCGTTAACATTTGTGAAATTCATATATAAATAGATATATACATATACTTGGTGAATGCGTGTGCTTGCAGTACAGTTAACGAACAGCAAACAATAATACTAATAAATATTTATGGTTATAATGAAATGAATGTCGACAACAATAGTAATGAGAATGTCTAAATGAGGTTAACGTTTATGTCAGTCAATGAAATGAACATAGCGGGCAGGTTTACAGATCTGCCGCCCACTGCGTGTCTGTACAGGGGGAAGAGTGAAGAGCGGGAGAGTTGGAGTTGAATTGACTTTCTGATTGTTTATTGGTGTCGGCGTTGCTAGTGTTTCATGTTCGCTGTCGGTGTACGCTGGTTTAAGACGGTCGATAGAAACAGTCTCCGGTTTACCATGTTTGTTCAGCGTGAAGTATTTATCGGTGCGTTTAAGTACTAGAAAAGGACCTTCATATGGATGTTGTAAACCTTTTCTAATGGCATCGACGCGAACAAATACAAATTTGCTAGTGAGTAGATTCTTATTAACTTGAGCTTTCTGAAGTGATTGGCGAGGGGCTACTGGTCGAAGCTGAAGCATATGCTGGGTAAGGCGGTTGGTGAAGTCGGAGATATTTACTTCAGTTGAATCATTAGACGGAACTAACTGACCAGGCAATGTGAGGGTAGTACCATACACAAGTTGAGCTGGTGTACATCCCAAATCTTCTTTTACAGTTGATCGGATACTGAGAAGAACTAATGGTAGGTGTTCACTCCACTTAGATGAGTCAGCTTGTGCCATAAGCGAGCTTTTCAGTTGTCGATGGAAACGTTCCACCAGACCATTCGCTGCAGGATGATAAGCTGTAGTGGAGATATGGTTCACTCCAAGGAGTCTCGTAAACTCTCGAAACAGAGTTGATTGAAATTGAGCTCCTCGGTCTGTTGTAATAGTTGTGGGTACTCCGTAGTTTGACACCCAGCGATCTAAGAAAACCAAAGCGATATTTTCTGCAGATATATCGTTGAGTGGACAAGCAATAGCCCATCGGGTAAATCGATCAATCGCAGTAAGTATATGAGTAAATCCTCTGGATGGCGGTAATGGTCCAATAATATCTATATGAACGTGTTGAAATCGTTTATCCGGTAAATTGAACTGTTTTGGAGGTGTGACGGTATGATGATGTACCTTGGATCTTTGACATTGCAAGCATTGGCGGGCCCATTTCCGAATATCGGAGTTCATCTTGGGCCAAACAAAACGCTCGCTGATTAACTTGACCGTAGCACGCACTCCAGGATGAGACAATGAATGTAGATGTTCAAACAAAGGTTTTCGACAACTTAGTGGAACAAAAGGTCTATGAACGCCCGTTGAAACGTCGCAGACGATAGTTGTATCAGACAGGGGAATAGGTACATCCTGCAACTGTAGGGAGGAGTTTCGTCTACAAGTATGGAGTTCGGCGTCATTTTTCTGCAGCTTGGCAATATTGTCTAAGCTAATATCTATCGAAGATAGGTGATTAACGTCACATCGAGACAAGAATCGGCTACGATATTGGAATCTCCTTTGATGAACTGGATGTCTGTTGAGAATTGTGAGATGTAATCCAGTTGTCTGGCTTCTCTCGGAGAGTGTCTGTCCAACGAAGTGGTGAAAGCATAACAAAGAGGCTTATGGTCGGTTAAGATAGTAAAATGTCGACCTTGTAGTAAGAAGCTGAAATGTTTCACTGCTAGGTAGATGGCTAACAGTTCTCTGCCAAAGGTGCTGTAACGAGTTTGCGCAGGTTCCAACTTCTTGGAGAAGAAAGCAAGTGGAGTGATGTCATTATTGAACTTTTGTTGTAAAACTGCTCCCACTGCTACCTGCGATGCATCTGTACATAAATGAGTGAAGCTTCTGGGTTGATGAGATAACATTACAACGTTGGATAAGGCATCTTTTGCATTATTAAATGCTGCTTTTGCTTCTTCAGACCACTGAAATTTCTTCGAATTGCATCTAAGTAGGTCGGTCAGTGGCTGAACTATGGAGGCACATGATGGAATAAAACGTCGGTAGAAGTTGAACATCCCGAGAAAACGTCTAAGTTTCTTTAAGGAATCAGGTTCGGGAAAGTTCTTAATAGTTTTATCTTATCTTCGGTAGGTCTGATGCCTTCGGCAGTTATTCGATGTCCTAAGAATTCAATGGAAGGGGAACCAAAAATACATTTCTTTGGATTGATAACAACTCCAAATTGTTCAAACCTTTGAAATAACAGGCTTAAGTGTTCCATATGTTCTTCCATCGATGAGCTGGCAATTAAGACATCGTCGATATATACAAAGACGAAATCAAGACCTTGGGTAACTTGGTCCATAAAACGCTGAAATGTTTGAGCAGCATTCTTTAGTCCGAAAGGCATTCTCAAGAATTCGAATAATCCAAAAGGCGTGATAATTGCTGTTTTTGCAATGTCTTCTGGAGCGACTGGTATTTGATGATATGCCCTGACCAAGTCAACTTTAGTAAAAATGGTCTTTCCATGTAAGGTCAAGGAGAAGTCGTGGAGATGAGGTATAGGATAACGGTCTGGGACCGTAGCGTTATTCAAAGCGCGATAATCTCCACATGGTCGCCAGTCGTGATTAGTTTTAGGTACCATATGCAAAGGTGAAGACCATGGACTGTTAGATGGTCGTATGATGCCTAGCTGCATCATATGTTCGAATTCCGACTTAGCTGCTGCTAGTTTATTTGGTAACCGTCGTGGACGTGCCTTCACAGGTTGTCCTGTTGTGATGATCTTATGCGTAACTGTATGAGATATATCTTCGACGTTGTATGACGGTTTAAGGATTTTAGGAAATCGTTGTAATAAAGTAGAGAACATTTCACTCTCCGGCTTTTCTATGCAAATACTATGAACAGAGTAATCACATGTAATACCGTGGATCTTGAGTTGGGTGCAATTGTCAATCAGTTTTTTCTTGCTGATATCAACTAACAGATTGAAATGACTTAGGAAGTCTGCACCTAGTATAGCGTGACGTACGTCAGCTACTATGAAGATCCATGTGAAACGTCGGCGTAGTCCTAAGTTTAAAATCATTGACTGTTCGCCATACGTCTGTATGTTGGTTTGGTTGGCAGCACGGAGTGAAAGTTTCCCGGTATTTTGGCTGATCGCCTGGATAGTGAGGGGGGAATAACACTGACTTCGGCGCCTGTATCTACCAGAAATAATGTGCCGGTAGTCAAATCCCTCACATAGAAAAGGCGACTGGGGTGATTGCCAGTAACAGCCGTCGCCATTACTGTCTGGCTGGGGAGTTTCCCTGAGTTGAGTTACCACTGTTGTATATGCACGGTCGAACACACTTCAGGGCATTATGCCCATACCTCCTATGATACCAACAAATGTTACGGCTTTGAGGTGTTCTAGAACGTCGTCTAGATCTTGATCGCCGTTGCTTGGATACCGTGCATGACTGGTTCCGTTGTGCTCGAAGCTCAGACACTTCCAGTCGTAAGTCTTGCATTTGTGATGTTAACTGAGAAAGCAACCAAAACATTGGTGCGTCCTTCATAGATGTGGAATCCGGCAAGGCGGTAACAGAAGAGTTCTGTGCCATTTCGCCTTTATTACCTTCTTCAGGAACAGTGGTACGTTTAGGTGAAGCCATTGTCACAAAATATTTAAGTATAGAGATAAACAAAATAGAAAAACGTGTGGTAACAAAAATGAAAGCAATGCAAGTTTATAAGGCCAAAATAGCAACAAAAATGTTCAAAACGAGTTAACAATCGAAACAAAAAGGTTCGAAAACGGGCTCACCAATTATTGTGGTGAACCTTTTACTCTGTTAGCGTAGTATCCCAAATTCAAACAGAATATAAAATACCAAATCAGTTTAGTTACGGGAAGAATATATTAAAGTTTAGTTGCTTGGGTTTACAAAGATCCAAAATCCACAATAAACGTAATAGACTCCAGAGGTGCTGAGGGAAGACTGCTCCAATGTTGATGCTGCCGGAGGTCGACCAAAGTACGTAGGAAGAAACTACGGTGTTCCTGCGAAAATTTGAGATAGAAAGCAGGTGGTTGGAATTGATCGACGGCAGTTGGGATGGTGGAGAAGACGGAGAGTCGGAGGCAGAACTATATATTTATTCAAAACCGGAGGCAAAGTTCAAAGTACAGAGTTTATGGTTAAAACAAAGTAATGGACAATATGTTCATTTCTTACATAGTAGTAAAAATTTGGATAAGTTTATTTTTGAGGACTCCACACACTCAGGCATAACCCAACCCCCCTTCTTACAGTTTGTCGACTCGCGTATTTCCACCTATTCTTCTTCACTGTTCACCCTTATTCTTTCCTGGATTGCTTAGAATATATGACTATGTCATAATTCGTAGAACTCTGAAGACTGTCAGTAGGACGGGTGGTATCCCATTGGGCCATATCATTGACATTGTCACTGAAAGGCACTTGATGTCATGTAACAAATTCGCTTAAGGAACTTTGTCAGACTGTGAGCATCCACCGCATCACCCGCAGCTCCAACCTTGTGTCTCCTCAGGTAAAACAAGAAGTCTTTTCAGAAGACTTTATGCACGTACGTCGAAGTATATAAATTCCACTATACCATATTAAGCACGTACTTTATGTGATGAAAATGGTGTCAGACATGAACTAACTAACCTTCTTTGCCCTACTAAATAAACCATTCTCCACCCTTATAGTACCAAACTTTATTGTTATTGTATTTCCTATATTTATAATCCCCTCAATATTTTGCTTATATTTATTTATTTTTCATAAGTGTGAACATCGTTTAAGCTGTGTTACCACTGTCAATCTTGTATTTTCGCTCACTATACTACATCAATAGAACATTATGTTCAATAGTGTATAGTAACATGCTAAAATGTTCAATGCTGTTTGAGACAAACTGTTATTATTATTATATTTAGTGATCTCACTTCGTGATTAGAATATTTTTGACTTTATGTCGTAAACGTGGGCAAATTCCTCTGGTTACTTTTGTTTTAATTTTTAATTTATATTCAAAGTACATCAGATGCAATATTGTGACAAATGCTGAGAATTCCATTCTGTATTATAAGTACTGTTTTTGGAATAAAGTAAACTATTATTATTATCATTAACAGCGGTGTTAAGAAGTGGACACGAAATTGCTTGCCATGTCAACGAGTCAAAATCAACCGTCACAATAGTGCACCACTTGGTCGCTTCCCTAACCTGATTCTAGATTTGACCATATACATGTAGACATAGTTGGTCCACAGCCTCCTTCCAATGGTTTTCACTATATTCTAACCTGCATTGACAGATTTACTAGTTGGCCAGTAGCAGTTCCATTAATCGACGTCTCAGCTGAAACGGTAGCTAAAGCTTTAGTCGAAAACTGGATAGCCAATTTTGGCGTCCCATCAATTATCACTACAGACAGAGGTGCCCAGTTTGAAAGCCGACTGTTTGACCAACTAACGGAATTACTAGGCAGTAAACGAATACGAACGACAGCGTATCATCCTAGTTCCAACGGTATGGTTGAACGATTTCATCGACAACTCAAGGCTGCACTAGCTGCTTCTTTGACTCGAAACGATTGGTCAACCGAACTTCCACTAGTATTACTTGGTATACGAGCTACTATAAAGAAAGATATTGGCTGCTGCGTTTCCGAACTAGTCTATGGAATAACATTATGATTACCAGGAGAATTTTTCACCCCAGGTAACCAAGTTCCACACAATATGACTGGCTACGTGCACCGGCTATCACAGCACATGAACGAACTCAAGATATCACTTCCACGCCAGCGGGAACGAACGTCATACATCCCGTTACAGTTGACAGATTGCACTGACGTGTTTGTCAGGGGAGAGGGTGTACGGCGACCATTTCAACCCGCTTACGATGGCAGATTCAAGGTTCTAAACAGAAGTGCTAGAGTTATCACGATAGAACGACTGAATAGGGCGGAAGCCATCAGCGTCGACAGGGTCAAACCAGCGTTCCTCGACGACTTCGAAGTAGGCTGTAACGACCACCTGAACGACGTGCCAACACCTACGTCAACACAAGCTCCAACGTCGACAGAGAAAGCTGTGAAAACAACACGATCTGGGAGGCGAGTCCATTGGCCTAAGCGTTACGTGCAAGTCATCAAAATATAACTTACTACGAATTTTCTTTTTTATTATCTTTATTTGTAATTGTCATTTGATTACTCATTTGACTGCTTAATAGTTTCATACATAAACAACGTCACTACTATTTTAACATCGATATTTCCCGAATTATTGCATTTAATCACATCTCGCTTATTATTCATGTATCGCTCCCGTCTACAGACTACAGATCATCGGCCGATTTTATTGTTCCTTATATATTCTATCCTGATTATCAGTCCCACCTTTCTTTATAGTCGCGTTCATTATCGATCTCATTAACCGCATTAAACTGCTCATTTTTCAGCTTAATAAATCGCCTTCTATGAGCTATCACTGCCACGTATTACGCTGATGCATGTTATTTTCGAACACTTAAACGTATTTTTTTATATTTCAGTGTTCTGGTGTAGGAATTATGTAGTACCCTATACCAACTGTAAACACGCTTTTTAGTCTAATTTGTATATTTATATTATATGTCTACACAGACCGATTTTATATTTACTTCGCAAACATTTGTCAGTTTACTGTTGAGCATTACCTTGAGACAATTTTAAATTTTTGGTGCACAACCGTACCCTCCAGAGAATAGAAATAGAATAAGTCGAATCAAATTCATAAAGAGCTATAAAATGTTAGGTTTAATGGGATATAATGAGGATCAAGTAAAGACGTTATTAGAAAATGAATCCGATGAGACATTGTGAAGTGGTATTTAAAGATCCAACAATGGACAGCAAGTTAGTTTATAAAATGCCCCATAAATCTGTGCAGAGCCCACATGGTCGCATCTCAACAATAGGCTGAGTGAATGGTATATATTTAAAGGTAGAAGCATGATCTGTCAAGGCGTTCGTTATTATCTTTTTCAAGATTAAGATCTATGCCCTCATAAAAATCAGAAATATCTCGAGCCTTCAAATTGTATATTGCTGTTCCTGCAGAATGGGGCGATTCACCTTAGTGCCCCCCACCATATCTACTGATCAGCTAACGCCAGATTGAAGCCGCCTGTTCATAAAGGTTGGCGGTAGCCTGATCAAAATGCTTTTGGCGATGCGCGAACCGAGTTTTTTGACCCATACAGAAGAACTAACTTCATACTGGTGCAAAAATCCTAATATCTGCCTTTTTGCTCAGTGCAGAGGGTTTCTAGACAGATTTCAGATTGCTGACGGTGTATGTCTTGCCTTTCCAATTCTGACTTTAACATCTTCATCTGTTCCGACTGTGGTTTAAACGATGGTTCCTAGATAGGCGATGAAGTGAGCTCTTTGAAATATCCCTCAATTTTAGTGCTGTTTGGTGGTAAGTTGGTTAACTCCATCATCTCCTTGCTACTATGTGTTCACCTGGAGTACTGTCTGCTGCTTCGCCCAGTCTGTTGTTTTTCGCTTGCCTCTAAGTCTTCGAGTTTGTGTGACATTAGAAATGAATCATCTGCGGAATTCATATTTTCTACGGTCCCCTAATACATCCAGCGTATGCCCGTCCTCTTGCTCCCTGTCATTTCACACAGTTAATTCCACCACATTTAGGAATATCATCGTTGATAAAGGGCAATATTGTATTACTTTCGTATTCATTTTGGACGCTTCGCTGAGTTTTCCATTGTGGCACACCTGACACACGCCAATTTCATATAGCCAGCTGTGGAAAGATGCTGATAAACACTACGGCACTGCACGCTGTAGTGCTGAAGTAGTTTCCGAATTACTTTTCTGTCAGCGTTGTCGAAGGCATCTTCGAACTTGATGAAGTTGAAGTACATATTTGACTGCAATTATCTGCTTTGTCCGATGACGATGTGGAGATTTGCCGTTTGATCAGCATATGATTCGCCTTTCCTGAATCTAGCTTGTTTCAGTTGGTTTAGTGGAGTTCTTCGTCCAGTTCATCTTTTATTCTCTTCAGGATGAGGTAACCGAGCATTTTATTTTGACGCGGACAACAGCGTCATTCTGAGCTAATACTGGTGGGGTGAGCTTGACAAGATAAATAACCTTTCTCCCATTATGTGGACACCTTTCATTTATTCTTCCCTTCCTTCCAAATCTTTCCCAATAATGGCGTGACCACATCTGCCGCAGTCTCCACGTCTGTCTTCAGTGCTCCGCAGTATGGAGAATTCCGTCAGGTTCTAATGCCCTCCCGCCTGAACTGCTTAATAGCACTGAAGATTTCCGCTTTCGCTAGAGGATTGGTGTCCATTGGCAGGTAGTTGTCTGCAAGCCGTTTCTGGACGAGTTTCAAGTTTGTTTCTTCTCCTTAATAATCAGGTTCGTTTGAACGTCTTTTGTTGGTTTCATCATCTGGACTGATTTCTTCCCGGTTAGAGAACTGGTTATCTGATATAATGTTCTGAGGGCTTTTTCATCCGCGGCCTGCTTGTTCTGCTTCACTTGCCAGTCAGTTTACCGCGCAGTAGTCTTTCGACCTTCTTAGCACTCCTCTTCACTTCTTCATTCAGTGTGATGTTTACTGGACTCATCTTCTCCTTCTGTCATCCATCTCTGCACTAATTCATCTTCTCTTTCACCATCCTCATTTCGATTATCTTCAAGGTATCCATTGAGAGCATTTTTCGTTTCTCCTCTTCCTTCTTCCTGGGACAACTGTACACGTTTCTTTGAAAAGTGCCTTCAGAGATTTGGTTCCAGCGTTCCTCCACACAGGTTTCTTCAGTGATGCCACATAGTGCCTTCAACTTTGTTCTGATGGCTGTAGTCAAGGCGCCTTTTGCAGTTGCCTACTTCACTTTCTGAATTTTGGACTGAAATCGTCGTGGACTGCCTCTGATTGTTCTGAAGTCTTTGAGCTTGATATTGAATGTGCTTGGAACTGGATGATTGTCTGACCCCACGTCCGCTCCTCTTCTCGACTTTGCCTCTGGCAGGCTGGATGCGTTTCCATTTCCTTCGGCCGTGCTGGGATGAAATCTGTCTGGGTTTAAGTGTGTCCACCAGGTGAAATTCATGTTTGCTTGTGCATATTCCTGTCCCTGTACACGCTGCCTCTAATCACCGATTCATTGTCATTCATTTCACCGAGTCTCAGCCTCCTGATACACGATGAATTCACTTTCTGTATTTCTGTGCCCAGTTCTCCTGGCAGTCATATCTCCCATGAGGGTTTTGATGTCACCACCCAGGCATCTTGTCTTTTACTGTTTGCATCTGTCTGCAGAAATCTTCCCTCTCCCCACCATCTGACTTGTTTGTTGGCGCGAAGCACTGGACATTTGCAACCTCCCTGTTTTTCTTTGTCCTGCTGAAGAGACTAGTTCTCACTGCATAAGAGCTTTGTCTGTTGTTGATGGAATTATGACAGCCACTCAGTGCTTCAGTGTGCTCGTGGTTGTCGTCTGGGGGACCAGACCGGAGATTACTGATTCTGCAGTTGAAAATTTGTGGAGTCCACGTTAATTTCATCTGCTCTCACAGATTCGTAGCACTTCCGCAGCTTATCTCCTCTTTTCTCTGAATAACTAAACAACCTTCTCAGTCTCTTATATTATGTGTACATTTCACTACCCTGTACTTATTTTTGCTTTCGTCAGAAGGGGGCTGTCAGCCAACCCCCATAAACTGTCAACGTTCAGCTCTTACTACACTGGACCTCACGCTGTCCCTGGAAGACTTTCAGAAACACTTTGTAATAACGAACGCGAAAAAAACAGAACACAGATTGGCGACTTGAGAATCCTTTATTCTTACGCCAGTATGTAACCAACAACAAGTTTATTATACACAAGGTCTAAGAATAAATTTTATAACAATAAATCACGATAATACTTATGATGGATTTCTCTCTTCCTCCGAACAGCGAACGATGAGACGATGACTGCCGTTCTGATGACACCTGCGAAAAATTTGGAGGAGTTGGTTTGAGCAAACAACCGTGAATTGATCGTTCAATCTTCAACTTCATTGACAAGGGCACATCGGTTGGATTGCCCTCTGAGACTCTCACCGGTTGGAATCTTTTCGTTTCTCCATTTTTTGCTAATAGCCAAAGTTTTCTTCTTAATTTTGGTAATTTTAATATTTATCTTGTGAGCTGGAATTTCTGTGGCTGTTTGATTGGTTTTTCAGTGTAGAGACGCTTGCCCTACTCCTAATGTTTCCTCTTTTTTAAGATCGGGACAGGCTGGAAAACTAATGAGCTAGTAACCTGGGTGAGTTCTAAAAATGTGGAAAGACCACCAATTTCGCGTGCAGTAGTCGAGCCGGGGACGTACGAATCTTCTATGTTTCTTTTCGATTTCAGAGTTTGTAATTATAACCTACAAATGGTTTCCAACATATTCTAAAGATATCACAGAAAATTATGGAAAACATCCTCAATTCGTAGCTGGTTTGAAACTTTTCGTGGGTCAAAACGCTATCTACAGCAATGCTAAGGGTTTGTAAATTGTATTGCAAACTTTACACCATATCCTCTTGCCAAGGAAAACATTTGTTTAGTCTGTCTATTGTGTGGAATCCCTTCCGGCTAGCTTGTAAGCGTTACCTTCAGAGTCTTTTTTGATCTAACTGAAAAGCTGCCTGACAAGTCAAAATTCACAGGTCTGACTACAGCTTTAGTTCGAAATATACACCCCTTTTTAACTAAACTACTGTCTTATCTCTTTCAGTGAAGACTTAGTACTCGAAGGCAGATATTCTAATGAAGTTATTAAAAATTCTTCAGCTATTATAGAAGTGATAAATTTTATAACAACGGCATTTCAGAATTGTACATCGTACGGAGAGCGGCTTTACCAAATATGTGCGTCACGTCCCGGTCGAAACCACGAGTTGCTGTTTAGTGTGTTCTGTCTGCCTGGTGGGTCCTAATTGTTAAACTTCCTGTATGAAATATGTAATGGTACACCATAAAATTCATGGAATGGACTCGAATAAGCATTCTTAATCAAAGACTACAAGATGTTTTGAGTTTATTGAAGAATTTTATACAATTCAAGTGTCTAAATTGTTTTCTGTAACGATTTTGAGTGCCCTGACGTCTTACCCCAAACATACTGGTGGCTCTCGTAGTTTAAAGTTTAAATAATAGGGATCATAAACCCTACTGACATCTACTAACTGTATTCCTACTGTTAACTCCAACATTCGAAGTTGAAAGCAAAACTTAAGTTGCGTTTATGGCTAGTAACATGGAATTTCATTTCGACAGTCTGGTAGTTGCCATAGTCAATCGCCACTTTGTCAGGGTCTGAAAACGTAAATTAAAATAGCTAATTTTGGTCCGAAAATTCTTTGAATAAGTGTAGGATATCTTAATAGTCAAATTTCTTACTGCAAAAACTTTATCCTGGCAGAAAATGCGGAATACTACTGACGTGCACCTACATCTGCGTCCCCTGTGACCGCAAGTTATCAGCCATCTACTGTATGATTATGTGGTTCACCAGGTAGGGTGGTCTGAGTGTTCGACTGTATGAAGTTCTGGTGTTGTTGAGGGTTTGGTTAGTTGTTAGAATCACATGGAAATCAACCAGTCAGTGGAAATGTCATCATGTGAACAGCTCTTGCAAACCCCATCTTCCGAGCAAAGCATAACTATCCAGGAGTGCAAACTCACCAGTGATCTTGAATGCACACTAGTTGTGGGATAACAGAACCTATCTGTATATCGCTGCTATGAAACAACTGAGTTGCAAAGTACTGTTGGGATAATGTGTTAACAGCTCGTTAGGGTTACGTTTATGGTTAGAGTTATAATTAAAGTTAGGGTTTGGATTAGGGTGTTTTGTTTTTATTACCTGTATTTTTGTAGTAAATAGTTGTTGATCCCCTTACCAGAACGCATACTGATTCAATCGATGGCTTTTGGGGAAGACTGGAAGGCAGGATAAAAATGATAAGTAGGTCACAAAAAGAACTCATCTTCAGTAATCCCGATGAATACATGTGCATGAAGTAGTTTAATCTAAAAACTAATGCGTCTCATTATAATTAAGAGATGTTTCTTAGTCACAGCACAGAGAGTTATCCTGTTTAATGTTTTTTTCATTATTTCCTGTTTTGTTTTCTTTCGAACAAATGTCACTTTTTATAAAGCAATTAGCTTTTCTAATTGGTCAGCCGAAGGTTAGTCATTTGTTTGCATTGCATGGATCATGATAATTTAATGTTTGAATACTAGTCTGTCTGTCTGTCTGTCTGTTTTCGACATAGAACTTTGCACAAATGTGCGGAAGTTCAAGTCACCACATTCCGTGTAGCACGCGAAGCAAGAGAAGAAAGTACAAGAAAAGCATAATAGAAACAGTGAGCAGAGGTGTGAGACAAAGGAGTAATAAAGAAATACAAAACAATTTCATTGAAGGTCATAAGTCACAGGGAGTGGATGCATCTGCGCCACTGAGAACGGTTTTGAGCCATGTCACCAATTGTTTCCAACCATAGATTTTTACCGTCCCGAGGACCCCAGCCTGGAAGTCTACACCTTTCTACGTGGCTTAGACCAACTGTTGTGGATTTCATTGACTGGTGAGGCCAAGTTTTTGTTTGACCGCCGCTAGCTTTTTTCCAGCCTGACCCTATATCCGCTAACATTGCTCGTCGAGGGAGGCGATGGCTT
Source organism: Trichobilharzia regenti (assembly GCA_944472135.2). Taxonomy (NCBI): domain Eukaryota; kingdom Metazoa; phylum Platyhelminthes; class Trematoda; order Strigeidida; family Schistosomatidae; genus Trichobilharzia; species Trichobilharzia regenti. The sequence goes on from OX235267.1 coordinate 27,060,800, forward strand.
GGCATACGTAACACATGTCCTAACCATCTGAGTCTTTGTAGCTTCATGACTTCGTCGATTGATTTCCCTGTTTACCTAGAACTCTACGCCTAACCTCCATGTTGCTCACCTTATTATGCCACTTTACACGGGAAATAGAACGCAGGCACCTATGATCAAAGACAGCTAGTCTTTTCATGTCTTCCACTCTCAGTGGCCAGGTCTCGCTCACAACCATAAAGGAGGACGGAGCGGACTGATGAGCAGTACACCCGCCCTTTGGTCGATAGTCGAACATCTCGTCTACGCCAGAGTCGGCGTAAACTGGCAAATGCGAAACGAGCCCCCTGTATTCGTGCTGAGATTTCGTCAGAGATCAGCCCGTTGGGGCTGATGGTACTTCCCAAATAAGTGAAGCGGTCAACGTGCTCTACCACTTCACTTCCTATTTTTAAACTAGGCGTCGATGTAGTCCAGTCCTGTAACATCATCTTGCATTTGGCGGGGGCGAATCGCATGCCAAACATTCGTAGATTGCTGTTCAAGGTGTTTAGAAGACTCTGCATTTCGTCAGCGTCTTCGCCTAGAAGGACTATATCGTCTGCATATTCCAAGTCAACGAGATTATTCCCTGGTAGCAAGTCAATCCCTGAGTCGCTGAAGTCACCTAGGGTTAAGTCCATTAACACATCTATGATGAAGTTGAATAGAAAAGGAGATAATGGGCATCCTTGACGGACACCACTGGTCGTCATCAGTTCAGATGACAGCTCGCCGTAAGCCCTCACCTGGCTGTATGAGTACGAGTAGAGTGCCTTGAATACTAGTGGCACTTCGAAGGGCTTTTAATAGCTTAAATGAAAGAATGTTTGAGGAATTGTACCCTATGTGTGTTCTTTTTAATTCTAATTACTGTATAGAGGCAGCCAGTCAATGAGGGCACAATTCTTAAAGAAAGTAATGAGAGAAAGCACCAGGTTAATCAAGTAAGTCACATCCTCCTTACGAGCAGAGACTGGAAAAACTAAGCCTCTCATCACTATCATACTGTAGAAGGAGAGGTCATTGTTTATTAAACAGGTATTGACCTGTATAACATTTTCTCTTTCGGATAAGCCTGAGAAAATATTATGAAGATATGCCTAAACCATGTTCAAATGAGATGAAGACGAAATTAAGATTCAACAACTAGAACTCAAAAGTGTCGTATAAGCTCCACCTATGAATACCTTCAAAGAGATGGGTCTCAACAAACTGCAACGATTTCCTCTGCAAGAAAATAATTTCGGGTGCAGCGAGGAAAAGCCACAGAAAAACTTCACGTGTCCACCGGGATTGTGGGGTGATTTAATATAAGTTGTCATCATCTGCAGTACTCACTGCATTTCGCCTAAAGAGCTTTCTGAATGCTCAGAGTTATGCACATATGCTCAAGAATATTACCTAATACGCTAAGTGCAAGTCTGCACATATCAGTCTACATTTTTCATATCGCAAGCAAACGAATATTTCACATCAGAAATAAGGGAATGAAAAATGAATTATATTCAAATAATTAATAAATATGTGCAATAGTCCTGCACTGTCAACTGAGATTCGAACTCGGGAGAACTAGCTACTCACGTGATATCGGTATATCTTGCCCTCATCCCTTCATTTTCCAAATCAGTGACATTCCACAAATGATTAGAAAAAGGCTTACATAGCAAATTTAGTTTTGAATACAGCGACTTATGATGGTCTGATAATACCAATTAAAGGTGATTATTTCTCAGCCATAATGTCTCGGTCTTCTGTACCATGTTTGTGAAAACTATGCGTGTTACATGAGGTCTGTAGTGAGATAAACCAATTTACCTTTGATGAAGTACATTATGATCTTTTTGATCTGTAACGACAGAAGACAAGGTCCAAGCAACAGATCGTTTATTTAGAAAATCAATAGTTATATATGGATTTTTATGTACATTATTATAGGTTATTGTTGGCAGAGAAACAGTCTTCTAGTTGGTCATTTTCTCACTGGAAGTTCATTTGTCATCTCTTGGCTGTTTCTTTGAAGATCAGACAATATATCTGCGAATCGCATTCTCCCACGCAAAGTCTTTGTTCTTATTTTTCTCATGACCAGAATTTGGGAAGTAAACATTCACGTAGATTGCTGCCTACCAATTTTGGCTAGCAGACAGCTGTCACCACAGATCTATCTCTTACTAGTTGTTAATATCCATGAAAACAGCACATTATGTAGGAGTCAATAGGACATTTACTACCGAAAGGACAAAGCTTTCTGTGTAAAAATACATCAAACTACTCGACTTATTCCCAAAACTCTAAAGCATAGCCAAAAGTTCAGTTGTGTATAGATGGCGTATTCCAAATCCTTTTGTGCGACATTGAGGAACTCCGTAAAGCTGTCATACATGGGTGCTCGATGTCCATAGTTGACAGGGTATTCTAGGGTAGAACTATTGGTATAGTTTTTTTCCGTTTTGGATAGCCAGACTGGACACTGTTCCAGAATACGTTGCATCGTATTCCATACAGATACTATTTTAACGCTTTTGCCGTCTTTCTGCCATCTTTATCCACTTTATAAAATTAACTGTTTTAGGTATTTTTTGCGTCATATCAACTTTTGTTCCCTTTTTTCTAATCTTCAGTTAGTCATCCCCTGCTATATAACACCTCACATTTTGTAGTGAATTTTTTAGAGCAAATTTACCAGTATCTGATTGGTCATATGAATTCGATTGTACAGTTGTTGAGAATGACTCGTCGAAAGGAAAATTTTCGTTTTTCTCATAACTTAGTTTATAAATATTCGGTTCGTCAGTTCAGAAGTGTTTAGACGTTCACTTCTTTTTGTTTATTAGATATTAGAAAGCTTCATGTCCTTACTATATTATTCCACGTCACGCTTGTGTTTGTTTTTACAGTAGTATCATTACCTTACTGTCCCTATAATTGGTTTTCTTTTTGATGTGTGATATGTTAATCTGATGAATTTCTGTGCTGTGTTGTTTCTCTAGCCAATTGGTATTTCTCAGTGGGTTTTGTGGTGATCAGCATATTGTTATTATTACTTCTAAAGCACAACAGATTGGGCAAAAATATCTATAAAACGCTTTCACCTTATTTCTCTCCTTTGTTATAGTGGAGGTGGTGAGCTTATCTAGCACGAAGGACAAGGTGTACAAGTGTTTATGCAGTTAGTCAATTTATAACACTAAGTGAAACAAATGAAATGTTACTATGAATTATTAGGTAAGAAGGTTGTAATACCCGTTAAACAGATGATTAGGTGTCCCACAAAATGTTGAACCGACCGATCTCAAGAAGGCTTATTACAAATTATCACTACAATGGCATCCGGACAAGAATACAAAAGAGGATACAACGATAATATTTCAAGAGATTCAGGAAGCATACAAGTAAAATGCCAATTTTTAACTAATTCTTTTATGCTGTTTTACGGTTTTTTTTTCAACGGTGGTGCGATACAAAAATTATTTTGAGGACAGTAGCACATTTTTTTCTTGATTTGCTGTTTAAGTACACCGGCATGTACACCAGCGTATGAATATTTGAAACGGCTCCCGATGGCAGTCGGCTGCAGTTTGGTTAGAAGCAGAGTAAATAGTCGCCCATTGATTGTCGTAGTTGATCAAAAAACCTCAGTTCTCTGTTGAGACTGCACATCGTTGGTTCCACATTTTCACCTCTCATACTTCACCAATGGGCACGATTTAAATTAACATTCACGTCGGTGGTTCAGTGGTAAGATGCACGCCAACCAACCAATTGATCCAGATTCGTTTGCATTGTGACGCCCTCGTAAACCTCGCTTGACTAGCAGCAGTCCTGATGAAGGTGGAAGGTTAGGGTATGAGGCTAGTAACTCCACCCAGTAAATAAATACCTCCGCCACTGAAACTTCAGTGGCTTGAATGCAAATGAATGAAGCACTCATGAGTCATCGTATGCCTAACCTAATTAATTTCATATATTCTGACAGACTGATTTCAATGTAGAACTTCGCACAGGTGTGCTGGCCATATCACCAATTGTCTCCAGCCTCCATTGGTTTTTAACATACCGTGGACCCCAAACAGCCAGCCAATCTACACCTGCCTACGGGGTTGGCTGCCTGGCTTGAACTAACTCTTGTGGATTTGATTGACTGATGAAGCTATGTTTTGGTTTGACCACCACTAGGTAACTCTTTTCCAACCTGACTCATCCTATGTCAGTCAGCTACCATTGCCCGTTGTCTAGGAAGGCGGTCGGTCACTAGGCTAGGCATGCGTAACACATGTTCTAACCACCTCTGTCAATCGATGTAACTTCACAACTTCGTCGATTGATTTCCCCTCCTTACCTAACACTCGACCGAAGCCTCACCTGAATATTGCTCACCCTATTGCACCGCCTAACACACACGGGAGATAAAACTCAGACACCTATAATCAAATACAACTAACCAGGTTTTCATGTCTTCCACTTCCACGGGCCATGTCTCAGTCATAAAGGGGAACAGAATGAACTTCTGAGTAATACACCTGCCCTTTGGTCGACAGCCTGATATGACGTCTACTCTAGAGATAGTGTAATTTGGGATATGTGAAACTAGCTTTCTGTATCCGTGCAGAGATTTCGTCAGCGATGAACCCGCTGGCGTTGGCTGATGCAACTTCCCAAATAAGTGAAGTGGTCAACGTGCTCTACCACTTCACTCCGTATTTCTAAGCTACGATTGAATGTAGTCCAGTCGTGTAGCACCATCTTACCTTTGACTTACAGGAGCGAATTGCATGCCAAACACTCGCAGATTCCTGCTCAAGGTGTTCAGAAGACCACTGTGTTTTATCAGCGTCTCCACCTAGGAGGAATGACTATATCATCTACATATTCTAAGTTAACAAGATTATTCCCTAGTGGTAACAAGTCAATCCCTGAGTCTCTGAAGCCATTTACGGTTAAGTCCATTAGTACATCTATGAGGAAGTTTAACAGAATTGGGGACAGTGGGCATCCCTGAGAGACCACTAGTTGTCACCACTTCAGATGACAACTCTCCGTAGCCGTTCTCACTTAGCTGCATGAGTTCGAATAGAGTGCTTTGACCAGTGCGATGTATTTTCTTTTGATACACTCGTGTTTCATGATTGCGCTCTAGTTACCAGCTTTTCTCATTTTTTGTTGCTTTTTTTTAACAATATATATTCAGAGTTTTATCTGATCCCCATGAACGTGCTTGGTATGATAAACATCGGGCACAAATTTTACAAAAAGATGGTTGTGCTAGTCAAATGGGTGGAACATCAAACTATCAGGAGGAACGAGTTGATGTTTTTCAATACTTTACACGATCTTGTTTTGAAAAATTTGATGATAGTTCAAAGGTATGATTAAAATAATGAATGAGCTAAGTGGATGATATGTTCAGTTAGTATGCTTAGTTTTGATCATAATTTTTCCGATGTTTTAACAATGTGAGAAATACACATTCATCGATTTTAAAGTGTTTGAAGATGAGATAGGATTACTTAAGGTTTTTTCTGGTCGAATTTTTTGGCTTCCAACTACCAGTCACTTTTATCGATCTATCTGTCTATCTAACTTAATATCAATTATATCCCTGCAAACCAAGAGATTGAAAAATTACAGTATTTCATCATGAGCTGAAATTGGTTAGTGAACCATTGGAAAACCTGGGAGTACTGGACAACTGTTTCGTCCTGGTTTAAGACTCTTCAGCAGTACGCACCCACCGGGGTTCGAACCCGGGACCTTCCGGCTACAAGATTGAAAATTGTGTTAATGCTTACTACTGACCGACTTCAACGTGAAGTTACTGTGAGTTGTAGTAGGAAGTCATGACTTGTCAGGTCCAACATATGCGGTATGAAGATAAATACTTACTATTGATATTGGTCCGCTGTGACGCTGTTTATATTTTTTAATTTTATTATTATTATTTATTGAAACAAACATGGCGTACATTTCGGATATCAAGAGATACGCGAAGGCTAGGATTACTGCTCGAACACCCAGACTAAAGTAGACGATTGTGTTAAGGAGTCACCCCTCTAACTTTTGGTTTTAATTCTGATCTACAAGGCTAGGGTGGCATACATCAACTTGAGCCACCTCTGGCGCCGTCGTGACGTTAGCCTGGCTGTCAGAGGTCGGGTATACAATGCTTCGGTGCGGGCTGCCCTGCTTTACGCCTGTGAAACCTGGCCTCTCCGAGTAGGCTGGGGATGTGCGGCGGCGACTCTGCGTGTTCAATCATCGCTGTCTCCGCAGGATTGCTTGCCTTCGATGGATGGCATCATCGCGTGAGTAATTCTGAGGTTCGGTGGCGTGTGTTTGAACACAGTGGAGATCAGCATTCATTGATTGTCGTCATCTGGAAACACCGGCTTCGATGGCTTGGGCCATGTGCTGTGAATGTCATCCCAGAGGCTTCCGTATGGGTCTGTGTTCGCTGGCCCTAGGACGAGATGGAAAAGGCGGAGGGGCGGTCAGTCCATGACGTGGCTTTGCGGGATGAAGGATGTTTGTGTGAGATTAGCATCGGTTGGTGCGTCACGACTCCTTGGTTGGGGTCCGCGAGATAGCTCGAAACGTTATGGGATACAGCCACGAATCGTAATCAATGGCGAAAGTGTTGTGATTTCTTTCTTTCTTCCCTTCCTGATGATAGTTAACGAATACTGTTTGAACTTGTTAAGCAGGACTGTTTTCTTTCCAGATGAAGTTCTTTATCCGCCCTCTACTTATAATTTTATAATTTTGATCTGTTGTTTTATTATTATTGTGTGGCACATCTTTCTTGGTGCCATATTGTACCAAGTTTTTTTCTGCGTTTAAATAAAAAGGGTTTTTCAGCTCTCTTAGATAGATCTGCGTGTCCACCAGTGCTGTTGTATGCGTCAGACTTTCGGACACGCTCTGTTATTTTCGTAAGGAACAACCCCACCACACGAAGGCAGCACAGAGGCCGTGAACTCATAGCCACATGAGAGTATTTCAAGAGGGAGACGGGAGTTTACCCACCCTTGGCTGAACTAGGTCGTTTACTGGTGCATATATTATATTGCAAATTGTCACAAATTAGAATTCATGAGCCTTCGTATTTCATCCCTATAGCTGAGTTGTCAACAGACGTGCATCATTACCTGGAGGTCCTGGGTTTGATCCCTAGCATACTACTGAAAAGCCTTGAACTCAGACGAATCGGCTGTGTATTGCTCCATGGTTTCCATTGGCTCTCTCTCTCGTGCCAGCTCCTTCAAAGACGTAGCACTCATTCGTATACGACTTTCTAAATATCTCATAACTTTTGGCGTAGTAAAGCATTTCGGGCTTTTATAGTCCTGTGTACTTCACTTAAGAGTGAAAAGAAATATATATATGTTCAGAATTTCTGTGGATGTACATTCGAATAATGTAAAAGCTTGCCGGTTATCTTGAACATTAACTTCATAATGTTTCTTCTGAAATTTTCTTAGTACAAACTTGACATCTCTTTGTAAGGTAAAGAAAAGAGACTCGTTCAACCTTTCTACAACTTGGCTAAGCACTAACAATCGCAACTTCAAGCCTTGATAGACCTTTGGTATTTTGCCAGTTGTCTGATTCAGCATACGATGAACACTCCACTCTGTGATTAATCTGAATGGAGTGTATAAAAAGGGTTGGCAAATGCGTTTAATATATATGTTTCACTCGCTCTCATACCCGCTTTCACACCCCTTAATTGATACATTGTAGTCTTAAATCTGCGTAAACAATGTGTACTCGAATATTCCCGCGAAACGAGAAATTTCGATACTAGATGGTTGGAGGTGATCGTCCGTATATATATATATATATATATATATATATATATGTATATATATATGATTCTGTCTGAAGTCTATACTGATGATGCGTGATCTTTAAAGCACACGCTTCCTTTCTAAATTGTTTTTTAGTGTATACTATTTGTACTGCTTACTTGTGTTTAGTAGTCAATTGCATAATATCATTATTTTTTTCATTTAAGGGATTTTATACTGTGTATGGGAAGGTGTTTGCAGATATTGCTAAAGAAGAGAAACATGCAGCTGCTTTTTCAGGACATGTTATTTCATCGAGTGAAAGTGATAGTGATGACAATGGCAATGACGCTGGAAGTCGTGGAAGTAAACCACGAAGTTATCCACCTTTTGGTATTTCATCCAGTTCATACACAGAAGTTGTTGCTCCATTCTACCAATTTTGGGAAACATTTGAAACAAAGAAAACCTATACATGGGTAGAGAAGTATGATACAAGGTGTGCAGATTCACGTCAAGTAAGTGTTTATCTCTACTTGTGATTTTGTTATCCCCCACCCCTTGTGTTCCGAGCGCAGAACATAGGGCTTCGGCAGCATATCTGCCTGCATTTCACTCTCTCTATTATCTGTAGTCTTTTCAAGCTGCCTCCGCTGTTGCCTATAAGCTTGCATTTCTTCTTCACACGATCTCTTTCCTGCCATCGTCAGGCATTCAACCCGTCGTTTCGCATTCGCGTTCCACTCGAGGACTTGAGCATAAACGTTCTTTTTTGCAGCGTGTATCCAGTTTATCCTTATCTCCTTGTGTATATTTTTTGTTGGGCGATAGGTTCTTGGTTGGTCTATTGTTAGAATTGTGTGTTGCTTAGCCTTTCTGGCCGGTCGTCTGATGCAGGCAACTGTTCATACAATTCTGTAGTATCCTGTTGTCGATACGTGCACGCTAATTCTCTGAATCATAGAGAAGCACTGTCTTGAGTGTTGAAGATCCGGATCTTATTTCTTTAGTATCAATTCTGTGAAGAATTTCATCGATAACCATACCTATAGAGCTACTTATGCTTGTGAATTAGAATCAAGATTCGAATCAATGCTCCCGTAATGTAAACTGAGTGCCCTGTCTTTCTTTTCCATTCATTTTGCATAGTCAGTGAACTGTGTGAAACTCCTATCCTTCTCACAAAGTGTTCTGATCAGACTATTTCTTAATGATAAGATATTTGCAATTGGTCATCTCTCTCTCCCCACCATTTATATTCTTGGAAGAAACGGTGTCGCATCACTTGAATAGGTTCTCTTTCACTGTCTCAGTGCGGTGCTTAAAGTCTATCCACAATTCTCACATTGTTAATTAAGTTGACGTGAGTAACCTATCACAGAATTGAAGACTTAATAGTTTCGGTCATTCTTCATATTTCCATTTTATTTTACTGTCTGACTAACATCAGATGTACTGTTGATGCTAATATGGTTGATTTAAACAAGTGTCAGTATTTGTGAGTATCATTATTTCCCACTTTTTTATTGATTTCATTTCGTTTTATTTACCCAGAGTGCGACAACGTGGATAGGCTTCATGGTTTTATCTGTTTTCGCATTCTTTATTTATCAGTTTGTTCCGCTGTTCCATTTTTATATCTGTTTGTATTTGGTTATGGTCTGTCGGTTTAATCTTGTATTCCCTCTCTCTCGTTGCGATTCCACTTCATACGTTATTAAAAGCTGTCAGCTGTGTCTCGTATACACACTTAGTAATTATATTCTGCTGGGTTCGGATGTCTTACAGTTGGCGTCATTTTATTCCCAGTATGTTCATCTCGAGATTGAAAATTACTGCACTTGTTTACGTTCTATCTCTTTTGTAGTGAGTAATATTAAGGTTAGGCGAATAGTGTTAGGTAAGAAGGCTAAGTCAATCAATGAGGTTGTGAAGTTACATCGGTGGAGATGGCTAGGATATTGTGTTGTGCATGTTGAGTTATCGCATTGCCTTTCTCGACACCGGGCAATGTTAGCCGACATGGGATTAGGCTGGAGAAAGTTAGAGGGAGTCAAGCCACCGCTATGACAGTTGGTTTGAGCCAACCGCCTCGGGAAATGTATACTCCTTGGTTGGGTTCCTTAGGATAATCAGACTTAAGACTATTGGTGATATAACTCAAAGTCGCTTTCAACGGCTTGCGCAGATGCGCATTCACCCCTATGTGGTCTCCCTTATCCAGTAAACTGTTATGTTTGTTTCCATGTTATTATCCTCTCTTCCTCACATTTTATTTCAATGCTTTTTTCCCTCTTCTCTGTCTCCCTTTGTGTGCTACATGGAGTGTAACTAATCGAAGTGCTGTACTTCTATTTCAAGTTCTACACTGGAACTCAGTCAGTCGGTCAGTCATTGAAAACTACTGGTTTTAAAAGAAGAATTGTTAGTGGAAATGTACTTTGGGAAAATTTAATCTTTTCTTATTTGGAATGTAGTATCTTGTGAAATTCTTACATGAAATAACAAACAGCCAATGGGTAACCACTATTTCTCGAAGATAGCACAAGTACTTGATTGGATGTATGCATGAGAAGGATGTGGATCTGTGTTTCTACTTGTGTAGACAATCAACTTCCAACCACTAGTTCCTGAACTCCAACGTTGCCCCATATACTGAGGTTTTGGCGTCTAGTTAGTATTGTGGTGAAAGCAGGCTGCTAGCCAAATTGGTAGACATTAATTGACGTCAATGTTTATGTCCCAAGAAAGCATGCATATGCTGCTGTTGCCGCGATGAGTTTGCTTGAGTAGATCTCTTGTAAGATTGAATCCATTTTAGTCGAGCATATCTGCTGTCACAATTTAGTGGGAGGGAAATTAAAGGTTCGCAAATGTATGTGACTTGCTTCTAGTAAGTCATAAGTGTCTGTCGTATTTTCATTTTATAAAGGCACAGAATAATTATGAATTTCATGCATGCAAGACACTTTATACACCTACCGTGCAGCCGTTTCTCTGTATTTCTTTCATGATCACCCTTTAGGAACGTCGTGCTATGGAAGCAGAAAATAGCCGATTACGCATGGCTGCTATACGCAAACGAAATGAAGAAATACACCAACTGGTAGCCTATGTGAAGAAAAGAGATAAACGTGTTTTAGCCGAGAAAGAACGTATTCAACGTGCAACTGAAGAGGCTAAAGTTCGTACTCAATCAATGGCTGTAAAGGCAAGACAGCGGTGAGTGTAAATGATGCATATTTGAATGTACTATCCTCTCTAAACATATATATGCATATTCGATCACGAATTTACTTCAGTCAGAATAACCATTGAAAACCATGGAGTACTAGACAGCTGTTTCGTCCTTGTTTAAGACTCTTTAGCAGCACGTACCTATGACTCCACCGCTGTGGATCGAAATTAGGACCTTCAGATTATTGTGAGGTGAGTCCTCTGACCATTTAACCACAAAGGATGGAATCCACTGCCCAGTCCATAAGTCCTAACTTTTGCTAATTAGTAAAGCATGTAGCATTACTGTCAACCAAAGTCAGTGGCGGGTATTTTTCCTCATATCCAACTTGGAAAATCCTGCTTTTCACTACATCTCACAAGAACTCATGAATTTTCTGGATTAGTGGAGTGATGACTAGTTTCTTCCCAAACATATGTCTCAAGTTGGGTTCAACGTAGGAGGTAAAATATAAATATCTAAAGAAAGATTGGTCATGCTGTACTCAGGCATGATGAGTGTCTTTATATGCAGTGATCAAATTCAGAGGTTCTTAACATGTTGCTGTGAACTTACAATATACCACAAGCCTTAGTTATCGATTCTTGTTTATTGATTGCATTCTATTTTTTCGTCAGTAGTCATCTGATTACATTTTACTAAATGAATCGACCAGCAATAACATCATAAGTTGATCACATGAGGTTGCTTTTTATATTTAGAAAGACAATGCCAAGTTGACATATGTAAAAAATTATATTTGTAAAATCTCATCGAGATTGAAATGAGTGATTCCAACGTTTCGTTCGGCAATATGGTCTGAACTTCTTCAGGTCGAATAAAGCAGCTCAATTTTCAGAAAGAAGACAAAGTAATAAGTTTGACGGGGTTGTTCAGCTAAACTCTAATCCTAAACTCCATAATTTTTAAAATACGTCTAATCATAAAATTCTAGATACTAACAGTTTGAACAGACATGAAGGTGTGATGTTAGCTGATGCATAGGAAATCCTGATTAATAAATAAAAATGGATATGTATCACTAATTAATAATACTTGGTCGAGATTCCCGACTGTCTATATGTTCTTATGGAGACGTTAAGAAATGTTTTACAACTATTTACCCACATACACTTGATTTTCCATTCTCCTCCCCCTGTTATATATTTCCCTAATGAGCACAGTTTCATCGATGTGAACGACTACTCACACTACTCCAAGACAGTCAATAATCCCTAGCAACTTCTTTGATGCTATGTCTCTACAGTGTTGATACCATTACGCTGTAGAGACTAGGCTATTTTTTTTACCGGCTGCCGCTGACCTCACAGGTCTTTGTGAAATCCAACAGTACATAAAATGTAGGATATCTGTCAAAGACGGCTTAGACTTAGGGAAAAAAAGCACCTAAGGAATAATTAAAATATTTCACTCGCCCTCATGAGCAGATTTCCCCTTATGACATGAACTACACCTATAATAGTATTCATCTCCAACAAGATTGTATTGCTTTAACATCATAGTATATCCACTAATACAGCTCTTAGTCACTCCAATTAATCCATTATTAACACAGTAGTTAAATGCTCGATCTTTGCGGAATTCGCTAATCAAATCTATATAAACGTAGGCATAATTTCAGCTTGGAATGACTTTCAGAAGCATCCGACGAATCTGAATGGTCCTTCAGGATCGGCTGTGGTTATGATACTTCAACTTCGCCCAATAGCCCACTGCAGACATTCATCAACTGTCGTCTTTGCTCGACTCCGAATAAATCGGGTGACGGACTAGAAAGGATAATGAGGCAACAAGAAACTTAAGCAGGCAGTGAACCAAACAAGAACGTATCGTGAAACAAATTTGCAGGAGGAAATAATGATGCTTTGAGGGGACATACTCTAAGGGGAACTCCAATTGACATGATATTACAAAACTCAAAAAGAACGCCAATCAAATGGGTTTGGCGTTGGAGGCCTACATGGGAAAAACCATCTCAAGGGGGAAGTCGAAGCTTTTGTGTAATAGCGGGTCATGTCGGAAGTGAAAATGAAGGACTGAGTGAAGTGTCGGTGTTCTGCTGATAGCCGATCCTCCACTATAACCACAAGAAAAATGAGTGACAAGGCTTTTTTAGATTAAAAAAGTATAAATCATTCCGTAACAAATGTCAACCTTAGTTGTGAACAATATACTCCACAATCCAATGTAACTACTCATCAGATTCGTGAATATAATACGTATGTGATTATGTTCTATGCAACCAGAGAAATGATGCTTTATGCGAAGGAAGTAATTTTGATCTTATAATTGTAAAGAACTTCACTAATACAGTGTAACTTTATCGAGTGGTTCAAATATTGAGATGCTGAGTTATGCCTGATTACGAAGAGCCCTTATCGCTTCATTGGTGATTTGTGTCGCATCTACTATAACGTGCACATTTAATACACTCTGTCACAGCTGTCGAACAATTTGTAAGGTACAATTTCAATGTTAATTCTTCGTTCGACGGTTCTTTTGTTGATCTGAATTAACTACTTTCAAATTAGTTAGTAGTGTCAGTGTGTGATGTAAATATTTGTAAGTTGTCCTGTTTTGAATAAAGCTAGTTACCCGGAATTTCATGTATTAGGCTATTAACTAATCTTATCGTTTGAGGGCTGATGATATTGCTCAGTTGCCTAGCATGAAGTAGGTGGGGTGGAACCCACATGGGTTGAAAATGGGGGTTGTTTTAGCCAATGTGCTACGTCTGTGTTCTTGAAAGTACATTAGATGACTCAATCACCAATATAATGGATTATCTTAAGTTCTGCCTCGACATATGCTGTCCCAAACAAACACTGTTCAAACGCCTCGACCGCTTCTCGTCTCCCCGTCTCAAACAACTTCGCAGGCAAAAAGAAATGTTATATAAATGCAAAGACAAGTTAGGACTTAAAAAGATTAATGCTCAAATCAAATCTGAAATCAAAAATCTTAATGCTATCTATAACCAAACACTTTTATCATGCAAATCTCCTAACAGCATGTGGAAACTTTTCAATGAAATTACTGGCAATAGTAAGCGATGTAATGTTTTTCCCTCTTGTGATGTTAATGCTCTTAATCTGTCTTTTTTACGCTCTCCTTCTACTATAACCACTTCTAACGTTACCAATCTTGTAGCTGATAACTTCCAGGACTTCAATACTCTCGATGTTTTGAAATGTCTTAAAACTCTTAAGCCCTCACATAGTCTTGGCCCTGATAGCATACCTGCATATGTTCTAAAACAATGTGCAGATGCTTTATGTTTTCCTCTAACTAATATCCTAAATGCTTCTTTCTCCGAAAACGTTGTACCTGTTCCATGGAAAGACATTAAAATAGTCCCTGTCCCTAAACCTGGAAATAGCAAGAACGTAAAGTTCAGACCCATCGCCATCACTTCCCCGTTTCTAAAGCTCATGGAAAAACTAGTACTTCTTAAACTCGAACCCTCCCTTAAAAGCTTCGAAGACCCCAAACAATTTGCCTACAGACAGGGTAGGAGTACTTTAGACGCTGCAGCCGTCTTACACAACAGTATTATCTCATCATTAGACAAAGGTGCCAAATATGTCCGCTGCACGTTTCTTGACTTTACTTCTGCTTTCGACTCTGTACCTAGAAGTCTCTTGCTAAATAAGCTCTCCATGACACAAACCGAGTCCTGGGTCACTAACTGGTTGCATTCCTACTTTTCAAACAGAATGCAGTACACCGTATACAAAGGCCAATCCTCCTCTGCTGTGCTCACAGAAGCTGGTGTCCCCCAAGGTGCTGTACTCTCCCCACTTCTCTTTTCTTTCTTTCTACATGACCTACCGTCTTCAAATGACATTAACTTTGTCAAATATGCTGATGACCTAACTGTATCTTTACCTGTCAAATGTCAAAGTGACTGCTCTAAACTAAATGGCTTCTTATCAGAAATTAGCCAATGGTCCAAGGAAAACGGTCTAACCTTAAACCCCTCCAAATGCCAAACAGTTAATTTCACCTTAGGCATAAATCTGACCTAAACAAACTGGTTAGCACTCACGAGGTGTGCAACATAGATGGCAGTGAAATAGAAACCAAGTCGGAAATTAAATACCTAGGCGTCACTCTATCTTCTGATCTTTCCTGGTCGTCTCATATCTTGACGATTTCCAAGAAAATATACCGTCTTACCTTCTACATCAAGAAGTTAAGACATTCTGGTGTAACCCAACCCTTACTCCTACAATTTGTTAACTCCCGTATTCTGCCTATTATTCTCTATTGCTCCCCCTTAGTCTTTCCTGGGCTATTGAAGAAAGACTATACCTTATTACGTAGGATGTTAAAGGTTGTCAGCAGGGTAAGCAGTTTGCCACTTAGCCAGCTTGTTAATATTCTGGTGGACAGGCATATGGACTCATGTGAAAAATGGGCGAAATCCATTTTATCTGACTCACAACACCCTCTACATTCACAACTCTCCCCATGTATCTCTTCAGGGAAAACAAGAAGCCTATATAGGAAACTATATGCCCGCACTAGTAAGTACAAAAACTCATCCATACCCTACCTAGCTCGTGTTCTGTGCGATAAAGAATGCATCAGGCATGAAACCTTTAACTTATTAAATAGTCAGTAGAACCAATGGATCTCGTCTTTCCAACTCACATCATTTATAGGTACAACGTTTTCTCTCTCTTTTTTTCTGTATTTATTTTTGTTATGTGCTGTTTTGTTTCTCTCTTCCTTGCAAACTCTACTTAAAACATTCTTGTTCGTTCTTTCACACTCTGTATACCTCGACCATTTTGCTATCGCTTACGCCAGTAAATATGCTAGTAGTATCTACTTTTCTAACACCTTCAAACACTCTAATTAAATTTTGGCTTTGCTACCGACATACTAATATGTTGTTGAGATAACTTTAATCTATGTAGAACTTTATTTATTGTTAATGTAAAAACTGGATGCAATATTGTAGTAAAATGCTGAGAATTCCATTCTGTATCACAAGTACTGATTTGGAATAAAGCTTATGTTATGTTATGTTGATGGAATGTGTAGTAATAGAGACCACCAACGTTTTTGAACCAAACTGGGTGCGAATTACCGTGCATAGTATTCCTTGATCAAGACTCGTTTGATAACTGTCATTGTTCTAGGGATTTGACTTTCAGCAGGTTCGGAGCTCGCCTAACCTCCTGTCATTTTTTCAGCCAGGTGTGTTTCCACTACTCCTTCCCCCCCCCCCCGACATAAATGGGTTCCAACTGCATTGAAGTGAGTAACATTTCATTTTCGCTCTTCATCTTCAACTGTCACTCGATCTAAAGTACCTTGTTATTCTTGTCAGAAGACTTGTGATAACTGTTTTTCCCACCCGTAACTTTAATAATTTCCCCTTGTTACGTTACTATTTGTGTATTGTTCAACTTCTATTTCCATGTAGAGAAGCAGCACAATTAGCTGAAGCATGGAATGATGAAATAGCATTCGGTGGGATTGCTTTTCAATGGTCTGAACAATTTGAGGCTGAATTAGCCCGTATGGAAGCTGAACTTGATGGTACAGTACAAGTTAGTTTAATCATTTCTGACCAATGGTCGTTTCTGATGCCAAAATTTTTGAAAACTGCTTTTTTATGTGGTGATTTGACGTTGAAATCATAATGCTCCGTTTTAATTGTCTTGTATTTTTGTGATTACTGTTTTGGTTTTTACTTAATTACTTGAGCTAATGTTAAGTTAATGCTTCTACTAATGCAAACGTCTGTCAACAGTTATCTTCGCTCCATACTGACGATTGAATGGTTGGCCAAGAAAGATTAGCAACAGGAAACCTTGGGAACAAAACAAACAAGAATCAATCACCTAAAAAATACGCTGAAGGAAACGGAGACGAATGGCTTGTGTAGTAGGCCTTCGAGTTGAACTCGAATGGAAAATGACGACTTGAGTGTGTAACTCAGGTTGACCTTGAGGAGATCCTGTGTACAGAAGACAAAAGCCAGTTGAAGCTGGCTGCAGGAAACAAGACTGAAAGAAAATGCGCTTTTGAAGCTTTATGTTCCGCTCGGAACTCGAATAATGCGAACAAAATCTAATAGTTATTTGGTTATGTCAGGTGACTACTGACAATCATTTCAGTAGCATATGAATACCAGAGAAGAATAATCAGTTGAGAGTTCGTTTGTCATCTTGGTTTTTATCTCCCAAAATGTAATGTTCAATAGTCTCACTGGAAGTAATATGCGTTCGTATAGTATTTACTTGTAGGTAATTAAACTCAGTATCCATTCTAGATACATTTTACTTCCTTAGTTGGCTTAAGCATTCGGCTTTCAGCTATTGGATCTCAGATTCCGATCTTGGCAAACCCAATTCGACCTGAACGGCTAGATGGTATTATCTACTTGAACTTTCCCTTATTATAGTATGCTTACATTTGTTTTCAAATCATACGAAAAACTATCAGGATATAAAAGAGAAAAGCGGGAAAGTTCACGGAAGACACTTCTTCAGTGATTTCACTCTCAAAACTGTACAAAGCAATTCATATACATAACCCCACCCCATAAGCCACCTGGTACAACTGAGGTTGGATAGACTTTTGTCTTCCTCTTCAAGTGCTCTCATGTGACCACACGTTCATAGCCTCTGTCAGATTGCTCCTATCCACTGGCTTCACGTAGCTGACGTTGCCCTCACAAAAGTGAAATTGAGAAGGCGAACTTATGACGCTTGCAACTTGACTGATGTACACACAGATCCACCTAAGAGGGCTGGGAAACCCTAATTCCAAGGGCTCTGGAATCTAACAGGATAGAATGGAATATAAACCTGAGAACGCAGCTCCACTGTTTTATGGATCAAGCTTAAAGTCAAAGGCTCTGGTGGCCCCTTGAGATTTCTAGGTGTTTCTGTTCAGACGCTTGGACAGTATCCAAGTCTTCACACAAATTTTAGGATTTTCTGTTACGCATCTCTTTGGTGTCCATAATGTACCAAGTTGGTGCTTTATTTTTTGTTAAATACTAAGATAATTTCAGTACATAAGTTGCAATTTTTATTCTTACTTACTTCATCATAGTAGTGAAGGTGAAATTTAAAGGATATCATTTTTTTTCAAGTATTGGTTTCGTAGCGATTTTGTTTGATTGGATGAAAGATTTCATCATGAGCTGACATCAGTTCTAGTGGGAAGCTGTGACCACTAGGGCAGAGCAAGTTGAAGATGAGGCAGTAACTCATCGAAGAAGTCATTGTGAATTGGTCGTAAATTGGCAGAAGTTAGAATTCATGGGCTGGGTATTGGATCTGGTCTCAGCGGCTCAACGGTCTACGAGGTCGCTTTGTAACCGGAAGGTCCTGGGTTCTAACTCCGGTGGGTGCGTACTGATGAAAAGTCTCAAGCTAGTCTGACGAAACAGCTGTCCAGTACTCCCAGGTTTTCCAATGGTTCTCTAACTGATGTCTGCTCATGATGGAATCCTCCATCCGATATCATTATTGTTATTAATGTATTATGAAAGTTAGCAGGTGTGATATGAGTTGAACAGTAATCACAGTGATCATAATAACAAAAACCAAAGTAATGCAGGATTAAGGATGCAGTTGTGTAATATGTAAAGTAGTTTATTCTTTATAAGGGAAAACAGGTGTAATTAGGATGTACAGTCATTATATTTCTTGACCTAAAGGCAGCATTCGACTCTGTCGATCGGGAAGTTCTCTGGAGATGCTTGGCTGTCAAGGGAATCCCGAGAAAATATATTGCACTGATTAAGGCACTCTATTCGTACTCATACAGCCAGGTGAGGGCTTACGGCGAGCTGTCATCTGAACTGATGACGACCAGTGGTGTCCGTCAAGGATGCCCATTATCTCCCTTTCTATTCAACTTCATCATAGATGTGTTAATGGACTTAACCCTAGGTGACTTCAGCGACTCAGGGATTGACTTGCTAGCTGGGAATAATCTCGTTGACTTGGAATATGCAGACGATATAGTCCTTCTAGGCGAAGACGCTGACAAAATGCAGAGTCTTCTAAACACCTTGAACAGCAATCTACGAATGTTTGGCATGCGATTCGCTCCCGCCAAATGCAAGATGATGTTACAGGACTGGACTACATCGACGCCTAGTTTAAAAATAGGAAGTGAAGTGGTAGAGCACGTTGACCGCTTCACTTATTTGGGAAGTACCATCAGCCCCAACGGGCTGATCTCTGACGAAATCTCAGCACGAATACAGGGGGCTCGTTTCGCATTTGCCAGTTTACGCCGACTCTGGCGTAGACGAGATGTTCGACTATCGACCAAAGGGCGGGTGTACTGCTCATCAGTCCGCTCCGTCCTCCTTTATGGTTGTGAGCGAGACCTGGCCACTGAGAGTGGAAGACATGAAAAGACTAGCTGTCTTTGATCATAGGTGCTTGCGTTCTATTTCCCGTGTAAAGTGGCATAATAAGGTGAGCAACATGGAGGTTAGGCGTAGAGTTCTAGGTAAACAGGGGAAATCAATCGACGAAGTCGTGAAGCTACAAAGACTGAGATGGTTAGGACATGTGTTACGTATGCCAAGTCATCGCCTCCCTCGACGAGCTATGTTAGCGGATATAGGGTCAGGCTGGAAAAAAGCTAGCGGCGGTCAAACAAAAACTTGGCATCAGTCAATGAAATCCACAACAGTTGGTCTTAGCCACGTAGGAAGGTGTAGACTTCCAGGCTGGGGTCCTCGGGACGGTAAAAATCTATGGTTGGAAACAATTGGTGACATGGCTCAAAATCGTTCTCAGTGGCGCAGATGCATCCACTCCCTGTGACTTATGACCTTCAATGAAATTGTTTTGTATTTCTTTATTACTCCTTTGTCTCACACCTCTGCTCACTGTTTCTATTATGCTTTTCTTGTACTTTCTTCTCTTGCTTCGCGTGCTACACGGAATGTGGCGACTTGAACTTCCGCACATTTGTGCAAAGTTCTATGTCGAAAACAGACAGAGACAGAATTAGGATGTACAGATGAACAAATTGAAATAATATTTTGAAATTGAGGATGAATACATTTGATGGGAATGAACGAAAAAACTGTTGAAAAAGGAACCAAACAAGAATTAATCAACGGTAAATGTGGAGACTGAACTAGCTTTCTCCTCAATGCAAATGACGAGAGTTGCTGCAATACCATGAAGTTAAGAGCACATTGTCTTCGGTAGATATCTGTTTACTTTGTAAATTGTCTTTGAATGATGAGTTAGTTGTTATTGTCGTGACAGATGCTGGCGAGGTGTCTTCTGGTTGAACCATTGTCGTTTGTTTTCATTCATTTATTCTGGTTAGTAATCTCTAAGACATTTGTTCTCCTTTCCGGACATTTGTGCAAAGTTCTATGTCGAAAACAGACAGACAGTTCTCCTTTTCGTAGTATGTCGTTGTTCAGGGTGTGGCAACTCAAAGTAGTAAAGGCATTCATCAACCCTGTGACAGGTCTTTAACATCTATGTTCCAATAATTCATGAACGATGTATTTCTTTGAGAATGAATCATGAAAGCATGGAAATGCACCTTTACCTGTCCGTTTAAAAGCAAACTCTCTTGCCAACGAAATTTATACAGCGCAAAGTAATTCCTTCACAATATCAGGATATATCAAGGCGAACAGAAAGAACGAGGATGAATAGAGGGATACAAACTAGGGTTTCCCATCACTTTAGCAATTTTCTAGACATGTAAAACATTGACAAACGTATTTACTTAGAATTCACTGACCTGGTGAAGATTCCTAATTCATCACGCAATAAATTTTGCACTGAGTTGACGTGTGTGGAACAGAATTCGAAGTCGACACTCATTTGCTCATCGTCAATTCCCTAAGCTCAATGGGCTACATTCTCTCATACCTGTTAAGCATTCATTGACTGCCTCCCGAAATGTTTTAACTAGTTATTGTATCGGGAGACAATAACCGCTATCCTAGCCGGTCTTTAAAATGACATATCCAAGTGTTATCTTTAAAGATTATGTGCCGCTGATTTATCGGTAGAAAATTAATAATAATATATAGCTTTATTCCAAACAGTATTTGTGGTACAGGTATGTAATTTGCAGCCTGCATTACAATATATTGCATCTAATTACCTCATAAATTTTATAAGATTTTAAAATCAAAAAGCAACGTCAAAAAAGATAAATAAAGAAAAAGAACAGCGTTGCGTTTACATTTTAAATAATCCACCACAGGATATGAAATATAAAATTAGTGTGTAGTAGAAGATGTTAACAACAATGTAATAGTAACGAGGAAAGGAAAACAAAACTAATGGGACCATTTGTTAGAGTGCCGCAGTAAGTTGATCGTGTCATACCTAACGGATTTCTCATCACATAACAGCTGTGCCAGATATGGTATTGTGAAGTTTTTGTACTTGGTAGTCCTAGCATATAGCCTCCTATAGCTGCTTCTAGTTCTACCAGACGAAATGCAAGGAGACAGCTGCGTATGGAGAGGATGCTCGGGGTCTGACAATATTGTATTCGCTAGTTTCTTACATGACATTATATGTCTATGCACAATAGTGTTAAGCAGTTGGTTTAACGATATCCCACTTGTGCCCTACTATCGGCTTTTAGTGCCCTTCTCAGGGAAGCAAAGCCTTTCTTAAGTAGTCGAGGAAAGATTAATGGGGAGCACAGTAAAGGCGGATGGGTAGAATACAAGAATTGACAAACTGAGAAAACAAAGACTGCTTTAGGCCAGATTGCCTAAATTTCCTAATGTAGAACGTTAAGTGAAATATGTTTCTAGTAACTAGAAAGATGCGGGAGGACCAGGAAAGATCGGTGGAAAAACTCAGCCCAAGATACTTGACATTCGGTGTATTTTCAACCCGCCAACCATGCCTCATGCGATCTGGGGTTCCGTCTCCGTTCGAGACACTCCTAAACCTCGTCAAAAAGGAATTGTTAGATGCCAAGCTTGCAACCTTACCCTGTAAGAATAAAACCACTGCTACTTAAGCTTCAAAGCTCAAGCCTGAAGCCTTATGTTCCTCTAGGAACACAGGGTAATGAAAACAAAACCAGAAAGACTAGAAAGGTAGTTATTCCTTCAACATTCGATACCGTGTAAGTGTATGTTGACGATGTTTTCCAGTGATGACAATGATTGACTGACTGGTTTCAATGTAGAACTTCGCAGAAATGTGCAGCAGTTCGAGTTACCACTCTCCCTCCTTGTAGCACACAAAGCAAGAGGAGAGAGTAAAGAGAGATTCATAAGAGATAAAAAAAACAGAAGAGTGAGGCAAAAATAATAGTAATATGAAAGAAAGATAGAATTTTATTGGATAGTATAAGTCACAAGGAGTGAATGACTGCTCCATCCATTGAAGACCATTTTTGAGCCATATCACCGGTTGTCTCTAGCCTTCATTGGATTTTACTGTCCCGAGGACCCCAACCAGTCAGGAAGTCTACACCTACCTACGACGCTGGCTGGCTCGCGTGAACTAACTGTTGTAGATTTCATTGACTGATGAAGCTATGTGATCCACTGGCTGAAAACCGCTTGCTTAAACCAATCAGCTATATCTCTGCCTTTATCAAATACCTTTTGATAAGGAAAGTTGTTTAAAACTTCCAGAATTTATCAACTAAAGACTAAGATTATAAATAGTCGTATTGTTTAGTGCTTATTTTGATTGTCCAAGAAGAGCTGTGATGCATGTTATACGATATCTTCCAAACGTCTGATTCTATTATGGAAAAATTATACATTGACACAAGCTCTTGACTTTCTGGAAGTGTGTCTTGGGTCTGAATCCCTCATTGCCTACTTCAGTTTCAGTGAGTGGGTAGTATCATTTGCCGTCACACTATAAGTGTAGTTCAGAGATGCGTACACTGGGGAACGTGTTCTGAATAACAGAATTGTAAATTGCATTGCAAACAAAATAAAGCGTATTCTAAAAAATATGTTAGTGGGTTATACTTAAGCTTTACTAACACCAGTAATGAATTCATTTATTTTAACGTTTACACTGTCTTCACTCCATTTGTAGAAGAACTCCAAGAGCAAACAATATTGTAATGATGGTGATGATGCACACGAACCTGAAGATGTCGATGAGAATGTCGGCGACTCTATAGACACCGCTGGTAGCGATAATGATGCGGAGTCAAACGAAATCAATGAATTGTATTGTGTAGCTTGTGATAAACTATTCGCTTCGTTAAAAGCTAAACAAAATCATGAATCCTCAAAAAAGCATAGAAAACAATTAGAACTCTTAAGGAAAGTGATTAGTGAAGAGGATAGTGTTCTGCAGGAACATTTAAATTCCGTAATAAAACTTGAAAATTGTCGTTTAAGTGATGATGACGATGCCGATGACTTGTCAACAAGTCAACAGCCTACAGTTAAACTGACAAAACGTGCTAAGAAAGCAGAACGTAAAAGGAAGAAAGAAGCCGAAGCAGAGAAGTCTTCAGTAGTCAATATAAATGAAGCAAGTCATACTGCCGGTGGCGAGACGGTGGAAGTGATTGACAGTACGGGTACTGAGTCTGTTGATAATGCTGACCACAGTGAATCAGGTAAGTGGATTGTATTTAAGATTTTTGATGTCTTTGTCTCCCTTGTGCTTGGTCATTTAGCTGTGAAACTTTTATTTACCTTCTGGAAAAAGTCTTCAATATGAAGTGAACTTATGTTAGATGATTGCAGGCAGTTAGCAGGAAACCCTAGATCTCAGAGTTGTTGGCACTAATCACCAAGGCCTTTCTGCAATCTTGAAAGAGTTCATGTGCCTTCTGAGATTCGAACCCGCGCCACTTCGATTGGACAGTGGGTTGGACTGTAGGACTAATACTTGAGTCCAACATTTCCTACCTATTTTTTATTTTTATTACAGCTTGATGCCACACTGTATTTTTGGTACAAGTATGGAATTTTCAGCATGTGATACCGGTAGTCCAAATTTTGCAGGCCGACCATAGATATCACGTGTGCGTTGGCAGGGGATCGAACCCCGGACCATGTGCATGGTCGGCGAGAGTCCTAACCGCTGTGCCACCGACGCCTCCTACCAGATGAAATATCTGTCATTTGTATTTAAACCATCAAGCAAATGATACTAAATTGCAAAGTACACTTGTGTACTAATCAGTGCAACACAGATACTTGATGGCTAGGTTTGAATCAGCGCTAACATTAGGGACCGGATGCCCTAACATCGGTTACACTGCAGTCCTACATGGGGTCGATTGTTAACCCGAATAGTGCAGGGATAATGTCTTTGACGGACTGAGTCACTCGGGTTTGTATATCTCACTGGGAACGAGTATCAGTTCCTTCAGAGTTGCAGGTGTGACAAATGTTAGTAAGTACGGGGCTGTCTACCGATCGCCTTCAACGATCTAATACATCATTTCACATGGTTGAGTCACGTAGTGCTGGCTGCTGACATTGTGCACCTGACTGATAGTGTTCAGATAGAGACACAATATCAAGGACTGCATGTATCATTAAATAGGTTTTGCTATTCTCTAGTGTGATCTATGAAAATATCCAATCTCTTATAGGATTTCATCATGAGCTGACATTGGTTAGAGAACCATTCGCAAATAATAAGATCTTAGGATTAAGTTCCTTGACACAAAGGGAGGGGGGCAAGACTCATCATCACCAACCTGCGACACTTCTAACTGCGAACATCAATTTTCGTGCACTTATACACATAAGTCATACGTAAAGGTAACTGTTTACTCGTCTGATGCGATATTTGCCCAAGTGGTAGAAAAAAATTTGAAGTCAAAACATCAGACGTTCAGCGGAGTACTTGAGGCTATCAAGTCATTCACTGTTAGTCATTGGACAGACAAAGACATGCCTGTTCAAGTAGGCTTTATAAACCCATTCTCTGTGTACAGAAGGATATGGTGATCGTTTTAAATACACCGTTGTAATATGATCCCACTTACTTACTGTTATTATCATTTTATTTCATCTCTCAATAATATTCTTATCTCAATTAAAACCATATTTTGACAGTGCTATTATCTTGACCAGCCTTATTATTATTATTACTGTTTTAGCTGTTGAGTTTGCTATTTCTAACATCTCCGAATTGCTCCTTTGAGAACTCGTTGTTCATTATAATGGTGTAACTGAGACGTAAGGTGCAATAAATAGAAGCTTCCCTGCATCTAAACTCATAACAGTATACAGCACCACTCCTTCTATATAATCCACTCAAAACTGAATAAATACCCTGCTGATGTCACCTCCAACAGCGTTTATGAATTTACGTGCACTTTTGGGAGCAAGTACATTGGAAGTAGAGATAGTAGGGCTTCTATTTGGTTTTCTGAACATATACCTAGAAACCTGTGTCTGAAAAGAAGCAAATATTCTCAGAGTGCAATTACCAGACATATTCAAGGGTTGGTTTGTAGGAATTTGATTGGTTACAGGATTTCATCATGAGCTGACATTGGTTAGAGAACCATTGGAAAACCTGGGAGTATTGAACAGCTGTTTCGTCCCAGTTTGGGACTCTTCAACACTATGAACTCACCGGGATTCAAACCCAGGGCCTTCTTGTTACAAGGCAGAAGTCAGAATTCACGGGCCACTGCATCGGGTCCCGCTAGCTTAATAGTAAACGAGCTTGCTTTGTAACCGGAAGGTCCCTTGGTTCGAACCCTGGTGGGTGTAAATTTAAGATCCTGTAGACAGAACTTTCTGCATTACTTTAGATGAAACAATAAGAATTACATTGAACGGTTTGAAAGTCTTCAAGTATTGGTTTTGTAGGGATTTTGTTTGATTGGTTGAAGGATTTCATCATAAGCTGACATCAGTTACAGAACCTTTGGAAAACCTGCAGGGCATACTAGACAGTTGTTTCGAACACAGAACCTTTTGGTTACTACGCGAGTTAGCTCGTAGACCATTACGCCACTCATTGAGACCGGATCAAATGGCCAGCCAATGAATTCTAACTTCTTGCAATTCATGAAATAGCACGAAAACTTCACAAAGTCTTCTTCGGTGAATTACTGGTCGCGTCATGTCATGAACTCGCAGAAGTTACAATTCATTGGCTTGAAAATCATCGTACCATAGCAGAAACATGTGATACATATATATATATATATATATATATATATATATATATTATGGACTGCAAATATTCATTACATTACCGCCATCATGATTCATACTATTCATACACTTCATTTCGTCTTAAAAAGGACTATCATGTAAGTATAATACATAACAGACAAATAGACACACTATACAATTGATGGATGGTGGCTAGCAGTGGAATCCAGGATGCGCATTTCGTCCTATTTGGGACTCGTCAGCTGGATGTACCTGCATTTCTCAGTGAGTGATGATGTTCCCACCGAGGCTCGAACCAGTACCCATAGTTTCAAACGCCAAAGCGTTATCCACTAGACCACTTGGGCCACGAGAGCCACCTCTTGTGCGACGGGTCATATTAATTATTGAATTGAATTTTTGATTTTCCCGTCGATTGATTGGACCGAAGTGCTCGGTCTCAGGTTGACATGTCGGCTTCTTGTGCAGATGCTTGTATACTAACTAAATGCCCAGACATCGTCGAAGCATCTGCACAAGAAGCCGACATGTCAACCTGAGACCGAGCACTTCGGTCCAATCAATCGACGGGAAAATCAAAAATTCAATTCAATAAATAGACACATTGACTAACTGACAAAAAGACCACACCAACAGATTCATTGTATAAACAAACAAACAAACGAAAAACTGTCCACAGTCATTAAAAGTACCTGCTATGAGTAACACAAAAAGTCTCTGCTTGCCATCATCAGCATAATCAACGTCGTCGTCATCGTCTAATCAACCGAAGATTGTCATTTTTTTCTTTAGCTTATGACATGGGGACAGAATGCCTAATTGACACACACACACCGATATGATGCAATAAATGTTCAGGCCACACGCATACACACGCAAAGATAAATGTTACCAATGCCAATGATAGAAAGGCAGCGAAAACCAATCTGAGTCTTCATCAGTACACACACGCCAAGGTTCGAACCCAGGACCTTCCGGTTACAAGGCGAGCTCGTAGACCCTAGTGGGTGCGTACTGATGAAGAGTTCCAAGCTAGACTGACGAAACAGCTGTCCAGTACTCCCTGCAGGTTTTCCAATGGTTCTCTAACCAATGTCAGCTCATCATGATATCCTGTAACCAATCGATCAAATCCCTACAAATCAACACTTGAATATGCAAACTCTTCATTTTTGATTCTTTCTTGTAGCACCACACTGTTTTCATCGTAAACTTTTTCTTCAGTTTATAAATAAAGTGAAGCATTTGTCTAATGCACTTGCCTGTTGTTTCTATATCTGAAATAATAATTGTATTAGTAGTAGTAGTAGTAGTAGTAGTAGTAGTCTAGCCTTACCTAATTACTCACTTTTCCTTGTAAACTTTCATTCATATATATGTACATAATTTCTTCCACATAATTATATCTTTGACCTTTTTAGCATAAGAAAATTTATTATAACAATAATTAATACTTTGTTTTTTTTCTTTTGTTTCAACATTTACCAAGTCTGTGGTAGGCTTTCTGTGTGTGTGTGTGTGTGTGCGTATTTTTGTGTTTTTCTCCTTCACTGTTCACTGTATGTGTATATATCTAAATCTCATATCATGTCTAACCGCGTATACTACTGATCATTAGTCCATGCTATTGTGACTCTAGTAATCACAATACCTTTCTATTTTGGAAAAATATGAGAAGGTTGTCTTACGTTCTATATGTTGTTCTTGTAGTGAATTGGAAAAGCGGCAGGGAGAGAAGGTTCTGGCGGGGGGTGAGCGTGGTTATTTGTTATTAGCTAATCTGAAACTTTTCATTCTCACATAATTGCTATGAAACTTGTCAAAATGTATTTTTTGCTGCCTTTTCTATCATTGGCATTGGTAACATTTATCTTTGTGTGTGTATGCGTGTGGCCTGAACATTTATTGCATCATATCGGTGTGTGTGTGTGTGTCAATTAGGCATTCTGTCCCCATGTCATAAGCTAAAGAAAAAAATGACAATCTTCGGTTGATTAGACGATGACGACGACGTTGATTATGCTGATGATGGCAAGCAGAGACTTTTTGTGTTACTCATAGCAGGTACTTTTAATGACTGTGGACAGTTTTTCGTTTGTTTGTTTGTTTATACAATGAATCTGTTGGTGTGGTCTTTTTGTCACTTAGTCAGTGTGTCTATTTGTCTGTTATGTATTATACTTACATGATAGTCCTTTTTAAGACGAAATGAAGTGTATGAATAGTATGAATCATGATGGCGGTAATGTCGTAATGAATATTTGCAGTCCATATATATATAAATCGGAAATACATTGTGATAAATAAACTACAGTGAAACGTTCTACAGGTCAAGTTGAAATAGGTGTATGGCTGGGTGCAAGGGGGGGTATGAGAGAGTAAAGAGGTCAGAATATAATGGATTACATTTCAGTTGCACTGTTGTAATAAACAACGAGTTCTCAAAGGAGCAACTTGGAAATGTTAGAAATGGCAAAGTCCAATAGCTATACTAGTAGTAATAATAAGGTTGGTCGAGATAATAGCACTATTGAGACGAAAATATTAATGAGAGAGCGAATAAAATAATGATAATCAATAACAGTTAGTAAGTGGGATCATGTTACAACGGTGTATTTAAAACGATCGCCATATCCTTCTGTACACAGAGACTGGGTTTATAAAGCCTACTTGAGCAGGCATGTCTTTGTCTGTCTAATGACCAACATTGAATGACTTGATAGCGTTAAGTACTGTTTGAAACTTCTGATGTCTTGACTTCAGATTTTTTTTCTACCACTTGGGCAGATATCCTATCAGACGAGTAAACAGTTACCTTTACGTATCACCTACGTATACAAATACACTCAAACTGATCACCACAGTTAGAAGTGTCAAAGATTGGTGATGATCAGCCTTTCCCCCCTCCCTTTGTGTCAAAGAACTTAATCCTAAGATCCTATTATTTTCGAAGACGCTCCGAATTGATAACCACCAAGCACAGATATTGACTTTAATTCCAAGGCGCACATGGATGACAGGAAATTGTATTCTTCAATTTCATACAATGATTCCCTTTTTATAAATTTGATCAAAGAAAGAAGAAACATTGGCGTAGAATAATCTGGATTCATTTGACTCCGTTGGTTCTCATCAGCTGCGAGTCAAGCTTGACTCTTTTAAGAGTTAATTTTTCTTGATCTTCTCAGTTCTGCTCACTGTATTACATCATCAACTTCTCATGTGCACCGAAAATTTTGATCTCTTGTCTAATTACGTAACTATTACTAATTCTCTTTTTTTACTACCCCAACAACACAACTGTTACTTAATTTTTTAAGAAACTTCTCTCTAACAAGATATATATATATGTATATATATATGTCGTAACACGCTAGATACCCTGAAAATCACAACGCCTTATTTCACTATGATGCTCTGGCAATATGCTTGCTAATGGACAAAGGTTTAAGTGTTGGTTTGTAGGGATTTGGTTGGTTACAAGATTTCATCATGAGCTGACATTGGTTAGAGAACCATTGGAAAACCTGCAGGGAGTACTGGACAGCTATTTCATCCTAGTTTGTGAATCATCGGCAGTACGCACCCACTGGAGTTCGAACCCAGGACCTTCCGGTTACAAGGCAAGCTCGTATACCATTCAGCCACTTGGGATCCCAATTGAATGGCCAGTGCATGAATTATAACTTTTACCAATTCGTGATTCAGTACGACCTTAACCAATGTCGTAGGTGGGACATCCATCCTCATACGTGACATCTGGATGGACGTCACTGGTCACGACTTCTCACTAGAACTCCAGTGGATGCTTACTGCCGATGATTCTCAAACTAGGATAAAACAGCTGTCCAGTATTCCCTGGTTTTTATTGGTTGTCTAGTTGATATCAATCCGTGATCAACTCGTAAAAACAAAACAAACCCTTACAAACCAAGCTATAGAAAATAACTTGTGAATGACATTGTATTGTATCTCCTGAAGCACATACCACAATTAGTAGTACTCTTACGAATAGCGCGTTTTTTTTTACTGTTTCGAATTCTGTCACATGTTCACGATAATTGTATTTTGTATTTGCTTAGATCTAGTTACCAAGATACCAATACTGAATAATCCAACCAGTCATCCTGATGACAATACACCTCTTCCAAATACCATTGTCAACCAATCGACAAAGACTAAAAAGTTGAAATCCACTTCTTCAAAAGTCAGCAGTACTACTATCTGTGATATATGCTCTGTAGAATTTGATTCAAGGAATTCACTTTTCAATCATCTTCGTGAATCTGGACATGCCAGATTGAAATCCACTGTCAATACTGTACAGAATTCAAATGATGAAAGTAGGAAGACAAAGTGTAAGGGAAAATCAAAGCATAAACATTGACTATATAATGATGCTGCATGTCTTTGTTGTAATTACTATTTCATTTTTGTCGGTGAGTGAATTTGTATATAATGATCACCCCTTATTACTGTGTTGTTGCGTTTTCCTCAATCGTTTTCTGATTATCATGGTGTAACTACAGAAGACAAGGGCCGGCAACAGATTCTTTTATTACGGAAATCAGCACGTGTTTATGTATATTTCATTTACATTATTAAAGCTTAATGAAGTAGACAAACGCAGTCTTTTGATTGGTTGTTTCGAGTTTTCTCGGAAAGTGGAGCCATCTATCTGCGAGTCATATTTGCCCACGTTAAGTCAGCTGTGATTGGTTGTTGAATCAGCCTTGTTCATATTTTGCTCACGGCCAATATTAGTGACCTAGACATTGACTTAGATTAATGTCTACCAATTGGCTAGCAGTCTGCTGTCACCACAGTGGGACTTGAATAATGTAATTCCTTCTAGGTAGGTTTTGTTACCTCCTGATACCAGCACTAGACGATAGTTTCACTACAGGGTTATACTTTTCGACTACATCTATCTAAATTTCATCAAGAAGTATAGTCTGGGTTAGGTTAATCCGTGTTGTCACCTAGTCATCTGATTGCGTTATGACATCTTGACAGGAATAGATTGAAATATCCACCAACAGAAGCAACGTGTGTTTATATAATGAAATTGCTTATCAAATTCGTGTTGATTTTGTCATTTCATGGAGGAGGGAGGTGTTGTAACCAGGTCAAATTCTGTTTTACTTTTTCATCATTCCTATTCAGACAGTTTGGATTCCACTTGATATGAAGTGCTTCTGATGATATTAGACGTTCTTAGATGTGATTTCTTAATTTTTTCTGAATGATGACTTCAATATTGTCAAAATCAATTTTGTGACTTAAAGATTCTGTATATAATTGTGTCTATAAAGTAAAATGTTTGGAGTGTGATGCGATATACATCGGACAAACATCTCGAGAAATCAAAATCAGAAGAAATGAACATCGTAGAGCATCGATTCAACCACCGAGAAATCCAGTTGAACTAGAAAAGCTTGTAAAAGTATCAGCCATAGGCCTGCACGCTTTAGAATCAGGCCACATAATTGATTTTTACAATATTGAAATAATCCAGAAAAACTTCAGAAATCACGTCTAAGAACGTCTAATATCAGAAACACTTCATATCAAATGGAATCCAAATTGTCTGAATAGGAATGATGGACTAAAACGGAATTTGACCCGGTTACAACACCTCCCTCCCCCATGAAGTGATAAAATCAACACAACTGTGATTAACAATTTCATTATGTAAACACACGTTGCTTATATAATTTACACACTTGTCAAATCCAACAATCTACACACACTTGATTTTGTTATCTTTACCAATTGTGCGTCGGTGGCACAGCGGTTAGGACGCTCGCCGACCATGCACATGGTCCGGGGTTCGAGCCCCGGCCGGCGCACACCTTTACCTCGCTAAGCCAGTAGTGAGACTGGTAAGGAGGAAAGGTTGGGCATAAGGCTAGCAACCCCATCCTGTAAAAAATCAACACTGCTGCGGAATCTTCAAGCCTATAGCTTGGAGCCCTATGTTCCACTGGGAACGTAAAGGAAAAAAAACCAATTGATCAGTTTGACAACGCGAAAGTGCCCGCATGCTGAGGAACGATGATTAAGTTGTTCTATATAAGCTGAGTGGATTTTGTAAATTTCGGTTTAATAATACTTTGGTAAGGCTATTAGCAGAAATAAATAGAGAAACATCAGTAAAACAATATCGTTTTGTTTTCCATTCAACGGGAAATATGAAAAACCTTTATTATAATGAATATATATATATAAACTACGACTAATAAATTCATCTTCACCATTTAGAATGATTTTGAGCCATTTCACTAACAACAGTCTCAAGCCATTGGATCTTAGCATTCGAAGTCTCTTCAACTATGCAGTCTATCCTTATCTGCATGGCAGGTGCATAGATTGACGCCAGCTTTTAATTTGACCAATCTAATTCAACATCATCTGAGATCGCTCTTCGAAGGTGTTGCACACATCTGGCGTCTAAGACTACCAGATTCTTCATATCTCCCATTTTCGCCTCTGTTGTTTCAGTCATAAAGTGTTGCACTGAGTATGTGGGCTGGTGATACCAGTTGACTACTCGTAGGTCGTTGATAGATAGAGCACTCTTTCAACTCATGATTTGCCGGTCGAAGACCTACCTAATCTGATGTGAAATACACCGCTTAACCTATATTCCCAGATTATGCATTTTCCTCTGCAGTTCTTCTTCAATCTGAGTAGCTTTTGCATCCTTAAACATCGTGGCGGTGGGGGCGGGGGAGGGAATTTCATGTCCATACACTTACTTTTGCTTTCATGGGAAGAAGACACACTGGTTGATTGGCTTTCCCAATGCTTGTCACTAGCCTACACCTTCCTCCCTCTCCTATTCTTGCTTACAATAAGTTTATTTTTTCTGCATTGTAAAGTTTCATTGGCATCTTGGTTGCTTTTTATGGAATGGGACTGTTAGTTCGACACTCAGCTTTCCCTACTTTGCAGGCTTAAGGTCGTCAAGCAAACCACCTAACAATCTACTGCTCACTTAACACACAGAAAGAAATAGAAATGGACCAGATGTAAGCTGAAGGAACGGTTGACTGACATTATGCGCCAAGTCACTGAATGTAAAGAGATGAGTTCGGTGTCTGGGGATGATATAGACCGGATCACGTGAAAAGAGATGAAAGCTTGTGAACAGCCGTAGACCTGGTTTAACATGATCACCAGAATCTGAGAAGATTAGAGATATGGGGTGAATACCAGCTACTGCAGCATGTCAGAAAAGACGCTGGTGACACAAGTGCCAAGTCTCTGAACTTTAGACAGGCAGTGAAATAACATTAATTCTCATATTAGTCATCGTAAAATAAAGTGATATTTCATTTATACCTGCATTAATATTAACAACCGCCTCCTGCTTTGCACAAGTAAATAGCCAATGTTCACAGTGATCTTGTCTGCTGAAGTCATTTTAATACTAGTTACCAGTCACAATTTAATTCTACTGTCACTACTCTATCCCTGGTGAAAGAATCTCACCTTCGGATGAAACACTTATCGAGCGCCTCTTGGTTTACAGCATTTCTGTGTCCATGAAAAAATCCACCATGACCTTAATCAAACTACATCGAATTTAACATTGAAATTTGAAAAGAAAATGCAATGAATATATCCAACTACTCAGGCGTATATTTCACAGGTTGCCCAGAGTTTTCTTTGGATGTCTGAGTATCACTTCAGTATATAATGATTAATAAAATAACAGTGTGATTCAGAATCATCTGGAAATGAATGCATTATTTAGACGTGACATGTGGCTATCGACCAAAGTGCGAGCGGACTGCTCAGCTATCCGCTCCGTCCTTCTTTAAGGCTGTGAGACCTGGCCATTGAAAGTGGAATACATGAAAAGATTAGCTGTCTTTGATCATACGTGCCTGAGCTCTATCTCCCCTGTGAAGTGGTATATTGAGGTTAGACATCAAGTGCTAGGTAAGGAGGGGAAATCAATCGATGTGACTGTGAAGTTACACTGATTGAGATGGTTAGGACATCTGTTACGCATGTCTAGTCATCGCCTTCCTCGATGATGGGCAATGTTAGCTGACATAGGGTCAGGCTGGAAAAGAACTAGCGGCGGTCAAACTAAAATATGGCTTAATCAGTCAATGAAATCCACAACAGTTAGTTTAAGCCACGTAGGAAGATGCAGACTTCCTGGTTGGGGTCCTCGGGACGGTAAAAATTGATGATTGGAAACAATTGGTGATATGGCTCAAAATCGTTCTCAATGGCTGGTGCAGATGCATCCACTCCTTGTGACTTATGATTTCCAATGAAACTATATTGTTCTTCGTTATTACTATTTCTTTGTCTCACACCTCTGTTTACTGTCTCTATTATGCATTTCTTCTACTTTCTTCTCTTGCTTTGTGTGGTACATGGAGTGTGGCGACTTGAACACTGGTGCAATGTTCTATGTCGAAAACAGACAGACAAAATGTTAACTGACATAGGATTTGTTCGGAAAAAACAGTTTGAAGTGGCGTCAAATGAAAATAATAGTGTCATTGCATGAAGTCTTGAACTGTTGTTGGTTTCAGTCAGTCACGTTGGGAGATGTAGATTGTTTCTCATTGGGAACGTTGACATAGTGGGAAGTGCTAGCCTGAGACTATTAGTGATATGGCTCAAAATCTTTCTCAACGGTATATATGTATTCACTTTTTGTGATATCCCTTATCTGAAAGCATAGAATTTAACGTTGCAAAACAGAATTGATTTAGAATGATAAGTGGAACGAGTGAAATAGTACAGGAGACAGTTCAGAGTGAGGATAATAATGATAATGGTAACGATTGACATCGAAAAGGAAGAGTATACGAATGGAATAAGCAAAACGAAAACAATTAGTTGGGACAAAATATGATTAGGGATTACAATACTTTAGTATGGAGAGGTTGAAACCACAAAAGCTGAAGGGGTTGAACGATTTTTTTTTCTGTATAAAGAGATCTCGCTTTCCTGTTTCGATAGCCGAAGCGGGTATATAGTGATTTCGGCAGATTACTTTTCGCCTTGTAGATGACTTTAAAGGTTGAGGCTATTGAGATAGGATGATTATTATCGACCAGATGTTCAGTGATCGAGCTTCTTATTTATTGCTCCTATTCCACCTCTTCTTAAGCACGCAGGATAATGTACTTGCACTCTCTTGGAGAAAATTCGAGTCGAACGACCGATATACCTAGCTCCACGCGAGCAGGTGAATTGAAGAACGCACATAGAATTGGTCAACTGCAGGATCTTGTCCTTCAGGTTATTGAACAGTTATGGTCGACTGGAAAAGGCTATTCTCAAAGATTCAGCAAGTAGGGAATGTTCTTTTAAAGGACTGTGAAATCCTTCTTTTAATGATATCGGAAGCTAGGTCACATGCCATTTTTACATGTTACAATTCTTTCCCTGGTGTATTTCTGTGCATTAGAATTCTTTTGAAATTCTATTTCTTCCTACCTTTATGTACAATGTATGAAGTTTAACTAAATGAACTAGTGTACTTCTGTGTGAAGTCCTATGGGGAGATTCACTAAATCAGTCTGTCAGACTTATTGAAGTGAATGAATGATTAAGGTTCTCCTAAACAAGGAGGGTAAATGTCTACTAGGTAAACAGGTTCACTAACTCAAGTACCAGAATTTCGGTCAGTGGGTCCCGCATCCGAATTCTGCCCCAACCTCGTTAGAATCGTCAGGTATCACACACACACACACACTTGTGATTCATAGTCTGGTATGTGAGAAAATGTGTTCCGGGTAAGTAATACTATCTGTCTGTTTTCGACATAGAACATTGCACCAGTGTTCAAGTCGCCACACTCCATGTACCACACAAAGCAAGAGAAGAAAGTAGAAGAAATGCATAGTAGAGACAGTAAACAGATGTGTGAGACAAAGAAATAGTAATAACGAAGAACAATATAGTTTCATTGGAAATCATAAGTCACAAGGAGTGGATGCATCTGCACCAGCCATTGAGAACGATTTTGAGCCATATCACCAATTGTTTCCAACCATCAATTTTTACCGTCCCGAGGACCCCAACCAGGAAGTCTGCATCTTCCTACGTGGCTTAAACTAACTGTTGTGGATTTCATTGACTGATTAAGCCATATTTTAGTTTGACCGCCGCTAGTTCTTTTCCAGCCTGACCCTATGTCAGCTAACATTGCCCATCATCGAGGAAGGCGATGACTAGACATGCGTAACAGATGTCCTAACCATCTCAATCAGTGTAACTTCACAGTCACATCGATTGATTTCCCCTCCTTACCTAGCACTTGATGTCTAACCTCAATATACCACTTCACAGGGGAGATAGAGCTCAGGCACGTATGATCAAAGACAGCTAATCTTTTCATGTATTCCACTTTCAATGGCCAGGTCTCACAGCCTTAAAGAAGGACGGAGCGGATAGCTGAGCAGTCCGCTCGTACTTTGGTCGATAGCCGGATATTACGTCTACGGCATAGTCGGCGTAAACTAGCAAATGCGAAACTAGCCCTCTGTATCCGTGGTGAGATTTCGTCACAGATCAACCCGTTGGAGCTGGTGGTTCTTCGCAAATAAGTGAAGCGGTTAACATGCTCTACCTCTTCACCTCCTATTTCTAAACTAGGAGTCAGTGTAGTCCAGTCCTGTTACATCATCTTGCATTTAGCGGGAGCGAATCGCATGCCAAACATTCGTAGATTTCTTGACATTAGGTAGGGTGGTGACCAATAAATGTGGCCAGACGATGGAAGAAGGATTGTGGGGATGAAATACAATGCACCGTTAATGAGTGTGAATCAACTACCTCTAATTTATTATATTTCGAATTGTCTAATTGCATCATTACGCCTACATGTTTCATCATTTGAGAGATGACATTTTGTTTTTGTTTTTTTGTTCATATTTTTGAAGTATGCCTAACGTGTTATGATTAGTTCGTTAATTAGTAGTGAGGTAAATAAATATAAGTGTTCCAAAAGCGCTTTGTAATGAAATATAACGTAAGATGACGACTACTACTAACTGGTTGGCGTATTCTGCACACACACTCCCTCTCTCTCTCTTTGTTCACAAATCATCTCTATGCACACACTGCCTTCTTCCCCAGCATTTCTATGCAATACAACTAGGTAATACATGATATAGGTGGTAAGTATGCGCGCTTACTCCTTCATAACCCTCCTTCTTGTTTTAATTGTTGTTTTTATTTGACTTTTAAACTGACAGTTAAAAATATCAAAATATGAAAATTTTAAACAAAAATAAAAAAAATGAATTTCTGTTTATACAACATTTGAAATAGCTTCTTTTTTTGGTTTTTCCACTTGTCGACCGATGGATGATTCATTCATACAAAATTTCTCATTATAATTTTACGGCAAATTTGCTCCCCAAGTAATTTGACAGTCTAGTTAGTGTATTTATTGGTGATAACATACACTAAATTTCAGTACAGTACAATGCAGAAAATAGTAGTCCACAGAGAATTAGAGTTTCTTTTCTCTTGCCAAACTGCCAATATTATTGGTGTTGTCATGTTGAGGTGTAGTCAGTCATCGTACGGAGGGAGTCGGTGGTGGAGGTCCTCCAGTTTAGTATTTCTGTTTCTACGTCATGCGATTACCAGAGTAGTAATGCTAGTGGCAAGTTATGAATCATTCTTATGGATCATTCTCATTAAGGAGAATTATAATGACGGTGAAATATAGAAATATATATACAATAGCGAACACTTCACAGGGTATATGTAATAGTGTATTGAAGGGTTAGCCAGCCGGTGGTTGAATGTGTATGTGTGTGTGTTGGATTGGGATAGTTTGTGATTTTATGTTTGTGTCATCTTTCAAATTAGTCAGAAAATATATTAGGAAAAATCTCCCATCTAACACGTAGGTCTATGCTAACCTAACCAGTTCTACCCTATTTCTGTTTGGCGATAGGCGTTAGGGTGATTGTAGCCATAGAAATTAGTAAGTAATGGACCACTGTTTATCCTTATACAAAGACAAAAAACCCCTCATTTTGATCTGCATACGATTTAAACATTTTTCAGAAATGTTAGTTATTTTATTAGGGTTTCGATTGGGCTTTAAGCCGTGAAGTTTCAGCAGCGTTTGTATTGTTTTAAGCAGGATAGAGTTTTTAGCCTCTCCTATACCTCTCCTGTTTTCTGGGCTTGCTGTCTACTGTCTAGGCGAGGTTGAAGAATGCATCCGTGGGCTAGGGATTGAACCCTGGATGACATGAGTGGTTGCGAACATTCTCCCCGTGAACCACCGGTTCACTTCTTATAGTAGATAGGAACATTTTTTAAAACAAGTAATTACTGTAGGATTGGTGTAGTGATTTCGCTGCTTATTTGCTTAGGTACTTGACTCTCGAGCTTTTGGGTACCGAGGGTTCGAGTCATACCCCACCTGGGTAGTTATCGACAATTTTCACACAAGTATTGCTCATACTTTTTCTCTTCCAGGAGACTGAGCATCAAAGGTTAATAAAGCAGATTTAATGAATTCATCAAACTTCGGTAGAACTCGTAAGCTGAATACTCTACATACACGGATATATATACTTTTGAATTTACATTGCGAGATGTCAGACTGATAAGCAAACAAACTACATTGAATTAGTCATGCAGAAAAACAGGTGCGAGTGTTTTCCAGGCCATGTTCAAATAAATAGAGGGAGAGAGATTATAAGAGATCAAAATTAAGATAAATTGCATTACGCTTCAATTACATCACTTAGATAAACAATTAGACATTAGAGAATATAACAAGAATTGCAAACAGATCAGTATCGATAGTAATGGTTATAATAATAATAGTGTTGAAGTGAGTTAAGATAATCTTACTGATAAAGCATAGTTTTAAATGAATCAAGAATAATAATAAGAAGAGGGAGAATAATAGTAATAACAAGTAGGGAATAATAAGTAAAACGTATTACCATGGTAGATTCAGAGTCACGACCATCTCCTTTTGAACAGAGAGACCTAGTTTATAAACTCGAATTCCACAAGCCTCTAAAATCGCAATCATCTTCTTGTTTCTTTGTCTGCTGACAATAGTGAATGACTTGACCGCGTCGATATCATGTCCGTAGTCCATAAGAAATTTTGTTAGTGGGGATTTTGGCACTTTGCACACAGCTGTTTTCAACCACTTTGGCAAATGCTCCATCATGCGAGTAGACAATCGCCTTTCTGTACGACCTATGTATTTGCTTCTACAAACACACTCAAATTGATATACACAGTTTGAAGTGTCGAAGATTGGCCAATCCTCTCATACTCTCTCTCTCCCTTTATCTATTTGAAAATGACCTGGAAAACATGTGCACCTGTCTTTCTGCATGACTAATTCAATCTAGTTTATTTCCTTATCAGTCTTATATCTCCCAATGTAATATATATATCCGTGTATGTAGAGTATTCAGCTGACGAGTTCTACCGAAATTTGATGAATTCATTAAATTCCGCTTTATTAACCCTTATCGCTTGTTTTAAATTCGTATCGGCAAATAAATGTTATCAAGACTAAGCATCAACGACAAGTATGACTGGGTTTTCATGTAAAGAATAATTTTAAATTTTTTTGCAATAAAGATTTTTAGGCACATGTACAGTACAATGAATCTAACATTCTTAGCTGTATTTAACAGAAATTTGTGGAACAATACAGAATTGCTGAGCTCGAATCTCAGTGGAAAGACTGGAGACGTAGGTGTTTATCCAAGTGCTGATAATTCCTAAATTAGAAGGAAACCTGTGCCTGGCAGACTGTCCATTGTCAACCAAATTTTGGTTCTTCTACACAGAACAATAATTCGACAGTAGAATGATAAATTCGCCCGTTAATACTGATACAACCATTAGTCTGACTAATCGTCAATAGTGCATAAAGTCTCGAGGCTTTTTTTATTCCTAATGCAGGAGGCGCTATTCTTCATGTTCGATTTATTGTCCATGAAGAAATAAAGCTGTATAGACTGTAGAAACCAGTGGTGACTTTGGATATTCTCCTATGAATTCCCTGGTGAGACACTGGCAAAACATTTCTATAACGATTTCGAAATATCTTATGAGTTTTATCGACTGATTGAGTTACGAGTGGAAAACAAAGCTTCAAGTGCATAATCTCATGTGCACCTGGTTCGCTGCTTTCAGGACTGCTCACAAGTGTTCATTTCCTCTTCATATAATCTCCTCTATGTCACCCTTGACAACTGAGCCCATCATTTCACATATGATCTCTACTTGACAACCTCGTCTGTGTAATGTCACTCCAACCAATATAGAAGCTCTAAGTGGACATCACCAGGAACCGCTAGACAGCTGTTTCATCCCTGTAGTTTGGGTAGTGGTAGTACGCACCCACTAGGTTTTGAACCCAGAACCTTCCGGTTACAAGGCAATCTACTAGTATACCATTCAACCACTCTGCGTCGGTGGTGCAGAGGTAGGATGCTTGCCAGCCATTCAGGTGGTCCGGGGTCCGGTTCCCGTTCGACGCACTACCAAACCCCATTAAGCCAGGTAAAGAGGGACGGTTGGGTGTTAGACTACCAATCCCACCCCGTAAAAATAAAACCACTGCTATCGAAGCTTCAAGACTCCAGCTCTAGCCCTATGTTCCACGGGGAACACAAATGAACAAAATAATAAATAAAATAGAGTAGACATTGATGTCAAAAATCCGGATGTTATTCCTTCTATTGAGTGTTGTAGATCTCCACACTGACTCCAGAGTAACGAACGCCTATCTGCTCTCTTGATCTTAACTGGCTTCGATATTCTCACCTTCGTTGCTTGCCTGTAGTTGAAACGATGCTGCCAAGATAAGTGGGAGAGATGATTCGCATTTTGGATTTCTCCCACCGGTTATGATTATTGTTTGCTGTCAGTCAGGTGCCTTCATCTCTTCTGCATATGTTCACCTGAAGTCCTGTACACACTGTATTAACACCGCATAATAGTCAAGTCACTATAGACCAATAAGTGCTATCGTGAAATGAATTTGTTGTTAGAAGTCATAACCGGTTGCATCTATGACATTCGAGTTTGAGGACAGTTACCTACATATGTCATGATGGTCGCTCTAGATCAGAAATACGACAGGACCTGGAAAGCATAAGTCACATACCGAGTGACTAGCTGTGGCACATAATCGCACACTACTGACAATTTCAAATCTAAGAGAAACATCTGAGTATTGCTGCATAATTTTCAAATTTCCCTCTCAATAATATCGATTTTTGAAAAAGATCTACTGTGAAAATCAATGGAATTAAATATGAACCAGTCATAATCCTCGCCGAATGTCTGTTGTTATTTAAACATAAAAGAGTCATCTATGTTTCTTTAAAATTCTAATCCAGAAATTAATACGGTCAGGTGGAGTTGGAGCATAAGTGATCTGATTTCAACGAGTCATTTCAGAGCCCAAGTTCAGTTCCATCCATTTCAGTCTGCATAACGAATTAGTATGATGATCCCTCGCTGAATAAGTGAATTTCACAGTCGGGTAGAAGGAAGATCTGTTTCAGGCATTGATGGGATACATTGATAATCCGACTTATTTGAGACTGCAGTGCTGTTGCGAGTATCTTGATAACGATTACAGTTTAGATTTTGCGTCATGAATTGACACTATGAAAGAACGAAGCAGCTATCGAGTGCTCCTTGATCTCTAACTGATGTTGCTTCGGTGAAATTAATCCAAATCGCAGAATCCGAAGATCTCTCATGTATCAGGCTAAAAACCGTACTTATCATGTGAGGGTTTGTCATAGTACCCATTTGACCATACTTAAATAGAGGGAGTGGGACTCCAACTGACGACCCATCGGCTGATAACTGAATGCCTAAAAGTCATTTAAATTCCTAAAAACCAAGCTTTAAAAATTAAAAAGGAATGTCCCAGAAATCGTGCTCTATTGATATGAATATACTTACAACTGCGATTTATGCCAATCGAGATCTGTGTTAGTAAGACGGATCTTTACTTAAAATTGTTTACAAAATGTGCATTAACAAAAATAAGAGTTTCGGCATTTTCGTTGCATATTCCATAGAAATAGGGATTATTAAAAAGGAACTTGCAGTACTGTAAAGTACTGTGATCACAAATTAAAAATACCAAATCCCCAAGTTCTATACACTTCTGAATTCAGAATGTATGCCATATTTACTATAAACCTAACTATAGGTCAAGTTGACTGCGCGGCCTA
This sequence comes from Trichobilharzia regenti, assembly GCA_944472135.2. Taxonomy (NCBI): domain Eukaryota; kingdom Metazoa; phylum Platyhelminthes; class Trematoda; order Strigeidida; family Schistosomatidae; genus Trichobilharzia; species Trichobilharzia regenti. The sequence goes on from OX235267.1 coordinate 27,103,205, forward strand.
TTTAATTTAAGCAGAGACCTCGCTAAACAAGTAATAAGACTGGTAAAGAGGCAAGGTTGAGCATGCAGCTAGCAACCCTATCCCGTAAAAGTAAACACCACTGCTAGAAAAAAACTTCAAGCCTCTGGCTTGAAGCCGTATGTTCCACTGGGAACGTAATGGAATAAAAAAAATAGTGCGTATTTATGAATAATGACTGATTAGAAAATGGCGGAAAAATTTTAAAATTGGAAACTTTCTTTTCGTGACGAAACGATATCGTTAAACAGTCATTGAACACCAATTAGCATTGGAACCGCATCTACTACGTTCTAGTCTGAGATTTCTCAACACCACCCAGCAAGAAGAAACAGTGTGACCTCTCTACATAATCTTAGAGTGGATATCATCTTACATAAAATTATATTAGGCGATTTCACTGAATCGATCTCTTCAAACAGTGGATGGCTTGAAAATATGAAGTTGCCTTTGGATGACAGAAAATTTAGATTTCATAAACTGATAAACATTTATCCACTACCAGGACTGAATTTTGACTGGATAAGTAAAGTGAACTATTTTGTGAGTTTCTTTGACAGCCCAGTTTGAGACGATTGCATTTCAAGGCAGTTCAAATCTTTATATACTTTGTCATCACAGGAAAGTTTACACCTTCTCTCAAGCAGCATCTTGGCTATTTCTGTTTTGAAAAATATAACAGGACTGAAAGAAATGCTATTAAAATTGAGAAGAATGCTTGTATTCACTTAGCTCACCTTCAAATCGGATGATCTATAGAACTGTACAAATAAGAGTTACAACTTATCTGACAGCTGGACTTGTTCCTGTTTACACCACTAGTCGTACTCTTTGTTTATTGAGAGTGAATAATCGCCCATCTGAAGTCACCTCCAACATTATTATAATAAAGGTGTAAATGTATAGTCATTATCTAATTTCAAGCATCAAGAAATCTCCTGGGTACCATGTGAATGAATGATGCGTAAATCAAGATAGTTATTGATTTGCCGGCGAACGTTCGCCATCTCAGTTTTATAGATTATATATCAGTGAGAGATTGATGATCGCGTAATCAAGTGTTGCTGATATCCTCCGAAATAAATGAAGATTGGAAGATAAATATATCTACATAAGTGAAGCGTTCTTCAAGATACTTCTGAAGGCATCGTTTGTTAGAACACCAAATTGTTAATCCCCTCGTTTTCTGTAAACAGTCATTATTCGAAATTCGTTCCTTTGCATTCACAGTGTAACTTAAGTCTCCAGGCTCTGAAGTTACATTAGGGTTAATGTTGCTTTTTTTTAGCTGGTAGGGTTGCCCACCTCTTGTTCAATCTTCCCTTTTTTCTGGAGTTACTGTCGGCTGGTAAACTAGGTGGTTTAAGATAATGTCGATCTGACTAGCATACAAGCACTGATCTGAATCAATCAGTAGGATAAAAGTTTAGGTAATTGGATTTAGGAATGCCTCGATCTGGAATCGAATCCCCTACAATTTGTGTGGTTGGCGAGCAATCTATGACTAAAATAACAACGTACTTGTTGGGATATTATAAGACTAATATCTTTGGTGGACAGACCTGGAGCAGGGTGAAAAAATTGTCAGAAAACCGAAGGCAATGGAGGTGCGCAGCTGAAGCCCTATGTTCCTCTAGGAACTAAAGGATACAATAATAATATCTTTGGTATTAGATGGTTGAAGGTAATCGGCAGGAAGCCTTGGACCTAGGTTTCGTGCTAGTTGGCACTCACAAATCATCAAAGCGTATCTGCAACCTTGAAGGAACTCTTGTCCCTTCTGAGGTTCGAACCCGCGTCACCCAGTGCTGCAGTCAGAGACGTTACTATTGAGCTGTTCAGGCTCCCGAATGACCTCATGTAGGACTGTAGTGGGTATTTTCGATTGTACACTAGTCAGTAGCTAGTGTAATGTGTCTAGTCCTATCTTCAGTGCAGACTGAATTCTATCAGTCAGGTTTGCAATGTGCCCACCATTCTAGGTAGCTTGCCATCACAGTGCACATTGGTTTGATGATATTAGATAGTTGGAGGCGATCGGCAGGAAGCCTTCGACCTAGGTTTCGTGCTAGTTGGCGCTCGTCAGCAAAGCGTATCTGCAACCCTGAAGGTCCTAGGTCCAAGGCTTCCTGCCGATTCCCTCCAACCATCTAATACCAACATTTCCCAGTGCACGGTAATGGCGAGTCAGCTAGCATGTTGGCCACATTGCAAGCTTGACTGATAGAATTAAGTCTTCACCGAAGATACGACTGGACACATTACACTGGTTACTGACTAGTGTGCAATCAAAAATAACTAATATCTTTTACGTCTACAAGCATATAGGAAAATTTGATTAATGTTCAGAGGTTTTTTTGCTTCATGGTTGTTTTGGTGAAATGAAATTACTACAAGACCGTACTTTGAAACCCATAAACTTCATATGGTGATAGCCGAAGTTGAGTAAGAGGAGGAGGGGTTGTGAAGCATACCGAAGTAGAACAGCTATAATAACGAATGTAAGAAACACCCACTGGAATAGTGCTTTTATATGCTTCAGAAACTTATGGTGAGTGAGATCTAAACCATTTGCAACAGGCTACTGTAGACTTTTTATGACAACAACAGTCACCTCTGCATACTGAAAATCAACTGGTCTGCCAGAAAGGATTATCAACAAAGAACTCTGGTAGACAACAGACGAATCAATAATCTATTGCTCACCGAATATGCCGAAGGGAATGGAGATGGGTTGGATATATGCTGAGAAGACCATTGAGTGACATCACACATCAGAGCGCCTATTGAAAAACAAATGGTGACTGACGAATTACAGCACTGGAAGGTGTGACATGGAAGAGAAGTAAACGCTTGTGTGTAGTTGTGGATCCAGTTGTAATTGACAGAATGACATTATGTGTCACTGATTAATAAAACCAGAGTTGAAAAGAATGGAAGAAAAAAATACCTACAAACGGTCTTCAAAAAGAATGTTTATCCACATAATTTCATCAAAAAGTGGTAAAAATCGAATCACAACACCAACAAAGGACCATCATCAAAAACCACAAGAAAATTCATCCTACCATACATGAGAAATATCTCTGAAACTGTTTGATGTAGATATAGCACACAAGCCATTCAAATCACTCAATTGGACATTGTGCAACCCGAAAGATCCAACAGAAAAAGGGGGATAAAATTAATACCATTTGCAAAATAAATTGTATGAACTGTAACAGGCATTACATCGGCCAAGGTGGGCATCCTCTTCGAATTAGAATCCAAGAACACAAATCAACCGTGAAAAGACACGATATATGCTCTTTTATTTCAATGCACATACACAATTATGGACTTCAATTTGATTGGGATAATGTCGAAATCCTAGACAGAGGAAACACCAAAAGTACAGTCAGGGAAATTCCTAGAAGCCTGGAACTCAAACGAATATGCGATTAACAAACACGTTAATATAGACCAAACATACCAACTAATAAAAAGTAAATCATATGACCAAAAAGTTTAAAATCCAAGTCCATAGAAAATCGTCAATACATATGTAAAGATGGTCGGTCACCAGGAGACGCAGTTCTATCACTCATAAAAAAATTTCAATCATTTCACTTTATGCTAAATATTACACTGAAGAGGGTTGTTGTCCAGAAGGATGACGAAAGCTCCGCAACTAAACCAACCAGCTCAGAGAACACTATGAATCGCAAAACCATGCTGTTTTTGCTACTTCTACTACGAATGCATCGGGTCAGACTATAAGTCTATTCACACAGTGGTTTATCAACGCAGTTGGTTATCTATCTTCACATACTGAATGATTATTTCAGCTTGCATTCTATTTTTAACGACCATAATGCATCCTTAATAAATGCTTCATGTTTATATATATGAATAATTAATGTGAATGATAATATTGTCTACTGCACTTATTATTAATAAAAATAACAATCAAATTGTAAACGCTTAAAGTGCACTTAAATTACAATTCCCTATAGTCTATGATCATTATTTTGCTTTTTCAAGTCATTCCAATTATTATTTCATTAGATACTGTATTTTCCAGTAAAGAATTATACGGAAGAATTCATTACTTACTTGCTCGATTTGCATTTCACACTAATCCTTCAATGTAGATATCATTGCAGAAACTACCAGTTAAAAAATGATGAGAAACCTAGAAAAGCATTAGACAAACTTATCGTTCTATTATTAGAGTTTTCAACAGTACACACCCATGACCCCACTGGGGATCGAACCCTAGACCTTCAGGTTTCAACACCAAGCTCGTTAACTATCCTGTCACTTTATGGCCACCTGATAAATATTCTGGAGCTATACTTAGACGTCGTCTACTTACAAGGGGTCTACCAGGTCAAGGTTAGGTGGATGCTTGCCAATAGCACTGATTCGTGGCAGTGCTAATATCACGAATTGATAGAAGTTAGAATTCGTGGATCACTGAATTCCCTTCAGAGTAGAGTGTTTGGTCTATGAGCTTGACCAAGTAGCCTGAAAATCCTGAGTTCGATCTGCAGTAGTATTTTCGGGTATGCACTGATGAGACCTTTCGAACTGGGTTGAAACGGCTGTCAGGTTCTCCTTGGTTTTCAATGACCGCTGAATGATCTTGATTTGTGATGGAGTTTTCGATGAGGTTAATGCAAACCCGTACAAAAAACTCATAATCTAATATTTTTTTTCCAGCATTTCAGTAGTTTCAAATACGTTTTAACTTACGTAGATACGCACACACACACATACACATAGGAAGATTTTAGCCATGTATCAAACCAGTCTACTGTACTACTTTCTATAGTATGTTTGATAATCCATGAAAAATTTCTGCATTAAGCTTTTAACCCTGAGCGCGCTTTTCGACTATTACGCTACATTTTGGTCATAAATAAAATCTCTTATTACTCTAAAATTTTATGCAAAGTGTTTGCGGAAATTATCACAATTATTAACCTTTCGAACACTGAATCCAAAAAATACAATCTTATTGACAGATAATACACATAACTCACTGTTTGGATTTGTGGAATTTTTAAACATAAACACATCTATAATTGTATATATTGTTGGATTTATATGTTCAAGTTGCTCCAAGTCAGTGAGTTTATGGTTAAGATATCATTTTAGTTAACTGTACTGAACTATATTGCATGTTGTCTTATTGTATAGTTGTCGTCGCTTTTTGCCCTTTTTTCTGTGAACTGTTTCCTTTGTTGATGTTGTTCTCATTGTTTGTCCGTTATTTTCTGATTTTGAGGGGAGCAACCCAAAAAGTTGCTTCTCTCTAAACTTTTACTTAATGTAATCATTCTTTTCTCAGGCGTGAGGCTAGCAACCCCACCCTGTAAACAAAAATTGCTACAGAAACTTCAGTATGTTGAACCTCCTTGCACCAAAAGAAAAAGTCTGTGTAGGAACATGGAACGTCCGAACTATGTACGAGACTGGAAAGCTGCCCAGATCGCCAACGAGATGAAAAGATACGGAATACAAGTGCTGGGAATATGTGAGAGCAGATGGAATGGGAGTGGACTCACCAAATTGTCAACAGGTGAGTCAGTGATCTACTCCGGTCACCCAGAAGATAACCACACGCACACCGAGGGCGTGGCTATCATGATGTCACCAACGGCAACGAAAGCCCTGATACAATGGGAGGCGATTTCGTCCAGGATAATGACCGCCAGGTTCAACTCCAAAGGAAGGAAAGTGTCAATCATACAATGTTATGCACCCACAAACAACGCAGACCTCGAGAAGAAAGAAGAATTCTACAGGCAACTACAGGCAACAATGGACAATACTCCAGCTGGCGACATGAAAATACTAATGGGAGACATGAACGCCAAACTGGGACCAGACAATACGGGAAGGGAACTCATCATGGGTAGAGAAGCTCTAGGAGAAATGAATGAAAACGGAGAACTCTTCGCCGACTTCTGCGCCTTCAACGAACTGGTGATTGGTGGCAGTGTATACAAGCACAAAGATATCCACAAGGCTACATGGGTGTCACCAGACGGGCAAACCAAAAACCAAATCGACTTCATCTCAATCTCAAGGAAGTGGAGGCGCAGCCTACTGGACACAAAAGCAAGAAGAGGAGCAGACGTTGGCTCAGACCACTATCTCGTACAAGGGACAATCCAAATCAAATTAAAAGCTTTCAGGGAATCAGGAGCTGCAGATAGACCACAAGCCAAGTTCAACACTCAAAAGCTGAAGGACCAGGCTACAAAGGACATCTTCATTGCAAGCATAAAGGACAAAGCCGAGACACAAATCAACACTAGCGAAGAGGTCGGCGTTGAAAAGCACTGGAACAACTTGAAAACGGTGTGGAGCCAAACCTGCATAGAAATTCTAGGCAGAAAAAAGAGACAGGACAAACAGTGGCTCACTACGGACACTTGGAAACTAATAGAAGAGAGAAGGACAGTGAAGCAAAAGATTATCCAGTGCACGGACGAGCAACAAAAACAGGAGCTGAATGCAAGCTACAATACACTGAACAAAAGAGTGAAGAAAAGTGCCAGGGAAGACAAAAGAAAATATTATGAAACCATGGCAAACGAAGCAGAACAAGCTGCAGGCAAAGGAGACCTCGCCACACTCTACCAAACAACTAGGAACCTTTCGGGCAAACGTTCGACACAGATTAAGCCAATAAAGGACGACAATGGAAAGTCAATCACCAAAGAGGTGGAACAGAGAAAGCACTGGGTTGAACACTTCAAAAGACTTCTAAATCGTCCGCCACCTACAACACGTCCAGCAATACCAACAACGGAAGCAGAACTACCAGTGAACACTGACCCCCCGACGAAATCAGAAGTCCTGAATGCAATCAAGATGCTTAAAACTGGGAAAACACCGGGACCAGATGGAATCCCAGCAGAGGCTTTGAAAATAGACCCAGAGACAACAGCGGACTTGATGACACCACTACTGGAGAAGGTGTGGAAAGAGGGCAAAGTACCCGAGGATTGGAAGAACAGTTACTTATTCAAACTTCCAAAGAAAGGAGACTTAAGTCAATGTAAAAACTGGCGTGGAATTATGCTTCTGTCCATTCCAAGCAAGATACTAAGTCGCATCATCCTGGAGAGAATCAAACAAGCCCTAGATGAAAAACTTCGTCCGGAACAGGCTGGATTCAGGAGAAACAAATCATGTATTGATCAAATCGCCACTCTACGGATCATCATTGAACAAAGCTTGGAATGGCAGTCACCTCTCTATCTCAACTTCATCGACTTTGAAAAGGCCTTCGACAGCGTCGATCGAGAGGTCATTTGGAAACTACTTCGCTACTACGGGGTCCCATCGACAATTATACACCTCATCCAACAGTTATACGACAATGCTGCATGCCAAGTAATCCACAACGGGAAACTTACGGAAGCCTTCGAAGTGAGGACGGGAGTGAGGCAAGGCTGTCTACTATCACCAATGATCTTCCTGATTGCAATTGATTGGATAATGCGACAGACAACGGCAACCAACGAGGGAACAGGCATAAAATGGACTGACACAAAAGACTTGGAGGATCTGGATTTCGCCGATGATATATGTCTGATTTCCCATAAACTGGAAGATATGCAAATGAAAAGTAACAAGTTGGCAGAAGAAGCATCAAAGATAGGACTTCACGTGAACATAGATAAAACAGAGATGATGAAGATTCCTTGCCAACATCAACAGCAACAACAGACCACAATAAGCATAAATGGGAAGAACCTGAAAGAAACAACCTCCTTCACCTACCTGGGAAGCATCGTCTCAACTACAGGCGGAACTGACGAGGACATCAAAGCCAGAATCGGAAAAGCAAGACAAGCTTTCATTACTCTCAAATCTGTGTGGAGGTCAACAGCAATCAGCATCAAAAATAAGATCCGGATTTTCAACTCCAATGTGAAGTCAGTGCTACTATACGGATCAGAGACTTGGCGAGTCATAAAGAGCATCTCAAACAAACTTCAAACCTTCATTAACAACTGTCTCCGCTCAATACTCAAGATCAGATGGCCAGAAAAGATCAGCAACAGGGATCTCTGGGAGCGAACCAATCAGGAACCGATTGTGAAACAAATAGGCAGAAAGAAATGGAGATGGATTGGCCATACGCTGAGGAAACCATCAAGTGACATCACTAGACAAGCCCTCGAGTGGAACCCGAAAGGGAGGCGGCGAGTTGGTCGTCCAAGGGTGACTTGGAGGAGGTCATGTGAAGAGGAGATGAAAGCATGTGGGCAGACCTGGAGCAGGGTGAAAAAGTTGTCAGAAAACCGAAGTCAATGGAGGTGCGCAGCTGAAGCCCTATGTTCCTCTAGGAACTAAAGGATACAATAATATAATAATAAATAATAAGCTTTCAAAGAAATTCATTCAAAGCAACTTGGGATGAAGCACGTTTTAGAAATTATTAGGCGACATGTCATGCGAACGTCTACTAGTTTTAATGCATAATTATGGAAATATATTGTCAAATGGTTGATCGGCAGTGCTTACTACGTAAAAGGAAGCTTTTGAATTCGATCACTGAAAAGATTGTGCATATGTAGTAGGTCGGGGGTAGTCAGATTGTCAGAACATAAGAATTTAGCTAAGGGAAGAATGGTTGACCCTGAAAAGATAAGTAATTTAGAAAAAAAGTTCAGCTATTGCACTTCACCCATTAACACACAACCACACAATAGGTTGGGAGAGGGTTAAAATTCTAAAAAGTAATCTAGATAGGTGGAGAGGGAGGTTGATTAGTAAATTCTGGTTCATCGAGTCTTCACCCAACACATGCAACAGAAATGACTCAATACAAATACCAGAAATATGGAAGATATTATTACTGCCGGTCAAATCAGAAGAGGATAATAAATAATCTTAAAATTCTATTTCAATTCAAACAAATCAAAACATTCTAACAAGTAACTTATTATGACTATAAAAACATTCGTCTTATTTCACATCTGATTGTAATTGATCAATAATACTCATATTATTATTTCTGAATGTACATTATTCCATATTGATTTTTAATCCAGTGTCCAGTCAATTCCACACATGTATATAAACGAAGGAAAACTGTTGTGTGATCTCATGGATACATACATATGAGCTAAAAGCGACTTCAGGAAACACACTTGAATAGTGATATCTTGCTAAAGCACTACGTTCCACTCAGAACCTGAGTGAGAAATAACCAGAATTAATAATAACAGCTGACGCTACAAAAGAGTATTCCTTCTTGTCACTTCTAGACAAGATCACCTTAATTCAAATGTTTACATGTAAATAGTTATTTAAATTAGAGATATATTGTTGTATACATCTGATATACACTATTTCCTCGAGGAATTGATTGACGAAGAACTGCGTAATCTCCGAGGAACCCTGATGAAAAATGGTTTTTCGCCCAGGTTCATAGACAAGAATCTCAAGTCAAAGAAGGCTTTCGAATAAGTCCAATTCCTCCTGAAGAAGATACTTCTGCCTAATATAGAATTCAAAGCTGACAATGAAGCAGGAATCCTTTGTAAACGCCTCTGTAAATCTCTGAGGAAGACATACTTCGCCATAAGCCTACGACTGACATTTTCCCGCAAGAAAATGTTCAGCCTATTATGTTCTCGTCGCTAAATTGTTGTTATGTACTGGTCGAGAATTTAATAGTCTTGACGCAAGAAAGACGGAAATCAGAAGACCACTAGGTTTGCGATGATACTTCTATTTTCCAAACACAAGGAGAGTCAAATGTATCACACAATAGTGTGAGAGCAAAATATATATGAATGTCCAAACAAGTGTGTGAACAAATCAATAGACAGTCTTAACATGATTGGCTAATTATAATGGAGTATCGATCCATATATACATAGCGAAATATAATAGACTGTCAAACAAACACATATATTATATATAATATAAGGGGGATATACATTGTTAAAGGAGACAGGTTCATCAAAGTGAAATGGTCACAGACTAAGAGAGCAACAGAAAGAGAGACCATCATATATATATATATGAATACATATCACAGCCATAACGCGAAAGACAAGCTGTCGCATTGGGCCACTTCAACGTCCATATACCAGTTTACTTGCTCTTTTGGAGCTGAGTACATCAGCCGTACCATGCGCCAACTTGAGAAACGCGCTCGTGAACACTATCCAGCCTGGCTAGTAAAAGGAGAACAAAAACGTGTATGTAGTTCGGTGACAGAACATCTGGTCAATTTAGGACATTCAACGCCATTCGAAAAATCCTTCAAAATAATATACAATATTCGATCAAACCTATCAAAGGGAGTAAAATTAGGACATCTGGGCATAGCCGAGGCACCAGCTACCGAAAAGCTCAAACCCACGCTATGTATCCAAACGAAATACGTCCAACCCCTGTCCCTGCCATGGTCATCATAAACAGGTAATTTTTTAGTAATGATCATCCCATCGCCTTTCTTATCTAAACTTCCTGTTTATTCTTGTTATTTTAAGTTTTTCCTAGTCCCTATTTACACTACCATATTTTCATATCCGAACTTCCTATCTATTTTGTCATTTTATTATTTCTACATATTTAATTGTGATGGACTGGATTATGCATCAGAGAGTGGGAAACGAGAAGACAGGGATATCTTGGACCGACGTGAAGAACCTAGAAGATCTGGATTTCGCGCGTGGATGATTTATGCTTCATGTCACCGTCACAAAATCTAAGACTTACAAGCGAAAACCGACAAACTGGTCGAAGAAGCAGCAAAGACAGGACTCCAGGTAAACACAGACAAGACGAAAGTTATGAAAATAACTAGTCAACAACAACAGCAACATCCAGCGCCAGTCACCATCAACAGGAGGGATTTGAAAGAAATTACTTCATTCACTTCACTTATCTAGGGAGCATTGTCTCAACTACAGGCTATCGGAACGGACGAGGATGTCAAATCGAGCGAGAATCAGGAAGGCCAGAAACACATCTATTCATCAACCTGAAACCAATTTGGAAATCTACGTCACTCAGCCAGCATCAACAACGAAATTCGGTCGTATTTTCAATAAAAACAACGTCAAGTCAGTTCTACTATACAGATCAGAAACTCGGTGAGTGGGTCACAAAGAATATTTCCAACAGCCTGTTGCAGACATTTATCAACAACTATCTTCGCTCTATACTTTAGACCAGATGGCCAGGCCGGAAAGAATCACCAACAAGAAACCAAACTATGGGAACAAACAAAAAACGAGAACCAATCGCCAACCATCAAATATGCGGGAGAAAGTGGAGATGGATTAGACACTCACTCGCTGAGGAGACCGCTGGGTGAAGTCGCGCGCGCCAGGCCATTGCTCGAGTGGAACCGAAAGGGAAGCGGCGAGTGGATCGTCAGTGCAAGGGTGACATGGAGGAGATCGTGTGAAGAGGAGTTGAAAGAGTATGGACTAAGATGGATGCAGGTGAAAAGTACGGTAGAAGACAGAAGCAATTGGAGACCTGCAGGTGAAGCCTAATGTTCCACTAGGAACCCAAGGGAACAATAATAATACATATTTAATCCTTAACTGCATAAACAATTATTCGTCACATTAGTTATGATCCCACTAGATATTTTTATCCAAACATCCTGTCTATTTTTGCAATTTTTCTACATTTCTAACCCCCAATTGCACAATATGTCAATTTTCCCAGTGGTTATTGATGCTACTTTGTTTGAGTTTTCTCCGTCTCCCTTGTTCATTATGGCAGCTAAAATTCCTAACTATAATTCTGATCAATTTGACCCTTGACCGGAAATTATTCTGGAAGTTTTCCACCCATTTATCGTAAATACACGAATGTATAGCTGTCTTCTAGTTGATGACTTCGTTGAAAAGAAAATTTTCTTCGCTGCAACCTTCTTTTTTTAATAATTCCTATGATCCACTGTGTATATTCCGTTTATATCTATAGATATATTCAATGTTTCAATGTTCAACTGATCAATGTGTTCAATATCTGACAAACAAAATAAATCACTCCTTAAATATACCGGTACACTATTTTCTTTTCATTAGTTTTAATCAACGGATGTTGATTGTGTTGTTCTTATTTTCTTTTTTAAAATAATAATAATTATTATTATTATTATCCCAAAAGATAATTTTTATGACTCATTAATTATACAAATTGAAGTTATTTGTCTATATTTTCGTGTTAACCAATATTACAGTTGACTGTTATATCAAATAGAATTGGTCATGGGGAAATTTTAGCGGTTATCATCATCGGCATATAATTACATGACTAATATGAAGGTTCAATACAAAGGTAGTAAAGAAGTAACAACCTTTATTCCTGTTATCAAAGTTAAAATAAACGTAGAATTGTTCAACTACAACTGATATAATATACACATATTTATCTTGCCGGTAAATCTGATTGGGTAAATGCTGTTGTCCTAGCCTCTTTCATAATCATCATCACCATCATCATCATCATCATCTGCTTCTTGTTCCCGTCTCTTTCTAGCCGACTTTTCACGATGTTTTACTTCCAACTATGAATATGCATGTCTTCTTTCTTGTCTATCTGACTCTTTGAAGTATTACTTCTTAAATTACTTAATTAGTTAAACTGATGATTAACAGAGCAACTGTTTTTATCCACCTTTCTATATAGGATTATATAGAAGGGATTATTTATAGGCTGCATACATTCCAGGTGTCAAGTGATACAGTGAACACGATGAAAGGGACAAAACTAAATACTGAACATAAAGCAAGCAACTTTTAGTAATAAAGTGGAAATGAATGAAATATTCAAATTTTAGCCAGTATTCATTAGCTGAATACCACTAAGATATGCGTATTATTTGTTATGGTTTCTTCGCGTTCTAAATGGAGGGTAGGCTTTCAGAAGCACATTTTCATTGCAGTTGGTTCTTTGCTGTCAATTTCAACTGGCTTGTAGACTCCAAGAAGCATTCCACTCCCAGTTGTAGTGATATTTGATATGCCTAAACCGTCATTCCCCTTTCTTGATGGCCTGGTCTGGCATGTGATGCCACCCAATGGTAACCTCAGCGTACACCGAACTCCTCCTCATTTGCTTCACTATATTCTCGAAGAATGTATGGTTGGATGGTAAGTAGTGCCTGCTAGAGTTCCTTGTTGTTTGCTTATTCTTTCTCCCCGGTTATCTGGCCTTCTTTATAGGGTGAAGACAGGTGTTAATGAAGTCTCCAACAAGCTGTTTGAAATGCTATTAGTGACGCGTTCGCCAAGTCCTTGAATCATATAGAAAACTGACTAGACACACGTGTTGAAATTCCGGATCTTGTTTGCTGTGCTAAGGGTTGTGGATCTTCATACTGATTTCATAGTAGTTAGTGCCTTTGTTGCCTTCCCGATGCAATCCTGTCTGGGTTTGATATCCTCATCCATGCAACCTCTAGGTGGAACGATTGATGCTACCTCTAGACTACTCCCATTGATGGTGGTTGTTGCTTGTTGCTTTTGGTCATGCAGCTTCAGTAGAGATTTCATTTGGAATCATATATAAGACTGTTTAACAGGATTTTGCTTGTGTCAGAGGTAACATTCTCCAAGAATACCTCCAGAACAACACAATCCTCTTAGTAGATCAAGTCAAAAATACGTTTAACACAAGGAGGATGATGCGCAAGATGACAGACAGTAGATATAAGGATAATTTGGATGTTGTCCAGATTCTTAGCTCCTCTCCCCATTCTCCTACTACATTTGCTATGTCCAGGCATGTTTTAGTGTAACTGGTTGGAATCAGACACAAAACATGAGAGAAAAAATCTATTATTCTATAACAGTCTATTAAGGAAGGATGAAAGGATTATTATAAAGGGTTCTTGTTACCCTGCTTTGTCAGATTTAATAACCTAATACAAGACGTTGGTGTGAGCTTTCTGATACAGCTAGGGTTATTTTTATTTTACATATTAAAGTAAAACAATAATTTGTAGTTAGAACAAACTACGGAGTCTAAAGGGAACAAATACTTTAAACAGTGCTATCGCCAGGCATCTCCTTGACACGGGTCATGAGGTGGAAATCAAGAAAGCCTTTAGAATTATCAATAAACATTCTCCTCAAGTTTGCCGAAACAATTTCTATCAAACGCTTCAAACCAGATTTATGTGTTCAGAAAGAAGCAGTTATCAGTCTTTCCTTGCCCTGGTGACTGGATGTCTTTATTCTATCATCTGATTACGCAATCTTTGCCTTTAACCTCACTCCTTTTTTTTTTCAATCTGTAATTTTGGTTGTCTCTTGTTTCTCTGACGTGAGTTGAACTCAGCACATCGTTACGTAATTTATTAGTCACTCATCATCTTACTCATCCACCGTCTTCATTACGTAACTCCTTTACCATTGTATGCTTACATTTATTTTGTTTAAACTTGAACTGCCTGTGTGAAAAGTATATAAGCGCAATTTTTTGAGCACTGTTCACTAATTGTGGAACTTTCTGTCAACTGACATCATGAAGCAAATTTGTAAGTATGTTAGTTAACACTTTTCTGTACGTAAACGTCATAATTTATTTAGGCTGTAAGCAGCAGCTGAGCTGATGAGAAGCCAACGAAATAAACACAGGATGGTACCATATAATTCTGCACAAACCACACAGTTGTCCTTGCTTTATTCAAGCTCATCAAGGGGAATAAATACATGAAGGACTTACCATCAGCTAGTTGAATTCATTACTGTTAATAATATTTCACTGATAACAGATCCAATGTGATACTAGATGGTTGGAGACAATCATCAGGAAGCCTTGACGATTGCCTCCAACCATCTAATACCAATAATTCACAGTGCATAGTGATTGCAAGCTCCCTATTATGGTGGTCACATTGGAAATCTGACTGATAGAATTCAGTGTGCACCAAAGAAAGGAAGGACTAGACACAACACACTAGTTACTAGTGTCCAATCAAAGCAGATTTAATGTGCTTGATTCAGCAATGAAAGATGTAGGTTAGAACATGAAGACTACAGAGGCACTTCGCTAATCCAAACTATCGAGGTTAGAACTCAGTTTTAGGAGTTCACACTAAGAACTCTCAAGTGGGTTTTGTTCTTAGAAAACGGAGTTATCCTTATATAGTCTTATGTGTGGTGTCAGCTGGTCATTGATAGAACGTTTGAAAACCAGGCCGATGATCTAGACTCAACACACTCCTGTATTTCGACTAGCAGGTAGTAATTCGAGGAGAATAAAGGGGAAGTCTGGACATGAGGCTCATAACCCTACACCGTAAAATAAAGCAACACTATCGCTACTGAAAGTGTACAGCTTATGGCTTGAAGCATCACGTTCTACTTGGAAATCGAGGGAAACATGGAGACAGCAACAGCTTATCGAAGTTAGTTTTCATTTGTGCTAGAAAAGAAACTTCAGTACACCTTCATATTGCTTTCCGAAAGAATGTTCCCTTCTGACTTGAATAGTAATTTAGCCGATATCTTTTAGAGCATACCAATAGTAATAATAATATACCTACCAAAAAAAAAGAAAAATAATTCTTCAGACACATAAAACATCAAGGATACCTAATTAATTATTTAATTTATTTATTTGCTGACCTTTTCATTGAAATACATATTTTTAAGTGAAAATAAAGGTTAACACCAAAAGCATAACATTTTCATTAGTTTTTTTTTGTGTGTGTGTGATTTTCACTTAATTCTGATGTTTCACAGACTAAAGTGTAGACATATACACCGACATACATGTCTAACGAATTAGTAACCGCAGTTGTACTACTGATTGTAGTAATAGTTATGGTAGGAAGTCAAGAAACGCAGAATTTATTGTTCATATATCAGTTTTCTTTCATCGTTTAGTCAAGAAACACGTTGAAAAAAATGCTTGAGAAAGCTTTTGATGCCATAGTCTGTTAATATATTTTTCGTCTGTAATCCACATGTATATATACACGCACGCACACACACACACACACACACATCTATTCCAAATGTACTTACACAAACACTTTTCACACTTGTTCTTCCCTACTTAATACGATCTATACTATCCTTCTTTTTGTTATTTTTTGTTGTTTTTTTTTAAATTTGTGATTCGTATGATAATGAATCGCGGGGTGGGGGGAGTAAGATGAAAGCGTTGAAAACGACTGGGGTATATCCATGCAGGTAAAGCTAATATAGAAGTACTCTGTATATTTTTTTTTCGCCTATAGCATCATTAACAGTGTACTACGGTTGCTTTTGTTGTTTGCAAATGAAAATACCACACTGTCATGATAATCTCGTTGGAGAAATAGAAAAAAATAATGTGAATACTGCATATAACAAATTAGTCTGGGATTAGTGTAATAAAAGATGTAAGTTATAGTACTACTAATCATGCCATCTATACTACTACTACTACTACTACTACTACTACTACTACTACTACTACTACTACTACTACTGCTACAATGGTTACTACCACAGGTGGAATAAATGTTCTTTTTCCTCCGTTTACCAAGTCTCATCGCGCTTATTTTTCCAAGCATTTTATTAATGGGGCTAAAGTATTTATTAGTAGTATCCGTAGTTATAGCACTAGTAGTATTTATTTATTTACTTATTTATCAGACAACGTGGTAAAATCTAACTGAATAAATACAGACCTTTATCTAATTTAGGGAACATTATATATTTACATAAATTCTGACATTCATCGAAGTCGATCTTTGGATACATGTGTATTAAACATAGTAGGCAATAGGTGGGTCAGCTGATGAGTAAAATCCGGTATGTGTTTAACATAGATTTAATGAATTGGTTAGCAACACATCGGTAAGTCGATTTATTTAGATTTATGCTAATCAGTACAGTTTTTAATAGAAAAAAAAATTCTGCCTGAGATTAACTCGTATATACATTTTTTGATTGAACATTATAGTCAGTAACCAGTGTATTATGTCTGTGTGTGTCTAGCCCTATCTTTGGTGGAGACTGAATTCTATCAGTCAAGCTTATAATGTAGATATGATAGGGAAGATTTGTAGCTCAGGTGGACGATTTTGATGTGGTTGTGTTCTCTGAGCTAACTGGATAGTTAATTTGAGAAGCTTTCATCGCCCTACTAGGCGACATCTTCAGCGCATACTTCGATTTGAAGTGAGCTTTTAGATTTCTCCACAAGTTTATTAATCATCTTTCCTGGCTGGTGACCTTCGACGTGATTGGTTGTTTTTGTGTGTTTTCACAACTTCTAGGCAGCTACTTGTTTCTTTGACTTGAACTTTGACCCTTTGTGTGTGTGTGTGCGTGAGGTTTCTTTCTTATCAGTTGATAAATTTTGTCTATCTCGATATGTCTATTGATTGATGATTCACTGCAATACCAGGCTGGCTTCTAAAAATTCTCTAGCATTCTTGTTGTTTCCTCTGTCTAATATTTGAACACTGGTTGTCCCAGTCGAACTGATGTCCGTGGTTGTCTGCATGTAGTGATATGAGGGAATGGATATCATGTCTTTTGACGGCTAGCTTATGTTCGTGAATACGAAGATGAAGGGGACATCCACTTTGGTCAATGTAGTGTTTTTCGCAGTTGTTACAATTTATTTTGTAGAATTGAGTGAAGTGACTTTGTTGGTTTGTGTACAACGTCAATTTCTAAAGGTTTGAAGAGTCTTGTAGTGATTTCTGAGTTATCCTTGATATATGGTAAGGCGATTTTCTTTGTGCTTTCCTTGGGGGCTTTTGGTTTGATAGCTTGGCTTGAAGGTATATGTCTTTTGATGAAATTCCGTGAATATCCATTCTTTTGGAAGACGTCCATGAGATACTTTTCTTCAATTTTCCTGAAGGTGGGAGCGCTGCAATGAGTCCTTGCTCTCTTGAATGGTGTTTGTATGCAGTTCCTTTTGTGTGCTATTGGGTTGTTGCTGTTGTAATTCAGTATTTGGTCTGTGTGAGTTGATTTTCTATAAACTTGAGTTTCTAATTCTCCTGTAGGCTCGCCATCACGGCGTACTGTGAATTGTTGTTATTAGATGGCGAATCACCTACTGGTATGCTGGCCACAGTGTAAACTTGACTAACAGAATTCAGTCTGCATCAAAGATAGGACTGGACACATTACACTAGCCACTGACCAGTGTCCAATCAAAACTGTCCAGTACAGTCCTACAGGATGAGGTCAGTCACGAGCCTGAATAGCTCAGTGATAAAGTCTATGACTGACTGCGTCACTGACTAACACGAATTCAAATCCAAGAAGGGACATGAGTTCCTTCGAGGTTACCGATACTCCTTGCTGACTGGTGAGTGTTAACTAGCACGAAACCCAGGTCCAAGGCTTCCTGCCGATTATCTCCAACCATCAAATAACTCGTGTAAATATATGCTTTTTCTATATTTCTCTCTTTGTTAACACTTAAGACGAAAATACTTTAAATTTCTCCAATGATCAACTGTTGAATGTGTAACCAATCTATGCGTTCTACTGTATAGCTGGCATGAACTTCCTTGAGTTGCATTCAGTTACAAAATGATCAAACGACAGCAAAAGGACAGTCATTTGAGATACGGTACTATTTAACCGTGATAATAACAACATCATAAACACTTAAATTTACCTCATCAATACCATTAGACAGCAGCTACATAGATCAAGCAGGTTTCTAGTACAAAACAAGTAGTGTAGAATAAAATTTAGTTATCTATAAATCAACTGTAAGAAGTACCTGAAAATTGATTTGAATTTTCCCGAAAAAGTGGGATCAAAACTCTATCAGCAAGAATCAGTCACTCAACAACGATTCTCACAGACATTCACAGGTCAGAATGACATTGATTCACTCAGACGAAATCTCAGTCGTAAAACAAAAAACACAGTATCAATACCATCACACAAATACTGAGAAGTATTAGAATTAGGGAATAAACAGGAATGAAGATGAGAAGTAAGGATTGAGACAGCATATGATATGCAAACGACAGAACAATTGGTTACAGGATTTCATCATGAGCTGACATTGGCTAGAGAACCATTGGAAAACCTGCAGAGAGGACTGGACAGCTGTTTCGTCCTAGTTTGCGACTCTTCAGCAGTACGCACCCACTGCACTGTGGTTCGAACCCATTACCTTCTGGTTACAAGCCGAGCTCATATACCATTAAGCCACTGGGACCCGATCCAACGGCCCACGAATTCTAACTTCTGCCAATTCGCGATATGGCGCGACCGCTAACCAATGCCTTCGGCGAGTATTTGTCCTCACACACGACCTGCTGCACCCTACTGGTCAAGATTTCCCACTGGAACCACATGTATCTACCTACCTGAGTGGAGCCAGTCGCCAGTGAGCATCTCATTGATATTCAAGTATTGATTTGTAGGGATTTGGTTGATAAATTACAGGATTTCATCATGAGCTGACATTGGTTAGAGAACAGACAGAACAATTATGTATTCACTCTAGTAGAAAAACAGATAATAGTTCGCAAAGTTAGTTAAAATGTCCAAATAAATCTCAATATTGTAATTAGGAATAACTTCCCAAACAATTATTCCTTTATAGGATGAAACTTGTTCGTTCTATCGGCTGAAGTTACGGATCCAGTTCACTAACGTAGCATTCCTACACCTCGTCTCGCTTACTATCTGGAAGTAAACCTAGGAAAGTGTTAGGTTAGTCATAAGGCTAGCAATAAGCTGCCTATTATCACCGATGGTATTCTTAGTTGTGGTGGACTGAATTATGCATCAGACTGTTGGGAGCGAAGGTTCAAGAATACGCTGGACCACCAAAGAGAAGACTCTAGAAGATCTGGATTTCACAGATGATATATGTCTAATGTCACACAAATTCGAAGCAACAAAGTGGCTGAAGAAGCTGGCAGCAACGGCTCGATTGCAGGTGGAAACAGAGAAGCTAGATTGGGATGAAGATAACCACGCCAACAAACAAGTCAGATGAGAAGGAGGTAGGAAGATTTCCACAGACAGCTGCAAACACCAATGGAAAACATGGAAGGATGATGACATCAAAATCTCTGTGGGTGATATGAATGCCAGGAGAACTGGTAGCAGATAGTGCAGGGAGAGAACTCATCATGGGTTGAGAGGCTGTCACTTGGCGAAATGAACGACAATGGAGGAATCTTCACAGACTCCTGCGCCTTCAATGAGTTGGTGACTGTAGGCGACGTGTGCAAACACATGGATTTACACAGGGCGATATGGATTTCACCTGATGGATGGACAAAACCAGATAGATTTCATCTCAATACTTCTCAAGGGAATGATAACACAGGCAGCCTACTGGACACAAAGTCGAGGAGGGGAGTAACTGTGGACTGAGACTATCATCTGGTTTGACGCACCTCCAATGTCAAGCTGAAATCCCTCAGTACAGCTCGAGACAGACCACCGTGATTCCAGTTCAACTACGAAAGATACCATGACCACAACCATCAGAACAAAGTTGGAAACACTACGTTACATCACTGAAGAAACCTGTGTGTAAGAACATTGGAACTATCTCTCTGGAGCTGATGTTTAAGGAGATGTGTACTACTGTCTCAGGAATAAAGAAGAGACACGACAAGAAATGGCTCTAAACAGACACCTACCTGGAAGCTAATAGAAGGGAGGATAGGAAAATGGTGAAAGGGAAGATGAACCAGCGTAAAGATGGATGACAGAAGGAGAAGCTGAGTCCAGTGCACATCACACTTAGTAAAGAAATGAAGAGGATTGCTAAGAGAGACGAAAGATAATTTCACGACACACTGACTGTCAGGTGAAGCAGAACAGGCGAGCTGCAGGTGAAAGAGTTCTCAGAACATAATATCAGATATCCAGGTCACTCGCTATCCGGGAAGAGATCAACCCAGATCATGAAACCAATAAAAGATGGTCAAGGCAAGCTAATTTCTAAGGAGGAGAGATAAAGAAAACAATGGGATGATCATTTCAAGGGACTCTTGAATTGACCATCACTTGCAACTCGTCCACCAT
Source organism: Trichobilharzia regenti (assembly GCA_944472135.2). Lineage (NCBI taxonomy): Eukaryota > Metazoa > Platyhelminthes > Trematoda > Strigeidida > Schistosomatidae > Trichobilharzia > Trichobilharzia regenti. Next base: position 27,124,237 of record OX235267.1, read on the forward strand.
CACCACCGCTGACTTTAGGCAGAAGACTGTCAGTGGATAATAATCCTCTGATGAGAGCATAATTCTTGAGTGAAATCAAGCCACTGAAGGTAGCCGGAGCAGACAGAGTTCCTCCCCCCGCATCCCACCAAAAGAACACTAAAACAGACCCAAAGACTGCAGGAGAAATGCTGCTGACGCTAATATTCCGAAAGCTTTCGAAGGAAAGAAAGGTACCTACTGATTGGAGGAAAAAGGCTACCTTGTGAAATTTACCAGAGAATGAAGAGTACCTGTCGATTTTTGACTGCACTGAAAAGCACGCTTTCGATAAATCCACGCAAACATATCTACTGGTTAGGTTCTTTTGCTAGCGAAGAAAAAGATAAATAATTCTAAAGCCGACGGTAATCTTTCTCTAGGGTGCAAACTAACCAAGTCAGCGTTGAGTATCAGCTAACTTTATATCACTTTTATCGGTCTATAATATCAAAACGAAGAGCTACACAACGTGATCCTTTGAAATGACAGTACTGCTTCACAGACGATCATCTGAATTTCAGCCTATTCAATAAATGTCAGTTAATCTACTGCGTGTGACGCAATAACATTCTTCAAAAAGCGTCAATAAATAACCTTTAAAATATTTCTCAGTATATATATATATTGACATATTCCTATCAGATTGTCAAATGAAGAGTGCACTGATATAAGTGCCTTGTTAACATTTTAGCCTAATTATTCTTTTTCACACAGATTTATATATATTGTTTATTTGCTTAGCGATGATAATGGCGCCACAGGGAATTCCTTTCTATCCCTGCTTCTATCTCAATACTGTAACTTCTTCTTCTTCTGCCAGTGCACTTTCTGTTAATGACATTTTTTTTCTATCTTCAGAACAGAATCTGTTAAATAAGCCTGGTGACTTGTTCCCGTCGATTTTAAGACTTCTTTTTTTACTTGTGATGTAATAATAATTGGTTCACATGCATACACACACACACACAACCACAAGTAATAATACATATATATATATATTGCAGCATCATTCATTTCACAGCAGGTTACCCTGTAATAATAGGCACTTGTGTAAACTTTCACACTTGTCCTTGTCTGATTAACTGTGGGAAAAAACAAACAAGAAAAGTCTGTGATTTCCGAATTCCCATGTATACATTGAAAAAAAGAGAGGAAGGACTGGGCGAAGAAATTTGCATTCCTTTTCAGTAAGTTCCTCATCATCATCCGCTGGCTTTACACTAATATGTGGTTTTTATGTGAAAATGTTTTACCAACAAGTGGTTACTTTAGTTATTCCGTTTCACGTGTAGGGGTGAGAAACTAAGGGGCTAAAGGTCATCAAAACAATTAACTATTAGATATTAGTAACAAGATATCCATGGTTGAGTGAAGGGGCAACCAAATGCGTGAATAGTGCAGTCTTAGCCCACTTGGTAGATACTGGACACCCGGTAAAACTTGATCAGGTGTTCTCAGTTATTTACGGCGTTCCTAATAATTTATCTAAAGGAGCTCGATTACGGCTTCTATCAGTAGCTGAAGCGGTGGTGATTAATACCAGAAGACCATTTCTTTGCATAAAGAAGAAGTATGTTCAATCTCTGTAGCGAATTGGTTCAGTTTAGAGGGATTTGAAAGAGGTTACTTCATTCACTTCACTTATCTAGGGAGCATTGTCTCAACTACAGGCTGTCGGAACGGACGAGGATGTCAAATCGAGCGAGAATCAGGAAGGCCAGAAACACATCTATTCATCAACCTGAAACCAATTTGGAAATCTACGTCACTCAGCCAGCATCAACAACGAAATTCGGTCGTATTTTCAATAAAAACAACGTCAAGTCAGTTCTACTATACAGATCAGAAACTCGGTGAGTGGGTCACAAAGAATATTTCCAACAGCCTGTTGCAGACATTTATCAACAACTATCTTCGCTCTATACTTTAGACCAGATGGCCAGGCCGGAAAGAATCACCAACAAGAAACCAAACTATGGGAACAAACAAAAAACGAGAACCAATCGCCAACCATCAAATATGCGGGAGAAAGTGGAGATGGATTGGACACTCACTCGTTGAGGAGGCTGGTTGGTGACATTGCGCGCTCGTCAGGGGAACCCGAAAGGGATGCGGAGATTGGGACGTACAAAGGTGACATGGAGAAGATCGTGTGAAGAGGAGTTGAAAGAGTATGGACTAAATGGATGCAGGTGAAAAGTACGGTAGAAGACAGAAGCAATTGGAGACGTGCAGTTGAAGCCTAATGTTCCACTAGGAACCCAAGGGAATAATAATAATGTTCAACCTCTATGTTTACCTTGGCCTACAATGAAGCCAACAAATCCTCCATTAACACTATAAATTCCTTTCACAATTTTCTTTTCCTTTCTTCTTCTTCTATTCCTCTATTTCATTGACAAACGTTCATTTTCGACTTTTATGATTTCATGACCTTTCTTATGATGTTATTACCTTAAGTTTAAGTAGTGCTTTTCTAACTTGTTATCGTATTTACAAAACCCTGTTCATTCCACTTCATTATATTCATTATTATTATTATTATTATTATTTGACAATCATTCACCAATAGTACTTGTAATTTTACACAATATCATCATCGTTATTACTTTACAATCATTCTTATTGTCGTTATTTTCAACCATTAACTTATGTCTAGACCGCCCCATTCGTTGGTTTATTTTCATATTGTCTCACACAGTCTGATTACACTCACTGTCGAAACCTGTATTTTCTGCTGACTAAATATATATATCATTAAATTAAATTACTTCATCTCATTCTGTTCCATGTTCTCATTGACCATGCATATTTAGACTTCGGATCATCATACCCCATCAGCGCAAAGGTATCAGTTGTTTCAAGTCTTTTTAGACGAGCACACTCTCTGATAATAGATGAGAAAGGAAAAGAAGAAGAAATATTGAAACATTAGTGAAATCCTCAAGCAAAACGACTACCCAAGGAACTTCATCAATAAAATCAACACAGACACTAAGTATCACCGAAAACGCATTCCGAAAACATGGACCTCAATATTCATCATTCCATATAGAGCAGGGACGTCAGATGATATCAGAAGAGTACTCAATCAGCTCGACACTAGAGTTTTCTGCAAAACATCAGACACACTTCAAAGCAACCTTGTCCATATAAAAGACCAAGTCCCTAAAGATTCTCTATCTAATTGCGTCTACAAAATAAAATGCTTGGAATGTGATGCGATCTACATCGGACAAACATCTCGAGGAATCAAAATCAGAAGAAATGAACATCATAGAGCCACATCTGTTCGACCACAGAGAAATCCAGTTGAACTAGAAAAATTTGAAAAAATCATCAGCCATAGGTGGTCTACACGCTATAGAATCAGGCCACAAAATTGATTTTGACAATATTGAAATAATCCAGAAAAATCATTTCAGAAATCACAAAGAACGTCTAATATCAGAAGCACTTCATATCAAGTGGAATCCAAATTGTTTGATGAATAGGAAAGATGAACTAAAACAGAATTTTACCTGGTTACAGCACCTCCCTTCCCCATGAAGTGACAAAATCAACACGAATGTGATAAGCAAGTTCACTATGTAAACACACACTACCTTTATAATTTTACACACTTATCAAATCCAACAATCTACACTTGATTTTGTTAACTTTACGAATTGACCAACTTGACAACGAAAAACGACCCCAGAATGACGAACGATGATCAAGTTAGTAAACTTTCTTTTGATATAATAACAGATATACTATTACCTTTGATATTTGGTTTACTGATCTTCATTGTTATTTTGACTTTCAATATGTCCTCCTTTTAACTTGACCTAATTTGTCTATTTTCTCACCTCTTAACTCCTCGTTATATATATATGCTGAGATTTTGTAAATTCTGGTATGATAATACTTTGATAAAGCTATTAGGAGCATTAAATAGTGAAACGTCAGTAAAGACAGCAATATCGTTTTGTTTTTCATTCATTGGGAAATACAAAAACCTTCATTATAATGAAGTCTGAAGATAGTTTCAAGGAGAGAGGAAAATAATTTGTAAAAGTTAATATCTATCATATAGTTGGCCAGAGAGAAGAAAGGGACTGTTTACATTTTTTGGTGCACACAGAATTGGCTTGTTCAGATGAATTCCGACTGGCTCTGCTGTTTGTATGTAAAAGTCGTACTCGTAGACCATGCGAGAGGTTGGGTGAAATATGAGTGATGAATAACTTTAAAAGCTTTGTCAAAGTCGACTTTATGTCCAGTATCGGCGAGATGAGCTATTATTGAGCTGCGTATAGCTTTATTCGGACCTTTTGTCAAACCAAGAATAGAGGTGTTCAGAAATTCGACGATGAACTTGCCTGATCATACGCCCAATGTAAGTAGCTCCACACGAGCAGTTAAACTGGTAGATACACATGGAAGAGGTGAAACAGGGCAGTCTGTTTGTATTTCTTGAACTGAGTATTGGTCACCTAGAGAACAAATAGCATAACTTAGTTGATTTGAAAGTCCTTTTGAAGGCTCTTCTCAGATATTGTGATAAGACCTCTCTATTGATATCACCCATGAGTTGTAATCTTAGGATGACTGATTTTTTGGGGACAGTCGGCACCTTCGACATGTTACTTTTTGAGTTCATGTGTCTGTTCACTAATTTAGTCGGATATCTGCTTCTTCTTCTTTAGTAGATCACGAATATTACCGAGTTCTTCGTTCAGTGTCTCATCTGAACAGAGAACTCTAGCCGGGTGAATCACACATCTTAATAGATTACGTTTGTATTGTGGAGGTACGAAGCTGAGGAAGTGAGTATATTGTCCAGTGGAAGTAGGTTTTCTATGCAAGCGTCTACATATTGTTCCGTCTATTCGTCTGGTCACTAGGATGTCCGTGAAGGTGATAGAGTCATTTTTTTCCTTTTCTTTAGTACAGTTTATGCTAGGATGTGCTTTATTAAATTTATCCAATATGTCCTTAGTTTTACTTTCTTTCTTCACAACTGTAAATGTACCGTCGACATATCGCAATAGAAATCAAGGTTATATATTGCATCTTCAAGAGAAGTATTCTGTAGTTTCGTCAGGGGAAAATCTGCTAAGATAGGGCCTAGTGGCGATTTCATAACAACACCGCCTGATTATTTTTAGATTTCTTAAGTGAAGAGGAGGTTTACGTTCATTGTACACCTCGAAAGAAGTTCCTTCAGAGGAGATATAGGAATTCTAATCTTTATACCTTGCTTTATTAGTTCATTACCTATGTAATCAATTGTTCTCATCGAAGTCACATTGATGAATAAGGAAGATGCATCCAGTGATATCATATGTTTTTCCTTCACATTTAATTCCTTGACCGTTTCTACGAACTCAGTACTATCTTTTACACATCACTTCACAAAGTCTCCATCTTGCTAAGGTAATCAGACTTAATCCATGATAAGGACTCCTGAGCTTTCGTCACGTTTAGAGGTAGCTAATTTCTCATTTGCTTTCAATTTCTTTAAAGCGTCTTGATGCCTTTAGGTTAAAATACCCCTTGTATAACCTCTACTATTCATGCATTTGTAACAACAATCAACCAAAGTATCCCTAAATCTGTTAACCTCCATATTCTATGGAGGCATCGGTTTTCAAATTGAACTTGTATGTCCATTTTGTTTACTTTTATATTACTATCACAGCATTTAAGACCGAAAGACAAGACTTATAAATCCGTCATATCAAGCACCACACTTGAAAAACTGTGGACATACCGTTCTGGATTAGGAGGAAAACGTTCTCGCGGCGTCTGATTATCAAGGCTCATTGCTTTTCCTTCCTTCTGTCAAAATGGTTGCTTTATTTCACAGAGTGGAGTTTCTCTGCAATATTCTCAGTCAACTCAGTGACACATATTTTCAAAGAGTCGGTCCGATTAAGGGTATGATGCCTAATTGTTCTTGTGTTTTTGCGTACTCGAGAACGACATGACGACTTCCAGTAGGTTTACGGGTAGCGGGCTGTTTCAGGGCAGTCTACTTTGATCATAAAATGATTTCAGTCTGAGAACCTTTGAGAATAGAGGAGTGCTGGAAAGCTATTTCGTCCTAATTTGAGAGTGTTCGACGACTGCTTTAGCTGTTGCTCGCGCTACATATCAAGAATCACAAGACGGTTAGAATCGATGGACTATTGGGTTTCATCCCAGAGGCTAAAAAGCCAAAGAGATCGGTTTGTAATCTGAAGGTTCTGCGTTCCATCTCCTGATGTGGCGTTCTAGATGCGTAGTGAGGACGAATCAAAAACTAGGACGAAACAACTGTCCGGTGCATCCTGAATTTCAGTAGTTCTCTAACTGAAGTCAGTTTGTAGTCAAAACTGAAATCAGTTGAAATCCTGCAAACGAAAACTGGAAACATTTTTTCCTTCGATCGTCTCCCCACTCCGAACGAATAAGTTAACTGCTTTCATATTCTATATGAAATGTAGTCACTGAAATATTTCATGCACTACCGCGTTGACAACCAAATGATGGTATAAGATGGAATTAAACCTTGTTTCATTAATGAACAAGTGTGTTATGGCACTGTAGAGACAACTGTATTTATAACTGCAAGTTAATTAAAGTTTCAAAATCTTCAAGCATCCTACTGAAAGAAATATTAAGACGCCACCCGACTACTCTGAAAGCTCACAATCAGAGACAAATATTTGTGGCTACCACTAAGAAACTATCTTAAGAGTGACAGGATGGGTTACACAGGAAGTAAAATAACAGAATAGAGCACAACGCAAAGGGAGAGAGATAAGAAGGCCCACTTTTGAGCATATAAACGCAAAGATGTTGGGTGCCTTAAGCTTTGTAGGCAGGACTAATCCAATTTGAACAATATCATGGCATCTGGTAATTCCACTGAAATTCCGATGTCTAAGAAGCAAAACTGTTACGAAAATCTTGCAAATATATTGAAGGCAGTAGAACTTTGAGGAACTAACCCACCTGTACCCTGGTGGTAGCCAGCTAAACTATTCAACTAATACCATGACTAAGATACGGCACTTCATGAAGATTGATGCGGAAGTCAGCAGATCTCCTGTCAAAAATATCACACAACATCCCTACAAAACCAATACTTGAAAAATATCTACCTAAAAGTATCAACAAGTTCGTCAAAGGCGACCATCAAATCGTAGGTTTATGCAACTGTATGAGATGAATTTCTACTCTTGTAAACCTCACGATGTCTTTCACAGGAGTCGATTAGTATAACCACCTCAACTTGTTTGTAAATGCTCACCAGTGAAGATTCAGAGATAGTATTACAAGACTGTGTGAAAAAGTACTCACCTACACACAAGTAAAAAAAAGCCTAACTTTGATTGGGACGAGTACCCTGTTTTATCCAATAAATCAGTCAGTCTTAGACAAACACTCGAATGCAAACCATGCAGCAAAGAATTCAACGTGTGTGCACAGGAACATTATGCATTTTTTCTCAACCATGAGTCAACCTTCGGCTTAAAAAGCTGGACAGTATGTGTCGAATAAACTAAGAATGACTAGGGATGAATTTAGTCGAATGCTCAAACATGATACTACTCAATCAGCAAGTTATGAGCCTATCGCATTTACATTCACCCATTTAAATTAAGTACAATATACATTGACTTCTGGTTTCTATCAGTCTAAAATATAGCACCACATTGAATTAGTGACATCAACACTTATGTAATCACACGCTATTGCTTTGTGAATCCTAAAGCTGAGGAAATTGGTTAATTGACTACAATGATCATATGCGCATGCACCATTTTGCGACAATCAATATTCTGTGACATTCTAAACTTCCTTCAAATACTTCACCAAGTTAAAATCTTTGCACAGTTTTCAGGAGTTAATACTGATTTCTGCATAAGCCTCAATATAAGTCATTCGTACAGTTGTAATATAAAGTTTCTTACACTAATAAGTAATGCCCCACTTCGACTGTTTGCTCAGTTCCAAAAAAAACTAAAGATTTCATGTAATCATCAGTTTATCTCACAGGAACCAAAATGTCTGCAAAGCTCTACTTTGTGCATTAATTTTAATATGCTGAATTGAATGACGCAGATTTGACGATAGTAATCAGAATATATATTAAAAACACAGGAATGCAAGTTGCCTATTGTTGAACGTATGTATCACACTATGCCACGTCAGAGAGAAAAATATTCAGAATAAACTCATTATCCATATCGTACGAGTTTTGTTACTCTTATCATTGATTAGTATAAGCATGGCCAATGAGACCTGTGTAAATCGCTTACAAGCTGATAGACATCGCTAGCAGGGTAATCAGAAGACAGCACTCGACTAGAAGGACTGATGAGCGCTATAATGAAGAGAGAGGGAGAGAGAGTGTTAACTGTATTTTTCTGTCCATCTATTCCTGCCTCTATTCATTACTTATTCACACTTCACTACAGTTCACAGTAATGGGGCATCCTTCAGAATAACAATGACATTTCACACACAAACCAACAGACTACAAACGACGTCTTATGAAGCGGCTTACTGAGGATGCTTTCTAGATGGACAACGAAAGCCTCGTAACTTAATCAACCAGCTTAGAGAACACAACTAAATACAATAAAATCACTTACCCATGAAGTACAGATGACAAGTGTGTGGACTAAGTAATTCTTTCCACTTCAGGTGATGTGGGAAACAAACGTCAGATCGTTATGTGAGGAAAAACAGAAGGCAGGTTAAAAGTGATGTATATTTCCCAATCTTCACAACACAAGATTTTACACATTACCTTGTTGATGCAGAGCATTGAATTAAATTGTCTGTCTGTCTGTTTTCGACATAGAACTTTGCACAAATGTGCGGCAGTTCAAGTCGCCACACTCCATGTAGCACTCGAAGCAAGAGAAGAAAGTACAAGAAATGCATAATAGAGACAGTAAACAGAAGTGTGAGACAAAGAAATAGTAATAACGAAGAGCAATATAGTTTCATTGGAAATCATAAGTCACAAGGAGTGGATGCACCTGCGCTAGCCGCTGAGAACGATTTTGAGCCATGTCACCAATTGTTTCCAACCATAGAGTTTTACCGTCCCAAGGACCCCAGCCTGGAAGTCTACACCTTCCTACGTGGCTTAGACCAACTGTTGTGGATTTCATTGACTGGTGCCAAGTTTCTGTTTGACCGCCGCTAGCTTTTTTCCAGTCTGACCCTATATCCGCTAACATTGCTTGTCGAGGGAGGCGATGGCTTGGCATACGTAACACATGTCCTAACCATCTCAGTCTTTGTAACTTCACGACTTCGTCGATTGATTTCCCCTGTTTACGTAGCACTCGACGCCTAACCTCAATGTTGCTCACCTTATTATGCCACTTTACACGGGAAATAGAGCGCAGGCACCCATGATCAAAGACAGCTAGTCAGGCTTTTCATGTCTTCCACTCTCAGTGACCAGGTCTCACAACCATAAAGGAGGACGGAGCGGACTGATGAGCAGTAATTAGGGACCGGCAGATCTGCAACGAAGCAGATGGCAATGACTGCTGCAACATTCACTGTTGATCAAACAAAATCTATCGACTGCTGTACAATTCACGCATTTCCCAGTCATAAAACCACTGGGTTCACACACAGAGCCTTTACAACATGGCTTGAATATAGTTTTCAAACAATGTCCACCAAGTGGTACACAAGAGAGCGCTAAGAAAGAAAACAAATTTCAAATGATATTATTGAGTGACTGTAGAATAACAGACAGTACGAAAGATTTCCTCCATGGCATTTTATGCTTCTTACTCAGTAAATCAACCAATCAATCAATTACTCTTAGTTTCATTTCAGTGAACTTTGATTAACTTCAAATGTTAGAGAAAATTAATTGTTTGCTTGTATCCTGGACTGGTATCTGAAGTATGAGTTTCGTATAACTGAGTCCCACCAGTTGAATGGAATTACGAACTATGATTTTTAAAAATTTTTGATTACAGCTTGATTCCACACCGTATTTTTTGTTACAGATATGGAATTTTTAGCATGTGATATGGGTGGTACAAATTTCGCAGGCCGACCATAGATATCAGGTGTGCGTTGGCAGGGGATCAAATGCCGGACCATGTGCATGGTCGGCGAGGGTCCTAACCACTGTGCCACTGGCGCAAAATCTGAATTCAACTTCAATGACACAGTTAGAAATCCGAATTCCGTTCAGTTAACAACTAGGCTACAGCACAGACAAAATAGGTGAGATAGGATGGTGTTAACATAGAAGCAAAAGGGTTCAGTAGATTACAATCAAGGAAGGGAGTGGTCACACTAAACTGTAGATAATGCGGAGCCTCAGTGCAACAGTATCACTATGCCAGTCAATCAGACAATAGACAATCACTCAGTAACCTTTCTGATACATGCTGTAATTGTATCCAAATTACACCCATTCTTTAAGTTGTCGTCATGGATCTCCCAATGCCAACCACTACTCTTTTCATCGTCATAAGAATAAAAATATTTCTCACATATCTGTGAGATTGCATTCATGTAGTAGATACATCACTTTGTCAAACAGAAGCAAGATTCACAAACCATAGGATTTTCAACAGTCAATGTTTAGAAAACTACTTCAAGAGACATAAACATAACATCAGCAGCGGAACATGTCAGAAAATTATGTCCTCCGGAAGAACTACAATGAATTACTATAAAATTAAAGAATACACGAAATGAAAATTGAAAAACTCAAACACAAACGCAAATGTATGCTAAATGCTAAAGATTATGAAATTGTGATTGAAACATCAAAAAGAGTTAACAAAGCAACCTTTAAAGAAATCAAAAACCACACAAATTAAGAAATCCAACAAATTACTGGAAGAAAAGAACATCACGATAAATGAAGAAGTTGACAACAATGTTTCATCTTTTATTGACAAATCGAAGTGGGTAATCAACTTCCCTTCAAGAGAATTAAGTTCTAGGGAGATAAAAACAACTTGAAAAAGGATTACATTTCAATGTAACGGTTAGCAAACTAAAATCAGAAGATGTCATCCCTAACATAGAAGTAACAATAAGTTCAAAAGGTAAGACGACAGCAGAAGAGGTTCGAATGCGATGTGCAATAAATCTTATGAAACCAAAGAAACCACAGTCAAACTTAGCGAAATCGGAAATATTAGCTCTAATTAATCTTAAAAAGGATAAAAGCATCATCATCATCACAAAAGCTGATAAAGGAAACTCTACAGTAGTTTTGGATAAATCTGACTATATAAAAAAAGTCACTGAACACATTTAAAGGGGTCTATATGAGGAAATTAAAAGGCCTGTAAATACAATAGTGAATAAGATAAGGTAATCTACAGAGGATTTAATACGCAGTATGAAGCTGTCATCAGATGAGTCAAAATGGTTTAATTTAATGCCTTAAACTAATAACGCCAGTAGAATATGTAGTACTAGAAAAAATACTCCATACGACCAACAGCAGATTTTAGGAACATTCCTACTTATGAATTATCAAAGCACTTAACTCTAATACCATGTCATTTAAACTCCAGGCTGACAAATTCATTTGAAATGAAAAGGAAATTAAATAACATTCAATTAGAGAATAGTGAGAAAATGGTTAGTTTTGATACAACTGGTCTTTTCACTAGTATACCAATCAATATAGTCTTAGAAGCCGTTAGAAGAGAACTAGCTTATGGTCTCAAACTCGGGCATGGGACACAGCTGCTCACTAAGGAAATTATTTTAGGAATTCAATTATGACTTGCATCTAATACCTTTAAATTCCAAGGCAAAATATATAAATAAACAGAAAATGTAGCAATGGGATCATCAATATCCCCTTTCGTAGCAGATATATTTATGGACAGCTGGGAAAATATGACTCTTAATACGTTTAATCCTACTCCAAAAATATGGTGGAGATATGTAGATGACACTTTCACAGTGTTATAAACATAACATATCTCTAGCTTCTTTACACACATAAACTCACTAGTTGAGAGAATAAAATTCATATTTGAATCGGAAAATGAACAAAGGGAATAAGCTATGTTAGATTGTAAAATGAAACGAATAGAAGAAGGTAAACCGCACACTAGCGTTTATAAAAAATCAACGCATTCTAATAGATATTTAGACTTTATTTCATCTCATCCGCTGTCTGTAAAGGCTGGCTTAGTCAAGTGTTTAACAAGCCGAGCAATAGCACTAAGTAGCACAACAAAAAACTTAAACGATGAAATGAAACAGATGGAAGAAGCGTTGGTGTCAAATAGTTAACTAACCCGAAAATAAAAATAATAATGAAACTAATAATGACAACATAAATAGTAGAGAATATAAGGCATCTGTTGTTATACCATATAAGGAGAGGACATATGAGACCCTAAGTAGGATTCTTAGTAAGACGGAATTGGGATGGGATTCAAACCTACATATTCATCCAGGTAGGACAAGCTCTATCGGTTGAAGGATCCAGTTGACCCAAGTAGACAAAATGATATAATTTACAAAATACCTTGCAATGACTGTGAGGTCAACTATATAGGTCAAACTAGTAGATCGGTGGTAATCAGATTGTCGGAACATAAGAATTTAGCTAAGGTAAGAATGGTTGACCCCGAGAAGATAAGTAATTTAGAAAAAAGCTCAGCAATTGCAATGCATGCGCTAACACACAACCGCACAATAGGGTGGGAGAGGGTTAAAATTCTAAAAAGTAATCTAGGTAGGTGGAGAGAGAGATTAATTGCTGAATCCTGATTCATTGAGTCTACACCCAACACATGCAACAGAAATGACTCAATGCAAATACCAGAAATATGTAAGATACTATTACCAGTTAAATCAGAGGATAATAGATAACGTTAAAATGTATTCTATCAATTCACATTATAAGATTCTAACAAGTTATTTATTTTTACTATTAAACATCTTATTTCCTATCTTATCGTATTTTATTAATGACACCAATATTATTTCCGAATGTACATTATCTTGTAATAATTTTATTTAAACGTCTAATCCATTTTTACTCATGTAAATAAATGAAGCAAGAAAGTTGTGTGAATACCTTGATATGATTATGAGGTATAATTTGTGCTCGAAACGTCATCAGTAAATATTCCTGTATAACAATGTTTGTGTAATTTTATCAGAATAAAAGTTTATCCATAATAGAGTTATATTCTATCTACCGCAGTGCCCAAGTTTTATCCTTATGTCAGTGACACCCTAAAGTTGATGAAGCGCCTCGTGCTCCTAAACACAACAAATATGAAAGACATAGACAGAGTGAAGTTAAAGTGCGCCTTCACCAACACCTCTACATCTCCGACATTAAAAGATCCAGTTGGTAGACCGACATTCAGCATGGTTGAATTCTGAAGTGTGCTAGACTGTCAACAATGGACTAGACGTTTCTCACATTTCGAATACTCTCTAGCCTAATGCAAACAATTCTACTATCAGACTAAGCAACCCTTCTGACCCAAGTCGATGAAATAATGTGATCTACAAAATACCTTGGATGATTGTGAAATCAAAAACATAGATCAGGTGAGTAGATCGGGATCAATCGGGTTACTGGGATCTAGAAATTTTGCAAAGTGTAGAATGATTGCCTTGAAGAAAATAAATAGTTAAGATAAAAATTCAGTAATTGGGAAGCTAGTAACTCCAATCCCCGTAAAAGCAGAACAAGCCATATGCACATATGACCACCTACATTATTACTAAACTACTCATTTTTTATTTCAGTAGAAACAAGTGTTCATGTAAAAAATAGATGTAAGACAAATTTAAAGACTGTATGAACCTAATAATAAATACGATATAGATTAAATCACATAACAATTAGATATTGATAGAACATTATATGTATATGTATAAAGGTACATAAATTTACATGTACCAGCGTGTACAATACAAAATATTTCTTAATCAGCATAAATCACCACCTGTTTTGTAGCCATTTCCATGACAATGACGATGATAATAATATTAATAATGGTAAAGGGCGAAAACATGAAAAACAGAATATAACTAATTTTCAAGTGCAAAATCATGTTCTCTGGCTGCATTAAAAAAAAACAAGAAAAACAAGAAAATGACGATTAGGAATTAATCAGATCAGAAGGAAGCATGCATAACTGTATGCAGTGACCATATTTATGCTTACATGTACATATTAATCCACATAAAGCATTAGTTAAGTATCTGTATAAATGGGTAGGCATACAGGTACGTAGGTGGTTGGGTGGTTAGGTAGATACGTAGGCAGACAGGTGGATAAACGGGAGAGTAGGTAGGCAGTTGCAGACAGTAATTAACTACCATTTGTTTGGTTAACTGATGAAAGTTAACTATCCTTAAAACATGCATAATGCATATATAGAAATTTACTAATATACACGATAGTAGATAAATAACAAACTGAAAGTAAACGAACCATATACAAATGAATCAGGTTACAATATGTACAGCTGCATAATATACATATATGTAAGCCTATGGTATTGTTTCCCTATTGTTATCGTCATATTAGTGAACATCAATAATAATTTGAAATTAAAAAGTTATTGAGGAGCAAGTTCTTACTTCAATGGAATCCAGGATGCAAATCTCGTCCCCTCTTTTTGGGACTCATCAGGCTGACTTGCCAGCTGCTCTTCAGTGCTTGATGGACAGTGTTCCCTACGAGACTCGAAAGTGACATTTATCGCTTCAAACACCAAAGTTTAATCCACTAGTCCACTGGACCAATAAAGTCACGTCTTTGTGTAATGGGTGTCAGTAAAATTCATTGAAATGGGTTTTGGATTTCCAATTGATTTCCAAGTAATGGTTTGCAGAGATTTGATTGGTTACAGGTTTCCTCACTAGCTGACACCACCTAGTGAACCACCTTGAAGCCAGAGCTGTTCTGTCGAAGTTTGGGACTCTCCATCAGTTTGCATCCACCGGGGTTCGAACTCAAGATATTCCGGTTGCAAGACCCTTCAATTACTAAGATCCGACCCATCTGCCCATGAATTTCAGCTTCTACCAATTCGCAATATGTACAGCTCAAATAAAAGCCAAATATGAGATGGTTCACACATGAGGCTTATCCATGTGTTTACACGAAGCGACTGACTGGCACTTAAGTCACTTTATTGTCTTACAAGTCAAAAAGGGTCAGCTTACATGTTGTGTTGAAACCATCTCATCTCTGTTTGTAATTGAAAGTTTTCTATCGCAATGTATCCATTTATTTCAATAAAATTATGCGAAGATATATACTTGATCAATGTTCATTGTACATTCGGACATCATTTTCAGCGCTAAATTCAAAATAGGGTATGCTCACGGAATTGAAACACAAGAAATGTTCAAGAGACCAAAAAGGGTGGATGAAACACAACTATAATATAAGCCACTCAAAAAAGATGCATAGTGATCATGAAAGAAGCAAAATAAGCCAATAAGTCTGAAAACCTGCTCAAAAATAACTTTAATTATTTAGCCTATGAGCCTAAGCAGTAAACCCTGCTGCTTACTACTTCTCACCAGAAATCCATATAATTTCCTGTATAGAACCAGTCGCTAGATGGCATCAAATTTATTTTCAACTGCTAGTTTCCAGGGATTTGACTGATTTCAATGGAAGAGAATGCTCGGTCTCTGTTGAAATACCAGATTTGGAATGCAAGGAAATGTGTATCGTGCATTCCATCAGCCAGAATAACATCATCTATTAACCTGAAGCCACGTTTTCATTGGTAACGGAGATGTCAACAAAGCTTGAACGGAAGACTGAAAACAATAATTTGAACAAGTAGTTTAGGCCACTTAGTATATGTATTCAACTTGGTATTTCCGATGAGTTTGAATTACATACAAGTATTGTATATACTGAATACTTTACTAACTGTCTTGATAACTTCATCTGCTTAAAATTGTCGGCATCTTTCTCAATTCAAGCTAATAATTTATAGGTTCGATACGTGGTGGCCAGCAGTGGAGCTTACAACGTGCACCTCATCCGGAGTCAAAGGTAGATGTTATTTTCAGGTAATAAGGTTGCTAACCCTAGTCGCATCCCTACTACCGACTCTGTGAGCCTTGTGAGTACGTCAGCTGGCAGTTCGGTCCAAACCATACGCGTAACTTTCGATCATTTCACCACTGTACCAGTAGCTCACTTCATCATGAAGAAGTGAACAGTTGTTTAGCCCTAGTTTGGGACTCTTCGATAGAAAGCATCCACGAATTTACGGAGGATCGAAGTCATGAGGTGATCCCTCTAACTTTTCAGACACTCGAACAGACAGACATGGCCACTGCATATAACTAATGCAAATGGAAATCTACGATGTACATCAGACTTCCATATAATTACATTTACACGCCATATCTATCGTGGCTGATCTAAAAGAAGCCGTTTCGACCGTTATCTACTAACAGTGCTAAACCAAATACAGTTTACAACATTATAAATTTGTATCGGGAAGCTTCCAGAGAAAACCAGTAGTTATATTGATCAAACCATATTAGTAACTGTGGAGCAGACAACTGTCATTTGTGTTGTCCATAGTACTGAACTGTCCTTCTTCTAAGCCACAATCATTCGCCAACTAGAAAACTACAAACATAAGAATCAGATGGAGAATGTTCTCCGTATAATTCTGGCTAGTCTCTGGAACAAATCCTCGTTTGACAAACCACCACTGAAAAGTAAGTATATAAATATGGTTTCCTTCGTACTGTTATCATCCATCATTATTTATCTGATTTACGCAACGGTTCTGGGAAGAAAGAAGAGACAAGACAAGGAATGGCTCTCAACGGACACTTGGAAATTAATAGAAGAGAGGAGAATGGTTGAAGAGAAAATGATTTAATGCAAGGACGGACAGGAGAAAGAGACGATGAGCTCAACTTACAAAGCACTGGACAAAGAAGTAGAGAAGAGTGCTAGGAAGGACAAGAGACGATTCTACGACAACCTCGCCACTGAAGCTGAGAAGGTAGCAGGCAAAAGGGACCTGAAGACATTACATCAGATAACCAAATCTCTATCCGGGAAGAGATCGACACAAGCGAAACCTATAAAAGACAGCCAAGGGAAACCAATCACCAAGGAAGAAAGACAGATTAAACAATGGGCGGATCACTTCAAAGGACTCTTGAACCGACCATCACCTGCAACCCGTCCAGAAATATCAACAACAGCGCGCACACAACTGCAAGTTGACACCAATCCTTCAACGAGAGCTGAAGTCTGGGATGCAACCAAGCTTCTGAAAGCTGGAAAAGCAGCTGGACTAGATGGAATACCTCCTGAAGCACTGAAAGCGGATCCAAAGACGACAGCAGACATGCTGACTCCATTATTGCAAAAGGTCTGGAAGGAAGGAAAGGTGCCTACTGACTGGAGGAAAGGTTACCTCGTGAAACTACCAAAGAAGGTTGACTTAGGCCCCACTCTAAAAGAACTGTCGAGGAATCATGCTCCTGTCGATGCCAAATAAAATCCTGAGTCGCATCATCCTGGAGAGATTAAAGGACACACTGGATACAGAACTCCGACCAGAACAAGCTGGATTCAGGAAAAAGTCAGGAAAATCATGTACTGACCAAATTGCAACTCTACGCGTCATCATCACAGAACAAAGCATGGAATGGCAATCAAACCTCTACCTCAACTTTATAGACTTTGAGAAGGCCTTCTACAGCGTTGACCATGGAGTAATTTGGAAACTACTCGAGTACTACGGCGTACCCCAAATATTCATCAACCTTATTCAACAGCTGTACGACAACGGGACATGTCAAGTGATCCACAATGGAAAACTCAGCGAGGTTTTTGGAGTAAACACAGTAGTCAGACAAGGGTGCTCCTAATTGTGGTGGACTGACTGGATGATGCGTCAGACAGTGAGCGCGAAACGAGAAGACAGGAATATCCTGGACGGGCGCGAAGAACCTAGAAGACCTGGATTTCGCGCGCGGATGATTTATGTTTGATGTCACACAAAATCGAAGATTTACAAGCGAAAACCGACAAACTGGTCGAAGAAGCAGCAAAGACAGGACTCCAATGAACATAGACAAGACGGAGGTTATGAAAATAACCACCCAACAACAACAACAACAACAGCAGTAACATCCAACGTCAATCACCATAAACGGGAGGGATTTGAAAGAGGTTACTTCATTCACTTCACTTATCTAGGGAGCATTGTCTCAACTACAGGAGGAACGGACGAGGATGTCAAATCGAGCGAGAATCGGGAAGACGAGAAATACATTCACCAACCAACCTGAAACCAATCTGGAAATCTTCGTCACTCAGTCAGCATCAACAACAAAATTCGGATTTTCAATACAAACGTAAAATCAGTTCTTCTATACGGTTGAGAAACTTGGCAGGTGGGTCACAAAGAATATTTCCAACAGCCTGTTGCAGACCTTTATTAACAACTGTCTTCGCTCTTTACTGAAGATCAGATGGCTGGGCCGGAAAGAATCACCAACAAGGAACTATGGGAACAAACAAAGCAAGAGCCAATTGCCTAACAAATATGCAGGAGAAAGTGGAGATGGATCGGACACTCTCTGAGGAGACCGCTGGGTGACATCACCCGTCAAACCCTCGAGTGGAACCCGAAATGGAAGCGGCGTGTGGGACGTCCAAGGGTGACATGGAGGAGATCGTGTGAAGAGGAGTTGAAACAGTATGGACTAACATGGATGCAGGTGAAAAATACAGCAGAGGACAGAAGCAAATGGAGACGTGCAGTTGAAGCCCTATGTTCCACTAAGAACCCAAGGGAGCAATAATAATATCTTCTATATAACGGTAATACATTTCCACTTCATGGATGACATCTTTCAACTGTCCATTTTCAAGTTTTGTGTGGAAGAAGCCTCGTGAAAATCAGGATTACTGGTGAACTCATAACATTTCTATCCAACTGACAGTGACATGAATTGTTGAAGACAAAGTTAACATTGATTGTATATATATTTGCCTAACTGTAATTATTAGTAGTAGTGTTATTATAACTGATGGAACGATTTATACGGGCAACCTCACCATTCTATTGACAAATCATCATGACTGGTCTATATTTACTGATATTTATTTGTAAAGTTTTGTTGAATGTTTGGAGGCAGTCAGCAAGAAGCCCTGAACCTGTATTTTGTGCTTAGTAGCACTGATCATCTTGGCGTCTCTGGTATTTTGAAGTAATTCATATCGCTTCTAAGAATCCAGACGATGGTTATTTAATGCTTCAGTTAAAGACTTCCTTTAGGGCTGTAAATAAATATTTCAACTAAATACTAGTTATTAGATAATGTTACACGTCTAGTCTTTCGTCGGGTGTAGACTGAATTCTAAAGTCTTAGGCTCAATAATCATGCGTAGACTGAGTGGTGCTCGGGAGGCACAAACACGAGAGAGCCGGGCAGGCTTTAGACCAGGAAGAGGGTGTATTGATCATATCTTCACCCTACGACAGATTCTAGAAAATAGGCATTCCTACCGGCGTCCAACAGTCATTATATTTCTTGACCTAAAGGCAGCATTCGACTCTGTCGATCGGGAAGTTCTCTGGAGATGCCTGGCTGTAAAGGGAATTCCGAGAAAATATATTGCACTGATTAAGGCACTCTACTCGTACTCATACAGTCAGGTGAGGGCTTACGGCGAGCTGTCATCTGAACTGATGACGACCAGTGGTGTCCGTCAAGGATGCCCATTATCCCCTTTTCTATTCAACTTCATCATAGATGTGTTAATGGACTTAACCCTAACTCACTTCAGCGACTCAGGGATTGACTTGCTAGCTGGGAATAATCTCGTTGACTTAGAATATGCGGACGATATAGTCCTCCTAGGCGACGACTCTGACAAAATGCAGAGTCTTCTAAACAACTTGAGCCGCAATCTACGAATGTTTGGCATGCGATTCGCTCCCGCCAAATGCAAGATGATGTTACAAGACTGGACTACATCGACGCCTAGTTTTAAAATAGGAAGTGAAGTGGTAGAGTACCTTGATCACTTCACTTATTTGGGAAGTACCATCAGCCAGTGTCAACGGGTTGATCTCTGACGAAAACTCAGCACGAATACAGGGGGCTCGTTTCGCATTTGCCAGTTTACGCCGGCTCTGGCGTAGACGAGATGTTCGACTATCGACCAAAGGGCAGGTGTGCTGCTCATCAGTCCGCTCCGTCCTCCTTTATGGTTGTGAGACCTGGCCACTGAGAGTGGAAGACATGAAAAGACTAGCTGTCTTTGATCATAGGTGCTTGCGCTCTATTTCCCGTGTAAAGTGGCATAATAAGGTGAGCAACATTGAGGTTAGGCGTCGAGTTCTAGGTAAACAGGGGAAATCAATCGACGAAGTCGTGAAGTTACAAAGACTGAGATGGTTAGGACATGTGTTACGTATGCCAAGCCATCGCCTCCCTCGACGAGCAATGTTAGCGGATATAGGGTCAGACTGGAAAAAAGCTAGCGGCTGTCAAACAAAAACTTGGCACCAGTCAATGAAATCCACAACAGTTGGTCTAAGCCACGTAGGAAGGTGTAGACTTCCAGGCTGGGGTCCTCGGGACGGTAAAACTCTATGGTTGGAAACAATTGGTGACATGGCTCAAAATCGTTCTCAATGGCTGGTGCAGATGCATCCACTCCTTGTGACTTATGATTTCCAATGAAACTATATTGCTCTTCGTTATTACTATTTCTTTGTCTCACACTTCTGTTTACTGTCTCTATTATGCATTTCTTGTACTTTCTTCTCTTGCTTCGAGTGCTACATGGAGTGTGGCGACTTGAACTGCCGCACATTTGTGCAAAGTTCTATGTCGAAAACAGACAGACAGACAGATTGAATTCTATCAGTCAAGACTGCAGATACGCCTTGCTGATGAGTGTCAACTAGGTCCAAGATATCCTGACGACTGCCTCTAATCAATCATCTAATAACAACACTTCGGAGTGTATCGCAATGGTGGCCATATTGCAAACTTGACCGATAGAATTCAGTCTCCACCAACACCAAGGATTAGATCTATAACATTGTTTAGGAACTAGTGTCCAGTCAAAGGGAAGTTATGTATATTAGATAGTGTAAGACCTAATGAAGTCTGACTGAAATCGATATCATCGACTTACGTTTTTTTATTCTAAATATTCCCATATTTCAGTTATTTTTATCTCATAATAACAGCCATAAATTCTTAGAGGAATAAGTCAGTATGAACAGCAGATTTATGAAGAATGATCTGACAGACCTTATCACAGATAAACGATGATCATCATGACTACTGCACAGTTTTTTGCTATAACCCTAAGGATATCGTGATTACCAGAGCTATTCAGATAATCTTGATGCATAATTATCACTAATTATTAAAAACAAAAAAGGTTACTCTCCCTTCATTTCTCTCTAAAAGTAAAAATACCAATGAAACAGACTACTCACTAGTGATATAATCTCATTTGAAGTAAATCAGTTTAAAGCAGTCAATTTTCCCCGTGTGGTTGATGTTGGTACTTATGAATACCTCACAAGTGTATGCCAAACGGAGTATATTGAAAACTCCGATTTGCTCATTCAGTCAAGCATTTCATATTATCCATATATATGCGTATGCTTACGAATATGAAGATATTGTACTCAACCTGATAGATATAGATAAATTGTTTTTAAAAAGTGGTTGCTCTGCTTCAAGTTAACCGGATGAAATCAATACATTTCTTGGAAAGAGGTCTGTAGCATAAAGAGTAGGTATAAATACCACTACTACTGCCGTTGCTTATAATGCATAGACTGTAAATAGGATCTTGTTTTTACATTTTATTGTGCGTTGAAGTTTTTCCAGTGACTGAATTGATTTTTCGGTGTAAGGTCGGTAACCTCATGCCTAACCTTATTTCTTTTCCCTGGCTTAGGGACGAGCAGAAAACTAGTGAACCAGAAAACTCGGAGAGGTGGCCAGAAAGAAGACGCAACAAGAATATCTTGAAACGAAATTACCGAGACACTATTGGTCAACAAATATCCGAAAGAAAATGAAGATGTTTGGTTACAGGATTTCATCAAGGGCTGACATCGGTTAGAGAACCATTGGCAAACCACCTGGGGGCACTGGACAGTCAGCTGTCTCCTCCGTCCTAGTTTGGGTATCTTCGGCAGTTCACCCCCACGCACCGCCAGGTTTGGAACCCAGCACATTTTGGTTACAAGGTGAGCTCGTAAACCATTAAGCCACTAGGACCCAATCCAATGGCCCATGAACTCTACCTTCTGCCAATTCTCCTACAAGCTTGCCTTGTAATCGGAAAGTCCTTGGTTGGAACCTCGGTGGGCGCGTACCGATGAAGATTCCCCAACCAGTACTCTCAGATGGTTTTCAAATGGTTCTCTAACTGATATCAGTTCGTGAAGGAATCCTGTAACCAATAAATCAAATCCCTACAAACCAATACTTGAAAATAAAGTTGTGTCAGACACGCTGAAGAGACCATTGAATAATATTACGTGCTAGACCTTTGAATGGAAACTGAGAGGGAAACAACAAGCTGAACGTCTCAAGGTGACACAAAGGAGATCGTGTGAGGAGGAATTGATTGCTAATTGAGCAGTGGGGTAGTCAGCTTAGGAGGACTGAGGGAAACGAGGTGAAATGGAAGTCTGCTTTTGAAAATCAATGTTTCGCTCGGAAGACAAGAGAATAAAAGAAAATAAGTAACAGCGTAAGGAGAATTGAAACCATTTTGGAATTATTAGCAACTTTGGTTTCCTATCTTCACCATACACTTTAGGAGATGACATTTTTATCTAATTTGCACAGACTTTTATAGATAGATCATTGTGATCTTAGCATACTAAGCACAACATTATGGAGATTGATGTATGTATATACTGACCCTTTGAATTAGGCGTCTTATGCAAGATGATGTTTTTGGGAAGTTCACCATGCTCCACCAATTAAATATCCAGAAAATAAAATTTCAAATTACCACTCACTTTAAGTTAACTGATGGGTGGTATGTGTGATAGACACCGATTTATCCCGCTTAAATCACTTTTATCTATACAGACAGTGAAAATATCATCCCCTTTTGCTGGTGTGGTACAGGATTTTCACGACTAACCACACAGCAAATTTCTTTATTGTACATGTCGTTTGTCAAGAATATTTTTTACAAAGCAAGACACACCTTCATTAATCTGAAGTCAGTATGAAAATGTACAGTGATAGGATTTTCAACACTACCGTTAAGCAAGTTCATCTATGCGATTCATAGTCTTGGTGAATGAGTCACTGTAAGCACTTCCAACAGGATTGAAATATTTATTAAAAGCTGCCCTTGTACCGTGTCAAAGATCAGGTGGCCAGGCAGGAAGGATCAACTAACCAACCAAGAATCTACTCCATCCAACTACAATGCTGAAGAAGATGAATATGGATCGGACACAGGCTAAGCACACCGTTGAGCAACATCGCGCGTCAGGAAATCGCCTGAGTGAAACTGGAATGGGTAACAACGAGTTGGGTGTTGAACTGAAGGTAACATGGAGAACATGTTGTTCAGAGGAGATGAGAGCTAATAGGCAATCGTGGTGCGGACAGGATTAAATCCAGATGTGCTGTTGAAGCCATATATTTTGCAAGAGACCGAAGGGAATGATCATAATGAATTTTACTCTCGCTATTAGGTGACTGCCTTCTAATTCCAGAATCCTGTCTCCATAGTTGTCAGCAAGTTTTTTCTGTGATCTAAACTAACCAGTCAGACAAATATGTTAGGAATTTCAAAAATAAATAATAATAGTTATAATAATGAAACGAGTTAGGATAGCAGTGCTGCCGAAATTCCAAGCTTCCTTTTGTTTGGTGGATGGTGGCTAGCAGTGGGATCCAGGATGCGCATTTCGTCCTATTTGGGACTCCTGTTTGTTTGTCTGCTGGTACAACTGATTGACTTAACAGCATCAATATGATGTTCGTAGTCTATAAAATGCTTTGGGATTTCATTGTCTTCGGTATTTTGGCTTCATCATTATTCAACCACTTAGAAAAATACTTTATCATGCCGGTAGAAAATTGTATTTCCGTACTATCTGCAAATACACTCGAACTGATATAAGCAGTTCAAGGTATCGAAGACTGATAACTAGCTTTGTGCACATTGTTGAAGCCGCCTCTAGACTATGTTTAGGAAAACAAGTTTTAATTGCTAATCTATGTATATACATACATAAATTTGTGTAGAATATTCCACTGGCGACTTTCACTGTTACATTATTGTGACCTGTTGCTTGTTTAAAATTAGTCTACATAAAACAGTGTTAATTTCTTCAAATATTCAAAAGTATTTTATGGGTTTCGTAAGTTTGTGATTGAATCACTGAAGGTTCATTTCATGAGGCAGTTCACATCTGAGGTTTATCCATGTGTTTACGCGAAGCAACTGACTGGCACTAATGCAACTGTGCTGTCTTAGAAGCAAATAAGATCTGCTTACATGAAGTATTGAAACCACCTCGCTTCTGTTTGTTTTAATTGAAAATTCTCTAAAACTAGACTTTCAAAGAAAAGAAAGTAATCACAGCATAGTCATTCATTCAGATAAAATTATGCGAAAATAACTACATGTTCAATGTTCATTGTACAATCGGACATCATTTTCAGCGCCAAATTCAAAATAAAGTATGCTAACGGAATTCAAAAACAAGAAATACTTAAGAGACTAAAAAGGTGGATGAAACACCACTTTAATTTGAGCCACTCAAAAAAGAAGCATAGTGATCATGAAGGAAGCAAAATAAGCCCCAATAAGTCTGAAAATCTGCTCAAAAATAATAATTATGTGGCCTACGAGCCGAAACAGTAAAAGAAGATCCAACTATGAATATCATCTATAAAACATACTGCACAGATTGTGAAAACCACTAATGTTGCCTAAAGCGGGTGCCCCCTTCACCTTTACATCCAGAAATACGATCCAAAGACCAAATACTAGAGAAGAAGGCCAATCAACATGAATACATTTGGATGCGAATAATCTCACTTAGGGGGATCAGGCAATAACTGTGGTTATTTCATTCATGAAGAATTTCGATGTAAGCACTAAAGATGTTGTCTGTGTGGCTGGCTATGTAAAGCTTAGTAAGCAAGCAGATTATCCACTTCAGAGATGACAACAATATTCTGCGTACACTTGAATATCTCACTCTAATTAAGAGTGTCCACAAAAAGCAATGTGTGTGGATCAATTTATCTCAAGCAACAAAAGAAGCCAAATACACAATTACCATACTTCTCTAAATAACATTTGACACGATATCCTGTTTTTCTTTCACAGGACAGAATTGCTAGCCTTCCTTCTATCCACCTTCCTTCCACCCAGCTTACCAATAACTGAGCAAGATTTTGGAGTGCATCGTTCGGAAATCGAATCCTGGAAAATCTATATGGTTGGCAAACACTGCACCTTTGAAGCACTGACACTACTAGGTATATGATCAAAAATTCAAAAAAAAAGTAAATAGATATAAACAAATATTCACAATAAGGTTAGAATACACTAACTCAAAATGGGATACCATTCAGTGTTCTCGCAGTATAGTTTTTAGCTACTTTGCTTTCCTGCTCTATGAGATATCCGGAGTCTTCTATTTCCTCTAATAGTAGTTGTTGCTCTATTGTTCATGAAGGGTATTCAGCTCATTAATTAATTAATTAATCAATAAAATAATAATCATAATAAATAATAATAATAATGTGAAATACACTAGTGCATTAGCCTGCTCACAGAGTTTATTTTTCTCCTTCCCTTACTTAATATTTATGATCAATGACAATGGGACAATAATTCATTCATCCAAATAACCTTCAATCACTGAAACTGATGGGGGGCAAAAACGACAACAACAAAAAAAACAGAAGCAGGAAGTAATTAATAATATTATTATTATCATTACCATAACTGTTGTCAAAATAGACCATAATCAAAATATTCTCTAATTAGCCTTTTTTTCTTTTCATTTCGTTTCAATCCTCTGTCACAGATACTGGCTATTATTAGCGGTGTCATGCATGATAATCTATGCCAGGGATCATGAATTGACAGAAGTTATAATTCATAGGCTGGTCGTTGGATTCTACCTGTCTCGGTGGCTGAATGTGCAGTGGGCTCGTCAGTGTAACTTGAAGGTCTTGGGTGCGATTCTTGACCTTGGAGTTCTGCTTATGTACTACTGAAATGTTCTAAACTAGGACGAGATAGCCAGTGTTTCTCTAGCTGATAAAGTGAATGTTATGTAAAATAGAGATCAAAATGAGATCATATTAGGTGGTTAAGTACTTCATTAAAATTAAGTGCCTTCTGAATATTACAGCACTTTACTTACAGATAATACCGTAAGTAAGAAATACAATACACAACTATTGTGAATAGGTAATTTCACTATGGAAATGTCAGGCATTTAAATTACACACTATCCTCAATGGCAGTTGGGTCTAGACAGACGGTTGCTGTATAGGTACACATAAGTCTGTCAAATAAAGTTTATTGTCATCATCCGAAATAAGTATCGTATTGAAATTATGCATATCATCTACCCAAATATCCTATAAAATAAGTTAGTGCTTTATTTTAAAGATTTGGAATTTGAATCCCATCAAGGATTTACAAAGAAAACAGTTCGCAAGAGAAATCTTCCCTCGATTTGGTTGTCTTCTTTGCATTGATGAAGCTGTCAGTGTTTCAGACATATAAACCGAAGGTCTGTATCCAAAAGAGAATAATCCAATCACTTATAATGTCATGGTAATGAACCTACTGTTTTCAGTCAATCAGTGGTTTTAGTTTTTTAATTCTTCCAAAGTTTTCTCTTTGTTTTGAAGGCTTACGTAGTATCACATTTCTCCTCGTTTCTGTTTGCATCCTGACTACAACTCATTTGTTAATTTGTTGCAAGTAGTCAACTCTTCTCGTGTATTAAATGATTATTATTAGCAGTTGCGGCTACGGTAATTTATCTCTTTTGTTACTATCCTCTTTTATGAAAGAAGACTTCATATATAATAAAAGTGACTGTGAATGTGAGAGGCGATTTGTTGTTTAGTACATAAGTTGTTATGACATTATTATTACTTTCATTCGTTTCCTACGTTCCGAGTAGAACATACGGCTTCTGTTGCACATCTCCGTTGATCTCGGTTTTCTCCTATTCATTAAGGGGAATGCACGACTGTACACAGGCTTTGATGTGCTGCTCATTTTGTGTTCTCTGTTTCTTTTTCGGAAGGCAAACTTGTCGTCTTCCGCCTACGTTCCATTGGAGGGCCTGGTATGTCATTTCACTAGCGTGTCTTCATATGATATACTGATTGGGTTCATCTCAATTTCCCTATTCTTATTTCTTGAAAAACACATTCTTGGCTAATTTACAGCCAAAGTACTCGTTTATGCTTCCTAACCGCCTTTTCTATCTTCATTATAGGGATGAGTCAGCCATTGGTGAGGTCTGTTGGCTGTTGGAAACGCTCCAAGCAACACGCATCCCAAGTCTCTGAACAATTTGGAAACACTGACTGTTGTTGGGAACTCGATTGTTGTTCCTTGTGCTAAATATTGTGGACCTCCACACTGTTTCCAGATTATTGAATGCCTCTCATGCTTTTCTGATTCAGCTCAAGATTTCGCAGCTTCATATGTGCTGCCTATTATTGAAACGATGGTGCTCAGGTAAGTGAAAGAGATGAATTCCTTTAGATTTCTACTATTGATATTGACAGGTGCCTATTATATTTTGCTAGATATTTGTACAGCCCCTGTCTTATCCTCTCTGACTGTTTTGCTGCATTACAATAGCGTGTTTGAACCATCATGTTATTCACACTGTTGTGAATAATCCTGATTATCGCTTCTGTCAGAAATCTCATAAAACTGTAAAGTAGTTCATTCTGACTTAATGAAGATCAGTCTTTTCTCTAACCACCTATAAATAAGCAGACATTGCATGAATTACTCCTTGATATATATATATATATATATATATATATATACATCAGCTGAAAATATTTAAAAACGACATGAAAGTTACTCACTCCAGTACATAATTGTGATTATAGACATTCAAAAGAATAACGCTTGAAAGTCGATTAAAGATTTTGATTTGTAAATGAAGAAGTCTTCAATAGATAAAAGGTGTACCGTTTCCCTAGTTCAAAGAGTCTATAATGTGCTCAACAGTATACTCCAATTCAGTCATGAAATTACAATATGAGTACTGAAAATTCATATGCTTGTAAACTCAATCGTACACAATGTCATGAATATCCACTATGAGGAAGCCTAACACTAGAATAAAACTATGCCATTTTTTTCCTGAGTAACTCTAATAACATTTCTCCTCAAAACTCATGGATTATTCTGGGTAATCTAAGTGAATAATCTTTACCGAATTCATAAAATAGTAAAGGAAAGAGTAGTCCAGACAATTCAACCAAAAAAACCGTAACTATGCAAAGCCAGAACCATCTCCAATGCTTCTTTGAATGACCATGTCTTCAATCCTTATTTGTGACATTATCTAAGAATTTAGAAAACCCTAATGTTGGTTGCATTTATGCATTAGGTAGAATTTCTACTTTGAGTCCTATGAGGTTGCTAGTTTTACTGTCTACCTTACCAGTTTTTTGGGGTTACTACTGCTAAGAGACAGGTTAAGGAATAAGTCGGCCGGAAATCGAACACAGACGTCCCGCGTGGCTGGAGAGTATACTTCCACTGAACTATCGATACACTAGTGGTTCTTTATAGTTGTTATAGATAAATTTTAATTTTAGTGTGTTTTGAGATTTATATTCATAGAATAAATAACTGACGTACTTGGTTCTCCTGAAATCAGTCTACTGAATGTCATCTCAGCAATCAAAGGGTAAATTGCTCTCAGTCTCCAGCAGAAATGTAAGTGAGCTCCTCTAAGGAGTTCGTAATCAGTGCAAACTAGCGAACAAGGGCTGTTCGTTTTTGAATCGCCCTGTAGTGTTTTTACCAGTCTGCAGAAAAATCCAGCTTAAGACATTTTAGTTCCTCAAATGACCTAAACATTGATAGTTTACTACCTTAATCTCTCTGAAAGCTTTAAATTTTGTCAAAGTATTTCCAGGTCCTTTCCACCATTTTTGTATTAAGATGCAGAACTTGAGTCCCGTCGTTTGCACGGCTGCTTGTTAAAATTGTTTCTCATCTTGTCACTGGGGGTAATTTATTGTATCTCCTCAAGTTCTTGTATTCATTTTAAGTGTACAAATATTTGTCTACACTAGTGAGATAAGGAACCATTACTTCGATATAAATTGCTATACTAACCGATGTCAGTTATAGAATCACTGAAAGCAACAGCCATCACACATCTAAATGATAACATCTTTGCCTTGTAACCTGTAGGTCTCACATACGTTTCTTAGTGATATCATAGGTGTGTATTGCTGAATATTCTCAGATAGGGAAGAGGAAGCTGTCTACTACCCAATGATTTTCAGTGGTTAATCCTGTGTCCGCGATCGTCGACCGAATCTACTTTTAAATCAAGAGAATCTAGTATTCACTACCTTTTAAGTGATTATTATTCATCACAGGTTCAGTGATACAGTGCTGGTCAATCACACATATAGTTTGGGTTCGATTCCCGGCCGATACACTCCTAAAGCCTTGCTTAGCCGGGAAAAGTTAAACTTTAAGCACCAATAACTACCGATCAGCGAACGACCTTCAACGAGGCAGTCACATGAAAGAGGGAATTTCGATTTAGGAAAACGTATATTTACGAAAAAAGCATAAAACTGTTACACAGAGTATCTTTCTCTAACATGTAACAGAAACATCTCCCAGTTTAGCGTAGGAGTGTCAATAGAAAATTTACACCACATTATGTACATATATTCATCCAAATGACTACAAATGACATCCTTTTGAGATCCATTTATGGCCCTAATCCTATTTTTAAATCTTCCCTTCTGTAGAATTCATGTCTATCCCTGTGATGGGACCCACAATATCACTAAAATGGTTCACTCTATGATAAATATATCTGAGGGATGACAGCTAGTTATAACCTTTCCATTCATCAGTATGTATTCTAGATCTCTGTTTCACCGGTCGAGTGACAGCAGGTACTAAGGTAGTAGACTTTCTGTCTGCTATTCTCTCCTCGAATCCTTTCTGCAGGGAAGTGTCATATAGATCGATTACCTAAAAATTCTCGGCTTGCATACGACCATGTTTGTATTTTCTTCTTCAATAAGACAAATTCGTCCATGTATAAGACGACACCTTCTCCGCCTAAAAACGAAGTAATTCTCTCCATTTTCGAAGAGGCGATGTCTGTGCAGTGCTGGTACCACTGAACTGTTGAAACGAGGCTATTTTCAGTTTCAGCAGCTGCGCATCTCGCAGGCTGTTTTAAAACCCAGTATTTACAAATATACAAAATCTGCGTTATGGAGGGATGCGACCTAGCAAAAAAAGTTCGTGCGAAATATTAGAATCATCAGCTTACCTTCCCTAATACTAACTCGTCTCAAGCAAATTGCACAACGACGGACATGTCCACCAACCCCAATTCCCTGCAACACTGCAAAACTTTGTCCTCATCGAACTGCGGGCTTAACTTCGTTAGAGCACACATTTGATACGAATCAAGCGGAACGCTATCTTGAACTCAGGTGGATATACCTCAATGGACCATTCGAGGTCATTCACTAATTGGTAGTTAGTGGTGCTTAAAGTTTAACTTGGCCCCTAGCCGATAGTAAGCCTGTAAAAGAAGGAATGTTTGATGTGAGGCTAGCAACCCTACCTTGTTAAAAAAATACTGCTATAGAAAGTTCATATCTCAAACTTTAAGCTATATACTAATGATTACATGATATGAATAGTGTTTGGTTGCTAATCACAGAGAAGTGATCTAAGCACCAAACGGTCGTTTCGCTCATTTGGCGTCGTGATCATCAACAGTGTACTCTGTCTAACTGAGCACAAACAACCAAACCAGTTGAAACCACTCGAATTCTAGTTAGCTATTTCAGCCGACTGATAATACATTGCAAATTGTAAATAGCACCTGTGAAAGATGGTGAACATTGTACGTTGGTTTATTGACCTTGGTAGCCATTTGGCGGACAACTCGAAGGCTCGAGTGATTCAGTCTTGTACAAGTTGGAAGAAAACCAAAGAATACGAATAAAAGTACTGGTGCATTCATTATAAAACATTTGTTTATAGACTTCTGTATCAGTTTCGATTTTACTTGTTGAAAAACATAAGTTCCTACAAATACTGGTGTTCTGGAATTGATTAGTCGATTATTGATAGTAGTACTTATCAACTTGGAGCGTCTTCGGAAATAATAGGAACTGAGGGTTCAGTTCCTTGAAGGCACCCAAGCTTTGAAGCTCTATGTTTCACTCGGAACTCAAGGAGTGGATGAATAAAACAAGAGTGTTATTATTTCTTTTAAGATAAATGACTTTTCGTATATCTTTCGAATTAAACTTCACACGTAATATATATATATATATATATATATGTTGTAATAACAAAATATTTAGAAGAAATAAACAAACAAATTATATTTATAACTAACTAATCATTCCATGGAAATGATTAATGACTGTTCAACAAATGTTTTATGTAAATAAAAAATAATATTCAAACAAAAATTCTTTTTTAAAATAACAACAAAACAATTGAATATTGAACAGTCAACACTATTCTACTTCTTCAGACAGTGATACAAAATCACCAATAATAATAATAACAATAAAAACAATATCGTCTTGTTGTGAATAGTAGTGTCGTTTGATATCGGAAAATGTCAGAATAAATGAACCAGAGGTGAGCCATATTTGTGTATGTATTTCCGCGCATTCAATTTTCAATCAAAAGGTCTACGTATAACTACAGTCTTGTCTTACTGCTTTCTTTACATTCTCCTTAATTAGATGATGTTTTCTTCTAGAATTTAGGTTATTATCTTCGGGATTACCTCAAGCATTTTGCCTTTAATGTTGGCTTATCACTTCTCCTTTTATTATGTTACTTCTTCTCTAGTGCTAATCATTTGTTAAATTCCTAGTGATATTTATTTATACATGTATACCGATAACTGTATTTTATTATGACGCGACATTTGTAAACAATAGTATACATCTTTATATATCTTGTATTACTTACCAATGTGCAGATTGTATGTGAGACAGCCTAACCTGATCCGACATAACACACATTCATATAAACATACACAGACATACACACGGGGAATAAAAAGTCTATGGAGAAAGGAATCCCAGTGTTATAGGGAAAAACAAGCCTGCTAGATACAGTGTGCTGAGAATCATTTCGGTAAAGCATCAACTAGAACTGCCACAAGCACATCAGAAGTTGACTACTGATTAATTTCTGTTCCTAACATAAACTGCTGAATGATTTTGCAATACATACTGGATAGAAAGAATAAGTAAATGGCAAAGATAATTCTCACATTTCGTCTGAACCACATATGCTTGGGAATCCCATGTATCATTGAGGTCTGGATAAATCCACAGGTAACTAATTATATTAATGCATACGAATCTTCACCACTTGACTGTATTCATGTAAGTGTATGTATGGCGGGGTGGTGGGTGTGAGTGTTGCTGTCAATGTGGTAAATGAAGCACCAATTTGTCAGATTTTAAGTGGGATGATATTTTTACCCAGAAATATGTATGTGTGCCAGTACACTGGTAGATATCATACATTATTAGACAGGGCTTGATGGGATATGGCCTAATAAATGGCATCGATTATTATTATTATTAAAACTATTACTGTTACTGTTATTTTGTTTAAAGGCATATCAGTAAATTGACAAGGCTCCTGATTCACCGGTCAACTATCACAATTCGGCATAAATTCAAGATTATGCTTTTTTTTTTAAAACTTCCAGTGTATACATCTCCTCTTCAATTTACGGATGTTTATCTATATACATTTCAGCAAAAGCAAACAAATACACAGTTTTCCAGTGTTAGTTTGCAGGGATTTGATTGGTTTCAGGATTTCATCATGAAATAAAATCGATTAGAGAACCATTAGAAAATCATCAAGGAGTACTGGACAGTGCTTCGCCAAACACACACACATACACACCAGGACTCTTGAGCAGTATGCAGCCACAACACCACCAGGGATCTAACCCAGAATCTTCGGGTTACTCGCTAACCTCGTGAACCATTCATTCACTACGACGGAATCCAGTGGCCGGTGAATGAATTTTAGCTACTACCATTTCGTGATTTTAGACCAATCACCAGCCAGTGTCATCTCTGGAGAGTATCTGTCTTCACTCCCAACCGGATAACCCCCTACTGGTCAAAACTTTTTCCTGTACTCAGTCACTACTGAGCATCAGATTAATTTTCAAGAGGTGGTTTATAGGGATTCAACTTGGTTCATGTTATATTACGGATTGAAGTCATTTAGTTACATTTAAGATTAATTTCATGGGAATTCATATACAATTTAATAGATACTGGTGAACAGTTGAATCCAGGAAGTACTTTTTCAGACTGTTTTTGAACAATTCAACCAGGTTTACCGACGCCTGAGTAAGTGATTACTTTGTTCTAGGAGACAGTATAATAATAGAGTGCTGATCCATCTCGGCTAAGCAAAAATAAACAAAAAGAAAAGGAAATTAACAATAAATTACCTGTCTGTGATTTATTACTTTCACTTTACTTGTTTCTAACTTTCCTGTGTATCTAATTTTCTCTTACAGAAACTGTATATATTTAGTTTTCTCAAGTAGACACTATCTTGCGGTTATTCTTGGTTAAGTTGTATAACGGAATCAGACCAGTGAATAAAGGATAAGCACTAAATGGAGCTGATGGAAGGTTCTATAAAAATTGGAATGATCCAAAAACATTCACGCTGCTCGTGTCTAAAGCAAAACATCTCTTATGCTAAATAATGGTTTTGAGGTGAAGGTCAAAAGAAAGCTGAGGGAGTTCATTACTTATTGGCATACTTGGTGTTCTCTTACCTGGATAGTTTAATTCTGAAGATTCCGTCGCCTTTCTCGATGATATCTTCAACACAAACCTTCAGTATGAAGTGCGCTTTGAGAACTTTTCATGGTTGAGATATTTATCTCTGTCATTCACCTAGGCTAAGGTTGATTGTGCCTAAAAAATATCCTTTACATTGTATTCATTTGCAACAATACTGATCTTTATGTTTAATAGATAATTTAACTTTTGAAAATTCCCATTCAAACATTTAAAAAAACAACAGAGAGAGTCAATAAATATGCATTCCTTTTCAGTAAGTTCCTCATCAACATCCGCTGGCTATACGCTAATATCTATAGTTTTTTGAATCGAAATGTTTTACCAATTATGTAGTTATTTTTAGTTCATAAGAATTATAAGTTTAAGTACAGGGGTTGGAAATAAGAGATTTGAAGTCATCAAAACAGTTAACTAACAGATGTTAGTAACAAGACGTCTAAATTTTGAAGGAGGGGTGAAATTCAATTAATTTAACGGACTAAAACAAAATCTGACCTGGTTACAACACCTTCCTCCCCCATTAATTGACAAAGAAAACACAAATGTGATAACCAAGTTCACTATGTAAACACACACACTGCTTTTATAATGTTACACACTGGTCAAATACAACAATCTACACACACTTGATTTTGTTATCTTTACCAATTGACCAACTTGACAATGAAAAACGACCCCAGACTAACGAATGATGATCAAGTCAGTAAGCTTTATTTTGATATCATAACAGACGTACTGTTACCTTTTTTATTTGGCTTAACGATCTTCATTGTTATTTTTACTTTCAATATGTCCTCCTTTTAACTTGACCTAATTTGTCTATTTTCTCACCTCTTAACTCCTCGTTATATATATATGCTGAGATTTTGTAAATTCTGGTATGATAATACTTTGATAAAGCTATTAGGAGCATTAAATAGTGAAACGTCAGTAAAACAGCAATATCGTTTTGTTTTTCATTCATTGGGAAATACAAAAACCTTCATTATAATGAAGTCTGAGGATAGTTTCAAGGAGAGGGGAAAATAATTTGTAAAAGTTAATATCTATCATATAGTTGGCCAGGGAGAAGAAAGGGACTGTTAACATTTTTTGGTGCACACAGAATTGGCTTGTTCAGATGAATTCCGACTGGCTCTGCTGTTTGTATATAAAAGTCGTACTCGTAGACCATGCGAGAGGTTGGGTGAAATATGAGTGATGAATAACTTTAAAAGCTTTGTCATTGTCGACTTCATGTCCAGTCTGTGTGGAAGTCAACAGCACTCAGCATCAAAAATAAGATCCGGATTTTCAACTCCAATGTCAAGTCAGTGCTACCATACGGATCAGAGACTTGGCGAGTCATAAGGAGCATCTCAAACAAACTCCAGACCTTCATCAACAGTTGTCTTCGCTCAATACTCAATATCAGATGGCCAAAAGAGATCAGCAACAAAGATCTCTAGGAGCAAACCAACCAGGAACCGATTGTGAAACAAATAGGCAGGAAGAGATGGAGATGGATTGGCCATACGCTGAGGAAACCATCAAGTGACATCACTAGACAAGCCATTCCTCGAGTGGAACCTGAAAGGTAAGCGGCGAGTTGGTCGTCCAAGGGTGACTTGGAGTAGGTCATGCGAGGAGGAGATAAGAGCATGTGGACAGACTTGGAGCGAGGTGAAAAAGTTGGCAGAAAACAGAAGGCAATGGAGGTGCGCAGCTGAAACCCTATGTTCCTCCAGGAATTAAAGGATAATATAATAACAAATAATAATAATCGACGAAATGAGCTAGTATTGAGCTGCGTATGGTTTTATTCGGACCTTTTGCCAAACCAAGAACAGAGGTGTTCAGAAATTCGATCATGAACTCGCCTGATTGTACGCCCAATGTAAATAGCTTCGCACAAGCAGTTTAACTGGTAGATACACATGGAAGAGGTGAAACAGGGCAGTTTATCTTTATTTCTGAAACTAAGTATTGGTCGGTTAGTGAATATACAGCATTACTTGGCTGCGTTGATAGTCCTTTTGAGGGTCCTTCTCAGACTTTTTGATAAAATGTCACTATTAAAATCACCCATGAATCAAAATCCTAAGAACACTGGTTTTGGAATATGTGAGCACTTGCTTAATCTATGTGTTCATGTTATATAAAGCTAAGTTTCCTGAAATACTACAATTATCTTTACAGTACACAGTTGTTGATTTGAAACAGTCAAAGCTCTCTATGTCAGCGGTATACCATCTTACGTCACGGGTTCACTGGTGTTGTATTGTGTCGTTGTTGTTGCTAATAGTTATCAGAACAGTAGGCTCACAAATCGACTAGGTAGGGAGTTAATTACTTCAATCTTTCCAGTTTTATTAACGATCATATCAGGTTATTCGGTTATTTCGTGGAATATCCATCTGTGCTAAGTAGATCACGAATACCGCTTAATTTTTCTTTCAGCGTTACACTTGAACAAATAACTCTTGGTAATTCATTGAAAGAAAATCAGAAGCTACAGTGTTCCAATTGTAGCATCATCGCTTTATTACTAAGGCTGTATTTATACCTCCATCTAGTTTCTCTTCTAAAATATAAGTATTAGTAAGGGCATTCAAAATGCTGAATAGATGCTAGATATTACAAGTCTATTCTCCACATTTTATTTCTAAACTGACCTATATCAACAAACATTAGTGGTTTTGATGTAGGTGTGTTCTCTAAGCTGGATAGTTTATTTGCGAAGCTTTCATTGCCCTACTAGGCAACATCTTCAGCGCACGCTTCAATTTCAAGTCAGATTTCAGATTTCTCCAAGTGTTAATTGGTTATCTACTCTGATGGGTGGCCTTGGACGTGATTGGTTGTTTTGCGTGTTTTCACCATCTAGGCAACTTGTATTGGTACTGATTGTTTTCATTGACCTGAACTTTGGCCCTTTGCGTGTGAGATTTCCTTCTTATATTTTGGTAAATTTTGCGTATGTCAGTGTGATTATTGATTAACGATTTACTGGAGTACCAGGCTTCCAGAAATCCTCTAGCATTTTTGGTGTTTCCTCTGCCTGGTATTTGAACGTTGTCCTATTCGGATTTCTGTCCATGATTGTCTGTATGCAGCGACATGAGGGAGTGGATGTCAAATCTTTTGACTGCTGGTTTATTTACATGGATACGAAGACGAAGGAGAGGTCCACCTTGGTGAATTTAGTGTTTTTCGCGAATAGACTATCCAGCTCAGAGGACATAACTACATCAAAATCATCCAACTGAGCTACGAAACTTCTCCGTCATATCTAAATATTAGAGGGTAGGAGGCAGCAATCTCATTCCATACCACACATAAGACTTGATAGCTTCAGTTGTTCTCAATTAGGTCATCCGTATTTCTAGAAATACTTATTGAAACTATCAACCTACTTTCTATCTCAAGGATTCACACTGCTGAAAAGCACTGCAGGCTATCGTTTACCTGCACAAGAATTTTCAGTGACACGTGACAAAGTAAAGCAGTCAGCCTAAGCACGTAAAAGAACGAGTACATAACCAAGTCAACATTCATAGTATTCAGCTTCTACCGACTCACCGTATGTTGCTAGGATCTAGTCAAGGTGTTGGGTTAGATCCTCTGCGGTGTGATGAATGTGTGTGTGTATGTCTGTGTGCAGAACTGAAACGAAACATCCCTCGCCCTCCTCCTTTCTCTAACTGATGTCAGTTTGTGATGTAACCTGAAACCAATTAAATTTCTTTTTCAAAGCAACACTTGTGAAATTAAGGAAGGTTTGTTTTTCCTTCCTTACGAAAGACTTACTAACTAGCTAGCTAACTAACTAGATATTTAATACATAATTAATTCTGTCGTTGTTTTAACCACTTTATTCCACAATTTCATTCATATCCACTTTCCTTTCGTCTGATTGCCTTTAAAGGCTTACTTCTAAAATCGGCTTTTTAATTAGTCTAATTACTTTAAGTCATGTAGAAAAACAATATACAAGTAATATGCAATTTCTGTTTGAAATATTTGAAAAAAAGGCAGTCATCCTCTCTCTCCTTTCACTAACATTGTTACTTTTTAAAGGAACAATTTTAACCATATGCCCACAGTAAGAGTCTCTGATTATTCCTAGGCAATTTAATTTGTTTTCAATTCACAACTAAAGTGGGTGAAAAAAAAGCTTTTCTACGCACTTTGTTAAAGCAGTTTTTTATTATTAATACTACTACTATCTTTTTAATGTTTAATAAAAGGCACCGAGATGCATTTATTATTATATGATTCATTTTAATTATTTTTTATTGCTTCTCTGTCTTATTTCTACATACATATGTCTAGAATATGAATTGTCTCTCCCTTTGACTGTTTAAAGTGAAATAAATCAATAATGAAGGCAAGTAAATAGAATCATTACAGTGATTTATCTGAGCAGTTCAAGTTACAGAATCGATTAGGATCGGTTAAAAAAAAACCATTGAAAACTATCAAGGGGTACGTGATGTATGGCTATTTCATCGTACTTCTGAACTCTTCGACAATAAACGTTCATAGCACTACAGAAATAGATGGAACCCAGAACATTCAGGTTACCAAACAATCTCCATGGTCATTCATCAACCACCGGGACGAAACCCAGTGCGTTTGACGCATGAATTTTAACTTCTGATAGTTTTCGATAAATATGGCGTCACTACCAACCAGTGTCATCGGAGGGTGTTTGTCCTCATATCCAACTTGGTGGACCTCATTGATTATGAAGTTCAAAATTTTTCTTGTGTATAACAAAAGCTTTAGCTGTGAACAAAAAATGCTTTGGAATTTTTCTCTATTGATGAGGATTGATGTATGAGAACAAATTGCTCAAGCATTGAGTTACTGATGCGTCTAATTTCTTCTTTTGACAACCATACTATGGATTATATTGTACATGTCTAGACAGTATCCTTCTGGTTCCATTACAATGTGAAATGCATTACACTATATGCCAACGTTTACATTTTACTTTTAGGACGAAAACGTACTCACCTAAAATATATTCTGTAGGGAGTTATTCAGTTTTTCAATTTCAGCATTTCTCTCTTGATGGTTTTGTTGTGCAGATAACAAGGTGAAGTTTGTTAAATAATCTTCTCGTGTTTATATGGGTTTTATTTTTTCAGAAAAGTCGATCAACAAATTTAATTTTCCAACTTATTCACAACCGAAGACGGGAGTAAGACAAGGCTGGCTACCTTCTATCTCCAATGATTCTCCTGATTACGGTAGACTGGATAATGTGACAGACATCGGGCAGCGAGGAAACTGGCATAAAATGGAACCATTAAAAGAACTTGGAGGATCTGGACTTCAACGATGAAATATGTCTGACTTCCCACAAACTGGAAGATATGCAAGTGAAAAGCAACAAGTTGGCGATAGAAGAAGCATCAAAGACAGTCCTTCAGGTGAACATAGAGAAAACGCGGGTGATGAGGATACCTGGACAACAGCAACAGCAGATAACAATCAGCATAAATGGGAGAAATCTGGGAGAAGCAACCTCCTTTACCTACCGACCTAGAAAGCATCGTTCCAACTACAGGCGAACAGAACTGATGAGGATATTAAAGCAAAGATCGGAAATCAAGGCAAGCTTTCGTTATTCTCAAGTCTATGTGGAGGTCGACAGCACTAAGTATAAAAAATAAGATTCGGATTTTCAACTCAAATGGGAAGTTAGTGCTACTTTATGGATCAGAGATTTGGCGTGTCATGCAGAGCACCTCAAACAAACTACAGACCTTCATCAACACCTGTCTTCGTTCAATACTCAAGATCAAATGGTCGGCCAAAAAGACCAGCTACAGGGATCTCTGGCAATGAGCAAACTGACCCAGCAGGAACCAATTGTGCGAGAAATGTTCAGGAAGAAATGGAGGTGGATTGGCCATACCCTGGAGATGCCATCAAGTAGCATCACACGTCAGACCATCTTTGGAGAGGAACCTGAAAGGGATGCAGAGAGTTGGTCCTCAGTGTGAGGGTGACATGAAGGAGATCATATGAAGAAGAGATGAAAGCATATGGGCAGATGTGGAGAAAGGTAAAAACATCCACAGAGAAGCGGAAGCAATGAAGACATGCGGCTGAAGCTCACTGTTCCACTACGAACTAAAGGAAACAATAATAATAATAACTTATTCGCACCTGAGAATCGACAGGAGCTCTCCGACTATTCAGCTACTGGAATGGAATGCAGCTACGCGTGACATTTCTGTGATGACACTGGCTGGCGGTGATGCTATATTCCACGAATAGACAGAATTTAGAATTCATAAGCCGTTGTATTCCATACACTTTTTGCCAGTAATTTTCTGACGGAAAGTACTTTCTGTCCGTTTTAGAAGCACCGGGTAAAAGAATGTATCCTAATGTCAAACTTTCTAACAATCCAGCGTTTGCTGACATTTAATCCTGACGAGATATTCAATACCATATTCATGAAACGAGTAACATTCAGCGTATTTTATATCTATGAATAATCTAGGCTGATGCACTGTACATTGATTGGTGATTAGGAAGTAACGAATGTTTAGCACTTGGCCCTTAGTGTTGGTTCAGACTTAATTTTCTCAGTCAAGTTCTCCATGTGATCAGCAACCAAGGTACACTTATTAATGTTAGATTGTTGAAAGTAATCACTCAGGAGCTTTAAGCTTAGTTTTCGTGCTTGTTGGTACTCATCAGCAATGCATGTCTGCATTTTTGAAGGAAATTATGTTCACGTGACTATTCAAATCGACATCGGTTCGTAGAAACGCCTTACTGATGAGTGCAGACAAGCACGAAACTGAGGTCTGTGGCTCCCAATAGATTATCTCTAACTGTATGACATTGATTCAGAGTATAAGATGGTGGGAGGCAATCCATAGGAATCTTGCCAGTCAGCAAGATGTATCTGCAGTCACCTTGAAGGAACTCATGTCACTTCTGAGATTCGAACTGGCGTCACCGCGTGCTGCAGTCAGAGACGTTACCACTGAGCTATTCGGGCTCGCGAATGACCCCCTGTAGGACTGTAGTTGGTACTCTGATTGGATTAGCAAGATTTCTAACTTCCTCCAACCATCTAATATCAACAGTTGAAAGTGCACCGCGATGGTGAGCCACTTAAAATGCTGGCTACACTGCACCAACGCGAAAGACAAGTCAGTTTACATGGGTTACTCCGCAGTAATCAGCCAGTGTAACCATAACATTCCTACTAGAGGCCAGGGGTGAGTTTGAACAGCTCATTGATAACATTTATAACAGCAGTCAATTTCGCAGTGTAGCCATCAAGCTAGACAACTGGTCATCGTCGTAGTTCACATTGAATTAATGATTGGAAGAGCTTCCTGACAGTTATCTCTAATCACGTAATATAGATTATCATTCTGCTAATGTAGGTAGACGAAAAACGAGGTATTCTATTACATCAGAGAAATAAGTTATACATTACTAAGCCAAAAGAATTTGTTTCCTTGTGAAACTGTAGACTCAAAATGTAACAAAAGTGTATCTGATGCATTTATCAGGAAAATGTCATTTTTTACTATCGCTACATTACTATTTTGCCAAAGAATGAAAAGTTCCATTGATCGCACAAAAGGTACAGATGAAATAATGACATTTTATGAGGCAAACTAGTAGTAAGTAGAGTATTTCCCCAGTTAAATATGTTTTTATTCATCTCCTTAACTTAGAATACCCCTAGTTTAACAGTAAGTTACTTCTTGTTGTGAGTAGTGTTCCATGAAAGATGCAAAACAGAGTTTTCAGGCAAACATTACTACAAAGCTTATTGGTTCGTATTTTAAGTAAGTTCGGAAGGACTCTCCTTCATGTTTGGAGTATTCAGAAGTTAGGCATTTGATTATTGCTAAGTCAGATACCGTTACTAGCTTATACCACATAGAGAAACAATCGAAGAAAACTGGACGACTGTTTTACCCTAGTATAAGACTCTTTAGCACTATGCATCAATGATCTCACCAATGACAATCAGATTACGAAGCATTTCAGATTGCCATCTAATAGCGCACGAATTCTAACTCCGGTCAGTTGTGACACAACTCCCAGTCACTCTGGCTATTCACTGGTGAGCTCTGGCCTATACGGTTGAAAAGACGTCCACCAGTACTAGGACTATCTTGACCTCTCGGGCAATTACAGCTGATAGATTTTAACGGTTTCCAAGCGCACACATTAATCACTAATATTTATCATCAGTTGCAGACTGTGCACATTTTGATGACCTTCTCGAATAGAGAGGCGTGAATATGAGCTGAAGATAATGCTTTGAACAACACTGAACCATTTAGGATGAATATGGAAACTCGTAGATTGAAGAGACCGTCAAGCTGTGGACATTTTCTAAACATCATGGTTGAATAAAACCGGTGATTTCAACAATTTCATCACTACAATAAAAACAAATTAGTGGAATTAGGTAGTTAAGATTACTTTTATAAGTCTCCAGACAGCAGATATTGCGAATGTCAACATTTAAACAAATATTTGAATTTCCATTGAGATCATCCATTAGGAATGGAAGTTTCAGTAGCTTTAAATTTCGTTAACAGATCTAGAAACATGATAGCAGATAATGATGATATGGAGTACGAGATATCCAACATAAAACAAAGTTCGATTGGAAATGGTTATCCGAATAAAGCTGTTAAATAATATTATCAATAAAAAGGAGTAGAAGAGAAAACAGAAAATTGAAAAATCTTGGCTACCGTCGATTGCTATTCCATTTTGAAAGGAGACAGCCGAACAACTTCAAAGAGTACTTGCTTGATATCTCAAGTCTTATAATTCTCTAGAGATAGCTTTGGTGATTGTCAAACATGTGGTTCCCAAAATGACACAAAACAATTATGTCTACAGAATAAACTGCCCAGAATGTGAAGCTTGCTATATAAGGAAGAGCTGTAGACAGATGGAATTCATGGTGAATGAACGCAGACTATGCACGCAACGTCCACCTAGAAATGAAGTAGAATTAAAAAGTCAATCTGAACGAAGAATATTCTTTTCAATAATTTCTCCCCAGGTTCTTACAATTATAAAATATAAATATTTGTTGTCGTTACAATGAAGGCCAGTTATGCGGTGGATACATTTTTTTCAGCAGTGGGAAATTAAGTGCATAAAACGCTCGATCTTATCACACTTGGTCGAAACTGGACATCGTATCGATGTCAATACAGCTTTTAGGGTTGTATACCGAATTCCGAAGTCGTTATCACGTACAGTTCGCTTACATTTCCTACACATAGCTGAAGCTGGTGCAATAAGATCGACTAAACCGGAACTACATTGGCCAAAGTGGACGTCCCCTTCGTCTTCGTATCCACGAACATAAGTTAGCCGTCAAAAGACATGATATCCACTCCCTCATATCACTACATGCAGACAACCACGGACATCAATTCGACTGGGACAACCAGTGTTCAAATATTAGACAGAGGAAACAACAAGAATGCTAGAGAATTTTTAGAAGCCAGCCTGGT
The DNA here is from genome assembly GCA_944472135.2 of Trichobilharzia regenti. NCBI lineage: Eukaryota > Metazoa > Platyhelminthes > Trematoda > Strigeidida > Schistosomatidae > Trichobilharzia > Trichobilharzia regenti. The sequence continues at coordinate 27,167,922 of OX235267.1, forward strand.
ATTCCAGTGAATCATCAATCAATAGACACATCGAGATAGACAAAATTTATCACCAACAAGGAAGAAACTTCACACACAAAGGGGCAAATTTCAAGTCAGAGAAACAGTCAGTTCCAATACAAGTAACCTAGAAGGTGTGAAAACACATATAAACAACCAATCACGCCCAAGGTCCTCAGGAGAGATGATTAATAAACTCGTGGAGAAATCTAAAAGCTCACTTCAAATTGAAGTATGCGCTGAAGATGTCACCCAGTAGTGATGAAAGCTTCGCAAATTAACCATCCAGCTCAGAGAACAAAACCACATCAAAATCATCTACCTGAGCTACAAATCTTCTCTATCATATCTATAACTGACCTTTATTGTAACGACCACAAATATTATATTTTATATTCGTAAGAACCTGAAAGGGAGAAATTATTGAAAAGAATATTCTTCGTTCATTCATAATATGGGAATATTTCACACTATTAAATCTTAGAATTAAAAAGCCTATAAAAAAAGTGTTTTGCAATAAATGATGCTGGATTTCTATTCAGATTAGTTGCATTGGGATTTTCTATACGTTTTTAATAACCATTTTGGAACATGTACTTTTGGACGACACTGGAACATTCTATTGGTTCTAGCTATATGGGTGTCACTTCATATACAGGTGAACTTGTAGATACAGTTTGAAGTAGAGTCCACATAATTTCGTCCTTTAATTGTAGGTACAGTGATCGAAAATGTTCGGCATATGAGAAAAAGTGATGTAGCGGCGTAGAATATGCGTTTGATGGCTGACCGATGTTTTTGAGCTGTGGTCACCCTTGAATGGTAGGTTAATAAAGATAGCTTTCTTTGGTACAGAAGGTGTCTTTTCAAGATGTGGTCTATCCTTACTGTGACAAGTGATGAAGTTCTCTGGATAACCATTAGCTAATAAAACTGAATGTATATGTCAAAGCTTATTCATCAGTGTGTCCCTTGTGTATATTTTTCCGGCCCTTAAGAACAAACATTTCACTAGGGAACGTTTATACTGGATAGGAACAAAACTGGTGAAATGAAGATATTGTCCACTCCATGTTTAAAATATCCGAATAATTCTGCTGCTGAAGAAGCTCTGGGGGTTACACAGCCAAACATCTAGAGAAACTGTTGTTTTGATTTGTTTTCTTAAACACATTGGGGTTATTTTAAATGATTTGTGATGCTTCAATCTGACTCGGCGCTCAGTTTGTTCATGAGATAGTGGAATTTTTATAGTTTATCTCTTGTATGGTGACATACCGACCTAGGCTTATTAATTTTCTAGCTCACTGGTAGGATGTTCTGCTACCATGTGAGTGGTCCGAATAGGATTCCTTGCCGATGAGCTCTTTAAATCTAACCTAATTTTTACTAACCGGTAATTAATAATCCCTGAAAAATATGAAAGGGTAGAGATGTGAGGCTAGCTAGCCATCACACAGAAAAACAAAACCACGGCTATTGAAACTTGAGGGCTCACGTTCCAGGGAGAACGCGAAAGATATGAAAAGGAGTTATACTGAAGGACTTAACTCATCTGACAAACGGTAAGAATGAACACTAAGGAATTGATACATCAATAAAATAAAGTAAAATTATTATACAGTAAAGGGTAAGAAATGTGTATTTGACAGACAGCCGACATGCAATTAAGGGTGAAAAAGCTCACATATTTTCACACATCAAAAGACATTAGACAAGAGTTGTATCATGATACCGACTTATCATCATCTTATTTGTTTATTCCACTCCTAAAGAAATTGTTTACGCATATTTTCCGCTTTATTTTATATCTAACTGGAGATAAAGGGATCAACTTTCTCAATTCCTCTTGAATTCAAAATATAACTAACTGACACGCAAAGATTGAATACATACCGAATGAAACACAGATGTATACATGACATAAAATCTATGCTATTTGACAGTGTTTGTATAATGTTGTGTTGGTGTTTTGTATGTTCTTCCGTTTAAAAAAATAAACTATTTTTTTATTATTATATTATTATTGTTGTTCGCTCAGATTCCAAATAAAACACACGGCTTCAACAACACATCTCCACTTTGTTCCATTTTCGACCATCCTCTTCCACTGCGTTCTAGACTGGCCAAAATCTATCTTCTCTGCCTCACACGATCTCATCCATATCACTCTAGGATGACGCACTCGTCGCTTCCTATTTGTATTCCGATAGAGGGCCTTGCGTGCGATGTCATTCGGCGGCCTCCTCAGTAGATGCCCGATCCATCTCCATTTTCTCCCACATATTTTTTGAGTGATCGGCTATTGGTTGGTTTGTTCCTATCTAGAGTTTCTTGTTTCATATTCTTCTTGACTATTCGATCTTCGGCATGAAGCTAGCGAAGGCAGCTGTTGATAAAAGTCTGCAACATGTTGGCAATCGTTTTCGTGATGCACAGTGCAAGTTGCTGACCCATTATGAAGGACCGATATGACAGTGGTGTTGAAAATCCGAATATTGTTATTTAAGCTGACTGAGTGCATAAGATTTCCAAGCTAGTTTCAGTTTAATGAAGGTGTATCTTCCCTTTCCAATTCTGGCTGGTTTTTACGTCTTCATCCGTGCCACCCGTCAGTGGTTGAAACAGTGCTTCATGGCCACATAAATGAAGAAAGTTACCCCTTTCAAATTTTTTCCATTGAAGGTGATTGGTGCTGGTTGTTATGGCTGTTAGTTGGTCACGTTCATCACCTCCATCTTTTCTGTTTACCTGGAGCCGTGTCTTCACTTCCTGCCTCTTCAGCCAGTTTGTTGGTTTTCGCTTGCAAGTCTTCGAGTTTGTGTGACGGTAGACATTAACCATCGACGCGAGAAATCAAGGTCTTCTAGAGTCTTCTTTCGGTGGTCCAGCGTACTTCTGTCTCCTCACTCCCTGTACACAGTCTGATGTATAATCCAGTCCACCACAATTAAGCATATCATCGGTGACAATAAACAGTCTTATCTTACTCCTGTGTTCACATCGAACGCCTAGCTGAGTTTCCCGTTTTGGATCACTTGATGCGTGGCACTGCCCTGTAGCTGTTGAATGAGGTTGACAAAGACTTGAGGAACTCCGTAGTGCTGAAGTAGTTTCCAAATTACTTTTCGATCTACCCTGTCGAAGGCTATTTCGAAATTTATGAAGGGAGTTGAGGTAGAGGTTTGATTGCCATTCAATTCTTTGCTCGATAATGATGCGTAGAGTTCCAATTGGATCAGCATATGATTTGCCTTTCCTGAATGCAGCTAGTTCCGCTGAGGGGTGGAGTTCTGTACCCAGTACATCCTTTATTCTCTCCAGGATGATGCAACTTAGTATTTTACTTGTCGTGGACAAGGGCATTATTCCACGCCAATTACTGCACAGGCCTATGTCACCTTTTCTTTATCAGCTTGACGATGCAGCCTTTCTTCCAATCGGTAGGTACTTTTCCTTCTTTAAGAAAATCAACTAGTTGTCTTCAAATTATCTGCTAAAATAAGATAACGAGAAAATTATAAGGAGTACAATAGTGAAAAAGAGATACCCTTCACTGATCGACTTCGTTATATTATTATTACTGGTTTTTTGGGTTCTGAAGTGAAAATACGGCTTCAAAGACACATTTATATTCCATTCACCTCTCTGTCTTCATTTTCCAATTGGCCTCATGATTGCCCACAAATTTTCACAACCACTTTTACACAGTCTACTCCACTGACAGTAAACAACGCCTAATTCTTATTTTTGATAAAAATAGAAATTCTGTTATGGATTTAAGATTTAAATTGACCGTGTTTATGGAAAATCAAGGGATATTTGTGTCATCATCACCTTGCAAAGATATGGAACCGTTAATCCTTCATGCTTACGCATATAAGACACTATTCGTCTATAACATTTTAAGCCGAAGAGTCATGACTTCATCTTCCCTTTGTCTAATTGAACAAACATGTCTTTAATTAGCTATTCCGACAATTGAAACAGACTACACTTTTGAAAAAACAAAACAAAGATATTATCAAGTAACCTCAGTTAATGGTTAGCAAAACCTTTAGACTTGATGATTAATTACCTTTACAGATCTCTATTAACAATATAACCAGTAGAATTCCCTTCCTCTCTCTTGTGCGCGCGCTTCTTATAAATATATATATATATATATATATATCATTAGTCAACATGCTATTTCTGTCCCCCAGTCTTGTTGAACTAACTTTAGGAAAGAAATCTGGAGTTTCTTTGGCATATTTTATAAAAAACAGAATCTGTATATTTCAGGCTTACAAGAGCCGAAAAGAACAGAAGATTTGCATTTTTGTGATATTTAGGGTTTGGCTTTTGTATCTGTGACAACTCAGCAACATTCGAGAAGTTGTAGCCTAATATGTGAAATGCTTTTCAGACAAAATTAGTCTATGGGTGAAGAGCTCAGAGGGTTAACATGAAAAGCGGTTGTGGTAACAAGTATTTCTCTGATGTACACTATTTTTGTTCTTTTCTCTTCTTTTCTGGAGATGATAAATGTATTTACATTTAGACAAGAGAAAGTGAAATAATTCTTCTCTCTTTCCTGTTTGTTGTTTGTAGAGCGATTTCGTCTTCCCTTGTGTCTGTTTTAAAATCAACAATTGAGAAAGAAATTTTGTGTTTTCTCTCTGTCTCTCTCTCTCTTTTAACATCTTCAGTCTTGGAAAAGCCGACAAATGAATGGACAAATGGGTTTGTGTTTCGTTTGTTTTGATGTTTGTACGCATAAAAGGAGGCGGAAATCCACTGAAGTTATGCAGAAGGGTTCAAGGAAAGAAAAGAAAAGAAAGATGTTTCAAACAAAAATGATAAGAAACATTTTTGTATTAAGAGTAGTTATTACCTTACCAGAAAATATACCAAATGATTAATTGCCCTTTTATTAGACAATATCTGGTAACTAATTTTGTGCGTCTGGTCGTTTGTTTGGTTCAGACTGAATTTACACTGTAGTCAACAAGCTAGGAGGCTTGTCATCACGGGGAACTCTGACTTGTTGTTGATGATGTTGGACGGTTGGACGCAATGAACAGGAAGCCTTTGACGCATGTTTTGTGCTTGCTGGCACTCACTTATGAGAAAGGCGTATCCCCTCTTTTGAAGGAACTCATGTCCTTACTAAGATTCGAAACTGGGCCACTCATCATTCTAGCAGTTAAAGATGTCACTGGTCTTGGGATTGACCTCTTGAAGAACTGTATTGGTTACTTTGATTGGACACCAAGTAGCATCTGATGTCATGTGTCTTGTCCTCGATGTTGGAGCAGACCGAATTCTATGAAAAAAGGAAGATGAAACTCGCAGTATAAAATTATATCATTCTATTTCACAGGTTCTTATCAGCTGCGGACTACGTGTAATTACAATCGTTTTATAGATGATAATAACATACTTTTATGTTTGAGTGGTAGTAGAGAAGAAATCCCACAAAAGTGACGCATCCAAAATGCAAGCATTACAATTTTTAGTTGAAGATTTCATCATCAAATTATAAGCTTTTAAAGTTTAAAAGAGGGGGAGGGGTAAGACAGGAAACAGAAAAAATTAATTAACAGAACAGTTTTAGCGGTTTGAAAAAATTTAGGAATTGGGTGTATGATATTCATTATAATAAAGGTTTTTGTATTTCCCAATGAATGGAAAACAAAACGGTATTATTTTTACTGACATTTCGCTATTTAATGCTAATAGCTTTACCAATATCCTTGGTACATAGCATGAGAAGCTGCTGGCAGAGGAAGCAGTGGGACCTGTGTGAATAGATAAGTCACACCGTAGGAGATCATGAGTTTATCATATGCATTAAATTGACTCAATTCTTCAACGAACTGGTAAGAATCTTTCAGACTGTGTTTAACCAGTTAACTGGCAAGCCACTTTATTGAGAGGTGAATTCAGCATTGAAAGTATGATTGTCATTGGAAAGTTCCTTTTATTTATTTTAGGTAGACCATATGGTGAACGAAACCCCTTGAGCTGCAATTCACCGTATGTGTGGTTGTCAGTTATTTTCTTTTTTAACAGCTCTTGAAGTGATTTTGTGACTTTTATTCTGTCAAATGCGTCATATCCTTCTTACAGTTATCAATGTTGAATTTCAACGTGTCGTTGAGAATGGACTTGACTTTTTGAATATAGTGGACTTTTTTCATCACTGCCACGCCCGAACATTTATCTTGTCTCAGTATAACGATATCTTCATTGGCTAGCAGACGGTCAGTTGGTTTCTACTACTCCTCAGGCATGATTCTAGACTGCTGAATCGGTGAACAAAAGTATTCTTTGGAGATGTCAACTGCTCTTGATTCGAATCAACCTTTCTTGTTTTCGCTGACGGGTTGAAAAAAATTCTCAAATCGCAAGTCTACGTCTATTTTATACGCTAATTTTCTCGGAATATGTAACTTGAATCCTAATGAAAGCCAATCAATTTCATATTGACCTAATTTTACACTTGACTGATTGATAACATATTTTAAGAGGTGTTAAGGTAAGTATAAAACGTTGGTATTGTGGTAGAGTATAACTCCAAAATAAAAATAATGCTGAAACTAATAATGATAAAATAAATAAGAACGAATATAAGTCATCCGCAGTTTTATCATGTAAGGAGGGGACATCAGTGGCCCTACGTAGGACTCGCAAGAGAGCAGGAATATGGGTGGCATTCAAACCTACAAATTCACTCCGGCAAGACAAGCTCTGTAGGTTAAAGGACCCAGCTGACCCAACTAGACAAAATGATATAATTTACAAAGCACCTTGCAATGACTGTGGGTTAAGTCAACTACGTAGGTCAGGCTAGTAGATCGAGGGTAGTTAGATTGTCAGAACATAAGAATTTAGCTAAGGTTAGAATGATTGGTCCCAAAAGATAAGTAATTTAGAAAACAGCTCAGCGATTGCACTGCAGGCATTAAAACACAACCACACAATAGGTTCGGATTGAGTTAAAATTATAAAATGTAATATAGGTAGTTGGAGAGAGATTGATTACTGAATCCTGGTTCATCGAGTTTACGCCCAACACATGCAATAGAAGTGACTCAACGCAAATACCAGATATTTGTAAGATACTATTACCACCAGTCAAATCAGAGGAGGATAATAAATACTCTCAAAATGTATTCAATTTACATTATAACCTTCTAACAAGTTAGTTATTTTTTGCTCATGCATATGAATGAAGCAAGAAAGTTGTCTGAGTGCCTTGATATACTTATGAGCAATAATTTGTGCTCAAAACGTCAACAGTTAATATTACTATACAACCCTGTGTGATATATAGAAATAAAATAGTATCTATAATAGATGACACTAACTTTAGTGAGTAACAGATAGCTGATCTGTCCTAGTTTGGGAGTCTTCAGCATAGCCCTAACCCATCACCCACCCGCGGCCTCCAACAGGATTAAGACTCCCAGAGTTCTAGTTCAAGTGGTTACTAATGAGTTCCATCAAATTGAATTTGAAGACAAATACTGACCGATAAAACTGACTAGCAGTGCCAACAGGAGATAAAACCTATGAATGACTGGATTCCGTCGTCAGCAGAATCATCCGTAACCCAAAAGTCCTAGCGTCAGTCACTAGTAGTAGAGTAATAGACCTCTCACCGCTAAAATGTCACAAACTTAGACAAATCAGCTAGCCGGTACTTCCTGCTATTTAGTGGTTGTCTCGCTGATGTCAGTTTGTGTGTGTGTGTGTGTGATCCAACTTGAATTTTTTTTCTATCCTATACTGTAGTGTGACGACTAAGTCTTTTTCTTAAAAAATAAATGTGATTTAGCCATTATTCTTCCATGCATTAGTGAAAAACATTCAAGCGAATTACTCGACATTGCAGGAAAGCATCGCTACACGTATCATATTACTTACGCTGGATAAAAGCTGACAATGCATTTTCATCAGTACTTTATTATTATTATTAGAAAAATGAGAAATAAATAATCATTTTTTGTTTTGTCTGAACAAAGTTTCACGTCATATCGTTTATAAGCGATGAAATATATTTGTCTTATGTATTGATTTCAGCGTTCAGTTGATAGAGTAAACATCTTTTTTTTATAATTAGATATATAATTTATTTTATAAAATTACCATTCCTACTTTTATTCAGACAAGGCAGAAGCGACCCGATTGTTGTGAATTCACGTTTTTTTTCTTTTTTTATTGTCATACCCAAAAAGTTCTTTTTGCAAACTTTAAAGAAATTTCAAGAAATAAATGAATGTAGAAGAAATAGAGGAACTTTTGAGCACTTTTTGATATGAAGAACCTAGAAGACGTGGATTTCGCGTGTGGATGAATTCTGTTTGATGTCACACACACAAAATCGGAGACTTACAAGCAAAAACCGACAAACTGGTCGAAGAAGCAGGCAGCAAAGACAGGACTCCAGGTGATGAACATAGACAAGACGGAGGTTATCAAAATAACCAACCAACAACAACAGCAACATCTAGCGTCAATCACCACCAACGGGAGGGATATGAAAGAGGTCACTTCATTCACTTATCTAGGGAGCATTGTCTCAACTACAAGAGGAGGATCGGACGAAGATGTTAAATCGAGAATCGGGAAGGCGAGAAACACATTCATTGACCTGAAACCAATATGGAAATCTTCGTCACTCAGCCAGCATCAACAACAAAATCCAGTTGGATTTTCAATACAAACAACGTCTAGTCAGTCAGCTTTTCTATACGGATCAGAAAGTTGGCGAGCGGGTCACAAAGAATATTTCCAACAGCCTGTTGCAGATCTTCACCAACCAACAACTGTCTTCACTGGATCTATACTGAAGATCAGATGGTCGGGCCGGAAAGAATCACCTATAAGGAACTATGGGAACAAACAAACAAAACAAGAACCAATCGCCGCCCAACAAATATACAGGAGAAAGTGGAGATGGATTGGACACTCGTGGCTGAGGAGGCAGCTGGGTGACATCGTGCGAGCGTCAGGTCATTGCTCGAGTGGAACCTAGGCCGAAAGGGAAGCGGCGAGTGGGTCGTCAGTGCAAGCGTGACATGGAGGAGATCGTGTGAAGAGAAGTTGAAACAGTACGGACTAACATGGATGCAGGTGGAAAGCACAGCAGAAGACAGAAGCAAGTGGCGACGTGCAGTTGAAGCCCTATGTTTCACTAGGAAACAAGGGAACAATAATAAATAATAATAATAAAGTGAATACGATTCGCATTGGTGGCTAAATGATAAGATTCTTGGCAGCCAAGTAGAAGGTCTAAGTTTGATTAAGTAGCGACAAATTCCTAAGCCCCGTCTAGCTCACTAATCGATAGTGAGCCAGAGGAAGAGGGAAGGTTGGCAGTGAGGTTAGCAACCCTACTTTGTGAAAACAACACCACGGCTACTGAACTTCATGGCCTAAAGCTGTGTGTTCTATTAACTGTTGAAAGTATATTTTTTACTCCACCATCATTGTGACCCATTACATAAGTTATATTACTAGTACTATTCTCTTGAGTTTTGAGTAAAATGTGTCCCCGTCGAAGCAGTTTTCCATTTGAACATGTCGTTTGCGCTCTTTTTTTAATTGGCTTTCATTTCTTCCCCACACGATCGCCCTCGTATGAGCAAAGGACGCCTAACTCCTTGTTTTCCATTCTGGTTTCACTCCAGTGGCTGTTACGTGACATTACTCAAAAGTCTTTTCGGTGTATGCCCAAACAATCAAAATTTTCATCTGTACATAAAAATAAACACTGTGATTATATATGCGTTTTGTTAAAATAGTATAAATGTTTGCCATCAATAGTCAAATGCTAAACAAAGTGGAATTTTCGGTGACTTTAGTCTACAAGGAATTAAAAATCAGAAGATTATGCAGCAGGATTCAATGAATTCATTATATTTCTGTAGAACTCTTCTTCAGCTGAATACTCTCCACATACAGCATGATATATACTATGAGAAATACATAAGACGATGTTCGAAAAATAAATAAACAACAGTGAACGAATCATGCATAACTGAAAAATATGATCATGATTTTCAAGTCCAATATGAATTCAGTGCTACTTACTATACAGATCAGAGACTTGGCGCCGTGCCGCGCCGCGCCAGATCACAAAGGTCACGTCGAACTAACTACAAGCCTTCATAAACATCTATCTGTCTTCGCTCAATACTATTCAGGATCAGATGACCGGCCAGAAAAGATCAGCAACATGGATCTCTGGCGATGAATGAACCAACCCAGCAACAACCAAGTGTGCAGCAAATGTGCAGGAATAAATAGAGGTGGATTAGCCATACTCTGAGAAAACAATCCATCAAGTGACATTACACACCAGGTCATCGCTCGAGTGGAACTCTAATGGGCAGGGAAGAGTTGGTCGTCAGTGTTAGGGTGCGGTGACATGGCGGAGGTCATGTGAAGAGGAGATGAAAGCATGTGGGGGTAGACATGGAGCCCGGTGTAGACATTTGCAAAAACCCGAACGCAATGGAGGCGTGTGGCTGAAGCTGTATGTTCCTCTAGGAATTAAAGGAAACAGTAGTAACAAAATAAACAATCACGCACAATTAAAGGTGAAAATCTTCTTCCGGTTAGGTTCAGGAGGATCAGTGAATACAAAGAAAAACACGTAGAGATATAGAGAGATGGGTGAAAAGATAGAAAGTGAAATGAGAATGCAAAAATGTAAATTGAACCTATAATGGTTCTCACTTCATTTCATCAGTATCGTGTACATTTAGATATCGGAGAGAGAACCTGAGAATTTTAGGCATTGAGAAATCCATAATTATAACAACAGTGTAATATGTTAGGATGATAGTACTGACAGAAAACAGCTTCAATTGAGTGAAGAATGATAGAAGGTGATGGAATAAAACAATAAATTGTTATTAACGGTTAACAAGTAAAAGGTATTACCATATTGGTTTTTAAGTGATCATTCCCTTCTGTAGACAAGTTTATAGACCCTAATTCAGATGACATTTGCAACTGCAGACATCTTTCTCTTTACCTATCTGCTGACAGCAGTGGATAATTTGACAGTGTTAACAACATATCCGCAGCCTACAAGTACATAGTTGTTATAGATATAAAACCTTATATCTGATAAGTTGGAGGATGCTAGCCGGAGTCCTGTCTGTCTGTTTTCGACATAGAACTTTACACAAATGTGTGGCAGTTCAATTCGCCACACTCCGTGTAGCACGTGAAGCAAGAGAAGACAGTAGAAGAAAAGCATAATAGAGACAGTGAGCAGAGGTGTGACACAAAGGAGGAGTAATAACGAAGAGCAAAACAGTTTCACTGGAAATCACAAGTCACAAGGAGTGGATGCATCTGTGCCACTGAGAACGATTTTGAGCCATGTCACCAACTGTTTCCAACCGGAGTTCTGATGTCCACTAAGTTTCCCCCTGAAGAAATATTAGTGTTTGTGTGTTTATGATAAAAGAGTTATCGTTCTAGAGATGTAAGTCAACCCGTGCTCTGTATCCACTGTTGTTTCATCACATTTCATGTGACTTCTGATGAGGTTTTCTTTCGTTGTTTGTAATGAGATCCGACTGTCTCCTTCTCACTTTAACTGTTGTAGTGCTTTGTTATAGATTAACCATTGTAATTTATACTCAGCTTGTATTTTGTTTAACTCCTTCAATTCTGAGTGGAATGAGTACTGCAACCTGCTGGACTTTCACTGTTTACAGCGTTGTTTTCACGGGGTAATGGGGCTAGCTAGCGTAAATCACAAATCTTCCTCTTTACTGGACTGACTACTACCAAGATGAAGTTTCAGTGTGAGTCGGTCAGGAATCGAAGCGAGATTACCTGCACGGTTGAAAGGCGTTCTATCATTGAACGTCCACCTCATGACTCGTGTCATGGAGATGCCTGCCTATGGCACTGTTGGAAGCATTTGTCACCTTTAGACATAGGCAAATCACGGTGGAAAAAACCATCTGCATTCAACTTGATTTTAAAGGTGAAAATATTATAGCAATTGTCAACAGAAGATTGAGTATGTCACCAGCCAGAACCTATCCTACATCTAAGCTGGTTCCCGTCTGTCGAACAACTTACGCTTCGGTGCAGTCAACAGTCAAGAGATATCCATCTCATGTTAACTCCGACTGTGTATACAAATTTACATGTATCTGTGGGTGTAGTTACATTGGAAGAGCAGAAAGAAGGGCATATTTCCGATTTTCTGAACATGTACAAAAATGCCTACGTCTCAAGGGAACAAATGCTTTCAACAGTACCATCGCCAGGCATCTCCATGACACGAGTCATGAGGTGGACGTCGCAAGAGGGTTTAAATTATCAGTAGGCAAAATAGTTCAATTCTCTTTAAGTTTACCAAACCAATCTCCATCAAGCGCCTTAAACCCGATTTATGCATTCAAAAAGAAGCGTGCCAGCTAGTATTAATCACAACTTTTCCTCTTTACTGGACTGACTACTGTCTAGATGAGGTCTCAGTTTGAGTCGGCCAGGTATCGAAGAGAAACTACTTGCACGAATGATGAATACTCTATCAATAAACCACCAATCCACAACACTGTATTCAAATGCTTTTAGTTCCATAATGATAAAATTCTATGCCGGATAGATCTTTGACTATTTTATGAAACGTAGAGGGGTGTTTCTGTCATTCATTCTACTACATTTAGAAGTTTTTAGATAAACACACCTAATTTTCAGAAAGATTTTCGCTTCACCAACTTTCTTTCGTTATCCTCTCGCAAAAGTATATATTCTAATAATTCTTCTTTAATGATTAACACTTTAAACATTTCACTTTTATTGGTTGAACGATTTCATCATGAGCTGAGATCAGTTAGAGAACCAGTGGAAAATCTGAGAGTACTGGACAGCTGTTTCGTCAGCCTAGTTCGAGACTCCTTATCAGTACACACCCACCGGAGTTCGAACTTTTGGTTCGAACTTCACTTTTAATCTATGACAGCGTGTTTTGTTCTGTGCTACCTGGTAATTATTTGGTTTTGAAAATCTTCATAAATTTCTGACTGACTTAATTTCTAGGCGATAAACGCAGCTAAAAGATAATCTGACCAAATTTATATCTCCGTCATTTATTTCGGTGAACACAGTTTTTGAGCAATACTGTCACTGAGTTAAATATACGAATATTTTCAAATTTTATGTTAAAGGTGTTTAATGAGTATCTGAAATACAGAACAAGGCTTAGTGAAGCGTGAACTCTTATGGACATAGGAACAAAACTCGCAAAGGAAATCAAACTAATAAAACCTTTTGTTCTAGTGAGAAGTCGTGATCAGTAGGGTGCAGCCGGTGAGGTGTGAGGACAAATACTCACCAAAAACATTGGCTAGGGGTTGCGCTATGTTGTGAATTGACAGAAGTTAGAATTCATGGACTGGCCATTGCCTTGTAACCAGAAGGTCCTGGGTTCAAAACCCGGGGGGTACGTACTGCTGAAGACTCTCAAACTAGGCTGACGGAACAGCTGCCCAGTACTTACAGGTTTTCCAAGGGTTCTCTAACTAATGTCAGCTCATGATGAAATCCTGAAAACTTTTTGTGATGGTACTATTCGACATCATGGGAGGACAGATAAGTGCCATTCGCTAAGTTGAATTGATTCCCTTCATTTATTATTATTATTGCCTTGGGTCCTAAGTAGAACATAAAGCCTCAACAACGCGTCTCCATTTCATCCTGTTCCGGGTTGCCCTCAATGCCTGCCTCCACGATAACTCATAACCTTTCATCTCCTTCTAACACGATCTATTCCATGTTACCCTCAGACACTCGACTCACTTTTATCCACGCAAACTCCAGCCGATGACCTGACGTGTGGTCACTTAGCAGTCTTCTCGGAGTATGTCAATCAATCTTCATTTCCTTCCTGGTATTTGATGGGCGATAAGTTTTTGGTTAGTGTGCTGCCTATCAGAATTCGTTTTTACGAATGATTTCTGGTCGGCCATTTGATCTTAAGTATGGACCCCACGAGGCCACATGATAATGAAAGTTTGAATCCTGTTCTATATACTTGATGTAGTAGATTTCCAGAATGGTTTCAGAATAATGAAGGTCTGTCTAGCCTTTCCGATACTAGCTTTGACATTTTTATTCGTGGTTTGTGTAGTGATTCCCTTCCCCTTTCAGTTAAGTAGTCTTCATTTTCAAATACTGCCTGTCATTAATTTCCACACCACTTTATCAACTGTATTTCACTAACTCAGTCGAAGGAAGTTCCATCAAAAACTATATGAAACCATAGAAAATTAAAAGAAAACTGTCTTTACAGACATCTCCAAATGGGGATTAATCCAAAATATCAAAAACTAGCCATTGTAGGGTGAGTTACACTTCTTCATGTTATTTGGCCTTACTGGATTTTTTTAACATAACGTCACGGCAATAAAACGTCACCAGTAGATTTCAATCCTTAAATGGCAATTCTGAGAAAAAATTCACAAAAAGTGATCTTCATTAAACTTTATAGGATCAGAAATGAACAGAAAATACATTCACTGTGAAAAGTGAGTAAAATATGTTTAGCCTTATAAAGCACCGAACTGTAATGATGCCTTCCACTCTGTTCTCACAATTGTACCTTTCGTTCTGTCAATCACTTCCTCCAACAGTGGTCACTCAACTGAACGTCGTTTTATCATTCTGTCAATTTACAATATGTATATATATATATGGACATTCCAGTTAGATATTAGGTGTATTGTAACATGATATTACCACTTGCTTCCGTCAGCATAGTTCTGTCTCCTTCCTTTAATACACCAAATAAAATAGGCTTGAAAACATTTTCTCCATCTATGCATACATAAACACGCGCAATTAGCAAGTGGGAACAATAATCTAAATCTAACCTGTATGCCTGTTGTTAAGAAAAGGTAACTAAACTAAAATGGCATTCATTTAGGACATAAAGCAGAAGTAATGCTTTGAAATAAAACTACTGATACAATGCGTGTTTAAATTAATTGTTAAATAAATATTCATCAAATCAATGTTTTGAATGTTTATACTGGAAAAACTGCCTATCTGTAATATGAGCTATTCGCATAATTTAACACTGAAACATTTCATCTTAATAGATAAACGGAGTATTGCCTAGTTTTATTATATCTATTCACGTTTTAATTAGTTTTCAAACACTAACATTTATACACTGAATTTTCGCTACTCATTCTCTATATATTGATACCTACCAATAACATTTTCAAGGCTTTTTATGGGATCATAAATATTTGTGGGGATCTGGATCAACTTCGGTGTAGAGTTGAGTTCTTTATGAATCAACATCCTTTAGAGAGATCGCTGAAAACCAAGGAGAACTGGAAGACTGTCTCATCCTAGTTTGGGACTCTTCAGTAGTTCATACGCCGAAACCCTCTAGGGATTGAACTTAGGTCCTCCAGGCTATCGGACTAAGCCGATTGAATTCTAGCCTAAATGGGTTAATGGCCAGTGAGCTTGATCTTGCAACATGAAGGTCTCAAATTTGCTTCCGTAGTCGGTTTGTCAGTGTTCACTGCTGAAAGAGTCCCAAAGTGGGATAAAACAGTTTCTCAATGTTCCTTTTTTAAGTGATCTCTGTAACTGATAGTCGTTTATGATGAAGTTTTTATCGAAAGTCTAAGTTCAATGCATCCTGCAGACTTTCTCTACTTAGTTAACATCTGTTGAAAGAAAACAGCGATTGAAAGCCCTTTAGTGTGATGACCACGTTGCTTCTTATTATGTTCTTGACATTTGATACCATTGTTATGTTATTATTATTCCTTTAGGTTCTGAGTGGAACATAGGGCTTCAACGACACATCTCCAACTTTGTTCGATTTTATGTTGTGCTCTTCAGCCATGTCCATGATTTCCAGTAATCTCTCATTTTCTCTCACGGTCTCTTCGATGAAAACCTCAGACGACCCACTCGTTACTCCCATTGAGACACCAATCGAGGACCTAGCGCTCGATGTCATTCGAAGGCCTCCTCAATGCATGCCCGATCCATCTTCATTTTCTTATATATGGTGTCAGCTTCATCTGTCTTTCGCTATCGGGCCTTTTGGTTTATACGATTATGCTGTTTTGTAAGAAGCATCTATTTCGAAAGGTTTCAAAAGTCTGGTAGTAGTTTCAAATATGTTCCTAGTACACAGTATGGCTTTGCCTTGTGCTTTCACTTTATGGACATCCATTTTTCTGAAAGATGGTCATAACATATTTATCTTCTTGGATAATATTAACACCAATAATACTAGAGAATTCCTAGAAAAATGACAACGTCGAATATCGGGTCGAGACAATCGCTATCGGTAAGATTCCAAGAAAATCTTCCCTCCTCACCAGAGACAACTAATCACCGTCACGATCACCAGAGAAGACAAACATTTCATTCATGAAGAATTCCGGAAATAGACCTCATAATAAAAATAATAGCTCTGTTTTGTACAGCATTTATATATTGTACAAAATTTCCAGCATAGTCTATTGCATGATGTTTTCAGCTTGCTCAAGACCTTCAAATAAAACATCACGCGACGGCAAACTATGTGAAACACTTCGGCCTGACATGAAGTCCATACCATGAAATTATGATGTCTCTTCGTTGTCTTCTTTGAGAAATGCATGTAATTTGGTTGAATGTCAATTAGAAAAGTTTCAGGGATCTATTCTCTGAACCAAGGAGACAACCTAATAACAGCTACCTCCTGCATTGCAGTACATCGCCACCTGCGATTATGTTTTTACTCACGATGAATAGAAACTTGAGAATCAGCAGGTTGTAAGCATACTAAATGCTCGCCATATTGTAAAATAAACGTGAGAAAATGTCTGTGAAATATCGATGAGAATTTTTGGTAGCCCGGATTTTAGCAGGCCGCCGATATTAAATTACACTTCGATTACAGTTGCGACGGTAGAAGACAAGAGACGTGGTAACGGAAAGTTTCGATATCTCTATATAGAGCAATTGTGTATACCATGCATTAAAATCGTCAGTTGCACAGATCTTCCGTGTTGTGCTACTTCTGCTCTTCATATAATCCTTCCTTGTCTTCTTTTATTGTCTCCAATGTTTCGCCGCAACGCTAAAACATTTCCTCTCTCTCTAACATCTTCCATGTTTCGTGACAATACTGGTTAATTTTCTCTCTTTGTCGTAAAATCTATCTGTCCTCCATTCGATAGTATTTTGTACCGATGAACTTGTCTTTATGTACTACTTGCAAAGCTTGTTAATAGCACAGGTCACACAATAGCATGTCCTAAAATGGATGTACAATTTTTAAATTCAAATTGAGATGCCACTTTGGATAGCAGTGTGGTTCTCAGAAGCCGCCCTTAGATGACTTGCTCACAATTCAACAGACACTAATCTTTGATGCTTACCTGCTAAACAAACCTTCATTTTACTACGGTCACTGATAGCTTTTTCCTCAAATATCACAAAAACGAGTGGGATATTATTGTCCATCAGATCTTTCTTTCCACCAAACACACACACACACATAAGCCGACTGGTTTCTCTTAGCAGTTGGCATCGTACGTCCTCCCTGATTTCGTCAAAGATTAAATTTACTTTATCTATGCCTTGAAATTTCAGTAGTTATAAAGGTTATTTCTTATGCAGTGAGACCTCTTTCTTCAAGGCCAACCTTCAGTGTTTCCTGAGTATGGGACCGGCTAGTGAGCCAGGCAGCGTTGGGACCAATGAACAGTCAATACCCATGAATCTACGGGGTATAGTGCTGGTAACTGCTATTCTTCAAAGTGAACTAGCAGACACTCAGTCAGTGTGTTAAAACTAAATGATCTGTCGTTTCCAGATAGTTCCTATTGATAAAATGATATATGTTCAGTTCGAATACATGTCAATATTCGTTTTATCCAAAACAATATTTTCGACGCAGTGTGGAATTCTCGTTGTATGTGTTGGAGGAAAGAACTTGGAACCCCTCCCTTATGACAAAGAATACAGGGCCAGCTGAGTCTGATCAGAGTTTATGATGAGTCTTAACCCCTTGAGGCGCAGGCGGACCCTTGAGTAAAACCTAGATGGGGAAACGACAAGGTTGGCTTCCGAGGGTAACTTGGGGGGAGATCGCAAGCGGATAAAACGGCCTTCGGGCAATCATGAAGCCATTTAAATAGGACTGCATAGAACAGGGTGAGATCGAGATATGCTTTTGAGGCTGTGTGTTCCACTCGCAACATAAGGGCATAACACTGGATCCTGAGAGCCTTTCTGCAAAAGTGTCGGTCCAGAGCTTGGTCATATAATGATCGGTGTTCAGTGCCTGAAAATCTCAGGTTACAACAAAACGCTTACTTTCTGACGATGGTTCTTAATAGAATCATTGTGATGTTCATAAAAGCAGAATAATTGCTTTTACTTGAATTAGAGACAATGGTCACAATTTATAGTGACTCATATAGTGTGTTACCCAATTTTGGTGTTAACCTGTCTTGATTTTAATCTCAGTAACACTTTTTTTAAATCTCCTCTACTGAAAGTTTCCTTAGCATACATAAAATTTACAAATTCTTTCTGATCATTAAAGTAGAAGCTAAACAAGACCGGAAACATTAAAATTTCCTTATTTAACCTTTTCACATCCTTGTCAAGATGAATAAACCAAAATAAACTTAATCTCTGTATTTATCTCCACTTATATTTCCGTATTTCTAAGAACAAAGCCATCTCTGCCATTAGTCACTTATGTTTATTCATTACTCAGTGGAAAAATGATGTGAAATTTACGTGGTTAGTTGAGTGTTTGTGTTGACTGGTTAATTATAGCGTGCTTTTTTTCAAAGCGGAATGTTAAAACATAAAAATATCCCACATCTCAGATAAGAATAAAATATCCATTAACAGACGATGGTTTTAAAAGCGACATCATTGAAAATAGTTGCAAAGTCACAAACGACGCGATGTAAGTGTATAATCTCAGTGTCCTGTTTTCTATCTTTGGCCATATCAAGCGTTTAGTATAGTATACTCAGAATAAACAAATAGTCAGTATTCAGGTATTGGTTTGTAGGGATTTGATTGACTGGTTACAGGATTTCACCATGAGCTGACACTGATTACAGAGCCACTGGAAAACCTGGCAGTATTGGACAGCTGTTTCGTTCTACTTTAGAAATCTTCAGTAGTACGCATCCACCGGGGTTCGAACTCAGGACCTCCTGGTTACAAGGTGAGCTCGTAGACCAATAAGCTACTGGGACTCGATCCAATAGCAGTGTCATGAATTGGCAGAAGTTAGAATTCACAGGCTGTCAATGTGATCGGTTCCCAGTGGCTTAATGGTCTACGAGCTTGCCTTGTAACCAGAATGTCCCGGGTTCGAACCCCCACAGGTGCGCACTGATCAAGAGTCTCAAACTAGGACGAAACAGCTGTCCACTACTCCCTGCAGTTTTTTCAATGGTTCTGTAACCAATGTCAGCTTAGGATGAAATTCTGTAACCAAATAGTCAGTACTCTTTCGATCTTAACAGTTTCTCAATTGATTTCAGTTCATTCTGAGATCGACCTTAAGTTGAATGAAATCATTCTTAGGAAACGTTAAGACCGAAGCTACACACACCAAATTGAAAGTGAGGACAGGTGACATGGTATCACAAACAGAATTCTTCTCAAGCAGTTTTCTGAACTGTCACGGACTAGCTGCATAAATTGACGATTTTAGGATGGATATACAGTGATTCTATGAGTACACAACTAAGCGGCTATCCAATGCTACTCAATCCTTAGTGATTCTTATAGTCTGTGTTTATTAGGACATATCGTTACTGTAAAATACAGCCACAAAAATTATCATCCCATGATTGGTTATTCCCCTCAGTCTACAGAATCGTACCTTCCGAGATCAGAAAAGCATTCTAATTAGACGTTAATTTAACTTGAAATGTTGAAACTCCCTGCCAAATAAACAAACATTCACACATTAATTTATTCAAAAACTGGGTGGAATTTGTCTTATCAGGTACTTGGTACTTTCTTTATTCACAGCACATTTTTGTAGGACTTCAAACACGCATGTTTAAATATGAAAGCGTAGTCCTTTCGTATTTCATATGAAGAAATAAACAATTTTCCAAATGTTGAGTAATCAACTTCGTATTCAGTAAACAGACCCCTCACGCTTGATGGAATAAATAAATTGTTATTTTGAGAAAGCATTAAAGACCACAAGTACGTCAGTAATTCAGCTGTGGAACGACCTTCTACCACATAAGTTGCCGACGTACTCTCAATCCTCGCTAAGCCGGTATTAAGGCCATTAAATAAAGTAGGTTGGGTGTTGCTACTGAAATATCAAAGCTGTAACTTGAAGAGATATTTTTCACTCGAAAATCAATAGAGTAATAATATAATGATAAGAAAGACCACAATTTTGCGGCATTAAACTATTTCATTCTACTTCGCAAGTTACCATCAGCTGCAAACTACCTTAAATTTAAATGGTTATAAAAGAATGAAAATTATATACTTCAGTGCTCTAGTAATAGCAGAGAAAATGTCATACATTATGACATCCAGACTGCAAATATCAAACTTTCTAGTTCAAGACATCATCGGCTGATATACATATCAGAGTGAAATTCGGTGGGAAAAGGGAAGTTGAAGAGAAGACAGAAAACAGTACAAGCAACATACACCCCTAGCTTATAAGTCTACATAACTGTTCATAAGATCAGAGTCAGCTGAAACAACTAGTAGGGGTGGTTATGTAATCAGTGTAACTGAAACGGAAGTGCAGTCAACTGGGGTCCGTGTAAGTCTGACTGAAAACTTCAGTGAATCACAGTAAATCTGGTGTCCTTAGCAACAAATTCGCAGAAGAAACATCAGATATTGAATTTCAGGTGGGCACAGAGAAGACAGAAGTGATGAAGATTCCAGGTCAACAGCAACAGTAACAGCAACGGACAACAATCAGCATAAATGGGAGAAATCTAAAAGGAGCAAACTCCTTCACCTACCAACCTGGGAAGCAGCGTTTCAACTACAGGTGGACAGAACTGTTGTGGATATCAGAGAGAGAGAATCGAAAGAGTAAACCAAGCTTTCAATACTCTCAAGTCTGTATGGAAATCAGCAGCACTCAGCATGAAAGTGAAAATATTATCCGAACTTTCAACTTTAATGCGAAGTCAGTGCTACTTACTATAAGGACCAGAGACTTGTCGCCACGTCATGAAGTACACTTTGAACAAGCTACAGACCTTCATCAACATCTGTCTTCGCTCAATACTACTCAGGATCAGAGGACCAGCTAGAAAAGATCAGCAACAGGGATCTCTGGCGATGAATGAACCAACCCAGCAACAACCAAGTGTGCGAAAATTATGCAGTAGGAAATGGAATTAAAGGAAACAATAATAATAAGCACATTTAATACTTTGAGCGATTTGGGGATCCCGATAAAATACTCTGTATCTCCGAGGTATCTTTTAGTTAGTTGGAATTTGTGAATATCTGACTCCCCTTAAGTCATAAATTTCTTGTAATACTCGCAGAAAGCTAGGTAGAAGCCATTCTTTCTGCCCTTTCGACATATATGCTACATGCAAGTTCATGTTAATTCGCTAACGCAGTTGTAGTTGATATCATTAGGCTATTTATTCAGTTAAGATTGGATTAACAATGACAATAACATCTTTATTCTGCACAAAAATTGCACATAGGATACAGAGTTCACACTAAATTCTATTACAAATTATGTTCGCTTAAACCAGGATCTTCAAGTAAAGTAGAAATCAACAGTGACTCATGTTAGGCCCTCGCTTGGTGGATCTGAAATATAAAATAATCGCTTTCGGTATTTTTATTTAGTCACCAAAAGATGCTCGGAAGCAGGTTGAAAGCCATTTAAAGATATTCACGTATACATTTGGTGACCTACGGACATAACTGAATGGTTAAAACTAACAGAAATCGAGAAAATTTTATACAGCATTGTGTTTGATAGGAATTCAGGTAGCCCAGTGATTCAAGCAGGCTGATAACTGAGGATGTAGTAATGTATAACTGTACTACCTTAGTCACAGGGAGACATCTGTTCATAGCTGCTTTTCATCTTTCGCTAATTCTCTTGAGATATTGCTTCTTCTCTGAATGAAGGACAAATATTCAATCTTATGAACTATCACTTTCTTCAGCTGCTATATGACCTTAAACGCCAAACGCTATTTATTATTTTTTTTCTGTCTCTTGTCTTTCCCTCAACCTCTCCCCCAGAGACTGCTGCTTTGCAGTGCACATAAACTGACGGTGACATGAACTATAATTAGTAGCATTTTCATTTTGGATAGGCTGTCATTCATCCCTTTATAGCGATTGTAATAACCATTGTAATATCAGGCAGTTTCTAGCTGATGAGAACTTGTGAAGTAGAATGACACCAGTTTATGTCGCAAATCTTATCATTCCTGCTTCATCAGAATTTCTTAAGTGAACCCCTTTTGTGTAGTTTTCAAAATAATTATTATTACTAATAGTATTTTAGACTCTCATGGGTTAGATCTGTAGAGAAATTGTGTAAATCAGGTAAATTGCCCGACTGATCACAAACTCATACTGTCATGAAGTTACTTATTGAGAATGAAGTGACTACTATTCTTATTATGACCCTTTTTAACATTTTCTGGTCAAAATCGAACCGTTTGAAATGAATCTTATTGCTGTTTGACAAATTTTTGTATCAGTGATTAAGGTGATTGACAAACACCATAGAAATATGAAAATCTTCTAGCTAGCTAAAATATTCTACATTCCTGGTGTGTGCAACCATTCTGTTAATGATTTCGATGATGAATGCATGTGGAATGGAAAACAGAGTCGCTGTAAGAATCAAAACACCGATCACCGGATTATGAGATTGGTTTGAATCCAGCCGTGACAGAGAATTCTAATTTTCTTTCAATCATCAATTATACTGTAACGATAGAAGACAAGGACCAGGCAACAGATAGTTTATTGAGAAAATCAAGAGATATTTATAGATTTCTAAGAACAGTATTATTCGTTTTTGTTAAGCAGAGAAGCAACGTTTTCAGATTGGTTGTTTCTTGCTGAAAGTTATTCTGTCCTACTTGTGACCGTTTTTTTTTAAAAATTATGCCATATATCTTCGAATCGTATTTGCACACGTTAAGTGTGTTGTGATTGGTTGGTGAGTTCTTCAAGGTTAAGCATTGTTATTGTTTTCCCTCATGACTCCGATTCGGGACGTCACATTGGCGTAAATTGCTGTCTACAATTTTTAGCTTTCAGCTAGCTCTCACCACAATACCATCTACAGTGGTCTACTGATTCAAGACTATTCTAAATAGTATCTCTATCAGTGGTCTTTAGGTTTAGAATGTTATTTAATCTGATTTCAGACTACCTCAGTCAAAGTGACTTTATTGGTCTGAATTCGCTAGAAGCAGCCGAAATAGCGTAAAACAATTGTAACACTTCACTAATAATCTTTGTAGAACCCAAAATTAATGACGATGAAATATGATTTTACTTGACAAGATATAAAGTTGAACAACTAAACAACTAAGACAAGATGGTTTCAGGTAATCAAGTTAAGGATTAGACAGAAAAGAACACTAAGAATAGTAAAGATATCTTTTCGATAATTTAACCACAAAAGCTGTACAATCTTATTTATATTCATAAGTTATATAGTTGCAAGTATTATTTTATTCCACATAATATCGAAGGACATTAAAGGGGGCAATACTTTTTAACTTGATTTGAAATCTTGAAGACTAAAAGGCATATACAAAGAAAACTACATAAGATCAGTAACTAACTGAGTAAAATGTTTTTAAACGAAGATACATGGGCACCTCAGAGGATAGAAACTGAAGATAGAAGTGTTCGGCCCCTGGTAACATACTGGCTCCTGGTATGGAGGCTTCGACCATATCTGAGGAATAACTTCAGGTAATTCGGTGGATGGTGACTAGCAGTGGAATCCAATTTGTGGTTCGCCTACTGGATGCTTCCGCATTCCCCAGTGAGTCATGGTGTTCTCTTCCCACTGAGGCTGAAAACCACTACCCATGGTTTCAAACGCCAAAGCATTATCCTCTAGACCGTCTAGGTCACGAAAGCCACTTCTTGTGCAACAGGTGTTAATTATTGTTTTCGGTTCAATTTTGATTTTTTTCCGCTGATTGATTTAGAGCAAAGTGTTCGGCAGAACAATTTGGTCAAGTGATGTCAAAAAAATAGAATTCCAATGATAATAACAAGAATGAAGGCGGAGGTCAATTAAACTGCAATAAAATGCACCAAAAAGGGAGCACTATTAAGACCACAGTAAAAAAGCAGTTTTAACAAAACCTTGTTTTGAGTACGAAAAAGACAAGACGTTCAGCGAAGAGACTCTTTTTGGCGATTTCATTCACATAGCTGTTCAATCGCATTTATATACAATTTTGTGTGTGTGTGTACATGAGATTTGTCAAGTTCAGACAATTAGCTGATGCAAGAATGATCTAATATAGAAACAAGGTTAATTAGTCACCAAATAAAGTAAGATTGAGTTGTTAAGATAGATGACGTAATGTAATTGACTAAAATGTCTCAACTTCGATCAAGATAGCAACAGAGACAATTACAGATCTATCAGATGTTCTAGGACAGAGCTGCGGGGCATGATTTTTCTCCTTTGTAAAATCATGTCTGTGGGTAAGTGTTCGATGAAACGTTTGGATAAAAAACGATGGGTACGGCGGACATACCTGGCTCCACACGAGCAGGTGATTTGGTAGATGTACATTGATAAGGCCAGCAGTAGTAGCTTATCCTTCACGTTCATACGAATCATAGGTTTTGTGGAGAAGGTTAATCGTGGTTCAGCCGCGAAAAAGGTTTTCTTAAGTGGGCAGTCGACTTTTTAGTGTTTCCGCAGATACATCTCCATTGAATTGAAGTTTCATGTAGAGTAGTTTTTTCTGGACGCTAAACATGGGCGGCTTTTGTGATCTAG
This sequence comes from Trichobilharzia regenti, assembly GCA_944472135.2. Taxonomy (NCBI): domain Eukaryota; kingdom Metazoa; phylum Platyhelminthes; class Trematoda; order Strigeidida; family Schistosomatidae; genus Trichobilharzia; species Trichobilharzia regenti. The sequence continues at coordinate 27,192,961 of OX235267.1, forward strand.
GATTCATAGATTTTGCAGCAAATCGTTCTGGATAACAATTCGCGACAAGGATTCTCTTGAGATTGTCCAAGTCATCTTCTATGGTGTCCGGGGTGCAAATTCTGCTAACTCTGAAGCTGGGTGAACGGATCTGGTTTCGTTTGGTGTATATAGGTATCCAACTGTGAAAGTTAGTAAGCTGTCCGTCCCATGTCTACTTTCTGTAGATAGATCTTTTCAGAGTTCCATCCTGTTCTTGTCTTGTTAGCTGAACGTCAATCAAAAATATTTTGGAGTTAGACTCTTTCTCTAACGTGTATCAAATAGCAGGGTAGCAGTTGCTGAAGAAATTTAAGATTTCGTCTAGATTTTCCTCATTGTTGATGATAATGAAAGTGTTGTTGACAAATCTTTTATAGATTCTGAAGATGTCGTTCATTTTCTTTAGGCTTGTATTTTCGAGTTTTGCCATGAAGAAATCTGCAAGCAATTGGGCCTAGTGGTGAGCCCATAGGTAAACCATCCTTTTGGTGATATATTTCGTTGCTAAAGAGAGATGAACATTCAGAGTACATCTCAGTGGGAGTTCTTTAAGACGTTCGGTGGATATACTGATGTTTATTCCCTTTGAGTGAAAAAGTTCGCATATATAGCATACTGTTTGAGTCAATGGGACGTTTTTATATGTTCTCCTATGTTCCTGTTTCTGGAGAACACAAAGTTTGATGTACTCACCTCTACAGGAACATGTGAAAGAGTCAATGCACACAGAAGTGGACAGAAGTGCTAGTCTATCATTCCATCATTGTCTAATCATAATTTGGTCCAAAAATATCATCTTTTAGTCAATGACATAGAAAGCACTTTTGATACACTCGGAGAGTTGTGCTGTCACCTTTGAATATCAATTTAAATTCAAAAACACTCTACAACTGAGGGTAATGAAGAAAACAAAACAGATGAAAAAATGGCGCAAAACAGTCATTTGAATTTCAGATTAATGACCAGAAAATGTCCTCTCCGTCTATCAATACATGTACTTCCTGACGTCATGACAGTATTGCCTCCTAATCAATATTAAGCATTCTAGAAAAAAGCTTTAACAGATTAAATACCTCATAAAGCTTTGATTGACATAAGCCATGGCAGTCATTTACATGAGAGATAATTGTAACTAGTATGACCTTCACATTTCCAGCTTATTAATTAGTCTATCGACTAATCTATACAGTTAATGCTTGAGTTCTCTTATTCCTAGTTCAAATGATAAAAGTATTAACATTGTGGGAAGATAAGTAGACGTGTGTATTATTCCTTCTTCAGTTTTATTAAACTTGTATTTGCAAAATACAGATAAACTAAAGTATTGAAATATACAGAAACAAGGAAAGATTTTTATGTGTATCATAAACACACACTGTAACATTCAATGTCTCCATATGATTGACATGTGTAATTTCAACAGTTGTATAAACATGGCACCTGTTTAAAAAAGTTTCATCTTGTCGGGGAAAGGTAAACACAAGGAAAATCGATACGTTAGCTTACTGTATTGTATCAAAAAAGAAGCCCTTCAAGAAAACTTGAATGTACCAAACATTTTTATAAGTGTTGAATTTTTCGTGAACATTTAATCGATTTCAAGTTACATTTTGATAACAGACTGGCATAACTTAGAAAACGATTAAAATGCAAGAGGCAATGAACAAATGTTTCATGCTAGCCTGAATTTTTTTTCCCAACATACACTCATGACTCCTCCCAACAAACATGTTGTTATTCAGCCATGAGGTTGCAGCCGTCTTACACAACATTATCGACTCATCATTAGATAAAGGTACCAAATACGTCCGCTGCACATTTCTTGACTTCACTTCTGCTTTCTACTCTGTACCTAGATACTTCTTGCTAAATAAGCTCTCTATGACACAAACTAAGTCCTGGGTCACTAACTGGTTGCAATCCTACTTCTTTAATAGAATGCAGGATACCGTATACAAAGGTAAATCCTCCTCTGTTGTGCTCACTGAATCTGGTATCCCCCAAGGGGCTGTACTCTCCTCACTTCTCTTTTCATTCTTCCTACATAACCTACCATCTTCAAATGACATTAACTCTGTCAAATATGCTGATGACCTAACTGTATCTTTACCTTTCAAATGTCAAAGTGACTGCTCTAAACTAAATGTCTTCTTATCAGAAATCACCCAATGGTCCAAGGAAAACGGTTTCACCTTAAAGCCCTCAAAATGCCAGACAGTTAATTTCACCTTTAGGCACAAATCTGACCTAAACAAACTGGTTAGGACTCACGAGATGTGCAGCATGGATGGCACTGAAATTGAAACCAAGTCGGAAGTAAAATGCCTAGGCGTCACTCTATCTTCTGATCTTTCTTGGTCGTCTCATATCTTGACGATTTTCAAGAAAATATTCCGTCTTAGCTTCTACATCAAGAAGTTACGGCATTCTGGAATAACCCAACCCTTACTCGTGCGATTCATTAAAACTTGCGTCCTGCCTATTATTCTCTATTGTTCCCCCTTAGTTTTTCCTGGGCTACTGAGGAAAGACTATATCTTATTACGTAGAATGTTAAAGGTTATCAGCAGGGTAAGCGACGTGCCGCTTAACCAGCTTGTTAATATTCTGGTTGACAGGCACTTGGACTCATGTGAAAAATGGACAAAATGAATTTTATCTAATTCACAACACCCTCTTCATTCACAACTCTCCCCGTGTATCTCATCAGGCCAGACCAGACCAGAAGCCTATACAGAAAACTACATGCTCACACTAGTAAGTACAAAAACTCAACCATACCCTACTTAGCTCGTGTTCTGTGCGATAAAGAAAGCATTACGCGTAAAACTTATAACTTATTAAATAGTCAGCAGAACAACTGGATCTCGTCTTTCCAACGCATATCATATATAGGCACAACGTTTTTTCTTTCTTTTCCTTTTCTCTCTATCTTTTTTCTGTTATGTTCAGCTTTGTTTCTTTCTTCCGCTTACGCCAGTAAATATGCTAACACCTACTTTTCTAATACGTTCATACACTCTGTTCAATTTTGGCTTTGCTACCGACATGCCAATATGTTGTTGTCATAATGAACTGATATTTCCCTAATCTGTGTAGAATTTTATTTATTGATAATGTGTTAACTGGATGCAATACTGTAAAATACTTAGAATTCCATTCTGTATCGCAAGTACTGTTTTGGAATAAAGCAAGTTATTATTATTATTATCTATGACCTGTGAGCAGCAGCTTCTGTCATTTCGTGTGATACACAGTCAGTGACATCTAATAAAATCGGTGAGTACCTACCGTCATATTTATCACGGTGGAACTGCAGTTAATCAGTTCAGCAGTCGTCCATTGATGAATAACGGATTAGTTTTCAAGTGCTGGATTACTCGGTATTTTCCACGAGCCAAGACAAGTCTAGAAAACCTAGAAGAAAAACCTGTTCAGTGCTGTTTTTCTTTAACTAATTTCTCTTCTTGATAAAAATCTATCTCTTTCAAGAAGAAATTCTTCTTCCTGATATGAAAGTTCCTACGCAAGGACCCAAAATGCCCGGACTATAGCAAAAAACAGTGATTTGTGATCAAGTCTGTGGTTCTACTTAACAAAAATGCCATATACGAACTCAAAACGAACTCAACAATGCCACTAAGCAGATATACAGGTCAGGTAATCGCTCAGATACAAAACAATTACTACACAATACAATTAATAAACCAAAATCAACCGTAATTACTACCCGAGAATATTCTCAACAAGGTGGGATATCAAAACTTTGTGAGAAAGAATCACACGTCTAACACTTTCCGAAGACAGTCTGAAGAGAAGGAATGACCTCGACTCCATTCAAACAAAAGCACGGACGTAAAACAGCATGCAATCAATATTATCGCACAACTACAAAGAAACATTAAAATTGGGAATTAAACAAGCCCAAGGACTAATAACAGGGATTAAGTCAACCGGGTAACATATAGACGTTAGCACAACGACATATAGCCTAGGAGAAAAGAGGAACATAAAAACAAAGTTAGTTAAAATATCCAAATTACTAGCAGCATTGTAATTAGATCGTTAAGGAAGGATTTTCCAAACTGATATTCCACTACAACTAGAATAGCTGTTTTAGAAGTGATAAGATGACTTCATTTCATTTCTTACAAGGTTTCCATAAGCTGTATATAGTCTGAATAACAAACTATAATAAACAGTCAGTGCGACATAATTTAGACATACTTTAACATTTATTCTGGTGGCCTGCTTAGATCACAGGACTACCAGGATATTCGTCCATCAAAACACCTAAACTCTCCTACATTTCTTATTGTTTTAATCGTTCAAATATATCAGATGACCATTGCATAAACTCGCGCTCATATTCAATTGGCCTTCAAGTAAACGCTGTCCAATTTTTGAAAGAAATGAAGAAAAAACTCACAGATTTGGTTCTCTTCTCAAATACAGCAACGCTACAAATCATAATACAGTTCAGATTATTACTTATAAAGTAATGATAATAAATAAATCCTGTATGAAGAGGGAGTATATTGGAAATAAATACGCTGAGAATATCTGTAGTGTATGTTCATATAATATCTGAAAAAAAGCTTCATTATTATTAATGGTCAGTTCATTTCACAGGGATAAAATAAAGTGCAAGAAAGCAGAAAGGAAGCACAAATCACACAGACAGTTAAAACGATCAGTAATAACGAAAACAGCCTCCCACTCAGTTTTTGAATTCTAATATACGTGAGGTGATACGTACTCAAAAGGAACACAGAGGTGGCTATTTATGACGACTGCTGGACACGTACCCATGAGTTTTTGCCCTAGGGATCCAGGTAAGCAATAGCTCATCACCTGCATGATGCTAGACGTTAGATCAACACATTTTATTTTAAGTTGGTGAACTGACGAAACACTTCTGGATTTAATGTTGAAAGTGTGAAGCCTGCATTATGTTCAAAAAGAGACTGTTGCTAACCTATTATGGCCTTGGTAAACACTGAGTCTTCCATTTTAACTTATCTGAATTTTATTTCACATCGCATGATGTAACCTGAATTTTGTATTGATGTTTGATATCGGTTAGTGAACCAGCGCTGGAGGACTGGACAGCTGTTTCCTTCTAGTCTGGGAATCATTGGAAGTACGCACCCACTACTAGAGTTCGAACCCAGGACCTTCCGGTTACAAGGCAAGCTAGCTCGTATACTATTCAGCCACTGGAACCCAATTCAGTGGCCAACCCATGAATTCTAACTCCTACCAATTCATGATTTAGTGCGACCACCAACCAATATCATCGGTGGGAAATCCAGATTTTCCAGATCCCGACTCCAGATTTCTAGCGAAAAGTCCAGTGACCAGTAAGTTCTAAACAGTCAAGTGTGGGGACAGATTTCCCACTGATGATATTGGTTGGTAGTCGCGCTAAGTCGCGAATTGGTAGAAGTTAGAAATCATCAGCTATTGAATCGGGTCCCAGTGGCTGAATGGTATACGAGCTAGCTTGCTTTGTAAGTGGAAGGTCCTGGGTTTGAACTCTAGTAGTGGGTGCGTACTCCCGATAATTCCCAAACTAGGATGAAACAACTGTCCATTCCTCCAGTGCTGGTTTTCAATGGTTCGCTAACTGATATCAATCCATGGTCAAACTCGTAAAAGCAAATCTAGTCCTTACAAACCAAGTCTTGAAAATTCATCTATTTTCTTGCTTGCTTCATTAATTCTTTTGTTATCTACAACTTCTTTCGTTTTCAATGATATCAATATTCCGTTTAAGATAAATTTAGAGCACGATCTAAGCAAGCAAATATGTATTCTGGGTAGATTCTCATTGGGCTTTACAATTACATAACGTAATATCAGTCATAGACATTTGAAACAATGTGAAGCAATACAATCTAATATAAACAGTGAGAATATAAGCAGAATAATTATAAATAAATTGTGAAACTAAGATTAACATATTTAAATATATTTACACAGTATGATATTAATAATGAAGCTAGCAGTACGAATAAAAAGAAAATATCATTTAAAGTTATCCAGCGTCACTACTCTAGGTCAAAGTTGGAGGCTATGGGATGGAGAGAGATTGAACAAACCTTTTCTGAACACAAAGATTGGGCTGAAAAATTGTCATAGCTACTGCCTTAGGTATGCTGAGCAATCGAAGGAGTATAAACTAGGGTAGCATGTCGTATAAAATTGTGAAGGCAGGATTTCTATCACTTCTTTACCCCTTATCCACAAAGTGTGCAATAATATGGAACTCCTGATTGACTTTACGACCCCTTTACCTAACCACTTCAGACAGTGCTCAAGAAATTGACGGTGCGCTTGCCAAATCGTCCTATCTATATAAGTGTCCGTACAATAACAGTTAAATTTATAAATGCACATTGAGGTGGCCAGACTCGGTAACCTATCCTTGATATGCCTTGATATACTTATGAGCAATAATTTGTGCTCAAAACGTCAACAGTTAATATTACTATACAACCCTGTGTGATATATAGAAATAAAATAGTATCTATAATAGATGACACTAACTTTAGTGAGTAACAGATAGCTGATCTGTCCTAGTTTGGGAGTCTTCAGCATAGCCCTAACCCATCACCCACCCGCGGCCTCCAACAGGATTAAGACTCCCAGAGTTCTAGTTCAAGTGGTTACTAATGAGTTCCATCAAATTGAATTTGAAGACAAATACTGACCGATAAAACTGACTAGCAGTGCCAACAGGAGATAAAACCTATGAATGACTGGATTCCGTCGTCAGCAGAATCATCCGTAACCCAAAAGTCCTAGCGTCAGTCACTAGTAGTAGAGTAATAGACCTCTCACCGCTAAAATGTCACAAACTTAGACAAATCAGCTAGCCGGTACTTCCTGCTATTTAGTGGTTGTCTCGCTGATGTCAGTTTGTGTGTGTGTGTGTGTGATCCAACTTGAATTTTTTTTCTATCCTATACTGTAGTGTGACGACTAAGTCTTTTTCTTAAAAAATAAATGTGATTTAGCCATTATTCTTCCATGCATTAGTGAAAAACATTCAAGCGAATTACTCGACATTGCAGGAAAGCATCGCTACACGTATCATATTACTTACGCTGGATAAAAGCTGACAATGCATTTTCATCAGTACTTTATTATTATTATTAGAAAAATGAGAAATAAATAATCATTTTTTGTTTTGTCTGAACAAAGTTTCACGTCATATCGTTTATAAGCGATGAAATATATTTGTCTTATGTATTGATTTCAGCGTTCAGTTGATAGAGTAAACATCTTTTTTTTATAATTAGATATATAATTTATTTTATAAAATTACCATTCCTACTTTTATTCAGACAAGGCAGAAGCGACCCGATTGTTGTGAATTCACGTTTTTTTTCTTTTTTTATTGTCATACCCAAAAAGTTCTTTTTGCAAACTTTAAAGAAATTTCAAGAAATAAATGAATGTAGAAGAAATAGAGGAACTTTTGAGCACTTTTTGATATGAAGAACCTAGAAGACGTGGATTTCGCGTGTGGATGAATTCTGTTTGATGTCACACACACAAAATCGGAGACTTACAAGCAAAAACCGACAAACTGGTCGAAGAAGCAGGCAGCAAAGACAGGACTCCAGGTGATGAACATAGACAAGACGGAGGTTATCAAAATAACCAACCAACAACAACAGCAACATCTAGCGTCAATCACCACCAACGGGAGGGATATGAAAGAGGTCACTTCATTCACTTATCTAGGGAGCATTGTCTCAACTACAAGAGGAGGATCGGACGAAGATGTTAAATCGAGAATCGGGAAGGCGAGAAACACATTCATTGACCTGAAACCAATATGGAAATCTTCGTCACTCAGCCAGCATCAACAACAAAATCCAGTTGGATTTTCAATACAAACAACGTCTAGTCAGTCAGCTTTTCTATACGGATCAGAAAGTTGGCGAGCGGGTCACAAAGAATATTTCCAACAGCCTGTTGCAGATCTTCACCAACCAACAACTGTCTTCACTGGATCTATACTGAAGATCAGATGGTCGGGCCGGAAAGAATCACCTATAAGGAACTATGGGAACAAACAAACAAAACAAGAACCAATCGCCGCCCAACAAATATACAGGAGAAAGTGGAGATGGATTGGACACTCGTGGCTGAGGAGGCAGCTGGGTGACATCGTGCGAGCGTCAGGTCATTGCTCGAGTGGAACCTAGGCCGAAAGGGAAGCGGCGAGTGGGTCGTCAGTGCAAGCGTGACATGGAGGAGATCGTGTGAAGAGAAGTTGAAACAGTACGGACTAACATGGATGCAGGTGGAAAGCACAGCAGAAGACAGAAGCAAGTGGCGACGTGCAGTTGAAGCCCTATGTTTCACTAGGAAACAAGGGAACAATAATAAATAATAATAATAAAGTGAATACGATTCGCATTGGTGGCTAAATGATAAGATTCTTGGCAGCCAAGTAGAAGGTCTAAGTTTGATTAAGTAGCGACAAATTCCTAAGCCCCGTCTAGCTCACTAATCGATAGTGAGCCAGAGGAAGAGGGAAGGTTGGCAGTGAGGTTAGCAACCCTACTTTGTGAAAACAACACCACGGCTACTGAACTTCATGGCCTAAAGCTGTGTGTTCTATTAACTGTTGAAAGTATATTTTTTACTCCACCATCATTGTGACCCATTACATAAGTTATATTACTAGTACTATTCTCTTGAGTTTTGAGTAAAATGTGTCCCCGTCGAAGCAGTTTTCCATTTGAACATGTCGTTTGCGCTCTTTTTTTAATTGGCTTTCATTTCTTCCCCACACGATCGCCCTCGTATGAGCAAAGGACGCCTAACTCCTTGTTTTCCATTCTGGTTTCACTCCAGTGGCTGTTACGTGACATTACTCAAAAGTCTTTTCGGTGTATGCCCAAACAATCAAAATTTTCATCTGTACATAAAAATAAACACTGTGATTATATATGCGTTTTGTTAAAATAGTATAAATGTTTGCCATCAATAGTCAAATGCTAAACAAAGTGGAATTTTCGGTGACTTTAGTCTACAAGGAATTAAAAATCAGAAGATTATGCAGCAGGATTCAATGAATTCATTATATTTCTGTAGAACTCTTCTTCAGCTGAATACTCTCCACATACAGCATGATATATACTATGAGAAATACATAAGACGATGTTCGAAAAATAAATAAACAACAGTGAACGAATCATGCATAACTGAAAAATATGATCATGATTTTCAAGTCCAATATGAATTCAGTGCTACTTACTATACAGATCAGAGACTTGGCGCCGTGCCGCGCCGCGCCAGATCACAAAGGTCACGTCGAACTAACTACAAGCCTTCATAAACATCTATCTGTCTTCGCTCAATACTATTCAGGATCAGATGACCGGCCAGAAAAGATCAGCAACATGGATCTCTGGCGATGAATGAACCAACCCAGCAACAACCAAGTGTGCAGCAAATGTGCAGGAATAAATAGAGGTGGATTAGCCATACTCTGAGAAAACAATCCATCAAGTGACATTACACACCAGGTCATCGCTCGAGTGGAACTCTAATGGGCAGGGAAGAGTTGGTCGTCAGTGTTAGGGTGCGGTGACATGGCGGAGGTCATGTGAAGAGGAGATGAAAGCATGTGGGGGTAGACATGGAGCCCGGTGTAGACATTTGCAAAAACCCGAACGCAATGGAGGCGTGTGGCTGAAGCTGTATGTTCCTCTAGGAATTAAAGGAAACAGTAGTAACAAAATAAACAATCACGCACAATTAAAGGTGAAAATCTTCTTCCGGTTAGGTTCAGGAGGATCAGTGAATACAAAGAAAAACACGTAGAGATATAGAGAGATGGGTGAAAAGATAGAAAGTGAAATGAGAATGCAAAAATGTAAATTGAACCTATAATGGTTCTCACTTCATTTCATCAGTATCGTGTACATTTAGATATCGGAGAGAGAACCTGAGAATTTTAGGCATTGAGAAATCCATAATTATAACAACAGTGTAATATGTTAGGATGATAGTACTGACAGAAAACAGCTTCAATTGAGTGAAGAATGATAGAAGGTGATGGAATAAAACAATAAATTGTTATTAACGGTTAACAAGTAAAAGGTATTACCATATTGGTTTTTAAGTGATCATTCCCTTCTGTAGACAAGTTTATAGACCCTAATTCAGATGACATTTGCAACTGCAGACATCTTTCTCTTTACCTATCTGCTGACAGCAGTGGATAATTTGACAGTGTTAACAACATATCCGCAGCCTACAAGTACATAGTTGTTATAGATATAAAACCTTATATCTGATAAGTTGGAGGATGCTAGCCGGAGTCCTGTCTGTCTGTTTTCGACATAGAACTTTACACAAATGTGTGGCAGTTCAATTCGCCACACTCCGTGTAGCACGTGAAGCAAGAGAAGACAGTAGAAGAAAAGCATAATAGAGACAGTGAGCAGAGGTGTGACACAAAGGAGGAGTAATAACGAAGAGCAAAACAGTTTCACTGGAAATCACAAGTCACAAGGAGTGGATGCATCTGTGCCACTGAGAACGATTTTGAGCCATGTCACCAACTGTTTCCAACCGGAGTTCTGATGTCCACTAAGTTTCCCCCTGAAGAAATATTAGTGTTTGTGTGTTTATGATAAAAGAGTTATCGTTCTAGAGATGTAAGTCAACCCGTGCTCTGTATCCACTGTTGTTTCATCACATTTCATGTGACTTCTGATGAGGTTTTCTTTCGTTGTTTGTAATGAGATCCGACTGTCTCCTTCTCACTTTAACTGTTGTAGTGCTTTGTTATAGATTAACCATTGTAATTTATACTCAGCTTGTATTTTGTTTAACTCCTTCAATTCTGAGTGGAATGAGTACTGCAACCTGCTGGACTTTCACTGTTTACAGCGTTGTTTTCACGGGGTAATGGGGCTAGCTAGCGTAAATCACAAATCTTCCTCTTTACTGGACTGACTACTACCAAGATGAAGTTTCAGTGTGAGTCGGTCAGGAATCGAAGCGAGATTACCTGCACGGTTGAAAGGCGTTCTATCATTGAACGTCCACCTCATGACTCGTGTCATGGAGATGCCTGCCTATGGCACTGTTGGAAGCATTTGTCACCTTTAGACATAGGCAAATCACGGTGGAAAAAACCATCTGCATTCAACTTGATTTTAAAGGTGAAAATATTATAGCAATTGTCAACAGAAGATTGAGTATGTCACCAGCCAGAACCTATCCTACATCTAAGCTGGTTCCCGTCTGTCGAACAACTTACGCTTCGGTGCAGTCAACAGTCAAGAGATATCCATCTCATGTTAACTCCGACTGTGTATACAAATTTACATGTATCTGTGGGTGTAGTTACATTGGAAGAGCAGAAAGAAGGGCATATTTCCGATTTTCTGAACATGTACAAAAATGCCTACGTCTCAAGGGAACAAATGCTTTCAACAGTACCATCGCCAGGCATCTCCATGACACGAGTCATGAGGTGGACGTCGCAAGAGGGTTTAAATTATCAGTAGGCAAAATAGTTCAATTCTCTTTAAGTTTACCAAACCAATCTCCATCAAGCGCCTTAAACCCGATTTATGCATTCAAAAAGAAGCGTGCCAGCTAGTATTAATCACAACTTTTCCTCTTTACTGGACTGACTACTGTCTAGATGAGGTCTCAGTTTGAGTCGGCCAGGTATCGAAGAGAAACTACTTGCACGAATGATGAATACTCTATCAATAAACCACCAATCCACAACACTGTATTCAAATGCTTTTAGTTCCATAATGATAAAATTCTATGCCGGATAGATCTTTGACTATTTTATGAAACGTAGAGGGGTGTTTCTGTCATTCATTCTACTACATTTAGAAGTTTTTAGATAAACACACCTAATTTTCAGAAAGATTTTCGCTTCACCAACTTTCTTTCGTTATCCTCTCGCAAAAGTATATATTCTAATAATTCTTCTTTAATGATTAACACTTTAAACATTTCACTTTTATTGGTTGAACGATTTCATCATGAGCTGAGATCAGTAAGAGAACCAGTGGAAAATCTGAGAGTACTGGACAGCTGTTTCGTCAGCCTAGTTCGAGACTCCTTATCAGTACACACCCACCGGAGTTCGAACTTTTGGTTCGAACTTCACTTTTAATCTATGACAGCGTGTTTTGTTCTGTGCTACCTGGTAATTATTTGGTTTTGAAAATCTTCATAAATTTCTGACTGACTTAATTTCTAGGCGATAAACGCAGCTAAAAGATAATCTGACCAAATTTATATCTCCGTCATTTATTTCGGTGAACACAGTTTTTGAGCAATACTGTCACTGAGTTAAATATACGAATATTTTCAAATTTTATGTTAAAGGTGTTTAATGAGTATCTGAAATACAGAACAAGGCTTAGTGAAGCGTGAACTCTTATGGACATAGGAACAAAACTCGCAAAGGAAATCAAACTAATAAAACCTTTTGTTCTAGTGAGAAGTCGTGATCAGTAGGGTGCAGCCGGTGAGGTGTGAGGACAAATACTCACCAAAAACATTGGCTAGGGGTTGCGCTATGTTGTGAATTGACAGAAGTTAGAATTCATGGACTGGCCATTGCCTTGTAACCAGAAGGTCCTGGGTTCAAAACCCGGGGGGTACGTACTGCTGAAGACTCTCAAACTAGGCTGACGGAACAGCTGCCCAGTACTTACAGGTTTTCCAAGGGTTCTCTAACTAATGTCAGCTCATGATGAAATCCTGAAAACTTTTTGTGATGGTACTATTCGACATCATGGGAGGACAGATAAGTGCCATTCGCTAAGTTGAATTGATTCCCTTCATTTATTATTATTATTGCCTTGGGTCCTAAGTAGAACATAAAGCCTCAACAACGCGTCTCCATTTCATCCTGTTCCGGGTTGCCCTCAATGCCTGCCTCCACGATAACTCATAACCTTTCATCTCCTTCTAACACGATCTATTCCATGTTACCCTCAGACACTCGACTCACTTTTATCCACGCAAACTCCAGCCGATGACCTGACGTGTGGTCACTTAGCAGTCTTCTCGGAGTATGTCAATCAATCTTCATTTCCTTCCTGGTATTTGATGGGCGATAAGTTTTTGGTTAGTGTGCTGCCTATCAGAATTCGTTTTTACGAATGATTTCTGGTCGGCCATTTGATCTTAAGTATGGACCCCACGAGGCCACATGATAATGAAAGTTTGAATCCTGTTCTATATACTTGATGTAGTAGATTTCCAGAATGGTTTCAGAATAATGAAGGTCTGTCTAGCCTTTCCGATACTAGCTTTGACATTTTTATTCGTGGTTTGTGTAGTGATTCCCTTCCCCTTTCAGTTAAGTAGTCTTCATTTTCAAATACTGCCTGTCATTAATTTCCACACCACTTTATCAACTGTATTTCACTAACTCAGTCGAAGGAAGTTCCATCAAAAACTATATGAAACCATAGAAAATTAAAAGAAAACTGTCTTTACAGACATCTCCAAATGGGGATTAATCCAAAATATCAAAAACTAGCCATTGTAGGGTGAGTTACACTTCTTCATGTTATTTGGCCTTACTGGATTTTTTTAACATAACGTCACGGCAATAAAACGTCACCAGTAGATTTCAATCCTTAAATGGCAATTCTGAGAAAAAATTCACAAAAAGTGATCTTCATTAAACTTTATAGGATCAGAAATGAACAGAAAATACATTCACTGTGAAAAGTGAGTAAAATATGTTTAGCCTTATAAAGCACCGAACTGTAATGATGCCTTCCACTCTGTTCTCACAATTGTACCTTTCGTTCTGTCAATCACTTCCTCCAACAGTGGTCACTCAACTGAACGTCGTTTTATCATTCTGTCAATTTACAATATGTATATATATATATGGACATTCCAGTTAGATATTAGGTGTATTGTAACATGATATTACCACTTGCTTCCGTCAGCATAGTTCTGTCTCCTTCCTTTAATACACCAAATAAAATAGGCTTGAAAACATTTTCTCCATCTATGCATACATAAACACGCGCAATTAGCAAGTGGGAACAATAATCTAAATCTAACCTGTATGCCTGTTGTTAAGAAAAGGTAACTAAACTAAAATGGCATTCATTTAGGACATAAAGCAGAAGTAATGCTTTGAAATAAAACTACTGATACAATGCGTGTTTAAATTAATTGTTAAATAAATATTCATCAAATCAATGTTTTGAATGTTTATACTGGAAAAACTGCCTATCTGTAATATGAGCTATTCGCATAATTTAACACTGAAACATTTCATCTTAATAGATAAACGGAGTATTGCCTAGTTTTATTATATCTATTCACGTTTTAATTAGTTTTCAAACACTAACATTTATACACTGAATTTTCGCTACTCATTCTCTATATATTGATACCTACCAATAACATTTTCAAGGCTTTTTATGGGATCATAAATATTTGTGGGGATCTGGATCAACTTCGGTGTAGAGTTGAGTTCTTTATGAATCAACATCCTTTAGAGAGATCGCTGAAAACCAAGGAGAACTGGAAGACTGTCTCATCCTAGTTTGGGACTCTTCAGTAGTTCATACGCCGAAACCCTCTAGGGATTGAACTTAGGTCCTCCAGGCTATCGGACTAAGCCGATTGAATTCTAGCCTAAATGGGTTAATGGCCAGTGAGCTTGATCTTGCAACATGAAGGTCTCAAATTTGCTTCCGTAGTCGGTTTGTCAGTGTTCACTGCTGAAAGAGTCCCAAAGTGGGATAAAACAGTTTCTCAATGTTCCTTTTTTAAGTGATCTCTGTAACTGATAGTCGTTTATGATGAAGTTTTTATCGAAAGTCTAAGTTCAATGCATCCTGCAGACTTTCTCTACTTAGTTAACATCTGTTGAAAGAAAACAGCGATTGAAAGCCCTTTAGTGTGATGACCACGTTGCTTCTTATTATGTTTTTGACATTTGATACCATTGTTATGTTATTATTATTCCTTTAGGTTCTGAGTGGAACATAGGGCTTCAACGACACATCTCCAACTTTGTTCGATTTTATGTTGTGCTCTTCAGCCATGTCCATGATTTCCAGTAATCTCTCATTTTCTCTCACGGTCTCTTCGATGAAAACCTCAGACGACCCACTCGTTACTCCCATTGAGACACCAATCGAGGACCTAGCGCTCGATGTCATTCGAAGGCCTCCTCAATGCATGCCCGATCCATCTTCATTTTCTTATATATGGTGTCAGCTTCATCTGTCTTTCGCTATCGGGCCTTTTGGTTTATACGATTATGCTGTTTTGTAAGAAGCATCTATTTCGAAAGGTTTCAAAAGTCTGGTAGTAGTTTCAAATATGTTCCTAGTACACAGTATGGCTTTGCCTTGTGCTTTCACTTTATGGACATCCATTTTTCTGAAAGATGGTCATAACATATTTATCTTCTTGGATAATATTAACACCAATAATACTAGAGAATTCCTAGAAAAATGACAACGTCGAATATCGGGTCGAGACAATCGCTATCGGTAAGATTCCAAGAAAATCTTCCCTCCTCACCAGAGACAACTAATCACCGTCACGATCACCAGAGAAGACAAACATTTCATTCATGAAGAATTCCGGAAATAGACCTCATAATAAAAATAATAGCTCTGTTTTGTACAGCATTTATATATTGTACAAAATTTCCAGCATAGTCTATTGCATGATGTTTTCAGCTTGCTCAAGACCTTCAAATAAAACATCACGCGACGGCAAACTATGTGAAACACTTCGGCCTGACATGAAGTCCATACCATGAAATTATGATGTCTCTTCGTTGTCTTCTTTGAGAAATGCATGTAATTTGGTTGAATGTCAATTAGAAAAGTTTCAGGGATCTATTCTCTGAACCAAGGAGACAACCTAATAACAGCTACCTCCTGCATTGCAGTACATCGCCACCTGCGATTATGTTTTTACTCACGATGAATAGAAACTTGAGAATCAGCAGGTTGTAAGCATACTAAATGCTCGCCATATTGTAAAATAAACGTGAGAAAATGTCTGTGAAATATCGATGAGAATTTTTGGTAGCCCGGATTTTAGCAGGCCGCCGATATTAAATTACACTTCGATTACAGTTGCGACGGTAGAAGACAAGAGACGTGGTAACGGAAAGTTTCGATATCTCTATATAGAGCAATTGTGTATACCATGCATTAAAATCGTCAGTTGCACAGATCTTCCGTGTTGTGCTACTTCTGCTCTTCATATAATCCTTCCTTGTCTTCTTTTATTGTCTCCAATGTTTCGCCGCAACGCTAAAACATTTCCTCTCTCTCTAACATCTTCCATGTTTCGTGACAATACTGGTTAATTTTCTCTCTTTGTCGTAAAATCTATCTGTCCTCCATTCGATAGTATTTTGTACCGATGAACTTGTCTTTATGTACTACTTGCAAAGCTTGTTAATAGCACAGGTCACACAATAGCATGTCCTAAAATGGATGTACAATTTTTAAATTCAAATTGAGATGCCACTTTGGATAGCAGTGTGGTTCTCAGAAGCCGCCCTTAGATGACTTGCTCACAATTCAACAGACACTAATCTTTGATGCTTACCTGCTAAACAAACCTTCATTTTACTACGGTCACTGATAGCTTTTTCCTCAAATATCACAAAAACGAGTGGGATATTATTGTCCATCAGATCTTTCTTTCCACCAAACACACACACACACATAAGCCGACTGGTTTCTCTTAGCAGTTGGCATCGTACGTCCTCCCTGATTTCGTCAAAGATTAAATTTACTTTATCTATGCCTTGAAATTTCAGTAGTTATAAAGGTTATTTCTTATGCAGTGAGACCTCTTTCTTCAAGGCCAACCTTCAGTGTTTCCTGAGTATGGGACCGGCTAGTGAGCCAGGCAGCGTTGGGACCAATGAACAGTCAATACCCATGAATCTACGGGGTATAGTGCTGGTAACTGCTATTCTTCAAAGTGAACTAGCAGACACTCAGTCAGTGTGTTAAAACTAAATGATCTGTCGTTTCCAGATAGTTCCTATTGATAAAATGATATATGTTCAGTTCGAATACATGTCAATATTCGTTTTATCCAAAACAATATTTTCGACGCAGTGTGGAATTCTCGTTGTATGTGTTGGAGGAAAGAACTTGGAACCCCTCCCTTATGACAAAGAATACAGGGCCAGCTGAGTCTGATCAGAGTTTATGATGAGTCTTAACCCCTTGAGGCGCAGGCGGACCCTTGAGTAAAACCTAGATGGGGAAACGACAAGGTTGGCTTCCGAGGGTAACTTGGGGGGAGATCGCAAGCGGATAAAACGGCCTTCGGGCAATCATGAAGCCATTTAAATAGGACTGCATAGAACAGGGTGAGATCGAGATATGCTTTTGAGGCTGTGTGTTCCACTCGCAACATAAGGGCATAACACTGGATCCTGAGAGCCTTTCTGCAAAAGTGTCGGTCCAGAGCTTGGTCATATAATGATCGGTGTTCAGTGCCTGAAAATCTCAGGTTACAACAAAACGCTTACTTTCTGACGATGGTTCTTAATAGAATCATTGTGATGTTCATAAAAGCAGAATAATTGCTTTTACTTGAATTAGAGACAATGGTCACAATTTATAGTGACTCATATAGTGTGTTACCCAATTTTGGTGTTAACCTGTCTTGATTTTAATCTCAGTAACACTTTTTTTAAATCTCCTCTACTGAAAGTTTCCTTAGCATACATAAAATTTACAAATTCTTTCTGATCATTAAAGTAGAAGCTAAACAAGACCGGAAACATTAAAATTTCCTTATTTAACCTTTTCACATCCTTGTCAAGATGAATAAACCAAAATAAACTTAATCTCTGTATTTATCTCCACTTATATTTCCGTATTTCTAAGAACAAAGCCATCTCTGCCATTAGTCACTTATGTTTATTCATTACTCAGTGGAAAAATGATGTGAAATTTACGTGGTTAGTTGAGTGTTTGTGTTGACTGGTTAATTATAGCGTGCTTTTTTTCAAAGCGGAATGTTAAAACATAAAAATATCCCACATCTCAGATAAGAATAAAATATCCATTAACAGACGATGGTTTTAAAAGCGACATCATTGAAAATAGTTGCAAAGTCACAAACGACGCGATGTAAGTGTATAATCTCAGTGTCCTGTTTTCTATCTTTGGCCATATCAAGCGTTTAGTATAGTATACTCAGAATAAACAAATAGTCAGTATTCAGGTATTGGTTTGTAGGGATTTGATTGACTGGTTACAGGATTTCACCATGAGCTGACACTGATTACAGAGCCACTGGAAAACCTGGCAGTATTGGACAGCTGTTTCGTTCTACTTTAGAAATCTTCAGTAGTACGCATCCACCGGGGTTCGAACTCAGGACCTCCTGGTTACAAGGTGAGCTCGTAGACCAATAAGCTACTGGGACTCGATCCAATAGCAGTGTCATGAATTGGCAGAAGTTAGAATTCACAGGCTGTCAATGTGATCGGTTCCCAGTGGCTTAATGGTCTACGAGCTTGCCTTGTAACCAGAATGTCCCGGGTTCGAACCCCCACAGGTGCGCACTGATCAAGAGTCTCAAACTAGGACGAAACAGCTGTCCACTACTCCCTGCAGTTTTTTCAATGGTTCTGTAACCAATGTCAGCTTAGGATGAAATTCTGTAACCAAATAGTCAGTACTCTTTCGATCTTAACAGTTTCTCAATTGATTTCAGTTCATTCTGAGATCGACCTTAAGTTGAATGAAATCATTCTTAGGAAACGTTAAGACCGAAGCTACACACACCAAATTGAAAGTGAGGACAGGTGACATGGTATCACAAACAGAATTCTTCTCAAGCAGTTTTCTGAACTGTCACGGACTAGCTGCATAAATTGACGATTTTAGGATGGATATACAGTGATTCTATGAGTACACAACTAAGCGGCTATCCAATGCTACTCAATCCTTAGTGATTCTTATAGTCTGTGTTTATTAGGACATATCGTTACTGTAAAATACAGCCACAAAAATTATCATCCCATGATTGGTTATTCCCCTCAGTCTACAGAATCGTACCTTCCGAGATCAGAAAAGCATTCTAATTAGACGTTAATTTAACTTGAAATGTTGAAACTCCCTGCCAAATAAACAAACATTCACACATTAATTTATTCAAAAACTGGGTGGAATTTGTCTTATCAGGTACTTGGTACTTTCTTTATTCACAGCACATTTTTGTAGGACTTCAAACACGCATGTTTAAATATGAAAGCGTAGTCCTTTCGTATTTCATATGAAGAAATAAACAATTTTCCAAATGTTGAGTAATCAACTTCGTATTCAGTAAACAGACCCCTCACGCTTGATGGAATAAATAAATTGTTATTTTGAGAAAGCATTAAAGACCACAAGTACGTCAGTAATTCAGCTGTGGAACGACCTTCTACCACATAAGTTGCCGACGTACTCTCAATCCTCGCTAAGCCGGTATTAAGGCCATTAAATAAAGTAGGTTGGGTGTTGCTACTGAAATATCAAAGCTGTAACTTGAAGAGATATTTTTCACTCGAAAATCAATAGAGTAATAATATAATGATAAGAAAGACCACAATTTTGCGGCATTAAACTATTTCATTCTACTTCGCAAGTTACCATCAGCTGCAAACTACCTTAAATTTAAATGGTTATAAAAGAATGAAAATTATATACTTCAGTGCTCTAGTAATAGCAGAGAAAATGTCATACATTATGACATCCAGACTGCAAATATCAAACTTTCTAGTTCAAGACATCATCGGCTGATATACATATCAGAGTGAAATTCGGTGGGAAAAGGGAAGTTGAAGAGAAGACAGAAAACAGTACAAGCAACATACACCCCTAGCTTATAAGTCTACATAACTGTTCATAAGATCAGAGTCAGCTGAAACAACTAGTAGGGGTGGTTATGTAATCAGTGTAACTGAAACGGAAGTGCAGTCAACTGGGGTCCGTGTAAGTCTGACTGAAAACTTCAGTGAATCACAGTAAATCTGGTGTCCTTAGCAACAAATTCGCAGAAGAAACATCAGATATTGAATTTCAGGTGGGCACAGAGAAGACAGAAGTGATGAAGATTCCAGGTCAACAGCAACAGTAACAGCAACGGACAACAATCAGCATAAATGGGAGAAATCTAAAAGGAGCAAACTCCTTCACCTACCAACCTGGGAAGCAGCGTTTCAACTACAGGTGGACAGAACTGTTGTGGATATCAGAGAGAGAGAATCGAAAGAGTAAACCAAGCTTTCAATACTCTCAAGTCTGTATGGAAATCAGCAGCACTCAGCATGAAAGTGAAAATATTATCCGAACTTTCAACTTTAATGCGAAGTCAGTGCTACTTACTATAAGGACCAGAGACTTGTCGCCACGTCATGAAGTACACTTTGAACAAGCTACAGACCTTCATCAACATCTGTCTTCGCTCAATACTACTCAGGATCAGAGGACCAGCTAGAAAAGATCAGCAACAGGGATCTCTGGCGATGAATGAACCAACCCAGCAACAACCAAGTGTGCGAAAATTATGCAGTAGGAAATGGAATTAAAGGAAACAATAATAATAAGCACATTTAATACTTTGAGCGATTTGGGGATCCCGATAAAATACTCTGTATCTCCGAGGTATCTTTTAGTTAGTTGGAATTTGTGAATATCTGACTCCCCTTAAGTCATAAATTTCTTGTAATACTCGCAGAAAGCTAGGTAGAAGCCATTCTTTCTGCCCTTTCGACATATATGCTACATGCAAGTTCATGTTAATTCGCTAACGCAGTTGTAGTTGATATCATTAGGCTATTTATTCAGTTAAGATTGGATTAACAATGACAATAACATCTTTATTCTGCACAAAAATTGCACATAGGATACAGAGTTCACACTAAATTCTATTACAAATTATGTTCGCTTAAACCAGGATCTTCAAGTAAAGTAGAAATCAACAGTGACTCATGTTAGGCCCTCGCTTGGTGGATCTGAAATATAAAATAATCGCTTTCGGTATTTTTATTTAGTCACCAAAAGATGCTCGGAAGCAGGTTGAAAGCCATTTAAAGATATTCACGTATACATTTGGTGACCTACGGACATAACTGAATGGTTAAAACTAACAGAAATCGAGAAAATTTTATACAGCATTGTGTTTGATAGGAATTCAGGTAGCCCAGTGATTCAAGCAGGCTGATAACTGAGGATGTAGTAATGTATAACTGTACTACCTTAGTCACAGGGAGACATCTGTTCATAGCTGCTTTTCATCTTTCGCTAATTCTCTTGAGATATTGCTTCTTCTCTGAATGAAGGACAAATATTCAATCTTATGAACTATCACTTTCTTCAGCTGCTATATGACCTTAAACGCCAAACGCTATTTATTATTTTTTTTCTGTCTCTTGTCTTTCCCTCAACCTCTCCCCCAGAGACTGCTGCTTTGCAGTGCACATAAACTGACGGTGACATGAACTATAATTAGTAGCATTTTCATTTTGGATAGGCTGTCATTCATCCCTTTATAGCGATTGTAATAACCATTGTAATATCAGGCAGTTTCTAGCTGATGAGAACTTGTGAAGTAGAATGACACCAGTTTATGTCGCAAATCTTATCATTCCTGCTTCATCAGAATTTCTTAAGTGAACCCCTTTTGTGTAGTTTTCAAAATAATTATTATTACTAATAGTATTTTAGACTCTCATGGGTTAGATCTGTAGAGAAATTGTGTAAATCAGGTAAATTGCCCGACTGATCACAAACTCATACTGTCATGAAGTTACTTATTGAGAATGAAGTGACTACTATTCTTATTATGACCCTTTTTAACATTTTCTGGTCAAAATCGAACCGTTTGAAATGAATCTTATTGCTGTTTGACAAATTTTTGTATCAGTGATTAAGGTGATTGACAAACACCATAGAAATATGAAAATCTTCTAGCTAGCTAAAATATTCTACATTCCTGGTGTGTGCAACCATTCTGTTAATGATTTCGATGATGAATGCATGTGGAATGGAAAACAGAGTCGCTGTAAGAATCAAAACACCGATCACCGGATTATGAGATTGGTTTGAATCCAGCCGTGACAGAGAATTCTAATTTTCTTTCAATCATCAATTATACTGTAACGATAGAAGACAAGGACCAGGCAACAGATAGTTTATTGAGAAAATCAAGAGATATTTATAGATTTCTAAGAACAGTATTATTCGTTTTTGTTAAGCAGAGAAGCAACGTTTTCAGATTGGTTGTTTCTTGCTGAAAGTTATTCTGTCCTACTTGTGACCGTTTTTTTTTAAAAATTATGCCATATATCTTCGAATCGTATTTGCACACGTTAAGTGTGTTGTGATTGGTTGGTGAGTTCTTCAAGGTTAAGCACTGTTATTGTTTTCCCTCATGACTCCGATTCGGGACGTCACATTGGCGTAAATTGCTGTCTACAATTTTTAGCTTTCAGCTAGCTCTCACCACAATACCATCTACAGTGGTCTACTGATTCAAGACTATTCTAAATAGTATCTCTATCAGTGGTCTTTAGGTTTAGAATGTTATTTAATCTGATTTCAGACTACCTCAGTCAAAGTGACTTTATTGGTCTGAATTCGCTAGAAGCAGCCGAAATAGCGTAAAACAATTGTAACACTTCACTAATAATCTTTGTAGAACCCAAAATTAATGACGATGAAATATGATTTTACTTGACAAGATATAAAGTTGAACAACTAAACAACTAAGACAAGATGGTTTCAGGTAATCAAGTTAAGGATTAGACAGAAAAGAACACTAAGAATAGTAAAGATATCTTTTCGATAATTTAACCACAAAAGCTGTACAATCTTATTTATATTCATAAGTTATATAGTTGCAAGTATTATTTTATTCCACATAATATCGAAGGACATTAAAGGGGGCAATACTTTTTAACTTGATTTGAAATCTTGAAGACTAAAAGGCATATACAAAGAAAACTACATAAGATCAGTAACTAACTGAGTAAAATGTTTTTAAACGAAGATACATGGGCACCTCAGAGGATAGAAACTGAAGATAGAAGTGTTCGGCCCCTGGTAACATACTGGCTCCTGGTATGGAGGCTTCGACCATATCTGAGGAATAACTTCAGGTGATTCGGTGGATGGTGACTAGCAGTGGAATCCAATTTGTGATTCGCCTACTGGATGCTTCCGCATTCCCCAGTGAGTCATGGTGTTCTCTTCCCACTGAGGCTGAAAACCACTACCCATGGTTTCAAACGCCAAAGCATTATCCTCTAGACCGTCTAGGTCACGAAAGCCACTTCTTGTGCAACAGGTGTTAATTATTGTTTTCGGTTCAATTTTGATTTTTTTCCGCTGATTGATTTAGAGCAAAGTGTTCGGCAGAACAATTTGGTCAAGTGATGTCAAAAAAATAGAATTCCAATGATAATAACAAGAATGAAGGCGGAGGTCAATTAAACTGCAATAAAATGCACCAAAAAGGGAGCACTATTAAGACCACAGTAAAAAAGCAGTTTTAACAAAACCTTGTTTTGAGTACGAAAAAGACAAGACGTTCAGCGAAGAGACTCTTTTTGGCGATTTCATTCACATAGCTGTTCAATCGCATTTATATACAATTTTGTGTGTGTGTGTACATGAGATTTGTCAAGTTCAGACAATTAGCTGATGCAAGA
Source organism: Trichobilharzia regenti (assembly GCA_944472135.2). Taxonomy (NCBI): domain Eukaryota; kingdom Metazoa; phylum Platyhelminthes; class Trematoda; order Strigeidida; family Schistosomatidae; genus Trichobilharzia; species Trichobilharzia regenti. Next base: position 27,216,719 of record OX235267.1, read on the forward strand.
ATGATCTAATATAGAAACAAGGTTAATTAGTCACCAAATAAAGTAAGATTGAGTTGTTAAGATAGATGACGTAATGTAATTGACTAAAATGTCTCAACTTCGATCAAGATAGCAACAGAGACAATTACAGATCTATCAGATGTTCTAGGACAGAGCTGCGGGGCATGATTTTTCTCCTTTGTAAAATCATGTCTGTGGGTAAGTGTTCGATGAAACGTTTGGATAAAAAACGATGGGTACGGCGGACATACCTGGCTCCACACGAGCAGGTGATTTGGTAGATGTACATTGATAAGGCCAGCAGTAGTAGCTTATCCTTCACGTTCATACGAATCATAGGTTTTGTGGAGAAGGTTAATCGTGGTTCAGCCGCGAAAAAGGTTTTCTTAAGTGGGCAGTCGACTTTTTAGTGTTTCCGCAGATACATCTCCATTGAATTGAAGTTTCATGTAGAGTAGTTTTTTCTGGACGCTAAACATGGGCGGCTTTTGTGATCTAGGATTCATAGATTTTGCAGCAAATCGTTCTGGATAACAATTCGCGACAAGGATTCTCTTGAGATTGTCCAAGTCATCTTCTATGGTGTCCGGGGTGCAAATTCTGCTAACTCTGAAGCTGGGTGAACGGATCTGGTTTCGTTTGGTGTATATAGGTATCCAACTGTGAAAGTTAGTAAGCTGTCCGTCCCATGTCTACTTTCTGTAGATAGATCTTTTCAGAGTTCCATCCTGTTCTTGTCTTGTTAGCTGAACGTCAATCAAAAATATTTTGGAGTTAGACTCTTTCTCTAACGTGTATCAAATAGCAGGGTAGCAGTTGCTGAAGAAATTTAAGATTTCGTCTAGATTTTCCTCATTGTTGATGATAATGAAAGTGTTGTTGACAAATCTTTTATAGATTCTGAAGATGTCGTTCATTTTCTTTAGGCTTGTATTTTCGAGTTTTGCCATGAAGAAATCTGCAAGCAATTGGGCCTAGTGGTGAGCCCATAGGTAAACCATCCTTTTGGTGATATATTTCGTTGCTAAAGAGAGATGAACATTCAGAGTACATCTCAGTGGGAGTTCTTTAAGACGTTCGGTGGATATACTGATGTTTATTCCCTTTGAGTGAAAAAGTTCGCATATATAGCATACTGTTTGAGTCAATGGGACGTTTTTATATGTTCTCCTATGTTCCTGTTTCTGGAGAACACAAAGTTTGATGTAATCACCTCTACAGGAACATGTGAAAGAGTCAATGCACACAGAAGTGGACAGAAGTGCTAGTCTATCATTCCATCACTGAACCTTGGCTCCGGGTGTGCTAAGGGAAAATTTGGCCGAAACCTACTGCAAACTATTCGAAACACGGGACTGACTGAGAATGTTGGAGACGACACTAGGTGGGGCCCTAGTGGAAAGTCATCAAAACTAGATTATATTCTAACTAGTGACCAGCTACTCGTCGAAAAGGTCCAGATCATGACTCCTCTGGGAAGCAGTGACCATGCAGTCATAGGTTTCGATCTTGTCCTCCGTGAGCGTTTGCAATGGGATGTTACGCGACCATGTCTGTGCTACAGCAAGGCTGACTATGCTGAAATGCGGAGGCTCTTGTCCGACGCAGACTGGCCCTTAGCATGGGACGACCTATCTGTGGATGAACACTGGGAAGTGGTAAAAAAGATTATCCATGCAGCAATCTCGGATACCGTCCCTTTAGTCACAACACAGCCTAAGAGAAAGACGTCATGGTTGAAGAGAGGCACGCAACGTATTCTGCAAGCAAAGCGGAGGGCTTGGTTTACGTGGCGTGTATCTAAGAGTCAGACCGACCATGATGCATACCTCGAACTCAGGAACCGGTGTAATGCAAGAGTTAGGAGGGACAGAAGGTCATTCCAGGCTAACCTTGCTAAAAAACTCCTATCAAACCCTAAAAACTTGTACCGATTCATGTCGGAAAGAAAACCGACAAACCAAGGGGCATGCGCCTTAGTAGGCCCAAACGGTCAATATCTCACTAGTCTGGAGATGGCTGAAACATTCAGTTCAGCCTTCGCTAAACAGCTAAACAGCAATGTGGATATTACAGTTACGGACCAAAATGGTGGCACCACTATTTCAGAGGAGGAAGACCTAGCGACTACTCCCCAAATAAACCCCGCAATAGTACTAAGGAAGCTACAGCGACTCATACCTGGGAAGTCCCCAGGTTGTGATGACATCAGGCCATCTGTTCTGAAACAGTGCGCCGAGGCTCTCTGTAGACCCCTGTGCGACTTGTTCCAACACTCAATGGATTCGGGGACCCTGCCAAGGGAGTGGAAAAGAGCCATCCTTTCTCCAATCTTCAAGGGTGGGGACAGGCAAAACGCTGCTAGCTATAGACCAGTAGCTCTACTCCCAGTGGTATCAAAAGTACTGGAAAGTATTATTGACGACCACATCAGGGAATATTTCGATAGGACTAATATACTGCATGAAGCCCAACATGGTTTCAGAAAAGGCAGATCCTGCGTCACTAACCTACTGTCAGCTTGGGACGACTGGACATCATGCTGGGACTTGAACGTACCAGTCCATGTGGTCTTCCTAGACTTTGAGAAGGCATTTGACACTGTTCACCATGACCTTCTCCTACATAAAATAAGACAGGCAGGCATAGGTGAGCCACTTCTGTCATGGTTGAAGGACTACCTAGCCGACAGGCAATTTTGCACTAAGGTTAACCGAGTCCGATCATCTTGGCACAGATCGTCATCAGGAGTGTCGCAGGGTTCTATCCTAGGACCACTGATGTTTTTGATTTTCATCAATGATCTACCACGCCGTCTGAGCTGCCCGACTCTCCTGTACGCTGACGACGTAAAAATATGGAGGGCGATAAAGTGTCCGGAGGACTCAGATAGGCTACAGGAAGACCTAAACCTTCTGGAAGACTGGGCGGTGGCCAGTGGCATGACTTTCAACTTGAAAAAGTGCAAAGTAGTGAAGTTGCGCACCTGTAGACTGCAGAATGCAAGTTACACCCTGTGCAATGAAAGCTTGTCCTGCACAACGTCGGAACGCGACTTAGGTCTAGTTCTAACGGAAAAAATGGACACAAGCGTAAATTACACAGGGGATGTAGCGAGGGCATATGCGGTCATACACTTTACGCATAGACAGTTAGGTGCACTCACTCCTGAGCTCTTTCTAATGTTGTACAAAACATACGTCAGGCCACACCTTGAGGTGCATAATATTATTGCACCCCCAATGCTGAGAAGAGATGCCAACCTCTTGGAAAGAGTCCAACGACGGGCAACAAAAGGAGTGGTTGGTCTCCGAAACAAACCATATGATGAAAGGCTGAAGAAATTAGGCCTGTTCACACTTAGTTACCGTCGGCTTAGGGGGGATTTGATTACTGCCTACAAAATAACAAATGACCAGAATCACCCAAACAAAGGTGTTCTGCCATTGAGTAGGTATAGGCTTCCACGTGGAAATCCCAGAAGGATAGCTCACCAGAGGGCAAGGACCCGGGTGCGCTCCCACTTCTTTTCACTGCGGGTTTGTCGTCCCTGGAATTCCTTACCGGCAGATGTAGCTATGGCACCGTCTTTGGACGCCTTTAAGCGAAGGCTGGACAACCATGCAGCGATACAAGGACTGCATCCAAATGGCCTATCTCCTTAAAATCGCATTTACCAATCAGGGTAGATAATTAAACTCGTCATTTTACTTCTTTACATTCTCTCCCGTCTTACTCTCCTGACAACTTATTAATATTATAATTACTATTATTATTATTACTATTACCGATATATATATTATTCTTCAAACTTCATGAGCTGACTGTTGTTACGTTTCCTATTTTCGTTTCTGTCTCTTAGTCTGAATAGCTTCACTAATTATATCTATTATTATTATTACTATTATTATTATTATTATTATTACTATCTCTTTTCTCTTGTCGACAATACCGAAGGACTAACTGGCGAAAGGATCAACTCCAATCACAGTAGTAACAGTCTTAACATACCTCATACTACAAACCACATATAATTAATCCCAGCACTACTCCCTTTGGAGTCAACCAAAGCTACGACAGTCGAGTGGCGGGACAAGCTACGCAGAAGTTTACCGAAGATCAAGAACCTATACCTCACAATCAAGAAGCGAGCACAAAGAAATCAAATTGGTTTATACTAGCTCGTAAAAACGATATTGGATATTGGATTCCATCATTGTCTAATCATAATTTGGTCCAAAAATATCATCTTTTAGTCAATGACATAGAAAGCACTTTTGATACACTCGGAGAGTTGTGCTGTCACCTTTGAATATCAATTTAAATTCAAAAACACTCTACAACTGAGGGTAATGAAGAAAACAAAACAGATGAAAAAATGGCGCAAAACAGTCATTTGAATTTCAGATTAATGACCAGAAAATGTCCTCTCCGTCTATCAATACATGTACTTCCTGACGTCATGACAGTATTGCCTCCTAATCAATATTAAGCATTCTAGAAAAAAGCTTTAACAGATTAAATACCTCATAAAGCTTTGATTGACATAAGCCATGGCAGTCATTTACATGAGAGATAATTGTAACTAGTATGACCTTCACATTTCCAGCTTATTAATTAGTCTATCGACTAATCTATACAGTTAATGCTTGAGTTCTCTTATTCCTAGTTCAAATGATAAAAGTATTAACATTGTGGGAAGATAAGTAGACGTGTGTATTATTCCTTCTTCAGTTTTATTAAACTTGTATTTGCAAAATACAGATAAACTAAAGTATTGAAATATACAGAAACAAGGAAAGATTTTTATGTGTATCATAAACACACACTGTAACATTCAATGTCTTCATATGATTGACATGTGTAATTTCAACAGTTGTATAAACATGGCACCTGTTTAAAAAAGTTTCATCTTGTCGGGGAAAGGTAAACACAAGGAAAATCGATACGTTAGCTTACTGTATTGTATCAAAAAAGAAGCCCTTCAAGAAAACTTGAATGTACCAAACATTTTTATAAGTGTTGAATTTTTCGTGAACATTTAATCGATTTCAAGTTACATTTTGATAACAAACTGGCATAACTTAGAAAACGATTAAAATGCAAGAGGCAATGAACAAATGTTTCATGCTAGCCTGAATTTTTTTTCCCAACATACACTCATGACTCCTCCCAACAAACATGTTGTTATTCAGCCATGAGGTTGCAGCCGTCTTACACAACATTATCGACTCATCATTAGATAAAGGTACCAAATACGTCCGCTGCACATTTCTTGACTTCACTTCTGCTTTCTACTCTGTACCTAGATACTTCTTGCTAAATAAGCTCTCTATGACACAAACTAAGTCCTGGGTCACTAACTGGTTGCAATCCTACTTCTTTAATAGAATGCAGGATACCGTATACAAAGGTAAATCCTCCTCTGTTGTGCTCACTGAATCTGGTATCCCCCAAGGGGCTGTACTCTCCTCACTTCTCTTTTCATTCTTCCTACATAACCTACCATCTTCAAATGACATTAACTCTGTCAAATATGCTGATGACCTAACTGTATCTTTACCTTTCAAATGTCAAAGTGACTGCTCTAAACTAAATGTCTTCTTATCAGAAATCACCCAATGGTCCAAGGAAAACGGTTTCACCTTAAAGCCCTCAAAATGCCAGACAGTTAATTTCACCTTTAGGCACAAATCTGACCTAAACAAACTGGTTAGGACTCACGAGATGTGCAGCATGGATGGCACTGAAATTGAAACCAAGTCGGAAGTAAAATGCCTAGGCGTCACTCTATCTTCTGATCTTTCTTGGTCGTCTCATATCTTGACGATTTTCAAGAAAATATTCCGTCTTAGCTTCTACATCAAGAAGTTACGGCATTCTGGAATAACCCAACCCTTACTCGTGCGATTCATTAAAACTTGCGTCCTGCCTATTATTCTCTATTGTTCCCCTTAGTTTTTCCTGGGCTACTGAGGAAAGACTATATCTTATTACGTAGAATGTTAAAGGTTATCAGCAGGGTAAGCGACGTGCCGCTTAACCAGCTTGTTAATATTCTGGTTGACAGGCACTTGGACTCATGTGAAAAATGGACAAAATGAATTTTATCTAATTCACAACACCCTCTTCATTCACAACTCTCCCCGTGTATCTCATCAGGCCAGACCAGACCAGAAGCCTATACAGAAAACTACATGCTCACACTAGTAAGTACAAAAACTCAACCATACCCTACTTAGCTCGTGTTCTGTGCGATAAAGAAAGCATTACGCGTAAAACTTATAACTTATTAAATAGTCAGCAGAACAACTGGATCTCGTCTTTCCAACGCATATCATATATAGGCACAACGTTTTTTCTTTCTTTTCCTTTTCTCTCTATCTTTTTTCTGTTATGTTCAGCTTTGTTTCTTTCTTCCGCTTACGCCAGTAAATATGCTAACACCTACTTTTCTAATACGTTCATACACTCTGTTCAATTTTGGCTTTGCTACCGACATGCCAATATGTTGTTGTCATAATGAACTGATATTTCCCTAATCTGTGTAGAATTTTATTTATTGATAATGTGTTAACTGGATGCAATACTGTAAAATACTTAGAATTCCATTCTGTATCGCAAGTACTGTTTTGGAATAAAGCAAGTTATTATTATTATTATCTATGACCTGTGAGCAGCAGCTTCTGTCATTTCGTGTGATACACAGTCAGTGACATCTAATAAAATCGGTGAGTACCTACCGTCATATTTATCACGGTGGAACTGCAGTTAATCAGTTCAGCAGTCGTCCATTGATGAATAACGGATTAGTTTTCAAGTGCTGGATTACTCGGTATTTTCCACGAGCCAAGACAAGTCTAGAAAACCTAGAAGAAAAACCTGTTCAGTGCTGTTTTTCTTTAACTAATTTCTCTTCTTGATAAAAATCTATCTCTTTCAAGAAGAAATTCTTCTTCCTGATATGAAAGTTCCTACGCAAGGACCCAAAATGCCCGGACTATAGCAAAAAACAGTGATTTGTGATCAAGTCTGTGGTTCTACTTAACAAAAATGCCATATACGAACTCAAAACGAACTCAACAATGCCACTAAGCAGATATACAGGTCAGGTAATCGCTCAGATACAAAACAATTACTACACAATACAATTAATAAACCAAAATCAACCGTAATTACTACCCGAGAATATTCTCAACAAGGTGGGATATCAAAACTTTGTGAGAAAGAATCACACGTCTAACACTTTCCGAAGACAGTCTGAAGAGAAGGAATGACCTCGACTCCATTCAAACAAAAGCACGGACGTAAAACAGCATGCAATCAATATTATCGCACAACTACAAAGAAACATTAAAATTGGGAATTAAACAAGCCCAAGGACTAATAACAGGGATTAAGTCAACCGGGTAACATATAGACGTTAGCACAACGACATATAGCCTAGGAGAAAAGAGGAACATAAAAACAAAGTTAGTTAAAATATCCAAATTACTAGCAGCATTGTAATTAGATCGTTAAGGAAGGATTTTCCAAACTGATATTCCACTACAACTAGAATAGCTGTTTTAGAAGTGATAAGATGACTTCATTTCATTTCTTACAAGGTTTCCATAAGCTGTATATAGTCTGAATAACAAACTATAATAAACAGTCAGTGCGACATAATTTAGACATACTTTAACATTTATTCTGGTGGCCTGCTTAGATCACAGGACTACCAGGATATTCGTCCATCAAAACACCTAAACTCTCCTACATTTCTTATTGTTTTAATCGTTCAAATATATCAGATGACCATTGCATAAACTCGCGCTCATATTCAATTGGCCTTCAAGTAAACGCTGTCCAATTTTTGAAAGAAATGAAGAAAAAACTCACAGATTTGGTTCTCTTCTCAAATACAGCAACGCTACAAATCATAATACAGTTCAGATTATTACTTATAAAGTAATGATAATAAATAAATCCTGTATGAAGAGGGAGTATATTGGAAATAAATACGCTGAGAATATCTGTAGTGTATGTTCATATAATATCTGAAAAAAAGCTTCATTATTATTAATGGTCAGTTCATTTCACAGGGATAAAATAAAGTGCAAGAAAGCAGAAAGGAAGCACAAATCACACAGACAGTTAAAACGATCAGTAATAACGAAAACAGCCTCCCACTCAGTTTTTGAATTCTAATATACGTGAGGTGATACGTACTCAAAAGGAACACAGAGGTGGCTATTTATGACGACTGCTGGACACGTACCCATGAGTTTTTGCCCTAGGGATCCAGGTAAGCAATAGCTCATCACCTGCATGATGCTAGACGTTAGATCAACACATTTTATTTTAAGTTGGTGAACTGACGAAACACTTCTGGATTTAATGTTGAAAGTGTGAAGCCTGCATTATGTTCAAAAAGAGACTGTTGCTAACCTATTATGGCCTTGGTAAACACTGAGTCTTCCATTTTAACTTATCTGAATTTTATTTCACATCGCATGATGTAACCTGAATTTTGTATTGATGTTTGATATCGGTTAGTGAACCAGCGCTGGAGGACTGGACAGCTGTTTCCTTCTAGTCTGGGAATCATTGGAAGTACGCACCCACTACTAGAGTTCGAACCCAGGACCTTCCGGTTACAAGGCAAGCTAGCTCGTATACTATTCAGCCACTGGAACCCAATTCAGTGGCCAACCCATGAATTCTAACTCCTACCAATTCATGATTTAGTGCGACCACCAACCAATATCATCGGTGGGAAATCCAGATTTTCCAGATCCCGACTCCAGATTTCTAGCGAAAAGTCCAGTGACCAGTAAGTTCTAAACAGTCAAGTGTGGGGACAGATTTCCCACTGATGATATTGGTTGGTAGTCGCGCTAAGTCGCGAATTGGTAGAAGTTAGAAATCATCAGCTATTGAATCGGGTCCCAGTGGCTGAATGGTATACGAGCTAGCTTGCTTTGTAAGTGGAAGGTCCTGGGTTTGAACTCTAGTAGTGGGTGCGTACTCCCGATAATTCCCAAACTAGGATGAAACAACTGTCCATTCCTCCAGTGCTGGTTTTCAATGGTTCGCTAACTGATATCAATCCATGGTCAAACTCGTAAAAGCAAATCTAGTCCTTACAAACCAAGTCTTGAAAATTCATCTATTTTCTTGCTTGCTTCATTAATTCTTTTGTTATCTACAACTTCTTTCGTTTTCAATGATATCAATATTCCGTTTAAGATAAATTTAGAGCACGATCTAAGCAAGCAAATATGTATTCTGGGTAGATTCTCATTGGGCTTTACAATTACATAACGTAATATCAGTCATAGACATTTGAAACAATGTGAAGCAATACAATCTAATATAAACAGTGAGAATATAAGCAGAATAATTATAAATAAATTGTGAAACTAAGATTAACATATTTAAATATATTTACACAGTATGATATTAATAATGAAGCTAGCAGTACGAATAAAAAGAAAATATCATTTAAAGTTATCCAGCGTCACTACTCTAGGTCAAAGTTGGAGGCTATGGGATGGAGAGAGATTGAACAAACCTTTTCTGAACACAAAGATTGGGCTGAAAAATTGTCATAGCTACTGCCTTAGGTATGCTGAGCAATCGAAGGAGTATAAACTAGGGTAGCATGTCGTATAAAATTGTGAAGGCAGGATTTCTATCACTTCTTTACCCCTTATCCACAAAGTGTGCAATAATATGGAACTCCTGATTGACTTTACGACCCCTTTACCTAACCACTTCAGACAGTGCTCAAGAAATTGACGGTGCGCTTGCCAAATCGTCCTATCTATATAAGTGTCCGTACAATAACAGTTAAATTTATAAATGCACATTGAGGTGGCCAGACTCGGTAACCTATCCCTCACCTGCATTCGAATTATACAGTGAGTACTGGATTTTAAACATAGTGTCGCAGCCAAAAATGTTTTAGCTATTATTTTTCAGAGTTTCAGTTCTAGTAAATCAGTGTTTGTCAACGCTTTGAAACGATGCATATGACTACGTAACCATCTGCATCTATGCATAAATTACCCTTAAATTCCAGGACATTATTTGTACTATATAATGTCTGTATTCTGTTCATAACTATTTTCTTCTACCATTTGAACTTTGTTCTCATTTGCGGCATCTTATTCCACCGTTATAAAATGGATCGGCTATTCAGTTAATATATGTGTACAAACACCGCCACACTGATTGGTTGTATAGATTATTATACAAATTATATGCGGCTGTAGAAAACCCTATATGAAATAAAATGATTTCATCTTATCCATTCTGCCAAATATATTCTTCTACCGGGTCTTTTAGCCTGTAGAGCTTGTCTCTGAGCGAGTTTGTAGGTTTCAATGCCACCTCAATTCCTGCTTTATTGAGAATCTTACCTAGGGTCTTAGATGTCCACTGCTTATATGGTATAACAGTGGATGACTTATATTCTCTCTTATTTATGTTATCACTACTAGTTTCACAATTAATTTTATTTTGCTTTTGGCCTTTTTCGATCTTCCTAATGAATTTTATGGGATGTTTATTTAATACCAACGCCTCTTCTCTCTGTTTTATTTCATCATTTAAGTTTTTTGTGCTTCTTAGTGCTACTGCTCGGTTTGTTGAACACTTTACTAGGTTTGCCTTCACTGACAGATAAAGGGTGTAATGAGAATTAAAGTCTAAATATCTATTAGAATGCTCTGGCTTTTTATAAACGCTAGTGCGTAGTTTACCTTCTTCTATTCGTTTTATTTTACAATGTAACTTAGCTAATTCTCCTTGTTCATTTTCCGATTCAAATGTGAATTTTATTCCCTCCACTAGTGAGTTTATGTGTGTGTCAAGAAGCTAGAGATATGTTATGTTTTCAACACTGTGAAAGTGTCATCCACATATATCTCCACCCTTTTTTGGAGTAGGATTACATGTATTAAGAGCAGTACTTTTTCAGCTGTCCATAAAGATATCTGCTACAATAGGGGATATTGGTAATCCCATTGCTTCACCTTCTGTTTGTCTATATATTTTGCCTTGGAATTTAAAGATAGTACATATGATTTTTTTTCCTTCACGTTCCCAATGGAACATAGGGCTCCAAGCTAGTGGCTTGAAGTTTCTGTAGCATTGTTTAATTTTTACAGGATGGGGTTGCTAGCCTCATGCCCAACCTTTCCTCTTTACCAGCATTATTTCTGGCTCAGTGAGGTAAAGGAGTGCGCCGGCCGGGGATCGAACCCCGGACCATATGCATGGTCGGCGAGCGTCCTAAACGCTATACCACCGACGCACTAGTACATATGTGGCATAACTAAATCCCTAAAATAATTTGTTCAATGGGCAGCTTTGTCCTATGAGTGCGTTCAAGATCTGCAGTTAGTTCTTTTTTAACTGATTCTAAGGCCATATTGATTGGTGTACCAATGTAAAGACTACTTATATCAAAATTGACCATTGTTTCATCATTCTCCAGTTGAATGTCAAATAGTTTATTATTCATCTCAAATTTAGATATAATAGTCAAATATATTCTTATTCATATTGACTGAAAAAAGTATGAAGGCTGCATTGAAGAGAACATTTCTCGTTACCGGGACTCATTCATTTATACAAAACTGTATGTTCGTTAGCTCGGTCAAAGGTAGAAAAAAAACCCAACTGCACATGTGAATTCATCAGAAGGACTGAAAAAAGAACATCTACTATATTTTCTCAGCAAATCCGCAAAAAAATCTGCTCATGAAAAGTAACAAATTGTCCTCAAGTACACTCGTCAGACACTTGATTGACATGGAACATACAGGAGAAATTAGTCAGGTTTTCAAAATGATCACTAAACGAAGAAGATTCTGGTTACTTTGTTTCAACCCAGCCTTTTTGTTTAGCAAGACAGCGTGATAAAAGCTCTCACAACCCTGGTAATTGCACTTGATTTATTGGTGTGTATTTCTGTTTGGTTCTGTTGAGAAACATTTCACTTAGTTTTTATTTTCATTTGTCGGAGTTTAGGTCACTAGTAAGTTCCCAAATATGTCTCATTCTTCGTCTGTCGTAATTTCACTTGTGCTTTTGTACTCCCACTACCACATCATATAGTTTCTCGTTTGTTCGACCTTGTATCCTGTCTCTCTTCAATCCTCGTCTTTTTGCTCAACCCGCGCTTTTCTCCTATCCCTCTTGTCTAATTATAATAAATGCATAGTTAGTCTTTTATTAATGAGTAATTTGTCCGCTTACATCATATTGGAATTTGAATTGAATTGGTGGATAGTGGCTAGCAGTAGAATTCATGATGCTCATTTCACCCTATTTGGGACTCGTCATCTGGATGAACCTGCCCATCCCAGATTCTACTGCCAATCACCATTCACAGTTCAATTCTAATTACATGTCCAGACATCATCGAAGCATCTGCATGAGAAGCCAACAGACATGTCAACCTGAGACCGAGCACTTCGATCCAACCAATCGACGGGAAAATCTAAAATTCAGTTAAATATTGGAATTATGTTGCATATGCATTCTATGACTTCATGTCACTGTAAGAAAAGTATGTACAGAATTTGTGTAACTTATATTTAGATATTGTTTAGAGTTCACCTGGTTTAAAAGAAATCACGAAATAAAAAGAGGTTTTTATCCTCGGAATCTAATGTCAGCTTATGATTAAACTGGTAACCAACCAAATCTCTGTAAACCACTGTGCGTCGGTGGCACAGTGGTTAGGACTCCCGACAACCATGCACATGGTCCGAGGTTCGATCCCCTGCCGACGCATACCTGATATCAATGGTCGGCCTGCAAAATCTGGGCTACCGATATCCATGCTGAAAATTCCATACTTGTATCAAAAATACAGTGTGGAATCAAGCTGTAAATCAAAACAAAAACAAAACAAAAACAAAAATATTCGTGCTTTCTTTGTTCATACCAGTCGAGATAACCAGTTGTATGATATTCTTATTGTGTTATTCAAGCATATCATAGGGAATAGTTGCATAATAGCGAATGAGTATTTCACTCGTCTGTCGAATTATTTTAATTGATTGTGCCAATTAAATAAAAATGAAAACTCAAGTTAAAAATGTATGATGGCTACATATGAACTATTGATTGAAGTTCATTGCCCTCAGTATTGTAGCAAATATTCCATCTTAGTTTGAGATGCCCTTCCACCGTTTCCTGACAGCACATATGAGTGAATCGCAGAGCATCTTATCAAGTATCCACGCTGAAAATTCCATACTTGTACCAAAAATACGGTGTGGAATCAAGCTGTAATCAAAAAATAAAAAAAAAAATAAAATAAATAAGTATGATACTATTATCCTGATGACGAGATTTCAAATTCTCAGTATGCTTTGTGCCAAACCAAAGTTACACTTCATTATATAAGAAAGTCAGCCTTCTATCAGGCACCGTGGTTTTAAACTCAGCTCCACCTACAATGATATGTACAGTCACATAGTCTCGTCATATGTCCCTTACTTTCGAATCCACTAGATTACGGAGTTGTTAAATGACTTACGAATATTCTGTGCCAACGTATGCTAGGACGAACCAAGCTTATCATATATATATATATATATATATATATATAAACGAATCATAGAAAAATGTTTCTATTAATTTAATAATTCTCATTGTAGGATTAAGAACACAATATTCAGCGAAGAGACTCTTTTCAACGAATTTATTACCGACCTGTACAATCGTTTAAATATGGTTTTTAAGAAATTATATCCGATGAGGGAATTAGATCAAAGGTGTGAATATATGAAATAATAATAGTATGAAATGCAATTAAAATATCTGTGATTATAATCACGGTTTAATATCAAGTGCCAAAATAATTAATGTCATATATAGAATAATACATAAGGTGCATAGATTTTGGAAAGAGGTACATAATTATAAGATTAGTAGACGAACATAAAATGTTACATAACATGGTATGAAATTTGATAAGATAGAATTCAATATTGTAAAAATAAAAAAAATATAAAAATGAATAGTTTTGGGTTTAAAATGACAAGTGGGTCAAGTGGAAAAGATTCAGAGTGAGAGTCGTAATAATAATAATAATGATAATAATAATAATAATAGTAATAAAAATAATCGTAGTAATAAGGGAAAGGTACATAGTATAATTAAATAAACAAAATAAATAAATGTCTATTCCTCTACGGCCAAGGCAGAAGTAGGGATTGTACATACTTCTTTTGTACACAAAGGTCTGGCTTGAAGTCATGAGTTGCCAAGGCCTCAGCTGTCTTTAGAAGTCTGTAACGAAGACAACGCGGGAAGTTAGCATGGATTCTGTATATGATCTTGAAATCATGGTCAGGGTTGACCGAGTGACAGAAGTCGATCAGGTGTTCCAGAATAGAGCTACACACACACTTCCTTTCTCCTTCGTAAAACCTAGCTGGAATATGTTCTCGTATCCGTGTGGAAAGCGTCCTCTATCTATCGATTTAAATGGTTAAATCGTTTCCTAGGCCTGTACACTTATTACAGACTGTTTTCTTCCGTGTTTCTGTGTTTATAACCACCTTCGTCGTTGACCAACTCTTTCAGATCAATGTTAGGTCAGTTAAGCAAATCTGGCCAGCTTTTTCTGTAGTCTAAGTTTTAAACAACAGTCAGGCAGATTAAATATAAAGCGTCTTGGTTCTACATAGGGAACACAGATAAAGTCTTTTGTTTGGCCAACCAAACTTTTGACTTGAACTTTTTATTTACTTCGAAAAACCACAGGGTTTGGTGACAACTATGTAACAGATGATGACATTGAGAACCATCTGACAGAATTTGAGAAGACAGTTGTATCCACTTAGAGAGATTTCATTCAATTTCCAAATATACATTTTTCACTTGGAGAAATTTAAATCTGAAAACATATTTGGCTTCTTTGGGAGACGACAAAATTATAGTAATGTGTAGAATAAAAATGAAATAATTGTCCCTTACGTAGTAAATTAAATAGTTTATAATGTTGATGAACACGTTTTATGTCTTAATTATTTTTCCAAAAATACTCTAATTCTAAGACGCCTTATTGCAAATTAATTAAATATTTGAAAAGAACATCTGTAAGCAAGCTATATAGCAGTATTATTATGCATTCAATTAACTCCAGATTACTGACTCTTGGTTGCGTTTTTATCGGATTGCACAAAATATAAGAAGAAGCCTAGTTCAACAAGCGTCAATGAGCTTCAATTTGATTCAATAAAACTCAAAAAGGAATTTGTGGCGAGATGCTATGTACGGATGACTGATATGGGAATCGGGAAACCGCTTAGGTCAAACAGTAGAATGGGATAGATAGGGAGAGAATTTGAAACACCAAGCATAATTTAAGACAGACCTGATCAGTGACGTACTCGGTTTCTCCTAGCGCAGAAAACCGAATTCCCTGAAACCCACATAATCCTGGTTAGGTACTTGAGTGAACTGGTAAGTTTTGATTGGACACTAGACAGTAACTAGTCTAATTGTGTATGTGTGTGTGTCCAGTGCTATCTTGGGTACAGAATGAATTCCATTAGTCAAGCTTGGAATTTGGCCACCATGTCACTAGTTGACTCGTCATTACGGTGCACTGTGGATTGTTGACATTAGATGGTTGGAGGCAATCAGCAGGAAGCCTTTGATCTAGGTTTCGTGCTAGTTGGCACTCACCAGTCAACAAGGCGTATTCTGCAACTTTGAAGGGACTCATGTCTTTTCCAAGATTCGAACCGGCATCACCCAGTCCTGCAGTCACAGACGTCACCAACGAGTTATTCAGGCTAGCGACTGACATCCTCCTGTAGGACTATATTGATTATTTGTGACTGGACACTAGTCAAGTTAACAGAATCAGTTCCGTTATTTACAAATCCACTCAACTATTCAAATGGGCGAAGCAATTGTTCAGGGTTTGGATCACTTAGACATGATAAACAGCTACTAACTCATATTGCTCGTATCAATCAACTGAATCTCGCTATACTATTTGTTTTCTTAATAACCCGTTGTGGTATCAGGGAGATCATGTATTATGAACTGGACGTATTCGTTTTCAAAAGGAAACTGTAACAAAGTCTCACTTTGAGTGGAATCATTTACAATAGATTGATCTCTTTTCTTAAGAGTACTAGCGTATTTCTGAACACTCTGAGGATAAATGAACGAGAAGGGGTTATTACTTTTCAGAGATTTACTCTGTTTAAGTATCTTTATGAATAATTTTACACTGAACTTTATGAACTTCATGTCTGATTGAAAACTCGTTTCATATCAAGAACAATAAGGTGAACACAGTTGTACATCTATATCTCATCATATCTGCAATCATTGTTCATAAGATTTTATCAACTATCAAGGAAGGAAATAGTTGATGACAAAATCACTGAAAAATATCAAGATTCAATGAGTCAAATGTCAACAGAAATGAGCATTATGAGCAGAGAAATATTCACGAGCCTGTCTACTCCTATCTTGACGAGAGATGAATGTTCTGACAAAATAAACAAAAGAAATGAAAAGAAAGCTATTGGAAACATGAATTCTGCAGGAAAAGAAACTAGAATAACCAGACTTTGTGTACGCTGTCAAAACTTTAAAAATATCTCATTTCAACTCACAGAATAAGAAATGGTTAGGCAATAGTGGAGAGCCTTGAAAATCTTTCATTAGTGGTTCACAAACACTGAGATCAACCATGTCAGTAAGGTGGTGTCTATATGTACTTCATGAAGTTTTTATTAGGAGTTGGATGGTGACATGCAGAAATTCATGTGAAGAGGGAAACGGCAGTTTGTGGACAGCAGAAATTAACAGCAGAGAGTCAGACAAAATGGAGATGTATTGCTGAAGCCCTAAATTGTAGTCAGGACGAAAAATAGTTATCATAATACTACGACTCTTCTTCCGAACTCGGACATTCCTCATTCTTTTATATACATTTAGTATTGGTTTACCAATTTGAATTTTTTTTCAAGGGTTCTATCACTAATGAATCTTCTCCGGGTTAATCTCACTGCTCTACTCAAAATCAGTCAAAGCAACGCAGAAAATAGACACAGGGAACTGAACTGTTGTGTTGGAAGCATTCAAAATGATAAACAGAGGGAACAGCCTATGTCTTTTTCGTCTTACTGAAGCTATCTCAATAAAAAGGTTGACTGTGACCTGACCTATGTGTCCTAAAAGGATCCCTCATTTGATTTTCGTTATCTTGGCAACTACCATCTATCTTCCATCTTAGTAACTCTTTGTTTCTAGTTGCTTTCATATTAAACTTATTTTTCTGAAACTTTGAGTTCTACTCGCGGTATTACACTATCCTCTTTTCGTTAGACAACCTACAGACCAAATTTTGATTACTTTCTTTTACTTTACGGGTTCTACTCACTCGATATGATTATGTCTGATCACGCAAATGTTACTGACATTTTAAAATTATTTTTAATTTTGCAAACAACAAATTTTGTTTACAAATTTTTACGCGAAAGTTCGCATTTATACTATATATATATATATATACATGTATATATATAGAGAGTAGTATAGTATATACATATATAGTATAAATATACTATACTATACTATATATATATATATACTATATATACATATATACTATATATATACCCCTTCTCAGGGAGTTTCTTTCCAGGGTGTTTGTACCTTGTGTAGAATCTTCAAATAATGTAGAAGTATGCTTCAATGCTACTTCACAATGTTCTTTATCGATTCCCATCGAAAAATTCTTAACGGTTAGTAGAAATTTGTTCGAAACTGTGCTCCAGTATAGACTGCGACTCATTTTGGTGATTAGAGAATTGGAACAGTTCGAAATTAAGTAGAAACGATGTGCTAAGGTGGATCGAGAATTTAGGTGATCTTAGGACTTAAGCTATAGAAAACTATAGAATATCAATCTGATGCTCGCTAGTGACTTACTACAAGATGGAGTTTCCTGAAGTTCTAGTGATCAGTCATGACCAGTGAGGTCCAATTTGACGTCACGTGTGTGGATGGATGTCTCACCTACGACAATGGTTGGTGTCGCGCTAAATCAAGAATTGGTAGAAGTTAGAATCCATGGACTGGCGATTGAATCGGGTCCCAGTGGCTGAATGGCACATGAGCTAGTTTGCCTTGTAACCGGAAGGTCCTGGGTTCGGATCTCAGTGGTTGCGTACTTCCGATGATTCCCAAACCAGGATGAAACAGATTTCCAGTCTTCCAGTGTTGGTTTACAATGGTTCTCTAACTGATATCAATCCATGGTCAACTCGTAAAAACTTAAGCTGTCCGGCGTTTATCGAAATTCCATTATTACTTTTTCTATCAAATATTATTGGATGTACGCAGCCAGGGAGAACCGTCGAAATAATGTAGATCCATGCTATTCCACATCAGTGTTTATTCTTTCTCTTTTCAAGTTTTCAAAATGGTTGTAAAAGCCTGTAACAGAAAGTCCTTATTATTATATCCTTTAATTCCTAGAGGAAAATAAGCCTTCAGCCACACGTCCCAATTGCGTTCGGTTCTCTGTCAACGTTTTTACCTAGCTCCCAGTCTGCCCACATTCTTTCATCTCCTCTTCACATGACCTCCTCCAAGTCACCCTCACACTGACGAACAACTCGCCGCTTCCCTTTCGGCCTGGTTCCACTCGAGCGGTGGACTGTCGTGTGATGTTACTTGATGGCTTGTTTCCTCAGAGTATGGCCAGCCAATCCATCTCCATTTCTTCCTGCCTATTTGTTGCACCAAACGGTTCCTGGTTGGTTCGCTCATTTCCAGAGATCCCTGTTTCTGATCTTTTCTGGCCGGCCGGCCATCTGATCTTGAGTGGTACTGAGCGAAGACAACTGTTGATGAAGTTCATGGGAAGAATAAAACTATGCATTAGTATTATCTCTATAGCTCTCACCACTGCAAACACTTCCAGTGCATATTGCCTACTCTTCATTTACCGACGTCAGTTGCTTGACAGATTTCAAGTATAAAACACAAAATAATTGAGCAAAGAATATCCTTTTCGATAATTTCCTCTTCTGGTTCTACAATTATGTATATATATATATATATATATATATATATAGAGAGAGAGAGTAGTATTCAATAACAATGTTAGTGCTTTTTAAATAATATCGACTAGTTAAATAAGATGGATGGAATCACAGTTGATTAAAGATGCCTAAATTATAATTATAATAATAATAGGGATATAATAACAACTAGAATATCAACTAAAATTAGAAAGATTCCACAAAAATTGAGCATCGTTCAAACCTAGTTGGCCAAGGTAAGAATAACATCTGAACTAGCTTCTTTTGGACACATAAATTAGGCTTCTTAATGTGGATCCCAACAGCCTCAGCAATATTTAGTAATCGAACTCTTGAGGCGAAGTTAGGATTTGTTAGTATGCGGTAAAAGGATTTGCCTTCTAAACTGACATCTAATGACTATATAATTCAGTATTGTATCTCGATTTCCAGGTACTTCGATAGTTCAGTGGTAGAGTAATTACCAATCATGCACGTGGTCGGAAGTTGGATCTCTGGCCGACGCACTCTTAAACCTTGCGTATTCGGTAGTAAGACCGGTAAAGAGGAAAGGTTGGGAGTGATACCATTAGCCTCACACCGTAAAAGGTAAACACTACTGGTAGTGGAACTTCAAAGCTTGAGCCTGAAAACCTTTGCATTACTCCAAATGCAAAGGAATTAATAAATATCCACGGTTAACTGACTCCATCTTACGACTGCCGCTCGGGTCACTTGCTAGCGTGTACTACGTAGTACATGTGTTAAGCACAAAACCACCTTCACCCAATCACTGCTTTTGGTCTAACTGAAAACATAAATTTATTATGTAAATATAAGGTTCAGGTATTTGTGTATACCGACAGAAATAACTGTCACCAGAAAACTCTGTTCTTAGATTCCTTGCATATTGAAACTCAGCATAGTGTCCCTAAAACCTTGGTGAAACCCATGTCCACCACCACCACCCGTCACCGAAACTCAACCAACGTCATTCAGTGCTGAAATAATAACTTACCTGACTCCATCTCTAGGACGATGCGATTCCAAATATATAGTGGGGCATTGTCTCTTTTAAACTGTGAAATGTGGATTGCTGATGGGTTTCAATCAGCACAAAACCTAAGACCTAGGTTTCTTGTCAACTGCTTCCAACCATTCAGATTTAATTCAAAATGCACCGCTATATTTCAGCTCAAAAACTGTATTGCAAACTTAACTGTTAAAATTAAGTCAGCATTCACGACTACAAATATGACATCAATTACACCTAGCTATCACAGAGTGAAGTAACGTTATTTATTGTTCAGAGGTTTAGTTATCATCAAAAGAATTACTTTTCAAGGGTTAGTTTGGATATATTTGTATAATTTCAAGTCTGATCACGAGCTTACCTCAGTTAGACAACCACTAAGGACCAAAGAATACTGGGCACCTGATTCGTCCGAGCTTGAGACTCTTCAGCATCATTCACTGATCATTCCCACAGAGGATCGTACTCAGGATATTCAGGCTACGAAGGGAGCCTGTTGATTATTCGGTCTACGGCGTGGAGTCCATTGGCTACTGTGTGAATTCTAACTTCTGCAAATGAGCATTACGCAGAGCCTACTCTACCTCATGTCATTAGTAAGTGCTTGTCCCCACACCACGCTTAGTATACCGCATTGGTCACAACTTCCGCCTAAGACTTCAGACTACCCACTAAGCTCACTTTGTAACCCAAAGGTTCAGGGTTTATTCTCTCGTGGTGGGGTCATGAACATGTGCGGCTGAAGGGTCTCAAACAAGGAGTAAATAGCTTTCTAATACTCCCTGGTTTTCACTGCTTCTGTAACAGACATAAGAATTTCTTTTAGACATTTAGAAATGAATAATTTTGACTATAAATTATCCCTGCATTAATTGACTAAAAAATTTCAATATCATCAGCAGTAATCGAAAAGATGAAAGTTCACTTTCACAACAGCTGTATTTACAATACTTTTCTTGATCTGTTTTCGTTACAAATTCATGAGGTTAATCTATGCTTATCCGCACCTATGCACTCAGACATTTCTAGGTACAGAAGACAGTCGCATAACCAACTTTTGTCACCTACTTTGGTTTTTTTTTTAAAAAAATACAACATTCAATTCAGTTTCATCTCATTGTGTTAATATTTGACAGAAGTTTTGTAGTTCCCGGAGAGAAAAAACGAAGAAAAAAACAAACAAACAAAGGAAACCGTCAATTAGTTCAAAATTGGTTTTGCTAAAGCAGCTTTCACGTCATCCGCCCCCCCCACGCTGCTCTCCATTTTACTTTTTATCCTTCTTGTGCTATTTTACTAAATAAGATCATAAAATGATTGATGGCAGAGATGATTCTTTTGGCAGTGGTTAACACTGTCTGTTCAGAAGAACTATGTTTTATCATAACATAATCAATCATTTTCTAATGATCTTTTTACCCTTGTAATGTGTAACTGATAGTGAGAAGAATAGTGAAGCATTTACCACTTAGAATAACTTTCATTTATATCATGTGCAGTTTTTTTAATAACACTCTACATAGCCTTATGTATAAGTGACCAGTTGAAGGATTTTGCGTTTCCTTTGCTTGGTGTTGATTTGTTTTACATTCCCTGTGTTGCAAATGGAATATGTGGTTTCAAGTTTTCACAGGATTCAACAAATTTGGTGGTGTTTTCTTTACGGGGTGGGGTTGTAAGTATTACCCTTTTTCTCCAGCTTTCTATAAGCTAGTGATGAAGTAGGCAAGGTTTAGAAGTTGGTCCGTTAGCCAGGATTCGAACCCTCAACTCCCAAGTGGTTGATAAACATTCTACCATTTAATAACCGATGCATTTAGCGCTTATTATCATCAAGGTGTATATTCGCAAACTAGTAGATCTCACACGTCCAACTAAACGTTTGATTCTAATTGAATGATAGATTTTGTGAGTAATTTAATTTTGTCACAGCTATTACTTTACGGAAATGTATGGTGGTCAGTTTATACTGGTGACTGGATGAAATTCCTGAAGCTGCAGTCGGAAGTTGTGAATAGTCGGATCAGTTATGTTTAGATGAAGTGGATGTTTGTAGAAAGCCTTGTTGGGAATAAAACGATATTGCGAATCGACAAAGTTAGAATTTAAGGGTCATTCAATTGCAACCTAAGTGCCTGAATGATCAACGACCTTGGTCTTGTAACCCGAAGTTGAGGTTCCCGGAAAGATTAGATGCTTAGCTGTGGGGTCTGGGGTATGCACTGATGAATGGTCTCAAAAATAAGAAGAATTTTTAACGAGTTGACCACGACTGATATCAGTTACAGAACCATTGAAAACTAGCACTGGAGGACTCGAAAGCTGCTGTTTAATCCTGGTTTGGAAATCAACAGGAATATGCACCCGCTGGGATTCGAACCCAGGACCTTCCAGTTATAAGGCAAACTCATATACTATTCAGCCACTGGGCCCCGATTCACTGGCTTGTGCATGAATTCTAACTTCTACCAATTCGTGATTTAGCGCGAACCCGTTGGTGGAACATCCATCCACACACGTGACGTCTAATTGAACCTCGATAGTCACGACTTCTCACTAGAACTTCAGGAAACTCCATCCTGTAGCAAGTCACTAGCGAGAATCAAATTAATTTTCTATAGTTTGGTTTGTAAGGGTTAGTTAGTGGCTGTTCAATGCTCCCTAGTTTTCAATGATTCCTCTAAATGATGCTGATTCATGATAAAAATCTAACCATCTTAAATTGATCTGACTTAATAAGAAGACAGTTGCAGCGAAGAAAATTTTCTTTTCGACGAAGTCATCATCTAGGCTGTACATTCGTGTATTTATATCAAATGGATGGGAAAGTTCCAGAATAATATCCGGTCAAGGGTCAAATTAATAAAAATTAAAATTGGGAATTAGAATGCCATAATAAACAGGGGGATGGATAAAACAAACAAAGTAGCATTATAATAACTAAGAAGACTGACATTGTGCAATTAGGGGTTAGAAATGTAGAAATAACAAAATAGACAGGATGTTTGGATAAAAACTAATGTGATGAATAATTGTTTATGCAATCAGGGATTAAATATGTAGAAATAGTAAAATGACAAAATAAACACGAAGTTCGGGTACTTGCTCTTGTGGAGCTGAGTACGTCGGCCGTACCATGCGCCGACTTGAAAAACGCGCTCGTGAACACTATCCAGCCTGGCTAGTAAAAGGAGAACGAAAACGGGTAAATAGTAGTTTTTGTATAGCTAGCGCCTCAGCTATGCCCAGATGTCTTGATTTTACTCCCTTTGATAGGTTTGATCGAATCTTGTAAATGATTTTGAAGGATTTTTCGAGTGGTGCTGAATGTCCTGAATTCACCAGATGTTCTGTCACCGAACTATTTACCCGTTTTCGTTTTCCTTTTACTAGCCAGGCTGGATAGTGTTCACGGCGCGTTTTTCAAGTCGGCGCATGGTACGGCCGACGTACTCAGCTCCACAAGAGCAAGTACCCGAACTTCGTGTTTATTTTGTCATTTTACTATTTCCACACATTTAATCCCTGATCGTATTAACAATTATTCATCACATTAGTTTTTATCCAAACATCCTGTCTATTTTGTTATTTCTACATTTCTAACCCCTAATTGCACAATGTCAGTCTTCTTAGTTATTATAATGCTACTTTGTTTGTTTTATCCATCCCCCTGTTTATTATGGCATTCTAATTCCCAATTTTAATTTTTATTAATTTGACCCTTGACCGGATATTATTCTGGAACTTTCCCATCCATTTGATATAAATGCACGAATGTACAGCCTAGATGATGACTTCGTCGAAAAGAAAATTTTCTTCGCTGCAACTGTCTTCTTATTTGCTCCTATCACCCAATGTGTATATTCCGTGATCTGACTTAGTTAGGTAGTTAGGAGTCTGAGGGTGATATGGAGGAGATCATGCAAAAAGGAAATGGCAGCTTGTGTGTAATCATGAAGCCAACTAAAAGGCAATTGAAAAAGTACAGTGAAATATCAGTGTTCTGCTAAAGCCCTATGTTTCACGGGGAACTCAGTAGGAACAATAATAGTAATGTGATGATAAGACCACACCTTGAACTGAGAAGAAGAAGATTTATTTTCGCCAACTGGATTCACCACGTGAAAAACCAAAACTGAAAGAGGTGTGGGGATTGGCATCAGTTAGAGAACTACTTAAAACCACGGAGCATTGAACACCTAATCCATCCAATAATAGCTTCAGGGATCGATCCCACGACCTCCAGATTAAAAAGCGAACCGGTTGACAGTCCAAACACTCGGTCGTAATCCAATGTCTTATCAGTTCCTACTTCCATTTATTAGCGTTTTCATAGAGTTACCACCAGCCCATGTCATTTTACCTGTTGATTATCATTTTTTTTCCTGTCACAGACCAAGTAACTGCGACAAATTTATCTCTACTTGTAGTAATGTGTATTCTCTAGTCTTGTTCTGCAAAGCAAAGTAAAGCAAGAAGTATTTTTTCATGGTGAATAAAATACAAACAACGCCAGTCACATTTCTAGATTGCCTGACATTGTTATTACTGACTTGAATTTCATTGGAAGTAGAGTAAAGTGAAGAGAAGGCAGTGAATTACACAAAATCAGTAATCAAGAAAAGAAAAACTCTACCTGATCAAACCCATCAATGCATTTTCCTCCACATTTGATATTTTTACATGATAGGAAAGATAGTAAAAAGTAATACAACAAAAATGTGAATTATTGACTGATTGGTAGTGGAATGCTCAAGGAACAAAGATAAAAATAACGTGATAAGATGGAAATGCATCTGCGTCAATGTGGTCGATTGTTAACCCTTTTTTTATGATATCTTCAGTCCACAGATTCAGATTTTCATTTGAATCATCCGCTTACATGGTTTTTCTTTTTTATACATTTGAGATCAATAGATATTTAGTTTCACAAGCTGATATAACACCTTGATCTCACAAGTCTGTCTTTTCTTTCAAACTTTTCATGGCTTTCTCTGAAGCAGTCAATCTGGGTTCATCTATCACTAGTAGTACGTATCTTTTCTACACCGACGGCTCGATGATAAAATGTCCACCAATCACGCATGTAGTCCGCGTTCGGTCCCCTGGCCGACGCAATTCTAAACCTCGCCCAGTTTATTATTATTATTTCCTTTAATTCCTAGAAAAACATAGGGCTTCATCTGCGCGTCTGCATTGCTTCCAGTTTTCTGCCAACTTTTTCACCCCGCTCCAAATCTGCCCACACGATTTCATCTCCTCTTCACATGACTTCCTCCAAGTCACCCTCGCACTGACGAACAACTCGCCGCTTCCCTTTCGGCCTGGTTCCACTCGAGCGGTGGACTGTCGTGTGATGTTACTTGATGGCTTGTTTCCTCAGAGTATGGCCAGCCAATCCATCTCCATTTCTTCCTGCCTATTTGTTGCACCAAACGGTTCCTGGTTGGTTCGCTCATTTCCAGAGATCCCTGTTTCTGATCTTTTCTGGCCGGCCATCTGATCTTGAGTGGTATTGAGCGAAGACAACTGTTAATGAAGGTCTGTAGTTTGTTTGAGATGCTCTTTATGACGCGCCAAGTCTCTGATCCGTATAGTAACACTGACTTTACACTAACGTTGAAAATCCGGATCTTATTTTTGATGCTGAGTGCTGCTGACCTCCACACAGACTTGAGAGTAATGAAAGCTTGTCTTGCTTTTCCGATTCTGGCTTTGATATCCTCATCAGTTCCGTCCCCCTGTAGTTGAAACGATGCTTCCCAGGTAGGTGGGTAGGTGTAGGAGGTTGTTTCTTTCAGGCTCCTCCCATTTATGCTGGCTGATTGTTGTCTGTTGTTGTTGCTGCTGTTGGTGTTGGCCAGGAATCTTCATCACCTCCGTTTTCTCTATGTTTACCTGAAGTCCTATCTTTGATGCTCCTTCTGCCAGCTTGTTGCTTTTCACTTGCACATCTTCCAGTTTGTGGGAAATCAGACATATATCATCGGCGAAGTCCAGATCCTCCAAGTTGATTTTGTGTGAGTCCATTTTATGCATGTTTCCTCATCTCCCATTGTCTGTCGCATCATCCAATCTACTCCAATCAGGAAAATCACTGGCGATAGTAGGCAGCCAGCCTTGCCTTACTCTCGTCTTTACTTCGAAGGCTTCCGTAAGTTTCCCATTGTGGATTACTTGGCATGCAGCATTGTTGTACAACTGTTGAATGAGATGTATAATTGTCGATGGGACCCCGTAGTAGCGAAATAGTTGCCAAATCACCTCTCGATCGACGCTGTCGAATGTCACCTAGTTTACTGACTGATAATTATTCCAGAAAAGAGAGAAACTTGAGTGTTAGGCTAGCTACCATGCTCAGCAAAAAAAATAGTAGGATTGCTGAAACTCCACTCAGAACACTTCGACAATTAAGGTTCTGTTGTGGTTTTGTTGGAAATAACGACCTCAGTGTTTCCTTGTACAGGCTGTAAGTGTGTTCTATCTTCCTACATAGTTAAGACAATATTTATTGGTTTCATTAGCTGATATTACACCTTGGTCTGAACACTTCGTCTTTTCTTTAGACCTCAGCACAGCTGCAAGCTAGGCAGCTTGCGGCGCTGTGTTCCACTCAGCATCTCGACTCTGTTGAGTGCTTTTGTCAAACATAGCAACTCCTACAGCATCAGTGTCTCCTTGCGTAGTAATTCATTTTTTGTATTTTATCCAGATCAATATATCATCCAGCTTGGATTATATAAAATAAGTCAAAAGGAACTTATCTCGTTAAAAAAACTAGACTTTAAGAATATATAAACGTACAGAAAAATGCAAAGTTTAACATTATGTGGTGTTACTTAACATACTTCTGGCTGTATAAACAGTACACACATATAAATATATAAACACAAAAGAAGTTTAAAAACATGCAACGTTATGTAACTTAACTAGAACGGAGATATCAGCGATAACGATGAAATATGGAAAAAGGAAAGATGGTAGACTTAGAGAGAAGTATGCCTATGGGATCCTGAGAGAAAAACATATTATTGAAAATTTCAATATTTGGTTTGTAAGGATTAGATGTGTTTTTACAAGTTTGACCATGGATTGATATCAGTTAGGGAACCATTTGAAACTAGCACTGGAAGGATGGACAACTGTTTCATTATGGTTTGGAAATGATCGGCAGAACTCACCCACTGCCAAGGTTCGAACCCATGACCATCCGGTTACAAGGCAAGCTAGCTTGTATACCATTCAGCCACTAGGATCCGATTTAATGGCTCATGCTGTCTTAATAGTATCTGGAGTTAAATAGGTTTAGGCTGAAACAACTAAAATAAGCTGACGCTGAAAGTTGTCGACTTCATTTTGACAGTGTTAAGAGTCATTTCACTCGAATGTTTTACATCGGTTCCTGAAAATCGGATTGACCAAACATAATGCTGTATTCAGTCGGTTGGTTGATTCTCAGGCTTAGTATGTAAAGCGTTCACAGTTAGCCGTACATTCTCCAAATAAACTATGATTTACCGGTATTACTGGTATTCTGGAAGATATGAACTTAACTCATCAAAACGGATTAGTGTAATATTTATTATTATTCCCTTGGGTTCCTACTAGAATGTACGGCCTCAACAGCGCGTGTCTATTTCACTTGATTCCCTGCAGTACTTTTTAACTTGTCTACCTGAGAGCCTGGTGCTTGATTTCACTGAAAGATCCACTCTGCATACATCCGATTCATCTTCATTTCATTCTGCATATATTTTGATAAATAGGCTCTTTGTTTTCCCGCTGTGTATCATAGTTCTTTTTTGGCTATCCTTTCCAGCTGGCCATCTCGTCTTAGATATCAAGTGGAGGAAACTTCTGACGAAAGTCTGCAGACTGTCGTAAATGCTTCTTTTGGCGTTCCATTCAAAATCAATGACTAGACACAAGTATTGGAAATTAGAATCTTGTTCGTAATTTTAGGTGCAGTAGTTTTGCTTTAATGATTTGGACTAGGTTTCTGTATGGTAGAAATTCATGAGACATAAAAATCATCGTCTTTGATGTAAATTTTGGAGAAATAAGTCTAGTCAGAATTAAAACTTCATAATTTAACCCTGACAGGTTCACATATGTTTCCTTCTACTTTGCTGGGTACTTCTTATCGGTTTATAGGTTGCATAACTTTGAAAGTCGATGGTTGTTTGCTATCCAGCGGTGACTTCAGATGAATATTTAATCTTCGGGTACTACAGAGAAACTAGAGGAAGAATTTATGATTCTCGAAAAGGTGCTGAAAAACAACGATTATCCTCAAAAAATTTATTAACAAATATGGAAGATGTGAAGGCTCAAATGCCAAACAAATCACAGTTGAAAAAAGCCTGTCTTCGTTCAACCAGATTTTCAAGGTGAAAAAATTGCAAAAAGTGGTCAACAGAAGACTGAGAACGCCACTAGCCACAGCCTACCCTGCAGCTAAATTGGTTCCCGTCCATCGAACAACATGCTCTTTGGCGCAGTCAAAAATCGATAGATATCCTTCTCATGTTAACTCCAAATGTGTGTGTACAAATTTACGTGTATCTGCCAGAACAGTCACACTGGGATAACAGAAAGAAGGGCACACCTCCGATTTTCTGAACACGTACCGGAAAGCCTACGTCTCAAGGAAACAAATACTTTAAACAGTGCCATCGGCAGACATCACACGGATCATGAAGTGGAAATCAAGAAATCCTTTAAAATTATCAATAGAAAAAGGAGCTCCATTCTCCTCAAGTTTGCCGAAGCAATTTCCATCAGACGCTTCAAACTAGATTTATGTGTTCAGAAAGAAGCAGTTATTAGTGTTTCCTTGGCCTGGTAACTGGATGTCTTTATTCTCTTATTAGATTACGTAAACTTTGTCTTTAACCTCACTCCCTTTTATAATCTGTAATTTTGCTTGTCTCTTGTTTCTTTGATCTGAGTTGAACTCAGTACATTGTTACCTAATTTATTATTCAATCATTACCTTACTCATCTCTCGTATTTATTACATAACTCCTTTATCATTATGCGCATACATTTATTTTGTTTAAACTTGAACTGCCCCTGTAAAAAACTATATAAGCGCAACTTTCTGAGCACTGTTCACTAATTGTGGAACTTTCTGTCAACTGACAAAATGTAAAATTTGCAAGTATGTTAAAACTTTTCTGTACGTAAACCTCATAATTTACTTAGGCTGTAAGCAACTGATGAGAAGCCAACAAAATAAATGATGGTATCATATTATTCGGCAAAAACCACTGTTGTTCTTGCTTTATTCAAATTCTCTGAGTTAATCGTCATTTCGACTGTTCCTCAACTCGGTATTTTATTTTTAGAAAGCTTTAAGAAACTGTTCTTATCAGGTTCTTAGATGATGTCCGTGGTTGTGTACTGAATGCAATCCTATCAAAATACCATACTTTCGAAACTGCCTTGGTGATTGTGACTCATGATCATGATATTCAGTCTATAACAAAGTGAAAAACCTTATACAAAAATTACAAAAGACTACCTTTCATGTCTACATACCCCGCGTTACTGGTTAGTTAGTGTTCACATTTGATGCCATCAATCTTAAAACACATAACTTAATCGCGTATACTGTGATCACTAAAAGGTGAAAATAAATTCGCAGAAAGTTTGATAACCATCCTGCTCGAAAACCTCTGGCTTCAAATTAATTCAAATATACGTGACACAATTTCAGGGGAATCTAAAACGTGACTATAAAATTATTTTAAGTAGTCTTCGAGTGTTTAAGAAATCAAAATGAGACTTTTTCCGAGAATTTCATTGTGTAGGCCACAGTTTCTTCAACAGAACTCCTTGGATTTTAATAAATAATAAATATCAGAATGACCTGGCCTTACCTTAAATATTACTGTTAAAAAATATTTCTCTGTTGACGCAGAATAATGTACCAGAACAAAGTACTCCCGAATTGAACTATTCTTTCTTCTAATTTCTCCCTTCGGCAAAGAAGATGTTTATTTGCTGATTCCAGGCAGTATCATACTGGATGTTACCAACAGGGTAAATTTATCTTTTGGGGGGTAATAAGACGTTGAGTAGAGAAGGTGGGACGTAGAAACACGGCTAAGAATGTTTATCACACCGTCCTCGGTACTCTGCTTTGTAGAATTTTAACTGATTTGTCACCTCTGAAATTCAGGTTTATAGCTATCAATTTTAAAGTGATTCAGTCTAACTCAGTGCTCAAATTATTTCAAGAAATTCGAAACACATATAGCCCGATTGCTTATGGTCATATGTGTGTACTTGACACCATCCTTTAAAGCGACTAACGTCATGCGTGAAATTGCGATTCCCACGGCTGTTTCCTGCTGACTGGTTACACAAATGCATCTTAATAAATAAAGACAATCAGGATTATGGTGGTCGATTTCATGGTAAACTAACACCGTTTAGAGAAACAAGGGTGCTGGATAGATGTTTCATCCTAGCATCGGAATTTAAAGCAGTGCACATCACTTATCTCTATAGCGATTGAACCCATAGCTTTCAGATTATTAGTCCATTCAACCAACTAGTTGGAAGCCAGTAGCCAAGGGATGATAACTTCTCGAAGTTGAAATAATCTTTCTTCAATTCTTTACCATTATGTTGATATCTTCTATTCTTTTGTACAGTTTATCGCCGCATAAACTCGAAGACTTACATACAAAAACCAAGAAACTGGCGGGAAGAACAAACAGCGAAGACAGAACTTTAAGTAAACATAGAGAAGGCATAACTAACCAATAACAACAAACACCAAATACTATCAACGGAATAAAATTGAAAGAGGTTACTTTCTTCACTTATCTGTGAAGCATCATTTCAGCCACCATAGGATGGCACGAATGAGGATGTCAAAACAAGAATCATTAAGGCTGGATACATATTCATCACTCTGAAATCAGCTTGCAAATCCTCAGGGCTGCACTCAACATAAAGAATGTAATTCGGATTTTCAACAGATGGGTCGCGTCACAACATCATTTCTGGCAGACCGTAGGGTGTCTTTCATCAAAAGCTACCATAACTGGCTCCATACTGAAGACGAAATGGCTGTTCAGAAAGAATTGGCAAGAAGAAATTCTGGGAACTAACTAATCGAGAACCTGTCACTCAATAAATATTACGAAGATAAAGGAAATGGATTGGATGCTCTCTGAGACCATTGAAAGACATCGAGCGTCATGCTATCACTGGAGTGGAACCGGATTGTGAAATGACGAGTGAGTCGTCGTAGGGTGACATGGAGAATGTCATGTGAGGAGGTGATAAAAGACTATGAGTAATTGTGAAGCCAGCTGAATAGGATCGCATAGAGCAGGACAAAGTTGGGATTTGCTGTTGAAGTCCTATATCCCACTCGGAACCCAAGGGAACAATGATAATAAAAGGGTTCTGCAATTGTTTTCCCCATTACTATGTAGTGTAACCAGAAAACTAGATGCATTATTTTACTAAAACCTAAGGATCTCACGCTGTATATAAGGTGTTGTTTGAAACAAAGCCGTTAATGTGAGGGATAGGATATATATATATATGCGGAGAAGAAGATTTACTTCCAAAAGGCCAACAAACTATCGTACACAATCACAAATCCTGTATGCTTAGCATAACTTAATGGTGGATACTTTTATCGACACAAAAATGGGGATTAAACTTGATGTCTACTTAAAGAAATTAGTTTTGATTGTTCAGTTTCCAATTTCCTCTAAAAGAAAGGTTTAAATGTTGTTATGTTTAATGGATATCAATTTAACATTTAACTATACGCAAACAATCTTGGTATTTATAAATGCAACAAATGAAAAGGATTTATATATATATGTACACTGAATGTTGAAGTTCGCTTAAATCTAAACAACATCCCAATGAATCATACTTAAAACATGATAGACGATGATGCTACCGTGTGACTTTAGTCAAACTAGGCGTATGTGGAATTCGTTGTTTCATAGTGTAAAAGAATAACGATAATTAAAATGTTATAAGAGGTAGATTTGAAGTGGATAAATTACAAAATTATTAAAGATTGTTTTACAAGTGAATTGATATCCAAAAATATTTTAAACATGTTAAGGCCGATTTACCGAAAGCCAACATTCACTGGGCAGTACACTAACTTCAACAGTTGGGTACCTTCAGGGAGAAAGAGAAATCTTATTCATTCCTTATGCTCCAGAATCCGTAAAATCTGTTGTATAGAGACAATCGGTAAGAACTAGATAACCTTCGATCGAATCTCCTTAACAATGATTATTCTACAAGGTTTATTGAACGTAACATCAAGAAAGAATCCGCCCCTAGACAAATCACAGTGCCAAAGGAAAAACTGTTTATGAGTCTTGCATTCAAAGGTGACACCATTTCTGAATTGATTAAAAATCGTTTATCTAAATGTATTAAACGCACTCTTCCTGCAGCTGACTTGCAACTAGTTTTTACCAGGCGTAATGTGATTAGACAATGCGTCAAGGATAGATTACCGATTTTGTCCACATCTATGTGCATTTACTCTTTTACCTGCTCTTGTGGAGCTGATTATATTGGACCTTGTAAGCGTAATCTCCGAAAACGTGTAGCTGAACACTATCCGGTTTGGTTAATGAAAGGCGAACGTAGAACTGCGAAGTCGTCTATTTGTGATCACCTGTAAGAGTCTGGTCATTCATCCCCTTCCTTCAGGGTTATCTACATGGCAAAATCGAATCGCTCCAAAAGTTTACGTTTTCTTCACTTATGTATAGCCAAAGCTTTAGCTATACATGAACAGAAACCTAAATTATGTGTTCAAAAGCGTTTTGTCAAACCCCTTTCTTTACCTTGGTCATAGTAATGTTCTTTTTTGTTTTTATTTTATTTTACCACTTGAATTCTTTCCACTTCACTTCACATCTTCATTATTATCGTAATTCTACTCCTAATTTTTGAACTTTTTAGACAACACTTGACATTTTTAAGATATTTTTGGTATCAATTCACTTATAAAATAATCTTTAATAATTTTGCAATTTATCCACTTCAACTTTACTCCTTATAACATTTTAATTGTCGTCATTCTTATCACATAGATATGTATATTGACTGAGCAATTATTTAGTGCCACTTAATAACCTTTTTCATATTGTAAATGCCTAAATTAATTATGTATTTCTGTGACTGAACGATTCGGTTCGGTCTACTTTGTACACGTGTGCTACATACATTACATGCATCTGACACTGGTATGCTTGTACCCGAATTGCACAGTTTAACTACCATATCAGTGCACTAGAGTAATCTGTCTACACATTTGGTCTGGGGATTTATTCGGCTTATAGGTTGATAAGTAATTTGGTCAAGTATGTGAATTATTATATAAACAGTATACTACTTTGAACAGCATCTTAGATGCATATTACGGCTAAGCTTTCGCCTAACTCAAATAAAATAATATCTCATATTTTTAATGTCTAACTAGTAGACACTTCAAAATATGCTGTGTAGATTGGGAGCTAATATTCTCAACAATGCTGAATAAGTAATTCCTTTCATTCAAGTACTGGTTTTTGTAGGGATTTTGTTTGATTGGTTGAAGGATTTCACCATGAGTTGACATTAGTTTTAGGGCACCGTTAAAAAAAACTTGGCAGCACTGAATATCTGTTTCGTCCAGCTAGTTTGGGCTGAGCTCATCTTGTAACCAGAAGGGGTACTGACTGGGCTTGAACTCCGGTTGGTGTGTACTGTGAAGAGTCTCAAACTAGGCTGACAAAATATCTGTGCAGTACTCTCAGTTTTTCCAGTGATTCGCCTAACTGATGTTAGCTTATGATGAAATCATGTAACTAATTACTTTATTATTGTATTTTGTAAATTTTTAATTAGTATGATTTTTATGCTTAATCAATGCTAGTTAAACACACACAGAAACAAAGAAGAATTTATTTGTTCTGAGGTTTATTTGCATTTCCTGTTGATTGTTTGATTGATTATGTTGGCCCAAAACGCCTGGTCTCTGTTATCATATCAACCCCCCTTAGTACAAACGCTTCGATGATATCTGACTATTAACATGTTATTTTGGCTGATGGTGACTAGCAGTGACTCTTGAGGCCGCCATCACCTAGTGGATTAGGTCTCGACATCTAAAACTGTGGAGGCACAATTCGAGTCTCAGTGAAGCCCCAATCAGCCACTGAAGATACAGGTACATCCAGCCAACGAGTCCCAAACAGGATAAAATCCACTAATAATCACTGTCGATCAAAAGAGGAATGTGTTTTGCTTGAGTTTGCACACTCCTAAAATGCCTCTCATTGGTGCTTTTTGAAGGAAGTGAAAGTGCTAATTAAATAATCCTTGTGTTATCTGAAACCAGTTTCTGTGGCTGTTAACTTTCTTATAAATGAACTACAAAAAGTTTATTCTCCAGAGAAATAATTCTAAGAGTGTAATGCAAAATTTGACTAATCATTCGACAAGTGTATAGTGTCAAGTCTAAGTGTGACTGTTAGACCCAGAGACTCATTTCACCTGTGATAGCGTTTAAGGCGATTGAGTTTGTAAGTTGCAGTAAAACAAATTCACCACCTTCTTTTCTGTCCGTCTATTTGAGGGGATGGAATAGAGGCGATCAATTACGATTTGAATTTCCTCAGGTGGTGATGGTTTTATTTGATTTTGTATTATGTGATGTAGTCAAATCAGATGTTATGTTTAACTTCTCTAAAGATGTTTCATCAAGTATTTTGCATACAATTGGAGTGTCTGTTGTGGCATTAGCTGTATAATGCTCGAAAACCATGCAATTGTTTTAATTCTCACCCGTTTAGGACTACCGGCTGATGGCAGTGGGTGTGTTGTTGCTCTTCACATACATTAGGGTAAACATGTCCGAATTCCACATCACCTATAGCTTAGCAACATTTCTTTTAAAGCAATATATGGCTTGTCAGAAAAGCCTCTGATGAGTACGCGCTCCACTGTAGCGTTACATTACTCTTAAAAATGTGTGCATCTGCACCTCAGTAACAGAACACTCGTCAGCTACGCTTCATGCGATATGGTCTCGATTCCCGGTTGATGCGCTCCGATACTTTGCTTAGTTTTCTGATTATATCTCGATTCCATACTGTATTTTTGGTACAGGTGTGGAATTTTCAGCATGTGATAACTGTAGCCCACATTTTGCAGGCTGATCAATTAATATCAGATGCACGTCGGCAGGAGATTGAACCCTGGACTATGTGCATGGTCTGAGAGAGTCCTAATCTCGGTGCCACAGACGCACAAATTTTAAAAGGGAGGGCCATGAGGCCTCCCCACTGACAAAACCTACACGTCAAAGCATACCCGATTAGGGGCCGTCGGAAGTTTATACCCACCAAGGTGTAATGGTGAGCATCCACCCGGAGCCAGAGCATTCTTGGTCATCCTGAACTCGGCGCTATGTAGGTTGATACTAATACCGGTAGAGAGGAAAGATGCTATGACCACTGCTAGTGAAGCTTTAAAGCTCAAAGCTCGAAACCTTATGTTCCACCGAAATGCTACATTGATCCGATGTCAACTTCGTGGTTCATAAATCTAAATAAGTCGGGAAACTCTCTCTCTCTCTCGATGAATGCAGCTCATGTCACCAAATCTCTAACTTCACAAAAAGGGTAACCAAATATCAAAGAAAACTGACTTTACTTTCCAGTCGATTAAATTCTAAAGATTGTAAACAAAAATCGATTTGCCTTCAAAAAGAAGAGAGTCAGCTTACCGCAGACTTCGTCCTATTTCTCTTATATCACACATAAGTTTTGTTCAATTTGGGTGTGGTAAGTGTTTTCGGTTTCACACACAAATTAAACAAAATGCAAAACAACAGAATCTGTCCCACCCATTTGATAAATGATTCTTCTAATGCTCTTGCATAACTACGCAGCCAGATGACCTTGTGTTTTTCATTTCTAAATTTTTTTAGAATATATATGTATATTTCACCGGAAACTGTGAAATCCTCCATGAGGTGATCTTTCTCATGACAGAATATGTTGTATACGTATGATTTTGATTATTGGAAACTAAGATCAAACAAAAACTGACACAATAATTAATGAGATGTTATCAAAAAAAGTAACTTGAATACACTTAGTGGATAAATTATTACCCAGTGAAAGGTAGTATTAAGAGCACAGTATTCAGCAAAGAGACTCTTTTCAATGAATTTATTATCAAGCCGTGCAATCGTATATATATATATATATATATGGCTTTTAAGAAATTATATCCGGTGAGGGAATGAGATCAAAGGTGTGAATACATGAAATAATAAAGTAGCATGAAATGCAAATCAAAATATTGGTGATTACAAGCAAGTTAAATATCAAGTGGTAAAACTATTAATGTCATATACAGAATAATTAATAAGGTTTATAGATGTTGGAAAGGGGTGCATAATTACAGGATTAGTAGGCTAATACAAAGCGTTACATAACATTGTGTGAGATCTGATAAGATAAAATTCAGTGTGGTAAAAAATTTTGAATTTACAATGACAAGCGGAAACAATTCAAAGTGAGAATAGTAATAATAATAACATTCACAGTAATAAGGGAAAGGTACATAGAATAAATAAATAAATGTCTATCCCTCTACGGCCAAGGCAGAAGTAGGAATTGTACAAACTTCTTTTGTACACAGAGGTCTGACTTATAGTCGAAAATTGACAAGACCTCCGCTGTCTTTACAAGTCTGTAGTGAAGAAAATGCGGCAGTTCAGTATGGATTCGATAGATGGTCTTAAAATTGTGGTCACGGTTGGTAGAATGACAGGAGTCGATCAGGTGTTCTAGAATAGAGTTTCGCACACCCTTTCTTCCTCCCTTGTAAAAGCAAACTGCTGGAATATCGTCTCGTATCCGTGAGTAGAAAGCTTTCTCTGGCTGTGACCAAAATACTTTGCTCCACAAGGCCAAGTGAACTGATAACTGCACATGGAGACGGTCAGACGAGGGAGCTTATCTCTTACAGAGATGGAGAACAACTTGCGGCTGATGAACGTCATTTGTAATTTCGCAGTATTGACAGAAGTTCGAGTTTATGGATGCCTGGATTGTAGTGGTTTCAGCGTAATGTGTTAGTCTTATAATGTAAACAGTTTTTGCATTCACGCTTGGATACTGATGAAAACTTGCAGAGAAGGATAAAAACAGCTATCTATGGTTCCCCGAGTTTCAATGGTTCTTGAAATGATATTGATTCGTAGTGAAATTTTCCTTAGGATCAGCGACTATTCCTTTAAAGTTAATCCGATACAATAGCTATGTAATTAACTAATTAGCGCGAAAAACTAATTTAAAGTTATTTCTGTCATTAAGTCAGATCTGTTTTAGTGTTCTTCAAATACAAATTTCCGTGAATAAGTCGACAACTTATCGACCAGGGTTAACCAAAACAAATACGAAACCTCTATTGCTTCTTTGTACTAAAGACATTCACTTCACTTTGCTGATAAACTGATGGCTTCGCGATGCGTTTACCACTGAGAGTGGCTGAGTTCTGCTATCAATGAATAAACATACAGCTGCCAATATGTGGATGATACACTTTTTATTTGTAGTAATATGAATCACGCATCTTTATTATTTAACCGTTTCAATAAGATCCACTGTAACACCAAATTCACCATGGAATATTAAGGTAACTATGATTTCAATTTCCTGGATCTTAATGTATGAAAAAAACACTATGAGATGATTGAAAAGTTCATCTACAGAAAATAAACTCGTCCAAGACAATACCCTCGCTATAACAGCTTCTATCCTATAAGCGGTAAGCTTGGATCAATGAGGATACTATAAGATAGAGTCAGGAAGCTGTGTTCACTCAACAAGCTGAGAGAATAATAAAGTTTTGTTGAAAGATGCCTAAGGGGAAATGGGTATCCAAAGTGATTTATCTTAAAGTATAGTAAAGAAAAAGACGAGAAGATACAATACCAAACTATTGAGGGGAAGAAAGTGTTTATTTGTCTCCTACTCAAATGAGAAGTAATATCATAAAGCATTGACGAGAGAATGAAAGTAGCAATAAGAAGATACTTCCCTACAGCTAAGCCCATAACAATATACAGAATCACATGCTCAATAAGCCAATATAAGCTTGGATAATTACCCTGTTGATGTTGAATCCAACTGTCTTTATAAATTTGCATGTGCTTGTGGCAGCAGGTACCCTGGAAGTACTGAAAGAAGGTCTTCTGTCCAATTTTCAGAGCATATACCAAGAAGGGTATTTCTGTGCTGTAGCAGATATTCGCAAAGTGCAGTTACCAGACACCTTGTGGATATGGGTCGTTTCGTCAAGATTTCCAAATCTTTCAGAATAATAAACACACAAAGAACAGCAAATTTACTACAATCTGCTGAATCAACTGCAATAAAATGCTTGAAACCTAACTTTTACATACAGAAAAAGAGTGTGATCAGTCTATCACCCCCCTAAGTAGCTTCATTTTGATTACATTGATTAGTGATCCATAGTAGTTGTTTCAGTTCACTGAACAATCTCATGAAATATAACCTTCTTTAGCTGCTATTTGAACTTACAAGCTGTCACTGGCCATCAGATTATTCTGTTTTCTATCTTCTCCTCCTATCTACCTCCTTTTCTATTTTGAAGGTATATAAATTGATGGTAACTTAAACTAAAATTAGTAATGCTTACATTTTGAATGCGTTAATATTATAAGATATTCCTAACTACTATTCAGACACTGAGGTATGTTGTGTTTCATTCTCTTGATGCCACTGTAATTTCAGGTAGTTTGCAGGTGATGACAGCCTGTGAAATAGAATGATCCTATTTTATACTGCAAATCTGGGGGGTCTCTCTTACTTTATCAAATTTATTTAGGTTAATTTCTATTTCCCGTTGATTGATTGCGTTTGACTGCAATATCCGGTCTGTGTTGACTTTCTGGCTCTTAGTACGGTCTCTTCGATGATATCTGGAGATTAATGTGTAACTATTTCATTGACTGTGTCCAATAGTGGAGTCCAAGACGCGCAATGAGTCTTATTTATAACTCGACAGATGGAGACGCATCCATCTCCTGTGAGCGATGGTATTCTTACTGACACTCCAACCTAGAATCCATTGTTTTGAAACACCAAAGCTTTATCCACTAGGCC
This sequence comes from Trichobilharzia regenti, assembly GCA_944472135.2. NCBI lineage: Eukaryota > Metazoa > Platyhelminthes > Trematoda > Strigeidida > Schistosomatidae > Trichobilharzia > Trichobilharzia regenti. The sequence goes on from OX235267.1 coordinate 27,256,009, forward strand.
GTTAGGCCAACAAAGGCATTACAACACGTGTGTTAATTGTTATTGGTTTGAGTGACTGTTTGACGCACATCTAATATTAGGGGGAAAAACCTAGCTACTCTGCTTCACAGAAGCTATTGTTATTAAACGATTTCAACCTTACCTCCATGTGTACAGAAACATAGTGTGATTAATCCCTCTATATTCTGATAACTTGTTGTCTCGATTCTGTTACTGTGTTGCCTGTCGCTTCACCACTTTATTTACAACTCACTAAAGTAAAAGACTTTCAACGAAGAGTTACTGTCTTCAGCGATATCATTCTTAAGTTGTACAATCGCATATATACAGTAAATTGTTGTAGCGACAAAATGAATATTACAAAGATTTGTCAGTAGAATTGTAAATTTTAGTTAACAAATTACGTAATGTAGACAGCGTTAATCAGGTCGAAACTAAAATAAAATTATTAGGATTGTAAGTTTTAGATAACAAATTTCGCCAATTGGTTAGACAATCAAATAAGATTAAATAAGCAAGTTGAGTGATTTAATCTAATTGACAGGGTTGAGTAGAGCTCAGCTAAAATTGAAATTAAACAAAAGTCAAGTTAACAACAGTGACAATAAGGGGTGGAGATTCAATATGGGGTGGAGGGAATATTATACAATTAAGGAACAAACAAGCAAGAAAAAGACGGAAAATATTACGTGTTTGGTGTTAAGATATGTCCATCAGGTCCACTGTAGATTTAATGACTGTACAACATTCTTTTGTATTCAGAGTTCAAGTTTTAATATGCTGATTGCAATTGCTTCTGTAGTTTGAAGAAGTTTGATTCGTACTCTTTTAACAAGATCCTCACGTATTCTGTAGTTGAGTTTGAAGTCACTTTTTAGGTTTGTTTGGTGTTCTGATTTGATCAGGTGTTCCAGAATAGAGATTCGGGGGAGACCTTTTTTCTCCTTTATAAAACCATGACTGCGGGTAAGTGTTCAGTGATACGTATGGATAGAAAACGCTGGGTACGGCCGACATACTAAGCTCCATACAATCAGATGAACTGTTAGATGCACATCGATGAGACCAACAGTGGTAGTTTATCCTTCACGTTCATGTGAATCATTGATTTAGTAGAGTAGGTTGGTCGAAGTTAGCAGGACAGGCGGTGATGAATCTCCATTGAATTGTAGGTCCAGGTAAAGAAGTTTTTTGAGAGCAAAAAGTGTGGACGGTTTTGGTGGTTTACGTTTCATAGATTTTTTGATAAAACCCACTAAGCTGAACTTATATTTAATCTTCCAATTCACCTAATTGTTCGTTCATGTAATAATTTTACTTTTGCTTACTACTTATTTCATACTTTGCCGCCGAACGTTCTATTACATTTTACCTAAGTAAACGCTAGATGTTAGATTATTATCTACCTTGTATTCATATCTGTAGCTCCAAAGTTATGCCTGCCAGTTCAAATAAAATTATTTCCAACGTGTGTATTATACTTTTGCATTGGTAACATTTATTTTTATTTATTTTATTACTTAATTCTTTTTGCCTTCCCAATGGAATAAGTGGATTCAAGGTAGAGATTTAAAGTTTCAGTAGGAGCAATGTTTTCTAGGGGATGGAGTTGCTAATCCCAAGGTCAGCATTCCTTAATTGTTGAGGTCACAACCGGCTAAGGGATGTAAAGGCGTGCGCCGACCAGGAATAGAACCCCAGACCACATGCATGGTTGACGAGCATTCTACCACCGAACCACCAAAACACTGATAATTACTTGTATCATTATAAGTAGTTCGCGGCCGCCGACAAAAATCCACGAAATAAATCAAACACTTGTAAGCCAAGGGGTATGAGTGACCGAATACTCACTTTATACAAAACGTTAATTGTAGTTCTAGTAAGCAGTCAAAACCAGTGGGATCTACCAAGTCAAGTGATAGAACAGTTACTTACCTGTAAAATTGGCTAGTGCTCGCGCTATATATTGTGAACTGAGAAAATTTGTGGAGTCCTCAAAAATAAACTTATCCAATTTTTACTACTATGTAAGAAATGAACATATTGTACATTGCTTTGTTTTAATCAGAATCTCTGTCCTTTGAACTTTACCTCGTGGTTTGAATGGAAACATAGTTCCGGCTACAACTCTCCGTCTTCTCCACCATCTCAAATGCCGTCGGCCAACTCTAATTACCTACCTGCTATTCCAAAATTTCGCAGGGACACCGTATTTTCTCCCTACGTTACCTTGGTCGACCTCTGGCAATATCGATATTGGAGAATTAAGATTGGAGAAGTCTTCTCACAATACTTCTGGAGTCTACTACTTTAATTGTGGATTTGGACCTTGTAATAACCCAAGTAACAAAGTTTAATATATTTTTCCGGCAACTTTACTGATTTGGTACTTTTATTTCTATTTGAATTTGGGATACTAAGCTATCAGAGTCTAAGGTCCCCCACAAATTTGGAATTCATGGGCTCTTGAGCTGGGTCCCACGAGCTGAATCGTCTATGAGCTTGATTTGCAAACAGAAGGTTCGGCCTTCTAACTCCTGTTGGTGTATACTGATGAAGAGTACCAAACTAGGCCGAAACAGCTACCCAGTACTTTGTAGCCTTCCAAATGCTGTCCAAATGATGCTAGCTTATGGTCAAACCTGGAATTCAAAAAACCATCAGCTATTGTTATGCAGTAGGTGTGTTCATTCTCGCTTTGTTCAAAGTAATCTAGGGTGCACAAAATACAGTCAATCTGATTTCAAAGAACAATCAAAAATTTCGCAAGTATTCTTGATGTTGTCTTCGTCTTTGTTTTCTCCTTTTGCAAAGAAAAACAGTCACAACAAACAAACATTTATCCAGTTTCCGCGCCAATGAACACTTTAAGTCAATGGAAAATGTAAACTGCTTAAAAGAATAAACAATATAGCCATGTGTTTCGCCTTCTGAAATGTATATGAAGCTAATAAGCATTATGTGATGACTGAATGACTGCAGTGGATATATATATATATATATATATATATAATAACAAACTGTGATACTAATAACCAACCGATAATTTTGTTGTTTTAAACGCCAGTCTTCTTTTTGCTTTTTTTTATCGTCAACATAGTTATCAAAGGCGTTAAAAGTAAATAAGTTTGCTTTAAACACAACAGTTAGCGATAAGCAGAAAAATAATGCAATAAAAATATTGTGTTTATCAGAATATGTGTCTGTTATTATTCTGCCGCTTAAAATCACCGCTACTTTTATTCAAACTTTACTTGTGTTCTGCTAATCTTCAAATTATCCGCCTTTTATTGAATACTGAAAATTCAAGATGCGCGCGTTTCATTTCCATTCCGTATTAGCAAAGTAAAGATAACTTTTGAATGACAGTTCAAGTACACCAGAAGCTCACCAGCAAATACGTATAATGGATCAAATTAGCAATTTGCAAATTAATTCGCGATTTACGCAGTTATGAAACCTAAATTAAGAAAGCAAGCATAAATGCACAGTGCTATATACCATTGATTGAGTAGCATGAGGAGTTCACTACCACTGGGGACTGATACACAAAATTTTGATTACTACTCACAATTTGGTCATGTAATAAGTAATATGTACTGAATTTTTTAACTGAAGTACATCTCCAGCGCGTTGCTCACATGCATGAGATCAAGACCCTCCGTGGATAGGATGTTTGAATACCTTAGAATAAATGTATACAAATCCTAAGTTTCTAAATATCTAAGTAAAATGACATACCATTCAATCATTTTGAGGTTGACTACCTAATACTGCCAACACCACAGTTTCTGTAACGATAATTTCAAAGTTAAAATATTATTTGGTTGGTTCTAGTTAACAGTGGAATCTTGAACTCTAGTTTCGTCATAGTTAAGATTGCATAGAGGATTTAATCATGAGCTGACATCATTTAGAGAACCACTGGAAAACCTGCAGGAGTACTGGACAACTATTTCGTCCTAGTTTGGGACTCTTCATCAGTACGCACCCACCGCCAGGGTTTGAATCCAGGACCTTCTGGTTACAAGGGTAGTGAGCTCGTAGACCATTAAGCTACTGGGAGCCGCTGGTTCTGGGTGCGTACCGATGAAAAGTCCCAACTAGGATGAAACACCTGTCCACTACTGCCAGGTTTTCCAGTGGTTCTCTAACTGATATCAGCTCATGATGAAATCCATCCAATCAAACAAAATCCCTACATAACCAATACTTGAAAATATGTTAATTATTCGTGATTGTTTTACTCTATTAGATTCTGTGACCGGTTAAATGCGTAGGTACTTTCACCTACTAATTCATCGTTTACTGGACTGTTGGAGGCGATTGGTAGAAAGCCATAGACACACTTCAGAAAGGCATACCTCCAGCTGCAATGTCTGATAATAGACCCGATCATGAGTCATACAGTGTCAGAGTTAAAATCACTGATAATGACCTATACAAACCTACGACTGATCTACTGTACAACTGTAATGAATGTATTGGTGGGTCATTGATCAGTAATAATTAGCATACGTCTAGTTTGCGATAGTGCGCTTCCTGGTTTGGTGGTCACACTGCTTACTAATTGACTGAATGAATTCAGTTAGTATCATGTGATCGATGATCAATCAATACAGTTCTACATTTGTATAGTATGGAGTTCTTTTCGTTGCTGAAATGAGCAAACAAGACATTTCTGATCGATTTACCTGGTCGACGCTGCCTGTAAAATCATTTCAGTTCATTGATTGATATAAATCTCACTAGATGAAGTATTGATCAATTCTCCTTTAAGCAAACGAGCTCGCAGACCATTCAGCCACTGAGACCTAACGCGATAGCCTATGAATTCCAACTTCTACTAACTTGCAATATTTAAGCCCAGTCACCGGCCAATGCCATAGGTGAGTAACTGTCTTCTTACCAAACTCGCTGGAACTGGCTGGTTATAACCTCTCTCATTAGAAATTCAGGTAACTTCCTGTATAGATCCAGTCATTAGTGAGCATCAGATTAATCATTGAGTATTAGTTTGCAGGAATTCGACTGATTACAGGTTTAACCACGAGCTGACATCAAGACCATTGGATTGAGTCTTACTGGCTAGATGTTGTAGAAGCTTGCCTTGTAACTTAAACTTCCTAGATTCGAGAACCTGTGGATGCGTAGTGAGGAAGAGTCTCCTTGAGTAGTTTCACTGTTTCTTCGCCATATTCACTCTTCTTTTTTGTTTAACAACGTTTCACAACTCTCCTTTGTTAAATGTTTGTTAATTCGGAAATACAACTTGTATAATATCCCTTGATTTATTGATGGAATTACAGTATGTATATTAGCTGATCGCTTGTTTAATCCGAAAGGGATATTTTCTATTGTCTCAGAGGATGAAAATGTCATCTACGCACCTTTTACACACTTGTAGATCAGCACTGGTTGACTTGAGTGGGCCATTATCAAGGCTAGTCATGAATTAATGTGCTAGTAATGAACCCAACGGAGATCTCATTACAACACTATCATTTAGACTGTAGATGGTGTCACTGAAAAAGGATACAGATGAAATTTTCATCATTTGCAACAATAGGCATGAATCCAATTAGTTGCTGTGAGCACCTGACAACTGCCATCTAGTAATAAAATTCACTCTGGAAATGAAAAACGAATCTGAAATTCCCCTTCTTGCAGCGGAACCAACAAAAAGACTTGACGGAACCCTGAGAAGGTCACTCCAAAAAAAACCAATTGAAACGACCTACTAACCAGTTTTTACAGTTGGGTACTTGATGAATAAAAACTAAATTTAACTAAATCCGTTGCCACTTGGATCCGATACATCTGCAGTCTTAATGGCCAGGAAGCAGAACTAGATCTTCTGAATGAAACAAGCATCTAAAATGGATACCCACCAAGATACATTGACAAAAATATCAAGCCAAAAGTTAAGAGAAACGAATTATTACTTGTTCCAAAAAAGAAACCTTACATGAACATGGATTTCAAGGAAGATTTAACAGGCGATATTATTAAGGGAAGGATTTTACTATCTTTGATAAGAATATTATTCACAGCAACGCTAAGAATAGTATTCGCCAGTCGTCCATTGGTCTTCAGAAGTCTTAAGGACAAGACCTGACATCTGACCACGTTTGCGTGCATATATAAGTTCACCTGTTCTTGAAGAGCTAGGTATATTGATCGTTTGACGCGTATCCTGTCTAAACGGCTTCAAGAACACTATCCAACATGGCTAAAGAAAGGTAGTACTGACTCTATAAGGAGTGCGATAATCGATCACCCCGTCAACATCCGTCATCCCAGCTCAACAAACTCCTCCTTCAAAGTAATCGGCCTGTCTAAGGGTAATACGCTTTCGTCTCTTTTTAAAATTACTGAAGCCTTAGCCATTCAGTTAGAAAAATCAGAGTTATGCATTCAAAACGAAATTATCCAACCACTCTTACTATCATAGCAACAAGCGTGTTGATTTCCTCTGTCTTGGGTTTTGTTCGTTTGTTTCTCTAACTCCTTAAATCCTTGTATTTCTTTAGAACTCCTACATAACTCCAGATTTTCCTTCGTTTCTATGTTCATCCTTATCACAACTGACTCACCAAAGAATTCATCTTATTACATAACTATAATACACTTCCTCAGCTTCTTTTGTGCTTTGACTAATATTAAAAATTGTGTTTGTGACAACTCATCACTTTTGTTACTACTCTCCTTCGTGACAAAAAAAATTGAATGTAAATGTGATTGTGCAGCTAAAGGGAAAGGGGAAAATAACAAATTCACCGAAAAGAACCTCTTTGCTAAACTTTACTTTTTTTCTTTTCATTTATGGCTGGATGGGCATTATTCATGAATTTCTAATAATTTCCCTCGACTCTTCAATTTGACTTATTCCACAGCTTGTAATCCTATTGTTTTCCCGTGAAACTTGAAACCCTGTTCATCGAATTGCCTCAAAATGATTCAGCTAATATTCGTGTCCATGTTGAATACGTTTCTGGACAGCTTTTGTCAATAATCATAATGATTTGAAACTAAAACAATTATTGGCATATAAATGACCTGCGTGGACCGCAAATCTATTTCAACTTTTAATATATATAAAAAACATACTTGTCAAATTTTAAATTTATCCACGATGAACTTCAATATATTCTCCCATTTTTTAATCATTTACGTATGTTTTAGTGTGAATGTGTGTGTGTGTGTGTGGTTACATATGGCACTGATTTACCCGTTGTCACGTATGCGTGCATATATATGCATTCATATAACAACGGATGACTAATACTATTGTGACGAAACACGGAAATATACAGACATATTGATATACACCTCACCGTATCCTTTCCCACAATAACACCAAAAAATTTGATGAACTCACCGCAGCCCCTAGTCTCACAATACCTTTAAATGATAACTAGAAACTGTGAGTTTCCAACTGTTTACTCATCTTCCCTTGCCACATTTTACGTTTGTTTGTTGGTATGTTGACGTGACAAGTCAATTTGTGTATTTTTCGTCTACTATAACTCCACTCCACTCTACTCTAGTCTACTCGACTGGTGACTCAACAATACAGAGAAACAGTGAGAGATTGAACTTGTCAACGAATAGGGTTTTGAAATAAATAAGTTTATGTGTGTATTTTTTGTTTACAGCTTGGTGATCAAAGAAAAGATATTCTTCATAAATATTTCAAATTAAACACGCATTTTAACATCACGAAACGTTTATGTATATATATAAAGTCTACACTACTTATGGTCGTTTATAAGTAGTTTCATATTTGTCATTGACGATTAGGAAATGCGAGGAAGTAAAAGAGTAGAAAATGTGAAAGCTACATGTCTCCATAAACTTTTCTTACAGCTTTTATGCTTTCATATTCCAGCCAAATACCACTTGTACAAATCAGGAGAGAAAAACGTCTGATGAATAAAACTGATGAAATAATAAAACAAAGGGTGCTCAGAGAAGAGGCTGTTCCCAGCGAATTCATTCATCCTAAGCTGTACATTCACCCCTCTATAAGAAATGTTCCTCATCATAAAATAGGTTAGTCATAGAAGAAATGATTTGGCACAAGCATAGTTATTGATACTTTCATTGGACACTAGTAACTAACGTGATGTGTCAAGTCCTTTGTTTGGTGCAGACTGAATTATATCAGTCAGGGGGTCAATCGTGAGGCCAAATAGCTCAGCGGTAACGTCTCTGACTGCAACACCGGGTGGCACGAGTTGAAACCTCAGGAGGGACGTGATGAAACTGCAGATACGCCTGGGTCCAAGGCTTCCTGGCGATTGCCTCCAGCCATCTAACATAGTTGTTAGTATTATTAATTAGTATATGAGACAGGATAATTAAAGGTGTTAGAAAGAATTGCGTAATGAAATAAATTGTCTAGTGAATAAGTTTTAATGAGCGTGAACATGGAAATGCGTGTAACTTGATATTATGTAAAGGCTAGACAAAGTCTAAAAGACAAAATGGTCAACACCACGATAGCAGAGATGGTTGAGTAGTTCTCTTTTGTATACAGAGCTCCGATTTCTGTGTCTGAATGAATAGAGTTTCAGCAATGTGAAGGAAGAGAAAGCATATTGTCTTTGGTAGTTTGCGTTTCCACCTAAAAGGACTATGTCATCTACGTAATCTGCATCACCAAGACTTGTAGCTGACACGTAAGTCAATCCCTGAGAAATTAAATTCACTTTAGTCACCTTCATCAGAACATCGACAGTGGGGTTGGGGATATAAATGCTATCGACTTTCATCAACAGCTGCATTCACTGGCTGCATACCGAAGATCAAGTAGTCAGAAAGGATAAGCAGTAAGGAACTCTGACTGGCTTAGAACCAGTCAACAACCTGTTGCTCAAGAAATTTACCAAAGTGAACGGAGATAAGTTAGACATCTACTGGCGAGGCCCTTGAGTGATATCATATCCTAGGACCTCCAGTGGAACGCGAATGGCAAACAACGAGTTGAGCGTCCGAGGTTGACATGGAGAAGATAAGAAACCATGGTCAAACATGGAGCCAGTTGAATAAGACTTCAAAGAACAGGATGAAACTGAGATGTGCCGTTGAAGCCCTGTGTTCCGCCTGGAACTAAAGGGAATAATAGTAATAATATGACATCTACAAGTTCTGTCAGTATCTTGGTCTGGGCTTTTTAATTTCAAACTTTCACAATATTATACCACAGTATAACATTCATTGAACTTTATTCTCATGTCTGTTTGTAATTTAGGTAGAAAAGCTACCAGCTGTACTGCCTACACGGAAACACGCACACACAGTTGTTTACACTGAAAACCGTACTCTCCGTCACCTCATTTCTCCTTTACTTGTACTCAAATCTTATTTTTATTGGATACTCACACTAGAACTCCAGGAGCCGTCATCCATTAGCTCAGCGGTCAACAGACTCATCTCGTAGTGTGAATTCCAAGGATTCTATCCCCAGTAAGATCATTAGTGAGTACTGCCGAAGAACCTCCAAACTAGGATGGAAATACTTGTCCAGTAGTCCTTTGTTTTCAATGATCTTCTGACTGATGTAATTTTGTGAACAAACTTGAAACCATATGCAACTAATATGCACAAACGCATAATTTACTTAATATAAAGAAGTTATCAAAAGCATGAAGATGAAAATATTATCCGGATTATCAACTGCAGTGTGAAGTCAGTGCTACTTACTATACGGGTCAGAGACTTGGCGCCACCTTACGAAGAACATTTCAAACAAACTACAGACCTTCATCAACAGCTGCCTTCAGTCAACACTCAAGATCAGATGACCGACCCGAAAAGGTCAGCAACAGGGATCTCTGGTTATGAGCGAACTAACCCAGCAGGAACCGATTGTGCAACAAATATGCAGGAAGAAATGTAGGTGGATTTGCCATACTCTGAGAAAGCCATCAAGTGACATTACAAGGCCGTCGCATGAGTGGAACCAAAGTGGGAGGCGGCGAGTTGGTCGTCAGTACGAGGGTGACAGAGAGGAGGTTATGTAAAGAGAAAACGACAGCATGTGCGCAGACGCGGAGCCAGATGAAAACGTTGGCAGAGAACCGAAGACAATGGAAACGTGCATCTGAAGCCCTATGTTCCTCTAGGTATTAAAGCAAATAATAGTAATAATAATAGTCAAATGCATATTTTTTTGTTCAATAATCTCTGTTATTACCTAGAGTAATCCTTCAATATTCAATCGACCTCTATAGAATAAGTGCAGGAACATTAATAACTAACTTCACATTTTCATTTTCTATTATTTTTTTCTGAAAAATGTATAAAAATTACAGAAGGTACTTTGTTAACCAATAAATAAACATACTGCAAATAAATATCCAATCACATCATTGCGCTTTTAAACTATGCGTAGGTGGGGAAGCAATTAGACCATTTCTGATTGGTTATTAATATCTTTACATATATATGTGATTTCATGATCATTTTGCCTGTAAAAAATAAAAATGAGTTTGACCCATAAATATGGATGGCACTTTTGATTCACTCATGAAATGTATATACTCAGGCAATCACATATATTAAGACGCGGCGGAAACAGAAATTATTTGTTCAAAAACAGATTTTTGAAAAATAAACAAAAGTAAAAAACAGAAAAAGAATCTATGACCACTTTACCAAGTTGTATGTATTGGACATTTACTAATTCAGGTTTACTAATACAAGATTGGCTATTGAAACCTGTAAGACCGGTGAATTTAAATGAAGCCATCAACCAGTTATACTTGTCATCATCTGTTGACTACCATCAATCAAACCCTAGTCATCATCATCACTTAAGTAATACCAATGAAAATTTCAATAATAATACTTTATCAAATGATAAAATTCAACAAATTTTACAAATTATATTTTATTTTAGTCTACCATTAATCCCAGCGGCTACAATACTATTTACTGTCATTAATATATTTATTGAATCAAAATATTATATTTGTCCAAAGTACACGCTGTTTACACGTCCATATATACAAAGACTTTCACAGTATTTAATTGTATTCTACGTTTTAACTGGGATTAATTCATCTCTTATCTGGTTGTCAACATTACCTCGGTATATACCAATGTCAATTGGAAATTATATTACACTAACTAATAATAATAATAATAATGATCATTTAATTAGTAAGCATAATTCAAATGTAACTGACCAACACAATTCACACCTATTGATGAATTCGTCCTCCTCTTCACCTCCTCCTCCTTCTTTTCCTGCGTATGATTCTAATATTACACCGAAATTCATTACACAACTCCCAGCTATCTTAACAATGCAAATTGTCCTGCGTTTAACATTATGCTGGCTAATTATCGGTATAATTATAGACCGTATCTACATACTGGGTGAATTATACATAAATCCAATGACAAAATCATTTAATCATTATATAAATTATTTATACACATTAATTAAAGAGAATCTGAGTGAAAATTGTTATTTAAATACACTAACCAGTCATTCTGTGAATGGTGATTGCCTAACAGACAAACAGATTCAAAAAGCCGGGAAATGTTCAATGTTTCAACAGATATTTAAATTTGCCGCGAAATTATGTTCAATACAAAAGTGTTCAATAAAGTCATGTCCAATCTGTAAACAAATGAATTATAATCTAGAAAATGAATATACATGTTTTGTATGTAAATCAAATTATTTATATAATACAAATTTATTATGTCATGCAGACGAGAAGCAACATCAACAACAACAATCTGATGAAAATTTATACTTGAATAGTTCAATAATACCGAATAAAACAACACAATGTACATCTATTGGACGTTTAGTCTTAACCACAGGTTTACTGATCACCTGTTCATTAGCTATTTGTCTACCTCAAGTATGGTCATATCAGCTGATTGGCATAAATTTAAGAATTAAGCTATCTAATGGCAATTCTAAAAATCTTATAGAAAAAATGTATCCAGCTTGGCGTCTTATGAACAGAAACAGTCAAACTATATATGAATATTGTTTTGCTGCAGTCAGTTTTGTAATCCCATGCTGTACAATTATTGTCTGTTTATTGCTGTTAATAATGCGTTTAATTAAGATTAAATGTGAATTCAAGCATATTTATTTACATGGTTCAAATGTTAAAGATATTAAATTTTACAAATTATATGAAAATATTGTGAAGTATTGTCTAACACACCTGATTCAGGATTGTATCTTGGTTCTTATTATAGCTGTTATCCAGTTATGCTGTTCTCTGCCTCACTTAATGACTAATTCAATTAATCGTCTTGAATGTTTATTGGTTAGTTCAAGTAAAGCATCGAGTATCCCATCCACTTCTGCTTCGTCATCACCGTCCTCCTCAGCTTCCTCGTCGTCGACAGCAGAACCGACAGAGACTTATTGGCCAACACGACAAAACTGGCTTTTAATTGAATTAAGCTGCCTGTTCGGTGATTTTTTAATTCAACTAGTTATTCTTTCAATTCGTCTATGTGAGACAAATCACCTGTTGACTGCTAACTTTCCATTTCAAAATTTTGAAAATAGTTGGCTTCAAAAATGCAGTTCAAATAACGTAAATAAACAGAATTATGCAAGTGTCCAGTATCAGCATAATGTTCAACAGAACGACTGTGATGTTGAACATTTAATGAAAATGCAAGAGTTGGATGAAGATGTCAGTAAAGGTATGGATGAGGAGAGTTATGAAAGTAACCGTCAAGTGAGGGAGGAAGAAGATGATGATGATGACGGTGACGATGATGACGATGATCTCCGTGATGGTGACGTCATCGGCAATGAAAACAGACATAGAACACATGTCTATCCTATGAAAACGCCAACAGATAGTGGGCAGACCAGTAAGAATATCTCTCCTTTACCAATATCACATACAATCTCAGATGTTCTTCTGTCACCTAAATTTAAACCAAAACAAGGCATGTATCGACTTAATGTACAGAATAAGGTGCATCGATCAAGTCCATCGACATTTACCTCCCCACTGCTACAGCGTATACCAGAAAATATCAACTATCAGAATAGTTGTCACAGTTTCACAATGAATAACACAATGGCGAAACCAACTATTGCGGCAATAACTAAAGGTTCACTAAACACATACGTTGAACCGAAAACAAATATGGCTAGCCTCACCTACTCTCCAAGATCACGACATCCGTGTAGACTACAGACGAGAATTTCTGACCCTCTGAAATCAACTAATTACAATACCCTTAATAACAGAATTCATCTGTCGACTACATCATCGGTTAATCAGTCGAAACAGATTACAACTACGCCTAATATGAATACACTACGTCTGTATCATAGTCGTTGGGCTGACAACAATTCACCGCCACCGTTACCTCCACCACCGAAACATTTAATGTATATGCTTGGCGAAGATTCATCAATCTATTCAACTCCTCATGGATCACCTCAACTATTCGGTACACGTAAACAAATGCTACTGAATAACAACAGTAAAAGTAATAATGATAATATTACTATTATTAACACTTGTAATAACAGTACTAATATTTCTCTGGGATATTCACCAAATATATCACGTCTTACTCATATTTCAAAACATGAAAGTCCAAATGCTATGAGTTTTCGACAAACTGATTCAGGTGTCACTGGTTTAGGTGGTTCATTAATAGACAGTGAGAATTATGAATCGAATACAGTTATAACTTGATCCTCTCTACCCAATCTGTGGAACAAACTGGTCTTTGATAAAGAAAAAGAAGAAGGGGAGGAGGGGACGTTAAAATCAGTCAAATACTTCAAGACTTTAGCCTACAATTGTAAAAACATATTATCATATGTCAAAATTATTCATGTTTCTCAAACGTCTACACACTGATCGGTAATCATTGACCATGTCTTGCACAGATTTTCTACAATTTCACTTGATACAACTGATTTTAAACTTACTTTCTCTTGTGTAATGAGGTTAGTTCATACCACACGCATTTACTTAAAAAACAAAATGTTGGTACTTTTATCATTTTTCCACTTCGAAATATATACTACTTATGAGTAGAAAGATGAGTTGCTTATATTACTGAAAATTATTGGGTTATCTCGATTGTTAAATACGGACAAAAGGAATGTCTGTCATCCAGTGGTAGGATGTTCACCAGCCATTTAAGTAGTCCAAGTTTTACTTATAGGTTACACATTTTTAAAACTTACGTAACCTCTTGTAGTAAGAATCGGAGAAGTGAGAAAGTTAGCTATGAAGCTGACAGTCCCATCCTGTAGAAGTCAAACAGTTACCACAACAACTGAAACTTCAAAACATAAATCCTGAAGGTCTATGCTGCACCCAGAGCGAAAACAACAATGAAAAAAAGAATTTATTAATGAATATTAAGATGTGAAGAATATTCTTTGTGGCGAAATCCCCATCAGGTTCTACAGTTAAATATATACGTAATATGTAAACAGTGGACGTTAGTGATTACACTGATGATTTTGTATGAATAAAATGGCGTTGTTTAGGTCAGCAAGTTGGGGGGAACGGGAATCATCGGATTTCCACCTACAAGTAGTCACTTTCATGAGAAAGGGGGGGACTGTACGAACTTCTCCTGAACACATAAGTTTGGCTTCTTCATGTATGTTCAGCTATATGTCAAAGACGAATTTGAAAAGCAAAAGTAAGATTAGTTGGAATACGGTAGGTGGATAACTTTAACCATCTTAGTAACACCAACCTTATGTTCAGTATCCACATGTTGAAATAAAACAGAATTGCGAATAGATCTTGTTTGGCTCTTGCTTAACCATTGTGCAGAATGATGTTTTGAAATCCGGTGGTGAACATATTCAACTGTTTACTGCACTTCACATTCAGGGTTGTTCAGAACTGACAGAAGATAACCTAGATGTGCAGGTATTAATTTGATAAGGTTATTATTCACTCACATAACAATTGTCCACTGTCAATAATAACTCCAATAGAATGATGACTTGTTTGATAGATGGGTCTGACAGCTCAGCTAATGAGGTGCCAGGTAGGTTATCAGTTTGAATCACATAGCAATCTGAAGTTACCTTCCTTCTCATCAATCCACACCCATCTCGTCAACTGTAGTCTGAGAATTCGTGGCTATCCCATGAAGTCCCAGTCTAAAACCTTCATATATGCAACCTCTTTTTCTTCTATTAAATATGGTGCGACTAGGATAACCGACAAAAGAGAAACAAATGTACAGTAGGGTATAACATGTTGAGATTGTTGGTATTTGGTAAATCTTATATCTTTTTTCAAGTATTGGTTTCGTAGGGATTTTGTTTGATTGCATGGAAGCCGTGACCAGTAGGGCACAGTAGGTTAAAGATGAGGCAGTAACTCAACGAAGAAGACATTGCGAAGTGGTCACGCTATGTCGTGAATTGGCAGAAGTTAGAATTCAAGGACCATTGGATCGGGTCCCAGTGGCTCAATGGTCTACAAGCTCGCTAGCCTTGTAACCAGAAGGTCCTGGGTTCGAATCCCGGTGGGTGCGTACTGCTGAAGAGTCCCAAACTAGGACGAAACAGCTGTCCAGTACTCCCTGCAGGTTTTCCAATGGTTCTCTAACTGATGTCAGCTCATGATTAAATCCTCCATGCAATCAAATCTTATATCAGCTGACAAATGGAAATACAATGCCACGTAGTCAGGTAAGTTAGATTAAACACGTCAAAGTAGTGGCTGGTGGAAGAATTCTATATCAGTTAACAGTAAGAAAGGCGTAGAGGATAAAGGGTAAGAAATAAGTCGGAATTATATATTTTTCTGAAAGCAGTATTACCTAACTGAGAACTACTTAAATACATTATCTGGATAGCCCGTTGTTTGATTTTGTCGGATCGAAATGCTCACTGTATATTCTGACTTTCCTCTTCCTACTGTGAACATTTCGACGATGTGTTCACGTTGATACGATGTCATTTGGTTGATATGGTAGTTAATAGTGTAATCCAGCATGCGGATTTCTTCCTATTTGAAACTTGTCGGGTGGATTTACATTTATCCCCAGTGACTGATAACTTCCCTGCTGTGACTAGAGCCCATCATGCATCGTTTAAAACACCAAAGTATTTTATCCACTAGGATTTGAGCCTATGGATATGCGCCTACATTATCTGTAGAAATGGATGACGATATATATCGTAGGATAGTGGATCAGTGATCTGATGTGTAATTATAAAAGTAAGCACCAAGGCTTATTTCAGTCAAACCTCTCTCTCTCTCTAAGAGGTCTGCAGGTTTATCCATATAATCTCTATCCAGTCACTATGATAACTGTTGTTTTACACGCTCATAGAACGTTCTGTTTCAGGTTTCGATGATTTCAAACACAAAGGAAAATTTATTTCCGGAATTGATACATATCTAGTCAATTTAAATAATACTATAGGGGATTCGATTCTCAGTGTATTATGTGAAGGAACTTTTCCCGCCTACTACCACCTGGTAAACAAGGCGAGGTTCAAGAGTGAGTTCACCTGTCCAGAATCGAATCCCAATCCCCCGTTCATGATTAAAGGGCATTTTTCTAAAGAACGCCTATATATATATACATATATATATATATATCAGTTGTTTTTGAACGTTCTTAACTTTCCATCTCTACTTTATCCACCCGTTACCAAGGCACCCTATTGAATTTGCTTATTTATTTATTTGGGCTGCACGCAACTAATGAAAACCTCAATAGCGGAATGAAGTGAATTTATCATTATATGAAAAGAATTTGTTCAACCTTACATGAATGAAGTTTGTTAAGGTACTGCCTAAATGCATAAAATTACTATTATCTCCAACTATAATCTCCATTTTCTTGAATTAAACATACATTATATATATTATACCCTAGTAACGCCTAACACCACAATATATTCCTGATATACATGATAGTTTTGTTGTAAACACAATCATTCATTTCTGCATGTTTTGTTCTGCGTTTTTTGTTTTGCAAATGATTAGTTAGACGTGAAATCAGATAATAAGCCATATATCCTGATATGCAGATAGATAGATAGATAAACAGAGGGAAACTGGTACACTACAAACCGTTTCATAGCTGTCATTTTGAAATTGTCTATCCACTCGCTAGAATTGGAATGTAACGCCTTATCTGTAATCTCTCTAATTTCCTACTGTTACTCTAATGTAGATATGTACGTTTCACCACAAATATATATATATATATATATACATTTAATATTGATATAATCTTTAATCTTGATTAAACAAATATAAGGCGCGCATTTAAAACAAACGCTAAATTTTATACTTTTAAAAGTGGGAAATGTGGAGAAGTGGAAATTGTTACAGAAAATGCTATGTTTTTAATTGTCTTCTGCTTAATTAAATAATTTCACTTAATTTATATGCGGTGGAAAAAGCCAAAAAATGAAGTTCAACCCTGTAACCACTTACATCTCCATGCAGTTGGTCATGAGCAACGTTTACTTATTAGGGTGAAGTGATATTACTTTCTAGGTATTTCTAGTTCTTGTCCGTTGATGCAATACGTGAAAGTCAGCTGCTTAGAACAGTGGGCAACAACTTCACTCAAAGTAATGTTGTTATTCTTCTGATATGTATAAAATCGTTTTAACTGACAAGCAATTTGTGCTAATGATAAATTGAAACCTACATAGATTACATCACTAACTAATATCAGTTAGCGGATCGTAGAAAACCAGCTGTTTCGTCCTAGTCTACGAATCTTCAGTAGTACACACCTACGACTCCATCTGGGACTGAACATGACACCTTAAGGTTACGTGACCGTATCAAGGTGAGGTGGATGCTCATCGATGACAGAAGTTAGCTTTCATGGGCCACTGAATTCCTGTCTAAGTGGGTGAGTGATCGGGTGTCTTGACCTCGTTAACTGATAGTCCTAGATTCCCTCCTTTGTGGGTCACGAGTGTTCCCAAACAAGGAGGAGATCAATGCTCGCTGGTTTTCAGTTATTCTCTAACTGATTTTGATTCGTTACAAAATCTGCATTGAAATTAATTCCAATCCCCACGTAATCCATAATCTAAATTTAAACAAAGTCATAAATGGTATAAGGTTAGAATTTTGGGCACTATGGTATAACTGAGAATTCCACGAAATATGATTGGTACCGCCTCCTTCAATGGGTGTCTCATCACCCAGAATAAGTCTGATGCCATCAAGATCACCTGGATAAATATATGAACTGCGTAACTTCAAAGTAAAGTGTGTAGGGAGGTATGTATTTGGCTTCTGTAACTTCATCCTTCAGTTTCTGAATGTTGAACTCACATTGTCGCCTACCTACCGCTTCTTTTAAGGTTTTCAACTTGATTTTGAAATTTCTTTGTACTTGACAGCTATCGGAGCTCATATCGATTCTTTTTCTCCATCTTGCGTCCAGTGGACCACATTTCCACTCTCTTGGACTTGAGATGAATAATAAAATAATATAATTTTTCCTTCACGTTCCCCAGTGGAACATAGGGCTCCAAGCTAGTGGCTTGAAGTTTCTATAGCAGTGTTTAATTTTTACAGGATGGGGTTGCTAGCCTCATGCCCAACCTTTCCTCTTTACCAGCATTATTTCTGGCTCAGTGAGGTAAAGGTGTGCACCGGCCAGGGGTCGAACCCCGGGCCATATGCATGGTCGGCGAGCGTCCTAACCGCTATACCACCGACGCACTTGACTTGAGATGAGGTCTCTCTTTATTTTTGGTGTGTGCATCAGATCACCTTTTATACATCCTTGTGCTTGTACACGTGGCCTCGCCAAACAATCAAAGGGGTGCAGAATTTTGCAAAAAGCTCTTCGTTCTCTTTTTATTTTTCCTACTGCTTCTCGACTCATCGTGAGTTCCTACCATGTGTTAATCTCATCCTCGTTTGGCATTTCTATTACCCACTACATTTTTGATATTAGGATACGGGTAGAATCTTGCCCATTATTGTTTACAGTTGTCGAGAAAAGTCCTTCTTCTACGCCATAGGGTCTGCATTGTACATAGCAGCGTATAACTGCAGATTTTCCGCTTTTTAAGTTCACACTTGTTGTTATAATCCTAAGGGAGACTGTTTCCCACTATATCACAGCATTTGATGGTTTCGATGATTCAACGATAGCTACACTTCCAGTGTGCTCATAGTTATCTTCCGGCAGGCCGGAATGGATCACTGACTCACTAGTTAACAATTTGTAGAGTCCTCTTCCACTAAACTTATTACCCAAAAACCATGCAGATGGAAATCGAGATGAATAGGAATTGACAAGATGCGTGTCCGAGGGTGATATGTATCCACATACATATATATATTTATGTGTGTGTGTGTATGTTGGTCTCTCTTTCTGTTTGCTCTCTTAGTCTGTGACCATTTCACTTGTATGAACTTGTCTCCTTTAACAATGTATATTCCCCTTATATTATATATAATATGAGTGTTTGTTGACAGTCCGTTGCTTGGTGACATATATACATATATGGTGGTTGTTGACATGTCTGCTATATTTCGCTATGTATATATGGGTCGATACTTCATTATAATTAGCCATTCATGTTAGGACTGTCTAATGATTGTTCACACACTTTGTCTGGAACATTTCATATATATATTTCGTTCTCACAATTTGTGTGACTTACCACTTTGGTGTGATACCACTTATTGCATTCTCCTTGTGTCTGGAAAATAGAAGTATCATCGCAAACCTAGTGGTCTTCTGATTTCCGCCTTCTTGCGTCAGGACTATTAGTTTCTCGACCAGTCCATAATAATAATTTAGCGACGAGTACATAACAGAGGGTGACATGGAAAAGATCATGTGAAGAGGGAAGAAAGTTTGTATGCAGTTATTAAGCCAGCTATAAACTACAGCAGAGAGCAGAGTAAAGTGAATGTATACTATAAAAGCCCTATGTTCCACTCAAAACCCAGCGAAATAATAATATAATTTATATTCGAATAATGAGGAAGATGCGTAGCTCAGACGGATAATATTACTCTAGTTGTGCTCTCTGAGCTGAGTAGTTTGTTTTCAAAGCTTTTGTTGTCCTTCTAGGCACAACACTTTCAACGTAGGCTTCAATATGAAGTGAATTCATTAGATTCCTCCATGAATGACTTTACTATATCACTCACAGCCTATTGAAATCTGAGTTGAAGACTTTGTTTCTTAATAGACAAATAAAGCTTCGAGAACAAACCTTACAGCTCTGTGAACACAACTACACCAAAATCAGACACCATTTAAGACTATATGATGCATACGTAAGCATTTGTATGTCATTGGATTTCACTCTTGTAGGTGAACAATAACTCAATCATTTTGAATGTGAGTTCAATCTATGGTAAAGTAACAAGTGAGCACTGTACAGTGTTCCTTTTTCCTCAGTACTTCTCTGACTACTTCTGATTTACGACAAAATTCATCTCACAATCTATACAGGTAATGCTGACATCGAATCGTAGAAAAGCTACAATTTATTCACTGAAAATGTGAACAAGCAGTTGGTTGCTTTTACTGGACTAATATACCCAATATATTCCAAGTCAGATAACAAATCGATATCATTTAAGGAACCACTGAAAGTCAGGGAGTAATCGACAAATGTTTTGTCTTAGTTTTAGACTAATCAGCAACATGCACTCATGACCTTATGACCGCGAATGGAAACTTAGACCTACAGCTTACAAGGCCAACCGTTTAACCAATCAAAAACTAAGTTAAAATTCAATGGCTTAAGAATTCTAACTTTTTTCAAGTATTGGTTTTGTAGGGATTTTGTTTGATTGCATAGAGGATTTCATCATGAGCTGATATCAGTTGAAGATGAGGCAGTAACTCATCGAAGAAGACATTGCGAAATGATCGTGATATGTCGTGAATTGGCAGAAGTTGGAATTCATGACCTGGCAGTTGGATCGGGTCCCAGTGGCTCAATGGTCTACAAGCTCGCTAGCCTTGTAACCAGAAGGTCCTGGATTCAAACCCCGGAGGAGTGAATGCGTACTGATGAATAGTACCAAACTAGGACGAAACAGCTGTCCAGTACTTCCTGCAAGTTTTCCAGTGGTTCTCTAACTGATGTCAGCTCATGATGAAGTTCTCCATGCAATTCTAAATTCTGCTAATCCACTACACATAGTACCGCCGTCAATAAATTTTATCTGTTTGGTGAACCTCAGTGGTCATGCCTTCTCATTTCATACTCAAGCCGGTCCCCAGTGAGCACTAGGTTAGCATTTTCAGGCGTTGGTTTGCCGCATTTCTGTTGACATATCAGGTGCTTCAATGATTCTTTCAGGTTAATTAGATGTTATCTTGGTTGACTGTGGCTAACAGTGGGATTCAAGACCCCCAATTTTTTTCAACCTGAGACTCTTCAGACAGATTTATCTGCATCCGAGTCAGTGACAGTTTTCCCATAGCAACTCAACCTAACCCAACATCTCTCGTTTTAAAATGAAAGGCGTCTTCTAGCTAGCCTCCACTGCTTGCCACTAGCAACCAAATAAAAACTCCACTCTAAACTAACTAAATGCTTAAACATACAATCTGCCTTTCCATGTCTTCTATTCATCCAGTTAAAAGAACCATGAATAGACTGAAGATTTTTCTCTTATTGTTCTAATTTTGAAGTGCTACTTAGCATTTGTTTTTCCCGCTGAAAGATAGATAAATCTGTGCATCAATTGAACTGCAAGAATAAATGAATAATAAGTGAAAAGTTGAACATGAAGCCTCCAAAATATATAAATATAAAGAAAGACTTTTTTAGAACAAAAACACACAATCAGCTGTCATTATTCTTTTGAAATTTATTACAGTCTTACACTATTTTTTCTTCTGGCGACAGATAAGTCTATAATATGTACACGAGTGTGTGTTTTTTTAAAAAGTCGACTACTTACTCACTTACTTACTTGCGTGCAAACAGCTCACAGCTCAATACTAACCAGTAAGTACATGAATGAATTCATAAATAGGCGAATGGATAAATGAATGAATGACTAATGGCTAAAATACACTGCTGCAATGAATAGCATTCCATTCCTGTGTCATTTTCTAGAAGATAAATTATCGCCTTATTCCGCTCAGTAAGTTTATTCACGCAAATAAGGTTTCGCTTTTCTTTTTTTCTATCTTAGATATCGAAATATTATAAAGAATAATAATAATAACGGCAGTATACTGGTTTACTTAATAAAGAAAGATTCAATCTTGGATTGATGTCATATGGAGAACTATTGAAAACCAGAGAGTACTGGATAGCTGTCATGTCTTGTGCTGTTTTAGGATCCTTACAAAAGTGTGCAACCATGATCTCCCTCCCCTCAGGAGTCGAGCCTGGGATCACCATAGGTTACAAGAGAAACATCGTTGACCCATCAGCCACTTGAAGTGGAACTCAATGACGCATGAATTCTAACTTCTGTCTACTCATGGTTTTAGTACCACCGCCAGCGGGGCAATGTCATCATCTTAGAAGACGAAATAAAGATTTGTCAAGGAATGGGTTTTTCGATATATACGTATATCATATGTAAATCATATCAAGTTGATATGATCAACGGATTGCAGTTCAAAAGAAGGCAAAACTGATAATATACATAAGAAAATTTATGCAACGATTAGAGGATAGTTAAAAGAATAATTATATTAATTCATGAATAATCCTCATTCAGACATTACTAATAAAAAAAACACATAATTCAGCGAATTCATTGACTTAGTTATACAATCGGAATTATATATAATTACTTTTCTTATGTGTGTACATTATGCTTGTCAGACAAGAATGAAAATTAGTTAGCCTTATCGCTTACGTCATCAGTATATTTCAAAAATGTGATGACCAGTTAAACTGTATTTATAGGTGAGAGTTAAGATTAGTAAGGGGGTATAATTGTATTATATTTTTACGAGTTGATCACGGATTGATATCAGTTAGAGAACCATTGAAAACCAGCACTGGAGGACTCGACAGCTGCTGTTTCGTCCTAGTTTGGGAATCATCGCCAGTACGCACCCAATGGGAGTCGAACCCAGGACCGCCCGGTTACAAGGCCAGCAAGCTCGTATAACATTCAGCCACTGGGACCTGATTAGATGGCCAGTCCATGGATTCTAACTTCTACCAATTCATAATTTAGCGCGGTTCCAACCATTGTCGTTGGTGGGACATCCATCCACACACGTGACATCTAATTGGACCTCACTGGTCATGATTTCTCACTAGAACTCCAGGAAGCTCCATCCTGTAGCAAGTCACTAGCGAGCATCAGATTAATTTTCTATAGTTTTGTTTGTAAGGGTTAGTTATGTTTTTACAAGTTGATCGAGAAATGATATCAGTTAGAGAATCATAGAAAACCAGGTAGTACTGCCAGACAGCTGTTTCATCCTAGTTTGGGAATCATCGGCAGTACAATCCGTGATCAACTCGTAAAAACATAAGTAACCCTTACAAACTAAACTATAAAAAATTGTATTATACTCAATTATTAGTTTGTAGGAATTTGATTGATTAGCTACAGGATTTCATCATGAACTGACATCGGTTAGATGGATGGAAAACCTTGGAGGACTAGACAGCCGTTTCGTCCTAGTTTGGTACTCTTCATCAGGACGCACCCTCCCTTGGGGTTCGAACCCAGGACTTTCTGGTTACAAGCCAAAGTTTTCCAATGGTTCTCTAACCGATGTCAGCTCATAATGAAATCCTGTGACCAATTGTATTATGGTTACGTAATAAGATGGATAATTCAATGAGTGACTTGTTGTTAGGGTGGACATATAAATGAAGGGAAATATGGAATTTTGTGAGAGTTCTAAAGAAATACAAGAGTTATAAGGAGTAAGAAAAATCCTTATTATTATTATTTGTAAATGGCTTACAAAGACGGGGAAATCGTTCGACACCTACAGTCGAGTAATGAAAGCCAACGTAAGGGAAGTGGATGCACGAATTTCATCTGAACACATAGGTCCATTTTCTTTGGGTGGATTCTGATGGCTACAGTTATATGCAGAAGCTGAACTGGTAAGCGAAATTAAGATTAGCTGGAATATGATAGATTATTATTATTATTGTTCCCTTGGGTTCTTAGTGGAATAAAGGGCTTCAAATGCACGTCTCCACTTGCTTCTGTCTTCTGCTACTGTACTTTTCACCTTCATCCATGTTAGTCCATACTGTTTCAACTCCTCTTCACACGATCTCCTCCATGTCATCCTTGGACGTCCCATTCGTCGCTTCCCTTTCGGCCTGGTTCCACTCGAGCAATGGCCTGATGCTAACGCGATGTCACCCAACGGTCTCCTCAGTGAATGTCCAATCCATCTCAGTCCACTTTCTCCTGCATACTTCTTGATTGGGCGATTGGTTCTGGTTTTGTTTGTTTCTTCCCATAGTTCCTTGTTGGTGATTATTTCCGGCCCGGCCATCTGATCTTCAGTATGGTATAGAGCGAAGACAGTTGTTGATTGATAAAGGTCTGAAACAGGCTGTTGGAAATATTCTTTGTGACCCGCCCGCCAAGTTTCTCATCCGTATAGAACAGCTGACTGACTTGACGTTGTTTGTATTGAAAATCCGACCGAATTTTGTTGTTGATGCTGGCTGAGTGACGAAGATTTCCAGATTGGTTGTTTCAGGTTGATGAATGTGTTTCTCGCTCGCCTTCCCGATTCTCGATTTGATATCCTAGTCCGTTCCTCCTTTAGTTGAGGAATGAGGGCAGAATTTGACCTGATTGCAATAGCCAACCATCCCCTGCACTCCCTACGTGAAGTGACAAAATCAATGCAGTTATGATTTCATTGGGAAAAAGCATGCTGTTCTTACAACTTCATACAGTTATCAAACCTAAAAATCTTCAAATAGTTTGTTATCTTTGCAAATTCACCCACCTGATAATGTAAAAGTTATCTTATGCTGAAGGGCGATGATTAAATTTGTTGTAATATAAGCTGGGATAAAGCTCTTAACAGCATTAAATAGCGAAACATCAGTAAAACAATATTATCTTGTTTATTTTTAATTCATTGGGATATATAAAAGCTCTTATAATAAATATTTTATTAAGTTAATGGCTGACAGCAGTAGGTTTTTAAAATTAGCAAATTTCAATGTCATTTAAGAAAAATTTGAATAAAGCATGAACAGCAGTTTGTGCAGAGTTGGCTGTTACCATCATTTATTTTGTTGGCTTCTAATCAACTGCGTACAGCCTAAATTGGCTTCAACTTCTTCCCCCCTTTGACATAGTGTAACTTTGATCGTCTCTTGTTTCTATGACATGAGTTGAACTCACTTCATTATGACTCTCACGCGTGAGGCTAACAACCCCGCCCTGTAAAGAAAGCTGCTACAGAAACTTCAGTATGATGAGTCTCCTTAAGACGAAAGAAAAAGTATGCGTAGGGACATTGAGAGGGGATTTGGAAACTACTTCGCTACTATGGGGTGGCGTTAACAGTTATACACCTCATCCAACAGTTCCACAAGAATGCTGCATGCCAAGTAATCCACAACGGGAAACTCACGGAATCCTTCAAAGCGAAGATGGGAGTAATACAAGGCTGGCTGCCTACTACCTCTAATGATTTTCTTGGTTGAAGGTGATAGGCTGGATGATGCGACAGACAGCAGGCAACGAAAAGACAGGCATAAAATGGATCCACACAGAAAACTTGGAGGATCTGGATTTCGCCGATGATATATGTCTGATTTCCCACAAACTGGGAGACATATAAGTGAGAAACAACAAGTTAGCAGAAGGAAATTGGAGAGAGAAAGAACGAACATGTCTGCAGGATAATACGAGCTCGTTTTATTTCGTGGATACTCATCAACTGCGTACATCCTAAACAAAATCAAATTATAAGTTTCAAAAAAGTTTTGGAACATACTTTTTCATAATTACTTGGAGTTATATAGCAGAAGGAACATCGAAGAAAGGACTTCACGTGAACACTGAGAACACAGATGGCCAACAGCAATAACAGCAACAGCAGACAGCAATCAGCCAGCATAAATGGGAGGAACCTGAAAGAAGCAGACTCGTTTACCTGCCTACCTGGGAAGAATCGTTTCAGCTACAGACGGACGAAACTGACGGGGTTATCAAAGCAAGGATCGGGAAAGCAAGATAAGCTTTCATTACTCTCAAGTCTGTATGGAGATCAGCAGCACTCAGCATCAAAAATAAGATCCGGATTTTCAGCTCCAATGTGAGGCCAGTACTACTTACTTTACGGGTCGGAGACTTGGTGCTGCGTTACGAAGGCCACTTTGAATAAACTACAGACCTTTATCAACAGCTATCATAGCTCAAGATCAGATGACAGGCCATAAGAAATCAGCAACAGGGATTTCTGGCAATGAGCCGACCAACTCAGCAGAAACCAGTTGCACAACAAATATGCAGGAAGAAACGGAGGTGGATCGGCCATACTCGGAGAAAAAAGCCATCAATTGACATCATACACGAGGCCATCGCTCGAGTGGAACCCGAATAGGAAGCGGTGAGTTGGTGGTTACTGCAAGGGCGACAAGTAGGAGGTAATGTGAATTTTGGATGAGAGCGTACGGGCAGACTTGAAAACATTGTTGGAGAACTGAATGCAATGGAGAGGTGCATCTGAAGCCTTATGTTCCTCTAAGGACTAAAGAAGACAATAATAATAATACATTACTACTCAATTTAATAATTGCTCATCATCTTATTCACCTCTTGTCTTCATGCCTTAACTCCTTTACCATTGTACGCCAGCCTTCGTTTTTGTTCAAACTTGAACTTTCTGGGTATAAACTATATGAATGTAATTTTCTGAGCACTGTTTATTAAATTAGGAGCCTCTTGTCAACTGACATCATGTAAAATTTGCATGTTAAAAATTTTCTGTAAATAAACTTGATAACTTCTATAATCTGTAAACATTTGACGAGAAACCAATGAAATAAATGATGGTACCATGTTATTCTGCCCAAACAGTTCTTCTTGCTTTATTCAGTTTCATAAAGGTGAATAAGTGTTTAGATTTTCCAAAGGAAATATTAATCTTCCGTATACTACTGATTAATTGATTTCAGTAGTTGGATACCACTCGCATAAATCAATAGTGCTTATTCGTCAGAGACATCTAAGTGACCTAAACGCCAGACGAGCTTTTCACTCGTTTGAAGCCAAGCTTATTAAAGATTTCAGTTTAGTTTGACTCAGCTCAGAGAGTAGAATCATTTCATACCATCCGAATTTCTGCGAACTAATTGGTCGAACTGGTAATACACTAAATCGAATTCTCAATTTACAATTTCTACACAGTTCAAGGAGGTAAAATTTCACCACAGTTTCCTTTGAAGACTTAAATTATTCAGATCACGATATGTGATCCTCCTGGAGCGTAATTTATTCTCATAAATGTTCTGGTACATGTTGCCGAATTCTCAACATGTTCTATTGGTAAGTATTTACTCCAGGTGTGGAATCTACAAGTAAACTCGTAATCGGTAATATATCATCTGCAGTAGTAATGTTACAATCAAGAAAGCAAGCGTAAATACGTGATGTTACACACTACTGAATGCAGGAATCAGTACTATATGTAGGACAGCTGAAATACTTACTATCTAAACAACATTTATGATGTTGTGAAGATGAAAAGTGGCAGTCTAAGTAACTTTGTTACTTCAGTTTTCTATAGTTGGATACCTTTGAGCCGAAAACGAGCTCTCGTCAGCCCACTAACTCATCGCATTAGAAAAATCTGCAGCAGCGATTCCATGGAAGAGGAGCTCCTATTCCTGCAAAATATCCTAGCTCAAAATGGCTACCCGACACGTTTTGTCGAAAAGAACATGAAACCTAAACCAAAAAGAGAAGAATGCGATTCGGCGCCAAAGAAAACGCTGTATCTAAATCTGAATTTCAAGGAAGATTTAGCAGCTGATATCCTGAAGAGGAGGATATCCAGCTCTTTAAAGAAGACCTTCCATGCAGCAACACTAAGAGTGACATTCTCTAGCCGTCCAATACTTCGAAACAACACGAAGGACAAACTCTCGCATATGACCAGTTCACTTGCTCGTGCGGAGCTACGTACATAGGTCGTTGTATGCGCGTCCTTTCAAAACGTGTTAGAGAACATTACTCAGCGTGGCTGCAAAGAGGAGGCTCCGGTTCAATCAGAAGTGTCATTATTGAACATCTGGTCAACACCTCCCACAACATCTCAACTGATTCTTTCAAAGTGATTTACATAGTCAACAGGAACCTACCAAAAGCAGTATGTTTCCGACTTCTTTGTACTGCAGAAGCCCTCGCAATATGCATCGAGAAGCCGGAGCTGTGTGTTCAAAAGAAATTAGTCCAACCTCTACAACTACCATGAACCTAGTTTGGTATGATCCCTTTGATTCCGTTTTTCTTCTCTTCTTCGTCCTTTTTTCGTTCTCTCTTTTCCTTTTGAGCATTTTTTCGTTCGCCGTGTGTCTGATCCTTATTCCCTAAGTTTTCATGAAATTCGCCTAATTTTTTTCAGTTATAAAAACAGTTATTTTAAGTTTATTTCCATGCTACTCTTGATCACATTTATAATTCGTTTAAAATAACTATTTTTACAACTATATTCTAATCCTGTGTAATTTTTTGTTTCTATGCCCCTTGTAATCTATATTCACACCTCCTAACTAACATTTCAAGTTGAAAATTTTTGATTTCAATTTTTTTCCACGCTCTTTAATTCGTTCTATCCCTGCGTTTCTAAGCCTCTTGTAACTCATATCAAGTTGAAAACAATTATCACCTTCTATTTGACTTAAAATTATTTCTCCAGTTATCAAATATTAATTTTTGCATACGTTGTAACTATTTTCTAATCCTATGAAATCTTGTCTCTAAGCCACTTGTAATCTATATTCGTACCTTCAAACTTTCATATCAAGTTGATAATTATTATCACCTTCGTTACTATGTGAAATTAAACAAATAATTACTGTATCCATTTAAAATAATCTATATAAATGCGATTGTATAGCTTTTGAGAATGAAATCGCTGAAAAGATATCCTTGCTGAACTTCGTGTTCTTTTCTTTCTAATGTCTATATGGGTATTTTCCACGGACTTCAGTTAGAAACTAGTCAATTATTGGGCGATTAGTTTGGATCACTGATTGATGTCATCTAACAAACCAGAGAAGATGAAGAAGCACTAAGACAGTTCGTCTATCTTAACAGCGCATACTGAAAATGACATACAGCATTTAATCTTCATCTGATGCTATTTCAAGGAGTAGTCTACTTGAGATACCAAATATTGTTTACGAAACTTGAACAACAGTGGTTTGTACAAAATAATATGATACCATTATTTATTTCACTGGCTTCTTATCAGATGCTTACAGGGTAAATAAATTACTACTAACTTCATGTACAGAAAAGTTTTAACATACTTGCAAATTTTACATGATGCCACTCGACAGGAATGCCTCAAAGGAACAAACGCATACAAGTGTGCTATTACCAGACATCTCCTCAATGCAGCTCATGAAGTGGAAATAGCAAATTCCTTTAAAGACTACCAAAATAAAAAAAGCTGAATTCTCCTCAGTTTTACCGAAGCAATCTCGATCAAACGCCTTAAACAGTGATCAGTCTTCCCTTGCTCTTGTGACAGGGTGTCTTTACTCTTTCTTTCATTTGATTACGTAATCTTTGGCTTTTACCTCCCTACCCCACCCCCTTTAATGTAGTGTAATTTTCCTTATCTCTACGATTTGATTTGAACTCATTACATTGTTACTTAATGTCTTAGTTACTCATCATCTGACGCACCTCCCAACTTTATTACGTAACTCCACTACCATTGTACGCATACATTTACTATGTTTAAACTTAAATTCCCCTGTGTAAAAACTATATAAGAGTAAATTTCTGAGCACTGTTCACTAGTTTCGGAAGGTCCTGTCAGTTAACACCATGTAAAATTCGCAAGTATGTTAAAACTTTTCTGTACATGAACTTGATAGTAATGTATTAAGGCTGTGAGCAGCTGATGAGAAGTCAACGAAATAAGCAATGATGATACCATATTATTCTTCACAAACCACTGTTGTTCTTGCTTTATTCAAATTCATTAAGGGGAATAAATATGTGCAGTTTATGAAACTGTTGTTAAATACAAACTTATTAGGTTTTATAATAATTTTACTCTGTTCATCCGTAATACCCATCTAGGCATTAATAAAAAAACGAAACAAGTATTGTCCAGAGAAGAGTGAATCTTTAACCGTACAGTTGCATTTATACACAATTCACTTTGTTCAAAAAATAAGGTTGTTACCGTCATAGTAGAAGTGAGGGAATAAATTCTCTTTTGTATGCAGAAAGCATTGTCACTTTACTCTCTACTTCTTAGTACGCTGTCAACCATCTGACGCTACTTAAGCTCTAGCTATCTAGATATAGAAACCAGAAGTCTGCCACTTCTACCATCCTGGAAATCACTCTGTTGTTTTCTATCAGGTAAATAGTTTTTCTACCCTGACATAATTTCACATCTTTCTCTGTGCATCCTGATTACAGCTCGTTCATCAAACTATTTATTGTAGTATGCGACTCACACTTAATCAACTTCACTTATGTATTGATTAATAACATTAGCGCCTATGCTTTGACAGTTCAACTCCTCTAATATGATTTCCTTTTTTGTCCAGACAAATAAATTGTACATAAATCCGGCTGTAACCTAAAGCATAAATGTATTCGCCCAGAACAGCCGTTTAGCTAGAGACTACTTGTTTTATTTTTCTCACTAGTTCTACTACTTACAAGTGACCATAAGTAGTGTAAACATTGCTAAAAAAAGTATATTGACGTTTCATGATGTTAAAATGCGTGTTTAATTTGGAAATATTTATGAAGAATATCTTTTCTTTGATCACCAAGCTGTAAACAAAAAATACACACATAAAATTAATTGTTTCGAAACCCTATTCGTTGACAAGTTCAATCTCTCACTTTTTCTCTGTATTGTTGAGTCACCAGTCGAGTAGACTAGAGTAGAGTATAGTGGAGCTATAGTAGACGAAAAATACACAAGTTGACTTGTCACGTCAACATACCAACAAACAAACGTAAAATGTGGCAAGGGAAGATGAGTAAACAGTTGGAAACTCACAGTTTCTAGTTATCATTTCAAGGTATTGTGAGACTAGGGACTGCGGTGAGTTCATCAAATTTTTTGGTGTTATTGTGGGAAAGGAATGAGTGAGGTATATATAAATATGTCTGTATATTCTAACGTACCTTCACAACAGCATAGTCAACGGTCGTTGTATGAAGGCATATACATGAATGCATACACAGTAAGGTGTAAGTTAGTGCCATTTATTGGCGCATACATACACAGAAGACTCATCGCGATGATTAAGAAAGCCGGAATATTGAAATGCAATAGGGAGTGCTATAATTCAACAGAGAGTTAAAACTAGTCTATCAGATCATCTAAAACAAAATTCACTCAGAATTATCTACAAAGTATAAAGTAGCCTAAAGAAGAACTACTTCACAGAAAGGTATTCTTCGCCGTAAATACTTTTATTCAGGTAATAAGAACACAGTATTCAGCGAAGAGACTATTTTCAACGAATTTATTATCAAGCTGTACAATCGTATATGTATGGTTTTATAAGGAAATTATATCCGGTGAGGGAATTAGGTCAAAGGTGTGAATGCATAAAATCATAATAACAGTATGAAATGCAATTAAAATATATGTGATTTTAATCATGGTTTAATGTCATATATGGAATAATACATAAGGTGTATAGACTTTGGAAAGAGGTACATAATTATAAGACTAGTAGACGAACATAAAATGTTACATAACATGGTGTGAAATTTGACAAGATAGAATTTAATATTGTAAAAATAAAAAAATATAAGAATGAATAATTTTGGGTTTAAAATGACAAGTGTGTCAAGTGGAAAAGATTCAGAGTGAGAATAGTAATAGTAATAATAATAATGATAATAATAGTAATAATAATAATCGAAGTAATAAGGGAAAAGTACATAGAATAACTAAATAAACAAAATAAATAAATGTCTATCCCTCCACAGCCAAGGCAGATGTAAGGATTGTACATGCTTCTTTTGTACACAAAGGTCTGGCTTAAAGTCATGAATTGCCAAGGCCTCAGCTGTCTTTAGAAAAGGAATTTAATTCATTCACTCTGCTTGAGAATAAGGAAAATTTGTAGTTCTGATTGCGTTGACTTAGAACTTGACTTCTTGAAAGCCACACTCGCAAAAAACGATTACCCTAACCGATTTATTGACAGCAACATGAAAGATAAGCAGTCTAAACTGGTCACCGACTCAATTCCAAAGAAAACCTTATTCATGAACATGGAATTCAAAGATGATCAAGCTTCAGATATGCTCAAAAATCGTCTCTCTAAATCAGTTAGTAAGACGTTCCCTGCAGCTAGATTACATATGACGTTCACGAGCCGCAAATTGTTCTCTACCTCTGTAAAAGATAAGCTTCCCCGTCTGACCGCCTCCATGTGCATCTACCAGTTCACCTGCTCTTGTGGAGTAAGGTACATTGGCCGCAGTCAGAGAACGCTCTCCACATGGATACGAGAACATATTTCCAGCTTGGTTTTACAAGGGGGAAACGAAATGTGTGCGAAGCTCTATTCTGGAACACCTGATCGACTTCTGTCACTCAGTCAACCCTGACCATGATTTCAAGATCATATATAGAATTCATGCTAACTTCCCGCGTTTTCTTCGTCACAGACTTCAAAAGACAGCTGAGGCCTTGGCAATTCATGACTTTAAGCCAGACCTTTGTGTACAAAAGAAGCATGTACAATCCTTACATCTGCCTTGGCTGTGGAGGGATAGACATTTATTTATTTTGTTTATTTAGTTATTCTATGTACTTTTCCCTTATTACTTCGATTATTATTATTACTATTATTATCATTATTATTATTACTATTACTATTCTCACTCTGAATCTTTTCCACTTGACACACTTGTCATTTTAAACCCAAAATTATTCATTCTTATATTTTTTTATTTTTACAATATTAAATTCTATCTTGTCAAATTTCACACCATGTTATGTAGCATTTTATGTTCGTCTACTAATCTTATAATTATGTACCTCTTTCCAAAATCTATACACCTTATGAATTATTCCATATATGACATTAAACCATGATTAAAATCACATATATTTTAATTGCATTTCATACTGTTATTATGATTTTATGCATTCACACCTTTGACCTAATTCCCTCACCGGATATAATTTCCTTATAAAACCATACATATACGATTGTACAGCTTGATAATAAATTCGTTGAAAATAGTCTCTTCGCTGAATATTGTGTTCTTAATCCTACAATGGGAATTATTAAATTATTCAGGTAACCACAATTATAAGCTAAAATCTTTGTAATCATTACAATAATACCAACAAAGCTTGTTTCTAATTGAGTTTGTGGGTTTGAATACCAGCCACTTTTGTTCCAGCACTGTTGATAATTCTGTGTAAGGTTTCTGAGGTTCCTTCTTTGTATGGAAGTACTACTGATGATGATTTATATTCCCTATTGTTGGTGTTGTCATTATTTTGAGCATGTTTGACATGCATATCGTCATTAATGTTACTGCTATTATTATTATTATTACTATTATTATCAGTTCACCTACATTACTACGTGCAGTTACACACAACCACACAATGGGACGGGTGGGATAAGATAGCAGTTTTAAAATCTTACGTAATAGAGTAGAGGGAAAGATTGATAACGGAAGCTTCGTTGATCGAATCAACTGAAGAGAGTACGTGTAATGGGAATGATTCAACACCTGTCCCAGATATCTGGAAAATTCTACCACCCCTATGACGGCAAATAGGAGAGAACAAAGAAAACTACAAAACTCAAGTTTCGAAGTCGTGTGATTATAAATGTTGAAATGTTTATGAACGATAACTTGTGTTCGAAACTTTGTCACCCAGTAAATAATAGTGTTTCACAGTCTGCGTGTTATATCTAATAAACAAACCAATATGGTATTACATACTTCCAGAGTGCCCAAGTTTTATACATTTATTAACATTACAATAATGGCCAGTAATGAGAGAGATGCATATTTACCAAGAATCAAAAATTAGTGGTAATAGGGTGACAAAATAAATAGTATTCTTCTGACAAACCAAATGGATTGAGTGCAGCCCCAAAATACTGTGAAATGCCAGATGATAATGCTAATCAATTATGACAGATTCATACAATGAGGGGAAGAAAATCGTACAACTCATTTCAAGGGTGTACGACTAGCTAGCTTCATCTACACATTCCAGAACATTCACCACCTTGGTTCAGTAGGCCTGTGATCATATACATATAAAGTTCAGTTCTATCACATTTGGTTAATACAGTACATCACAGTGACGCAGTCTAGCATTTTTCCAACACTGGCAAATTTTCCATCTTTACCATTCTAATTTAATATTAGTCATATTATCTCCTTTTTTAATATAAGATTTAGCCTTCTTCAGATCACATATGGATTATTTTATAATAAACTATTCACAATAGTCTTACTACCTTCTGTTTAATGCATACTACTTTGTACTAGTCACTCAACAGACATGTTTAACAATCTTGACCGGACTTGTCAGTTTTCCTACCCCATATTTTATATTGAATGTTTCATGACTAATCACCAATATCGTGTAGCATTTTACAATATTGATACTAATATATATATATAAAACATTAATTAACAAGACTGGCGACTGGCCCTATTCAGGCAGTGACCTGGAGTTCTAGTGGGAAGCCGCGACCAGTAGGGTACAGGAGGTCGAAGATGAGGCAGTAACTCATCGAAGAAGACATTGAGAAATGGTCGCGCTATGTCGTGAATTGGCAGGAGTTAGAATTCAAGGACCATCGGATTGGGTCCCAGTGGCTCAGCGGTCTACGAGGTAACCAGAAGGTACTGGGTTCGAACCCCGGTGGGTGCGTACTGCTGAAGTGTCCCAGACTAAACGGAACAGATGTCCAGTACTCCCTGCAGGTTTTCCAGTAGTTCTCTAACTGATGTCAGCTCATGATGAAATCCTCCATGCAATCAAACAAAATCCTTACAAAGCCAGTACTTGAAAGACAAGAATTATTAAAAGTCAATCTGAACGAAGAATATTCTTTCTAATAATTTCTCCTCTTCAGGTTCTTACAATTTTCTATCGTTTGGTTTGTAAGGGTTAATTATGTTTTTACGAGTTGATCGCGGATTGATATCAGTTAGAGAACCATTGAAAACCAACACCGGAGAACTCGACAGCTGCTGTTTCGTACTAGTTTGGGAATCATCGGCAGTATGCACCCACCACCAGGGTTCGAACCCAGGAGCGCCCGGTTACAAGGCAAGCTAGCTTGTATACCATTTAGCTACTGGGACCCAATTCAATGGTCCTTGAATTCTAACTCCTGCCAATTCACGACATAGGGCGACCATTTCTCAATGTCTTCTTCGATGAGTTACTGCCTCATCTTCGACCTACTGTACCCTACTGGTCACGGCTTCCCACTAGAACCCCAGGTCACTGCCTGAACATCCATCCAGACACGTGACATCTAATTGGACCTCACTGGTCACGACTTCTCACTAGAACTCCGCGAAACTCCATCCCGTAACAAGTCACTAGCCAGTATCAAATTAATTTTCCATGGTTTGGTTTGTAAGGGTTAGTTATGTTTTTAAGAGTTGATCACGAAATGATATCATTTAGAGAACCATTGAAAACCAGGGAGTACTGTTACAATTATAAAATATAATATTTGTTGTCGTTATTTAAAGTCATTATCAAGTACATAGCTGAAGCTGTTGCAATAAGATGGACCAGACAAGAGGTTTGTATCCGAAAAGAACACGTCCAGACACTGTTCCTACCGTGGCCAAACTTAGATTGATGATTCTTCTTCTCATCAAGAGAGCTTCTTCCCCTCAATCCTCTTGGTTTTTTTCTTTCTTTGATTAATATTACAATTATTATTCGTCATAATTCATCCCCTTCATGCAAACATTCCCTCAATACTATCGAAACTTCTATTTATACTATTCAGATTTATTACTAGTAATATTATCTCTTTTTTCAATATATGCCTCCACCTGTTTCATTTCATGAAGAACCTCTCATTGTAGTCTTACTTTATCCTCTTAAGTACATACTACATTGTACTAGACACTCACCTGACACCTTCGATAACCTTGAAGTGGTTTGTCAATTTTCCTACCCCACACTCTACAATTCTATTATGACGAACCACTTTACGAAATTTTGTAATAGACTTCAGCCCAGACCATGTTTGTCACACTCCAATACGACTATTTATTTTGACACCCCATAACTAATCTGTTATTCTACGTTAAAAATGTATCCGCCGTATAACTGGCCTTTATTGTAACGACAACAAATATTATATTTTATAATTGTAAGAACCTGAAGAGAAATTATTGAAAAGAATATTCTTCGTTCAGATTGACTTTTAATTCATGCTATGGGAATATTTCACACTATCAAATATTAACTCTAATAGACAACTAAACTCTAATCCTAAACACCATAATTTTGAAAATACGTCTAAATCATAAAATTCTAGATACTAACACTTTGAACAAACGTGAACGTGTGGTGTTAGATGACGCATAGGAAATCCTGATTAATAAATAAGCATGGATATGTATCACTAACAGGTTGAAGATGAGGCAGTAACTCATCGAAGAAGACATTGCGAAGTGGTCGCGCTATATCGTGAATTGGCAGAAGTTAGAATTCAAGGACCATCGGATCGGGTCCCAGTGGCTCAATGGTCTACGAGCTCGCCTTGTAACCAGAAGGTCCTGGGTTCGAACCCCTGTGAGTGCGTACTGCTGAAGAGTCCCAAACTAGGACGAAACAGCTGTCCAGTACTCCCAGGTTTTCCTGTGGTTCTCTAACTGATGTCAGCTCATGATGAAATCCTCCATGTAATAATACTTGGTCAAAGTTTCCCGACTGTCTATATCTACTTATGGAGACGTTAAGACATTGTTTTACAACTGTTTATCCGCACACACACACACACACACTGTGTTTAAAGTGTTTAACAAAGGTAGTCCAATATTTGTAAGTCCGAGGTCAAATTTTGATCACAGCTCATACAATTTTGTTTACTACACTTGTTAATACTTTTTTTATGACTCATGATTGGACAAAGTTTTTAAAAATAAGAGATGTTCCTTTTAAACATAAACCTCTGTTATGTTAATTTCGATTAATTTCCCTGAAGAAGTTCAGACCAGATTTCCGAACGAAACGTTGGAATTACTCATTTCAATATCGCTGAGATTTTACAAATATAATTTTTTACAAATGTCTAATAGACATAACTTTACTCATCTATGTAAAATAAAAGTGCATATTCACACCAGG
Organism: Trichobilharzia regenti; assembly: GCA_944472135.2. Lineage (NCBI taxonomy): Eukaryota > Metazoa > Platyhelminthes > Trematoda > Strigeidida > Schistosomatidae > Trichobilharzia > Trichobilharzia regenti. The sequence goes on from OX235267.1 coordinate 27,293,536, forward strand.
TCACCACCAACAACAGCCTTGAAATTAAGTCATGTGAAATAATTGAGAATCAGTCATTAACATTGATTTTGGGACCAGACACTAGTATGTACTTTTCAATGGATGGTGATGGATTTCTACTTAGGTTAAGTACATTTGAATTTTCAGGGTGACTTAATAATCACCCAGGTATATTCAAGTATTAGTTTGTAGAGATTTGATTGATTGGTTACAGGATTTCATCATGAGCAGACATTGCTTAGAGATTCATTGGAAAACCTTCAGGGAGTACTGCACACCTGTTTCGTCCTAGTTTGGGACTCTTCATCAGTACGCACCCACCCACTTAAGAATATGCTTGTTCCGACGACATTGGAACATTATACTGGTTCTCCCTATGCGTAAACATAAATATATAACATTGATTCACACCTCACTGCAAGTGCATTCATGTACACGATGCATTCCTATAACAACTGATGACTGGTAACTATTGTGACGAAGCACTAAAATATTATTACTATTATTATTACTCCCTTGGGTTTGGAGTCGAACATAGGGCATCAACAACACATCTCCACTTTGCTGTATTTTTCACTGTACTCTTCAGCTGGGTCCACGGTTGTTCATAATCTCTCATTTCCTCCTCCCAAACAATCGCCTCTATATCATCCTCAGAGCCATGCCTAAATCATAGTTCCCCATTCGGATTCTACTCGAGCGATAGTTTAGCACAGGATATCATTCAATGGTCTCCTCAACGTATACCCGCTCCATCTCCATTTTCTCCAACAAATTTGTTGAGCAATCAGCTCTTGGTTGGTTTATTCCCAGACAGAGTTTCTTGCTACTTATTATTTCTGGCCATTTGACCCTGGGAATGGAGCGAAGGCAGTTGTTGATGAAAGTCTGCAACCTGTTGGAAATCCTCTTCTTTACACACCAAGTTTCTGACCCCTATAGAAAGAGCGATTTGACATTAGTGTTGAAAATGAGAATCTTGTACCTCATGCTGGCTGAGTGAAGCAGAAGAATTCCAAATTGTTTCAGGTCGATGAAGGAGTATCTTGCGTTCCCTATTCTGGGTGGCTTTGACATCGCTATCCGTTCCGCCTGCCCGTGGTTGAAACGACGCTTCCTAGATAAGTGAAGGAAGCAACCTCTGTGAAATCTCTCCCGTTGGTGGTGGTTGTCGCCGTTGGTTGGTTATCTTCATCACCTCCGTCTTTTCTATGTTCACTTGAAGTCCTGTCTTCCCTGCATGATGCTTCAGCCACTTTGTTGGTTTTTACCTGCAAGTCTTCGAGTTTATGTGACACTAGACATATATCGTCTGCAAAATCCAGATCTTCTGGAGTCTTCTTATCTGTGGTCCAGCGTACTCCTGTCTTCTCGCCCCCCACAGTTTGACGAATAACCCAATCCACCACAATTAGGAATATCACTATTATTACTAGGCAGCCTTGTCTTACTTCTGCATTCACTTCAAAAGCTTCTCTGATTCTCCCGTTGTAGATCACTTGATATTGTCAGGTTGATAAAGACTTGAGGTAAGCCGTAGTGTTGAAGCATTTTCGAAATTACTTCGTGGTCAATACTGTTGAAGGCCTTTTCGAAGCCGATGAAGTCGAGGTAGAGGTTTGACTCTCTATTCTATGCTCTGTTCGATGACGACGCATACAGTTGTAATGTGATCAGCACATGATTTGTCTCTTCTGAATCCAACTTGTTCCGGATTGGCAGAGTCCTGCATCCAGAACATCAAAATATACAGACGCGAATATGCATGCCTATTCCTTTTGCACGATAACTGAAAAACTGATGAGCTCACCTCTGTCCCTATTCTCAAAAAATACCCTTAAATGAATGGAAACTATAAATTTCCAACTATCTACTCATCTTCACCTGCTAAACTCTATGTAGGATAGGAGCAGATGTTTGACTAAATGCCGGTATAAAAACTCCGCAAAGGTATCTCACTTGAATTATAGGTGTAAAAGTGATAACTTTTCATAAGTAATCTGTTATTCTACTTCAAAAAATTTATCCACCTCATAACTGGCTAATATTGTAACGATAAATAAACATTTTAGAACTGTAAGAACCTGGAACAATTAACTTCGTTCGGACTGTGTTTTAATACATAATATAGGGATATTTCACATTTTTAAATCTTATGATAATAATGATAATTTGCTTTATTCCAAAAACATTACTAATGATACAGCAAGGAATTTTCAGCCTACAGTACAATATTGCATCTAATTTACTCAAAAACGACAACAAAAAATAAAAATAAACATTACATAATAATAATAACAACAACAAAACGTTGTTATAGCAAATACATAGCAAAATACTGCATGCCATACGGAGAAAAATATGCATAAAGCATAAAATTGTAGTAATAATAGTAATAACAACTAAAATAAGATAGCAAAGTTATAGTTAAACGATAGAAAGTGTGACACCATATAATACAGAAAAATGAACAATGAAAGGGTCGATTCACTGTGCTAATTACATAGTAACTTATGTGTTTCACGTCTAACAGAGTCTTCATCACATAAAGTACGGGCTCAATAGGGTATTGCAGAATTTCTGTACTTAGTGATACGAGCATATAACTTTTTATATTGACTTCTCGTCCTACCTGATGAGATACAAGGGGATAGTTGTGAATAAAGGGGTTGCAAAGGGTCTGACAGTACAGCCTTTGCCCATTTTGTACAAGAGTTTATGTATCTCTCGACTATTGGCGAGCTCACACAGTGACATATCACAAGCCCTACTCACAGCATTTAATACTCTTCGTAATATGATATAGTCTTTTTTTAGAAGCCCAGGAAAGATTAATGGAGAGCAAAAGAGTACAATAGGTAAAATACAGGAGTTTAAAAATTGCAAAACTAAAGGTTGATTGATACCTGATTATCTTAACTTTTTAATGTAGAAGGTTAGACGAAACATTTTCTTAGAGATTGATAAGATTTGGTATGACCATGAAAGGTCAAAGGAAAGAACTAATCCCAGGTATTTAATGCTTGACTTGGTTCCAATTTCTGTGCCATCTATGCCACAGGCATCATGCGAACTAACTAGTTCATGTAAGTCACGTAGATGCTTGAAAGCAAAGTTAACTGCCTGACATTTGGAAGGATTTAACATAAGACCATTTGGCTTAGACCACTTGCTGATGTCCAACAGAAAGCTATTAATTTTGGAGCAGTCAGACTCGGAAGTGATAGGCAGTAATACGGTCAGATCATCTGCATGTTTGACAAAGGTAGTTTCGTTTAAATAAGGCAGGTCGTGTAGGAAGTAAGAAAAAAGAAAAGGATAGAGGACGGCACCTTGAGGAACACTGGCTTTTGTAAGCGAGGTAGAAGGTTTGCCATTATATACAGTATACTGCATAATAACACTGTATGCAGAGAGTATTCAGTTCAAGAGTAGTTCATTATTATAAAAATTTCTTGTATTTCTCAATGAATGAAAAACAAAACGATGTTCTTGTTTTTACTGACGTTTCGCTATTTAATACTAATAGCTTCATTTTAAATTATTATCAGGCACTCTGCAAAGTGACCTTGTCCATGTAGAAGATCAAATCCTAAAAGATTCACAATCTAACTGTGATATCCATAGAAAAAAACACTGCAAGAAATCAAAGTCAGAAGAAATGGACACCGTAGGGTATCTTGTTCGACCACAGAGAAAAACAGTTGGCGAACTAGAAAAGCTTGAAAAATCATCAACCATAGTTTGCTTACACGCTGTAGTGTCAAGTCACAAAATTGATTTTGACGATATTAAAATAATCCAGAAAAATTTCACAAATCATAAAGAATGTCTAGTATCAGAAGCACTTCAGATCAAATAAAAATCCAAATTGTCTGAATAGGAATGATGGACTAAAACAGAATTTGACTTGGTTACAACACCCCCCTCCACATGAAGTGACAAAATCAACACGAATGTGATAAGCAATTTCATTATGTAAACACGTTGTGCTTTTAGAATTTTATATGCTTATCAAATCCAACAATCTACACACAAAGCTTTGTTATTTTTACCAACTGTGGAGCCAGGTACATAGGTCTTTCGATGCGTATCCTGTAAAGGAACACTATCCAGCGTGGATGTAGAAAGGAAGCAGGGGTCGTATAAGGAGTGCAATAATCAAACATCTCGTCACCATTGGTCCTACTATCTCAACAAATGCCTCCTTCAAAGTAATCTACTGAGTGAAGAACAAACCTACCAAAGACAATACGTTTCCATCTTCTTTGCATTGCAGAAGCTCTAGCCATTCATTTAGAAGAAGTAGAACTATGCACACAAAAGAAAATCATTCAGTCCCTTCTACTATCAAGCTAACAACTCTGTTGATTTGACTTGTTTTTCAAACAACTTAAAACTCTTAAGTAATTCCGTATTTTATTTTGTTTCCATGTTCACCCTGAGTACAACTGTTTCATTAAGGCATTCATGTGATTACGTTTCTATACCTTAGCAGTCACTTGTGACAACTCATTACTTTTGTTACCATACTCGTCTATCAACATCCAATCATCTGAACACTTTTTGTCCTACGTAACTCCAATAAAAACTTACTAATTTACACCCCCTTAGTTACAGCAACCCTAACCAATTGTATTTTCGTTTGACAAATTTGATGTGCACACACATACAAAACAACCATATATATTTGCATTTGTACAGCTGTGAAAATGAATTCGCTGAAAAGAGACTCTTCACTGAACTACTTGTCTTCTGTCTATTAACGTAAAAGGTACCCCATGCTGATGAACAATGATTAAGGTGTTATAATATAAGCTGAGATTTTTTGCAAATTCTGATTTATTAATACCTACTTTGATACAGCTATTAACAGCATTAAATAGCGAAACATCAGTAAAAATAGTATTGTCTTTCATTGGACACTAGTAACTAGTGTGGTGTGTCTAGTCCTATCTTCAGTGCAGACTGAATTCTATTAATCAGTCAGGTTTGCAATGTGGCCACCGTTCTAGGTAGCCCGCAGATAACAGTGCACATTGATCTGATGATATTAGAGGATTAAAGGGAATCAGCAGGAAGCCTTATCTGATCTAGGTTTCGTGCTAGTCAGCATTCATCAGTCACCAAGGCGTTCCTGCAACCTTGAAACAACTCATCTCCCTTCCGAGATTCGAACCCATGTCACCCGTTGCTGTAGTCAGAGACGTTACCATTGAGCTATTGCCTCCAACCATCTAATATCATCAAATCAATGTGCACCGGCATGGTGAGCTACCTAGAATGGTGGCCACATTACAAACCTGACTGATAGAATTCAGTCTGCATCAAAGAAGGTACTAGACACATCACACTAGTTACTAGTGTCCAATCAAACTGCCCACTACAGTCCTACAGTAAGTCAATCGCAAGGCTGAATAACTCAGTGGTAACGTCTCTGACTGTGGCACTAGGTGACGTGAGTTCGAATCTCAGGAGGGACATAATTTCATTCAAGGTTGCAGGTACACCTTGCTGACTGATGGGTACCAACTAGCACGAAACCTAGGTCAGGCAAGGCTTCCTGCCAACTGCTTCCAACCATCTAATATCAACCATATCGTCTTGTTTATTTTTCATTCATTGGGATCTAACAAGAAATTTTATAATAATGAATATCACATAACCAATGCCTGAATATTTTCAAACCATTAAAATTCGACTTGAATTGGATACATATATATATATATAACATTTCTTGCCTCTTAAAATTCTTTCCGGGAAATGTATGTTGTCAAGTGGCATTTTCGGAGAAAAACTTTTTCTCCCCTTAATTTAACAACGGATAGAAAAGGCGAGGAAAGGAAAGACGTCGAGGGGAGGGGAAGTCGGATAATTTTAATTTTTGATGAATAAACTTTTTTCTTGATAAGAAAGATCAAAAACGGTAACAACGTTGAATAAAAAAGAAGGTTAATATTTGCTTTCTATAAGTTTAGCTCAAATATTTGTCTCCAATCCCCCCCTGGTCACCACTGCCGCCACCAACCCCAATGAATCAGTGAGTTTAAAAAATAAAAGTTTTTCCTTTGATGATTAATATATATATATATATATATATATATATATATATATATTGCTTGTCAAAAATTACTGAACGAAAAAACAAAAAAATAGGAAAAGGAAGCTCGCCTTCTCTTTTATATACTGTAAGATTTGACAGTATACTTTGGTATAAGTTTAGAACACCGCTGTAGAGTTTATTCACAAACACACACACACTCACACAAATGATAAGAATATGTAACCCTGACAGAAATGAAATATTTCTTTTCCGTATGATCGTTATGTTGAGTCTTATTTTAACGCGAAAATACAAGTTATGAACTGGATATTATATCCAACTAATAGTAATCGTGCCAAAGAAAGGAGACCTAAGTCAATGCAAAACTGGCGCGGCATTATAGTCCTGTCCGTCCCAAACGAAATACTAAGCCGCATCATCCTGGAGAGAATCAAACACGCCAGCCTGGATGAAAAACTTCGGCCGGAAGAGGCTGGATTCAGGAGAAACAAGTCATGTATTGATCAAATCGCCACACTACGGATCATCACTGAACAAAGCTTGTAATGGCAGTCACCTCTCTATCTCAACTTCATCGACTTTGAAAAGGCGTTAGACAGCGTCGTTCGAGAGGTGATTTGGCAACTACTTCGCTATCACGGAGTGCCATCGACAATTATACATGTCATCCAACAGTTGTACGACAATGCTGCATTCCAAGTAATCCACAACGGGAAACTTACGGAAGCCTTCGAAGTGAGGACGGGAGTAAGGCAAGGCTGCCTAGTATCGCCAATGATTTTCCTGATTGCAGTAGATTGGATAATGTGACAGAGAGCGGGCAATGAGGAAACAGGCATAAAATGGACCCACACAAAAAACTTGGAGGATCTGGACTTCGCCGATGCCATATCTGTGTCTGATTTCCCACACGCTGGAAGATATCCAAATGAAAAGCAACAAGTAGGCAGAAGAAGCATCCAGAGAAGATAGAACTTCAGGTGAACACAGAGAAAACAGAGGTGATGAAGATACCTGGCCAACAGCAATGGCAGAAATAACAGACAACAATCAGCATGAATGGGAGAAATCTGAAGAAAGCAACCTCTTTTACCTACCCACCTATCTGGGAAGCATCGTTTCAACTACAGGCGGTCGGAACTGACGAGGATATCAAAGCAAGAATCGATAAAGTAAGGCAAGCTTTCATTAATCTCATCTCTGTGCGGAGGTCAACAGCACTAAGAATGAAAATGAAAGTAAGATCCGGATTTTTAACTCCAATGTGAAGTCCGTGCTATTATAAGGACCAGAGACTTGGCGCCTTATGAAGAGCACTTCAAACAAACTACAGACCTTCATTAACAGCTATCTTCGCTCAATACTCAAGATTAGATGGCCAGAAAGGATCAGTAATAGGGAACTCTGGGAGCAAACCAACCAACCAGGAACCGACTGAGCAACATATAGGCAGGAATAAATGGAGATGGATTGGCCATACCCTGAGGAAACCATCAAGTGACATCACTAGACAAGCCATTCCTCGAGTGGAACCCGAAAGGGAAGCGGCGAGTTGATCAGTGAGAAGGTTGGGTGATATGGAGGAAGTCATGTGAAGAGGCGATGAAAGCATGTGGGCAGAGTTGGAGCCAGGTTAAAACCAAACGCAATGGAGACGCGCGGCTGAAGCCCTTTGTTCCTCTTGGAATTAAAGGAAATAGTAATAATATAATAATAGTAATCCTTATTATTATTATTATTATTATTATTATGTACGCCAGTGGTTCACTGGTAGAATGCTCGCCTGGCACTCACATGGTTTCAATTCGTTTCTCGGCCAACAGACACACTCCTGAACCTAGCCAGTAGTAAGCCTAGGTAAGAGGGAAGGTAGCCCTGGCGACTTGATACCCCATATTCCACTCGGAATGAATTTGAGGAAATATGATCATTGTTTCCTTGTGCTCCAAGTGGAACGTTGGGGGGAGGGAGGTGGCTTCAGAATCTTTCCATCGTACTCTATTCAAGTGACGTGTACATCAAGCTACCCTATATATGGGGTATCATAGCAGTCTGAGAACTAGACAAAGACTGAAGGCTGCTGTTAAAAAGACTTTATGCAGCTAATATCATGATAATTGAGATTGTGAAGGCAATATATCTATCTAAGCCCTTTGAACATGCGAAAAATGACGTCACATCCCACTGTATTTACCAATTTGAATGTACGTGTGGCCACACATACACATAGGGAAGACTTATCGATCTCTGCAAGTAACGGCTGGTTTCAGAGCATATACCTAAATAGCTTCGGAAGCAGAGAGAATCCACACAACACATTAATGGTGTGTAGAGGAGACCTTGCTCCTCTACTATTGCGAAACATATTAGAGAGACAGGACATAAAATTGACGTTTACACCCATATTTTAAACCTATCTATCTATAAAACGTGTTTGGGGCGTATCCTAAAGTTTGTTGAAGCCCTGGCTGGCAATTAGGAAGTTTATACCACATGTATGCATTCAGAAAAATTCCTCATCACATTAAACCTTCCTTGGTAAATTTTGTTTTGATACTAACCAGGGTAGATGTACTATTACCTATCTTATTTGGTTTAGTGGTCTTCGTTGTTATTTTGATTGCCAGCTAGGGCTTCAACAAACTTTAGGATACGCCCCAAACACGTTTTATAGATAGATAGGTTTAAAATACGGGTGTAAACGTCAATTTTATGTCCTGTCTCTCTAATATGTTTCGCAATAGTAGAGGAGCAAGGTCTCCTCTTCACACCATTAATGTGTTGTGTGGATTCTCTTGCTTCCGAAGCTATTTAGGTATATGCTCTGAAACCAGCCGTTACTTGCAGAGATCGATAAGTCTTCCCTATGTGTATGTGTGGCCACACGTACATTCAAATTGGTAAATACAGTGGGATGTGACGTCATTTTTCGCATGTTCAAAGGGCTTAGATAGATATATTGCCTTCACAATCTCAATTATCATGATATTAGCTGCATAAAGTCTTTTTAACAGCAGCCTTCAGTCTTTGTCTAGTTCTCAGACTGCTATGATACCCCATATATAGGGTAGCTTGATGTACACGTCACTTGAATAGAGTACGATGGAAAGATTCTGAAGCCACCTCCCTCCCCCCAACGTTCCACTTGGAGCACAAGGAAACAATGATCATATTTCCTCAAATTCATTCCGAGTGGAATATGGGGTATCAAGTTTTGAAGTTCCACTAGCGGTGATGTTTCTTAAGGCGTGAAGTCGCCAGGGCTACCTTCCCTCTTACCTAGGCTTACTACTGGCTAGGTTCAGGAGTGTGTCTGTTGGCCGAGAAACGAATTGAAACCATGTGAGTGCCAGGCGAGCATTCTACCAGTGAACCACTGGCGTACATAATAATAATAATAATAATAATTAGGATTACTATTATTATGGGTTACCAAAAATACACAAACCAGAAGTACCATTACGTCCAGTGGTGGAATTTACTAACTCTCCAACATACAAACTCTGAAAATACATATATCGAAATCTTAGCCCATATGAAGTGAAAGTGGAGCATGGAGTGAAAAATTCGTATGAATTTAAGAGGAAAATAAATTTGACTAATATTGAAGAAGATGAAATAATGGCAAGTTTCGATGTTTATTCATTATTCACGAATGTACCCGTTAATGATTCTTTAAGTATTATATATAATTTACTTTGTGCTGACGACGAACTCAGTGATCGTTGTCCTTTAAATCCCGACGAAATTATGAAGGTATTAGAATTGTGTCTTCAATCCACGTTATTTACGTTCAGATGGGTTCTTTATCGTCAAACAGGAGGCATTGCTATGGGATCACCAGTATCTCCGCTAGTCGCCAATCTGTTTATGCACTCATTAGAAACAAATGCAATTATGAGATGCCTTAGTCCCCCAAAGATGTGGTTAAGATACGTAGATGATACCTTCATCATAATCAAACGTAGTTTGTTAAATGAACTTTTTCAGTTAATAAACAATATGTCAGAAACCATCAAGTTCTCCAAAGAGGTTGAATCCGATGAAAATGAGTTGGCGTTTCTGGACTGTTTAGTAAAAAGAAAATTAGACGGCAAATTTAAAATAAACATTTTCAGAAAGCCGACAAATTCGGATAGAACCTAGATTCAGCTCACCCATTTACCACCAAAGTAACTGTGGCCAAGAATCTGATCAACAGAGCCAAACGTCTAGTTACTGAGGAGGAAGATATTAACGAGGAACTAAAATTAGTTCAATCCACTCTTGAGTCAAATAATTATCCTAAAGCCTTCATAAAAAGATACTTAAAATGTGAAGATAAGGATGAATCAAAACCTGCTGCTAAGAATTGGGTTAGTACAGCGGTGGTTCCTTACCGCAAAGAAACGTCCGATGAAATAAAGCGAATCCTTAACGAACATAACATAAGAGTGTACTTTCGTGCATCTAACACCTTACGTTCATTGCTGGTGAAGGTTAAGGATAAAATAGAACAAGAAAACCAGCAGAATTGCGTATACCAGATCAATTGTGGGGATTGTAACGCAGTATATGTAGGAGAAACTTCTAGACAGGTAAATATAAGAATGAAAGAGCATAAACAATGTCTAAAGGTGGTTCCAAAGAGCTCTGCAGACTTGAAGAAGCTAGAAAACAACTCAGCGATTGCACTACATTCAATAGAAACGGGACACAAAATCGACTTTGATAAGACTAAGGTTTTACAAAAAGGTTTTGGTTCATATCAAGAAAGATTAACTGCAGAAGCCCTACATATATGGGTGAATCCCAACAGTTTAAACAGACGTGAAGGTGTGATGTTAGCCGATGCATGGCAAATCCTGACTAATAAACAAAGTAAAATTTGATATGTATGATCAAGTAGTCACACTTAGTCAAATTCCCGACTGTCTACGTCTTCTTATGGAGAGAATAACAAATCTATAAAAATTAAATTATATTTATAAAAATGTCAATTATTTTGTAACTATCCGGTCAAATCTTGATCACAGCTCATATGAGAATAGCAAATGTTTTATGACTGTTCCACCCACACACACACACACCATTGTATCCTGCATATACACATATATTTTAACAAAAGTAGACAAATTTTGAAAGCCTGAGGTCAAAAAGTTTTTGATCATAGTTCATACAATTTTTGTTTTGTTTTGTTTAGTATACCTATTGATTCATATTTAAAAATAAGAGATGTACTTTTATATAAACATACAATTCTATTTATATATTATTATACATGTTGATACCTGTTGCATGATTCATGATTGGACAAGAATTTTAAAAACAAGATGTGTCCCTTTATATATAAACTTTGTTATGTTAATTTCGATTAATTTCCCTGAAGAAGTTCGGACCAGATTGCCGAACGAAACGTTGGAATTAATCATTTCAATTTCGCTGAGATTTTACAAATATAACTTTATAAACCTTTTTATGACTTTTACAACCCTTCAGCTTGGGTGTTGCTACTGTATTTGCAATAGGTGTCTAGTTTTAGTTACAATTAACTGTTAAAACTGCTACAGTAGGCAGGTTAACAGGCTTTGAACTCACAGAATGGATATGAGTGGAGTTATTTCCCCTAATGTTCGCCATCATCCTCTGAGGACTACGTTTATATTGTCTATAAAATGTCTGGCGCGTGCATTTCACATTCATTTAGTCATTTCATACTTAACAGTGTTCCTCGACAGATACTCTAGAGAAATAGGATAAAAACGTGGAGGAACCATCTACCTGCATTGTATTGTAAGGATGTTTGGAAGTCAGACAGCAGCTTCAACTTCTAATAGAAAAGTAATTTCACTGAAAAAAGAACTACTACCGAAAGGAAAAGACCAAGTCCAGAAGTTGAGAAAAATGTATTAAGACAAGAAAAATACAGATCTGACATGGGGGAATTAAAGTAAACGTTTATGAATTATTTATTTAAGTTAGCTAGTTCACAAAGTTATATCAACGGTCCATTACACTCGCATGACCAGTAACTGAAAAATAGAAAGGTTAACACACATGTTAGCAGCAACTAAATAACCTTGGATAAACAATACGAATAAACGATAATAAAAAAAAGGCCTGGATTTGTTGATAAATTGCCTAATTAAATGTTTGGACTACTGAATGGGACGACTTTGTGTTATTCTAACCTCCGATCTTAAGCCTAAGTTCGAATATAAGTTTTAACCTCAACTTCTTACCTTAATATATAAGCTCCTATTGGCGAATTTAAACGTATGGCAGTCATTCTGAGAAAACTTACCACTGACTATGAGTTACTAATCATAATTAAGCGATAAAAGTCGTGAAATTTTTACAAAGATGACCACGGACCGTGGTGCTCTCAGATCTGGTTCTATTTGACATTTCATCATTAACTTTACTTTAAAATCCCGATCCTCCCAAAACATAAGGTGACCAATCGACCTTCACCCACATAGTAAACCTAATCAGTCCATTATTCATAAAGCAATGGAAAACTTCATCTTGCTGGAACTCGTTCAGTAAATCCAGATCATGAAGCAAGATTCGAATTACTTGTAAACTTAATCGACTGTCAAAAGTCACACGCCATGGTAGCTCATAGAGTTCAACTTCGACCCGTGAAAACCCAGTCAACAATGAAATTCCAACTTCACGTTACCTGATTACGTTATTTCATTCAGGTCAGTAAACATTGTTCGATTACCACCTTCGTGCCATTCGAACACTCATGCTACGTTTATCATGGCGTAATACAGACAATGTATGCCAAGGGAATGTTATTCTTACATATTCTCACAGTTAAATTCGGAAATAACAACAGAATACGATATAACTGTTCGAACATTCTATTTCATGTTGTTTGATGAAAACTGAAATCACACGCTCAGTGATTGGTTAACGAATATAAACTTTGAATATATAAAGAGCGGTTCGACTAATGAAAAATATACCTTGGCTTCCGTGTATTGCCTTCTATTGTTACACTACAAATAAGAGATGATCCCATCGACAGACGATAAACTCGCTAGCTTTAAAACTATAGTAGTCGACAGTTGTCAGCAGTATAAAAACAGTGGTTACTCTACCAAAATCCTACTGACTAATCAATACAGACAAGCCTGGAGACGGCGAAGAAAAGGGAATCACGACGTCCATGGGTCTTATGCTATGATTATGCCGGTATCAGTCCGTTTGAAAAGAGGAAAGATATTGGCCAGTTTAGTAAGGATAAGCCAAGTGTGTGCGAGAGGATAATTGTTAAATTGACTTGCATGAATAAAGGCATTTCAAGCTTCAAATTACTATCTGAATGTTATTATCTTTGGTGTCAATTACTCCGTGCCCACGCTTGGTTGATCAGATACGCCGTATGTTTGTTAGTCATCTATATTATACGATACAATGACATGAGCGTGTTACCATTCAAAGTTTAGGATAAAGGTGATGGAAGAAGGCCAGCAAATGGACTCTGCGACGATTTTCCAACTTAGGGCGTTGTCAATGTAGTTGAAGATTGAACGATCAATTCATGGTTGTTTGCTCAAAACCAACTTCCCCAATTTTCGCGGAGACATCAATACGACAGTCATCGTCTCATCGGTCGCTGTTCAGAAAGAAGTCAGCAATAAACCGTCAGAAGCAATATTGTGATTTATTATTGTAATATTTGTTCACAGACCTTAGCTATAACAATATTTATATGTTGGTGTAACAATAAAGAATCCTCGAGTCAACAACTGGTGTTTTGGTTTTTTCGTCCGTTATTACTAAGCGTTTCTGAGAAACTTCAAGCGACAGCGTGGGCCCGAGCGTAGCAAGAGCTGGGCATTAACGGTTTAAGAGACGTGACTGACAGGCGTCAACCTGAGAAGGATTGTAGGCGTACTGCTGTAAGTCCTACAATTCTTCAAAGGGTAGCGCATCAATGAGCAGCACAACGTGCTTGGTGTGTGATTTTGTTCATATGTTCACCTTGTATATACTGAATCGGTATCATCTTTCATCTGTTTGTTAGTTGATTTTGTATGTGTTCGAACCTTTTTCCTCATAGATCGTCAGCCTGAGGAGGAATGCAGGCGTACTGCTGTAAGTCCTACAGCTCTTCAAGGGTAGCTCGTCGAAGCGGAATCCAAAACAATTGATATATCGATTGGACATACATTTGTTGTCAGCGGAGGTGAACATGGATTTTTTTCCACTTCCGGCTGGTTTTCTGGCCAGGTCGGAACAGCCTAAAGTACGTAGTAAGAGAGTTCAACTTTACTGCTAGTTCTCCAAGAAGATGTGGTGTCAGCTACCTCCTTTGAGAAGCAGAAAAATTTACTAGAATTGGACTAACATGGGCTTCAGGCCTTCTATCTTCAATCAACAAATCTGAATCTAATTAGGGCATTTACTTTCGGCTATCATGGGCCAAACGTCATACCTGAGTAAATCATTCCGCGTTGTTACAGTTGCCCGCAAACACTGAGGACTGTGATAATTTACTACGCAACGTCACCGATATGCGACACTGCTCCAAAGAAATAAACACTTAACGGAAATCAGCACAAGCTGTTTTATTGCATCAGAAACGTGTGCGCTCTGTGGAGCTTCAATTTGTAAATCATTGTAAGTTAGGCAGCTTTCCAGTGTTTAAACTATGCCTGACTAATTTCAGGTTGATTAAATGGTGTGCAGGGATTGTTTGATGAAACAGATGACCAATAAGGAAACCCCTCCCCTCTCCCCTAATAGTAATGTGATTGGTTGTGAATAAAATAAAATATAAGTATATTACAATAGTTTAATTAAAACACAAAACAGTACCAACAGTTTGTGTGATCACCGGCAGTAATTTTTTTGAAATACTGCCCAAAACTAAAAAAATTATCAATGTGTGTTAGCTGTTGAAACGCAATTATAATTTATATGATCTATTCCACAATGCTCAAACAACCAGTGAAAATTTAATGGTTCACAGCTAGCATTCTTTTCGGGCGAATTGCAGACATTTTGGGGAAAACCTAGGGCGCATTCCAGAATTTTGGCTGACTTAGAGCGCATTGAAGACATTTTGGGGCAGACTTAGGGCACATTGCAGATTCCGAGGAAAACTTAGGGCGCATTGCAGACTTTTCGGGGCAACCTGATGAGCGGTTATTGGCTACAAATCAACCAATGGGAGTAACCCTGATGTACTTCCTCAACCAATGACAGTTAACTTTTGAGAACTGCGTTACAATGAATCTTAATTAGTGATTAATAATACATCATTTAAAATAACAAACTCTTTTAATATAAACAACCAATTAAATGTACTTTTACTATCTGAATACATCACCAAAGGCCCCTCCCTGAGAAGTCCTTTACTGCACTGAAATCCCTCGAACCGGCGGAATCCACCATTTTTATTTCCATTACTGTGAGTTGTCGGCCTGTTTGTCAACCTTATTTTTTACGAAGTTTTCCAAGTAATTACTTGCGTAGTTATACGTTTTATATTGCAGCTATAACAGTACTGGCCATTTTTATTATTATGCATAGCGTATAAGTTGTGTAGACTGCAGGAATCCGTTTTTTAACCGTTTTTCCGATATCTTCCAGGTAACATAAGCTCGAACAGTTCTCCGTCAAGCATCACTAATACACTAAATGACAGCAGACCACCAGCTAATGTCGAACCATACCGCCGGAAGAATTCTAGACTACGTAAGTTTATTAATCAATCTTCTTTGACGATGCAGCGCTAGTCAATTTTGACTTAAGACGATATAAGTCAACATTCTATCGGCGTCTAAAAAAGTACAATCTGGATTGGAAGAAGCGTGTAGAAGGTAAGCTTGTCCTTTCATATTAATGTACACAGAATCACATGCGAAAATTCTTGAAAGTGAACCACAACCTGAAACAATGGCAGGAAACATGGTTACTCCCCAACAAATTATCGTTCCAGTTGATGTTCCTTGTAATAGCATGGCACCTCCACCGTCATTGGATGAATATTTACCGAATGAACAACTGTCTGCAACAGAGGAAGCTGACCAAACCGAGTGCACTCCAGTGGATTCTGTTCGCAACGTCGTCTACAGATGCAAGCTGAATATGACTACTACTCGTATTTTGCTGGAAGAATTAAGGCCCCATCTTCGTGAACTGCCGACTGACCCTCGGACATTGATGAGGACTAAAGACTTTTTTGAAAGGAGAGCAGTTGGTCCTGGAATATATGTTCACATTGGTCTTCGTCGTCAGATTTTATCTCGGTTACAAATTGTCAAATGTGAAGTCTCTGTGCCAATTGCTCTTCAGCTGAACATTGATGGTGCCCCAATTTTCAACAACTCCAAATTACAGATGTGGCCAATACAAGGGAAGTTACTTTTGTCGGGCTGTGACAAGGTATTCTTGGTAGGAGTCTACTGTGGTTCGTGTAAACCTTTAAGTATACACAGTTTTTTGAGGGACACTATCATCGAATTAGAAAACATTTGTGCCAATGGTGTCACATTACCCAACAATCATCGCATAGACATTGTACTTAAGGCCGTCATCTGTGACACACCAGCAAGAGCACTAGTTAAGCAAATAAGTGGTCACAATTCAACACAAGGATGCGATAAATGTGAGGCTTTATGCCGTCGTGCTAATCATCGCATGGTTTTTCCTACTACATGTGCTGCTTTAAGAACAGACATGTCTTTTCGCAACCAAACTTTGCCATGTCACCATAAGGGTAAATCTCCTTTCGAGAGATTGCATGTAGACATGATCACTGTTTTCCCCATAGATAGCATGCATCTCATATACTTAGGTGTAGTTCGAAAGTTGATTGGCCTGTGGAAATCGATGGCCACATCTAGGGCAGATGGCATGCATACTACGATATTGAACACTGTTAACTGCAGACTACTCGGCTCACACAAGTTGACTCCTTTTGAATTCCAGCGTAAGTGTCGAACATTAGACGACGTTGACCATTGGAAAGCAACGGAGTGTAGGCTTTTTCTTTTATATTTAGGAGTGGTATACCTTAAAGACGTATTACCACCTTGCTTTTATGAGAACTTCTTCGATTTATTCTTGTCATGTTACATCTTAAGTCACCCGGCTTATTCTTCCTATTACCTAGATGACGTGAAGGGTTTATTATTGAAATTCGTTGGGAACTTTAGGTCATTATTTGGGGAGGAAAACATGGTATATAATATCCATGGATTACTTCATATTTGTGAGGACGTGAAACAGCACGGACCACTGGACACTTTCTCATGTTTCCCATTTGAATCCAACATGCGTTTTCTCCAGATTCTAGTCAAAGGTCCCAATAACCCAGCAGTTCAGATAGGTAAACGCATGGTTAGTCGAAGCTGATTCTGCAAAATCAGAGATAACACCTAATGTATCTGTAAATGTGTCTAAGCAGACTGCTACGTTTTCCAACTTTAGAATAAGCTCATATCCTCCTGACAATTGCTTTGTGGTAGGCAATACACCAGGAGTGGTTTCAGAAATTGTATGCGGAAATCAGTTTCGATTCCGAGCTTATAAGAATCCAAAGAGCTTTTTAAAAAACCCACTAGATTCGAGGGATATTGGGATATATCAGGTAGATAACTTTGAGGGTGACACAAGTTTACGGGCTTTCAGTGAAATTCGGGCGAAGTGCATTGGCTTAAGTCTTTTGCATAACTCCGTTATAATTTCCATATTGCACACCTCTAAATTGTCGTGACTTAAAGAGTACTACAGTTTACAGTGAGCGACAGTTGACCGATATCAAGGATACAAACAAATTGTATTAACTTATGCAAACTGTGTTCACTATCGTTATTCCATTCTCCTCCATTGTATACATACATATATCTTGTTTCAGTGAAAACTTTTAAACATGCATACTCCATGTGTACATTGTTTTCAGACTGATAATGCCTGTCAACTGCCATGTGCATTAAAAGACAGTATATTATCATAAGATTCTTTTTATTGTTATATTAGGGAATTGACTTCAAGCTTTATTTATTTTCCCAAGTATCCGTAATCCCTCCAACGAATGCTTGGGTTTTTTTTGTTAATGCGAAGTCAATATCCCTATATCTCCTGATGTGGTCTATTGAATCAGTAGTTATCATATTTTTACCACAAACTAAAGAAAAAATGACAGCAGCCGTAAATCATGTAATTTAAACAATTGGTGTTTCCTACATAGCTAGGAAAAAATGTGTACCTTATTATATATACTATTATTATATGTGTTATTATTGTATATATTATTATTAATATTAAATGGTGAGTTTACTTTTGCATTCATCTGCCTTCATTATAATATGCACACTTATCAATATACGTATTGCAAGACTTCCCTTCTTCCAGTGTACCTATTTTCCTATCTAATAGTCGTACATTATTTGCAGATGATTAAGCAGCTCCTGTTAGTCCAGTTACCTGTCCTGAATTGAATAAGATGTTGGTGGTTAGCGAGGTGGCGGTGGCTGGTGAATACTTGCTCCTGCCTCGGTCGTATTCATCTGCTGATGCCATTGCACATGCAGAGGTAGTTCAGGGTTCAAGTCCGACGGCCTAAAAGTACACCCTTATGGGACGCTTCAGTAACGTCAAGTCTTTTATAATGTTCTTTTTCAGATGATTTTGACCAAGTATTTGCATTGAAGACAGCAATTGAAGGTGTGCAAGGGACAACGGGTGACTCGTCAACCAAACTAGATAGATCCGCCGACACATCATGGCGATATTCGTCTTGGGACAGTTTTGCCTCAAACGATGACATGATGGCGTCGCTGTCTAACTGCCATCTGCCAGAACTCTTTAAAGTTTGAACGGAATTGACACACGAGATATTATTGTCAATGCTGTCGACAACGTTAACAATAATATCTCGTGTGTCAATTCCGTTCAAACTTTAAAGAGTTCTGGCAGATGGCAGTTAGACAGCGACGCCATCATGTCATCGTTTGAGGCAAAACTGTCCCAAGACGAATATCGCCATGATGTGTCGGCGGATCTATCTAGTTTGGTTGACGGGGACGTGCGAACCTCCGTTGGTTATTGTCAATGCTGTCGACAACGTTGACTCGCGAGAGTTTAGCCTCAAGCTCAGAGAGACGTGACCCCGTTCGTGCCTGGAAGGAACGTAAAGCCCTTATCTCTTTCCAACAACCAGATGTACAAGTACCTGTCTCGTCAGTGCTTGGGCACCTGCAAGTAATATTTTTAAATTAAATTGAACTTACATGTCCACAGGAAAGGGAATGTTGGCATTTGATGTGGAAGGGACAGACGACAAGCTGAAATGAAATTTTCAAGTTAACTTTAATATACCTTTCATTTTTGTCCACAATGGGTGGCTTTCGGAAAGGAGGTGTCTCCAACTGAAAATCTGGATCAGCCAACAACCGAGAAGTGTAGTTCAACGGAGCAGCATTCTCCAAAAGTTTTCTTAGCGGCTTTGAAACACTGGGAAAATGAGTCAAGAATAATAGCTTACCGGTTTACCCTGCATTGGCTTGCAGGCTCCGTGTTCTCAGATGACGAGTCACCCGTTGTCCCTTGCACACCTTCAATTGCTGTCTTCAATGCAAATACTTGGTCAAAATCATCTGAAAAAGAACATTATAAAAGACTTGACGTTACTGAAGCGTCCATAAGGGTGTACTTTTAGGCCGTCGGACTTGAACCCTGAACTACCTCTGCATGTGCAATGGCATCAGCAGATGAATACGACCGAGGCAGGAGCAAGTATTCACCAGCCACCGCCACCTCGCTAACCACCAACATCTTATTCAATTCAGGACAGGTAACTGGACTAACAGGAGCTGCTTAATCATCTGCAAATAATGTACGACTATTAGATAGGAAAATAGGTACACTGGAAGAAGGGAAGTCTTGCAATACGTATATTGATAAGTGTGCATATTATAATGAAGGCAGATGAATGCAAAAGTAAACTCACCATTTAATATTAATAATAATATATACAATAATAACACATATAATAATAGTATATATAATAAGGTACACATTTTTTCCTAGCTATGTAGGAAACACCAATTGTTTAAATTACATGATTTACGGCTGCTGTCATTTTTTCTTTAGTTTGTGGTAAAAATATGATAACTACTGATTCAATAGACCACATCAGGAGATATAGGGATATTGACTTCGCATTAACAAAAAAAACCCAAGCATTCGTTGGAGGGATTACGGATACTTGGGAAAATAAATAAAGCTTGAAGTCAATTCCCTAATATAACAATAAAAAGAATCTTATGATAATATACTGTCTTTTAATGCACATGGCAGTTGACAGGCATTATCAGTCTGAAAACAATGTACACATGGAGTATGCATGTTTAAAAGTTTTCACTGAAACAAGATATATGTATGTATACAATGGAGGAGAATGGAATAACGATAGTGAACACAGTTTGCATAAGTTAATACAATTTGTTTGTATCCTTGATATCGGTCAACTGTGGCTCACTGTAAACTGTAGTACTCTTTAAGTCACGACAATTTAGAGGTGTGCAATATGGAAATTATAACGGAGTTATGCAAAAGACTTAAGCCAATGCACTTCGCCCGAATTTCACTGAAAGCCCGTAAACTTGTGTCACCCTCAAAGTTATCTACCTGATATATCCCAATATCCCTCGAATCTAGTGGGTTTTTAAAAAAGCTCTTTGGATTCTTATAAGCTCGGAATCGAAACTGATTTCCGCATACAATTTCTGAAACCACTCCTGGTGTATTGCCTACCACAAAGCAATTGTCAGGAGGATATGAGCTTATTCTAAAGTTGGAAAACGTAGCAGTCTGCTTAGACACATTTACAGATACATTAGGAGTTATCTCTGATTTTGCAGAATCAGCTTCGACTAACCATGCGTTTACCTATCTGAACTGCTGGGTTATTGGGACCTTTGACTAGAGTCTGGAGAAAACGCATGTTGGATTCAAATGGGAAACATGAGAAAGTGTCCAGTGGTCCGTGCTGTTTCACGTCCTCACAAATATGAAGTAATCCATGGATATTGTATACCATGTTTTCCTCCCCAAATAATGACCTAAAGTTCCCAACGAATTTCAATAATAAACCCTTCACGTCATCTAGGTAATAGGAAGAATAAGCCGGGTGACTTAAGATGTAACATGACAAGAATAAATCGAAGAAGTTCTCATAAAAGCAAGGTGGTAATACGTCTTTAAGGTATACCACTCCTAAATATAAAAGAAAAAGCCTACACTCCGTTGCTTTCCAATGGTCAACGTCGTCTAATGTTCGACACTTACGCTGGAATTCAAAAGGAGTCAACTTGTGTGAGCCGAGTAGTCTGCAGTTAACAGTGTTCAATATCGTAGTATGCATGCCATCTGCCCTAGATGTGGCCATCGATTTCCACAGGCCAATCAACTTTCGAACTACACCTAAGTATATGAGATGCATGCTATCTATGGGGAAAACAGTGATCATGTCTACATGCAATCTCTCGAAAGGAGATTTACCCTTATGGTGACATGGCAAAGTTTGGTTGCGAAAAGACATGTCTGTTCTTAAAGCAGCACATGTAGTAGGAAAAACCATGCGATGATTAGCACGACGGCATAAAGCCTCACATTTATCGCATCCTTGTGTTGAATTGTGACCACTTATTTGCTTAACTAGTGCTCTTGCTGGTGTGTCACAGATGACGGCCTTAAGTACAATGTCTATGCGATGATTGTTGGGTAATGTGACACCATTGGCACAAATGTTTTCTAATTCGATGATAGTGTCCCTCAAAAAACTGTGTATACTTAAAGGTTTACACGAACCACAGTAGACTCCTACCAAGAATACCTTGTCACAGCCCGACAAAAGTAACTTCCCTTGTATTGGCCACATCTGTAATTTGGAGTTGTTGAAAATTGGGGCACCATCAATGTTCAGCTGAAGAGCAATTGGCACAGAGACTTCACATTTGACAATTTGTAACCGAGATAAAATCTGACGACGAAGACCAATGTGAACATATATTCCAGGACCAACTGCTCTCCTTTCAAAAAAGTCTTTAGTCCTCATCAATGTCCGAGGGTCAGTCGGCAGTTCACGAAGATGGGGCCTTAATTCTTCCAGCAAAATACGAGTAGTAGTCATATTCAGCTTGCATCTGTAGACGACGTTGCGAACAGAATCCACTGGAGTGCACTCGGTTTGGTCAGCTTCCTCTGTTGCAGACAGTTGTTCATTCGGTAAATATTCATCAAATGACGGTGGAGGTGCCATGCTATTACAAGGAACATCAACTGGAACGATAATTTGTTGGGGAGTAACCATGTTTCCTGCCATTGTTTCAGGTTGTGGTTCACTTTCAAGAATTTTCGCATATGATTCTGTGTACATTAATATGAAAGGACAAGCTTACCTTCTACACGCTTCTTCCAATCCAGATTGTACTTTTTTAGACGCCGATAGAATGTTGACTTATATCGTCTTAAGTCAAAATTGACTAGCGCTGCATCGTCAAAGAAGATTGATTAATAAACTTACGTAGTCTAGAATTCTTCCGGCGGTATGGTTCGACATTAGCTGGTGGTCTGCTGTCATTTAGTGTATTAGTGATGCTTGACGGAGAACTGTTAGAGCTCATGTTACCTGGAAGATATCGGAAAAACGGTTAAAAAACGGATTCCTGCAGTCTACACAACTTATACGCTATGCCTAATAATAAAAATGGCCAGTACTGTTATAGCTGCAATATAAAACGTATAACTACGCAAGTAATTACTTGGAAAACTTCGTAAAAAAGAAGGTTGACAAACAGGCCGACAACTCACAGTAATGGAAATAAAAATGGTGGATTCCGCCGGTTCGAAGGATTTCAGTGCAGTAAAAGACTTCTCAGGGAGGGGCCTTTGGTGATGTATTCAGATAGTAAAAGTACATTTAATTGATTGTTTATATTAAAAGAGTTTGTTATTTTAAATGATGTATTATTAATCACTAATTAAGATTCATTGTAACGCAGTTCTCAAAAGTTAACTGTCATTGGTTGAGGAAGTACATCAGGGTTACTCCCATTGGTTGATTTGTAGCCAATAACCGCTCATCAGGTTGCCCCGAAAAGTCTGCAATGCGCCCTAAGTTTTCCTCGGAATCTGCAATGTGCCCTAAGTCTGCCCCAAAATGTCTTCAATGCGCTCTAAGTCAGCCAAAATTCTGGAATGCGCCCTAGGTTTTCCCCAAAATGTCTGCAATTCGCCCGAAAAGAATGCTAGCTGTGAACCATTAAATTTTCACTGGTTGTTTGAGCATTGTGGAATAGATCATATAAATTATAATTGCGTTTCAACAGCTAACACACATTGATAATTTTTTTAGTTTTGGGCAGTATTTCAAAAAAATTACTGCCGGTGATCACACAAACTGTTGGTACTGTTTTGTGTTTTAATTAAACTATTGTAATATACTTATATTTTATTTTATTCACAACCAATCACATTACTATTAGGGGAGAGGGGAGGGGTTTCCTTATTGGTCATCTGTTTCATCAAACAATCCCTGCACACCATTTAATCAACCTGAAATTAGTCAGGCATAGTTTAAACACTGGAAAGCTGCCTAACTTACAATGATTTACAAATTGAAGCTCCACAGAGCGCACACGTTTCTGATGCAATAAAACAGCTTGTGCTGATTTCCGTTAAGTGTTTATTTCTTTGGAGCAGTGTCGCATATCGGTGACGTTGCGTAGTAAATTATCACAGTCCTCAGTGTTTGCGGGCAACTGTAACAACGCGGAATGATTTACTCAGGTATGACGTTTGGCCCATGATAGCCGAAAGTAAATGCCCTAATTAGATTCAGATTTGTTGATTGAAGATAGAAGGCCTGAAGCCCATGTTAGTCCAATTCTAGTAAATTTTTCTGCTTCTCAAAGGAGGTAGCTGACACCACATCTTCTTGGAGAACTAGCAGTAAAGTTGAACTCTCTTACTACGTACTTTAGGCTGTTCCGACCTGGCCAGAAAACCAGCCGGAAGTGGAAAAAAATCCATGTTCACCTCCGCTGACAACAAATGTATGTCCAATCGATATATCAATTGTTTTGGATTCCGCTTCGACGAGCTACCCTTGAAGAGCTGTAGGACTTACAGCAGTACGCCTGCATTCCTCCTCAGGCTGACGATCTATGAGGAAAAAGGTTCGAACACATACAAAATCAACTAACAAACAGATGAAAGATGATACCGATTCAGTATATACAAGGTGAACATATGAACAAAATCACACACCAAGCACGTTGTGCTGCTCATTGATGCGCTACCCTTTGAAGAATTGTAGGACTTACAGCAGTACGCCTACAATCCTTCTCAGGTTGACGCCTGTCAGTCACGTCTCTTAAACCGTTAATGCCCAGCTCTTGCTACGCTCGGGCCCACGCTGTCGCTTGAAGTTTCTCAGAAACGCTTAGTAATAACGGACGAAAAAACCAAAACACCAGTTGTTGACTCGAGGATTCTTTATTGTTACACCAACATATAAATATTGTTATAGCTAAGGTCTGTGAACAAATATTACAATAATAAATCACAATATTGCTTCTGACGGTTTATTGCTGACTTCTTTCTGAACAGCGACCGATGAGACGATGACTGTCGTATTGATGTCTCCGCGAAAATTGGGGAAGTTGGTTTTGAGCAAACAACCATGAATTGATCGTTCAATCTTCAACTACATTGACAACGCCCTAAGTTGGAAAATCGTCGCAGAGTCCATTTGCTGGCCTTCTTCCATCACCTTTATCCTAAACTTTGAATGGTAACACGCTCATGTCATTGTATCGTATAATATAGATGACTAACAAACATACGGCGTATCTGATCAACCAAGCGTGGGCACGGAGTAATTGACACCAAAGATAATAACATTCAGATAGTAATTTGAAGCTTGAAATGCCTTTATTCATGCAAGTCAATTTAACAATTATCCTCTCGCACACACTTGGCTTATCCTTACTAAACTGGCCAATATCTTTCCTCTTTTCAAACGGACTGATACCGGCATAATCATAGCATAAGACTCATGGACGTCACCTTCATTGGTGTGACAGCACCAACGACGACTGACTGATACCAGTTGATGAACTTATCGGTGCACCAGAAGCTGTTGTTTTTTGACCTTTAGAAGGCTGTCTTACCGTAAGATTACCGCCACTGCTATCTTTTATGACTAGCTGCAGTTTATCTTCAACATCTGTCGACACGTGGGCTACGTACTGATCATTCACCCTGACGGTCTGATGAGTATCCATACCTTCTTCAACCGCATCTGCTTCAACTCTACTTTACATTCAACTTGTACAGAAACCTTGTTCAACTCAGCAGTAGTAGGCATTCCCCTCATCTCATCATGATCAACTATCATGATCACTATCACAAATATTCACTTTACTGTCGTCTACCTGGCCGACTTCGTCATTTTCAAACTCTTTGACAATAGCAGTAGATGATTTGGGTTTCTATTCACAAATCCTTAAAGGTTTTATGCCTCCACTCTGACTAGTAATACCTTGTAAACTTGTGGAGTCAGAACTGGACTCTGGAACTGTAACTCTCTTCTCCTGCACAAACTGCGGTGTCGTTTGTGACACTGTGTCCAACAATGGCTCACCAGTTGCAACTACAGGCCTCTTTACTGCACCATTATCGTCACACGACACTGACTTCGCATTTAGCTTACTACTAAACTTGCTCACTGCCTCACAGTTTGCCGTCGTATGCACTTCTTGTAAACGTGTAAAACACAACCGTGTTTGTCTCGCAACTTGTAACCTATCTGTTGAGGATGTCCCACGAAAGCTGCCGCACTCATTAAGTTTGTATGGATTACTAGACACTATACACCTTTCTCGATATCCGCTTCTCTGAGACCCTTTCGTCATAAATGATTGCGTTTTGCTCTCTGATTTCCCTATTCCAGGAGTGGGATGCAGCATACCGGCAAACTCTTTCAAAGCTTGGTTGATACTGTCTTTCACCAGGCTCACATCCAACCAAGGCTCTAAGCCCTCCTCTTCTAGACGTGAACAGACCTTTATGAATTTCCTTTGTAGACGAATAGGTAATCTTTTGGCAACAGTCTCAAGCCAGGAACTTGAATTCAATTCATCTGCGCACTTAACAGACACAAGAGTATTCCTATATACCATTAAACTGTCCAAGAACTCTGTGAGTTCCTCTGAATTATCTTTTAACTGTGATCCATTACCTTTCTCAGAAATCCTACGGGATATCATAAATGGTTTTCCAAACCTCTGACGTAGGATACAAATCGCCTCAGTATATCCTTCCTTTGGGGGCATAACCTTACAGCACTGTATAGCTCTTGCAGCAACACCAGTGCAGTACCTCAACAAATACATTAACCTCATTTTGTCGTTTAAAACAAAACCACTCAGCATGACCTCAAACTCCTTGATAAACTGTGGGTAGTCGGCTGGGTTTCCATCGGAGTACTGGGGTTCAAACTTAGGTAGTTTTAAACCCTCACTATCCCCAAACAGCGAAGCGTGAACATCAGACTGACCATGCTGAGCATCATGCATATCATTACAATTAACAGGCAACTCATCGTTACTTACTTTTTCGTCTGCTTCCATGGTGCCACGTCCCTTCCCTGACCCAGGCATTATCCAACGTCACCAAAGGATCCAAATTGCGTTGATAATCCGTGTCCAGAGAGATGCTGGCTGCAGACCCAGTGAGTACACCCGGGAGAGTTCCAGAAGGCGCTTTAGAAAACAAACAGATGAATAGAAACTGTCAAGGAACTTAAGCCTCAGCTCCTATTGCTACGAAGACGCCAAGAACCGATAAAAACTATGTACTTTCTTAGACTTTAATTCCAAAACACCAGTACTGTAAGAAGGAAGCTATATTGTTTTGCAATTAAAGTGCAGAATAATACAAGTCTACGAACAAATATTTTAGACAAAATTATGAAGTACTTTTATTCTTTTTTGGTCGTCTTCGTCGAACTTGTACACAATCGAACTCTTCGCGCCTTCGAGTTGCCCACCAGTGGCTACCAGTTCGAAAACGAACGTTCAGTGTTCACGTCCAATGACAGGTTCCCTTATGGGTGAAAGAAAATCTTCCGAGCGCTTGGTGGCGTTCCCACTGGTCTGTCTGCCTACGCTAATAGGGTGTTTGTTCGTCGCTTCCTTGATCGTGTTCCTTGGATGTTGTGCTTCATTTGTTTCTTGTTCAGTTCCCGTCACACCCGGAAAAGAAAACAAGAATGCTAGGAACCTTGTTGAGGATAATGCACCAAATCAGCGTTTTAAAAAATGATGTTCATCTATCATACCGTAAAATAATGCAAAGTTTAGAACATCGAAAAAGTATACATATAATTTTTATGCATGTAACATATACTGTTGAAGAAAAATTTTTTATTTGTGTTGAGTGATGCTATATAAAAAATTGATGTGTCTGAAAAGAAAAAAATAATTAATATCACAAACGAATGAGTTGGGTGAATCGCACCACTTAGTTATGTGATATAGGTGTGGAGATATTCTGGGAATCTGACGGTACGTCCAGAACGCGTTTTCTTTGAGGGCTCGACAGAAGCTTCGGTGGCTCTCGCCATGCTAGTGACTTCTTCGAGGACTAAAGGATATCCGATTACATGTGGATCGTCGGATACGCTCAGCTCTAGGCTAATAAGATTACCCTCCAAGTAAGCCGGTTTCAGACGGTCGATGCTGACGGTGTCTTCGCGGCCCTTTTTGCCTAAGACAAACAATTTATCCATATGTCTAATTACTTTATAGGGTTCATCGTACGGGGGTTCCAGAGGTCGACGAACAGAGTCACGACGGACGAATACATGTGAAGTTTTTAAACAAGGGTGGACGAAGGGGAGCGGGTTTAACTGAACGCACTGCGTTTGTGAGTCTGCTGACGTATGACGCGTGATCTACCATTGGTGGGAAGCTCGAGGGAGAAGCGAATTCACCAGGCAGTCATAGTGTCGTGCCACATACTAGCATCGGTTTTCAAGGCGTTTCGTATCCCTAGGAGAACTAGCGGAAGGGATTCAATCCAATGTGCATTGTTTGCAGCTGAAAAACCAGCTTTCAACTGTCTGTGTAAACGTTCTACCATACCATTAGCTTGAGGATGGTAGGCTGTTGTTTGAAAACGCATACGACCTATGATTTTAGCCAGGGTGAAGAATAAGCCACTTTCGAATTGCCGCCCGCGATCAGTTGTCATTGAAGATGGGCATCCAAAGTTAGCGATCCATCTTTCTACGAAGACGCGTGCGACTGTTTCAGCAGATACGTGCTTGAGAGGTACTGCTTCAGGCCATCGTGTGAATCGATCGATGCAGGTTAAAATACAAGTATATCCATGGGATTTCGGAAGGGATCCAACCCAATCTGTGTGGATGTGTTCTAAACGAGCGTCAGGGAGAAGAAAGGTGCCAAGTGGGCTTTTGGTGTGTCTTATTACGTTGCACTTTTGGCAAGCTAAGCACGTGTGTGCCTATTCCCTTACTTCTTCATGAATAACAGGACAACAAAACCGAATAGTTACGAGCTTGACGGTAGTTTGAATACCCGGGTGGGATAAGCCATGCAACGTATTGAAGACGTTACGGCGTTAACTTTTGGGCGCGATGGGTCGAGGAGTACTCGTGGAAATGTCGCATAGAATAGTATCTCTTCCCATACCTAAGGGTTTCTCAGCTAATTGTAGAGTTGTTTTCGACAACTCATGTTGAAGCTCGGTATCTTCTTTTTGAAGACGAGTCAGTTTTACGAGGTTTATGCGGTCGATTTGGGTGAGGGAACAAACGCGCGACAAGGCGTCTGGCACAGTGTTGTCTACTCCAGATACATGGCGAATATCTGATGTAACTTGTGAAATGTGATCTAGTTGTCGTGATTCCCTGGGTGAATACTTATCTGGAGGTGAGTTCAAAGAGTACGCCAGAGGTTTGTGATCAGTAAAAATTACGAATTCACGACCCTCTACTGAATGTCGAAAATGACGTATAGCACAGTACATAGTCAGTTGTTCTCTGCCGAATGTGCTATACCGCGTTTCAGCTAATTGAAGGCGCCTGGAGAAAAAGGCTATTGGTTGCCACTGTTTGTCAACTAGCTGTTGTAGAACTGTGCCGATTGCAGTGTCTGATGCATCAGCCGAGATACTTAACGGTGCTGTTGGATCCTGATACATCAGAAGTGTGGCATTCGCAATAGCTTTTTTAACCTGAGTAAAAGCACTTCGAGCAGATGCGTCAAGTTCGATAGACTTGTTATTCCCTCGAAGAAGGTCTGTCAATGGCTGAATCAAAGAGGCACAGTTGGGAATAAATCGTCGATAATAACTTACCAAGCCGGTGAAAGTGTGCAGACCTTTCACTGTCCGTTGCTCTGGAAAGTTCAGTATCGCCTCAACAATACTAGTCGATAGGCGAATACTCTCGCAGTCAATAGTGTGACACAGGAAGTCGAGTGAGTCAACGCCTATTTGACACTTTTGAATATTGATGATAACACCATGTAGGCGTAACCTTTCAAATGCCAAGTTCAAGTGTCTAAGGTGAGTTTCCTTGTCTGGACTGGCAATGAGGCAGTCGTCTAAGTACGCGTATACAAAGTTGAGGCCGCAAAGTACTTCGTCGATGAAGCGTTGGAATGTTTGCCCTGCATTCCGGGGACCGAATGGCATATGTCGAAATTCGAAAATTCAGAAAGGCGTAATGATAGCCGTTTTCGGAATATCTTCTGTCGCCATCGGGACTTGGTTATACGCTTTGACTGAGTCGATTTTAGAGAATATAGCTGCGCCAGATAATGTTGCCGTCAAGTCGTGTATATGAGGCAATGGGTAGCAATTAGGGGTTGTTTTGGCATTCATTCGCCGGTAATCGCCGGTGGGTCGCCAATCATTGCTATCCTTTTTCGGTACCATATGCAGTGGGATTCCCATGGGCTATTCGAGGATCGAATGATGCCCAGGGTGAGCATATGGTCGAACTCGATTTTTAGCGATTCTCAGTTTGTTGGGAGCAAGTCATCGTGATCTAGATGTCACGGGCTGTCCTGAGGTTATGATGTGGTGCATAACATTGCTGGTTATGCACGGTAGGTCGTTAGACGGGGAATTAAGTTCCGGATATTTATCAGTGATCGGTCGGGAAGTTGGATCAAGGATTGCCTTTATCTCAACGAGTGACAAGCTGAGGCCTGTGTAGGTGATGCCTTTGATAGACAGACTAGTAGTATCATCAATCAGTCGTTTTCGGCGGACGTCTACGGGTAAATCATGATGATTAAGTAGGTCCGTGCGAATGATGGGCATTGTGACGTCAGCGAGAAGGAAAGTCCACTGAATAGGTTTGCGTAAACCTACGTTCAGATAGACATATTCCCTACCAAAAGTTGCAATTGCTTTTCCATCTGCAGCCTGTAATATGAAGGTAGGCTCCTTCCGTCAACCTGCTGCTGTAGCAGGAAGGACGCCTGTGTCGGCTAAATATCGAGTCCGGCTGATCACATCATGGATGCATAGTAGGCGGCTAGTTCCACCGGCGATGGTTGCCGCTAACGCGTGCCGGCGGATAGTTTCCCAAAGACTTTGAGACATTTCTAAAGTTATAAGGCTTGCGGCAACTTTTCGCTGCTTGGCCGTAGGTGTTGTGGTACTAGCACCAGTCAGGGTTTTTCAGTGAACGTGGCTTGGACTTGGATCGACCACGTGAGTTTCGCCATTGAAAGGATTTAGGACGACGGTCGGAGGAGTTAGAGGGCATGTTTGACCTAAACATTTGCTGGATGGAGTTGCATAACTCTATCATTGCAGTATGCTTACTCGAAGTCTGCTTGGCCACCGAGCGTATTTCAGGAACTGGCTTTTTAGTTATTTCTAGAATCTTATCTGCAGAAATAGCTAAGTCATCTATCATAACACCCTGAAGTGTCACAAGTGCAGTCTGCACGGGCTGTGGCAGCTTGGACAAGAAGAGTTCTTTGAAAAGTCCTTCATCGAAATGACTTTGGCCAATAACCTCTCTTATTCTTGTTAGCATGCTTACGGCTGACTAATGCCCTAACTCAGTGTTACGAGATAATTCGTCCAGACGCTGTCGATCTGTGAGAACGTTTCTCCTGAGGAGGGATGCTTTGAGCAACTCATACGAGCTACTTACCTCGGAACTCAACATCTGCAGAGTTACGCACTTGCTGAATTCCCGCGGTGGGGTGTGAGTAACTGCGAGGAACTGCGAACGTTGACCGGTTATCCCATACTCATAAAAATCAGACCCAGCTATCTCTAACGACGTTTCAGCATTATCTGGCCTGTATGGTATGAGCTGAATGGTTTTGGCAGTTGGGCGAATATGAATGACCTTGGGACTAGGATCACTCATGATGAAACGCATACCGATTACAATATGGTACAAGAACAAATACAAAAAGGAACGAACTCACCGAGGTTTTCTGCATATTTATCGAAGATGGAGTTCGCGGTTGGGCTTACCAGTTTAGATGCTGACGGTATTGATGTTTGTGATTTGTGCGGAATATACTAGCGCATGATCTTATACCAACAACTTCTGTTGTATTCGTTTCTTGTGGACCAAAGGCAAAGCGAAACGACGGGATTGGTTGTCCAAATTACGAGATATATTTCGGGACCGAAACGAGTCGTTAGACGAACGCTCAGCTGGCTAGTGATCGCGCACGAACATGACACGATGGAGTACCAAATGGCGAGGATGCATGGCCGGAAGCCTTCAGCTAAACAGGTCGACTTAAACACTAAGGGTCAGCATCCACTGTTCAGTGATGATTGCTATGGTTAATAAATTTGGGGAATTATTTACCGCTACACCGACAAAGGCTCTGAAAATTGTCCATAAGGATCCGGAACTACGTGCGACGACCACGGGAAAATGCGCTGTCGTTTTAAATTCATGACTTACTGTGACGCCTTAATCCAAATGAGGAACCTCCACCTATTTACATGCCCATACTCAAAGGGACTGACCATCCAACGATCAGCAATTTCGCTGAAACGACATTAACATTTTTATTCAGGTTCACAACATGACCTCAAACATACTACAAATGCTCACCACTCTCCACAGGTTTCGCCCCCCTATATAGATATGACAGCCAATACAGCAATGCCTAATTACTGCCTAGAGCTCACCTTACATGACTCAGACAATTCTCTTCTTCGTCAAAAACCCTCTATATCCTTTTCTTCTGATAGCCAATCTTCTTTACATCCGAACTTACTTGAACTCGGAAATATAACTGACCCCCTCTGCACTTCTAGCTTTCCTAGGTCATCTACAGACATAGATACTTCATTGTCGTCTGAGGACACTATGATTGAATCTCATCACCAGCTACTTCAAGACATGGCTAAAATCTTAAGATATGACTCGGCTAATCCTAACATAGTCCTTATTAATGCCAGGTCAGCTGTAAACAAAATGGCGTACGTCCAATCCCTACTACTGATTAGCCAACCTACAGCACTAATGATCACTTAAGCTTGGTGCGCAAGTGAAATAAATGATGATTTCTTTCACTGCGAAGGCTACTCATTTTTCAGGAAGAACAGATAATAATAATAATAATGTATATTCTCATATAAACATATAAATTTACATGAAAATGCATGCCATTTTTACAGGCACGATCAAGTATGATATAATATCAAATCGTAGATTGTCTACAAATTAATAATGTTTCAACAGTTAAATATTTGATACATATATATAATTACACTCATTGTCTGAACTAGGCCGTATAGTTGTTGAATTGTACAATTGTCCTCCAGGTTGAGAGGGAAAATCAACTTCGTTTCGTTTTCATCCCGTGGTTGTCGGCATACGATAACCAACCAATATTGAGGTAAGTACAACGTTTACAAGGGATTGAAAACTGTTTTTAGAAAAGTAAAAGTGCTAAGGTGAATCAATAAAGTGTAATGAAATGGGTAGGTGCAAGTATCACTAATAAATGCATTAATAAAGGAAACTCCCTAGGCTGACAACGTTCATTTGCAATGTATAATGCTTCCTGTACAGTTTGCACTATCATGATGTTCACTTTTGGTTTTAATACATTTTTCCTTATGTCGGCTTTTTTATTTTATGCCTTTTTGTGCATTTGGTGCACAACCGTACCCTACAGAGAATAGGAATAGAATAAGTCGAATCAAATTCATAAAGAGCTATAAAATATTAGGTTTAATGGAATATAATGAGGATCAAGTAAAGACGTTATTAGAAAATAAGTGAGACAAGACATTGTGAAGTGGTATTTAAAGATCTGACAATGGATAGCAAGTTAATTTATAAGATGCCTCATAAATCTGTGCAGATCCCGCGTGGTCGCATCTCAACAATAGGCTGAGCGGATGGTATATATTTAAAGGTAGAAGCATGATCTATCAAGGCGTTCATTATTATCTTTTTCAAGATAAAGATCTAAGCCCTCATAAAGATCAGAAATATCTCGATCCTTCAAATTGCATATTGCTGTTCCTGCAGAATGAGGCAATTCATCTTAGTGACTCCCACCATATCTACTGATCAGCTAACGCCACCCCTCCCAAGGAGGGGTGGAGGATGCATTATCTATGTTAAATCTGACTGCAGAGCTGTGCACTATGATGACCCCAACCTGGATATATGTGATACATTATGGGTGACACTCCACATAAATAAACAGCAAACCCTATTATTAGGTTGCATTTATCGCCCACCCAACCATGACAGTGAACTGCTAAGCCAGATAACTGCAGCCTTCCATTACACTTCGAAATTGAACTTTACTTATAAAGTGATTGGAGGTGATTTTAACATGCCAGAAGTTTCATGGGAGCCCATCAGTGCTCCTCCCCGCTACAGCAAATTCTTAGATGCAGTTGAAATATGTGGGTGGACACAAAGTATTCTAAGGCCCACCCGAAACCAAAATATACTGGACTTGGTTTTCTTGAAAGACATCGCCTTATCTACCATAGACATCAGCCGACCATTCCCTGGTAGTGACCACAACACAGTAATCTGCGCCCTTGATACCAAGCTCCACTCATCAAAACGCTCTACCCTGCGCAAGGCATTCATGTGCTTCGGAAAAGCTAGGTGGGACGTATCTAACTCCTTCATTAGAAGCTTAGACTGGGATCTTTTCTTTTCTAATAGCAACCTAGACACTATCCTACTAGCCTTTTACCAGAATGTATCTATTTGCTTTGATAATCTTGTTCCTAAATGTAAAGAAAACCCAAGAGAAAACATAAAGAATTTCATTCCTATAAAAGTAAAGGCTAAGCTGCGAAAACTGTACCGACAGTACCACAGAGAAAACGACTTCTCATGTCTTCTAAATATACAGAACAATTATCTGGCTTTGAAAGAAAATAACGACAAAGCCCTACTCAGACAAGAACATGCAGCTCTTAAAGATAGCTCTAAATACACTGCAATCTGTAGGCTTTATCGCAAAAGGCTAAACTCCCGTAAAACGGATATACAATTCATTTTAGAAAATGGCGAAACCGCTAGTGAAACTAAAATAATTTGCGAGCTTCTAAAATCCTATTTCTCACAGTCATATACCCATGATGATAATAGGTTGCCACAACCTCTGTCAATGGAGTTGAAGATTGAACGATCAATTCATGGTTGTTTGCTCAAAACCAACTTCCCCAATTTTCGCGGAGGCATCAATACGACAGTCATCGTCTCATTGGTCGCTGTTCAGAAAGAAGAGTGAAACATCGTCAGAAACCTTACTTCGCTTATTCTTTTTATATGTTGGTGTAACAATAAAGAAATATCAAACGGCAGATCGGTGTTTTGGTTTTTGCGTCCGTTATAACTAAGCGTTTCTGAGAAATCTTCGAAGAACAGCGTGGGCCCGAGAGTAGCGAGAGCTGGGCATTAACGGTTTATGAGACGTGGCTGACAGTTTCTGACGATAGAAACATCTGGCGGTACGTTCGAAATTGGTGACATTTTTGCACGTGTTTGCTCTGAAATTTATTTACTGCTTATTGTCATATAATTCTTGAAATTATGGTCCAAATCTCTAAAAAACGTGTTCGTAGAAACACAATTGTTTTAGATAGTGGCTTAAATTCGGTTATAACTGCATTACCGCCTCGTAATACAGTATCAACTACTAGCTCTCAAAATGGTTTGAGTGCAGATCTCACTCCTGTGATACAGGTGAAAGATGTTCTGTTAGAGAACTCTGAGTTCTGTAAACTAAACCTCCTTTTGAAAGATATGCAGAGGCAAGTAAGTGAAATTCAGAAAAAATTAGATCAGTTTGATAGTATGTCACTGCCAATCTCAAATACCACGGAGAGCCGTTCTGATATTGGCCAGGTTAAGTGTTTACTGGATGTAACTCAAAATAAGCTTTTGAATTTAGACCCAATAGCCTGTCTTTTAGAAAGGCATCCTAAAATATCTCCAGACAACCTAAATAAAGCTGAAAATCTGATTGACTGCTTGGCTACGGAGGTGATGAAGCGTATAACCTCTTCTCACCAAGCTATAGTTTACAACGTCCCAGACTCTCTGCCCCTGAAAACTGTAAGACACAAAATCCTGATTTGTTGCGGCATGGCTAGTGTTCCATGTGAATGCAAACGACTTCGTAAAAAGTCTAACCAGGCTAATTGCCCAATCATTTTTAAATTCAGTAATTCCCTTGATGCTAGTAAGTTTACTAAATGTCAGGATCACTTAAGACTGAATAGCAGTTATAAGTCTATAACCGTAGCTCAGGATAAAACACCGTGTCAGCGCAGAATAATGCGTAGTAATAACCTGGTCACCTCCTCTAGCTCTAGCTTTGATTTACCAAATAAGGATCGTGCACAGCAACAGACACCTAGTGCTGAAACTAGCATTCAGCAAACTACACAACAACCACACCTGCCAATGGAACTAGGAACTGATTTAGATACCAGTACCCCTGTAAACAAAGCCTCATCGAAAGATGTTAAAATGACTAGAACTTCTGCAAGTTGTTCTAAGAAATTTCCCCCCAAACGTAGTAACCTCACCACGATGAACAAATTTCGCAGGGTTGAGACTAATGATGGGGAAGAATACTTTGTATTCAATAAGCCTGCTGAGAGTAAGAATGCCAACAAACCATCACTTGTTACGAAAAACTCCTCTCGAAACATAAGTACATCTGGAGGTGTTCCGCATGCTCCACCTTATAGAAAGTCAGGCTCCAAGACTCCTAAAGTCTTGCAGCCAAAGCACCTTCCTTCACAATTCCCTTTAAGTTATAAAAACAACCCGAAGGTGTATACCGGTATGACGAATAGCAGTTGGATGGGTAGACCTTCTGATGCTATGCCTTTTAACCGCCAACCTAGGCCCAACCTGTACTACCCTTATATCCAGGAACACATGGTAAATTTTCCAGGTGTCCTGAATCACTGGTACGACCCATGGCACCTAGGACCACCTCATTGCACACCAACTCCGATGTGCAGACACCCAGTCCGACCTCCTTTTCATTCATAAATTCTTGCGGTGCTGACGCACAAATAGATTTAGGTTATGGTGACATTTTAAGCCAGTTTGTAGTATCCCGTGACTTATTCACGATATTGCTAATTAATGCACGCTCCTTAATCAATAAGATATCTGAACTAAGGACATTATTATTAGTCGCCAAGCCTACTGTAGCTCTGATTACTGAGTCATGGTGCTCATCCTCAGTACTTGATGTGCATATAGGTATCGATGATTACACTGTACACCGTGCAAACAGAGATTGCAAGCGTGGTGGAGGATGTCTCATATATATACATAACTCATTTGTAGTCAGTAAGGTGGAAGATGAAACAATGAATAATGTACCTGACTCACTCTGGGTTGTCTTACATGGAGATAAGTACAAACTTCTCATAGGCTGTGTTTATCGAGCACCAAGCGCAACAAAAGAAACTGATGCGTTATTAGCTAAATCGTTTGCACATGCATCCTCGTTTAGTGCTAATTACAAAATAATTGCAGGGGACTTCAATCTTCCAGAAGTTAATTGGCTAACTAGTTCCGGCCCCCAACGCTTCGACGAATTACTTGCCACTATAGACTGTTATGGATGGCAACAACACGTCCAGACACCTACTCGTGGGGACAACATTTTGGACCTTGTTTTTTGTCATGACACAATCCCAGTATCCACTTATGTTGGTAATAGATTTTCCAGTAGTGACCATAGAATGGTACTCTGCTCTCTGCCTTTCTCACCACTAAATACAGGAAACAAACAAGACTCAGGAAGCACAATATGTCGTAGTTACAAATATACAGACTGGGGATTAGTCCAAGAACTTATTCGACTCTGTCAATGGGATGACTATTTTACCACTGACTCCCTGGAGGCCTTAGTAACCCTGTTTTACAGGAATGTTACCCTTTGTCTAGATACAGTTGCCCCAAATAAAATAGTGAAATTAAGTAGACACCGAACTGAATATATTCCAAGGGCACACCGTAATAAGTTAAGGAAACTGAAGAAACAGTACTATTCCACTAAGGACATATCACTATTGCTCTCAATCCACGAGTCTCTTGAATCTATCAAGCGCCTACGTTCTCAAAAGGACCTCGACGAAGAGTTAACGGCACTTGAAAGTACCTCCAAAGTTTATAACTTAACGGCACTTCTTAAAAAACGAATGCAGTCAGCGAGGGAAATCCCATACTTACTTCACGACAAAGTAATCTACAATGAACCTGCCACTATCTGTGAACTTTCAGTGATTGGTTTGCAAACTTTAGTTTAGAAACACATATGCCTGGTGAAACCGCTCCCCTTACTATCTCTTCCCTTGAAAGCATTGTGTTCACTAATCAACTAATAGTACAAGCAATTAAAAGCCTTAAACCTTCCACTAGTACGGGACCGGATGGCCTCGCTTCGATAATTTTCAAAAACAGTGGGTGTGATATACCCCTGTTACTTCTTAAATTCTTCTCAATATCTATGGACACTGGCACTTACCCTAGTGAGTGGAAAACTAGCTTCATAATTCCACATTACAAATCTGGTGATAGGGCAAACGTCCGCAATTACAGACCCATAAATATAACCCCAGTTATCTCACGAATCATGGAGAAAGTTGTAAAGGATCAATTGTCAGACTACCTAATTAGGGAGGATCTTGTTACAAGGTCTCAACACGGATTTCTCAAAAATAGATCCTGCGTTACTTGCCACTTCGACTTTTTCAACTGCATCACTAGTAATCGCGAAGCACGTAAGCTAGTCGTTGTTCTATACTTCGATATATCTAGGGCATTTGACATGGTATCTCACAGTATTCTCTTTGAGAAGCTGTACTCTTGTGGAATTCGCAACCCATTACTGAACTGGTTAAAATCATTTCTAAGCAACAGGGTACAAATAACCAAAGTTGGATCTGTATTGTCTCACCCTAGGCAGATCTCAAGTGGGGTCGTGCAAGGTAGTGTCCTAGGTCCACTTTTATTCACAGTTTACATTAACAGCATTTGCAAGTGCTTCACCTCAGGTAAACCATTCCTATATGCTGACGACCTCAAAGTCGTCTACTCCTGCTACACTCATGAATTAAGCGATATGGTAGATAAAATACATCTTGAACTAAGTAGCCTTGCAACGTGGTGTGCTGAATCCTGCCTAAATTTTAACATTGACAAATGCGGCTGGATTTGTATCGGCAACAGTAAGCTTGATCTAAACCTTGAAATAAATGGGCGAAAACTAGCTAAGCTCAATTCAGTCGTAGATCTCGGTATTAGATACTCTAGTAACCTAACGTTCGCTGAACAGACTGATTATGCCAGACGTAAAACGCGTAGGCTGATAGGATGCATAACACGCAATTTCTTTTGTTGTGAAACTAGGGTTTTATTATACAAAGTATGTGTCCGACCTATCTTAGAATACTGCCCGTTTATTCTTAGCGGACTAAGACAAAATGACAAGCTTAAATTAGAGGGAGTGCAACGGCAGTTTACCTCAAGAACTCTTGGTTTAGAAAGTAGTCTGGAATACCATGAGAGATGCGTAAGACTAAGATTAGAACCCCTCTGGAAAAGACGCCTTAAGCTAAACCTAATCTTTTACTATAAGCTAACTAATCTTCTCTTGCATTCCTCCGAGCCAATAACTAAACCTACCGCTGTCGTCAGTTACAATCTTAGAAATCATCACAACCTAGCTGCTATAGAGCACTGTCAGACTTACGTGCGGTACAACTTCTTCTTAAATAAGTTTTCAGTCATTTGGAATAGACTACCAGCTAATGTGCGCGATGCAAACACACTTCCAGTGTTCATCTCCTCAGTCACCAGACTGCTCAAAGATGACAATGCACTTATACGTCTGACTCTTACACCCTCTTTTTCACCCTACATAGATATTTTAAGTTGTTTAAACGTGTAGTTACAGCAAACTACAATTATAAATTTTAATATTATTGGAACTAGATGATTAACATTTCTACACAGGACAGTAATATTAGTTCACACATAATATAAAAGTTAGCATAACGGGACTAGTTAGTTTGTGTACCAAAATAACCACAGTTACTAAACAGAATATATATGTATATATTTATTAATCACTCCTTAAGGACTCCCGTTGCTTTCTTTTGCGTTGCTGTTGTTTGTCTTCTTTTTTCTCTCACCATTTCAGCTTCCATTTGACTTTTTGAATGAGAATGAATAATGTGGATATTTGACCATTTACAATGACAAATGATCTGCAAACATTATTGGTCCCGTATCTTTCAGTTGCCTGGTTAATAACGAATTAACTTTCTCCACGACGCAACCTGGATTACATTTGTGGAATATACTCTTATACCAATGGAAAAGTATCAATTTGTAATACAACTTCACGATTGTAGCTTATAACATAACTGATCGTATCTGTAAAAATAGCTTCCTTATTACCCAATTTGGATATAAATCAAATCAAAAATGAGATTCGGATTTGTACACACCCAGGTTATATTGAGGAATTACTTCAAGCTTTATTTTTTCCCAAGTATTTTTAATCCATCCAAAACTTACTTGGGTTTTTTTGTTAATGCGAAGACAATATTCCTATATTTCATGATGTGCTCCATTGAATGACTTGTTATATTGTGGAATAACTTCAAGCTTTATTTTTTCCCAAGTATTTTTAATCCATCCAAAACTTACTTGGGTTTTTTTGTTAATGCGAAGTCAATATTCCTATATTTCATGATGTGCTCCATTGAATGACTGGTTATCATATTGTTCCCACAGACCTAAAAAAATGGCATGCATTTTCATGTAAATTTATATGTTTATATGAGAATATACATTATTATAATTATTATTAAAACAAAAACGCCAGCAACCATGTAACTTAACCATAAACCGAATTTATGAAATTTAATTAATGCTTATCCATGCCTGTATATTTGGTGTGTCCTACACAAGTAGGAAAAAATGTGTACTTTATTAAAACATTATTATTAATTATGATTGCTAATCGTATATGTAATTTATCATATTGATGATGCCTGTAAACTGGCGTCTCTCATGTACAAAATGAGAATATACTATTATTATTATTATTATTATAACAGATTCTGGCGGATTCAGACAGTTGGTGAGAGTTTGGATAGTCACCATTCATTTTTCCTGGTGCCGGTCAAGTCCTCTTTGAACAAGCAGTATCTGGAACGTTCTTGGAATTGGGTCAAGTTCAACAATGCCTGGGTCAAAGAAGGAACAGAGTGTCTTGGATACAAACAGGAAAGTAAGTCATGGAGACTTGTCTGTTACTTGTAACGATGTGTCTGATGTTAAGCATGACATGGTTGACGTTACTGTTTCTCCGTTCAGGGATAATAGGAACATCAAACTCCCTAAATTTGAACCACGGTGTTTCAATGGAAACCCGGTCGATTATTTACAATTTGTAAAGGAGTTTGAGATCATGTTGAGTGGTTTTATATTAAATGATGAATCGAAGTTAATGTATTTGATGAGATATTGCACTGGAGATGCTGCAAGAGCTATACAGTGCTGTAAGTTTATGAAGCCGAAAGAGGGCTACCACGAGGCTATGAGCATATTACGTCAAAGGTTCGGAAGACCTTCGATGATTGCAGGGAAATTATTCGAGGCTGTTAAGGGTAATGGTGGTCAATTACAGGATGACTCCCAGGCACTCACAGAGTTTTTAGATAATTTGCTAATTTACAAGAATGGAATGATTTCGATGAATCGAATGAGTGACCTCAACTCGAGTTTTATACTAGAAGTGATAGCAAGACGTCTACCTACTCGACTGCAAAGGAAGTGGGTGAAGATAAGCTCCCGTATGGAGGATGAGGGTATCGAGCCAAGGTTTGATGATATCCTGAAACTGGTAAAAGATAGTGTCAATCAATCTATGAGCAAGTTTGCCAGTATATTGAATCTCACCCCTAGAATAGAGCAGTCTGAGGGTAAAACGCAATCATTGATGACGAATAGGCCTCATATATGTGGATATCGAGAAGGCTCCATGATGTCTAGTAATGCATATAGACCTAGTGAGTGTAACAGGTTTCGTAGTACATCCTCAACAGATAAGTTACAAGCTGCAAGACAAACACGGTTTTAATAATAATATATTTCTTCCTGTTTATGCAGGAACATACCAATTGTACAGGCATGGATAAGTTATTATATAAATTACACAAATTGATGTATGATGGATTTACAGTTTGGTTGTTCTTTCTGACATTAGAGTCAGACGGAACAGTCTGCTATAAAGTCTGTTTTTGTAGCACATAAAGAGATATAAAGATATTGTCTTCGCATTAAAAAAAACCCAGACATCAGATGAATGTAATACAAATATCTGGGAAAAAAAGCTTGAAGTCAATCCTCTTACATAACTTTGTTGTGAACAGCACCCTTGGCTTAAAGTTTATTGATGTATTATGTTGAGATCAGTGATATATTTATTCCATTTTTTCAGTAGTCTTATCGTAGTTTTATAACAGGAAAGAAATTTGATCGGGGATGCGAAAACTAGATGAGGTCATGTGAAGTTGTTTTACTGCATCAAATGGTGCTGAGGTCGGTTCCAGAATTCTCCATTTGCTCCATTTGTGTCTGCATGGCGGACTGCGGGATAGGATAGAGGCACAAATCAGCTGATTGCTGCAGTTTTAAGGCATTATCGTGGCGTTGTGTTTGGGCTATTCTACGTTGTTTTTACTGGTTTTTTCGACAGAAGTGCTCTTTAAAAATCGTATTTCAACGAAAAAACGTGTAAAAAGTGAGAAAAGTGGTCTTTTTAATGTGTTTGCAAAATGC
Source organism: Trichobilharzia regenti (assembly GCA_944472135.2). Classification (NCBI taxonomy): domain Eukaryota; kingdom Metazoa; phylum Platyhelminthes; class Trematoda; order Strigeidida; family Schistosomatidae; genus Trichobilharzia; species Trichobilharzia regenti. Next base: position 27,336,000 of record OX235267.1, read on the forward strand.
TCTCTTTTTATGGAACTGACATACTGAGGTGCATAAGAAATGTCAGAATTTGTTGAAAAATGTCACTTATGATATAAAATGCAAAATAACTCTAATTGTTTCGGTGTATTTTACGTAAATGATTAGGAGAGAGTTAAATATCTAGGTAATTATGATTTCATTATTTTTACAAAATTTCACAGTAATAAAGGAAACTGAGTTAGTAATTTCGTCAGATAACGGTGAATAAACAGTCATTTAACTGGTAGGTATTGTGTTTCAAGTAATTTATTTCGCCCATCATTTCCTGAATGAATTTTTGTCATTTTTAATTTCCAGGTTACGGTCTTTAATCCCGCAATCACTCAATACATTTAGACATTCCAGTGGGGTTAAAAAGAATAATATTTGTGTAATTGATGAAATATTTGTGATATTATGAATGTATTTGTCGAAATAAACATTGTTTTAAAAATTTTGCACCTTATTCATACACTAATAATACTTACTGTTTGTCAAGTTGCAAAGTGATGCTAGCGTAGAAGACATAATATTGGTAAAGTGCCATATTTACACCTGGTTGAATTTAGACACGATGGGGGTACTGTTATCGCTTTCGCTAGTAAACCTTAAACAGGCGATATGCACAACAAAAGCCTATCTAATGCGTTACAGTATTTTATGATAACAAAGTAATCAATCAAATTTAGTGACGTAATCAGCTAATGCACGAGTCTGAGTGTTAATGTGATCATGTAAGAGCCTATCGATACGAAATGATAGCACAAGAAGAGTAATGCAGTTATCTCTTTATTACGCAATGATTTCCTTTGAGGTAGTGGTGTTAAACGCAACATAAGAATAGCAGGCTATTTGTGATAAATAGGATATACTTTGCATAGTGCGCATGAAGTGCCTAGACTACCACTACAAGTTGTGTACGTATAGGACCTATATTTGCTAGGTTATGTTTCGTTGTTACACATGTTTGACGGCTACTTTCTTAACAATCGCGAATACCAATATTATACGCAACTGAAACGCTTTACGCAAGGCTTAATGATGCATTGAGGAAATAGTAATACTTTAAGACTGGCGCATTTCACATAAGTATTAATACGTTGCCTACCATATTCTCGTTAACTCTGCAATGTCCTCAAAATGATAAGTGAAAGAAACAAAGTTAGTCGACATAAATGCATATATTTGTAAGGAAAAAATAATCAATCAAGTTAAAAATGACTCAGAATAAAAGAGTACATGTATACACGAAAGAGAGTTAATAACAATCCAGTGAAAAAATCGCAGTTGTAGAGCTTTTTTATAGCTGCATCATAGACATCACAAAGTCCACCAAACACTCTATCCACGACATCTGTATCAGTTTGCCTCCGTTGTTAGAGGTGTTGAACCAGTCTTTGCAGTTTTCGTCACCACCAGATCCGTTCGCAGAACTCTGCTTGCAAGCAGAGATTGAGATTATATTCCTTCGAATGCCTTCACCCATATAGAGAAAAATCTGAGGATGTATACATATCAGGTAAATTAATCTTACCTCTGGTGAACAATTCCTAATCTTAGCCACACTGAATATGTGAACAAAGCAAAGAACAACCACAGAGTTGGTGAAATTCCATAGATTACTCGTCCATATATTCCACGATATATTTCAGGAATTGTGTAACTTCCAAACCACCTGTCACATTTTCTCTTCTGTAAAAAGCAAATATTATACACGTGACTCTTATCCATCCGTTACAATTAACTGAAAGAGATAAAATCCTCAAACTTTATATTTCTTTGATCAAGTTACCCAGTAGTATTCTCCTTGTAAGTGGATCTAATGCTTCTCACATCTGTGAAATTTATAAGCATGTTAACTTGGTCCCTTAAGCTAAAAAATATAATGTCTATCCGCTTTTATTATTGCTATTTCAAAGCCCGCTTCAGTAACGTAAGGCACGTATTAGCCGCAACGTTTACGCAAGGGAAAATCTACCAATCACAGCGTGCATAAGTGACCTTGAAGTGCTCAGCCTCTCCATAAGCCATTTGTGCCGCTATCCTATCTCGCGGACTGCATTCGTAAGTTCAGAAAAATGTTGAAAACTGTTTGAAAACCAGTTGCTTCTTCATTTCAGATCATGAATACTCATTTACAGCATGTTCGCCAGCGTCTTCAAATGGTAGAATTGGATCGTTCATGGAATTTGAGTGGTTATGAGGTAGATGGTTTGGAATTAATCCTCATTTCAGTTTAGATGCAGGGTTGTTCGACCTCGACCAGAAGATGAATAGGAGTATCAGAGTACCAAAAAGAGAAAGTATGTGAACATTAAAAGGACATTAATGTATATATATAATTGTTTATGTCAACTGTATAATAAACTATTAAGAAATTATTTTTAGTTAGTTCTTTTCACGAATTTATGCGAAGTCTTAGAGTCTATTTAGTGTCATGATGTGTATTAATGAGTCTGAGCGTTTTAGTGTTCTAATGACTGATGCGTTTTAGAAGTAAGTAATGAGTTCTGGTAGGGATAGACTTTGGGATAAAACAGTTTATATAGCAAGCGTTTGAAGGTTACAATAAAGTGACACGTCCTATTTCTAGGGGTAAACTATTCCTGTATGTTCCGTACTAAGTCTTTATGCATCCATGCTGCTAGTTTATTTATGGTTTTTAGATTGTTAAGGGTGTTGAAGTGCGTTTTTTAGGTGCTGTAGTAGATTAGTAGTTGATTCGTTTTAGGAGTAAATAGTTTATTGATATAATCAGTAGAGTGAAACAGTCTATGCAGAGAGCGTTTGAAGCTTGTAACCGAAGAGCAAGTTCTGACATCTAGGGGAAGGCTATTCCATATTTTAGAATACATGACTGTGAAGAAGTTTTCACGGAGTGTTGACCTAAAAGAATGAGTTGTCACTGTGGAAGTTTGGTTACGCAGATCGTAAGAACCTTCCTGTGCGAATTGTATGTCCCTGTTACCTGAGAATGATATTTTGTGAAGGACCTTAAAGAAGAATATTAGGTTTATAATAAGTCGCCTTGTCCAAAGTGGGTCAAGTTTTAGGATCATGCACCGTGAGATGTAGTCTTTCTTACAATCATAGCCAAGTAGTTTTGAGGTAAAATATCGTTGGATACTTTCCATCCTTAGCTTATCACGTGTGCGAGTGCTGCTTATAATAAATGGACAGTATTCTAGTAGTGGTCTGACACATGTTTTGTACAGAATTAGCTTGGCTTCATTGTCGTGAAAGTTCCTGAGTATGCATCCTAAGAGCATCCTCGATTTTCTAGTCTGTGATGCTACTTGCTCAGAGAATGTCAAGTCACTAGAGTACCTCAGGCCTAGGTCAACGACACTTCGGAGTCTGGTTAGGTTAGCGGATTGAAGCGTTAATTTCAGGTCAATTGAGGGTGCACCGAAGCAGATCCAGCCACATTTTTTCAGATTGAATTGGAGATTCCATAGGGACGACCAAGCAGTCATTTTATCTAATTCCTTCTGCACTACATTCTCGAAGTTCCCTAAGTCATCACTTTGGAATGTATAGGCTACTTTTAGGTCATCTGCAAAGATGAATGGTTTCCCATGCGTGAAGCAAGCGCATATGTCATTGATGTATAGTGTAAATAGTAGGGGTCCAATGACACTACCTTGTACTACACCAGAAGTGATAGGGCTAGGTTTGGAGGTTGCAGACCCGAGTTTAACTATTTGGGACCTATTGTTAAGGAATGATTTAAGCCATCCTAATAATGGGTCACGTATTCCTAAGGAGTTCAGCTTATTTGTTAGCAGTATATGGTCAACACGGTCAAATGCCTTAGAAATGTCAAAGTAGATGACAAGTACTAGTTGCCGTCTGTCACGACTGCTGGTTACAAAATTGAAGAAGTCTAGGTGACATGTTAAACATGATCTGGATTTCAGGAATCCATGTTGGTTTGGACTTATAATATTCCAGCTAAGCATATGTTTGATTAGGTTATCTTTGACTAGTCTCTCCATGATTCTAGATGCTATAGGTGTGATATTGATCGGCCGGTAGTTACTGACTTCAGTTTTCGAGCCAGATTTGTGTTTAGGCATAATGAATGTTGTCTTCCATATGTCAGGGTAAGTTTGGGTTTCTAGGGACATTGTGAATATTTTAAGCAGCAGTAGAGGAATGTCAGGGCCACCATATTTATAGAAGTAAGATGATATACCGTCGGTACCGAAACCTTTTGAACTTTTGAGGGTTCTTATAGTTTGGTTAATATTAGCGTAAGTGAATTGAACAGTGCTGATTTTATTTGGTGTGAGTGGAGATGGAGTTTGTGCCATTTTAGTAATAGGGTGTATATCGAGTAGCTGGACTGAGGGCTTAATGTAGTTACCTGCAAACGTTTTGTTGAATAGTTCACATATGTCTGCAGAGTTAGTGCATAGCCTACCTTTGTCTATGAGGAGAGAAATGCTGTGATTTTTGCGATTCATTCGCTTCCTTAAGATTTCTGTGAGTGCATACACTCTAGCAGGACTGGCTACTGCGATGCGTTCTTCCTTTCTCATACGGAAATCTCGAGCTTGTGAGATGGAGCTAAGGGTGTTAAGTATTAGACCTAGAGTGCCAAAGTCGTGGTGTTTGAAGTAACTTGTTGAGAGTCTCTTCAGTTTCGTACGATCCTTTGGTTTTATGAATGACTTTCTGTGTGGGGAAACCTTTAGTGTTTGGAGTGGAATGACAGCATCTAAGCATGTGTTAGTGTTATGGTAGAAGATGGTTAGGGCTCTCGATAGGTCATCAGTAGTGAAGTATTCATCCCATTTGGAGGATCTTAGCATTGATTCTACTAAGGCCCAGTTTGCCTTACTATAGTTCCTATATATTACTTGTTGTGAAGTGGAGGTATGAGATGCATTGCTACTCAGCGGAAGTGGCAGTGCACATACCACTGTTTTGTGGTCGCTCCCTGGAAACTCAGAACCTACTAGCGTTGAAAGGGGGCTTATATTGTGGCAGAAGATTAAGTCTAGTACGTTATTACCTCTTGTGGGAGTAGTGACAGTTTGTTTCCAGCCAAGTATATCCAGTGTGCCTAAGAACTTATCAAATTTAGTTGGGCCTGTGGGTATATCCCAGTTGATTTCAGGTAAGTTAAAGTCCCCACATAGGATCTTATGGTCGTATTGTAAGTCGGATAATTGCTCCAGAGTATTAATAAGTTGGGTCTCGTAATTACTAAAGGTGCCAGGTGCTCTGTAGGTGCATCCAATTAATGCTGTTACGTTATTTAGGTGTACATTAACCCATAGAGTCTCAGGCATGTTAAGTGTACTACTTTCTAGCTGTGATACAGTAAGTGCATTCAGAAAGTACATGAGACAACCCCCTCCCTTACCACCTTCCCTGTCACACCGAAAGTGTGTGTAGTTATCTAAGCTTATTTCTTCATCCAAGATGTTCGAATGACACCAAGATTCAGTGATGACAATTACAGGGGGTTTGTATATTACTGTGAGTGCTCTGAGCATCGGCAATTTATTTAGAACAGATCTAGCATTTATGAGGATTAGGTAAAGATGAGAGTTGAAGTAGCATTTGAAGTATTTAAGTTCGTTAGTCAGCCCCGAATATGGTTCAGCACCCAGTAGTTCTGCTTGACATGATGATCCTATGTTAAGAGGAGTTTCAGCATCATGCTCACCTATGTCTACCGAGTTGGTGTGTGCTGTTTTCGGTGAAGAATTAGGAGTTGGAGTACTGGATTTGCTATAGACCAAGGAATTTTTATTTTTAGTCAGGTTACAGAAGTGGGTAGGGTTCTTTATTTGACCTATATTTGTGCAGGTGTCAAGTGTGCCTAATGGATACGGGTGCACTAGACCGTTCCTGTTTTCATGCAAGGAGGGAGCCAGCTCTAGTGGTTTAGGAGTGTTAACATCCCTACCAGCTGTTTTTTCAACGCTGACAGGGACGCGGGGGATAAAAAATGATTGGATCCTTTTGATGACCATGGCTTATTATTCCACCTATTGTTTGATGCTAGTTGTGTCCTTGTGTGGGTTTCATGTGTACTGCATTGTGGGTTAGTTCCCAGCAGACTTGTACCATATATCCGGTCAAAATTTGTTTGTGTGCCATACTCTGAAGACCCTAAGTTGTTGATAGCCGAGTTCTGACTATTACCACTTGTACTATTGAGGGTGACATTGTTGTGACATTGGATATCAGTGTGTGCCATGGTGCGATTTAGCACGTTGTGGGTGCTAGTACTATTGACCGTGGGAAGTGTGGGTTTATTTAAGCTGCCACTGTTTTTGTTTGTATGATTTAGGGGCATATTTTCCTTACCTTTAGCAATGAAGTTATGGCTAGGAGAAGACAAAGTCGAATTTCGGGGGTTTTGGCTTTTTTTCTGGGGTTATTTAATGGCATTTTAGATTCTGCGGTGATAGGTGGTATGGTTTTGTTATTTATTTGGTTACAGTCTAGTGGCCTTTCGGCTGGTGTTGCACTCTGATGGGATATTTCTGTGTGTTTTGAGAGGGGTGATGCGGTGGGGTCTACTGTATCTTTCACAGGGTTGGGAATAATGGCTGCTTGCAATGTCCTATTACCTATTTCACAATTAGTCTTAGCAAGATAGTTGTATGCGCGCCTTTCTATGACTGTTTTGTCCACCCCGACCTTTATATGTTTGTAGTTTCTGGCTTGCGATAGGGTGTGTTGGGAGTGAATGAATTTTCTGGTCTCTGCCGGTGTTTCGAACTGAAAACGAATAGGACAACACTTCTCATGTTGACTCTTCTTCAGCCTATAGCACTTAGTCTTGGAGTTAGGCATTTTCGCTTCACTAAGTAAGATGCGCTGTACCTTTTTTAGTGCCTCATTGTCCGGAACGTTGTAGACAATAGCACTCAGTTTTGCGTCGAGTCGTTTTGTTACTTCTGTGGTAACAAAGTTAATGAGGTTATCTACCTTAGTTACCGATTCTGTGTCAAGCTTGTTAAGGTTTACAGTTTTCATGAGGATAGTTAGAGGTGTCAATTCACAGACCTGCGATCTGATATCGCTGATCTGATCTGATAATTTGGATATCTCGGTATCGGTTTCGATGTTTCCAGCATTTACTGACTTGCTGTTTTTTATTTCCCTTAACTCAGCCTTAAGTTCACCTATAGACAACTTTAGAAGTTCTATTTCTGAAGATAGTACTGAAGAAGAGCTTGATGGCTGGAGTTTTTCGATAAGCACATAAGGTGAAGGGAGGGGTTCTGTATGAGCAGAGGGTACTGAATTTTTAGGAGTAGTGCTAATACTAGCTGTCAGTACAGTTTTATCCTCAGTTCAGCTCGACGCTTACGGCATACAAGTGAGTTATGTGACTCATTATAGCCGTTTGTAGGGGGTGTGTTGCTTGATGTAGCAATCAAGGACGTTAAATTAGACACCAGTTTTACAGGGGAATGGGTTCGTTGCTTTTTACTTTGACTAACCATAACTATTAGAAATGGAAGTTAGTGGTTACAAGTATGGAGGTAGTATAGTACTTGTGCAAGTACTACAACAAGATAAATTTTATGTAACGAATCACGTAAAAATGTAACGCAAACGTTGAACGTACCGCGATACATAGTGTTTTAAACGTGTGCAAGAGGTGCATACAGAAGTGAACTGTGAACCGGTGAGCAAGTTCAGTGATAAGCTAAATGTAAACTCCAGGCCTGACTCCGAATTGTGTGACGACAACGGTGTTGTGAAGAAGTCTGTAGTTGTAAGTGGTAAGCCGTTGTTGAATAGAGTGTCACAGAATAGAGTTACTGCTTCAGAGTGGAGTTCTGACCCTACAAGTTTACAAGGTAATACTAGTCAGAGTGAAGTTATAAAACCTTTAATGATTTGTGAGGAGGAACCAAAATTGTCTACTTCTGTTATTAAAGAGTTTGAAAATGATGAAATTGACGGTAAATTGAATATTTGTGATAATGATCATGATACTTCACAATGCAGGTGCAGTTGCATAAGGCAAGCGTACTTGTGAGACCGTCAGCGTATTTGACCAGCATGTAGCCCACCTATCATCAGATGCTAGTGCTAAACCTGAGGTGATAGTAAAAGACAGCAGTGGTGGTGGTCTTATAGGTAGACAAATTTCTGAAAGTCGAGCAACAACAGCTTTTGATCCACCGCTAACTTCATCAACTGATATCAATCAGTCGTCGTTGGTGTTGTCATCCACAATGAAACAGATGCCCATCAGCTCAAGTATCTTGTGCAATGACTATGCTAGTATCAGGTCGTTTGAAAGGACGAATATCAATGGTCAGTTTAGTGAAGATAAGCCAGGTTTAAACGAGAGAGTAATTGTTAAATTGACTTGCACGAATAAAGGCATTTCTTGTTTCAAGTTACTATTTGAATGCTATTATCTTTGGTGTAAATTACTCTGGGCCTACGCTTGGTTGACCAGATACGTCGTGTGTTTGTTAGTCATCTATATTCTACGATACAATGACATGAGCGTGTTACCGTTCAGATTTGAGGATGTGGCTGATAGATGGAAGTCAGCAAATGAACTCTGCAACGATTTTCTAACCTAGGGCGTCACCCTGAGAAGGGTTGTAGGCGTACTGCTGTAAGTCCTACAATTCTTCAAAGGGTAGTGCAACAATGAGCAGTCCAATGTGCTTGGTGTGTGATTTTTACATATGTTCATATTGTATATACTGAATTGATATCATCTGTCATCCAGCTGTTGGTAATTCTGATTGTGTCCGGACGTCTTCCACTTGGATCATCAACCTGTGAAGGGCTGCAGGCGTACTGGTGTAAGTCCTGCGATTCTTCAAAGGAATTCCATCAAGACATGATCAGCGAGTTTGTGTGTACTGTTTGTATATACGTGTGGTGTGTCATATCAATTGGTGATTTTTGGATTCATTGTGTTTACTCGTTGTTTTCATACCTTGTTTTTATTGCATAATTTTGTTAAAATTTTCGTCGTGATTACTTCTGAAGTTGTTTCGAGTCTTCTACATCCATGAATGAATTGATTGATGTTAAGGACAGCAGATGGGTCGTATACACCGGGGAGGCTATTGCTGAGAATGAAATGCATACGGAGATAATTGTTAGCTGCGGTCCGACACGCCGGGGAGAAAGAGTGTAAACGACTGAGGCTCGCATACGTCACCGTTACTAGAACTGAGGCAGAATGAGTGACAAGCGATTTCAGTGGTAATTGGTAGTGAGTAGATAAGAGGATGTGCGTGGAGTATCATGAGGTGGTGCTGTGGTCACGTTGCATTCTGCAAGAGTCATCCTAGCAAGTGGCGATTGTGTTGCAAGATGATGTGTCAAGAGGACACCTTTAACTGGAAGGCGGAGGTCGTCATTGATGTGTGAGATTGTGCTGTGGGTATGCTTGTGGTGTGTTGGCTTTTCTGTTTGTTTTCCATTTCAGCTCTGTCCGTGTGACCCAGATTCTCCCGATGGCATCCAAGTCAACGTGTATTGGTCGTGATGGAACAAAGGGGTTGGATCCCTTTTTTGCCGGGGAGTGTCAATGTAGTTGAAGATTGAACGATTAATTCATGGTTGTTTGCTCAAAACCAACTCCCCCAATTTTCGCGGAGGCATCAATACGACAGTCATCGTCTCATCGGTCGCTGTTCAGAAAGAAGTCAGCAATAAACCGTCAGAAGTAATATTGTGATTTATTATTGTAATATTTGTTCACAGACCTTAGCTATAACAATATTTATATGTTGGTGTAACAATAAAGAATCCTCGAGTCAACAATTGGTGTTTTGGTTTCTTCGTTCGTTATTACTAAGCGTTTCTGAGAAACTTTAAGGAACAGCGTGAGCCCGAGCGTAGCAAGAGCTGGCCATTGACGGTTTACGAGTCGTGGCTGACACCCATTAACCTAACTTCTGTTATTTCAGTGGTTCTGGTAATGATCGTGAAAGGTGCCATTTTCGACTTCCCTCTCTAAAGAAACTTATCACTGCTTGTCAACAGGGTTTCATGAAGTCACGTTCTTGTACGACATGCCACTTACAATTTTTCGACCACATCTCACGACTTAAAGATTCCAGTATGATCACAGTTATCGTATACTTAGATCTTAGTAATGCCTTTGACACTGTAAGCCACCGACTGTTAATATCAAAAGCCCAGTCCTATGGGATCCAAGGTTCATTGTTAAGCTGGCTCAGTTCGTTTCTAAGCAACCGGATGCAAATAGTCAGGTTAGGTTCCCACTCATCCAACCCCGTTCGGATAACAAGTGGAGTTATACAAGGTAGTTTTCTAGGTCCACTGCTATTCCTGTTATATTTCAATGACATTTGCGACGTTATTAAACATGGCAGACCTTTCCTATTTGCCGATGACATCAAAATAGTGTACCACTCACTCAGAAATGTAGTGTCATGTGTATTTAGTAGGATTCAAGATGATATTGAGAGCGTCCAATTATGGTGTAACACGTGGAAAATGAAGTTTAACGTTGAAAAATGTGATGTGCTATGCTCCAAAAGCATTTCATCTGAACTTTCCATCTCCCTACACAACAAACATATTCCTCGTCTGCCGCTTACAACAGACTTGGGTCTGAAATACACTCCAGAATTTAGCCTGACGGAATACGTAAAACTACAAGTATCAAAGGTCAAAAGGCTCTTTGGATTTTTATTCCGAAACTTTAAGACCAGTGAATCCAAAATTATGCTGTGCAAGTTGTGCGTAAGGCCCTTACTTGAATTTTGCCCCCCTATCATGGACAGTGTCTCCGTAAAAGACAGATGCAAATTAGAAAGCCTACAAAGGGCGTTTACTAAACGTCTAGTAGGTGAAAATCTTTGCATTTCTTACTACGACAGATGTAATCTGTTCGACTTGGAACCCTTATGGGTTAGACGACTGAAGTTCAACCTAAAAATTACATTTAGGATTGCTAAAGGGCTTATATATTTCCCCCACAATGACTTTACTTTCAGTTCACCTAAGAAATACAACCTGAGAAATAAATCTTCTTCTTTTAAAGTTCCCCGCTGTCATACAAAATACAGATCAAACTCTTTCACTGTGAGATACCGTTGCATATGGAACCGTCTTCCAACTGAAATTAGAGACAGTCCTACCCCAAAAACTTTCTCATCTTTGCTGAACAAATATTTCATTAACAACGGGTTAGAAGGGGTATGTGACAAACTAAAAATTAGAGATCTAATACGGCACTCCTCTGATCCTCACTGTTAACTCCTGAAATCTGTAAACCCTATGTTTGACACCACTTTCACTATGATTGCTTTCACAACCCTAGTCACCTGTTCTTAATCAGCCTTAAATTTTAAAATTTGTTTTAATTTCCTTTTTCAAATATTTTTGCATATATCCCTGATAATATTGTATTATGAGTATTTCAGTATGCCAAGGTTCAATCTCAAGTTCCAGATGCAAATCAACTGAAGACGACTGGTATTAAAATATCTCCGGAGCCTGCCTAGTGCTATACGTCTAGCTCTACGCAAATTAAGGCCAAAATGGTGGTTGTCTAAATATTCAAATAAACGGTGAGTTTTCAATAGTAGTGACTCTTATCCTATTATTCTATTACTATAATCCTGTATGTTCAAATTTTCTAGAACAACATATTATAACTTACCACTAATTATCTGCTCAATGCTGCACGACTATTCCCTGATTTTCTAAACTACATTTGTTTATATCTAAAATTAAGACTCAGATAGCCTTTCTTCCTTACATTTTTCGTCTCCAAAATGCTGTAAAAGATGAAACATACATGATGTTCTTCTGAAAGTAGTCATTCATACCATAAATTTGAGTAAGTCGACGAATGAATATTTGGAAAACAAAAGGTTTGTGGCATTTTGCAACAGAAATTTTAAAAATAAATAAATAAAAATAAATAATTTTAAAAAATGAAGCATTCCGCCAGGGCCTTGCACAAAAAAGGTGGGAGGGTGGTGACTTCTAGTCAGCGGATATGATGGTGGGGACATATGTGAACCACCCTTATCTGTGGGACAGCACTCTATTGCTAAGGCTCCTGAGTTCGGATGGCTTCTGCAAAATGAGAATAAATAAAAAAGTAAAGACTAAAAAAATAATAAAAAAAAGAAATAGAAGTTGAAAATTGCCTAGAGCCGAAGTTTAGACGCAAACTCCCGAATGAAAGTAAATGGTATGAGTCCGCTACTTCAGAAGGACACCGAACTGTATACTTCAGAAAAACATATATTATTAGGCCCTCGTTTTTCTTTTACATAGTTCACGCACTTTGACTTTTGTGCTTAACTCCTTTTCAACCTACATAAAAAGGTGAAATTATCACCTGCCTTTTACTCAAGCTGATTGTTCGCAGAAAAGGCTGTAGAATATCGGGGAAATAATATTTCTTAGAAAAAACAGTAAAAGAATGACGAACCCTATGCCTGTTATATATTTTGAGTTATTAACACCTTTTATATACTTCTGCACCTGTCTACCGATTTTCTTGTGTCTTCTTTTCTTTTCAAAGATACTGCTTTCAACGAAGGTACTGATACAGCGCTGCAATTCTCTACTTATTCGTGATATTGCTAGCTCATCTGGTGAATAACGGGATCATCGGTATTATAAAATCTGCTGACAAGTTCAAAGTGGGTCTCATAAACAACTGGAAATGTCACAAATATGATGTACTTACAGGTGAATTTAAAGTTTAATAGACTTTAAAACTCTTTCTGAATGATTTGCTGATAATTATTGTTTATTCTGCATCTCTTATGTACAACGTCAGCACCTGTACGTAAATGCTACTTGCCTTCCCAACTAACGCAATCATTTATGATTCCCGCGTGAAATTGACATGTATTTTTTTCAATCACAGTTTACATTTGACGCTATATCTATTTCCTTATTTGTACACTTCATTTTAAATGTTTTTCTCACATTTACCAGTATTCAACTTATTTCTAAATTAGCAAATCATATTATATATTCTATAAGTTTTCATAAGTGTACATATGTTCATGCCTGTAAAAATGGCTGGTTTCTGTTACAGAAATAAAAATTATTATTATTATAAGATTATAAGGACCTACTGGTTTCCATGCATTTAGTTTCTTCAAGCAGTTGAGCATGATATCTTGGCCGATATCAACGCAGTCTATTCTTTTTTCCTTTGAGGCGGCCAGAGCTGATCATATGGGAAGTGACGACTCTTATAATAATATATATTTCGTACGAACGGGTTAGCTTACATGAAATACATGCCACTTTTGCAGGCATGATTAGTTATGTTATAAACAAAAACCGTCAAACATCACAAATTATCACTTTTTCAAAAGTTTAAACAGTTGAATTATAGTCTAAGCAGTCAGAACATGTTCTTCTAAGTTTTGAATTGTGAAGCCTTCACTAAGGTCATCGTCGAGGTTGAGCTTTAACCCAAACTTCGTATCGTTTCCTGCTGATACTTATGGCCAACCCATGACCAACCTGAAGTTTGGTAAGTGTCATGCTCCCACATCAATAAAGGCTGTTTTAGGAAGCGAAGAACGTCCTGGGAAACCGAAAATGGCGCAAAGATACAATTGTGGACAATGCATCTTTTGAAGTACATTTACAAGACAAATACGATAAGGGACTATAGAGTCCCTGCGATGATAGTATACAATTGCAATGTATGATGCTGACCATATTGGTCTCACCATGGAAACTATGTTGTTTTCGATGAAAATATAGCTTTGTTCAAACACCAGTGTTGTAGCAAATTTTCCGTCAGAGTAACCAGACCTTAAGCGAGCGAAAAAACGAACAACAACAGCAAGTTTTAGCATTATTGAATGCCTTGATAGTTAAGATAAATAGAGCTTAATAGTGCTTGGATAATAAAGATTATCGTAAGGTATAAAAGTGATATTTCAGTAGAAAGTGTACTTAAAGATCTGAGTGGTCAGGTTCTGTAGGATGTGTTGACCTATTAGACGTCTGTCAGCCACGTCTCGTAAACCGTTAATGCCCAGCTCTTGCTACGCTCGGGCTCACGCTGTTCCTTAAAGTTTCTCAGAAACGCTTAGTAATAACGAACGAAGAAACCAAAACACCAATTGTTGACTCGAGGATTCTTTATTGTTACACCAACATATAAATATTGTTATAGCTAAGGTCTGTGAACAAATATTACAATAATAAATCACAATATTACTTCTGACGGTTTATTGCTGACTTCTTTCTGAACAGCGACCGATGAGACGATGACTGTCGTATTGATGCCTCCGCGAAAATTGGGGGAGTTGGTTTTGAGCAAACAACCATGAATTAATCGTTCAATCTTCAACTACATTGACACTCCCCGGCAAAAAAGGGATCCAACCCCTTTGTTCCATCACGACCAATACACGTTGACTTGGATGCCATCGGGAGAATCTGGGTCACACGGACAGAGCTGAAATGGAAAACAAACAGAAAAGCCAACACACCACAAGCATACCCACAGCACAATCTCACACATCAATGACGACCTCCGCCTTCCAGTTAAAGGTGTCCTCTTGACACATCATCTTGCAACACAATCGCCACTTGCTAGGATGACTCTTGCAGAATGCAACGTGACCACAGCACCACCTCATGATACTCCACGCACATCCTCTTATCTACTCACTACCAATTACCACTGAAATCGCTTGTCACTCATTCTGCCTCAGTTCTAGTAACGGTGACGTATGCGAGCCTCAGTCGTTTACACTCTTTCTCCCCGGCGTGTCGGACCGCAGCTAACAATTATCTCCGTATGCATTTCATTCTCAGCAATAGCCTCCCCGGTGTATACGACCCATCTGCTGTCCTTAACATCAATCAATTCATTCACGGATGTAGAAGACTCGAAACAACTTCAGAAGTAATCACGACGAAAATTTTAACAAAATTATGCAATAAAACAAGGTATAAAACGAGTAAACACAATGAATCCAAAAATCACCAATTGATATGACACACCACACGTATATACAAACAGTACACACAAACTCGCTGATCATGTCTTGATGGAATTCCTTTGAAGAATCGCAGGACTTACACCAGTACGCCTGCAGCCCTTCACAGGTTGATGATCCAAGTGGAAGACGTCCGGACACAATCAGAATTACCAACAGCTGGATGACAGATGATATCAATTCAGTATATACAATATGAACATATGTACAAAATCACACACCAAGCACATTGGACTGCTCATTGTTGCACTACCCTTTGAAGAATTGTAGGACTTACAGCAGTACGCCTACAACCCTTCTCAGGGTGACGCCCTAGGTTAGAAAATCGTTGCAGAGTTCATTTGCTGACTTCCATCTATCAGCCACATCCTCAAATCTGAACGGTAACACGCTCATGTCATTGTATCGTAGAATATAGATGACGAACAAACACACGACGTATCTGGTCAACCAAGCGTAGGCCCAGAGTAATTTACACCAAAGATAATAGCATTCAAATAGTAACTTGAAACAAGAAATGCCTTTATTCGTGCAAGTCAATTTAACAATTACTCTCTCGTTTAAACCTGGCTTATTTTCACTAAACTGACCATTGATATTCGTCCTTTCAAACGACCTGATACTAGCATAGTCATTGCACAAGATACTTGAGCTGATGGGCATCTGTTTCATTGTGGATGACAACACCAACGACGACTGATTGATATCAGTTGATGAAGTTAGCGGTGGATCAAAAGCTGTTGTTGCTCGACTTTCAGAAATTTGTCTACCTATAAGACCACCACCACTGCTGTCTTTTACTATCACCTCAGGTTTAGCACTAGCATCTGATGATAGGTGGGCTACATGCTGGTCAAATACGCTGACGGTCTCACAAGTATGCATGCCTTCTGCAACTGCACCTGCACTTATTTCTACTTCACGTTCAAGTTGTACAGAACCTTTGTTCAACTTAGCAGTAGTAGGCATATCCCTCATCTCATCATGATCAACCAAATACAACTGTGAAGTATCATGATCATTATCACGAATATTCACTTTACCGTCAATTTCATCATTTTCAAACTCTTTAATTACAGAAGTAGACAATTTTGGTTCCTCCTCGCAAATCCTAAAAGGTTTTATAACTTCACTCTGACTAGTATTACCTTGTAAACTTGTAGGGTCAGAACTCCACTCTGAAGCAGTAACTCTATTCTGTGACACTCTATTCAACAACGGCTTACCACTTACAACTACAGACTTCTTCACCGCACCGTTGTCGTCACACAATTCGGAGTCAGGCCTGGAGTTTACATTTAGCTTATCACTGAACTTGCTCACTGGTTCACAGTTCACCTCAGTATGCACCTCTTGCAAACGTGTAAAACACAACCGTGTTTGTCTTGCAGCTTGTAACTTATCTGTTGAGGATGTACTACGAAACCTGTTACACTCACTAGATCTATATGCATTACTAGACATCATGGAGCCTTCTCGATATCCACATATATGAGGCCTATTCGTCATCAATGATTGCGTTTTACCCTCAGACTGCTCTATTCTAGGGGTGAGATTCAATGTACTGGCAAACTTGCTCATAGATTGATCGACACTATCTTTTACTAGTTTCAGGATATCATCAAATTTTGGCTCGATACCCTCATCCTCCATACGGGAGCTTATCTTCACCCACTTCCTTTTCAGTCGAGTAGGTAGGCGTCTTGCTATTACTTCTAGTGTAAAACTCGAATTGAATTCACTCATGCAATTCATCGAAATCAAGGTATTCTTATAAGTCATAAGATTATCTAAAAACTCAGTAAGTGCCTTGGAGTCATCTTGAAGTTGACTGCTGTTACCTTTGACAGCTTCGTATACGTTCCTTACAATCATCGAAGGTCTTCCAAACCTTTGACGTAATATGCTCATAGCCTCAGCGTATCCCTCATTAGGGGGCATGAGCTTACAGCACTGTATAGCTCTTGAAGCATCTCCAGTGCAATACCTCATCAAAAACATTAACTTCATTTCATCATTTAATATAAAACCACTTAACATGATTTCAAATTCTCTTACAAACTGTAAGTAATCAGCCGGGTTTCCATCGAAACACCGTGGTTCAAATTTAGGGAGTTTGATGTTCCTATTATCCCTGAACGGCGAAACAGTAACGTCGACCATGTCATGCTTAACATCAGACACATCGTTACAAGTAACAGACAAGTCTCCATGACTTACTTTCCTGTTTGCATCCAAGACACTCTGTTCCTTCTTTGACCCAGGCATTGTTGAACTTGACCCAATTCCAAAAACGTTCCAGATACTGCTTGTTCAAAGAGGACTTGACCGGCACCAGGAAAGATGAACGGTGACTATCCAAACTCTCACCAACTGTCTGAATCCGCCAGAATCTGTTTCTACCGTCAGAAACTGTCAGCCACGTCTCGTAAACCGTCAATGGCCAGCTCTTGCTACGCTCGGGCTCACGCTGTTCCTTAAAGTTTCTCAGAAACGCTTAGTAATAACGGACGAAAAAACCAAAACACTAATTGTTGACTCGAGGATTCTTTATTGTTACACCAACATATAAATATTGTTATAGCTAAGGTCTGTGAACAAATATTACAATAATAAATCACAATATTACTTCTGACGGTTTATTGCTGACTTCTTTCTGAACAGCGACCGATGAGACGATGACTGTCGTATTGATGCCTCCGCGAAAATTGGGGGAGTTGGTTTTGAGCAAACAACCATGAATTAATCGTTCAATCTTCAACTACATTGACAACGTCCCACGAACTTCTGTAGGACACATGGAGTAGCATCTCGAGAAGAAGCTGAGCAGGCTTATATATGTTAAGAACAAAGGCAGTTTAAACATTCAGATCTGCGTTTGTGTACCTGTTCACTTATTTGATTGCTGAGACGATAGCATCCATTTCAGCTTTGGTTCAGCTGGGGCTCAGGTACGTGACACCGTCACTGTGAACTTGAAAGTAAGTACAGCGTAATCTCTTCCTAAGACAGGAAAATGTTGCATGAGGTCCACATTCTCATTATGGAAGAACACTAGGTCGAAGTTTGAAGATGACGTTGGCTTTATGACATGTTGGACCAGGGCTAGCAAAATACTATATTCCAGGAATCTTTAATCAAAGTAGTTATCTGATGACGGCGTTGTAAGCCTTGTCCGGTCGACTGTTGGGGAGCTGAAGTCGTTGTCTGCGAGACTTTCACATTTTAACGTTCAGGAGCCTAGCTTCCCTACTAGGAAGTCGTCTGCATTACAGTCAGTACTGCAGCATATGGCAGTGAGGTTAATATCTGTGCCCATGCATTCAAATCTGCAGGGTAGAAGTTCTTACGTCCCACTTTCGTGTGTATGCACTGTTAGGCATTCCTTGAGGCATGTGACTACACCACCTCTTGTGCCACCTAGTTGGTCGGCCCTATGCACCACGAAGTTCGGCAGGTTAATTTCACTATCACTGACATTGGATGTGAGCCATGTCTCTGTGATGATGATTTTATTCAAGACTCCGGAGTATTTTCTGTTACTCAACCCAGTCCGTTAGTTAAACAGGCTGCAGGCATTTGTGTAGCGAAATGTTAACTCAGTTTGGTGCTTGCATGGACTACCCACAGAGGTTCCGGGACCACCAAACTTCGAACTTCGACAACCCAAAGACCCTTAACTTCTCAGTTTTTCTCACCATTTCAGCGCCTTTCACCTTATTCTAGTCACACAAACTGTCTTTTGATGCGGACTGCTAGGCGTGGACGTAGAGCGATAGGCAGTAAGAAGCACAAATGGTCAAACAGCTAAGATTTGAACAATAAAATGCCACACCTAGTCACAGTTCTGTCAAGTATGCGGATTTTATAAACCAAAGAATTTTCCCTCGTTTCCAAAAACAAACCTGCGGCGGGGTTAATGGGGCTTATATCAAATCCAGTTCTTCTCATCGCCTTAGCAATTATAATTCGGCGGCCTGCTTAAATCTCGGGCTACCAAAATTTCCATCCTACATATTGCATCTATTTCCTTGGATTTATTTTGTTTTAATCATTCAACTATGTATCCAAGTCGCATTACTTACTCTCGCAATTATTTAAAATGTCTTCAACCCGTTGATTTACGAGTATATAATAACGTTAAGAAAAAGCATCATGGAGGTTGGCAGAGATCATCAAAGTGTACTCCAATGCATCAGATGACTGTTCCTGTGATTATGAGCACAAATTGCAGGTCATTATCAAACAAGATTAACTACTTGCATTCTCTATTATACTCAAATGTATATTGTAATACTGGTGTAATCACTCTTCAAGAGACTTGGCTCCATGATTCATATGACGATAATTTAGTCTCCTTAAGTGGGTTCACAATCTACAGACAAGACCGATGCAGCTCAAAGAAGAAGAGAGGTGGTGGTGTTGCCACTTTTATTAATTCTCAGTGGTCTACTGCCAACAATGTCTGCTTCAAATTCTCAAATGACAATATTGACTGTATAACTGTAAAATGTCGACCTAAACACTTACCTAAGTATAGCTCCATTTTTGTCACAAATATCTATATCATACCTTGTTGCAGTTCCTCAGAACTATCAATCTTCGCTGATGAATTCACTATTTTTGCTGCTGCTTCGTTTGGTAACTCCTTATCTGTAGTGACCGGCGACTTCAACTCCTGTGACTGCAGTTTTATTACATTACTGGGCCATGAAAATGTTGTCAATTTCCCAACTCGACAAAATACTTCACTTGATTTAGTATTTATAAATGATTCTGGAATATATGAAGCTTGTAAAAGAGCCCCACTCTTCAATTCTGATCATTGTGTTGTACGAGTCTTACCCAAAATTTACGGAAAGTTGCACAGTAAGGCCCTCTCAAACTTGTCTAAGAAAGTTGTTCACAGATGCTACTCAAATGAGAACGTACATCATCTTAGAAACATGCTCAGTGACACAAGATGGAATTTGTTTAATGATGGTTCACTTGATGACACTATCTCTAATATTACATCCTATCTGAAATTCTGTTTTGAAATCTGTTGTCCAAAAGAAACACTATTCGTCAAATTTGATCGTTTCTCCTCACCTCAACTTAAAAAGCTTCGTAGAGAGAAGGAAAAACTATATAAAATCAAAGATAAAATTGGTGTAGAAAGAACTAACTTCTTAATTAAGTCTGAAATGCAGAGGTTGAATGTAATATATAACCAGAAATTCATGTCCTGCAAAAATCCTTCTAATATGTGGAAACTATTTAAGGAAATCACTGGTAGTAAGCAGATAAACAATATTCCATATTCTTTTGATGTATGTACTCTTAACAAATCTTTTATTTACTCTCCCTCAAATGCCATGCTTCCCAGCATCACTTGTGTTAATAATAGCCCCTTTCCAGGTTTTAACACAAATGATGTTCAAAAGTGCCTCAAGTCTCTAAACCCTTCCCAGAGCTTAGGTCCCGATTATGTACCTAGTATTATTTTTAAAAAATGTTCTGATATTCTGTGTCACCCTCTTACTGATCTATTTAACAAATCTTTTTCCGATAATATTGTGCCTGCCGTTTGGAAGGACATTAAAGTTGTACCCATACCTAAATCTTCTACTGGAGCATGTGTCAAATTTAGACCCATTGCTATTACGTCTCCTTTTTTGAAAACTATGGAGAAATTACTTTTACTTAGTCTTGAACCTTCGCTTAAATCTTTTAATGACCCTAAACAATTTACCTATAAGCACAGTAGAAGCACTTTAGATGCAGCTGCCGTCTTATATCATAACATTGCTTCCAGTCTAGACGAGGGGGCTAAATTTGTTCGTTGCGCCTTCCTAGACTATACATCTGCTTTTGACTCGGTCCCTAGGGACATCTTATTAAATAAACTTGCTGCTAGTCAAACAGAATGTTGGGCTGTTAACTGGTTGCATTCCTATTTCTCAGACAGAAAGCAGTACACCGTATATAAAGGGAAGTCTTCCACTTCATTGCCTACTGAAGCTGGTGTCCCTCAAGGTGCTGTTCTTTCTCCTTTTCTTTTTTCTTTCTTCTTGCATGACTTGCCTCACTCTGATGAAATAAACTTCGTGAAGTACGCTGATGATTGAACGGTTTAAATGGCTGTTAACTCCCAGCTAGATTGTACTAAAATAAATAGCTTTCTATCGGAAGTCAGCAAATGGTCTGAGTCTAACGGTCTTAAACTGAATCCTTCTAAGTGTCAGACTGTTGATTTCAGCTTAAGATGTAAAAGACAGTTAAAAGAAGTCATCGATTCTCATGACACTTGTAAAATTGACGACAATGATATAGGAATCAAATCAGAAATTAAGTATCTTGGACTCATTCTCTCTTCTGATCTCTCCTGGTCTTCCCATGTCTTAGCAATCTCCAGTAAAATATTCCGCTTGACATTTTACATTAAGAAGTTAAGACACTCGGGTATAACTCAAACCCTCATCCTACAGTTCGTAAACTCTTGCATCCTACCTATTCTTCTTTATTGCTCACCCTTATTCTTTCCTGGTTTGCTTAAAAAAGACTATGTCACAATTCGCAGGATACTGAAGACTGTCAGTAGGGTGAGTGGTGTCCCAGTGGACCACATAGTTAACGTCGTTGTCGATAGGCACTTGACTTCGTGCAATAAATTTGCTAGAGGGATTTTGTCTGACTTGGAGCATCCGCTTTACCCTCAGCTTTCACCTTGCATCTCCTTAACAGATCATGCATCTACCTTTAAATATATACTATTCGCCCAGCCTGTTGTTGAGATGCGACCACGCGGGATCTGCACAGATTTATGGGGCATCTTATAAACAAACTTGCTATCCATTGACTGATCTTTAAATACCACTTCACAATGTCTTATCTCATTCATTTTCCAATAACGTCTTTACTTGATCCTCATTATATCCCATTAAACCTAACATTTTACAGCTCTTTATGACTTATTATATTCCTACTCTCTGAAGGGTACGGTTGTACATTAAATGCACAAAAAGGTATAAAACAAAAACAACTGGCACAACTGAGGATAAATGTATTAAAACCAAAAGTGGACATCATGATAGTACGAGATAAACGTGTAGCATTATACATTGCAAATGAACGTTGTCAGCCTAGGGAGTTTTCTTTTTTTTAATGCATTTATTAATGATACTTGCACTTACCTATTTCATTACAATTTAATGATTCACCTCAGCACTTTTACTTTTCTAAAACAGCTTTCAATCCCTTGTAAACGTTGTACTTACCTCAATTTTGGTTGGTTATCGTATGCCGACAACCACGGGATGAAAACGAAACGAAGTCGATTTTCCCTCTCAACCTGGAGGACAATTGTACAATTCAATAACTATACAGCCTAGTTCAGACAATGTGTATTTATATATATATATATATATATATATATATATCAAATATTTAACTGTTGAAACATTATTAACTTGTAGACAATCTACGATTTGATATTATATCAAACTTGATCGTGCCTGTAAAAGTGGCATGCATTTTCATGTAAATTTATATGTTTATATGAGAATATACATTATTATTATTATTAGAACAAGGAGTAACTTCAGAAAACTGTATGCTCGCACGTCTAAGTATAAGAATTCTATGATACCATACTTGGCACGTATTTTATGTGATGAAAATAGTGTCAGGAAAGAATTAACTAACCTTTTTCATCTAGTAGATAAACAATTTCCTCCATCCATCCTTATATACCTTCAAGTTTTACTTTTATTACTTCTATTATATTTATGGTCCTGTTACTTCTCTGTTTTACTCTCATAATTGCAAACACCAACTTATCTCCATGACGGCTGTAATCTTTGTTTTTCCCCTCACCATATCATGTAAAGAGAACGTTATATTCAATAATTTTAAACATGTTAGGATTTCTATACCACATTGACAATACTGTGTGACACAAGCCAACGGCAATTTTCACTTGTATTCTTATTATTATTACCCTAGCTGTTATCATTATTATTGCTATTTCCATTCTATATGCTGCATGTTTTTGACACTACCTCTATTGTAAGTGTGGAAAATTTTCTGTGTGATTAATTTTATTTATAATTTGAGGAAATTAGATGCAATATTGTGATTAATGCTGAAAATTCCATTCTGTATCACAAGTACTGTTTTTGGAATAAAGTAAATCATTATTATTATTACTTCCGGCGGTATAGACTGCATGGCTTACATAACTATGCCAACCCATCTCTTCAGCTCAGAGCCGTCTCCTACATACAACTAAGGAAAGGGCCTATGTCATGTTTCCTGCGGATATCAAGTAGTCATCTGCCTAGAAACTCTTACTGATAAGCCCTGGAACTATATCCGACCTTCCGTTACTAAAAACCTTAGCGGTCTTTTTAAAGCACAAATATCTCAGATATATGGTAAACGGATAGCTACTTCATACTCAGAAGCTTCTTGATTCATGCCACCACACCTCCATTACAAAAGAATAACTGATTCCCTATGTCGCCTTGGAATCTTCATTTGTAAAGGCGCCAGCTCAAAAACCAAGCTATTGTCGGTATTCAGTCCCCCTTATGTTTGATCATTTAGAGCTATACCACTCAACCTAACGGCACAGTCAGACACAAAATTAAGTATTTCAGGCCTTTATAAACTTCAAAAACTAATTAGTGAGCGAAGGGTCAAGTTAACGCATCACAGCCGGAAAATGCCAATTTTGTGAACCATCCCCTTGAAAAGCCTGACCTTCCTAGCCGGTGAATTAAATTCCACCATTACTTCCATGTCAAATCTCTGTGTGGTAAGTCCAGCTATCTCGAACTATTGCCAAAGCTTCAGGTGCCACTTCTGTAGCGGTATCTTCCTCACTCAGTCAGATAAACAAGACTTGCTGGTCTTCCACTTAACTACTGTGAAGCCAAGTAACCAAAAAGTATTAGGTAAAGTCGAAAACCTTTCACTTTCTCTATTTTATACTTTGTCAATTTTTTTGTTCTTGTTCTGTTAGGCGGAAACTGTTGTTATCTCTTATAAATATATAAGCATACTTTATAGTATTGCTAATATGGCGGTTGAGAGTAACCTTAAAAGGAGCAATAAGGCACCATACTTTTCAGTGACAAGGGCTTTGGCCAGAGCAGGAATTAACCCAGGGATATTAACCCTATCTCTCATGCTGGTTCTTAAGATCCGTGTACATATCCCCTGCTCTGACGGTATGCATACACTGCTACACTCCACCACCGAAACTGCACAAGGAAAGCAGAGCGAGTTAGATAATACACCTACACCTGGTGGAAACAGAACGGAAAAGAAACTCTCGAAACGTCATAAGGCCTCGAAAGCATTTTCTATAAAAGGAGACGGCTGCAGGGCCTGCAGTGTTGTTGTTTTCAAGAGTGATTCATCATCTAAATACAACTTTTGCAAACAATGGATGCACTGCTGTTGTGACAAAGGGGTGCCAAAACTATACCATGATTTTAAGCGGAGTAACCCATGCCCGTGGTTCTGGTGCATTTGCCGGATTTATTGCCCTGGCACAGTCTCAAACAGCGTGTCTCTGAATAAAAGAAACAGCACACCACTTTTCTGTCTCGACACAGCCTCACGCTTTTTTTTGAACTCTTGCGCTACAGGTGTCCAGTTTCTGCGTGAATCATTTTTCCTTTATATTTTGGAAATTAGCCGCTTTCCTCACATTATCCAGTTATCCATAGTCAACAAGGATTGTATTGTATCAACTGGAACAACATATAGCATTCACTCGTGAAATCTACGTCAAGAATCTTCGGATACCTTATCTAACCACGTGGAACTCAGGACTTTATCCACAGCAAAAACTCTGACTGACTTTTTATTTTTGCAATATACATCTGTTTATCGTTGTTGTTTTGATACTTCGATAATACAGCTATCTTACTTTTATATCCTCAAGACTTTTTTTCCGGAAATTGTGAAGTTTCTTATTTCTGTAATGGTTAAGTCTATCAAACGTGTAAGTACCGTTAAGAGACTGAGATCTAATACTAGTCAGCCATCTGAAGGCCTCAGCTCCGTTGACAATTCTACACCTTTTACACCAGCCACACCCAGAGTTATGGTATCTGATATCATGGAGGAATTAGCAGAGAATGCGGCTTGTAGCAAAAATGATTTACTGACACTTCAGAAGTCAATAGCAGAACTACAGAGCAAGTTTGACAGCATTATGCCTCTCACGCAACTGTGTGACCCATCACAAAACATCTGTTTTGAATCACTAATCAAATCCGAGCGCATAATTGACTATTTGGCTGAAGAAGCTGTTAAGAGGATTATGTCTTCACATAACGTCTTGGCCTATAACATTCCAGACAGAGAGCCGATTGCCAAACTTAAGAATTCGTGTCTAAAGGCTTGTAATATGTCGTTGACAGAATGTCAGGTTTTGCGTCTTCGTAAGAAATCTGCAAACCACCCGTGTCCTGTGCTTTTCAAGTTTAGGTCTACCGAAGAAGCCAGGAATTTTCTGAAATCGGGTAAGACAATAGGCTCTTCAACACCATACACTAACATTAGGGTTGCACCTGATTTAACACCATGCCAAAGGCGATGCCGCTCAGGAACAGTGAACCCTGATAACTCTAATAGGATAACTGTAGATGATGTTCCGTGCGTTATTCCGTCTATTGAAATATCTGATCACGGCATGCAACAGACATTTTCGCAGGTAGTGGCTAATGTTAGCCAAGCATTATATAACGATATTGATGCAGACACTGAAATGGTGGACATAGATGAGTCAACGGGAAATAATGTTGAAATACATCGTTTTCACACTGACGCAAAAGTCAAGACACCGAAACCATCAAAACCCATCCCACTGGTGGTCCAACCATTGCCTTATAAGTCAGTTACTCCTCAGTCTGACAATCCACACTCTGTGAAGCACCAGTCGAATGTAGCCACCCAAGTTGGCAAGTTTTCTAGGCGTTATGACAAACGTCCCATTTCCATTAAGAAAACTAAAGCTCATGAGGTGTTCAAGCCACAGAAACCCTACATAGCATGTGCTGACTGCCCTGTTAGCCATCATCAGCCAGTTAATCATAAGATAGGGAAAAAGAAGTAAATAAATTAAATACTAAACCCGGAGCAAGAAAGCCCTTTGATAAGAAAGAGACGAAAGCACCTGTAGGCCTTCTTTGTAAGAGAAAGTCAAATATGGTAGACGAAGCTCCTAGGGGTAGGCCTAATTGGTGCCAAGTGGAAAGCCAATTTTATCGAATCCCTAATTCTAGACAAACAGCACAGCAAGTCAGTAGGTATTGTTCTGCACATCCACTACGTAAACCCCTTGTCAACCAGCCCACTTCTAATATTCTGTCGACTGAAAGTTATAGAAAATACCCCAAACATCGGCCACAGACCACATTTAGCAAGCCAACAGAACCCATTCATATATCTTATGTGTCTAGTGGGGAGCATGTGCCGATTTCTGCACAAAACTTGCCATGGTCTGATGAATACCAGAAACAGATACCAACACTTCATTCTTATACTGGCAACAAATTACCGAATACACATATCGGTTATACCTTAGGGCAGGATTTTCACCAGCGTCAGTTAACAGAAACACCTGGAATCATGCATATAGCACGCATGATATCGGATCAATTCCTTGCTGGCATAGCGAACAGTCTACAGCTAGGGCAAGGCATATTTCCCGGGAGATAGCTGACACAGTGTCGACACCAAACGCGGATACTAATATCTCTAAAATATTAATATCTGATTATCACACAGGTGTCTCTCACTGCATACCATATCCAAACGTAAGCCCATCCCTGACTACCACCTCAAAAATCTACCTGAAGTCTTCCTACGATCCAAAGATATTGGTAAATGAGTCTGATAACATGTATATAGAGGATACTCACGGATTATTTTACCAAGATGTTGTCCGCTCACTGAAACCACATAGCCAGTGTTTATCTATTATCCTAGTAAATACGAGATCAGTTCTAAGCAAACATTTAGCACTAAGTACAATAGCTTCTATATGCAGACCGTCATTGATTATGATCACCGAAGCCTGGTGCACAAGTGAAATCTCCAATGACAGCCTAAGGATTGATAAATACAACCTTTTTCGCGGGGACAGACGGACAGGTCGTGGGGGTGGAACACTAATTTACTGTGAACAATCCATGTGTGCAACCCAGTTTAGTAACCCAATTCTGTCACAACTCAATGACTCGATCTGGGTCGAAATAAAAGTTGTCAGAAGTAAACCTATACTTGTGGGTTGTGTGTACCGGCCCCCTTCATCCAGCAGGGAATATGATAATATGCTTAGCAATATCTTTAATGTTACAGCCAATCTTCCTTTCAGTTATAAAATTATCGGAGGCGATTTCAACTTGCCAGAAGTATCATGGTCTTCACTCCGAGGACCCCAAAGGTACGATAATCTCATAAATTCCATCGTCACAGGAGGGTGGACACAACACATAAATTCACCCACTAGATCCGCAAATATCCTAGACCTTATTTTCACGAACAACATAACGCCATCTACCGTACATGTTGGACATGAATTTCCAGGTAGTGACCATAGAATAGTAGTTTGTTCTTTTGACATCTTTCCTGAAACAAAACGCAGAGATGAAGCTGGCCAGATACCTATGAGATTGTACACACATGCTGACTGGGACTTGTATCAGCACCTAATTAGATGTTCTAATTGGGACTCGTACTTTTCGAACCAGTCCTTAGATGCAATTCTTAACAACTTCTATCAGAATATTAACTCAATTCACGACGTCATTGCACCCGAGAAGATTCTTAACTTCAGATTCCCCCAAAGTGATTATATTCCGACATCGTTTAGAAGAAGTCTACGTAAGCACTCAATAAAATACTACAGATATCATGACTTATCGTCATTAATTGCCATAACGTCCCTTCTCAGTAGAATTGAAGAGTTGAGAAATATAGGCCTCAGAAACAAAGAAATGCAGGCCATTCATGCACCGCATAACTCAGGAGAAATAGCCAAACTTTTTAAAAGTAGGTTGATGAACTCCAAAACACCCTATCCGAAAATAATATACTTAGACGGCATTGCTTACGAAAATAATGAGGCGATATGTGAACTGTTTAGCAAGCACTTCGCCAGATTATACACCTTAGAGAACGATGAAGTCGTGGATTTCCCACGTAAAACAGACGAATGTTTAAGTGACATAATTTTCACCACACATGAGATCGATAAAGCTGTCGCAAATCTTAAGCTTAGTAACACTACTGGCCCAGACGGTATATCTTCCGTTCTGCTGAAAAAAGGTGGTAATGACATGAGTTTACTCTTACTCAAGTTATACTCAATTTCATTAAGCGATGGGACATACCCTAACTGCTGGAAGAAGTCTTATATTGTACCTATCCATAAATACGGGCCTATAGCTGATATCAACAACTACCGCCCCATCAACATCACGTCTGTAGTTTCACGTGTAATGGAAAAGATAGTTAAGACTCAAATCATTCAGTACTTGCTGTCAAATGACCTACTATCCCCATCCCAATACGGTTTCTTAAGTAGAAGGTCGTGCATTACTTGCCACTTAGATTATTTTGACTACATCACACAAAGCATTGATAATGGGCGTTCGGTAACAACATTGTTTCTTGACGTTAGCAAGGCCTTCGATAAAGTCCCACATATCAGACTCCTAACAAAACTCCAATCCTACGGAATAACCGGAAATCTTCTCAAATGGATAAGTTCTTTTCTCACAGAAAGAGAGCAATTAGTCAAAATCAACCACCAGTTGTCTTCCTCAAAGCCGATAACCAGTGGTGTAATACAAGGTAGTGTTCTTGGCCCTATTCTATTCCTCTTATTTATAAATGACATAGTCTCTGTAATCAAGTATGGCAAGCCATACCTTTTTGCAGATGATCTCAAGATAGTATATGATTATGGGTACGGTGATATGAGCGTCGAAAGCAAGATCCAACAAGACTTAAACGATCTAGGCGATTGGAGCGAAAAGTGGCAACTGACTTTCAACCCAGACAAGTGCGGTATAACCCACCTTGGACGCTGGAAACCGATAATGTGCCTATATATGTACGGTAAGCTCCTCTCAAAACTGAACACAGTCACAGATCTCGGGATAACATACTCAGATTTATCCTTTTCCGATCATGCAAACAAGGTTGTATCTGACTGTAAACGACTTACTGGCTTTGTACTGCGTAACTTCTACACCCAAGAAGCAAGATTAGCTATATATAGGACATGTATCCGTCCCAAACTTGAATATTGTGCTCTCCTATTTAGTAACCTCAGGACTGTAGACAGAAAAAAAATCGAAAGTGTCCAGAGATTCCTCACGAAACGCATAATAGGGTTCGACCAACAAGTGGAATATGTTGACAGGTGTGTACGTCTGAAATTAGAGCCTCTGTGGTTAAGGAGAGTGAAGTGCAACCTATTTCTACTCTTCAAAGTCATTAGGAAACATTGCTACAGTAACTCATCCATAACTTGGGAAAATATTAAATCATATCAGCTGCGAAACCACGACTACCTTGTCAAGGTGGCTACCCACAGAAAATCCATTAGGGCAAACTTTTTCACCATAAAATATTGCACTCTTTGGAACCAACTACCACCTGAAATAAGATGTTGTGAAAACCCTGATGGGTTCAAACGGAGCCTAGAAAGACACTTTAACATGTCCACCCTAGCTCGTCTAAAAGACCACAACTGTTGGTAGAACGGAAATTGAAGGCCAGTCCAGTCTTCAGTATAGTCACATACGTATATCTCGACTCTAATACTCACGCAGCGAACGTTAACTAATTTACTGATTTCTATTCTCTATAATTTTCACTAAGTTGTGTTGGTAAAAGTAACACTGGAAATAATTGTAATAGCATCCACACCTTTTAACGTTTTACATATGTATATACTAATATAGTGATACTTATTAATCATGCATGTTCAATTCTTAAATTAGATGGTTATTAAAATACTTAAAATATTATGCATCAAATGTTCTCTTGCTTTACCACGCTTGTTTCCCTTATAACACTCAATTATTGAACCTAGTGTAATATTTGATATACGAATTATATTATTGATTATACTCTTATCATATATGGTTTGATTTACTCTACGGCTCCCTGTAGACTAACTACCATTCTTCAGTATACACACACTGCAGTATTGTTAACCAAATGCCAAAATTTCGTTGGTTCTGTGTTAATATCTTTTTATAATATGTCTAGACACGTTACTTTGCAATGTCAGATGTTTACTATATATAAGTACACTAAGTCCTGCCAACCGACCTTACCTTCAGTCCATACTACCTAAATTGAACCTTAACTATAGTGTTCTGCTAAATCTTGCTCCACTATTCACAATACCTATTCGTTTTACTCTTTAAGTTTTTAACTTCTTATAAAGTAATCTGTTCATTAGGATGCATGCACACATATATAATGTTCGTAAAGATGTACGTGGAGACCTATTGGAAGCACTCATTAAGAAAGCTAGGGAGATGGAATATGGGGTACGAACATGTCTGGTACCAAGCAATATATTTGCGGTAGCCATAATAATCATAGTCTCAGAGCCTAACATCAAAAAAGGAGGGAGGGTGGCGCTAGCTGATCAGTAGATATGGTGGTGGTCACTAAGGTGAATCGCCCCATTCTGCAGGAACAGCAATATGCAATTTGAAGGCTCGAGATATTTCTGATTTTTATGAGGGCTTAGATCTTTATCTTGAAAAAGATAATAATGAACGCCTTGACAGATCATGCTTCTACCTTTAAATATATACCATTCGCTCAGCCTATTGTTGAGATGCGACCACGCGGGATCTGCACAGATTTATGGGGCATCTTATAAATTAACTTGCTATCCATTGTCAGATCTTTAAATACCACTTCACAATGTCTTGTCTCACTTATTTTCTAATAACGTCTTTACTTGATCCTCATTATATTCCATTAAACCTAACATTTTATAGCTCTTTATGAATTTGATCCGACTTATTCTATTCCTATTCTCTGGAGGGTACGGTTGTGCGCCAAATAGACAAAAAAGCATGAAATAAAGAAAACAGGCTTGAAAACAATAGTATTAAAACCAAAAGTGGACATCATGATAGTACGAAATATATTGGTTTTATTATACATTGCAAATGAACGTGGTCGGCCTAAAGATTAATTAATTCCCCATTGTTTTCCATATAAATGTGTCAATGTAGTTGAAGATTGAACGATCAATTCGCTGTTGTTTGCTCAAAACCAACTTCCCCAATTTTCGCGGAGGCATCAATACGACAGTCATCGTCTCATCGGTCGCTGTTCAGAAAGAAGTCGGCAGAAAACCGTCAGAAGTAATATTGTGATTTATTATTGTAATATTTGTTCACAGACCCTAGTAAAAACATTATTTTTATATGTTGGTGTAACAATGAAGAATCCTCGAGTCAACAATTGGTGTTTTCGGTTTTCGCGTCCGTTATTACTAAGCGTTTCTGAGAAACTTCAAGCGACAGCGTGAGCCCGAGCGTAGCAAGAGCTGGGCATTAACGGTTTACGAGACGTTGCTGACGGTGGTAATGACATGAGTTTACTCTTACTCGAGTTATACTGAATTTCTTCAAGCGATGGGACATACCCTAACTGCTGGAAGAAGTCTTATATTGTACCTATCCATAAATACGGGCCTATAGCTGATATCAACAACTACCGCCCCATCAACATCACGTCTGTAGTTTCACGTGTAATGGAAAAGATAGTTAAGACTCAAATCATTCAGTACTTGCTGTCAAATGACCTACTATCCCCATCCCAATACGGTTTCTTAAGTAGAAGGTCGTGCATAACTTGCCACTTAGATTATTTTGACTACATTACACAAAGCATTGATAATGGGCGTTCGGTAACAACATTGTTTCTCGACGTTAGCAAGGCCTTCGATAAAGTCCCACATATCAGACTCCTAACAAAACTCCAATCCTACGGAATAACCGGAAAGCTTCACAAATGGATAAGTTCTTTTCTCACAGAAAGACAGCAATTAGTCAAAATCAACCACCAGTTGTCTTCCTCAAAGCCGATAACCAGTGGTGTAATACAAGGTAGTGTTCTTGGCCCTATTCTATTCCTCTTATTTATAAATGACATAGTCTCTGTAATCAAGTATGGCAAGCCATACCTTTTTGCAGATGATCTCAAGATAGTATATGATTATGGGTACGGTGATATGAGCGTCGAAAGCAAGATCCAACAAGACTTAAACGATCTAGGCGATTGGAGCGAAAAGTGGCAACTGACTTTCAACCCAGACAAGTGCGGTATAACCCACCTTGGACGCTGGAAACCGATAATGTGCCTATATATGTACGGTAAGCTCCTCTCAAAACTGAACACAGTCACAGATCTCGGGATAACATACTCAGATTTATCCTTTTCCGATCATGCAAACAAGGTTGTATCTGACTGTAAACGACTTACTGGCTTTGTACTGCGTAACTTCTACACCCAAGAAGCAAGATTAGCTATATATAGGACATGTATCCGTCCCAAACTTGAATATTGTGCTCTCCTATTTAGTAACCTCAGGTCTGTAGACAGAAAAAAATCGAAAGTGTCCAGAGATTCCTCACGAAACGCATAATAGGGTTCGACCAACAAGTGGAATATGTTGACAGGTGTGTACGTCTGAAATTAGAGCCTCTGTGGTTAAGGAGAGTGAAGTGCAACCTATTTCTACTCTTCAAAGTCATTAGGAAACATTGCTACAGTAACTCATCCATAACGTGGGAAAATATTAAATCATATCAGCTGCGAAACCACGACTACCTTGTCAAGGTGGCTACCCACAGAAAATCCATTAGGGCAAACTTTTTCACCATAAAATATTGCACTCTTTGGAACCAACTACCACCTGAAATAAGATGTTGTGAAAACCCTGATGGGTTCAAACGGAGCCTAGAAAGACACTTTAACATGTCCACCCTAGCTCGTCTAAAAGACCACAACTGTTGGTAGAACGGAAATTGAAGGCCAGTCCAGTCTTCAGTATAGTCACATACGTATATCTCGACTCTAATACTCACGCAGCGAACGTTAACTAATTTACTGATTTCTATTCTCTATAATTTTCACTAAGTTGTGTTGGTAAAAGTAACACTGGAAATAATTGTAATAGCATCCACACCTTTTAACGTTTTACATATGTATATACTAATATAGTGATACTTATTAATCATGCATGTTCAATTCTTAAATTAGATGGTTATTAAAATACTTAAAATATTAATGCATCACATGTTCTCTTGCTTTACCACGCTTGTTTCCCTTATAACACTCAATTATTGAGCCTAGTGTATTATTTGATATACGAATTATATTATTGATTATACTCTTATCATATATGGTTTGATTTACTCTACGGCTCCCTGTAGACTAACTACCATTCTTCAGTATACACACACTGCAGTATTGTTAACCAAATGCCAAAATTTTGTTGGTTCTATGTTAATATCTTTTTATAATATGTCTAGACACGTTACTTTGCAATGTCAGATGTTCACTATATATAAGTACACTAAGTCCTGCCAACCGACCTTACCTTCAGTTCATACTACCTAAATTGAACCTTAACTATAGTGTTCTGCTAAATCTTGCTCCACTATTCACAATACCTATTCGTTTTACTCTTTAAGTTTTTGACTTCTTATAAAGTAATCTGTTCATTAGGATGCATGCACACATATATAATGTTCATAAAGATGTACGTGGAGACCTATTGGAAGCACTCATTAAGAAAGCTAGGGAGATGGAATATGGGGTACGAACATGTCTGGTACCAAGCAATATATTTGCGGTAGCCATAATAATCATAGTCTCAGAGCCTAACATCAAAAAAGGAGGGAGGGTGGCGCTAGCTGATCAGTAGATATGGTGGTGGTCACTAAGGTGAATCGCCTCATTCTGCAGGAACAGTAATATGCAATTTGAAGGCTCGAGATATTTCTGATTTTTATGAGGGCTTAGATCTTTATCTTGAAAAAGATAATAATGAACGCCTTGACAGATCATGCTTCTACCTTTAAATATATACCATTCGCTCAGCCTATTGTTGAGATGCGACCACGCGGGATCTGCACAGATTTATGGGGCATCTTATAAATTAACTTGCTATCCATTGTCGGATCTTTAAATACCACTTCACAATGTCTTGTCTCACTTATTTTCTAATAACGTCTTTACTTGATCCTCATTATATTCCATTAAACCTAACATTTTATAGCTCTTTATGAATTTGATCCGACTTATTCTATTCCTATTCTCTGGAGGGTACGGTTGTGCGCCAAATAGACAAAAAAGCATGAAATAAAGAAAACAGGCTTGAAAACAATAGTATTAAAACCAAAAGTGGACATCATGATAGTACGAAATATATTGGTTTTATTATACATTGCAAATGAACGTGGTCGGCCTAAAGATTAATTAATTCCCCATTGTTTTCCATATAAATGTGTCAATGTAGTTGAAGATTGAACGATCAATTCGCTGTTGTTTGCTCAAAACCAACTTCCCCAATTTTCGCGGAGGCATCAATACGACAGTCATCGTCTCATCGGTCGCTGTTCAGAAAGAAGTCGGCAGAAAACCGTCAGAAGTAATATTGTGATTTATTATTGTAATATTTGTTCACAGACCCTAGTAAAAACATTATTTTTATATGTTGGTGTAACAATGAAGAATCCTCGAGTCAACAATTGGTGTTTTCGGTTTTCGCGTCCGTTATTACTAAGCGTTTCTGAGAAACTTCAAGCGACAGCGTGAGCCCGAGCGTAGCAAGAGCTGGGCATTAACGGTTTACGAGACGTGGCTGACAGTTTCTGATGGTAGAAACAGATTTGGCGGATTCAAACAGTTGATGAAAGTTTGGATAGTCACCGTTCATCTTTCCTGGTGCCGGTCAAGTCCTCTTTGAACAAGCAATATCTGGAACGTTTTTGGAATTGGGTCAAGTTCAACAATGCCTGGGTCAAAGAAGGAACAGAGTGTCTTGGATGCAAACAGGAAAGTAAGTCATGGTGACTTGTCTGTTAATTGTAACGATGTGTCTGATGTTAAGCGTGGCATGGTTGACGGTACTGTTTCGCCGTTCAGGGATAATAGGAACATCAAACTCCCTAAATTTGAACCACGGTGTTTCGATGGAAACCCGGCTGATTATTTACAATTTGTAAAGGAGTTTGAGATCATGCTGAGTAGTTTTCTATTAAGTGATGAATTGAAATTGATGTATTTGATGAGGTATTGCACTGGAGATGCTTCAAGAGCTATACAGTGCTGTAAGCTCATGCCCCCTAATGAGGGATACGCTGAGGCTATGAGCATATTACGTCAAAGGTTTGGAAGACCTTCGATGATTGTAAGGAACGTATACGAAGCTGTCAAAGGTAACGGGAGTCAACTTCAAGATGACTCCAAGGCACTTACTGAGTTTCTATATAATCTTATGACTTATAAGAATACTTTGATTTCTATGAATTGCGTGAGTGACCTCAACTCGAGCTCAGTCCTAGAGGTAATTGCGAGACGCCTACCTACTCGACTGCAAAGGAAGTGGGTAAAAATAAGCTCTCGTATGGAGGATGAGGGTATCGAGCCAAGGTTTGATGATATCCTGAAACTAGTAAAGGATAGTGTCAATCAATCTATGAGCAAGTTCGCCAGTCTATTACATCTCACCCCTAGAATAGAGCAGTCTGAGATCAAAATGCAATCATTGATGACGAGTAGGCCTCAGAGAGGTGGATATCAAGAAGGCTCCATGATGTATAGTAATGCATATAGACCTAATGAGTGTAACATGTTTCGTAGTACATCGTCATCAGATGAGTTACAAGATGCAAGACAAACACGGTTGTGTTTTACACGTTTGCAAGAGGTGCATACAGAAGTGAACTGTGAACCAGTGAGCAAGTTCAGTGATAAGCTAAATGTAAACTCCAGGTCTGACTCCGAATTGTGTGACGATAACGGTGCGGTCAGGAAGTCTGTAGTTGCAACTGGTAAGCCATTGTTGAATAGAGTGTCACATAATAGAGTTGCTGCTTCAGAGTGCAGTTCTGACTCCAAAAGTTTACAAAGTATTACTAGTCAGAGTGAAGATATAAAACCTTTAATGATTTGTGAGGAGGAACCGAAATTGTCTACTTCTGTTATTAAAGAGTTTGAAAATGATGAACTTGACGGTAAAGTGAACATTCGTGATAATGATCATGATACTTCACAGTTGTCTTTGGTTGATCATGATGAAAGGGAGGGAATGCCTACTACCGCAAAGTTAAATAAAGGTTCTGTAGAACTTGAACGTGAAGTAGAAATAAATGCAGAAGCAGTTGCAGAAGGCATGTATACTTGTGAGACCGTCAGTGTGATTGATCAGCATGTAGCCCACCTATCATCAGATGCTGGTGCTAAACCTGAGCTGATAGTAAATGACGGCAGTGGTGGTGGTCTTGCAGGTAGACAAATTTCTGAAAGCCGAACAACAACAGCTTCTGATCCACTGCTAACTTCATCAACTGATATCAATCAGTCGTCGTTGGTGTTGTCATCCACAATGAAACAGATGCCCATCAACTCAAGTATCTTGTGCAATGATTTTGATAGTATTGGTGCGTTTGAAAGGACGAAATATATTGGTCAGTTTAGAGAGGATAAGCCCAGTGTAGACGAGAGAGTAATTGTTAAATTGACTTGGATGAATAAAGGCATTTCTAGTTTCAATTTACTATTTGAATGCTGTTATCTTTGGTGTAAATTACTCTGTTTCTACGCTTGGTTGACCAGATACGTCGTATGTTTGTTCGTCATCTATATTCTACGATACAATGACATGAGCGTGTTGCCGTTCAGATTTGATGATATAGCTGATAGAAGGAAGTCAGCAAATGAACTCTGCAACGATTTTCCAACCTAGGGCGTCAACCTGAGAAGGGTTGTAGGCGTACGGCTGTAAGTCCTACAATTCTTCAAAGGGTAGCGCATCAATGAACAGTCCAGTGTGCTCGGTGTGTGATTTTGTACATATGTTCATACTGTATATACTGAATTGATATCATATGTCATCTAGCTGTTGGTAATTCTGTTTGTGTCTGGACGACTTCCACTTGGACCATCAACCTGAGAAGGAATGTAGGCGTACTGCTGTAAGTCCTACAGTTCTTCAAGGGTGGTTTGTCGCGCCAGAATCCACAACATTTGATGTGTTGATTGTACATATGTTTTTGTAAAGTAATTGAGTGGGTTCAAATTATTGTAATTATTGGTTAGTCTTGTTTGTGTCCGGACATTCCACAAATTACAATCGTCAAACCGTGAAGGGTTGTAGCCGTATTGGTGTAAGTCCTGCGATTCTTCAAAGGAATTCCATCAAGACATGGTCCGCGAGTTTGTGTGTATTGTTTGTGTATATGTGTGGTGTGTCCTATCAATTGGTGTTTTTGGATTCATTGTGTTTACTCGTTGTTTTCGTACCTTGTTGTTATTATATAATTTTGTTAAAATTTTCGTCGTGATTACTTCTGAAGTTGTTTCTAGTCTTCTACATCCGTGAATGAATTGGTTGATGTTAGAGACAGCAGATGGGTCGTATACGCCGGGGAGGCTATGCTATTGCTGAGAATGAAATGCACACGGAGATAATTGCTAGCTGCGGTCCGACACGCCGGGGAGAAAGAGTGTAAACGACTGAGGCTCGCATGCGTCACCGCTACTAGAACTGAGGCAGAATGAGTGACAAGCGATTGCAGTGGTAATTGGTAGTGAGTAGATAAGAGGATGTGTGTAGAGTATCGTGAGGTGGTGCTATGGTCACGTTGCATTCTGCAAGAGTCATTCTAGCAAGTGGCGATTGTGTTGCAAGAGGATGTGTCAAGAGGACACCTTTAACTGGAAGGCGGAGGTCGTCATTGATGTGTGAGATTGTGCTGTGGGTATGCTTGTGGTGTGTTGGCTTTTCTGTTTGTTTTCCATTTCAGCTCTGTCCGTGTGACCCAGGTTCTCGCAATGGCATCCAAGTCAACGTGTATTGGTCGTGATGGAAAAAAGGGTTGGATCCCTTTTTTGCCGGGGAGTGTCAATGTAGTTGAAGATTGAACGATCAATTCGCTGTTGTTTGCTCAAAACCAACTTCCCCAATTTTCGCGGAGGCATCAATACGACAGTCATCGTCTCATCGGTCGCTGTTCAGAGAGAAGTCAGCAGTAAACCATCAGAAGTAATATTGTGATTTATTATTGTAATATTTGTTCACAGACCCTAGTAAAAACATTATTTTTATATGTTGGTGTAACAATGAAGAATCCTCGAGTCAACAATTGGTGTTTTGGTTTTTTCGTCCGTTATTACTAAGCGTTTCTGAGAAACTTCAAGCGACAGCGTGAGCCCGAGCGTAGCAAGAGCTGGGCATTAACGGTTTACGTGACGTGACTGACAACAACTTTTATATACTTCTGCACCTCTCTGCCGGTTTTCTTCTGTCTTCTTCTCTTTTCTAAGGTACTGCCTTCAACGAAGATACTGATAAGCGCTGCTATTTTCCATTTATTCGTGATAATTCTAGCATCTGGTAAATAACGGGATTACCGATATTATAAAATCTGCTGACATGTTCAGAGTCGGTCTCATAAACAACTGGAAATGTCCCAAATATGGTGTACTTACGGGTGAATTTGAAGTTTTATAGACTTTGAAACACTTTATGAATCATTTGCTGATAATTATTGTTTATTCTGCATCTCTTATGTACAACGTCAGCACCTGTACGTAAATGCTACTTGCCTTCCTCAACTAACGCAATCATTTATGATTCCCGCGTGAAATTGACATGTATTTTTTTCAATCACAGTTTACATTTGACGCTATATCTATTTCCTTATTTGTACACTTCATTTTAAATGTTTCTCTCACATTTATCAGTATTCAACTTATTTCTAAATTAGCAAATCATATTATATATTCTATAAGTTTTAATATGTGTACATATGTCCATGCCTGTAAAAATGGCTGGTTTCTGTTACAGAAATAAAAAAATTATTATTATTATTATTATAGTCTGGAGATGGCCGAAACATTCAGTTTGGCCTTTACCAAACAGTTAAATAGCAATGTTGGTATTACTGGTATGTAGCAAAATGGTGGCACTAATACTTCACCGCAGAAAAACCCAGTAGCTACTCTGCAATAAAATCAGCACTAGTACTAGGGAAGCCAAAGAGACTCACATCTGGAAAGTCCTCAGGTTGTGGTGACATCAGGCCATCTGTGACGAAATAGTGCACAAAATCTCTCTGTAAGCCCATTTGTGGCTTGTTTTAACACTCGATGGATTCAGGGAAATTGTCAAAGGAGTGAAAAAAGACACACTTTCTACAATCTTCAAGGGTAGGGATAGGCAAAATACCAATAGTTATAGACCAGTAGCCCTACCCGTAGTGGTATCAAAAGTGCTGGAAAGTATTATTGATGAATACGCCAGAGAGCATCTTAATAAGACTAATAGACTCCACGAAGCCCGAAACGGTTTCAGGAAAGGTAGATCCTGTGTAACAAACCTATTATAAACTTGGAACGGTTGGGCATCATGCTGAGATATGAATATTCAAATCCATGTGGCCTTCCTAGACTTTGAGAAGGCATTTAACACTGTTCAACATGACCTTTTCTCAGACAAAATAAGCCAGACAGGTGTTGGTAGGCCGCTTCTGTCTCGGTTGAAGGACAACCTGTGTGAAAGGAAATTCTGCACTAAGGTCAATCGAATCCGATCATCCTGGCACAGCTCGTCATCAGGAGTGTCGCAGAGCTCTATCCTAGGGCCACTGATGCTTTTGATTTTTATCAATTATCTACCAAACCATCTGAGCTGCCCAACTCCTATTTGCTCTGATGACGTGAAGAACTGGAGAGCGACAAAGTGTTTAGAAGGATCAGATAGACTGCAGGCAGATCTAAATCATTTGGAAGACCACGTCTAAGCCAGTGATATGCCTTTCAACCCGAAGAAACACAAAGTGGTGAAATTACGCACCTGTAAGCTGCAGAATGTGAACTATACCCTGTACAATGGAAGCTTGTCCTGTACATCGTCAGAGCGTAACTTAGGTCTAGTTCTAACGGAAAAATAAACAAAGGGGTGAATCACATGGAGATGTAGCGAAGGCTACGCGGTAACATACTTAACACATAGACAGTTAGGTGCATTCGCTCCTGGGCTCTTTTCGAGGTTGTATAAAACACAAGTCAAATCACACCTTGAAGTGCATAATACCGCCTCACCTCCACGGCTTAGGAGAGACGCTGACCTCCTGGAAAGAGTCCAAAGACGGGCGACAAAAGGAGTGATAGGTCACCAAAACAAACCATATGAAGTAGGACAGAAGAAATTAGGTCTCCTCACACTTACCTACCTTCGGATTAGAGGAGACCTGATTACTGCCTATAAGGTAACAAATGACCAGAATCACACCAAAAAAGATATTCCGCCATTAAGTATGTACCGGCTTCTTCGTGGAAATCCCGGAAGGATAGCTCACTAAAGGGCAAAGACTCGAGTGCGGTCCCATTTCTTTTCACTGCGGTTTTGCCTTTCGTGGAATTCCTTACCTCATCGTTTTACTTCATTACATTCTCTCGTGTCTTACTCTTCTGAGTACTCCAAATACTACACTTGTTGATATTATATACATATATATTTATATGTACATGCATCAACTTCAAAATTCATTGGCTGTCTGCTTTTACGTTTTCTTTATTTCTTTTTGTCTTTTAGTCTGAATAACCTACACTACATATATCTGTTGTTATCATCGCTATTATCTCTTTTCTTTTGTCGACAGCACCGGAGTACTGACTGGTGAAAGGATCAACTCTATTCACAGGAGCAACATAGTTTTAACACACCGCATACTATAAACAAAATATAATTGATCCCAGCACCACTCCGTTTGCAGTCAACCAAAGCTACGACAGTCAAGTGGCGGGACGAATTACATAGAAGCTTACCGAAGATCAGGGACCTTTACCTCACAGTGAAGAAGCGAGCACAAAGAAATCAAAATGGTTTACACTAACTCGTAGAAACGATATTGGATATTGAAGGTCTTCAAAGGTTTACCTTTAGGAGACAATCATATACGGGAAGCGCTATGAAAGGTCATTCCACATCAGACCACGCCTGCCTTTTTTGGACTTAAGGAGGATAGATACAGCATTCTACTTATTCTCTGGGCACTGGTTCGGCAAATCTTTATTGTTGGGTAGGGTTACGACTTATAGGATTAAGGTTTCAAGTCTAGGGTTAAGTTTAAAATCAGAGCTAAAACTAGGATTATGGTTAGAGTTACTGGTAGATCGAAGAACACTGTCAGAAATATTAGTGGACCCCAAGTTAACGTGATCAACAGTCACTTGAATGAATGCATGTATCGCTCACGGTATAATTTCTCTATGGGATAATCCTTCGACCACCCTCGGACGTATTGAGAAATATTTAAGGATGTATACATATAACGTGAATTATTCTTAACCCACGTGAACAATTTCTTATGAATTTCTTATGGATATGTGAACAAGGGAGGGAACAGTAGTAGAACTGATGATATTAGACCATATATTCCATGACAGACTTGAAGAATTATGGAATTTCCCATTTATCTTTCACAGTTTTTCATCTGCAGAATGCGAATATTACACTACTGCCTCTCCTATCCATCCGTTACAACCAACTAAAAAAGACAAGATCTTCGAACTTTATAACTCTTCGATCAAGTTACCCAATAATACTCTTTTTGTTAATGGATCCAAGGTATATCACATCTGTAAAATGTATACATATGTTAACTTGTTGTCCCCTTAAACTGAAAAATGCAATGTTTCTGTGATTTTTATTATTATCATTTCAAAGCCCGCCTCGGAAACGTTTACGATGTATTAGCCGCAACGTTTACGCAAATGAAAACCTACCAATCACAGTATGCATAAGTGACCTTGCAGCTCTAAGTCTCTCTGTCAGCCACACCTCGTAAACCGTCAATGCCCAGCTCTTGCTACGCTCGGGCTCACGCTGTCGCTTGAAGTTTCTCAGAAACGCTTAGTAATAACGGACGGAAAAACCAAAACACCAATTGTTGACTCGAGGATTCTTTATTGTTACACCAACATATAGCCAACTTTAAAACTAAGGTCTGTGAACAAATATTACAATAATAAATCACAATATTACTTCTGACGGTTTTCTGCCGACTTCTTTCTGAACAGCGACCGATGAGACGATGACTGTCGTATTGATGCCTCCGCGAAAATTGGGGAAGTTGGTTTTGAGCAAACAACAGCGAATTGATCGTTCAATCTTCAACTACATTGACACTCTCCATAAGCTGTGTGTGCCGCTATCGACTGCCTCATATGTATTGTAATTGATAGATATTCTTACACCACATACACAAAGCCATTTGTGGTAATATTAGGTTCGCAATGGCTCTTAATGCATTTTTCAGCGACTATGCACCTTTTTTGTAGCCGACACTTTCTGGTTGTTCAAGGTCACTGTACTTTTGGATATTATAGTCTAACCTTGCTCAGCAAAGAATATTCTTTTCGATAACATCTTCACCAGGCTCTCCAGTCTTATGTCCTCTATAATTAAGGGGTTATTGTTATTGATAACACTGACGTTTCTTCATCAGAGTTCAGAGGTTTGTATAAAAATACTTTTCTAGTAAGCGACCGATCAAAAATATGTATGTGTGAATTTCTAACAGGACGGTGTGGTACGTACTGTTGTATCCTCTTCTAATGAGGAAACATTCTTGCTGCAACTATAACATGTCCCTTCAATACTTCGTTATGCTAAACGTTTTCAAGCTGTATTTGGGTTAGACTTCAATTAACCACACTTACTAAAGACTTCTTCCCTTGATACACTTATCAGTACTCCACATAGCGTGTAAGCACCGATTAACGAACTCGAATTAAATGGGCTTGTGACTTGGCAGCGTGTCCTGATCAGAACTGTATTTTTTACTACAGCTGAAATGTCTAACTTGATAAATAATAACATTGTACAAC
Organism: Trichobilharzia regenti; assembly: GCA_944472135.2. NCBI lineage: Eukaryota > Metazoa > Platyhelminthes > Trematoda > Strigeidida > Schistosomatidae > Trichobilharzia > Trichobilharzia regenti. Next base: position 27,379,151 of record OX235267.1, read on the forward strand.
TTATCTGAAGTGATGCGGGATAGCAGGCTCGAAGAGTGTGCTTGTGGGCAGCACAGCAAGGGAGCGTGCAAAACGTAATGGTGTCTAGGCGAAAAGTATGGCGTAGCACCCAATTTACAGGTGCACATTAAAACAAACACTGAAAACATTGAAGGTGCACTACAATGCCTACCTAGCAAATCATTATCTTCGGAGAGACCTCCTAAGAGACTCGTGTCTATGGCTCATAATTTTGTAGTTGTTTGACAGGTCACATCATCTATACTTACATGTTAATCCTGTTTCAAAGTTAATATCGACCAAACTAGAGGGCTGATCGGCTACTTCCAGGGCCCCCTTACTCTTTTAGGAATGTTTGTCGTTTAGACAGTCTATCCCCCTAGATAAATAATCGTTTATCTTCTCAACATTGTCTAGTGTTATCCTGCTATTAGAGAGGTTTCAACAAATAACCTCACGTAGTGACTGAAGGTGTCTGTTATCCAACCCCAATGTGTCTTAACAGTTAACGGTTGTTTCCTTTTTCCAAACAATTTCCCCAAAGCACAATTTGCATCTGTTCCATAGTAACCCATCAGAAGCCCAGTTGCATCATCTTTGATATGTAGACATCCTAATGCTTCCCCAAATATTTCCAGATATTTAGCTCTTCTACAGAAGTAAATTTTCTGTATATATTTGTAACTGTGATATCGCATAAGCCTTGCCTATCTTCACCGATTCCCTTCCATCTACCGTCATACATCGACTTCTAAACATTTGTGCCATGGGACTCCATTCATTGTTACTACATTTAGTTGTGAATCCTTTGCAGTAATACCCAATTTTTAAACTTATTAGATTGAGTGTCCAGTACGTTTCTTTACATCTATATTTGGCTGAATAACTTTAATGGAACAATTCTAGGGCAATTTCGTCTTGGTTTAACGTTGTGAAGTAAGTTGTCAGCCACGTCTCGTAAACCGTCAATGCCCAGCTCTTGCTACGCTGGGACTCACGCTGTTCCTTGAAGTTTCTCAGAAACGCTTAGTAATAACGGACGGAAAAACCAAAACACCAATTGTTGACTCGAGGATTCTTTATTGTTACACCAACATATAGCCAACTTTAAAACTAAGGTCTGTGAACAAATATTACAATAATAAATCACAATATTACTTCTGACGGTTTTCTGCCGACTTCTTTCTGAACAGCGACCGATGAGACGATGACTGTCGTATTGATGCCTCCGCGAAAATTGGGGAAGTTGGTTTTGAGCAAACAACAGCGAATTGATCGTTCAATCTTCAACTACATTGACATAAGTACTGTTAAGATCGTTTCGTTATTTTTGTTATCCTGATTCAATAGTGTGTGGAGGTGTACCATGAACTCGTCTACGTCACCTAATTCAGTTTTAGGCAAGGATAACGAGCATTCAGTTTTCTAACGCTCTGTAATCCTTCATTGATGTTCAAATCATCCATTTACGAATAGACAACTATGTGGTGAGGGTCGTGAAGCAACTTTCAGTTCCGTTTGGCCTACTCTAGAACTGTTTTGATGTGAGGCATTTGACGAAACTGAATTGCGATGCAGAAGTGTGTCTTCTTACACCCCCGTGTTTTCATTATCCCACATTTCATCTTACTAACATTCCATACTGTGTTCGAGGAACGCATGCTCCTCCTTCTAAATGGGTTAAATTGTGAAGACCAACTTCTTTACGTATAACCTAAGTACTATCAGCGATGTCAGCATGCGGATGGCTGGTTATGTGCTTCGAATTTATGGATGAGTTTAAATCAGAAGGATTACTCATGTTACTTAACGTGAATTTCAAGTTACAAAGTTTTACTGCAAAGTCAGTACGATCTTCCACTGCCATGGCTATAAGATGCAAATGTCAAGAGGTCTGTGAATGAACGGGCAATAACATGTTCTTGATTAAATAAATCTCGAAGTGTCCACCTAACCATGACGCAAGGTATGACGGCAGGGTTACACGGGCTTCAATGGACTTCCTCCCTTCCCTTTTAAAAAGTCCAATAAAGATGGCAAAATGTCCTTTGTCAGATAATTTACTTCCGGTAGCACTGACTCATAAACACTCTATGCTCGCCTAGCTTTCCATCAGAATACATTATGTCTAGCTTGGATATACACATACTGTTAACAATTGAGGTCAAAGATTCCATAATATTTGATACAAAGTCAACTTTAACGCATTTCCTACACCGTCATTTTTACTATCTGGTTCATGGGCCATTCTGAAATAAGTAGTCTTAATTCCCTCTCTATTTTTATTTGTTAGTTCCTACCCAGATGTGTTATTATCACTCATTTCATTATTACTACTACCGGACAAATTATCCTTCAAACATATACTTTTTCAAGTTCCACTTGTTTGTCGTTTCAAGGGATTCTCAGGTTCCAATTCACTAAAATGCAAGAGAATAGTCCGAGGGCTTAAAGTATTCCAAAGAAAACAGTGCGTCGGTCAAGAACCGGTTGAAGAACTTTATGCTACGGACAGATACCTAAAAAGCTTGCTGTGAAGAGTCAAACTTGCAGAATTTAATGCAATAACCAAACCAAGAGACAAAATTGTTCCAAAGAATGTTATATTGGAACCGAAATGTTGGGGAATTTTGTAAATTATTCTTCGAAAGACAAATCAAGCAATTACACTACAAACCTTTTTAAAGGCTGACGGTATAGACGTTCGTGGACAACACGGAGTATATTAACGCAATATCTTATACCAACAACTTCTATCTTATTTGATTCTCGTGTACCAAAGGCAAAGCAAAACGCCACAATTGATTGTCCAAACTACGAGATATATTTCGTGACCAAATCGCGGATTGAAAAGGAAGCTAAGCTAGCCAGTTATCGTGCACGAAAGTGACACGACGGAGTACCAAAAGGCGGGGATGCTTGACGGGGAGCCTTCAGCTAAACAAGTCCACTTAAACTCTGAGGGTTAGCATCCAATGTTCACTGATGATTCTTATGGTCACGATGTAATTCTTCTCTTAGACATAATCTATTCCTATGGTCAATAATTTTGGGGAATTATTTACCGCTACACCTCCAATTCTGCTGTTATCCGGCTCCAAATCACGAAGCAGACGATGGCTGAACAAAATGGTGGTTGGTTTTCAAGAGTGTTAATTCAAACAGACAATGCGTAAAGAGTTGTAGGTGAACAATAAATAACTTAATTGATATTATAATGTGAGATGTGGTATAAAGTATGAAAACGGCACATAACAGTACATTACTAGATATAAAAGCCAATAAGTAGTGAATGTAACCGCTGTCAAAATACAGAGGATCTGACCGGTGTTAAAAATGATTCGGTAGATCATTCCCTTTGGGTCGACAACCTTCAAACTTATGCAAAAGCCTTACTGTGAAAGCAGAGGATAATGATACAAGCTAAAAACCGAGAAAATAAGCCGGAACCAACTAACTGCCAAAGTATACTGAACAATGTCCCATAAATTCTTAATAACATTGTACAGGATCTGTTCGTCGAAGGACGCGAACGACTACCCATTAAGTTTGTAGGTGTAATTGTGATAAGATCAATGAAATCTGGTGGATTTTTTTTACATAATAATTAAAATGTAGCAGGAGCACACGACAGTATCTAGTCTCGAAACAGTTTATTAGGAGCTTTAAATACGAAACCAATGATTCGCACGAACGTGAAGGATAAGCTTCTACTGGGGGCCTCATCAATGTGCATCTACCAATTCACCTGCTCATGTGGAGCTAGGTATGTCAGCCGTACCCAGCGTTTGCTATCCAAACGAATCAGCGAACACTTACCTTCATGGTTTTATAAAGGAGAAAGAAGATCCCCCCGCCACAGCTCTATCCTAAAACACTTGATCGAATCCGGACACCAAGCAAAACCACAAAACAACTTCTCAGTTATCTACACAATACGTGGGAATCTTGACAAAAGAGTACGAATTAAACTTCTTCAAACTGCAGAAGCAATGACAATTCACATATTGAATTCTGAACTCTACATACAAAAGAAGTTTGTTCAGTCACTAAATCTACAATGGTCCTGATCTATCTTAACACCAAATACGTAATTTTGTCTAACCTCTTTCTTCTTTGTTTGTCTATTTCTTAATTGTATTATTTTCTACCCCCACCCTCTATTAAATCTCTACGCTCATGACGACTGTTGCTAACTCGATTTTCGTTTATTTTGAAGTGAATTCTACTCAGCTTATTAACTTGACTATCATTCATTTTTTCATTGAACCCTATCAATTAGATTACGTCACCCAACCTACTTTTGTAACTTTATTTTAGTTTCTAACCGATTAACGCCTTCAAAATTACGTAATTTGCTTGTCAAAAACTAACAATTGCATTAACACATCTTTGGAAATATTCCTTTTGTTGCCAAGACAAATTACTATAAATTTACGATTTGTACAGCTTGAGAATGATATCGCCGAAAAGAGTAACTCTTTGCTGAACACCTTTTCTTTTCTAAATACGGATATGTCAACACACACTTCTACCTTATGTTAAAATCAACATTTGCGCATGTCCCGCTTAGTGGGCTTCTTTTGTCTCCCCTTCATGTTTTCCGTGTTGTTTCAGAGGGCTCGTTCATTTCTTTTCTTCACCATTGAATCTGTTCCTCTGCTATTCAATATTTTTTCGAACCATAAATATATATTGCAGTACTAAGCCTTTTCACGAGCATACACGTGTGGAGTACGTAAAAATATGATTGTACACCTTTTGTTAGTTGTAGAAATTAGTGACATTGTATATGATTTTTGTTTAAAACGATTCTTGTTAAAATACATATAACTTTTGTGTACAATATGAAATACACTATACTGTTGGAAAATTCGCCTTCTCTCTGGCCATTTCTGCTTACTTGCTCCACTCATACCGTGTTGTATACTTTGGATTTATTGCAGGAGTATATTATCTTTATCCGAAGACAACTCTACAACCGGTCCACAGCATCTACCAGCAGACGCACTTCCAACAGTGAACGCTCCCTTGGATTATATTGATAATTTGTAGCCGCAGATTTCAACGTTATAACCAAGTAACCTTTTCATTAATGTAATGCTTTACTGTATTCTTTGATAATATATATTTACCCTATCATCTCATTTACTTGGATTTTTATTTGCATATTTGTAGTGTTAATGAGCTCTCCTAATAGTCCCCTACATACGCTACAGATATAAGCAAACTATGAGAAACCATTGTATTTTGTCCATTCATCTGTATGAATTGCAATTCATGGTATTACCGATCTCCAAATTATATGTATCAGTATTTTCCAACTTCCGAATAAGATGCTTTCAAAGAAACTTTTTACCAATGCAGTATCGTATAATCCTAAATCCCATGCATTATTTGAGGTCTCGGATGTTCACGAATGTATTTATTTTTAACCAATACGGTCTTGTCTATGTGGATTACCATTGTTATTCCATCTAAATTATGTCTCCTATTCACCTTCCCCACATCTACGTTGTGACTACTTGGTTGAAATATATTGGAATTTCCGATTTGTACAACAGTCACTGTTCATTCACCTTTAACAGCTGAGTAATAACGCATAAATAACACCGTCGATAGGGATCTTCGGTACTTGTAAATAGAATTTCTAAGGATTAATCATCATGTAGAACACTGGGTTTCCTCCAACAACTTGTGCTTGTGGAAGTAGATTCATGTAGCATGCCATAAATTACCTCCAAACTGAACTAATATGCATCCTCTTATTCTGTCTAGAAGAACGGCGCCAGCAGTAGAGGCGTTGGATTGAACTGAAATCTATCAAGATCTAAAACTGTTCAGAAACACTAAGAAGCGGATGACAAGCTGGTCAAAATTGTGTTTGTATATTAGAAGTGCACATTACGCTAACACGCATGAATTCCCTCAGCTGGTTGATTTTGTATTACGTGCCTAGAAGAATGCTGTAATCAGATGAAATGTTATGTTTGACTATTTTAAAGGCACGCTTTACATAGACTTTATTTATACGGCTTGAATATCTCTTGTAGCGTTTGCTATGCTATGCGCGAAAATACCTTACAACAAGCTGTTAACCTCATCCACACCTCTTCCTATATTAGTAGATATACCCTCAGAGTTAAGGTTAGTCTGTTTAATTGTATAGAAAAATGCTGAGTTTAGGAGAAATTTATTTACATTATAATAGTAATAATAATAAAGCATACATCATATCTGGAAAATTTATTCATAATCAAGTCCTAAATAAATAGACATAAATTAGAAGAAAGGGGAAATAGTACTCTGGAACAACAGTATGAAATATATATATTAATACATATATTTCCTTTATCAACTAAATAAAAAGGTTGATTGGATCCTAAATTTTTGAATAATACTAATAGTCCATCAATAATCAAACCAATGCTAATCAGAAAGTGAGTTCATTTAATAGGAACAGCTTTTCTGTCTATGCATACTCATACATACATATGTCGGGTTGTGATTTGATGAAATCGCCAACGTATAACATCTTGAGTTAAGTTATGAACAGTAAACTAATTGCATGTGTTTCTGTCAATGTGTATGTGTGTGTGTGTCCATGGGGAGTTGGTCAACGTCCGAGAACATGATTACGTAATAGTCATATTAATAAACAACAAGAGGAAGAGAAGCATAGAGGAGAGGGGTTAGTTAAATTCCATTTTATTAAGAAAGTAGGCTGAGGTACATGTGTGTATGTATGTATGTATGTATGTATGTATGTATGGGTGTGAATCATCTCTCTAAATTCAATTTATACATAGGCATCAATGTTCACTGTTGGCTATTACATGTTATGTTTCAGTACACATACACACACTAACTGATTTACATTACTGAATAGAGTAGTCCCTCCCCGCCCCTCCCCACCAAGACCAATGCGAATAAAGCTACACTCCCCTCTTCTCACTCCTCTGTTTGAAATCTTCTTGACACATTCCATAAGGCACAAACATATGATGTAACAAATGTGTTTATCCCTAAGTGTATGTATGTGTGTATGTATGCATGTACGTGTGTATGGAAGAGGAGGGAGTTTGTATGCTTGATTGTATCTGGCGTATGCACAGTGAAAACTTTTAAAAAAAAACACTGACGAAAAGAGAAAAGATAAAGGAACATTCGAAAAAAGATGATAACAATTGAAGAAAACAAAAAGCTGACTTCATATACTACTACTAATAATACTACTACTACCACTACTACTACTTATTGGATACAATAAGACGTTCACTGATTTGTTCAAGCATAGCTTGTATATTGTGCATAGCTTCTAAGTCGGGATCAGAAGTAGAGTTTATACTGAAATTTAAGAAAAAAATATGTGGTTAGTTGAACAGTTTTTTTTTCTTTCACAAAGATGACTTAACTGATTAAAAATTCCTATTAAAATTTTCCAAAAGAATGGATACTGAACAAAGAGTACTCTTTTCGATAAATTCAACTGGGCTTGTGGGGCGAGTTATATTGGCCGTTGCTTTAGGAACTTGATTTTTCGTGCTCACTCGAGAACATCTCCCACTATGGCTAAGTAAAGGTGAAGTTAAAACCATCAAGAGTTCAACACTGGACTATCTGGTGCAAACCGCCCGGCCACAAAGCCACAGTTGAAGAATCCTTCTCTGTAATCTACCGGGTGCCAAAATCATCGAAGCACCACATGTTCCAAACAGCAGAGGCCATTGCGATTCGCTTCAAACAACCAGCGTTCTGTGTTCAAAAGAACGAAGTACAGCCCCTATTATTGCTCAGTAGAAACTATAAACTCATGAATTTGTAATAGTATCTTTCCTAGTTTTTCTGACATTCAGTTTATTTTTATGTGGATGCTACTGAACGGTAATCTATTGATATTATTGATTCGATGTTATTTAAACAGCATTAATGTTGTTTCGGATATTAAACTTTGTGCATAAATAGTTTACAGATATGGTGGATTAATGGTAGAATGGCGTGCAGCTGAGAAAGAGGTCAGGGATTCAATTCCTTGCCGACAGCCTTCTACGCCACACTTAATTGGTAGCAATCCTAGAAAATAGGGAAATTTGACTGTGAGCTTAGCAACCCCACCCTATAAAAAAAACGACACCACCGCTATTCAAAATCTTGAAAAGCTTGAGGTCTTATGTTGTGAGTGGAACGCAAAAAGAGGAAAAAAGAAAATTAGAACTGGATAAGAATTAAGAAACTTGACCAAACAAATTCTAGCCCATAGAACACTAGTCACTAGAATATTTAAAACTGTCATTAAGTATGCAACATTTATTGATTTATCAACTTACTTTGTTGGAAGTCGTAATTCAGCACTTGCCAGGAAATCTAAAGTGAAAATGAAGAGAAACTTTTTTTAAAAAAATCTATAAAACGGAGAGGGATAATCAATTTCCAAAGAGCGAAACAATTACTTCAGAACAATTAACTGTATAATGTTTAAATACTAATGATATTATAGGCACTTTTGGTTGCAGATATCTGTGTTGTATCTCCCGTACGAAGTTGTATCACACATTGAGTAATGTTTAGATTAGGCGCACAACATTAGATAAAAAAGTACAAGGCAATTAATAAGGCTGTGAGGCTACATAGATTAAGATAGCTGGGATGCGTATTGCATGTGCCAAGACACTGCCCACCTCGACAACCAATGCTAGCTGACACAGGGTTAGGAGTGATTAAAGCAAGCCTGGCATCAATATATGAAGTCTTTGACTATTAACAACAGCCAGCCACCTAGAGAAGTGTAGACCCGTTGGCTGGTGTTGGTTAGATTCCAAGAACCAGTAGCTGCAGACTGATGATGATATGGCTCAAAATCGTTTCGAATGATGCAAATGCATGTTTTCCCACTTTACCACTCTTTCCCACGACTTTCAAAAGGCCTTCTACAGAGTTGACGGCAAAGTAATTTGAAAACTACTTCAATACTTTGGAGTGGAATGCCCAAGTTTTTATCAACCTCATTCAACAACTGGTTATATGACAATGTCAGGTGTCAGGCGGCGCACAACGGAAAACCCAGTGAAGCTTTAGAAATGAAAATACGAGTAAGAAAACGCCTCCTATTATCACCAATAATATTCTTAACTGTGGTGGACTGCATTATGCATCAGACTGTGAGTTGAGAGTGACGATATGGGAATATGATAGACTGACAAGAAGACTGTAGACGATCTGGACTTCGATGATGATTCATGTCCAATGTCACACAAAGCGGAAGACTTACAGGTGAAAATCAAGAAGTTGACAGAAAAAGTAACAGAGATGTGACTTCAAGTGAACATAGAGAGGAGGGGATTGGCGGAAATAACCAAACAAAAACCACAAACATCAATCATTCTCAACGGCAGAAGTTTTTAAGACGTCACTTCCTTTGCTTATTGAGGGAGCATCGTTTCACTTACAGGCGACATTATTGATGATGTCAAAACCGTGATTGGAAAGGCAAAGCAAACCTTCATCACTCTAGAATCACTCGAGGAATCTGCTACACTCAGCGTAAAGAACAAAATCCGAATTTCCAGCATAAATGTTAAGTTGGTCAGTTCTTCTGAATTGGTCTGAAACTTGGCGCGGCACGTGAAACATTTCCAATAGACCGCTACAGAATTTATCAAAATCTGCCTTCATAATGAAGATCAGATTGCTGGTCAGAAAAAAATCAGCAACAAGAACGTCTGGAAACGAATCAATTAGGAACCTATTGATCTGCAAATATCACAGATGGAAGTGGAGGTGCATCAGACACACACTAAAGGGATCATCGAATGAAATCGCGCGACAGGCCATTCCTGGAGTGGAATCCGAATTAGAAATGACAATTGGATTGTTCGAGTGACACGGAAGAGATCAGTGACTATAGTCAACTGTGTGGCCTACTAAAGAGGGCTGCAGAAAATACGACAATGTGTAGATGTCTTGTTGAAGTCCTATGATACACTTGGAATCCAAGGGAACAATGATGTAGTAAAATAAGTAATACTTTCTCCCATACACTTCAGCCCAATATAGTTCTTCTGGACCTTTTTCCCTCCACTTATGTACTACGCACTCCTGTTTACAGTTTCACGTTGAAACTCAGTCAGTTGTTGTAGAAATGATGTGCTTTCAACTTAAGTGAAGGTTTGTTTACATCCCTACTGGTCTATAATTTTTGGCATTCGAAAATTTTGACTTGTGTGTTATACTACTAAAGTAGTTAAAAAGAAAGGCATAAAGTTTCTGAGTGGAACCATGAGTAGTGCGTAAGAAAATTCAAAAATAACAGTCATACATAAAAAAAACAATTATTCTCAATATATTTTTTGATTCAATAATTCAGATTTTATTTTCATACCAAGTTTGGTATGCAGATATGTGAAAAAGTCATAAATCCATATGGAAGTATGATTCATCAGAGGGAGAGAGAAAAATAGGACAATCACGAAACATACGCGCATAGATACACACACACACACACACAGAGGGGATACTTAAATCAGATTTTTGGATGACACTACACTACTATTACTACTTCCAGCACAACTAATGAGACTGATAGGGAGAATCAAATTACTACAATGCATAAACACAAATGCATAGTCTAAAACGTATGCATGATAGATACTACACTACTTTTAAGAGAAAAATGCACATTACACATTACTGTTTGTCTCATCTAACATATATAGCTAAAAAGAATGCAGAACAATGTACATATGTATAGTATATATATATATATATATATATATAATATAAATAGTGTCTATGATAAGACAAAAAGAATGATAGTTAACCTGTAAGCAGGCAACCTCTTCATTATAGAGTTGAACATTGTTAACACACAGAAATCTCATTAATATTGTTTATATTATTATTTGCTTTTTTCAGTTAGAAAAGATGTTCTTTATCCACTTAAGAAAGAGGAAGAAAGAGACATACACTGCACACGCGTGTGTGTGTGCACATATATATGCCTTAGAAAACAATAAATGTCATTCTGATAAAATTGAATTATATGTATACAAAAAACAACGGTAGAAATACATTAGAGAAGTTAGATTAGTTTATAATAATAATTATTATTATCATTATCAAGAGTTAGTTTGTACGTATTTGACTCGTCCCACATTCGATCGCAGATTGATATCAGTTAGAGAACTATTAAAAACCAGCATAAAGTACCCGATGGTTGTTTCGTCCTAGTTTGTGAATCTTCACACACGACATTCAGGTAACCAGGCGAGCATGTTGACCATCCAGCCATTGGGGCGGTACCCAATGGCCGATCGATGAATTCTAACTCTTGTCAGGATGGTATACATAGCCCACCAGCGAGAATTTATCCCCACACGCAACCTGTTGGAACCCACAGTGATCATGACTTCTCACCAAAAACTCAGTCAACTTCATAGTGTAGTCAGTCATCATTAAGAAGTAGATCGATTCTCCAGAGTTAGTTCGTACGAATTTGATTTGCTTTCGTTGTGATCACAGATTAATGTCAATTAGAGAACTAGCGAAGACCAAGGAGTATTGGATAGCTATTCCAACCTAGTTTTGAAATCTTTTTGGCTGCTAAGGATTTCTGCAGATTCGATTACTTTGAAGATAAACTGAGAGTCGATTATTATTAGTAGTAGTATTACTCATTTAGATGTGGTTGTCTTCTCTGAGCTGGATAGTCAATTTGTGAAGCTTTCATCACCCTACTATGCGACATCTTCAGCGCATACTTCATTTTGAAATAATCAAAAGAAACGAGAAACAAGATACCGCCTTTGGCCACTTCAATGTGTATTTATCAGTTCACTTGCTCGTGTGGAGCAAAGTATATCGGCCGTACGCAACGTCAAGTCCACAAACGTATCTTGGAACACTGCCCAGCTTGGTTAGCCAGAGGAGAAAAGAAGAATAGCAACAGCTCAATCCTCGAACACCTTGTTATCTCCGGACATTGAGCACCCCCACACGAATGCTTCACAGTGGTACACAGAGTCCCTCAATATCGTACAAAAGGACTCCGGATACGATATCTGTACATAGCTGAGGCATTAGCTATTCGTGACCTAAAACCGGACCTATGCATACAAAAACGATACATACATTCTCTAGCCCTACCATGGCCAGAGTAAATTTCTTACTACAATTTTTCTCCTCTCTTTTAATATGTAAGTTCACTATTATTTATTGTTATTATTAGTAGTAGTAGTACTGTTCTTAATAATTTTATTATTATTACTATTCCCACCATCCACATTTTATTACCACTCTATTGCTGTTTATTAATAACATAGCTTTCCACACAGATCTTATACAAAGCTACTTTATAGCCTTTCCGCTAGTTCCTGTCCATTCTACACGAGCTTATTGATTAGTCATTATCTCACACTTATTAGGTCATGCCAACTTCTGTCTCCTTTCTAACTTACAATTAGTCATCCCTTCTTACACCTCACATTATGTAGTAGAATTTTCAAGGACAAAGTTTACCAGTATCTGAATGGTCAAAAAAACTTATGTGTTTAATTATAATTACGATTGTACAGCTCATGAAAATGAATCGTCGAAAAGAAAATTTTCTTCGCTGTTTGTGCCTTTTCTTATGACTCAATATGAGAATATTTTGTTCATTGAGAAACGAGTTAGATAAAACTCACAACTTAATAAACAACGTCTTCAACGACATCAAATTCACAAGGGAAGAGGAATCCGAGAACAAAATACCACTTTTTTGGACGTCTTAGTCAAGCGAACAACCACAGGGGAATTAGAAACTCAAGTTTATAGAAAATCAATCTACACAGACCAGATCCTGAATTACAACAGCAACAATCCAATAACACACAAAAGGAATTGCATACAAACACTATTCAAGAGGTCAAAGACTCATTGCAGCACTTCCACATTAAGGAAAATTGAAGAAAAATATCTCATGGACGTCTTCCGAAAGAATGGATATCCACAAAATTTCATCAAAAGATATATACTCCCAAGCTAACCTATCAAACCAAAAGCCCCCAAGGAAAGCACAAAGAAAATCACCTTACCATATATAAAGTATATCTCAGAAATCACTACAAGACTCTTCAAACCAACAAAGTCACTTCATTCAATTCTATGTCAACCAAAAGACTCAACAGCAAAAGAAGACAAAACCAACATCATCTACAAAATAAATTGTAACAACTGCGAAAAACACTACATTGGCCAAACCGGACGTCCCTTCGTCTTCGTATCCAAAAACATAAGCTACCCGTCAAAAGACATGATATCCACTCCCTCATATCGCTTCACTGCATACAGACAACCACGGACATCAATTCGACTGCGACAACGTTCAAATATTAGACAGAGGAAACAACAAGAATGCTAAAGAATTTTAAGAAGCCAGCCTGGTATTCCAGTGAATCATCAATCAATAGACACATCGAGATAGACAAAATTTACCAGTCGATAAGAAAGATACCTCACACATAAGGGGTCAAAGTTCAAGTGAAAGAAACAATCAGTTCCAATACAAGTAAACTAGAAGGTGTGAAAACACACAAAAACAACCAATCAAGCCGAAGGTCACCCACAAGGAGAGATGATTAATAAACTCGTGGAGAAATCTGAAAGCTCACTGCAATTCGAAATTAAGTATGCGCTGAAGATGTCGCCTAATAAGGCGATGAAAGCTTTGCAAATTAACTATCCAGCTCAGAGAACACAACCACATCAAAATCATCCATCTGAGCTACAAATCTTCTCTATCATATCTAAGTATTATTCATTGTTTGCACTCTGAGTGAAGATTAGGTTCTCAAAAGCACATTTCTATCACAGTCAGTTCTCTGCCATTGCTATCAAACGGCTCCACAACTGCCCAGAAAACTTCACCTCCTTTTCATATGATCTCCTCTGTGTCACACTCGGACACCTAACCCGTTGTATTCCATTCGCCTTCCATCCGCTCACCACAATTCCTTCTCCATATATGTTGGGTCATAGGCTATTGGCTGGCTGTCCCGCTGCTTGCCAGCGTTCTTATTTGCCTATAATTTCTAGCCAGCCATTTGGATTTCATTATCGATAAAAAGGACGTACCCCTTATGAGGGTTTATAATTTTTATATCAATCATTCGTGAAATCAAAGGTGAACGGTGCTGCTTAGTTTCCAAGTAGATTTTGTCAACGAAGGACATCATCTAGTGAACTACCAAAAACCCCAAGATGCAATAGGCGGCAGTTCTGTTCACGCGAGATCCACCTAAGAGTAGTTTGGTCAGATAGATCAATCCTTTAAATTGGATTTTCAAATTGAGGTAATTCAAAGAACTAGAATTTGTTGATAAGAAACTCCCCTTTGAAGGGGAATTAGTCAGCCTATCATAAGCCTTCATACACAGTTCACGTTACAGTGAGTCAACTAACCAATCAGATTCCCTGTATACCAGCGTCTTTATCTTTCCAATGGAATTGTCATCTATTTATTCATTTATTACTATTACGGTGAATTCGTGCATCGGTAGCACAGCGGTAGAATGCTCGCCGACCACGCCCCATGTGGTCCGGAGTTCGATTCCCAGCCACCGATGCACTTCTTTACCTCGCTAAACCGGTAATAAGACTGGTAAAGAGAGAAGGTTGGGCATGAGGCTAGCAACGCCAACATCACTGCTACTGAAACTTCAAAGCTGAAGCTTGCTTGAAGCCCCTGTGTTCCGCTAGGAACGTGAAGAAATAAAACAAAATTACAGTGAATATGTTCACACAGTATAGAATTCTAATTGTATTTTACTGCAGTCTTCTTCAAACTGAAACAAGATCTAATCTCTTGCGATATTATCTCTTGGAAAGGTGGACAATATTAGCTTTTTTTTATTATAGCTCCATTCAACACAGTATCTTTGGTACAAGTATGGAATGTTCAGCGTGGATATCGGTAGCCCAAAATTCGCAGGCCGACCATAGATATCAGGTGTGCGTCGGTGGGGCTCGAACCCCGGACCATGTGCATGGTCGCCGAGAGTCCTAACCACTGTGCCACCCATGCAAGTACTAACCGGGCACAACGTTGCTTAACTTCGGTGATCGGATGAGAACCAGTGCTTTCAACGTGGTATGGTCGCCAACAAAAGTCAGGTCCCCGAGAATCTAACCCGGGCCTTTCCCGTGACAGGTAGAGATACTCACAACGTTGATGAGTGTACATGTTACGAACTAAAGGTATAATTTGATGATTAAAATGACAAGAAATGGAGGAAAGTTGACGTATTACATCGGATGGAAATTTAAATAACCTATAGATTCAATAGTGAGCCAGTAGTTCAACGACGGCCTGTCTAAATCACTGGACTGCTAGAATTTTCATCTATCAAAATGCTTGAGTTCTTCCGCATTTCTTATGTGTTTTATCTATGGAATTACATCAGCTGATCACTGCAAGAACTCGAGTTCTTATTTGATTAGCTTTTAACCAGCCGCTATGAACTTATTGGGGAAAATGGAGAAAAATATAAACAATTGGTTCTCTCTTCACAGGCAACAATGCCACATCATGTGATATACTTAAGATTATTACTTTACACGTAAATCCTGTATGAAGAGGAAATATTCTGGAAGTAAATAAGCTGAGAATTTTTGTTCTGTGTGTTTGCATACTGTTCGAGAGAAAGTTTTGTTACGACTGGCGTCGGTGGACGCTCGTCAACCATGAACATGGTTCGGAGTTCGATCCCCGGCCCCCGACGCACTCCTTTACCTCGCTAAGCCAGAAATAATGCTGGTAAAGAGGGAACGTTAGGCATGAGGCTAGCAACTCTATCCTGTAAAAATAAACACTGCTACAGAAACTTCAAGCCACTAGCTTGAAGCCCTATGTTCCACTGGGGAACGTGAAGAAATATATATAGATATATATGACTAAAAGAATGCACGCTTACTACGCAAGTGGTCCGGTTTCGATTACTGACCGACGCATTCTCGAACTTCACTAACCGGTGGTATACGGGGAAAAGAGGGATGGTTGGTCGATCACGAGTATCTATCGAATACCCCCTCCTCCTCCTCCCTCGTGGTCTCTATTGGAACCTTACAGCCTGAAGCCATGCATTCCACTGAGAACACAAAAAAGATTTTCAAGTATTGGCTTTGTAGGGATTTTGTCTGATTGCATGGAGGATTTCATCATCAGCTGACATTAGTTAGAGAACCATTAAAACACTAACAAGGGAATACTGGACAGCTGTTTCGTCCTGGTTTGGGAATCTTCATCAGAACGCACCCACCGGGGTTCGAACCTAGGACATCCTGGCTACAAGGTGATCTCGCAGACCATTGAGCCAATAGGACCCGTCGAATGGCTCACGACATAGCGCGACCAATTCTTAATGTCTTCTTCGGTGAGTTACTGCCTCATCTCCAACTGATGTCAGCTCATGACGGAATCCTCCATGCGATCAAACAAAATCCCCACAAAACCGATATTTGAAAATTAATCTGATGCTTATTAGCGACTGGCCGTATCCAGGCAGTTACCTGGGGTCACAGTGGGAAGCCATGACCAGTAGGGTACAGCACGTTGAAGGTGAGGAAAATTACTTATCCGAGAAGACATTGCGAAGTGGTCGCACTATGTCGTGAATTGGCAGAAGTTAGAATTCATGGGCTGACCATTGGATCGGGCCCCAGTGGCTCAATGGTCTACTAGCTAGCTTGCCTTGTAACCAGAAGGTCCTGAGTTGGAACCCCGGTGGGCGCGTACTGCTGAGGAGTCCCAAACTAGGGCGAAACAACTGCCCAGTACTTCCAGGTTCTCCAGTGGTTCTCTAACTGATGTCAGCTCATGATGAAATCCTCCATGCAATCATATAGGGGCATTGTATATACCATTCATTAAAATCGTCACTTGCACAAATCTTCCACTTTGTACTGCTGTTGCCCTTTCTTCCTATTGTGTTTCTTTGTCTCTTCGACGTCATATCTATCCCTCTGGTACTTAAAATTTTTGTGTCGACGAACATTTTTATACAATACTACTGGTAAGTTTTGTCAGTAGTAGAAGACGCCACACTACTACACATATATAAATAATTATTGACTATTTCATTTTTCCCGGTCAAAATAAAAATTTAAATCAATTTTTATTATTCTTTCTTATCTTACTTAATGTGATGCATCTTTGCAACCATTTTTGTATTTCAACGATTGTTGTCAGTAGTTTTTTACGAGAAAAAAATGATGAATGCTTTTTTAAAATTATTTATTTCAACCGCCTATCTTTTTTTTGTATTCATATTGCCGACTTTATTCTCGTGACTACATAAATAACCCTTTTACATAGATTTGATATTACCTGTTTCAAGATTGAAGAATATTCGCCTTTCTGTATATTCCGATTTAGTATTATTATTATTACTATTAATATTATTACTTATCGTAACAATTTATATATTGTAATGCACGGACCTCTTAATCTTTGAAAAAAAATCAGGAATTAATCTCCCATTTAAAGTGTGTGATTATTGATTCAGAGTATAATGCGATTGACGAATATCCTCTCCCATAAATGCTTTTCTTAATCGGATTATCTTTTGCTGGATGCATTGTCCTCCAGGTGCTAGGCATTACCTGTTTATAGGATTCTCGTGCTAATCACAATCAATTTTGGGGCCCTGCAACCAATCGGTTAAAGCTATTGTAAAGAGTAACGAGTTCTTTCCAGGTGCCCGGTGGGCGTTGAACTATACCTTGATTTCGTCGAGTAGAGAAATTCTGCTTTATAGAAAAGGTTCAACGCTACACACAACAAATATTTCACTAAAATAAACAATTTTTCTAGATGTAAGACTGAAATTTCTTTGACTCATTCATCCAACTTGCGTGTGTGCCTGTGTGTGTGTTTACGAACAAACAGTTATTAAGATTTAGCTGAAATCCTTCATCTTAGATATTTATTCTTTCATTCACCTGACAACTAACCATATCTCAGTGCCTTTCCTTTCGTTTCTCTCGGCATTCAATTGAAGCCCCTAACATACACGGTAATCTAAATGAATCAGCATGCCTGTCACAAGAAAATAACGTAAACATTTATAATGTGTAAACACAATGCAAAAGGTATTTATTACTTAGATTATGGGATTTGTATTAATTTCAGTTGTAAAATTTCCCCACCAACTAACATTGGTTATATATAACACTGGAAACTAGGATGCTTAGGACAGCTTTTTCGTCCTAGCTTGGGACTCTTCACTAATGAGAATCTACTACCCTGTCAGGGGTCAAATCCAGGATCTTTAGCACACGAAACCAAGCTCGTTGACCATTACCATTGTTATTATTATTAGTAGTAATAGTACAGGTGTGGAAACGTAAGAAAACTTCGTAAGTCATTGTTCATTGCATATTTCAGGTATTGGTTTTGTAGGGATATTGCTTGATTGCATGGAGGATTTCATCATGAGCTGAAATCAGTTAGAGAACTACTGGAAAACCTGGGAGTACTGGACAGCTGTTTCGTCAGCCTAGTTTAGGACTCTTTATCAGACTAGGATGAAACAGCTTTCCAGTACTCTCAGGTTTTCCAGTGGTTCTGTAACTGATGTCAGCTCATGATGAAATCCTCCATGCAATCAAGCAATATCCCTACAAAACCAATGCATGAAAATTCATCTGATGCTCACTAGCGACTGGCCATATTCAGGCAGTTAACCTGGGGTTCTAGTAGGAAGTCGTGACCAATAGGGTACAGCAGGTTGAAAATGAGGCAGTAACTCACAGAAGAAGACATTGCGAGATGGTTGTGCTATGTCGTGAATTGGCAGAAGTTAGGATTAATGGGCTGACCATTGGATCGGGTCCCAGTGGCTCAATGGTCTACGAGCTAGCTCGCCTTGTAACCAGAAGGTCCTGGTTTCGAACCCTGGTGGTGGGGTGTGCGCACTGGTGAAGAGTCCCAAACTAGCCTGAAGAAACAGGTGTCCGTTACTTCCAGGTTTTTCAGGGGTTTCCTAACAATGGAAAAGTACTATTTACTGGATGAAAAAGCTTCAAACACAATTTATTGTTCATCATCATATGGTATTGAATGTAAAATCATTACTTCGAAATCTGGTTCCTATTAGTTAAAGTGTTTGCACCCTTCCATTTGTCCTATGAGTAGTAAAATTTCCCAGAAAAATTCAATGATTTTCTGGGACATGGGAAAATTCTGCTATGCATACGACATTAGGCCATGTGATTTAATTCTTTTTAGATTTTCCTGTCAATTGATTGGACATAAGTGCTCAGTCTCAAGTTGACATCGTCTGAACATTTGTACAAGGAACTGATGTGTCAACCTGATACCGAGCACTTCGGTACAATCAGTCGACAGGAAGGTATAAATTGAATTAAATAATTAATAAGACGCGTTGCACAAGAGGTGGTTGTCGTGGCTCAAGTAGTCTGGTGGATAATGCTTTGGTGTTGGGAACTATGGGCACTGGGTTCGAGCCTCGGTGGGAACACCACCACTCACTGGGGAATGAAGGTACATCCATATGACGAATCCCAAATAAAACGAAATGTGCTTTATCCTTAATTCCACTGCTAGTCACCATCAACCAATTGACTTTAAGTTATATGACCAGACATTGTCAAAACATCTGCACAAGGAGCCGACATGTCGACCTGGGACTGAGCACTTAGGTCCAATCAGTCGACGGGAAAGTCTAAATTGAATAAAAATCTTTTGTACACAAAGAGTTTGTACAGTCCTTCACATTAAACTTGGATAGTTATTTGGTTGTGCGTACCAAAAATACAACGCTTCAAATGAAAATATACTTATGGGGACCACAGTTATATCCAACACCTTTCTAGATTGATATTTCTCACTAGGTTCCCAGTATCAACCGATCTGTGCTTTGAAGTTCCAGCAGAAACCAAGATGGTGCTTAGACAGGGTGTAGTTGTAGACCCATGCCCAACCTCCCCTCCTTTCCAGGCGTAGAGAATCAGTCGGTAAACTCTAGAAGCGGAACAGCCAAGAAAAAAACGTGCAAAGGAAAAATAAATGTGCCGGATATATGCTTGGGACACCGTCAAATGACATCACAAGTGATGACCGTGGAGTGGAATCCGAACAGGAAACGACGGACGACATTCAGGAGATCATGTGAATAGGAAATGAAAGCTTGCTGGCAGTTATCCAGCTAGCTGAAAGTGATGTCAGGGAACCGAGTGAGGTGCAGATGTGCTGGTCAATCAATGCCTTATGTTCCTCTCAGAATGCAAGGATTGAATAATATTGTAATAATCGGCCTATCTCAAATTTTGACAGCATTATTCAATTGTTTCGATTACTTGTGACAAGCATTTAAGGATTTATGGCTATATTTATAGTCTATGAGAAAATATTACACCGATGCTGTATGATTAGTTTAATAAAACTGTCCAATAGTTGCTATATAATAGTTGTCACACTTTTATGGTCCAAGCAGAGTGAGGCTGTACTAACTGACGAGTCGGATAACTATTAATTATATCATATTATTAAGGGGACACGCGCTTGCGCTTGAAAGTAGAGACAAAAAGGGAGGAAGAATGACCCAATCGTTTGTTCTCCTGTCAATACAACGAACATCAACTCCGATTATGTGGAAGATTGCAACAATAAGCAGAAGGGAGTAAAAAGAAGGCCCATACAGCAAGTCAGGAAGTTACATGATGAAAAGGTTGATAGGCCTGAAGAAGCTTTTTCTTACACAACAAAACGTTCAGAAAAAATCTTGTTTTGATTTTTTAAACACTCTGAGAGGATTTTGAAAAAAAATTTTATACTGATTTAGTCTGACTCAGCGTTCCAATTATTTCAGAGAATTTCATAACATTTATGGTTTGGATGTTTATACTTATACTCTAATTGTTTTAAATAGGCGAATAAAATTGATGAGAATACAATCGACCTGTTATGAAGGGTGAATACTAGGTGGAATACAACTTTGGTAGGGGTGTGCGTCAGTGGTCTAGTAGCAGAAAGCCCGCTAACCACACCAAGGCCTATATATCCCTAAACCTCGCCTAGCCGATGGTAAACATGGAATAAAGGGAATGATGCCTAGTGTGATGCCAGGAATCCATCCCGTAAGATAAGCACAACTTCATAGTTTGAAGCCCTATGTCCCGCTCGGACAGCAAGGAATGAAATAAATTGCTTTTTTCACACTACAAATTATACAAATATTGAGTTCATGGAGATCGAATTCGTTTAAGTTATTTTATGCCAGAAGCCAACACTTTAACAGAGTCCGAGCACACCGGTCGACTACCGAAACGTCCCAAGCTAGAATAAAAGAATTGTCCATTCCTCTGTGGTTTCCCCCAACTGGTAACTGATGTTTCTTCATGACAAAATCTACGCGTCGCACAAGAACTGAATCACGTGGTCCAGTAGCCTGATGGGTGATAGTTTGGCGATTGAAAAAATGGGTGTTGGGTTCGAGTCTAAGTTGTAGCACCATAACTCGCTGATGAGGCAGGTACATTCAGATGACGAGCCCCGAATATGACGAAATGCATATCTTGTGTTCTAACGCCAGCTCACCATCAACCAAGGGACTTTATTCACTTCAGATTACACTGAAAGTGAAATCTACTTTGAAAAATATTCAGAAAAGATATCTTTGAAGTTTAATTTCAGTTCACGAAACATCCAGATGTCAAACAATACAGGATAATCAACGTGAAACTATAGTTATCATCCACAGAAGGAGACTGAAAAGAAAAAAGGTATCATCTTACCTGAAGACCATTTTGATAAGTCATTAGTATTTTGTACAGTAGCATTTGGTCTTAGTGAATATAAATTCGGATTTGAAGAACGTCTTCGAAATACACTGAATGGTTCACTTCTATTTTGTTGATCTATTCGACTGTGATACTGACGATTTTGAGAAGAATATGGTAGTGTTGAGTTAATAATTTTTTCGGTTTGATTTAATATTACTTTATTCACATCAGTGATGCATTGAACACTACATGATGAAGAAGGCGGTGCAGAAGTGCCACTGGGCAATAATTGGTCATTTACTGTACATGAGGAAGAGGAGGAATTTTGTGCATCTAACGAAGAAGGCAAAAAGGCTGCTGTTGGTGGTGGTGATGACGATGATGTTGGTGGGGAGTCTTGAAAACCAATCGGTGGAGGAAGACAGTATGGGGATTCAGGTGATGAGGAATTTGTTGTTGAAGCAGAAGAACATTGGGATGATGGTGTTGAATTCAGATTATCTTCAACTTGTATTCCAATTTCTGAAACTTTATAGGAAATCATACAAGAAAATAAAATAGTGGTGTAAATTGTCTTTTAAAAACCTGAATGAGAATGGTCACTTATACTTACACACATAAAATTGTGAATATTTGGTGATTTTCCTGATTTCAAGGTAAATTTCGTCACAAACCGGCATGAGTTAGAGAACCACTGTAAATTAGGGGGGACTAGACAGTTATTTCTCCCTAGTTTGTGACTGTTTACCAGTACGTACACATGGTCTATCAGGGATTCAGCACATGGCCTTTGAGTTATGAGACGAGCATTGGGTTGGAATGTAGTTCTTGAATGAGGCTGATAAAGATTGGGCGCACCTCAATCGTTTTCAAATTACTTCGGAGTCAACGCTGTCGAAGGCTTCACCTAGTTTACCACTTCATAAGTTTTCTAGCCGGTTCCAAGCCGCCGAAAAGAGAGGAGGTTGAGCATAGAACTAGCGATCCTACTTCCTACAATATAACAAGAGGTATTAGAATTCCTCGTAAGTTTATTAACCATCTCTTCTGTTACCTTTGCTGAATGTGATTGGTTGTTTCGGGTGATATTTCTCACCCCTTTGGTTATTTTGTTGACCTAATTATTTGACTTTTTTTTCTGTTATTCAATAAACTTTATCTGTGTTAATGTACCTTTTAGTTGCAGATTTGTTTCTGAGTTCCAAGCTTCTAAGAGTTCTTTAGCATTCTTGGTGTTTTTCATTCTCTACAACTTCTGCATTCTTCCAGTCGAATTGGTTGTCCATATGTACTGACATGAAAGAATGGATGTCATGTATTTTTTACAGCCAGTTCATGTTCGTCGATGTGAAGACATAAGTACTAATCCCCTCCTCCTTGAAGACTAGCCTCCAGATGGGTATCCTAAGACTGTAATGAATTAAAGCTCATTGGCCAAAACGATCTCAGTTTAGATATCAAATGATGACATATTCACCAAGTAAACGTAATGTATTCTGGATTTGATGATCACTAGCGATTTCGTGGATGATTTATGCTAGATGTCACATAAAATCGAAGACTTACAAGCGAAAACCGACAAAATGGTCGAAAAAGCAGCCGGCGAAGACAGGACTCCAAGTGAACATAGACAAGACGGAGGTTATGAAAATAACAAACCAACCAACCAACAACAACAACAGCAGCAACACCCAGCGTCAATCACCACCAACGGGAGGGATATGAAAGAGGCCACTTCATTCACTTATCTAAGGAGCATTGTCTCAATTACAGGAGGAACGGACGAGGAAGAATATTTCCAACAGGCTATTGCAGACCTTTATTAACAACTCTCTTCGCTGGCTCTATACTGAAGATCAGATGGCCGGGCCGGAAAGAATCACCAACAAGAAACTATGGGAACAAACAAAACAAGAACCAATCACCGCCCAACAAATATGCAGGAGAAAGTGGAGATGGATTGGACACTCGTGGCTGAGGAGGCAGCTGGGTGACATCGCGCGCGCGTCAGGCCATCGCTCGAGTGGAACCAGGCCGAAAGGGAAGCGGCGAGTGGGTCATCGGTGAAAGGGGTGACATGGAGGAGATCGTGTGAAGAGGAGTTGAAACAGTATGGACTAACATGGATGTAGGTGAAAAGTACAGCAGAAGCAAGTGGAGACGTGCAGTTGAAGCCCTATGTTCCACTAGGAACCCAAGGGAACAATAATAATATAATATAGTACTGCTGACAAGTCTTGAAACAGAAAGAAACAACTGTTGCCTAGTTTCAAAAGTTCTAAGACTAACATTGATTGGCGACGAAATCCATCCAGAATTCAAACATACCTCTACAAAAGTCGAAATCAAACCTAAACAGCAGAATTATTGGGGAAACTGTCTTCACAAAACCTTGTACATCAGCGGTTCAGTGGTAGGATATTTGCTACCCACATAGGAGGTATAGGTTCGACTGATTGCAAGCCGTTTATAGGGGTCCAGTAAATAAAGCCCCCGACAATCAGTTCGTATATTTCCTAGAGAATCTTTCATTCAGTTTTTAGTCATCTGGATATGATTTGTCAAGAAGTTGATGTGTGTCAATTGCTTGAAGTCATGAACACTTAGTTTGTTCATGTTTCGATGTAATCAGAGACAGCAACTAAGCATTTATCTCAGTAAGAAAAATATTTTTACCTTGAAGTCTAGCATTAATGTAGCCTGTTTTTGAAACAGTAATGAAAGCTGTTGATAACCTGCACCTAAAGGCTAGTAAATGTCAGTGGATTTTTGTGGCCTCATTCAAACTATTCGATACATGAAGACTGATCATAGTGAGTTGCAAAAACTTCTGCAACCTGGACTGAACATCTTTCATCTTGGCGACTGTGAACACTGGTAGATGGCGGAAGCTACTGAAATGAAAAACAGGTCATAGACTCATTAGGAAATTGGAATGTGAAAAAGCTATCTTCACCTCTAGTAACCTCTCATGAGAAATGGCAGGATAGTGAATGACCCTTCAGCTGATTTAAAGTCGATTTGTAGTGAGAGCTGTCTGAAAGCCGAAATTATAGATAACAATTTACGTCACTGCTTACGTCCCGCACTGGGGTCATGAGAAAAACAATAACAATGCTAACCTTAAGGAACTCACAAAACAATCACAGCAGACTTAACATGTGCAGATACGATTCGCAGATACATGGCTTGACTTTCTAAGAAACGGCAAGAAGCAGTACAGAATAACCTTCAGCAAGAAAACAAATAATCAGAAGACGTTGCTTCTCTGTTAACAATAACGCTCATAATAATGCACATAAAATTCTATAAATATCTCTTTATTTTCTCAATAGACGATCTGTTACCTTGCCCTTGTTTTTTTGTCATTAAAGATTTATAGTCACTAGGTATCCACCCCTGGACTGAATGGAAATAAGACATCAATCCATCGACGGGAATAGAGGTTGCCGAATCTGGCTTTAACCTAAAGTAAGAGGCAATAGTGTGACTTGCCTGCATTACTCCAGGGATGTGTAAAGATGTAGATAATGAACTAAACGTCACCCAATTAGCTGGCTGATACGAAGCCCGGAAGAGAGGAGAGGTTAGGTGTGAGAGTAGTAATCCAACCCTGTGAAAACATAACTTCCAAAGCTTAAAGAGTGAAGCCCTATGTTTCAACCAGAATGCAAGGAATGGAAATAATTCGCTCAATAAACATGTAGGAGGAAATCCAAGCTATTTGTTTGAAACTTGCAGGTATTTAGGCTTATTTCATCCCTCCAATAGCCATTTAGTTACAAAGAATATTATTATTTGAAAACAATAACTTACTGTCATGTTTTGCCACTTGTTGACAATCTTTTTTATCCTTTACGATTTCAGTTGTTGTAGGCATTAATTTATCTGGTTGACACTGGGCATCATAGATTTGATCAAAACTTGTTTCTTTACGTTTACTTGAAAGTAGTGAACTTGAGGCTTGTGAGAAAACAGTATCATTCGATGAAAACGACTTATTGACGGATGACTTCACTGCGGTAGGCTGATCTAATACACGATCGTGGATTAGACGATTTAGTTTACGAATAGCAATGATAAACTTCTTTTGATGTCCTGAAAAAGGAAGTCAGACGAGAAGAATAAATGATTATCAAAGACGGTTGATTAAAAAATGGTTGTGTGTTACCACAGGGAATTGGACAGTTATTTCACATTACATTCCAGTTACAGACTCTTCTCCACAGTTCTCGGAAAGTCTATTTTCAAAGCAGTTTTCAGTTACACTTGCATATTTTATTTATTCACCCTATTAGACAGAAAACTTTACCGGCTATATGAGTCCAGTACTAAGTTCTGATGCTCACTGAATGCTAGCAGTCAGATTTATAAAACGGTCATCAAGCTAAGTGACTCACCACAGCGGTACATTTTGAATTGATGTTAAATGATTGTGGGTAAATGGTAGGAAGCCGTGAACACCGACTAAGTGCTATTTGTGCGCAGTTGTAATGTCGCTGACACCATTACTGAGTGAGTCAGGTGCCAGTTCCCTCAATATTGTTGATGCACTTTGTTGATGAGTACCAAGAGGTCCAAACTCTTAACACAGACGGTCTTTCTTTTACTGGAAATCATACGTTCTCTGGTTTTCTAACTTGTAGGAGTTCATTGGTGTTTTAGATTGCCTGAATGGGGTCCTCGGGATACTAAGAACCAACCAGCTGGGGACCATTGGTGATATGAATCAAAATTTTTATTACTGGCGCAGATGCATTCACTTGAACTGGTTCACTTCTGTGCAAAGGTCCACGTTGAAATACATCCACTCGTTGATGTTATATCAGTACATTTCTAATCACTATCAGATGCTTTCTAATAATAAAACATTCTTCACCCTGTTTAACAATCAAGTCAGATTGAATTTTTCCTGGGTGTCAATCCTGTAGGCAACTGACTATTGTAGGGGTGGACGACTATTGAATGAAACAGACGGTTAAATTCTGCTTCCGTTACTTTTAGCTTGCCCAAGGTTAACCACCTTGGCTTTGCGAATAATGGAAGGTTTTGTGTCTACATGGTGTATGTATGTGTGTGTATTTTTTGCATTGATATTCTCGAGTTGGAAATTCTGCTAGTATTTCCAGAATTCTTTCTGTTGACTTAGGTGACGATTGAACTGATTTTAGTACTGTGAAATCGTCTTCTTCAACATTTGTACATTTGCAATTTGTTTTTGTCGTGAAGTTTTTCTTTCAGGTATTACATAATAAAGTATAGCTTCCTAAATCATCTATACATAGAATTGCTAGGTAGGTCTAGGTTAGTTGTCGTGATGATCCATAATGAGTTATCGCTTAAACCTGAGATCAAACATTTGTTAATATTTTCTGCCCAGTTGCCATTCGCTTTTTACTGTTCACTCGTAGAATGATAGCGGAACATTAGTGTGATGTAAACAACTGTATATGATTTGTGGAAATCCTCTAAGAAACATCACACTATTTTTCTCCGTCACAGTCATTATTTCCTCCTAGCTTCGGAGGAATTCATCGAAGGAATAAACCGCATATTCCCAGTGGAGCTTAAGACTTCAAGCTAGAACTTCGAAGTTTCGGTAGCAGTGGTGTTTATTTTTACTGGATGGGGTTGCTAGCCTCATGTTCAACTTTCCCTCTTTACCAGTCTAATTATTGGCTTAGCGAGGTTCGACCGTGGATCGAACTCCAGACCACATGGGACGTGGTCGGCGAGCATTCTACCGCTTAGTCACCGACGCACTCCATAATGTGTAGACCAATAGAATGAATGTTGCGATAATGGAATAAATAATGATTGTCAGTGAACTCGATACACACACACACATGTTAACGCCACATAATTATCTTCGTGTCTTAGGGGGTATCATGTGATTTGAAATTTCACATGATGAAGTAAGCAGACCAAAGTATCACCTCATATAAGCACATATTGTTTGAATGTTATTCTTTTTTTGACTGGACACTAGTCAGTGACTGGTGTACTGTGTGACTAGTCCTATCTTCGCTGCAGACTGAATTCTATCAGTCAAGCTTGCAATGTGGCCACCAGGCTAGGTGACTCGCCATTACGGTGTACTGTGAATACTTGGTATTAGATGGTTGGAGGCAATCGGCAGGAAGCCTTGAACCTGGGTTTCGTGCTAGTTGGCACTCATCAGCAAGGCATATCTGCAACCTGATAGAGAGAGAGAGACTGGGAATTCAGTCTGCACTGTAGATAGGACTAGACACATTACACTAGTTACTGACTAGTGTCCAATCAAGAATATCTAATACAGTCCTACAGGAGGTCAATCGCGAGCCTGAATAGCTCACTGGTAACGT
Organism: Trichobilharzia regenti; assembly: GCA_944472135.2. Classification (NCBI taxonomy): domain Eukaryota; kingdom Metazoa; phylum Platyhelminthes; class Trematoda; order Strigeidida; family Schistosomatidae; genus Trichobilharzia; species Trichobilharzia regenti. Next base: position 27,407,275 of record OX235267.1, read on the forward strand.
CTCTCACTGCAGGCAGCACTGAGTGACGCGGACTCGAATCTCAGAAGGGATACGAATTGTTCCTTCAAGGTTGCAGATACGCCTTGCTGACCAGTGAGTGCCAACTAGCACGAAACCTAGGTTAGACATGGCTTCCAGCCGATTGCCTCCAACCATCTAACACCAACCAACGTTATTGTGAACTGCGTGATAATATTTATACAAGAATATTTGAATATCTTTCAACTAAGGCATGTGATACAGAATTTTTTAGAAGAGACAACAACAAAAATAACGGTGCGAAAAATAACAGAAAGTATGAAAGTGAAATTTTAGTAGTCAAAACGCATTAATATAATCTGAACACACACTGGCTTCAGTTAGAGAAGTGTTGGAAGCCAGAGAGTACTTGACAGGTGATTCATGCTTGTCTGGGACTCTTCAGGGGCACGCACCTATCGCCTCACCGCTAGGGATTGAACTTAAGATTCTCAGGTCACGTGGCCAGGTCGTTGACCACTCAGCCATTAGGATGGAATTCAATGATCCATGATCCATGACAACTTCTACCAATAGGCGGTGTATAGCGCAACCACCAACAGATATCACTGGCGTGTATATGTCCTCACAACCGACTTGATGGATCCCGCTGGTGACTTCATCCTGTTGTTAGTAATTAGTAAGCACCAGATTAATCTTCAAGTGTTGATTAAGGGGGCGGGGGTGGACGGACTTGATCAGTTCGAGAAATCAATCAAGTTCGAGTAAACCAACACTTGAAAACTAATAAAAGTAATAAAGTACCACAATCATCACAAAAAGAGGCATGTTGAGTTACCATGGTGATGATAAAGTTTAGTCTGATATACATGTTATCCAACCAACAATCACTCAACCGAAAAAAATGTAGTAAAATTACACACAAACATGTTGGTTTTCGCTATGAAGATGATGATAACATACGATTTAGTTCATCACGGATTAGCAGGAGTTAGAAACGATGGGCCATTGGATTCCATCTGAGTGGTCTAATGGTCAACGATCTCATCTTGCAACCATAAGGTCTTGGATTCGTTTTTTGGTAGCGAGATGGTGGTCGCCTACTGTTGAAGAGACCCAAACTAGGACGAAATATCTGTCCAGTACTCCTAGGTTTATCAATGGTTCTCTAACTGATATGTCAGCTCATGATGAAATCCTCTAACCAACCAAATATGACTTCATTCATCTCACTGATAAGTAAGCTTTTCATATCAGCTACGTCTATCTTTGATAAGGCCCAGTTACTAGAAATTCAGTCTTACTGTAGCTAACACTGCTTGTAGAAGCACCTCAGCTGAACACAGTCTATACAGCTTCATCGATCAGCAGTTTACCTTCCTTAATCAAAAAGAACACTTTTCCTATCTCCAATCTTACTCACCATAGTGTGCTCATCTAATTTCACTGGCCATGTCTTACAATCGTAGACTAGGAGAACAGTGAAGTATGACTGAACGTAAGGCCAAATGGTTAAACAAGATTCCTCTTCAGATCATTAGTAATCCCTACAATAATAAAAACCAACCAAACATTATTTTCACTTGTTAGATTTTGTCACAAACCGACATCAGTTAGAGAGACCCTTGGACATTTGTTTCATCCTTGTTTCGAACCCGCCAGCGACCGAACCCAAGACCTTCAGGTTATGAGAACAAACTCAATGGCCATTCAGCCACATGGGCCTGAATTCATCGACTTGTGAATCCTACCTCTGTCAAGGTTTTTAGTATAAACATTAATTTTTTTTAAGAAAAACAAACGCTTACCTAATTTTAAGATACCGATCTCTTCTAAATCATCCCATGTAATACGAACAATTTGTTCAAATGTAATCAAACCTTGATCACGTAATTTTGGCCAATATTGTTGTAGATGCAATTGAATAAGTAAATCTTGAACACTTGTCTATTCAAATGCAGAAGACACAATAACAATAACAAAGAAAACATGTCAAATGAATTCATTAATAGTGAGAACAAGAGACCTAGTTGCTCTACTGAGAAACACATTATAGAGACAGGACACAAAATTAATGCTTACACCTCTTTTAAACCTATCAATAAAACGTGAAATCCAGATGGGAAGCGATGAGTGGGTGGTCAGTACGAGGGTAACATGGAGGATATAGTGTGAGAAAGAGATGAGAGATTATGGGAAATCGTAGAACAATCTGAAGAGGACGGCAGAAAACAGAAGAAACTGGAGATGTGCAGTTGAAGCCCTATATTGTTCAACTTGGAACCCAAGGGAATAATTATAAGAAAACTTGTTATGGACGCATGCTAAAATTTGTGGAAGCCCCAGCTAGCAATTAGGAAGTTCCGATCATCCATCCAATGTCAGTAAAATAGGATTGATAAAATGTTTAAGTGACAGAGCACAAAAACTAAGTAGTACTAAGGAAAATCTAAGGCAGGAAGTGATACACATAAAAGAAGCCTTGAAACTTAATAATTACCCGAATAAATTAGTCAGGAAATATGTAAGGAAATGTATAAAATAAAATAAATGATGATAGTAGCGATAGCGACAATGATAATATTAATGATAACAATAATAATAATAATAGTGATAGTAATAATAACGACGACACCAACAATAAGGAATCTAAATCACCAGTAATTCCACACAAGGAAGGAATCTTGGAAACCTAACTCAGAACTCTTAACAAGGCAGGAATAAAAGTGGTTGGCATTCAAACCCCCAACAAACTCAATTAGAAACAAGCTTTGTCGGTTAAAGGATCCTGCCAGTGGAGCCTTTAAAACAAAAACAATTTAGTTTATCTAACATCCTGTTTGAATGATTGTCAGGTCAAATACATAGGTCAGAGTAGTAGAACAGGGGCAATCACACTAGCCGAGCATAAAAACCTAGCGGCAAAATCTAGATTGGTTGACCCAAATAAGATAAGAAATCTAGAGAATAGTTCAACTGTGCCACTCACTACATGCAGGTACACACAACCATAAGATAGAATGGGATGGGATACGATGACACTTTTAAAACCTAATGCAACTAACAGGGTGGAGGGAGAGATTGATAAAAGAAGCTTTGTTTATCGAATCAACTGCAAATACATGTAACAGGAATGGTTCAACACCTGTCCAACCAGATATCTGGAAAATTCTACTACCCCAACGACGACAAATAGGAGAAAACAAAGAAAACTATAAAACTCAAGTTTCAAAGTCGTGTGATTACAGTTGATACGATTATGAACAATAATAGATTGTTATATATATCCAAACCAAGTTCACTTTTAACGGTTTGAAAATAATAATACTTTGAGAAAGCTATTAGTATTAAATAGCGAAACGTCAGTAAAAACAATCTCGTTTTGTTTTTTCATTCATTGGGAAATACAAAAAACCTCTATTATAATGAATAATAGATTGTGTTCGAAACTGTGTCATCCAGTAAATAATACTGTTTCACATTGTGTGATATATCTGATAAACCAACTAATATGGAATTATTTACTACCACAGTGCCCAAGTTTTACACATATATTAATAAGTCCAAATCACCTCTATGCTTTCAAAGCAACAATTGGTCATCACACAAAACCTTCCTTGGTAAACATTGTTTTGATACCAACCAGGGTAGATGTACTATTACCTGTTATTTGGTTTAGTGATCTGGATTGTTATTTTGACCTTCACTATGTCCTTTTAACTTGACCTAAGTAGTCTATTTTCTCACCTTTTAACTCTTTTTTAATTCCATATATTTCCCTATGACAAGTCCGTGTGTATGATCAGATTGTTCAAAATGTGTTGCACAAATGCACAATACACGATTCAGACAAATTACGTCGTCTAAATGCCTAGTCTAAATTCATTATGGTTATTCAGTAATAGAGAAAGATCAGTGTGCTTGTTTAATAAAACAGGAGTGACAGACCTAATTTTCAACAAATAACACTCTGCTGCATACAAATAAACAAAGCAAGAAGAACATATTGAGCAGTATGAAATGACGTCTTTTATATTTCACTGGTTCTTTTCAAGTGCATACAACCATGAACAATTTAACACTGATAATATGCCATTTTCAAATACTCTGGTTACTGATCATGAAAGTGGTGAATATTAATATATCATACGATTGAATAGCATTATGGAAAGGAGTGAATTTTTGTTTTATTATTCATTTTATTCCTTTACGTCCTCAGGGGAACACGGGGACTTCAAACAAGCTTCAGATTTGAAGTTTCGATAGGAGTGGTGCTTATTTTTATAGAATAGGGTTGCTAGCATGATGCCCAGCCTTCCCTCTTTACCAGTCTTATTACTGGCTTAGCAAGGCAAAGAAGTGCGTCGGTCGGGGATTGAACTCTTAACCACCTAGCGTGGTTGACGAGCATTCTACCGCTGTGCCACTGACACGGAAAGGAGTGGAAACCATTGTTTATTTATATTGTGTGCTCGTCTACCACCCACATGGTCCGAGGCTCGATCCCCCGGCCGACGCAAAACTGATATCCATGGTCGGCCTTCTAAATTTTGGCTACCGATATCACATACTGAAAATCGCATACTTGCACCAAAAATACTGTGTGCAATGAAGCTATGATTTACAATTATTTACATACCGGATACAAATAATTGTGAGAAGTAATCTAGAATCATGAACAAATGTTAAAAATAGAATAGAGATGTAAAATATAATTAAGAAGATAAATTAACAAAAACCTAAATAATGTAAAGTGTATTTAGCAAGGTAAGGTGGGATTGACAGCAGTTTCCTTTGAGAGGGCATAAATTTAGTTTTAATCGTTTAGCGGAATTCGCTGCAATGATACGCAGCAACCTGAAGCTGTGTTGAACTTTAATTATCTTAAAGGATTTTCAAGAGTTGGTTTTTAAGGATTAAATTTCTTTTTACGAGTTTGACCACTGATTGATATCAGTTGGAGGACTATTGAAAAACCTGCAGGGAGTACTGGACAGCTGTTTCGTCCTAGTTTGAGACTCCTCAGGAGTACGCACCCACCCCCCAACGGTTCGAACCCAGGACCTTCTGGTTACAAGGCGAGCTAGCTCGTAGACCATTAAGCCACTGGCACCCGATCCAATGGCCAGCTCATAACTTCTAACTTCTGCCAATTCACGACATAGCGTGACTACTAGCCAATGTCTTCTCGGATAAGTAATTTTCCTAACCTTGAACCTGCTGTACCCCCTACTGGTCATGGCTTCCCACTATGACCCCAGGTAACTGTCTGAATAGGACCGGTGGCTAATGAGCATCAGATCAGTTTTGTAGAAGTCCCTACAGAACCAATACTTAAAAAATATTATATATTAGTTGGCAAATGTGGTCTATAATAATATGTTTGTTAATCGCTGATTCATTTGACTACCAAACTCCTAGAAATTCACTGTCATTACTATGGGTGTTTCCACTATTTAAATTAAATCGGCGTTCAAAATTATCTCTGCATGTATCAATATGAAAGAATATGTGTTGTCTCTTCACAGTTGATTTATATTTTTGGATTTTGAGTAGAAGGGGATGTACACTTTGAAGAATCTAGTGTTTATCAAACATTATTCATGCACTGAAAACCACACGGTACTGAGGAGCTGTTTTATCCTAGCTTGATACTCATCATCAGTACGCACCTACCGGGTTTCCAGTCCAGGATCTTCTGGTTACCAGACGAACTTGCATACCACCTGGTTGGAAGTGAGGATAAATACTTGCTGATGACATTCGCTGGTGGTCGCGCAAAAATCACGAATTAGTCGAAGTGAGAAATCATGCGCTGGCCACTGAGTATCGTCCTGGTGGCTAAATAGCTTATGGGTTTGACTTGCAACAGAAATAGGGGTTCATATTGCTGATGAGTACCAGACTAGGACAAAACAGCTATCCAATATTCTCTTGCTTTCAATGGTTGCTTATTTGATATCAGTTCTTGATCAAATTTGAAACAAACCAAGACCTCAAAAAACAAACTCTTGAAAATAGTCCATGGAATGTATTTTATTGATGGTACTGATCTAGTCTTTTTTGGCGGGCTGAGTTCTTTGGTGCTCACGATAGTGAACGAAGTGAGTGTGTTGACTTGGCTACTATATCTACTTCAAATGGTTTTAGTATTCTAGCGGCTGCTTCAAAAATATTCTTTATATATATATATATATATATATATATATATATATATATGGCAAAATGATTTTCTTTTGTGGTCTCTGAGGTTTTTCATAGTAGTTGTACAAAGTTCTATTTTACAGACAAAAAAAAGTGGCATTTAGTGACTCTTTAAAAATTTGTACTTTCCATTTCTCTCCTTTTTTGTTGTTCCTCTAATAAAAATGTTAAAGGCTGAAAACCAGACAAGAAAATATGGAAAAGAGAAGAAAAAAAAATAGCTGACAACCTTCAATATCTAACCCAAAACTGCTTTCCTTCTTTGTGTAACTAACTAATTAACATATCCCTCCTTGAAACTTGAAATAATGATCAATGTAAAGGGCGAGAGAGAGAATAGACCAGAGAAGAAGAAGAGGAGAAGAAACTATGACTCTTACAAAAAACCAAAAAAAACTACGAAAGTAAATTTCAAACTAGTCAAATACACACGCACACACACACACAAACGCAAACAATTACTTTACATTTATCTTGTCATATTTTTTACTTCCACCTCATTCTTTCTCTGCTTTAACATTTAGTAAGAAGTGTGTAAAATCAGATAAGTTTAATATCATACAATTCACAAAAAAATATACATTCCCATCAGTGTCTATCAGGTTCCACTCACATCCATAAGACTGTACACTGCATATCTACGGTACATATTTATTAAATTTTCCTAAGGAGCAGAAGGAAGTAGATGTTTTGTGTATATTAGGCTGCTGTCAAACAAACAGAAAAAAAACTGAAGGGTTTGAAACTACAAGCAACATTTGTGGGGTTTTCACATCCTCTAATGGTCTAAAAATAAATGATCACCAAAATGTTATAAGGATTGGTGAAGAGGTTAATATTATAAAAACAGTTGATGAGTGAGAAAGGTCATCCAGAATAATTCATCGATAAGAATATGAATGCAAAGCCAAGGTAGGCCAAAGTACCAATGGTTTCAAAAAAGTAAGGCCTTATTCTTACAACTTTAGTTCCTTGGGGATAACATCAGTGAGATATGAACACAACGGTTAAGGAATACAGTGGTAAAAAGAGCATTCAGTGCTGCCGAATTATGCTGTATCTTCAAAACGCCCCAGCCTGGCACCTGTGGAGCCAGTTAGTTGCATAGACCGTACAATTAGGCGTGTTTATCATCGGATTTCCGAACATTATCCTGCGTGGTTAAGTAGAGGACAAACAAAATCCATTCATAGCTCTATTCTATCTCATCTTGTGGATACAGAACACAAGATTGATGTTAACTAGGCACCTTTAAAAGTCATCTACTGCATACCAAGTAATCTTAACTTCACATTAAGTTTCTCTACTAAATATTGCTGAGGCTGGCTGTTGAGATTCACATTAGGAAACCTAGCTTATGTATCCAAAAGAAGCTGGTTCAGACACTGTCCTTACATTGGCCATCAAGGTTCTAATGATTCTTATTTCCTTAATTTTGTTTGATATTCTATGCTTATTACGATTTATGCATCTTTCTTGAACTGTAATTTCATTGATCTTATCTTACAAATCGATAGCATTTAAAAAAACATCAATATTGTTAGTGATGACTATTCTAGAATATTCTACGTATATATATATATATGTGCGTCGGTGGCACAGTGGTTAGGACTCTCGCCGACCATATACATGGTCCGGGTTCGAGCCCACGCCGACGCACACCTGATATCTATGGTCGGCCTGCGAAATTTTGGGCTACCGATATCCACGCTGAAAATTCCATACTCGTACCATATATACGGTGTGGAATTAAGCTGTAATCAAAAATAAAAAAATATATAACTGTAGAACCAAAAGAGGAAATCATCGAAAAGAATATTCTTTGCTCAATTTCTTTTATTACGTCACTGTTTGAAACTGTGTAAACGTTTCACTATACACATAAAAAATAATCAGTGGGTGAACAGTAATTGAGTATTCCTCCAGTAATATTCAGATTATGGGATCTTTGGGAATTCGAGTTGATTTCAGTGGTTAGTAGATCACTGAAAACCATGGATGGGGCACCGAACAGATGTCTCGTCCTGTTTTGGGCCTCTTCGACACTGCATACCCAGGACATCATCGCTAAGGATGAAACTCAGGATCTTCAGATTACGACGGAGACATAGGTTGTCAACCATTTAGCCACCTGGGCTGGAATTTAATGAACCATGAATTCTTACTTTTGTCAGTTTGTGATCAGCCACCTTCGATGAGCGTCCACTTCACTTTGACATGATGGACACCACTGGTCACAACTTCTCAGTACAGCTTCCGGACATCAATCCAGTAGCTAGCCATCAATCAGCTGAAGATTGATATTCATGTTATTGGATTCCTAAGGATTTGTATTAATTTCACTCTCAACCACTGAAGAGTTCCAGAGAAGGGCGAAACAGTTATGCAGCATTCCTTGATTGTCATATGGCTTAGACTATGTAAATAGCAAAAACATGGAAGTTAGGCGGGTCTTTATGACTAAACCTCCGTAAGATATGCCCACTCTAAATGGTATCAAGAAGGCATCTGATGAATTGACGGACTGCTTAAAACTTCCATTTCTCTACTGCATATATTTTCTCTCATCATCCGGTACTCTCTGGTTTTCTAATGGTTCTCTAACTAGTGTCAGCTTTTGGCCCGACCTTTAACTAATCAAACCCCTGAAAACCTACATAGTTCTTTACATGTTTTTGGTGTACCAGTATAAGTAGCTTTCATTCGTCTTAACCTGAAGACTATTCACTCTGTGTACAGGCAACGGTTACTATAAGGCGGGCACACTGCCAAATGATCAGCTATTTATAATATAAATATATGTGGAAAACTTGGGCACCCTGATAATTTAGTAAGAAAGTATGTAGGAAAACGTAAAAATTAAAATAAAATAGATAATGATAGTAGTGATAGTGACAATAATAATATTAATGACGACACGCAAGTCAAATATGCACAAGACAATACCAACAATAAGGAATTTAAATCATCAGTAGTAATTCCATACAAGGAAGGAACCTCAGAGACCTTACTCAGAATTCCTAACAAGGTAGGAATAAAAGTGGTTGGCATTCAAACCCCCAACAAACTCAGTTAGAAACAAGCTTTCTCGGTTAAAGGATCCCGTCAATGGAGCCAACAAAACAAAATAATTTAGTTTATCTTATATCCTGCCTGCGATGGTTGTCAGGTCAAATACATAGGTCAAACTAGTAGAACAGGGGCAGTCACACTAGCCGAAAATAAAAATCTAGTAAAATCTAGATTGGTTGACCCGAATAAGATAAGAAATCTAGAGAATAGTTCAGCTATATCACTACATGCAGTTACACACAACCATACAATAGGATGGGATAGGATGACAGTTTTAAAATCGAATGTCACAGCTGGGTGGAGGGAGGGAGAGATTGATAACAGAAGCTTCGTTTATCGAATCAACTGCAAACCAACACGTGTAATAGGAATGATTCAACACCTGTCCAGCCGGATATCTGGAAAATTCTACTACCCCAACGACGACAAATAGGAGAAAACAAAGAAAACTATAAAACTCAGGTTTCGAAGTCGTGTTATTATAATTGGCGATATGACTAAGAACGGTAGTAAATTGTGTTCGAAACTGTGTCATCCAGTAAATAATACTGTTTCACTGTGTGATACATCTAAAAAAACTAATATGGTGTTTATAATATACACAGTGACTATCATTTATTGCTCCCATTACAAAAATATTATCTGCAAAGGACAATTATGACAATAGCGAGATTCCAATACTTACAGGCAATTGTTGTTCTGTTATCGGATCAGATAGTTGGAGTTTAGCAAGTTCATTTCTTAGCATTTGTCTATCATACGGATTGGTTATTCCACATGCATTAAGTTCTTCTGGTGTTGTATGACATAATGTCCATAAATCAAAACCTGATTTTGATAAACATCCACTTAACCTTAAAAGGAAAAAAAACAAAAATCAAAATTACTCGGTTAAATAACACAAACAATCAAAGACAAACCAATCGATGAAATCTCTACAAACCAATACTTGAATATCAATGATGTGTTCACTAGCAACTGACCCTATACAGGTAGGCAGTTACCTGGGGTTTTACTGGGAAGTCGTTACCAGTAGAGTACAGCAGGTCAGGCATGAGGCCATATACTCGCCAAAGGCATTGACTAGTTGTTGCGATGTCATGAATTGGCAGAAGCTAGAATTCATGTGCTGGCCATTGGATCAGGTCCCAGTGGCTTAATGGTCCACGAGCTAGCTCGCCTTGAAACCAGAAGGTCCTAGGTTCAAACCGTGGGGGTGGGTGGGTACTTCTTAAGAGTCCCGAACAAGGATGAAACAGCTGTCCACTACTCCCAGATTTTCCACTGGTTATCTAACTTATGTCAGCTCATAATGAAATCATGTAACCAAAGATACGAGAAGTTTACAAGAGAAGAAAAGTAATCCCCATTTTGACATTCAGAAGGTACAAGGATTGAGCGAAGAAATGCTTTCTTTTCAATTCGATCCTGATCTTTGATACAACAATGGATTTTACCAGTCTACTGGCGATATTTTTGTCAACAATAATAAATGAGCGTACAGTTGGGCAAGTTCATCATCGTATTTCCAAACATCATCCTGTATGGTTAAGTAAGGGACTAAAAGGATCTATTTTTAACTGTGTTTTAGCACACCTTGTAGATAGTGAGCATAAAGTTGATGTTAATACAGCATTTAAAGTTATTTATTTATGGCGTTCCAAGTAATCTTAATTTAGCTTTACGAGTTCGCGTTCTACAACTATACAACTGAAGCTATCAAAATCCACCTGAAGAAGACAAACTTATGTATTCCGAAGAAATTCGTACAGCCACTCTCTCTGTCTTAACTATCATCATGCGAATGTAAAAAGCAGACTACTTTGATTGAACACTGGTAAATAGTGTGATGTGTCTAGTCCTTTCTTTTGTGAAGACTGAATTCCATCAGTCAGATTTGCAATGTGGCCACCACTCTGATTAGTTCGCCATCACGTTGATGTTAAGATGTTGGAGGCAATAGGCAGGAAGCGTTGGAGCTGGGTTTCATGCTAGTAAGCACTAGTCAGCAAGGTGTATCCGCAACCTTGAAGGTACTCGTGTCTATTCTGAGATCCGATCTGACTATTTCAACCTTCACCTAAGCCTTTTAAAAATTAAAATTGTCCAAATTATTTTATAACTCTGACTACTTCACCTTTAATTGCTTTTATTATATAATCAACTTGAACGCTCATTTATCTATCATCAAGCAGTTTGATATGTATTACCGTTATGTAGATGATACATTTATCTTAATTGACGGGAATCCAAACATAGACGAATTGTTGATGAAATTCAGCAACATCTACCATTGTCTTACTTTTACTTGTGAAGAGGAACAGGATAGTAAACTACATTTTCTGGACGTCGTGCTAATTAGGCGAGAAGATAGGTCGGTGGTATAGCGGTTAGGACGCTCGCCGACCATGCACATGGTCCGGGGTTCGATCCCCGGCCGACGCACACCTTTACCTCTCTAAGCCAGAAACAATTCTGGTAAAGAGCAAAGGTTGGGCATGAGGCTAGCAACCCCATCCTGTAAAATAAACTCTGCTACAGAAACTTCAAGCTACTAGCTCGAAGCCGTATGTTCCACTGGGGAACGTGAAGGAAAAATTATTATTTTATTATATAGGTCACTTAGGGGAAGCGTGTTTGGAAAAAGCATATTCACAGGTCAATGAACACGCTTCCATTTCAGGTCCCCATGAAATATAAAAGAAATGTAGTTAAATTTTCTACGAACAGAGCAAGAAAGATATGTACTGATGATCACTTACAAAAGGAATTCAAATATATTCACGATTCCTTGACGGAGATGGGCTACCCGGGTAGTTTCATAAAGAAGCGTATGAAAACATCAGAGAGAAAACTTGAGACTCTGACTGCACGTAAGAAACCTCTATTTATTAAGTTACAATTTAATAGTGACTTATCAAGTGAGATTTTGTTCCAGAGACTTTCCAGGAGTATACGAAGAACATTTTACGCAGCAAACCTATGTTTGTCATTCTCTAGCCGACGAATGATTGGGACACAAACGAAGCATAAGCTAGATAGTTTCGCCACATCAATGTGCATTTATCAATTCAACTCCATATGCGGTAAAAGTTATCTTGGGCGTACTGCTAGACAGCTTAGCCAACCAACGTGTTAGTGAACAACTCCCATCGTGGTTTGGCAAAGGACAAACAAAAACCATCCGTGGTTCAATTTTGTCACATTTAGTTGATAGGGGTCATGTAGCGGAGAAAACGAGAGGTTTCGAAGTAATTCATCGTATCCCACTGAATCTTTCCAAAAGACTTCGTATTCGTCTACTGCACGCACACAGCCGAGGCGATAGGCATTCGAACTATTAAACCTAAACTATGCATTCAAAAGAAGTTCGCACAGCCATTATCCCTCCCTTGTTGGCCCAATGAGACATAACCAACTGATGACTTCTCAATCACCTCTTACTTATATTTTCAACCCCTTTCTTATCATCCCTTATCCTATCACATCTTCATTAAAAACGTGTTTCATTTACTTCCCTTACAATCTAACATTACTTCTTCGGTTCATTTGTTTTTCTTAGCCTTTATCGACTACTTCCACCTGAACATTTGTTTGTTTAATCATGCTGTTTTTCATTATTTGTGTTATCACAGATCGCATCACTTTTTCATCCTTATTATTGATTAGACGATTATTATTATTATTATCACTAATATTATGACTAATTGCACAATTCATATTCACCATCTTATTATCCTGTCGACAAAACACCATGATTGGTTTATATTTGAATTTTTATTTGTAAACTTATTTATATTAGAGTTAAACCTGATGAGATCTAATTGAAAACAATATTGTTCGCTTAAATGTGTTGTTCTAAATTTTACTATGGGAATATTTTATACATTAATTACTCCCTATTTTTCTAAAGTTATGAATTATGCAATACTTTTGTTACAATCATTCCCATCCTCTAATTGTTTACGTTAATTTTCTTTTTATTTAAATATTGGTTTTGTAGGGATTTTGTTTGATTGGATGGAGGATTTTATCATGAGCTGACATCAGTTAGGGAATCATTGAAAAACCATCGGGGAGTACTGGACAGCTGTTTCGTCCTAGTTTGAGACTCTCCAGTAGCATGCATCCACCGGGATTCGAACCCAGGACCTTCTGGTCACAAGGCAAGCTAGCTCTTAGACCATTGAGCCACTAGGACCTGATCCAATGGTCAGCCCATGACTTCTAACTTCTGCCAATTCACGACGTAGCGCGACCATTTCGCAATGTCTTCTTCGATGAGTTACTGCCTCATTTTTCGGTTAACTATCACCGCCTCTTTGACACGTTCATATTGACTAATTATTCTTAACAAAACATCTCACCATTAGATTATATTAGAGTAGAATTGAAGATGAGGATCTAATTGCTCAATCATTTTGGCCTATAAAAGAAGTTGTCTGCTAACTTGAATTTTAATCAAAGGATGTTAGGTAATGAGAAATATACAGGAAAGCTGATGCATAAGTACGCAGAAACAGTCACTGAAGACCACATAATTGAAATATTAACACTACTAAAGATAAATTTCACTTTCATCCTTTGGCATTTCGAATGGAACATAAGGTTTCAAGCTTTTAAAAGTTTCAAAAGTGAATGTGCTGTTTTCTTTTGCACAGGGTAACGTAGCTGGCCTCGAAATCAACCTTCCCGATTTTCCAGGCTTTCCGCCGGCTGGTCAACCAGGTGAAGTTTAACAGTACGCCAGCTGGGAATAGAGCCTGGACGTCTTACTTGGTTGAAGAGCATTCTACCATGGAACACCACCTACGCTCTAATCGTTTGACTATTTAATTCCCTTGAATTATTTGTATCATTTGATTGAAACGTATCTCGACAACCACTTCATCTCCACGTCGCTGCCTGTTATTCACTACTAATGTGTGAGAGGTAATAATGCTACCTGGTTGCTCAAACTCTACTAGGCGAAGCGGTGTTTAAGCTCATGACCAAGTTTTGGGAAATCGATAGTCTAGTATCCTGCCTCATAGTTTCACATTCGCACTTCATTTGAATACTGATTATATTTGTGAAACCTTCTCCTTTTTTCTCTCTCTCTCCCTCATGAATTTCGTAAAACTTAGTCTTATGTAATCTGAATTCCCTGACACCTTTGATCATATACTCACTATTTTTATGACGAAGGCTGTTTCAAATGAAGACAAATCTATTCCCAACATAACTCTATATTCTGACACACATTAATGCATGTGAGAATGATTGTGGAGTTGGTCGTATTCATCCCATTCAACGAATGACTTTTTATACTCACTGTCCAAGATATTAACAGAACAAATATCGTATCTTCAGCTGTTAAGTGATAGTATGTGTAATCACCGCGTCGGCGGCACAGCGGTTAGGACTCTCGCCGACCATGCATATGGTCCGAGGTTCGATCCCCTGCCGACGCACACCTGATATCTATGGTCGGCCTGCAAAATTTGGGCTACCGATATCCATGCTGAAAATTCCATACTTGTACCAAAAATACAGTGTAGAATCAAGCTGTAATAAAAAAATTAAAAAAACCTAAGTAATCCAGTCTAAAAATCTAGTGAACCATGTTCGGTTTCCTTTACGGGATGACACTGCTGGCCCCAATTGCAGTCTTTCCTCTTTTCCTGACTAACCACCTGTTGGCTAGTAAATCAGGCGAGGTTTAGCGGTGCATCGGCCGGGAATCGAACTGGGATCATGTGCTTAGCAGTCTGACATTCGACAACTGAACCAAGGACGCCACTATCAATAAGTTATAAGTCTGCAATTCTCATCGATCCTACTCCACACCTGCGGGTGAATTCGCTATTTGAAGTTTAGAACAGATCACAAATATTCACCTTTACAACATCACAAATGTTGTTAGGATTGTAAATTTTACTGCTGTTCTATCTATATTAGTTATTCCTTCAGTCATTAGTATGCTTGGTTTTGTGATTGCTAAGTATGGTGTCAGATAGACGCCTTGCCGATTCCCCAAAGTGGCTGACCATAATTCGGGTGGTTTGAAGTGATTCACTTCTCTAAGTTGACATAAACCCAGTACACGCCTGACGATGTAAGCCTCAAATGAGTGAAATAGCCACCCAGTGTTTACATTACTTCTGGCTAGCAAGCACTGTTCGTGATGTAAGTGGTATCCAACTGCTCGTGTAAATCAATCAGTAGTTACATAACATCTTATAATTCTCACTACTGAGATGAAACTTACTGGCTTAGGCACTCGAATTTCACTCCTTTTCTTGGCTTCGAATTTCCTCTGACCTAATTTAACCTTTTCGATTGAGTAGTACCATCAGTCTTCAAACAGTGTGAATCATGGCCGGAGAGTCATGTACTCCACGAAGTCTATCTTGAATTTGCGCTAGATGTGATTTCGATGGTCAGACGTTTTCAATGAAATGCACTGACTGGTGTGTAAGATATAGTAGCAAGCTATTAGTTATTACTCCTATTGGGAATATCCCTTCGACGATGCACAATCTCCCACACTGTCATCACACAAAAACTAGTGTTACCCATGATTTCATTGCTTCAAGTACCGTTTTCTTCCAAATGAACTAATTGGAATATGGGTCGACTTTTAAGGCGTTGTCATTAATTTCGCGCCTCCGTTACACAATTTCTTTTCTCAGTGCAATCTACATACGACTAAGTCTATTCTATGACATAATGGTCTTAAACAGGCCCTTTTCTATAAACCATGAAGCCATTGGTTTTAAGTCTAATGCTTTTACTAAGATATTGGTCATCTCATTGAGTTCCACATGATCATATGGTGAGGCAGACAGTATATGATAATGCTCATAATTGATTGAAACGATGCAGACTGAAATGGTTAGTGTTTCTGTTAGGTTACTCCAAGTCCTAGCACCAGTAAGCAAGTCGTAGTCGCAATCCCGATGAGACTCATGCCCTCCACCCCACCCTACAGATTTGAGCCCACATCACTCGGTACTATTGTCTACGACGTTAATACAGTTCTTTTCAGTTGCTTCAATGCTGAAGATACACCAAGTCTAAGACCTCGCAATGAGAATTAAATCCAAGTCGCGGGTTTGCATGTTAGTGATTCTAAAGTGAATTTTCTTCTCAGCATTACATGATTACTTCTCTTTACTTTATAGTTTGATTTTTAGGAGTTGATCATCCCAGTTTGAGAATCATCGGCAGTACTCGCTCACTGGGATTCGAACCCATAACCTTCTCGTTACAAGGCAAGCTAGCTAGTATACCATTCAGCCACTGAGACCCAATTCAACGGCCAGTTCATGAATTCTAACTTCTACCAATTCGTGATTTAGCGTGACCTCAGCCATTATCGTATGTGGGACATCCACCCTCACACGTGATATCTGGATGGACCTCACTGGTCACGACTTCTCACTAGAACTCACTCCGGGAAACTCCATCCTATAGGAAGTCATTAGCGAGCATCACATTAATATTCTATAGTTTGATTTGTAAGGGTTAGTTTTTTTCGGACCCCAGTGGGTGCATAATGCCGACGATTCCCAAAACAGGATGAAACAGCTGGCTGTCCAGTACTCCCTGTGGCTGGTTTTCAATGCTTCTCTAACTGATATCAATCCGTGATCAACTCGTAAAATCAAAACCAAACTATAGAATATTAATAGTTTGAGAAAAATCCATTTCTAAAATGAAATCTCCTTCATTTGTCTGATAAAAAGCTAAAATAACTGACCGTATAAATGCCAACACTTACCGATTCAAACCGACTGATCTTAACCAAGCGAAAAGTGCCTCATCGTCTGGATTAATAAACAGTGAGTGAATTGGCAGATGACTTTGTTGTTGATGTATTGACGGTTGATAAGGCTGGTTTTGTGCAGCATCATACTGTTGTATATTTGAGGGAAACTGTGAATGATTATAAACATTCATCGGCATATTCTTCGATGAACATTTGAAGTCACTGCTGAAACTCCTTTCTTGACAAGGTGAATGTGGAGTGGTGATAAAGGGTTGTTGTTGTTGGTGGTGGTGTGGTTGATAGGATCTATTATGATTGACTGTTGTACAACAGTTTTTATTACATTGGTAAGATGGGTAATAGTGATACTCATGTGGCCCCGTGACAGGCGGTACAGGATTTGAATTACTTACATGTATGATATTGTTATTATTATTAATACTATTACTATTGTATTTATGTATCGGTGAGGTTAAAGTATTGTCTTTATTTGTTTGTTGATGTGGTGTATACTGGCTAAGCAAATTACTATTACTGCCGGTAACACCAAATTTACTGTAATTACTATTATTACTGCTACTACTGCCCCCACTAATACCACTACTACTAGCTGCATTATAAGTAGTAGAGTTTGCATGATTAAAAAATGTTGGTAATGTCGCTGCAGGCAATGAAGTATAGTCGAATGATGCACAACTACTGGAATTCTGGCTAATTTTACGTCCACCAGGCAGGATGTTATTCTTTTGTAGTTGATTATTATAAAAGAATGAAGAAGTTGTTGTTGTTGTTGAAAGAGGACAACCATCATCTGAATACAATTGAGGACATTGAACCTATGCACAGAGAGAGAAGGCGGGAAGAAAGACGGTAAGTGTAAACAATTTTGTACAAGCATTTAATTGGTGGATGGTGACTAGCAGTGGAATCATGGATAACGCGCATTTCGTCCTATTTAGGACTCGTCATCTGAATGTACCTGAATTTCTCAGTGAGTGATGACGTTCGAGCCTCGGTGGGAACATCGTCACTCACTGTGGAATGCAGGTGCGTCCATATGATGAGTCCCAAATAGGACGAAGTGTGTTTTGTCCTGGATCTAAGTGCCAGTTACCATCCACCAGTCAACCTCCAGTTACGTGCCCAGACACTGTTGAACCATCTGAACAAGATGTCGACAATATGTCAACTTGAGATCGAGCAGTTCAGTTCAATTAATCGACGGGAAAATTTAAAATTCAATTAAATTTTGTACAAGCGTCTGAAAAAATTAACGCAAAAGCAACCATCACAATATGTAAGAATTTTAACATCATGCTAAAGTGATTTTGATGGTTAGACTATGTTTGATAGTGTTCCAGCAGGATTTAAAATATTGGCTGTCAGACTGCGCACCAAGCACTCTACCATTTAAGCTACGCACCATTTATTCACATGACAGCTTACTACTACACCTAATGATTACAGTGAAATGAAGACATCTTTGGCAGGTGAGTCTCATGTCTTAGTTCAAGGACGTAACAGATGGACACTGGTGGAAAAGCTCTTAAGCAGAGCTAGGGCGTTGTATTCAGAAGACAAGATCGAAGAGGAACTCATAGTCATCGAAAAGAAACTTATCGAAAATGGATACCCTCGGAAGTTCATCTCATAATAAGAGTAGAAAAAACCACCTACAACAAAACCCGATATAGATGAAAAGAAACCCTACCCTTAAATCATCAATCAAATCATCAAACTTAAATGATGAAACACAAGAAGAGATACGCCAAACAATCGTACCTATGGTCAAACAGAAGAAACAACACAGACAACTCAACTCTCAAGAACTAAAGACTGTCAAAAACCTGAAAAATAGCAAAGACATCGTCATTCTACCAGCTGAAAAAGGAAGAACCACAGCAGTCATGGACAAAGAAGAATACACCAAGAAAGCTGAAAAACCACTGAAACATGAGGATGTATATCAAAAACTCACAACAAATCCCATACAAACATTAGACAACCGCATCCAAAGAATCTTAAACAAGCTCTTTTTTAGAAACCTAGTATTCCAGTGAATCATCAATCAATAGACACATAGACATACACAAAATTTACCAATTGATAAGAAGGAAATCTCTGACACAAAGGGCCAAAGTTCAGGTCAAGGAAACAATCAGTATCAATACAGGTAGCCTGGAGGATGTGAAAACACACGAAAACAACCAATCACATCCAGGGTCACCAGGAGAGATGAAAATGTCGCCTAGTAGGGTGATGAAAGCTTCTCAAATGAACCATCCAGCTAGCTTAGACAACACAACCACATCAAAAACATGAACGAAAGACTAATCACGCAAACAAAACAACATGCATGACTATTTAGTGACTACAAATAGTCCACATCCGATTCGTCCAGTTTCAAAGAATGCATATTAACATTATCGGCAACTTTGAATAATTTCCATTTACAATACTTCTTCATGTACGTTTTAAACAGTAAATGCTAACTGCCGTGGCCTGAATGGCTAAGTGGTAAATACTGAGTAATATAAGGGTAAAATTCTCAAAGTACCAGAATGTCTCCAAGATTTTAGAATATGAATATAGGAACAACTCTTAGGATGAGAGATTTCTATAGATTAGCTTCTAATATCTATTATTCAAAGAGAATGTAGAGGCAATTAGAACAAAAGTATTCTTTTTATTTTTATTTTTTTTTATTTACAGCTTGATTCTACACTGTATTTTTGGTACAAGTATGGAATTTTCAGCATGGATATCGGTAGCCCAAATTTTGCAGGCCGACCATAGATATCAGGTGTGTGCCGGCGTGGGCTCGAACCCCGGACCATGTATATGGTCGGCGAGAGTCCTAACCACTGTGCCACCGACGCATAGTTAGATCAAAAAATAAAAAAAATAAAAGACTATATCGTCTGCATATTCTAAGTCAACAAGATTATTCCCTGGTAACAATCCCTGAGTCTCTGAAGTGAGTTAGGTTTAAGTCCACCAGTACATCTATGATGAAATTGAATAGAAATGAAGATAATGGGCATCCCTGACGGACACCACTAGTCGTCACCACTTCAGATGACAACTCACCGTAAGCCCTCACCTGGCTGCATTAGTTCGAGTAGAGTGCCGTTATCAGTGCAATGTATTTTCTCGGCATTCCCCTTACAGCCAAGTATCTCCAGAGAACCTCCCGGTCGACAGAATCGAATGCCACCTTCAGGTCAAGAAATATAATGATTGTTGGACGCCGGTAAGAATGCCTATGTTCTAGAATCTGTCGAAGGGTGAAGATATGATCAATACACCCTCTTCCTGGTCTAAAGCCTGTCTGGTTCTCTCGTGTTTGTGCCTCCCAAGCACCACTTAGTCTACGCAATATTATTGAGCCTAGGACTTTGGATATTATATTAGTACGTGTGATGTCAGTTCGTGAAGAGGTCTACTTTGGAACCTATCAAATCCTTACAAACCAACAGATGAGAAAATATGTGATTTGCTTCCTTTTCAAATATAATAATCATCAAACTTTCTTATTGTCCACCTTTATGTTGGAAAAAAATATCAGGATTATTTACTTGTTATTATCAAATTCTACCTGACCTTTTCATTTTTTTTATCAACTTGTAGTTATTTTTCAATGCGCCTACTATACAGCTGACCTCAGGGCTATTGTTAATTAAAGAAGTAAAGAAAACCTTACATAGAAAGAGGACCAATTTTGTCAGAGAAGTAACAGGGTGATGAACTTAATTTCGTTCTATTTTCTATTTTTCACAAGTATCACTGAGTATTGATCTGAAAGGCTGATAAGCAAAACAACCACAATAATCCTCTATACTTGTCTGGTTGACGAAGTTCGTGTTGTTTTTGTTTAAAAGAATATCCAGGAGAGTTTTATCTGACTTTTACTGAATCTGAGGTTGATAATGTAACAACATAAATTCTTAAACTCAGACAAGTGTAACTCCTCTTGAAAACCTGCGCTTCAGTTTGCCTAGACAGAAACTATCATTTAGGAAATCAAAAACCTCTTAAACAAAGCAAAATAGGTTGACATCGGCTAGAGAATCATTTGACGACCTTGGAGTTATAGACAGATTTTTCGTCCTAATTTTGGACTCTTCAACCAGCTGTCACCATGGAGTTTCGGGCTCAGGACCCCCCGGTTACAAGGGGAGCTCAGAAACCATTAAGCTACTGGAACCCAATCCAACGGTCTGTGAATTCCAATTTCAAAAGACAAATGCTCGCCAGCGATGACACTGGCTAATCATGAAAAGGCAGAAGTTGGAATTCATTGGCCATTGAATCGGTTCTCGGTAGCCTAATGGTGTACAACCTCACCTTGTAACAGGGAGGTCCTGGTTCCAAACTCCTGTGGGTGTGTACTGTAAAGAGTCCCAAACAGGTGTGTAGTACTCTAGCAGATGTCAGCTCTTGATGAAGTCCTGTAACCAATCAAATCCCCGTACTGACTAATCACCAATCAGTGAATGGTCTGTCATATTATGTGAACATCAGGACTGATTGAATTTTATCAGTTTAGCAAACAATATCTTCATCAAGCTGAGAAGAGACTGCCTATTGGATTGAAACAATTCAAAGCTAGTTAATGAACGTATACTTTATACTTCTAAAATCGCAGTAGAATGCTGATCAGCCATGCATGTGATCCCGGATTCTATCCCCAGTCAACACACTAGTAAACCTCGGTTAGTACGTAGTACGTCCGGCGAAGGGGAAGGTTAATTAGAGAATGGAAACCACTGCCAGTGAAACTTCAAACCTCAAGCTTGTAACATTATTTTCCGTTCAAAAATTAAAGCAGCGACATAAATAAATTACAGTTCTAAAGCGAGATAATAGTGGCTTTATAGTAGCTCAGGGAAAAATCTGCAACTACAGCGTTGGCTGTTACAAGTTTGATTCTTTGAAAAGACGTCAGCTGCTGACAAAATGTCGATCAGTGCAAAATCTGTTTCACAGAGAATCCTCTCGATTACCTGTGGCAACCCTCTAACAAACGAAAACATAATTGGCAGGGGTGACCAAAACAAAGCGAATAAAAAAGGCCTTTTATATCCTTATGAATTTATCCAGTCACTGATAGTTCTTACTGTGCACAGTTTATTAGGAATTCGGTACACAAGGTAAGAAAAAAAAGAGATGCACAGATGTTACTGAACCAGACTAAATGTATTAAATGTGAAGCGTAGAAAAGGGGAAATGTATTTTTAATAATTATTACTTAGGCAATTTGTTTAAACAAGCTTCCCTTAATTATTCGTCTCATTCACCGTATTCATAAATGACTGCAGATTTAATTACAAATATACATAAAACGTGTTTTCACGGTATAAAAAAATAACCTAGATAATTATTTCCAGTTTATTTTTGTATTTTTTTGTAGTCATGTTGGACACGTTGACCATGTAAAAGGCATAAATTGTGCATTCTTGGTAGAAGTAGTAGTAGTGTGACGAGTGCTACTGATAGGATTTATCAGTAGTATGTAAAGAGGTATTCACTGGCATAAAAATATTTAATAACCGAGAGAAAGATTTCACGTCAAACAAGGGAAATGAACCAGTATTGTGGCAAAATATTGGAGACACGAAAAGAAGACACAGAAACACAATTCGAAGGGCAGAAATAGCACAACAAGGAAGATCCGTGCAAATGACGATTTGAAGATAAGGTGTATAGAATTTCCCCATATAGGGATACTAAACTGGGTGTATATTTCTGTTACATACTTCGAGACAATCGCCAGGAAGCCGAAGATCCAGGTTTCGTACTTTTTGGCACTCATCAATGAGGCATCTCCGCAATCTTGAAGCAACTCATCATTTCCCTTCTGAGATTCGAACCCCAGTCAAACAGTGCCGCAGTCACAGGTGATATTTTTTGGTTTAAAACAGTTCAGTTATATTATTTAAATTCCGTCATCATTGATTCCTAACAGTAATTAATGTCATCTACTGAGCAAATATAAACCAAGGGATACTGAATAGCAATTTCCTCCTAGTTCGAGCATTGTTAGTAGTGCTCTAGACCATCATTAAATCTTATTTGCTTAGCGTAGCACTTTTCAGCCACCGAATCCATATTTTGTAGGCCGATTAGTCATAAGAATAAAAGTATTACTACATAGTAATACCTATTTGGTAAACGATATTGTGTAGTTGATTAATTGGACCGAAGGGCTCGGTCTCAAGTTGACATGTTGTCGACTTCTTGTGTAGATGCTTCGACGATGTCTGGGCATGTAATTAGAAGTTAACTGGTGGATGGTGACTAGCAGTGGAATTCAGGACAAAATACATTTCGTCCTATTTGGGACCCGTCGGCTGGATGTACCTGCGTTCCTCAGTGAGTGACGATGTTCCCATCGAGGCCTGAACCCAATGTCCACAGTTTCAAAAGGCAAAGCGGTCCAGTGGATAACGCTTTAGCGTTTCAATAGAACAACGTCACTCACAGGGCAGTGCAGGTACATCCAACTGACGAGTCCCGAATAGGATGAAATGTGTTTTGTCTTGGATTCCATTGCTAGTCACCATCCACCAGTTAACCTCTAATTACATGCCCAGACATCGTCGAAGCATCTGCACAAGAAGTCGACAACATGTCAACTTGAGACCGAGCCCTTCGGTCCAATTAATCAACGAGAAAATCTAAAATTCAATAAAACGATGTTGTGTGGTGCAGAATAATTGCTTTTGAAAAATGCTTCCATGAAGAGTTTATTTACAATATTGATACTTGTTTAAATATTGTTAGCAGTTTTGTAATTATTGCCCAATTATTCCTGAGTTTTTTATCATCATTCTAACATATGTATATCTCCTTTTGAGTTAATCATTATTATTTGTCTTCTTTCTCATTGATTCCTATTTTTTAATGCTTCACTCTGTAGTTGTGTGATAGTGAACTGTTGATAATAGCGTGTTGTGTTGTGTGGCTGTTGCGAGTTTTTGTTTGAGTGAAGTCAAGGCTACGTCGTGAAGTGTTTGCGGTCTGCGCGAAACATGTTTTGTACCGTCCGATTCTTGCAGACAGAGTTTTTATCCATCCTTTTTAGGAATATTTTTATTGATTGTCAGGTAATTTATAACTTTATCTGGTTGTAGAGCGCGTATTTTGTACCTGAGAATCTTTTGGATTGTATAGCTTCCAGATGGCATTATTAAGTTAGTTCTACAGTTTAGATATGAACTGTTAGGATTCAGTAGTATCACAGATGAACCTGTCAAAGCCAAAGTTGGAAAGGCCAGATATGTCTTCATCACTGTGAAATCACTGCGTAATTCTCCTGCACTCTGAATAAAGAACAAGTTACGCATTCTCAAAACAAATGTGAAGTCAATCGGCTCTTATATATGTGTCAGAAACTTGGTGTGTCAGCAAGATCATCTTATATAGGCTTCAGACGTTTATCAACAGATGTCTTTGCTCCATACTGAAGATTAGGCATCAAGAAACACTGGCGACCAACCAACCAAAGACCCATCACCCAAGAAATATTCAGATGGAAGTGAATATGGATCAGACACATAAGTTGAAGAGACCATTGAGCGACATTGCGCACCAGACCATCGCTCAAGTGAAAACCAAAAGGGAAAATGACGAGTTGGACACGGGTCCATGGGTAACATGGAGGAGATCATGTGAGGAGAAGAGAAGAGACTATGGGAAATCGTGCGACTTTCAGGAGAGGATTGCACAAAATAGGACACAGTGGAGATGTTCTGTTGAAGCTCTATATTGTACTCGGGACCCAAGGGAACAGATTCTATCCAACCAAACTGTGTTTCGACACTGATGGAATCAAGACTTCTACTGTGAGTTGATCGTATAAGTTTGGCAAACCATACAGAAGAAGAACCAAGTGGTCGCCTCCATTCATGCCAAAATGCAATGCACTCACTGGAATATATAGCCATCCTGATTTCATGTACCGTGTAGAATCAGGGTTCTGTACGGCTGAAGAGTCTCGAGTTAGGACGAAAAGGTCACACATTATGCCTTGATTTTAAATAGCTGTCTAAAATTAAAGCGTCCATTATTGGTAAGAATTCGCCTTGAAACTAGTCCTATGTTGTGTTTATTATTTATATTAAATCATATGAAGTGAAGAGAAGTTAGTGAATTTGTTGTTTTGTTTTGTTCTTTTCAGTACAACACGTAACAAGACTGAAAATTAATTAATTAATTTAGAAATGATTCCATAATTTACTGAAATGCCACATCATTCTGTTAACATTCACATTCAGTGACATAAAAATCAATTCGATAAAATTAATAAATATTTGGTTAATGCAAAATTGAATTAAGATTGCATCATAAAAGTGTATTGTGGATTAATGCATTAAAACTCCTTCGCTCTCTCGGTACAAGTCTACATCAGCTGAAAACTGTGTATTACAAAGACAACCAACCAACAGTAGCAACCAGTATCAACCACCAGCAGCGGGAGAGATTTGACAGAGGTGACTTCCTTCACTTATCCCGCTGGGAAGCATCGTTTCAACTACAGGTGGGCACAACTGATCAAGATATCAAAGTCAACCAGTCAGAATCGGAAAGGCGAGATACACCTTCATCAACCTGAAACCAGTTTGGAAATCTTCTACTTCACTCAGCCTGTATAAAGAACAAGATTCGGACTGTCAACACTAGTGTAAAGTCAGTCCTTCTATACGGGTCAGAAACTTGGCCAGCGTGACATGAAAAGGATTTCCAACATGTTGCAGACTTTTACCGGCAGCTGCCTTCTCTGACTTCATACTGAAGATCTAATGGCCAGTTAGCTGGCCAGAAAGAATTAGCAATAAGAAACTCTGGCTGGTAACAAACCAACCAAGAGCTGACCGCTTAATAATGGATCGGACATACACTGAGGAAACAGTAGAATGACATCGTGCACAATGCATGCCATTGCTGGAGTGAAGTCCCAAAGGGAAGCAACGAGTGGGTCATTGGTGTGAGGGTGACATGAAGAAAATCGTGTGAATTGGAGGAGATGAGAGATTGTGGGCAATCGTGGTCTAAGCTGAAGAGGATAGCAGAAGACAGAACAAAATGGAGATGTGTTGTTGAAGTCTTATGTTCCACTCGGAACTCAAGGGAATAATAAAAATAATGTATTGCCCGGTCTTCTATGCCTTCAAGCACTAGTCTTCTATCATTTATCACAAACAATCATAAGCATTGCTTATAACTGTTACTCATCTCATCGATTAGTCAGTGTTTCCACCAGTGACTGAGTTCTACATCCAGCGCCAATCACCATTAACGGGAGGGATTTGAAAGAGGTTACTTCATTCACTAACTTATCTGAAGAGCATTGTCTCAACTACAGGCAGTCGGAACGGACGAGGATATCAAATCGAGCAAGAATCGGGAAGGTGAGAAACACACTCATCAATCTGAAGCCAATCTGGAAACCTTCTTGATTCAGCATCAACAACAAAAGTCGGTAGGATTTTCAATACAAACAATGTCAAGTCAGTCAGATCTTCTATACGGATCAGAAACTTGGCGGGCGGGTCACAATAAATATTTCCAACAGCCTGTTGCAGACCATTATCAACCAACAACTGTCTTCGCTCTATACTGAAGATCAGATGGCAGGCCGGAAAGAATCACCAACAAGAAACTATGGGAACAAACAAACAAAACAAGAACCAATCGCCGCCCAACAAATATGCAGGAGAAAGTGGAGATGGATTGGACACTCGGGGGTTGAGGAGGCCACTGGGTGACATCGCGCGCGTCAGGCCATTGCTCGAGTGGAACCAGGCCGAAAGGGAAGTGGCGAATGGGACGTCAGTGCAAGGGTGACATGGAGGAGATCGTGTGAAGCGGAGTTGAAACACTATGGACTAAGATGGATGCAGGTGAAAAGTACAGCAGAAGGAAGACAGAAGTGGCAAGTGGAGACGTGCAGTTGAAGCCCTATGTTCCACTAGGAACCCAAGGGAACAATAATAATAACAATACAGAATAATTTTCCCACTCATATCTACCCGTGCCGCCATCCAGTTAATTAAAGCGCAACTAACACACTTTAACCGGTGAGAAGACAACAAAATTAGTTATTTGGTTAGATTTCAGTCGTCCAAAACCAGTCTACTATGGATCAGGATGTCTATAAGCAACACAAACCGTTTGAGGTCTGGAGATATGATCCACTCACACAAACTTAAGAAGTGGTGGAGAGGGATTCGAACTTTGGACCTATTAGTTGGAGGCCAAAATCAAAAGCCAGTGAGCCATACCTCCGTATGATAAAACACAGACTTTAAGCAATTTTTCTTTGAGAATCCCTATGCTGATGCATTATCCCCCTGGTAACTCACCACTATAGTAATGAAATGATATATCAGCAGAATGTTTTAGATTGACGCTACATATTACTGACTCGTTGAAATAAGTAGTTGGGACCATGCACATCAAACAGTGGTGCTTGCTAGCCAACTCGAAATGATCTAAACACCGGACGCCCAAGTCACTCGCCAGAAATCATTTGCTGTTTCAGCGGATTCGGCTCTCTCTCTCAGTTGAGCTTAACTGAGAAAATTACTGATGAGCTTGTTGTTCGGCGAGTGAAAAGGCCGTCCAGTGTTTTGATTACTTCTACTTACATGAATCATTTAGTAGTGTATAAAATCAGGCTATTTCTTTTGCTTTCGTAGTTGCCGATTACGTCATCAAGCATATGTATATATATGTATAAAGTAAAAAACTTTAAAAGGAAATCAATACTGTTGTTTGGTAAATATTCGAAATTTACCAAAAATCTAGATGTTATTTCACTCCTTCACATACTCCTTTTGTTTTAATCGGAGGTAATTGCCGATCAGAAAGCTGACACTAATTGCATTGGTTTTATGTAAATTCTTGTCATGAAAGGCACAAATAAATAACTGAGAAGATTTTAATCAATATCAACCACCTCTATAAAGTGATCACTGTCAAGAATCATTTTTTTGGAAGGAACATACTTGACACATTCTCTTCACAGGTTGCTCACACACGCACACACACACACACACCAGCACACGCTTACTCAGACACTCATTTACAGACAAGTGATACTGTGACTATTGACATAAAATATTTATCACGCATATTTCTTTCCAGTGAATAATGATCACACTTTCCTCTAAAATGCGATAGAAATAAAAAGAAAACCAAATCAATGCGTATGAGATCTTAGATTGATTTGCTCAACTATTCAAACGTAACCAGATTTATGTGAATATGACCCTGACTCAGTCCCATGATTCTTGTAATAACGTCAACTTCACTGTGGTAAGAAAAATTGGTCATCTCTGAGCTTGTTGACTTCTAAAAAATTTTTTCATTTTACCTTCTGTGGAACGTGCTACTGATAAGATTTATCAGTAGTATATAAAGGGACGTTCATTAAGATATCAAATAGTCGAGAAACAGATTTGAAGTCAAAGAAAACAAATGATTCAGTGTTGCTGCAAAATATGGGAGACACGAAAAGAAGACAAAGAAACACGATACGAAGAGCAGAAGCGGCATAACATAGTTAGTCTGTGCAGATGAAGACTGGAGATAAGGTGTATATAATTTCTCTATATAGAGATGACTACTTCATATTACATAGGAAATTGAAGGCTGTGAGAAGAGTTGATGCTGTGTTTTTTTCACTTAATCAAACTGATATTTTTGTTAGTAGGCATTTCTTACAGACAGTTAGCTAAAGTCATCCTTGTTGGATACTGAATACTCCTACTTTATTCACACCTTTCTCCTGTGTCTCTCTTCGGGTGATAGCTGAAAAAAATTTCATAGGAATTTATGCTGCTACAGCTAAATATAAAGATTCAATCATACCATATTTAGCGCGAATATTGTGTGAAGAGCTGATAAAGCCCCTTGATAGTCAGCAATCGATTACAGGCATTAGTATTACATATACTATTCCTCTATTAACTCAGGTTTTTGCGATCAAAGTAATCCTGCATATTTGGAACCTTGAAGGAACTCATGCCCCTTCTGAGTTTCAAATCCGCATCACCCAGTGCCGAAGTCAGAGACGTTACCAATGAGCCATTCAGGCTAGCAACTGACCTACTGTAGGACTGTATTGGATACTTTGACTGAACACTAGTAACTAGTGTGATGTGCACTATGATGGTAAGCGACCTAGAATGCTGGCCATATTGTAAACCAGACTGATTGAATTTAGTCTGCACCAAAGACTAGACACATAACACTAGTTAATAGTGTGCAATTGAAGTATCCAATACACTCCTACAGGAGGTCAATCGCAAGGCCGAATAGCTCAGTGGTAACGTCTCTGACTTACTGCGGCACTGAGTGACGCCGGTTAGAATCTCAGAAGGGACGTGAGTTCCTTCAACCTGGTTGCAGACACGCCTTGCTGACTGGTGAGTGCCAACTAGCACGAAACCTAGGTCTGTCAAGGCTTCGTGTGGCCGATTGCCTCCATCCAGCTAATATTTCACCTGCCTGTAAAATATCAGTAAAACACCTTTAAACAAATTCATAGTTTGCAAACTGGCTAGCAATTTGCAATTTACGCAGTTCGACTGATGAAATTTAAGCATAGTTTCCTTCAGATACCAAGTTATACAGATCACAATATGTAATGATCTGCTTAAAGATACTATAAATGGTAATCAATAAAACAAGCATATTCGCATCAAACTATATACGACTGATCGATCGAGATAATTAATTGCATAACACTCATATCAATCAGTAGTGTCCATCTTCTTGATCATATGTTATGATGTGAACAACTTGCTTTCCAAGAGAAACTGCAGTGAAATTTCATCTGTCGAACGGTGTAGACTGCAAACTCCAAGTGTGGTTTGTGTTATAACCGATTCGCTCGGGTAACTAGCTGGAATTTGGCTAATTTGAACTGATTCGGCCATCTCTCTGTGCTTAGTCACACCGGGAATATCGCTGATGAGCTCAGACCGCCGCCCCCTGCCCCCCGCAAACAAGCCACGCGGTCGTCGAGAGCTTAAAACACCTATATCTGGCTAGCAAGCACAACAACTGGTTGATTTATGCAAAATACCTTCAAAAGCAGCTAAATGAAATGTAACATTTCAAATGATTACTGTATTCAGGTGTTGAACATGCAATACAAAATCACATAAGACGGTGTACAACTCCAACTACCTGAAGAAATTCAAAATCGTAATCAACCGCTTTTGTTCTATCCCATCAAGTAGGTGGAAATGAAAGGGCGGTAAATTTGTCGCTGATTACTTATACATTCGCTGGTTCTAAAGATATTTTATTGATATTTCACATTGTTTCAATGTTTGTTACACTTTTTTGATATAATATGCACGAAAACAACTTAATATAACTATTGTCCTAACTGTTTCTTTTCTTGTCATAACTTCGAATGTGATTCTGACTGAATATGTCGCGTAATAGTTTGATTGTGTTGGATAACGTATATTACGAACTTTCGCTTACCACCTTTTTTATTCCTTTACGTTACCAGTAGAACATAGGACTTCATGCAAGCTTCAGCTTTGAAGATTTGCTAGCAGTGGTGTTTATTTTAGCTACATGCCCAACCTCCTTTCTTTACCTGTCTTATTACCAGCTTGGCGAGATAAAGGAGAGCGTCGGCCAGGAATCCAACCCCGGAACACATGAGGCGTGGTCGGCGAGCATTTTACCGCTGTGCCACCGACGCACATACAACTTAAACATTAAAAGATTCAAAATCGGTTTACCACACGTACTTTATCTACTCATGATTTTTAAAATCAAATTCATTATTTACAAATTACACAGCTCCAAGTGAATATTCATCATAGTTCCCTTTGAAACTGGAAAATATTCATATCACAATATGTGACCTGTTTTAATTGGTAACTACAAAGAAAGAATCTAGCACAATATCCGGCCGACTCACTTCGAAACCTCGCCTGGCTTACTAGTCAGTAGTACATCTGGGAAAAACGGAAAGGTCGGTCGTGAAACAAATAATGTCACGTCATGCAAACAATACCGCCGCTAGTGAAACGTCAATGCTTGAAACCCTACGTTCTCATTCAGAATCCGGAGAATGGAAGAAGAACAGCAGAATATCAAGATGTCGTACACCACTGACTGACCGACTGACTAACTGACGTGAATAGTTTGGACTTATTCAGCCCTCTGGATAGAGAAGCTTTAGCCTGAACTAGATGCGAATGTCATCCGGTGTTTAGATCTCTCAGATCTGATTAGTTGGTATGATTGTTTTCTAGCTGCTCATATCAGTCAGTAGTAGTGTGGTGAGAGCTGTCTGTTAATCAAAATTGGTGGACAGTAATTTACGTTAATATTTATGTCCGCAATATTGGTCGTGAGAAAAATGAGAGCAAAGGCTTTGCGTAGGCGGATACAGTTAACATATAGATGATCTGACATTCAAGAAACAGCTACAAAAAGATGCCAGGTTAACTTTCTGTGAGAAACAACCAATCAGAGGGCTGTGCTTTTCTGCTAACAATAATCTATAATATATACATGAAAATCTATAAATATGTGTTGGTTTCCATAATAAACGATCTGTTGCCTGGTCCTTGTTTTCTGTTGTTACAGTATGTGCACTACGATGCTAAAGGTTTAATGTAAATTACTATGGTGATTAACGAAATAACAGGTAAAAGTCAAAAAAACTGTGTCCAGTGTTTAATACACCATGGAAGCTTTAGCATTAACCCTAATAATTTGTGATGTGATTTGTTCAAGTCGGCTGGATGAATACAGATGTTGCCTAAAGTGTGAATAATCTGTAACACTTCGAAGACGAAATGAGTTTAATACTAATTTGGGGTTTCATCAAATGATCTAGGACTGATGAGAAGAGAGCACTTTAATGGAAATACCCCGAAAGTTTCGAGGTGACTGGGCTGTGCAGATATTTTATTTTTTTTATTAGTCACCCACCTTCACAATCTCCTCCATGTTACTCTAAGACGTCGCATTTGTCATTTCCCATCTGGGTTCCACTCAAGGGCCAAAGGCGCGATGTCATTTGACAGTCTACTCAATGTGTGCCTAATCCATCTCCATTTTCTCCTACATATATTTGTTGAACAGTAAGTTCCTGGTTGGTTTGTGCCTAGAATTTCTTTTCAGCCATTTTGACCTTCAGTATGGAGCGAAAGCAGCTGTTGATAAAAATCCGCAATAGCTTGTTGAAAATGCATTACGTGCCGCTCCAAGTTTCTGACATATACGGAAGAACTGGTTAACTTCTTCATGTTCATTTGAAGTCCTGTCTTTGCTACCTACCTCTTCTACAAACTTATTTGTTTTCGCCAGTTAGTCTTCGAGTCTGTGTGATACTAGACATAAATCATCTGCGAAATCCAGATCTTCTAGAGTCTTCTTATCGGTCAGACATATTCCTGTCTTCTATCTCCCCATGCATAGTCTGCTGCATGCTCCAGTCCACCGCAATTAGGAATATCATCGATGATAGAGGTGGTATATTATAGCGTGTGTTTTATGCTGTCATCCTTCAGCTTCATTTTTTAAGGACTTTACTTTAAGGACTTCCGTGATGAGTTTCACTACATTTGCATCGTCTTCTCTGTAGTGTGATAAACAATCTACCGCTGTAAGCTGCTTTGGCAGATTCTTGTCATTGTGCCCTACCCGCCCAGTTTGCCCAATCTCAAAACTTTGAAATTAATTTTACATTATCCCCACCCCCTCCAAGGTTATTTATTTGAGCTAATAAAGATGAAAAAAGTAAATAATAATAATAGAAATAAATATTTAATTTCCTATTAACACGCAAGGATGTTTCTTGTAATCTGATCGAAACTGTCAAAACGTTTTGTTTAAATGTTTAGATTTATTTAGATTCCGCGGCCAAATTTCTTTTCAAATTGTGACAATATATTCAACATGTGACTTAGAAATCAATAGGATGTTGAAAGTAGACACCACATATCAATATAGGATAGGATATCTATCCCAAAATAAAGCTCCCTTTACGTGACACTATTGAAATCAAAATGACAAGCCAAATTTCAGTGACTTATAAGTACGAATAAAGTATATAACTAACAGTCATACGAACAAGAAAAGTTTGATAAAATGAATATTACTCAGACTTCAATATGTGTAGATATTTGAATAATTTAAACGTGAGTTTTGTCAATGACCGATAGCAACAAGCAAAGCATAGAAAACTAAGTAAACGTTGGTTGAGTACTGCATCCGAGTTTGGGACACTCGAGCAATTTGCATGTATGCATCTCACCATGTATCGAACCTGAGCACTTCAGGTAATAAGGCTAGCGACCATATGTAACCTTGAAGTAACTCGGCTGGAAATCAGTGATGCGTAAATTCAAAATGTTTTCCCTTCGTATATCACGAATTCGATCCAGTTTCAACAATGTGTAAATGTTCTCTAGATTTGATCAACTGCATAACGAACTATGTTATAAACCGTTACTACTTAAAGAATCGTTGCAAAATAGAAGGTGCTGGAAAGCCATTTCATCTTAATTTGAAGTACTACATCACCGAAGATCCATAGCATAAGATGTAAAGCGGTTAGAATTTAGAAGTCATTGGATTCCAACCGAACTATTGGATGATAAACGTGCTCTCCTCATAACCTAAAGTTCCTGGGTGCATCCTCTAGTTGGTTCATGAATGTATAATGAAGACAAGTACGAAGCTACAAAGAAGTACTTGTCAAGTACTGCTTGACGTCTAATGATTTTTTGAGGTATGCTGGTTCGTGATAAACTCTACGCTGAAAATGAGACCATAGATTTCTTGGTATAATGCTTTATCCTACTTACTACTAGTTTTATTGTGAATAAATATAACAGAATGTGTTCCGGGGATCCATATTTCAGAACACTCAGATAATCAAACCAGTCACAGGTCAGCATCTTATTACCGCATGTGCACACTTCAGCTGATGTGAACAACCAGTATTTCTAATAATTCATGCATACTTGCTGATCCAATTGAATACCCGTTTCGATACTATGATAAATAAACTTCAGCTGATGGTGACTAGCAATGGATCCCAGAATGCGCCTTTCCTCCCATTTTGGACTCATCAACCAATGTACTTACATTTCCAAGTGTTCTGACTAAGGCTCAAACCCAACACCTATCGTTCCAAAAGTCAAAGCGTCACCCACTAAGCCGCCAGCAAGTAGGCTACGAGAACTATCTCATGTGCAGAGGGTTTCAGTTGCTAATAAAGCTAATTTGTATCTCCAATCGACTGATCATGTTGACACTTAGGTTTGTGTGACAGACACCTCAATGGTGTCTAGAGATCAAAATGCTGTTATTTCGGTTGTTGGTGATTAGCAGTGGTTGACGAGTCCCAAAAGCGACGAAACATGCGTTGTGGATTCCACTGCCAGGAAACACCCATAAAAACAAATTACTTCAGAAATGCCATAAATAGATTAGAATATTTTATTGATCATTATATTTTAGACAAAAGTGAATCCAGACTATCACATTTGATATATATATATATATATATATATATATATATATATATATATATATATATATATACGTGTGTATGTTAGTGTGCATGTGTGTGTGTGTTTATCCCTCAAAAATGATGACATAAATGAATGTTTAGTGGATTATTGACCGGAAAAGACACATAACTCTTGAACTTGATACTTCTCTCTGTCTTAGATCAATTCCACCAGACGATAGGCATAGACACAAACAAGCAACTCATCTTTTTATCACGATTTTACAGACAAATAACACTAACATCTAAATATTATTATTATGATTACGGTTATGTAAAGTATCATTAGTGAAAATAAACCTGACCCCATTCGCCTCCACCAACACCCCTACTCACATTGTCTAACGTTATGAAAAGCAAACACGTATCTTCTCACATCGTAAGATATTTTATAAAAAGATTGAAAAACTAGTTAGTATACTGTTTGAAGTAGAAACAGCAGATATATATATATATATATATATGCGAGAGACAAAGAGAGAGCAGGAGATACTTCCTCTATACACATTGCTCCCTCCTCCACTCCCCTGTCCTTCTCAAAAACATAATTCCATTTGATAAATGTAATTATGCTATGCTACAGCATAAAAGAGTATGAAGATAAGAGTAAACAATTGTTGTTTATATAATGACAAGTACCACTTCAATGTGTTTCTATTTTTGTTTTCAATAAAGTGATAAAATAATTAAATTTGAAGGGCGGTCATCGATAGGCGGATGGATGGATGGATGAATGAATGAATAATCAGCGACTAACTGACTAACCAACTGACCGACAGACCAACGGACCGACTGATGAGTTGATTTATCAGTTTTAAAATAATTTTCATAAAAAAAAAATCAAGTTTCATCACAAAATGATTTCAGTTAGAAAAAAAATTTAAAACCAAGGAGTAATAGGCAACTGTTTCGTCCTAGTTTGGTACTCTTTAACAGTACGCAGCATGATTAGCTGCACCAACAGTCTGACCCAGGATCCTCAGGTTACGAAGCGGTCACATTGACAATTGTTAAACTTGAAATCAATCATATGCCTGAGAACCAACACTTGATAATTACTCTACTGCTCACTAGGGACTTCTAGAGCATGAAGATGCCTGAATTTCTGGTAAGACGTCGTGACTAGTGAAAACCACCTAGTTGGATGTGGGGACAAATAATCACTGATAATACTGGCTGATGGTTGTTGGAATCCATAGGCTTTATAACCCTGTTCCAGTGTAGCTAAATTGTTGGCAAGATCATCTTTTAATCTGGAGGTGTTGGGTTCAGTCACTGAAGGGGTTCATGGGTGTGTACTGCTTACAAGTCTAAAACTAAGAAGAAACAGTCTATTCAATCTTCCCTGGTTTTCAGTGATCCCTTAACTGAAGTAAGTTCGTGGTCAGATTTGAAATTAATAAAATCTTTGCAAAGTAACACTTGAAAAATAATAAATATAAATTCCCAAGTATTGGTTTTGTAGGGATTTTTTGTGATTGGTTGGAGGATTTCATCATGAGCTGACATCAGTTAGAGAATTACTGGAAAACCTGCGGGGAGTGATTGTGAGCTATTTCGTCCTAGTTTGGGACTCCTCAACAGTACGCACCCACCGGAGTTTGAACCCAGGGCCTCCTGGTTACGAGGCAGAAATGGCAGAAGTTGGAATTCATGTGCCATTGGATCGGGTCTACGAGCTCGCCTTGTAATCAGATGGTCCTGGGTTCGGAACCTGACGGCTGAGCCTACTGCCGAAGAGTCACAGACTAAGCCGATGAAGTAGCTGTCCCCTACTCCCAGGTTTTCCGATGGTTCTCTAACCGATGTCGGCTCATGGTGAAACCCTGTATCATATAGTTTTTAAACAGGTCATAATCTGGTAGAAAGAAACAGTCTACTCAATGTTCCAAGGCTTTCAATTACCTGCTAACTGAAGTGGTTAGACTCAAAATCAATCAAATCTTTGCAAAGTAACACTTGTGAAATAATAAATATAAATTCAACATGAACACAAATGAACAACTCGTAAAAGACTGTGAAGAAGAAAAAGAATACCACGCAGTCTAGACTGATATGAACGAAGGTTCCATTGGAATATATCCAGTCACATTTTCGTCGTCAATGTAATCTGTCTGATAACATGAGGTGTTTGAAAGTATTCACGCTGATCTACTAGTTCCTCTTAATGGATCAGAACAATTTAAGTAGTTTCAATGGTAGGTGGACGAGCTCATTAATGGTTCAGTTGCTGAACAAAACTAGTCGTTTGTAACCAGAATGAAGACATGATATGAGTTATTTGAAAATAATTAATACTTTGACCATTATTCGTCATAATGAATGTGTCAGATCGACAGGCAGACGAACATAGAATCATGAGATTCAGATAGTGCGATCCAGCCAGTATTTTTGTAAATGGTTAACGAGATTCAAACTCAAAATACTTAATGAATAATGATTGTGGACAAAATGGAAAGCTGATTGGCGGCAGGATTTCAAACAGTGGTACTCATTCACAAGATCCAACTTCTGTCATGTGAATCAATGATACTTTACTGTCGGTGGATCTCATTCGATTTACTTAGCTAGGACTTTCTTGTATCATTTCTAATCATGACGAATTAGAAGGAAGGCAACAAGTGGAGACTTGAATCCTGCCACAACCTAGAAATTCATTTCGCTTTCAATCACTACCCATTTTATCAGTAACAATATGGTACCCAGTGGTTACCTATGACATCGAATAAATAAATAGTATAACGGAAGCTGGTTGTGACCTTTACCAGATTATGACCTATATAAAAACAATTCGATACAGGGTTTCATCATGAGCTGACATCGGTTACAGAACCATTGGAAAACCTGGGAGTAGTGGACAGCTGCTTCATCGGCTTAGTTTGGGACTCTTCATCAGTGCGCTTCACCGTCACGTTTCGAATCCAGGACCTTCTGGTTACAAGGCGAGCTCGTAGACCACTGAGCTACTGCGACCCGATACAACGGCCAGTCCCTGAATTCCAACTTCTGCCAATTCTGCTTCGTAACCAGAAGGTCCTGGGTTCCAACCCTGGCGGTGGGTGCATACTTCTGAAGAGTCCAAAACTGGACCGACGAAATAGCTGTCCAGTACTCCCAAGTTCTCGACTGGTTCTCTAACCGATGCCAGCTCATGATGAAATCCTGTTACAAATCACTCAAACCCCTACAAACCAACACTTAAAACCAATTGTTTGGTATTATTTTCCTTGATCGTGAGTAGCAGTAGAATCCGGAATACTCGTTTCGTCATAGTTAGGACTCGTCAGAGAGTGGTGTCCTTGCCACTCCCACGGCAGTGAGTGATGATGTTCCCATTGAGACGGGCTCTCAACTCTCATTGTTTCTAACACACATCTTCTTAGATTCCACTGTTAGTCACCATCAACCATAATGACATCACATTAACTTTCACACCTCGCTGAATCGTCTGACATGTCAGTAGAGGCCGAGTATCTCGGGTCAAGATAACCAATCAACTGGAAGTGTAAATTAATTTTAAACACAAATTGACGAATTCATTATTCCTCCAGGAATTAAATGAACTGAATTGATGAATTTTAATAAGTCTAGTAGTTACACCCATACAGTAGTATTAAAATAAGGTTCAGTGGGAAACATGCCCACCAGCCAATCAGCCAGGTGGGAGGTCCGCGCTCAATTCTCGGCCTGATTTACTAGCCAATAGTAAGCTTGGAAGGGAGGAAAGGTTGAAGGTAAAGCGCTGACAATCACACCATATGAAAAAAAACACAAAGCCAACTCTACTGAAACCTCAAAAAAAAGCTTGAATCCGCTATGTTCCACACGAAATGTTGGGAATGAAGGAAAAGAAAAGAAAGCTTATTTTATTTTTAAATCGATCATTAAAAACTTTTGAAGAAAAAGAAGAAGAAAAGAAAGTAATTGAATATTGACTGTTCCAGATTAACTTTTAAGATTTTACATACTAACTTTCACAATATAACTTAAATGTCTAGACAAAATATGCATGAATAAATAATAAGAATGGTAATGGACATTAAGAAAACGTGAAATATGTATAGATATATCGATTTGTGAACAATATTAATAATTTATCTAATGTTACGCCTGCGGTAATTCGACTTATTCATCGAATTTAGCACTTAATTTCTAGCAAATAGGTTCGAGTTTAGTCCTGTCTACTGCAAGCTAGACAATCGAATAATAATAATAGTTCAACTTCATACAGTAATTATGGCTCATAGGCAGGCAATTGAATGCCAAATAGTGAGGTTTGGGATAAAACCATAGAACTGTGAATTATTTATTTTTCGTTTTTTGTTTTGTACAATACTGTATTTTATCGGCGATAATTCAGCCGTATTAGGAAATTCGGAATAGTGATTTGGTTGACAATAACAAGTCTGTTATCTGTTTTCGACATAGAAATTTGCATTGATGTGCAGCAATTCAAGTTAATACACTCCTTCCTTACAGCACACAAAGCAAGAGAAGAAAGTAGAAGAAATGCATAATAGAGACAGTAGATAGAGATATGAGACAAAAGGAATAGTAATAACGAAGAACAATACGGTTTCATTGGAAATCATAGGTCACATGGAGTGGATACATCTGCGCCATTGAGAACGATTTTGAGCCATATCACCAATTGTTTCCAACCATTCGTTTTTACCGTCTTGAGGACCCCAACCAGGGAGTCTACACCTTCCTACGTGGCTTAGACTAACTGTTGTGGACTTCACTGACTGGCGAAGCCATGTTTTGGTTTGACCGCCACTAGCTCTTTTCCAACCTGACCCTATGTCAGCTAAGATTTCCCATCGAGGAAGGTGATGACTAGGCATACATAACACATGTCAGTTGATGTAGCCTCACAGCTTTGTCGATTGATTTCGCCTCCTTACCTAGAATTCAACGCCTAACCTCAGTATTGCTCCCCTTATTATACCACTTCACACAGAGGATAGAACGCGAGCACCTATGATCAAAGACAGTTAGCCTTTATATGCCTTCTACTTTCAATGGCCAGGTCTCACAGCAATAAAGGAGGATGGAGCGGCCTGATGATCAGTACACCCACCATTTGGTCGATAGCCGGATATCACGCCTACGCCAGAGACGGAGTAAACTGGCATATGCAAAACTAGTCCTGTGTATCCGTGCTGAAATTTCGTCAGAGATCAACCCGTTGGCACTGGCTGATGCAACTTCCCAGATAAGTGAAGCAGTCAGCGTGCTCTACCACTTCACTCCCTATTTTTAGGGAGTTGATAAAGAATTGGGCAATGTACGCCGTAGTGTTCAAGTAGTTTCCAAATTACTTCTCAGTCTACTCTGTATCGAAATTATTGTTACCCATTAACTCAGAGGATAAGAAATAATAAAACGATAGAAACAAAATATGAAATAATTCGTAGGAGCACTTTGATATGATTATGTGCAATAAATTATGCTAGAAAGGTTATTAGCAAATAAACAGGATTGTATCACTGCGTGCGCTACATCAAATAAAATCCTTCTATGATGAAATTATACCTTACTACAGTGATCCAATTCTATTCTAGTGTTTAAGTATACGTCTGCCTTACGGGTCCTATGTATAATTTCACTACTAAATTAAAAACATTTATTTCCCGATACAAATTTAAAACAAGCAATAAAGGTTAGTTATGTAGGATTTAATGAATTCATCAAATTTCGGTAGAACTTGTCAGCTGAATACTCTACATACATGGATATATATACTTTTGAAATTACATTGGGATATATGAGACTGATAAGTAAACAAACTACATTTAATTAATCCTCCAGAAAGACAGGTACGAATGTTTTCCAGGTCATATTCAAACTCTGATAGTACTATTGAGCATGAAATAAAATCTTTGAAGGATATTTTATCTAAGTACGGATATCCTGAGAAGTTCATTAATCAATACTCTAAAGAAATTAGCCCCTGCAAAACAATCCACACAGTTCCGAAGAAACCTGTCTATATCAATTTGCCATTCAAAGGAGATGATGTACAGGAAGTAGTCAAATGAAGACTCGACAAAGCCATCAGGAGAACTTATTATGCTGCAAAACTTGTTATCCTTAACACTACTAAGCTATTGCTTTAACAATCTAGGAAAGACCAGTAGCCAATCCTCGACAGACTACAAACTGCCTATATCAATTTGAGTGTGTTTGTAGAAGCAAATACATGGGTCGTACAGAAAGGCGATTGTCTACTCGCATGATGGAGCATTTGGCAAAATGGTTGAAAGTAGCTGAGTGTAAAGCGCCAAAATCCTCAATAATAAAACATATTGCGAACTAAGAACATGATATCGACGCGGTCAAGTCATTCACTATTGTCAGCAGACAAAGAAACAAGAAGACGCTTGCAATTGCAGAGACTTGTGCAATTCGAGTTTGTAAACCAGGAGATGGTCGTGACTCTGAATCTACCATAGTAATAAGTTTTACTTATTGTTCTACCTCTTATTCTTATTATTCTTGATTCATTTAAAACTATCCTTTATCAGTAGGATTATCTTAACTCACTTCAACGCTATTATTAATATTATTGTTATTATAACTATTACCACCGATATTAGTCTGTTTGCAATTCTAGTTATATCCTCTAATGACTAATTGTTTATCTAAGTGATGTAATTGAAGCGTAATGCAATTTATCTTAATTCTGATCTCTCATACTCTCTCTCCCCTTATCTATTTGAATATGGCCTGGAAAACATTCGCACCTGTCTTTCTGCAGAACTAATTCAATGTAGTTTGTTTGCTCGCTTATCAGTCTTATATCTTCCAATGTAATTTCAAAAGTTTATGTATCCGTGTATTCAGCTGATGAGTTCCACCAAAATTTGATAAGTTCACTACTAAATATTCAGTTATATCCATTTAACAATATAGTCTATAAGGATGCCACTTTCTAATCCTGCCTAGGTTAAATTTGCCGGCGAACATAACTAAAAGTGTTATTAAAAATTAATTATTTCAATGACAAGTATTGAATAAACGGAGAACAAATTGATAAGACTTACTCCACTACTACCTTCACTTCCTGTTGCATATGTTGAGTCACGACCACTGTCTAGACTAGCTGAACTATTCCGCTTATCACAATCTGTCAAGTAACTATTATTGTTAGTATTCCATTTGCAGTTTTAATTGGTGAATTGTTATATACCTGTGAAGAACAACACTTTCCGGAAATGTTTGACCTTTGTATCAAATGACCAGATTTGTCTACTGAAGGTGAAGGAAGACTGCTTGTACACTGCTGGTCATCAACCGGTAAAATATACTGGTCAGTATTATCGCCTTGTACATTCATTGGTGTACATCCTGCTCTTGAGACTGGATTCATCATTGACAACTTGAAGTTGGTAACATGTTCGAGTCGAAAGTTGAATAATTCGTTTCCGACTCATCAGAATCATCTGTTTCACTAGAGTACTCTGATACAGAATCTGTTTGTACCTGAAGAGAATTATGAAAATAATAACAACAAGAGAAGAGGTTAAACACTAAAGTAGACGGTAATCAAGAGAGCAAGTATATTTGCATAAAACAGCATACTAATAACTGACTGAGATGAGTAGTTGTATGCCGCCCACATCACAACCAGGACTGTTTTCTAGCCAGACAAATCGCAGTGATCTAAACATCGGACAGCCGTTCCGCTCGTTGTTTGTCGCCTAGCCGCCCATCAGTGGTGTACCCGGTTTGATTCAACTCAGAGGGATGACCAAATCAGTTCAAACCACTCGACGAACAGGCATAATTATGATTTAATTGGTGGATAGTGACTAGCAATGGAATCCAGGATAACGCGCATTTCGTCTTATTTGGGACTCGTCATCTGGATGGGAAAATCTAAAATTCGAATCAATAGGGATAATTATGCTTTATGAAAATTGTACGTCGGTAAAACTCCGTGTGATTTCAGTACTAAGCTAAGCTAGAGGAAGCGGTTATAATTCTATTTAGGTTCATTCGAGTTTTTCTGAGTACTACAAGTGAAACATCATAGTGATAAAATTTTATTCTAACCATTCTACTATACATGTACAAAGAATTCTTCAGTTTAAGCATACCAGTATTAACATAAGACTAAGAGTTTCCCTGTGCGTCGCCGCCTGCGGTTAGGACGCTCGCTGACCACGTATATGGTCTGAGGTTCGATTCCCGGCTGACGCCCTCCTTCACCTCTTTAAGCCAGAAATAATGCTGATAAAGAAGAAAGGCTGGGCATGAGGCCAGGAACCTCATCCTGTAAAAAATAAACACTGCTACAGAAACTTCAAGCCACTAGCTTGAAGCCCTATGTTCCACTGGGAACATGAAGAAAAAAAAGAGTTTCCCCTGCTACAACTTACACGCCAGTTAAGCATATTCCTGTTTACATCAGTAGATATGAACTTGACCAGTTTATAAGTCGACAGACATTCACCAGAGTTCATCTCCAACTTTGTTTACAGATTCATACGTACATAAGAGAGAGCAATTACACTGGAAGGACAGAAGGGTAAGCATCCATTCGTTTCTCCCTGAACACATTTTAAAAATCTCAAATATTTCCATAGTAAAATTTAGAACAATGCATTCAAGCGAACAATATCGCTATCAATTAGATCTCATCAATCTTCACTCTAATACACATAACTTTACAAATGAAAAATTCCAATATAAACCAATCATGGTGTTTTGTCGACAGGATAATAAGATGGTGAATATAAATTGTGCAATTAGTCATAATTGTAGTAATGATAATAATAATAAAATAGTGGTTTTATCAATAATAAGGATGAAAAAGTGAGGCAATCTGTGATAACACGAATAATGAAAAACAGCATGATTAAACAAACAAATGTTCAGGTAGAAGTAGTCGATAAAGGCTAAGAAAAACAAATGAACAGATTAAGTAAGGTTAGATTATAAGGGAAGTAAATGAA
This sequence comes from Trichobilharzia regenti, assembly GCA_944472135.2. Classification (NCBI taxonomy): domain Eukaryota; kingdom Metazoa; phylum Platyhelminthes; class Trematoda; order Strigeidida; family Schistosomatidae; genus Trichobilharzia; species Trichobilharzia regenti. The sequence continues at coordinate 27,450,812 of OX235267.1, forward strand.
ACACGTTTTTAATGAAGATGTGATAAGATCAAGGGATGATAAGAAAGGGGTTGAAAATATAAGTAAGAGGTGATTGAGAAGTCATCAGTTGGTCATGTCTCATTGGGCCAACAAGGGAGGGATAATGGCTGTGCGAACTTCTTTTGAGTGAATAGTTTAGGTTTAATAGTTCGAATGCCTGTCACCTCAGCTGTGTGCGTGCAGTAGACGAATACGAAGTCTGTTGGAAAGATTCAGTGGGATACGATGAATTGCTTTGAAAGCTCTCGTTTTCTCCATTACATGACCACTATCAATTAAATGTGACAAAATTGAGTTACGGATTGTTTTTGTCTGTCCTTTGCCAAACCACGATGGGAGATGTTCACTAACACGTTGGTTGGCCAAGCTGTCTAGTAGTACGCCCAACATAAGTGTCACCGCAGGCGCAGTCGAATTGATAAATGCACATCTATGTGGCAAATCTTTCTAGATTATCCTTAGTTTGCGTCGCAATCATTCGTCGGCTAGAGAATGACAAACATAGTTGTGCTGCGTAAAATGTTCTTCGTATGCTCCTTGAAAGTCTTTGGAATAAAACCTCACTTGATAAGTCACCACTAATTTGTAACTTAATAATTAGAGGTTTCTTACTTGCAGTCAGAGTCTCAGGTTTTCTCTCTGATGTTTTCATACGCTTCTTTATGAAACTACTCAGATAGCCTATCTCCGTCAAGGAATCGTGAATATATTCAAATTCCTTTCGTAAGTGATCATCAGTACATATCTTTTTTATATTAAATGAGAACGTAAAAGTGGAACGGTGTGTTCATTTACATGATGACATGCTTTTTCTGTACACTCTTCTCCTAAGTGACCTATCTTCTCGCCTAATTAGCACGACGTCCAGAAAATGTAGTTTACTATCCTGCTCCTCTATACAAGTAAAAGTAAGCCGAGGGTAGATGTTGTTGAATTTCATCAACAATTCATCTATATTTGCATTCCCATCAATTAAGATAAATGTATCATCGACATAACATATCAACATATCTAACTCCTTGATGATGTCTTTCTCAATCTCCCGTTTTCAAGTTTTGCCAGGAAGAAGTCACTTAATATTGGGCCTAATTGTGAACCCATAAAGCTATTCAATCCACTTGTCGGTAATATGAATTATTAAAGACAAAGTGCACATTCATTGAGCATTTAAGAAGTAATTCTTTGAGGCTACACAAGGGAATTCCTAAGTCCAGTTGCCTTCCGGTGATTTCGTGGCAAATGTAAAAGCCTGAGATTCAAACGTCACCAGACTTACATCACCAGTACCACTTGCTAACATCGAATCGAATCGTAACACAAAACAGATATTCAAATTACATTTATCCTCACTAACAAATAAAAAAAATCCAACTTTACGTGGATTTGGTGAATCTACTCTCATCAAGTAATTCAAACTGAAATTTATGATTAATTTCATTTCATCCTGGTGACAGATTTTTCTACCTAATACACCTAATTGATTATGTATCCCGTTTTTGTTTGTCTTTGACCCTCCATTACCTATTCCTGAACCCATTGATCTTAACTCACTGAACTGATTTGAAGTCACCTCCAAATCCCTGCAGGCCTATTATTAAGTAATCTCTTACCTGTATATACTGCTGGTAGGTTAGTATTTATGGTTTTTGAGCCAACTATCAAAACTTCTCAAATCTTTTTCCAAAGCTGTAACGAGCAACAACTTTAGTTTTGGGTTAGTCGTAGAGATTATGCCATCCCATTTCACCCATTGCTGATTCCCTAAACTAAGATCCATAAGTCAAACTTCGTCCAATAGTATATAAACTGTGTGCGTTTATTTTGCTATTACTGCATATATTTCAGGTTGTCTACATATTAAGAGAAGTCTCAAAATAAAATATGCATGCATGTTTTATGCTATAAATTTTGTTTTCTCTTGCTTTGAGAAAGAGGATCAAGGGAACACTTTGGACAAGAATAAAGATCAATAAATGTTCAAGCATTACAACTCAATTTGTGAACACGAAAGAGATCTCAAATGTTAGGTTCGGTCATGAACCAGAATCAGTTGAAGAGATCACTTAAAACCACGGAACACTGGATAACTGCTTCGTCTTATTTCGGGACTCTTCAGCAGTGCGCATCCGCGGACCCAGCGGGGATAGAATCTTTGGGCCTTCAGGTTATGAGACCAGGCTCGATGACCATCCAGCCACATAGGGCGATGGATGGTTAGTGAACCATGAATTCTTACTTTAGCAATTCGTTATATAGTGCTATCCTGAACCAATCTCTTCGATGAGTACCCATTTTACCATGATATGGTGGAAACCACTGATCACTGCGGCTTCAGTATATCCAGTCACGAGCCATTAATGAGCTGCAGACTGATATTCAGATTATGAGATTTGTGGGGGAGGGGGATTTCCACTAATTTCGATTATTAAATTTCACCACGAACCAATATCGGTTAGAGGGATCATTGAAATCCTAGCTTTGGACTCTTTAGCAGTGTGTAACTAGGGTTCCACGGTCACAGATCAAACTCGGAACCAAACTTGTTGATCATTCAGAGCCAATTGTTAGATCTAACATTGGAAATTAATCGAAATCCCCACAAATTCTATAATCTAAACAAGAAGCCGTATTTGTTCAGTCCATTTGAGCTTTCGTTACTAATAGACACGTTTTAGATACAGTTATGCTAATTTCCAGTAAAAAAACCGTCGAGAAAAGAAAGAAAAGAGGTGATTAGTGTGGCTCAGGAAGAGGATGGAGGCTTCGGGATTTTCTATCGTGGTTATTACGTCATTATACTTTGTGGCGTCTACCAAAAAGATTACTTATAAAATATTGTTACAAGTACCACAGATTTCTTTTGGTCTTGAACTGCGTACATGTGCATTAGTTTAAAAGTTAAGATACTGAAAGAAAAATGGCCAGAAAAATAACCTATTCACATAAGTAAATTATATTTCTCATTGTCCTATTTACAATAGGATTTTCTGAGACAATCTTGGATTTATTATTACTATTCCTTTAGGTTTTGAGTAGAGCATCAAGATCTGACAGGATATTTCCATTTCATCATGTTGTCTGCACTCTTTTTAGCTGGCTCAATTACTGCTTATAAGCTTTCATGTTCTCTCCACACGATCACCGGCAGGCCGCCCTCTGACCAACGATCAACTCATCATTTCCCATTCAACTTTCACTAGAGGGCCTGGTATGCGATGTCATTCAACGGTGGTCTCAGCCAGTATATAATCCATTTCAACTTCCTTCTGTATGTTTGTTGAGTAGTAGGTTTCACGGTTGGTATGTTGTATGTCAGAGTCCCTTGGTGCTAATGCTCTCTGGAAGTACATGCTATCTTCAGTATAGAGCCAGTGAAGACAGCTGTTGATGATAATAATAATAATAGCTTTTCAAGTGTTAGTTTGAAGGGATTTGATTGGTTACAGGATTTCATCATAAGCTGACATCGGTTAGAGAACCACTGGAAAACCTGGGGGTACTGGACAGCTGTTTCGTCAGGCTAGTTTGGGACTCTTCAGCATTACGCGTCTACCACCACTGTTCGAACCCAGGACCTTCTGGTTACAAGGCGAGCTCGTATACCATTAAGCCACTGGGACCCGATCCAATGGCCAGCTCATGAATTCTAACTTCTGACAATTCACGACCCCTAGCCAATGTCTTCGGAGAGTATTTGTCCTCACACCGGCCTGCTGCACCCCACTGGTCAAGAGCCTCCAAAGCCTCAGGATGGTCGGGGGTGGGTGTCTTGCGCTGCGGGTTGGCCACCCCTCCGCACACCTCTTGAAATGCTCCCATATGACCGTGCGTCTTACATAGCCTCTCCTGAGGAAGCCCTACTCACTGCCTTCACGTGGTGCAGGTGTTTCTCACTAAAGCGAGAGGGCAAAAGCGAATGCCCGGCGCTCTCCACCGGGTTGACTGTCCATTGGATGACAGTCTAGGGGAGATGGCTAAACCCTGATTCCAAACCTTCAACGACTAGCGTATGAAGCTCACCGGAGCTCACCGGCAGACGTATGGACAAAGGGCTTGTTGGATGTCCTGGATGTCTGGCCCCATTCAAAAAGGCGTATGAACCGAACTCCGGTCACCGGCTGCCAATGGATAGTGGACTCCCTACTCCACTCCTACTGCCTTGTAGGTCACACTTGGCTGTGTAAAGGCTAGAGCTGCACTCTCAAACAAAAGGCCGAGCGATGCTGGGGACATCACTCGTACCGAATTTCCAAGAAACTTCATGAACTCGTTCATAAAGCCGGATCATCCTCCCGTAGGAGATAGCCGAAGTAAAGTAAGTAGTAAGTAAGGTCAAGACTTCTCACTAGAACTACCTACCTGGATAGGGCAAGTCGCTAGTGAGCATCTCATACGAAACAGCTGTTCAGTACTCCCAGGTTTTCCAATGGTTCTCTAACTAGCGTCAGCTCATGATAAAATAATAGCTTTATTGTGTACAGTAATTATATATTGTACAAAATTTTTAGTATACTTTATTGCACGATATTTTCTCTGCATTCAGGATCTTCGAATAAAATATCACGTGACGGTGAACCATGTGAAACACTTCCGTCTGACATGAAGCGGATACCAAGAAATTATGATATCTCTCCTTTGTCTTCTTCGGGAAATGCATACAATTTGGTTGAGTGTCAATTAGAAAAGTTTCAGGAATACATTCTGTGAATCAACGACACAACCCAAGAACAGCTCCCTTTTGAATTGCAATACACCGCGCAATCCACGATTGTTTTTTCTTACGATAACTTGAAACTTGCGAATCAGTGAGTTTCTCAGCACATTGAATACTCACCAGAGTATAAAACGCAATTAAAAATGTCAAATTTCATCAGATTTAAACACACTGAACTGGAGACAATGTCTGTGAACTATCGATGGGATTTTTCGGTAGCCCAAATTTAAGCAGACCGCCAATTCGATTTTTAAAAGTTTGAAGCTTTTGGGAAATGCTTTTGTTGACAAATCAAAGATCTGAAGCACTGACTGGCTTGACATAAGTGTTAAATATTAGAAGATCGTTCTTTATCTTTAGTGCAATTAATTTCCATAATGATTTCATATTGATGTACACCTGTTTTGCCTTTCTAACCCTGGCTTTGATATCTTCATGTGTGCCATTTGCTTGTAGCTGAAATAATGCTGCCTAGATAAGTGAAAGCGATGACTTCCTTCAAATTTCTCCCGTTGATAATAACTGACACCTGTTATTGTTAGTAGACCATTATTATTAGATGTCATCAGTGAGAGAGTTCGAACAAGTAGCCTCTCTAGATTGCCAGCCCAACTGCATATAACATCCAACTGCTAACTATTCATGACAGAGAGCGACTACTAGCCAATGTTTTCGGTGAGTATTTGTCCTCACACCCAACCTGCTGTACCCTACTGGTCACGACTTCCCACTAGAACCCCGAATAACTACCTACCTGGATAGGGCCAGTCGCTAGTGACCATATCATTGATATTCAAGTGTTGGTTTATAGGGATTTAATTGAATTGTTCATGATTTCATCACGAGGGGATATGGGCCATTGGATCAGGTCCCAGTGGCTGAATGGCATACGAGCTCACTAGCCTTGTAACCAGAAGGTCTTTGGTTCGAACCCCGGTGGGTGAGTACTGATGAAGAGTCCCAAAATAGGACGAAACAGCTGTTCAGCACTCCTAGCTAGTTTTCCAATGGTTCTCTAACCAATGTCAGCTCATGATGAAATCCTGTAACAAATCAATCGAATCTCTGCAAACCAACACTTTAATGTTAACTAACTAGGTCATCATCATTACTTTGATTTTTACGAGTTGATCACGGATTGATATCAGTTAGAGAACCATTGAAAATCAGCCCCGGATTGCTGGACAGATGTTTCATCCTAGTTATGGGAATCATCGGCAGTACGCACCCACCACCAGGGTCCGAAACCAGGACATTCCGGTTACAAGGCCAGCTAACTCGTATACCATTCAGCCACTGGGACCCGATTCAATCGCCAGCCCATGAATTCTAACTTCTACCAATTCGTGATTTAGCGCAACCCCAACCATTGTCATTGGTGGGACATCCATCCACACACGTGACATCTAACTGAACCTCACTGGTCAAGACTTCTCACTAGAACTCCAGGAAACTCCATCCTGATGCAAGTCATTAGCGAGCATCAGATTGGTAGAAGTTAGAATTCATGGGCTGGCGATTGAATCGGGTCCCAGTGGCTGAATGGTATACGAGCCAGCTCACCTTGTAACCGGAAGGTCCTGGGTTCGAATCCCAGTGGGTGCGTACTGCCGATGATTCCCAAAACTAGGATGAAGTAGCAGTTCAGTACGCCCTGGTTTTCAATGGTTCTCTAACTGATATCAACCCATGATCAACTCGTAAAAATATAACTAACCCTTACAAATCAAACTATAGAAAATTATTTTGATTGTTTCTAAATGCTTAACTTGTATAAAAGTTAAGTGACAAGAAAAATTAGATAACTAAGTGACATCTACTTATGAGTAGTAGTAGTAGTAGTGGTATTTGACTTTCTAACTTCATTAACGCTTGACTTTTCAATTAACATTTTAGAATATAAATATATATACATATTTATCTTACATTCATAAAATGTATAACATCTTTTCTCTCTTTCGAATGAGTGCTTATAGATCTTAGTGAAAACAGGCAAATAAAACTCTTTGTCTGAACTGGACTGATGTTGTCTATCGAATTTACGGACAGTAAATGGTGTGTACGTGTATGTGTGTATGTTTCTATTGCGTTTGTTCAAGCTTCATAAAACCATGTAATTAACATATAGATATGAATAGACCATATATACACGCACACAAGCAAGCATTACTCTATTCTATACAGTCTCTATTGGTATTTCATGTGCTTTCGTGATTATCTAATTTACTATCCTGTTACGTAACTCAATTGTTGATAAAAATGTGTAAATGGTAATGCGTAGACGATAAAAATATGATGACGATGATAATAGTAGTAATAAACGATGTACATCTTTAGCTATGCATATAGCCAATATATACATGTATAAATATATATATATATATATATATGCATGCGAAACTATCAGTTGTGGTACAGACGAAAAGCACATAACCATCGTAGTGCGCGCGCACACTCACACACACACACACACAAGCAACCATCCGAGTTAATAAGCAGATATTCAAGTGATTTTAAGAGAAGATAAGAACGATAAAAGAAGCAAAATGGTTAGTTAGACACTGAAACTAGACGAAAATACTGTCCAAATATTAGTTTAAAGACACACTACCTGAGGATTCGTGAGTAGAAATATCGGATCCGTTAATACACACATGTATACGTCTACAAAACTGTAAAATGACTGGAGAAAATTGGTGGGCAGATGAATCAGATTGCAATAATAATCACATGTTAGGTGGCTGAAGGCGATTAATAAACTTGACTTAGACAGAGGATTTCATCATGAGCTGACATCAGTTAGAGAACCACTGGGAAACCTGCAGGGAGTACTGGACAGCTGTTTCATACTAGTTTAGTGCTCTTCAGCAGAACGAGTCTACCACCACGGTTCGAATCCAGGACCTTATGGTTACAAGGCGAGCTCATAGACCCGATCCAATGGCCTATGAATTTTAACTTCTACCAATTCACCGACCCCGGGGGTGTGTGCTGATGAAGAGTCCCAAACTAGGACGAAAAAGCTGTCCAGTACTCCCAGGTTTTTCAATGGTTCTCTAACTTATGTCCGCTCATGATGAAATCCTCCATACAATCAGACAAAATCCCTACAAAACCAATACTTGTAAACTTGTAAACAATACTAGTACTAACTTAGGACTAAGTACATATCAGTAATTACATCAAAGCGACCGACCAGTGTAGCCACTACGGCGTTACAAAACGTGTGGTGTAAGGCCGAACAGCTGCTCATTGGTAACATCTGTAACTGAGGCATAGGGTGATGTCAGTTCCAATTCCTCGGAGGAGGTTTCATTTCCTTCAAGGTGGCAGAAACGCTTTGTTGACGAATACAAATACAAGTATGAAACCTAGATCCAGAACTTTTTTGTTGATTGCCTACAGTTATCTAACATCCATTAGAAGAGTACTGAGATGGTAACAGTGTGGTGAGAGCAGGCCGTGAGAAAATATGAGCAAGGCTGATTCAACAACCAATCACAGCAAAGTTAACGTGGCAAAATATGATTCGCAGATAGAGAACTCTATTTGTCGAGGAATCCCGAAACAACCAATCAGAAGCCTGCGTTTGTCTGCCTAACTTCTGATAAACAACCAATCAGATGACTGCGCTTGTCTACTTGCATAAGCTATAATAATGTATGTGAAATATGTATAAATACGTGTTGATTTTCATAATAAAACGATCTGTTGCCAGCCCTTGTCTTCTGTTGTTACAACAGGTCTAGCTTGTTGATCATATATTGCAAACTTGACTGGTGGAATTCAGTCAGTTCGAAGAGTAAGGACTAGACAAGTGAAAATGGTTACTTACTGGTGGGTGATCGCAGTATGATCAATTACACTGCATATAATTACTACGCCTACTCTCAATAACAACTAACTACTGTTGGTATCAAAAGATAAAGTGCTCCCTCTCTCCAATGCAACGTGTACTGTCGCAATAGACTTAGACCAAATACAATAATGACCAAAATTATCATTATTTTATTTGTTTTTACGAGTTTAACCATGGATTGTTATCATTTAAAGAACCATTGAAAATCAACACCGGAGTCCTGGACAGCTGTTTCATCCTAGTTTGTGAATCATCGTCAGTACTCACCCACTGGGTTCGAACCAAGGACCTTCTTGTTACAAGGCAAGGTTGTATACCATTCACACACTGGGACCCGATTCAGTGGCCAGCCCATGAATTCTAACTCCTATCAATTCGTGATTTATCGCTACAGGACGGAGTTTCCTGGAGAAGTCATGAGGTCCAACCAGTCAAGTGTGAGGATGGATTTCTCACCAATGACATTGGTTAGTGGTCGTGCTAAATCACGAATTGGTAGAAGCTAGAATTCATGGGCTGGTAACTGAATCAGGTCCCAGTGGCTGAATGGTATACGAGCCTGTCTTGTAACTGGAAGGCTTTGTGTTCGAACCCCACTCTGTGAGTGCGTACTGCCGATGAATCCCAAACTAGGGTGAAATAGCTGTCCAGTACTCCTTGGCTTTCAATGGCTCTCTACATGATATCAATCTGTGCTCAAACTCGTAAAAAAACAAATTTAATCCTTATAAACCTACTCTTGAAAATTATATTGTTTCTTTGCGTTCCCAATGGAACGTAGGGCTTTAGACTAGAGCTATGGAGTTTCAATAGCGGTCATCTTTCTTTTTACTGGGTGGAGTGGGTGCTAGCCTCAAATCTAACAATCCCTGTTTTGCTGGTCTTACTACTGATTGAGTCAAGCTAATGAATGAATAGGTGGGGAATCGAACCCTGGACCACGTGTTTGCTTGACGAGCTTCTACGGTTGAACAACTCACTGACTCTTTAATAACAAAATACTCATTGAGTATTTCTAATCATTATAGGTAATTAAGAACACAACAGTCTGCTGCAGACTGTTGGAGGCTAGTTTTCGTGACGTGAGTATCAAACCTCTGAAGCCTTCACTAGGCATCAGTGTAACAAATTTAGATGTTTTTCCCTAGAACCCATTGCTGTAGGTCTACACTGATTTCAGAATGATGACTGCCTGTCTTGCTTTACAGGTCTGGTCGTGGTTATCTTCGACATCCTTATGTGTGTTGTCACCTGTATTTGAAACAATGCTGCCAAAGGAAGACCAATCACCCCAAATTAATCGATTCCAGTGCTTCGAAATTTATTGATTCATTTGGACGATATCTTATCTAGTTCTATTTCTCTCTCTATATTGACAATTCTGTTGCATTATACTTGAACGACTCGAACAGCATTCTTCTTTCGTACACATCTGAAGTGTAATATGTTAAACATTCATTCAATAAGCTGTAAGAAGTACTCCTTACTTCCAAGAAAAGGTATGCTCCAGAAGTTCTGGGGGGCATTTAATTGTCATTTGAGATAAATGGCTTTTAAAGGCTGTTCTAGCCGCCATTACTTTCAACAATTATCGGACAATTCCATTAATGTCATCACTACTACATAGATCAGTCGACTGATAGAATAAGGTATCTCGTTGGGTGACCAATCATCAAAGGAATAATTGTATTAAGTGAAATGCTCTGTACCACCAGCCAAAAGATATCTAGTGAATCGAACACAAACATATTTGATCAGCTGTCAATTTTATGCCTACGCGTTTTCTTTTCCCAGTCATATCGGTAAAATATGAATTAATAACACGTGTCTGATATAGTTGTCTGGATGACCTTTATAATAGCTATCCAGTAGTTTCATAAAGAAGCGTATGAAAACATCAGAGAGAAAACTTGAGACTCTGACTGCAAGTAAGAAACCTCTATTTATTAAGTTACAAATTAATGGTGACTTATCAAGTGAGGTTTTATTCCAAAGACTTTCAAGGAGCATACGAAGAACATTTTACGCAGCACAACTATGTTTGTCATTCTCTAGCCGACGAATGATTGCGACGCAAACTAAGGATAATCTAGAAAGATTTGCCACATAGATGTGCATTTATCAATTCGACTGCGCCTGCGGTGACACTTATGTTGGGCGTACTACTAGACAGCTTGGCCAACCAACGTGTTAGTGAACATCTCCCATCGTGGTTTGGCAAAGGACAGACAAAAACAATCCGTAACTCAATTTTGTCACATTTAATTGATAGTGGTCATGTAATGGAGAAAACGAGAGCTTTCAAAGCAATTCATCGTATCCCACTGAATCTTTCCAACAGACTTCGTATTCGTCTACTGCACGCACACAGCTGAGGTGACAGGCATTCGAACTATTAAACCTAAACTATTCACTCAAAAGAAGTTCGCACAGCCATTATCCCTCCCTTGTTGGCCCAATGAGACATGACCAACTGATGACTTCTCAATCACCTCTTACTTATATTTTCAACCCCTTTCTTATCATCCCTTAATCTATCACATCTTCATTAAAAACGTGTTTCATTTACTTCCCTTACAATCTAACCTTACTTAATCTGTTCATTTGTTTTTCTTAGCCTTTATCAACTACTTCTACCTGAACATTTGTTTGTTTAATCATGCTGTTTTTCATTATTCGTGTTATCACAGATTGCCTCACTTTTTCATCCTTATTATTGATAAAACCACTATTATTATTATTATATCATTACTACAATTATGACTAATTGCACAATTTATATTCACCATCTTATTATCCTGTCGACAAAACACCATGATTGGTTTATATTGGAATTTTTTATTTGTAAAGTTATGTGTATTAGAGTGAAGACTGATGAGATCTAATTGAAAGCAATATTGTACGCATAAATGTGTTGTTCTTTATAGTAGTCACAAACAGTTGCATTCTATTCCTAACCTATAATCCATCTTTTTGTTCCAAACTGTCTACTAAGATATTGAAAAGCTCAAATAAATCATGAGTTGTAAATCAAATTTTCCATTTTCCAATAATTCGGCTCTTCAAGGTTAGTCGACCCGAGTGAACCACGTGATGAACTTGATCCCAAACAAGAGAAATAGTCATTAGGTGTTTAGATCACTTCCATCATCTGGCTGAATGGCTGGCTAGCAAACACTAGTGGTCTATGTGAGTGTTATCCAACTACCTATATATATATATATATATATATATATATATATATGCGTAACTCATTAACAACACGGTGAACACCAAGACCAATGGAACAACTGTGCCTATAAACAGATCTATTTCCAGGGTTTTACTACACAAGTATATATATAGATATACCGAGAACTCTTGGTCTTCCAGGTCCTTCAAGCCAGGTACCAACATTAATGTATCCATTTAGACTACCGACTCATATCAGTTAGAGTGGCTGAATGATTAACGGGTCCGCCCAGTAACTTAATGGTCCTTGCTTCACTTCTTAGCTGTGGGTTCAAGAGTGCATTCTGTTGAAAAGGGTCTCAAACTGGGACGTAACAACTTCCTAGTACTACAGGCTGGTCTTCCAATGATTCTCTTACTTATGATTTATTATTTTTTCTTTTAATTCCTAGAGGAACATACGGCTTCAGCCGAACGTCTCAATTGCGTTCTGTTATCTGCTAGACTTTTCACCTGGCTCCAAGTCTGCGCACATTCTCTCATCTTCTCTTCCCATGACCTCCTTCAAGTCACCTTTGCACTGACGACCAACTCACCGCTTCCCTTTAGGGTTCCACTCGAACAATGGCTTGTCTAGTGATGTCACTTGATGGTTTCTTCAGAGTATGGCCAATCCACCTCCATTTCTTCCTGCCTATTTGTTGCACAATTAGTTCCTGGTTGGTTGGTTTGCTCCCAGAGATCCCTGTTTCTGATCTTTTCTGGCCGGCCATCTGATCTTGAGTAGTATTGAGTGAAGACAGCTGTTGCTGAAGATCTGGAGTTTGTTCGAAGCGGCGTTCCTGACGCGCTGGCCAAGTCTCCGATTCGTGTAGTAGCACTGACTTCACACTGGAATTGAAAATCCGGATCTTATTTTTGATGGTGGGTGCTGTTGACCTCCACACAGACTTAAGAGTAATGAAAACTTGTTTTGCTTTCCCGATTCTGGCTTTGATATCCTCGTCAGTTCCAGCCGTCTGTAGTTGAAACGATGCTTCCCAGACAGGTGGGTAGGTGAAGGAGGTTGCTTCTTTTAGGTTCCTCCCATTTATACTGATTGTTTTCTGTTGTTGTTGGCCAGGAATCTTCACCACCTCTGTTTTCTCAATGTTCACTTAAATTCCTATCTTTGATGATTCTTCTCTCGCCAACTTGTTGCTTTTCACTTGCATATCTTCCAGTTTGTGGGAAATCGACATATATCATCGGCTAAAGTCCAGATCCTCCAAGTTTTTGTGTGGGTCCGTTTTATGCCTGTTTCCTCTTTGCTCGCTGTCTGTCACATTATCCAATCTATTGCGATCATGAAAATCACTGTAGACAGTAGTCTGCCAGCCTTGTCTTACTCTCGTCTTCATTTCAAAGGATTACATGAGTTTCCCTTTGTAGATTACTTGGCATGCAGCATTGTCGTATAACTGTCAGATGAGATGTATAATTGTCGAGGGCACCCCATAGTAGCGAAGTAGTTACCAAATCACCTCTCGATCGACACTGTCTGTCAAATGCCTTTTAAAAGTCGATGAAGTTGAGATAGAGAAGTGACTGCCATTCCAAGCTTTGTTCAATGATGATCCGTAGTGTGGCGATTTGATCAATACATGACTTGTTTCTCCTCAATCCAGCTTGTTCCGGTCGAAGATTTTCATCCAGGTTGGTGTGTTTGTTTCTCTCCAGGATGATGCGGCTTAATATTTTGCTTGGGATGGACAGGAGCATAATTCCGCGCCAGTTTTTGCATTGACTTAAGTCTCTTTTCTTTGGTAGTTTGAATTAGTATCCTTTTTTCCAATCCCCAAGTACCTTGCCCTCTTTCCACACCTTCTCCAGTAATGGCTTCATCAAGTCCGCTGTTGTTTCTGGATCCTTTTTCAATGCTTCTGCTGGGATTCCATCTGGTCCTGCTGTTATACATAATCTAACTTGAAACCAATAAAATCTCTGCTAACCAACACTTGAAAAATTACCATTGAAATACTCTCAAACTAGAGAATAAATAACACTGCTGCTACATGTGTCTAAAACAAAGTAAACTAGGAAGGAGAGAGAGAGAGAGAAAAGAAACACATGATTGCTTCTGACTACTTCTACTACTACTACTACATCCTTTCTCTATTGTTTTTTATCAATTTTCCAACATTTTCTACATAATGATATTAAGTATTATTGTACATCATGTCGGCAATTGTATATTTTGCATACCAGTTATAAGTAAAGTTGTCAAGAGGAAAAAGACATTGACAGTGGGGCACATAAATATCCACATTAAGTTAATAAAACATGCTGACACACACACATACACACAAATACAGCTAACAGGGAGAGAAGTAGAAATTATCGTTTGGGATCATAATCTCTATTGTTAAGTGATTGGGATATGCACAGTTACTCCTTCGTCCATTCTGTCTGTCAGTTGATCTCCACTCAGTCTATGGAATGCATGTACACAGCTGAAAAGTGCATGCAGTCTGTAGTATGCCATTTAAAAATATCATTTTGAGAATCTTTTCGGTACTTTTTTTTAAAAAGGATCTAATATTTTTCTAGATTACTGACTGTTCTTGTAGGCCCAATTGGATTAATTTCAAAGTAGATTCCATAACGAATCAACATTTTAGTTCATGGATTATTGAAAACCAGGAAGCATTAAAACAGCTGTTTCGTCCTACTTTGGGACTCTTCGGTAGTGTCCACTTACGACTTTACTGACACTGATCGAACCAAGAACTTCAGGCTGCAATATCAGATGTATATTTTAACCTTACGATAAAGTTCCAATGAACACTTCATATACCATATTATAAATAAGTAGATAGACAGCGCTATGCCTTCAGTTCCTTATAATGTAACTAGTAAGATTCATGCATTCTTGAATCCATGAAATGATACAACTTTTCCAAAAGTATTCTTATATTTAGTATACAATTGGTGGATGGTGGCTAGCAGTGGAATCCAAAATGCGCATGTCGTCCTATTTGGGACTCGTCGGCTGGATGTGCCTGCATTTCTCAGTGAGTGATGATGTTCCCACTGAGGCTCGAACCCAGTGCCCATAGTTTCAAACGCCAAAGCGTTATCCACTAGACCACTTGTCCCAAATAGGACGAAATGCGCATCCTGGATTCCACTGCTAGCCACCATCCACCAATTGTATACTAATTAAATGCCCAGACATCGTCGAAGCATCTGCACAAGAAGCCGACAGACATGTCAACCTGAGACCGAGCACTTCGGTCCAATCAATCGACGGGAAAATCAAAAATTCAATTCAATATTCTTATATTTGCATTAACTAAATATTTATTGGAACGAATCAAACCTAAATAACCAGACAGATCTTGTGACTTTTCTATAGCCTTCTTTTCTTCTTTAACAGACTGTTTTCTTCTCAGCCAAAATAAAACAGTAGACATTAAAATTGTCTAATGCTACTATACTACTGACTGACTGACCGACTGATACGACTGATATACCTGGCTACTCATGTCAATGAATCAGTGGTTTACAGTATCATGCACTTATATTTGCTATCTTGATTGCAATCTATGATACCAACAATAAAAACCATATTGTGATCTGAATAATTCCGATTTTCGAAAGAAATTGTGGTGGAATTCCACCTCGAACTGTATATATTGCAAATCGATATTTACATCACTTCTATGATCTCGTCGGCTAACAGGCACTACTAGTCGATGGGAGTGGTATACAACTACTCTTCAGATTAATCGGTCAGTATATATAGTAGTATATAGCATCTATGCTCACCTTCTTGATTATCATATATGGTATCCAGCAGACAACGTGTTTCCATCTGTATAATTTTGGTTTCCAAAAAGAAACTTCGGTTAAATTTCACCTCGAACTGTGCAAATTACAGTGTTGTGAACTTGATGTGCGTAAAATCGTGAATTAGATTAGGAAGTAGCTCGCTTCACGCCTAACCTCCCTTCTTTACCGGACTTACTACTGGTTAGGTGAGGTTTAGGAGTTCATCAGCCGGGAATCAAACCTGGTGAGCATACCAACTCTGAACCACCGAACTGACTACTCTGACTGGTAGCAAAAGACAGGGGGGTGAACAAATCCCAAGCTAGTAGAAGTTAGAATTCGTCATCCGGTGACTGTATTCCGATCCCAGTAGCTAAATAGTTAACGGTTTAGCAACACAACCTAAGTCCGATCCCTTGCGGCTGGGCGATAACGAGCAATTTCAAATGGTCCTAAAGTAGTATGAAACAAGTGTCGAGTAATCCATGCAGGTCGGACTTGAAATCCATCAAACCCCTGCAAACCAACACTTTCCAAACGATAAATTTTTTTTAAATTACCAATGAGAAACAATAACTTACAGCAATATCTCGTCTAACTTCGCATAACTTTGTATTCACTGGTTTCATAGCTGTAGAGTAGAATACTGATAGAAACGAAAGGATCACACCAGTAGATCCAAGTAGATCTGTTTATCCAGTTCAATAACCACCTTTTTGTAGATTATAATTTAGCTGACGTGAATTTGGTGGCGGAAAAAAATTGTTTTTAAATTCAACAGATATCTAAAAATAAAGATGAAGAAAATACAGGTGAAACAAAATGCACTGCTGATTAATTTCAAGAATTTAAAACAAAAAAATACTTTAAAAACCACACAGCAAAACAATATTATTTGCTGAATAACATTTCAAACACAATTTACTATGACAATTGATATGATTACGAACAATAATAGATTGTATACAATTGGTGGATGGTGGCTAGCAGTGGAATCCAGGATGCGCATTTCGTCCTATTTGGGACTCGTCATCTGGATGTACCTGCATTTCTCAGTGAGTGATGATGTTCCCACTGAGGCTCGAACCCAGTACCCATAGTTTCAAACGCCAAAGCGTTATCCACTAGACCACTTGGGCCACGAGAGCCACCTCTTGTGCGACGGGTCATATTAATTATTGAATCGAAGCATCTGCACAGAAGCCGACATGTCAACCTGAGACCGAGCACTTCGGTCCAATCAATCGACGGGAAAATCAAAAATTCAATTCAATAATAGATTGTGTTCGAAACATTTTCATCCAGTGAATAACGCTGTTTCCCTGTGTATGATATATCCAAGAAGCACAAATAATGTGGAATTATATACTACCCATGTTCGAGTTTCATTCACATATCAACTTTTTTAAAAAGCAACTTATAAAATCAATATTTTTAAGAGTTAGTTCTTAGGGATTTGGTTTCAGTGGCTGGATGGTATTACCAGCTTGCCTTGTAACCAGAAGGTCGTGGGTTCGAACTCTAGTGGGTGCTTACTGCCGATGTTTCAATCTTGGCCACTGAGTGATGTCAGTTATGGGACTATTGAAAACTAGGCAGTACTGGACGACTGTTTCATCTGAGTTCGGGGCTCTTCAGAAGTACGCGCCCCGTCGGAGTTTGAAACCAGGACCTTCCAATTACAGGGCGAACTCGTAGACCATCTCATCCATTGTGACCTGACCACCTAGTGGATCGTGAATTCTAACTTCTGTCAGTTCCTCAAAGTTTTAATAAATGTAGTGTTTCCTTTTACGAGTGGAGTTGCTAGCCTGACAAGCGACCCGTTCTCTTTTCCGGATTTACTGTAGGCTAGTAGACTGTAAGTTGGTTTAGGAGTTCATTGGTCGAGAACCAAACCCAGACGATGTGCGTGGGTGACTAGTATTCTACCGTTGGACAACCGATATACAATCATATATATATATATATATATATATATATATATATATATATATATATGAATTATCAATAGCAGCTACTACAGTTCACAATAGGATATGAATCAATGTGAGAACATCACAACTACTTCTTTCCCCACTGCTAATGGTATTAAATATTTCCTAAAGCATTCGTTAAAGTGATTCACAACGGAAAACTCACAGAAGCCTTTGAGATGAAGACAGGAGTAAGTAAGACAAGGCTGCTTACTGTCACCCACGATGATACGACAAATTATGGTAGACTAGATTATGCGTCAGGCAGTAGGGATAGAGAAGACAGGAATAATCTGGACCTAGAAGAAGACCTAGAAGATTTGGACTTCGCGGACCATTTTGTGTCTAATTTCACTCAAACTCGAAGAATTACAGGCGAAAACCAACAGAGTGGCAGAAGAAACAGAAGAGACGGGACAAACAAGAGAACATAGGTAAGATTTAAGTGTTGGAAGTAACAAAGCCACAACAACAACAACAACAAGCACCATTCACCATCATCGGAATCAATTAGAAATAGGTCACATTCTTCACTTATCTGGGTAGCATCGTTTCAACTACAGGTAATCGGCAGAGATGAAGTTGTTAAAACCAGAACTGCAAAAGGCAAAGTAGACCATCATCAGTCTGAAATCCCTGTGGAAATCTGCTGCACTCAGCATAAAGAACAAAATTTGCATCTTCAAAACACGTGTGAAGTCATTTCTTTTATATATGGATCATAAACTTCACCAGCGCGTCACGAAAATAGCATTTTCAACGGGCTGTTGTAGACTTTTATCAACAGCCACTCTCTCACTGGTTCCATACTGTCAAGATCAGACGGTAGGGTTAGAATTATGGGAATGAACTAATCAAGAACCTATTGCTCAATACATATACCGAAGGAAATGTAAATCAATCACACACACACACACACCGATGAGACGTCTAAACGAAATAACGCCTCAGGCCTTAGAGGGAAGCCAGTTAGGGGGAGAATTCAGAGGTCAGGATGAAGTGAAGATGTGCTGTTGAAGCTCCATGTTCCACTAGAAACCCAACCAAATAATATAAAGTAGTTAAAATGTATTACTAAAAGCAGCCAAATGTATTACTAAATGTATTATTAAAAGCAACAAGTTGGCGAGAGAAGAATCATCAAAGATAGGACTCCAAGTAAACATAGATAAAACAGAGGTGATGAAGATTCCTGGCCAACAACAACAGACAGCAATCAGTATAAATGGGAGGAACCTGAAAAAAGCAACCTCCTTCGCCTACCCACCTACCTGGGAAGCATCGTTTCAACTACAGACGGCTGGAACTGATGAGGATATCAAAGCAAGGATCGGGAGGGCAAAGTAAGCTTTCATTACTCTTAAGTCTGTGTGGAGGTCAACAGCACTCACCATCAAAAATAAGATCCGGATTTTCAACTCCAATGTGAAGTCAGTGCTACTATACGGTTCAGAGACTTGGCGCGTCATAAAGAGCACCTCCAACAAGCTACAGACCTTCATTAGCAGCTGTCTTCAATCAATACTACTCAAGATCAGATAACCGGCCAGAAAAGATCAGAAACAGGGATCTCTGGTAGCGAACCAACCAGGAACCGATTATGCAAAATAAGCAGCAAAAATGGAGATGGATTGGCCATACTCTGAGGAAACCATCAAGTGACATCACTAGACAAGCCATTGCTCGAGTGGAACCCGAAAGGGAAGCGGCGAGGAGGTCATGTGAAAAGGAGATGAAAGCATGTGGGCAGACTTGGAGCCAGGTGAAAACTCTAGCGGAACCGAACGCCATGAAGACGTGTGGCTGAATCCATATGTTCCTCTAGGAATTAAAGGAAATAATAATAAAATGTATTACTAAAAGACAGGATTATTCATCAGATTTTCAATACACTTGTCTATAGGCGAAACCAGACGCAAGTAATGATGACTCATATCAATTGTGAATACATGCCTATTGAAGGTATTGAGAATCATTCAAAATAAAAGTAAAAGAAAATATGAATGTAAAACAGTAAAGTGTTTATTTGTCTTATTTATTTATTTATTATTGTTATGTTTATCTTTTGTGAACAATGAAAGAAACTCATCACATTCATACATATAAACAAATACATCTCTAACCAATGACAGGTAATAAATAATGTTACCATTAAAAAGAAAATAACAATGACATCAATATATACATAAACAATACAATTCTACTATAACTGTGTGAATAAAACGAAGATGATGGTGATGACGGCTTGTTTCAGCGAACAGTTCATGTCAGAAAGAACATATGCACAGTTTGCTTCCATATACCCGCCCATTTTTAACACTCCTTTGTTCTACTTTTTCTTCTGATAGCATCTTAGTGTTTTCTTTCCTTTAATTTATTGTCTTTGTTTAGTGTTGGTCACTGTAATCTCTTCTCTACAAGTGATCGCACACACATACATAGACACATGAAGTAAGCGACTGTAAATGCATTTTTTGAAGTGCATTATCAAACAATCCAAGTAGAATTACGTCATAATCAATTCCCTGATTATTCTTTACAGGTCTAATCACGAGCTGACAGCGGTTAGAGGATCAGAAGAAAAACAGAGAGTAGTGGATAGTTGTTTCGTCCCAGTTTGGGTCTCTTCGTTAGGGACATTCAGCCGCTGGGATCCAATCCAGTGGTCCATGAATTCGAACTTCTGCCAATTCACGACATATATAGCGCAACCGCCAGCCGGTGTCACACGTGAGTAACTGTTCTCTTATCCGACAAGATGGGCCTCGCTGGTGGTTACACATTCTCAATAGAACCCCAGATAACTTTCTTTATAGATCTAGGTGCTAGTGTACATCATATTAATTACCAAGTGTTAGTTTGCATGGATTTCATTGGTTATAGAATGGATCAAGAGGTAACATCCGTTAGAGAACCGGCTAGAGAACCAAGGAAATCCCTGGAAACTGACACTTGAAAATCATTATTTTCTGTTAATTTGAATAAAATGAAAACAATAACAGTTAGAGGCAGAACAAGAGAATTTTATCATTTTCTCGTCAACTGCATACAACCTACAAAAAATTCAACTACTTGTGGAGGATATACATATATAAATGTTTGAAACCGAATTTACGTATTCAAAAGAAAAGAAAGTTATCATTCTTTCTTTGCCTTTGTAATACGACATCACTCTAACTTTCTTTTTAATATATGTGTAAAACTTTGACACTGTGGTAGTAAGTAATTCCATATTAGTTTGTTTATTAGATGCATCACAGAGTGAAACAGTATTATTTACTGGATGAGGTATGCAGATGACACATTCCCTGTACTTAGAACACAGGATATAGATAGATTTTTCGAACACATTAACTCAGAGGTGGAGGCAATTCAATTTACTTATGAATTGGAAAGTCAGAAAGGGGAGCTTCCAATGTTAGATTACAGCGTTAAAAGGAAAGAAGATGGGAAGTTCAACACTAGTGTTTACAGGAAACCCACACATTCAAAAAGACATTTGGACTTCCGATCATCCCACCCTATATCAGTAAAAAATAGGATTGGTGAAATGTTTAAGTGACAGAGCACAAAAACTAAGTAATACAAAGGAAAATCTAAGACAGGAAATGATACACATAAAAGAAACCTTGGAACTTGATAATTGCCCGGATAAATTAATCAGGAAGTATGTTGGAAAATGTAAAAATAAATAATGATTGTAGTGATAGTGATAATAATAATAATAATAATAGTAGTAGTAGTAGTAGTAGTAGTAGTAATATTAATGACGAAATGCAAGTCAAATATGCACAAGACAACACCAACAATAAGGAATCTAAATCATCGGTAGTAATTCCATACAAGGAAGGGACTTCGGAGACCTTACGCAGAATTCTTAACACGGCAGAAATTAAAGTGCCATTCTAACCCACAAACTCAAT
This sequence comes from Trichobilharzia regenti, assembly GCA_944472135.2. Lineage (NCBI taxonomy): Eukaryota > Metazoa > Platyhelminthes > Trematoda > Strigeidida > Schistosomatidae > Trichobilharzia > Trichobilharzia regenti. The sequence goes on from OX235267.1 coordinate 27,472,289, forward strand.
TAGGAACGAGTTTTGTCGGTTAAATGGTGGATCCTGTGGAGCCTTTAAAACAAAATAATTCAGTTTATCTAATACCTTGCCTGTGATGATTGTCAGGTCAAATACATAGGTCAAACTAGTAGAACAGGGGCAGTCAGACTAGCTGAACATAAAAACCAACCAAAATCTAGATTGGTTGACCTGAACAAGATAAGAAATCTAGAGAATAGTTCAGCTATACCACTCACTACATCTAATTACACACAACCATACAATAGGCTGGATGGGATAGGATTACAGTTCTAAAATCTAATGTCACAGGGTGGGGGGAAGGAGAGATTGATAATGGAAACTTTGTTTATCGAATCAACTGCAAATACATGTAATAGGGATTATTCATCTGGAAAATTGCACTCCCCCTTGGACAAACAGGAGAGCAAAGAAGACTATAATACTCAAGTTTCGAAGTTGTGTGATTATAATTGGTGAAATGATCATAAACGGTAGTAAATTGTGTTCGAAACTGTGTCATCCAGTAAATAATACTGTTTCACTGTATCACTGTGTGATACATCTAATGAACAAACTAATATGAAACTGACTCTCTTTGATTACATAATCCTTTGACATGATTTTGGTTATAAAAACGACATTTTTCCTGATGCTTCTATTAACTGAATGGGACTAACCACATAACTGCTCGATTTATTAATTATTTAACATTAACTTATCGATTTCTAGTCTTTTTTACGAATCCGTTTTTCAAAGTATACAGAGATTTTGGATTAGATTGAACCTTCTGTGTATATGATGTATAAGTGTAGGTTTCGGAAGCACTTTGGAGTCTCCTGTGTTACCGTTTGAAGCACATTATGCATACACTATGTAAATACACTCATAACTTTATAGGTTGTACGCAGCTTGCGGACTGACTTTAACATAGAACTTTGCACAGATGCACAGCAGTTCGAGGTGCCACACCCCGTGTTGCACACAAAGTAAGAGAAGAGAGTAGAGGGAGGTTCAAAAGTATGAGAGAAAAAGAAAATATGGAAAAACAATAGACTTTTATAGGATATGATAAGTCACAAAGAGTGAACTCATCTATACCACCCATTGAGAACGATTTTGAGCCACATTACCAATCGTCTACAGTCATTAATTCTTACCATCCCGAGGACCCCAACCAGTGAGAAAGTCTACACCTTCCTACATGGCTGGCTCAAACTAAATGTTAAAGGTTTCATGGTTTGACTTCATGTTTTGGTTTGACCATCACTTTTTTTCCAATCTGACTCATCCTATGTCAGCTAACGTTGCCTGTTGTCGACGAAGGCGATCAATGGCTAGGCCAAGCATGCATAAAACATATCCTAACCATCTCAGTAGATGTAACTTCACAACCTCATCGATTGATTTCCTTTTCTTACCTAGTGTAACCTCAATATTATTCACCCTATTATTATACCTCCACTAAATACGGCAGACTGAACGCAGACACCTATGATTAAAGACAGCTAGCTAGGCTTTTCATGTCTTCCACTTCCAAGGGCCATGTTTCACTGACAGCCCGCCATAAAGGAGGACGAAGCAAAGTGCTGAGCAGTACACATGCCTTTTGGTCGACAGCTGGATATCACGTCTAATAAGCCAGAGATGGCGGAAGTTGGCGTATGCCAAACGAGTCTTCTGTATCTGTGCTGAGATTTTGTCAGTGATCAACCCGCTGGCGTTGGCTGATGCAACTTCTCGAATAAGTAAAGTGGTCAACAAGTTCAGTCACCACTTCACTCCCTGTCTTCGACCTAGGAGTTGATATATTCCAGTCCTGGGAGCAAATCGCATGCTAGACATTCGAAGTTTACTGTTCAAGGTGGTCAATGCAGAAGACTCTGTATTTTGTCAGTGTCTTCACGTAGAAGGACTATATCATTCGCATATTCCAAGTCAACATCAGATGGAATTCTTAATGTTCTCCAACCACGCACATGGTCCGGATTTGATTCCTAGCCGATGAACTCTTAAACCTCGCCTAGCTTAGTAACCGATAGTAAGTCCGTAAAAGAGGGAGTGTCAGGGGTGGGACTAGCAACCGCAACTCATAAAGATAATATCACCGCTGCTAAAACTTAAAGCTGGTGGCCTTAAAGTCCACGTGGAATGCAAAGGAATAAAACCCAATGTGAAAATCTTCACAACAATGAAGTAGTTGCCATATTTCACACAGTACACATACAGGCAGACTGAGAAAACCTTCAAAGGAATTATAATGGCTATACATAGACAGGAGAATGGACAGTAATAATGAAGAGAAACACGAAGATTGAATGGATTTGTGAGACTACAAAAAGTGCATACATCTGCTCGACTAATGACGATTTTCAGCCGTATCACCAACAGTCTCACCCCATTGGTTCCTACCGCCTTGTGGACTCCAGTAAAGCAGTCTATACCTCAGTAATTGGCCGCCCCCAACCAACAGTCAAAAACTTCCTAAACTCATTCTAGTTTTTCGTTTGACTACTCCTGACTCTTTTCCAACCTAGTCCAATGTCAGGTAACATATTCCAACGAAGAAGGCAATGCTTTGATATGCGTAGTACGTTTCCTCAGTCGATGTAATTTCACAACCACATTGACTGACCTATCCTCTTAACCTAATACTCTATGTTTAACCCTAATACTTTTCACCGTAGGAAACTACTTAACCCGGAGACAGAAAGAATGCAAACCTCAAAGACAGTAAATAGATATGAAATCCATGATAATAGTATCTCAACAATTAATTTACGTTCGCCTTGAGGAAATATACCCTAGTGAATGGCTAAATAGCTGGCACAGTTCAATTAGTATCGACTAATAAATACACTGGGTCTATACTATATATTAATTACTAATAATTACTGGCATAAAAGTCAATTTAGTCAAAACCCTTTCACAGTTCAGTCATGAGTAATATAAAAAAAATCAACATAAATATATCAATTTATGTGACCTCTGTGACTAATTATGTTACAACAAATGATTGAACCTTTCAATAATTAATTTGTCTGGTTTATTAAATACTTCAAATTGTTTCATTTTATTTGCTTATTCATTAATTCTATTCAGTGTATCTTGTTTTTCTGTGTGCCAAAACAGACTTAATAAATTGTTTAACCATACACTGCTACAACGTGTATTTCTTATACTCGACAATAGAATTGAAAAACAAAATGTTTATCAAATAAAGTTGTTAGATTTTGCAAGGAGTGGTGGTGGTGGTGGTGGTGTGGGTGGGGTTGAGTGGAATTCGACCAATTTCTTCAGAAACCCTGATAACAGTTGACTGAATGTTCAAATTACCGGTTTTGTAGGGAATTCAATTCATTCCATTGTAGACTTCGTCACAAACCAACATCAGCCGAAGAACCATTAGGAACCAGAGAGCACTGGATAGCTGTCTCTTCCAAGTCAGCGACTCCTGAAAAGTGCTCTGCCAGGGGTTGAACCCAAAACCTGTAGGTTATAAGACGAGCATGTTGGCCATTCACCCTTTTGAGTGAGAATTCAACCACCTGTGAACTTTGTCACTTCGTCAGATAGTGCTACCGCCTACCAGTACCATAGATGAGCATCCACTTAATCCTGAAATGGTAGACCCAACTGTTTCCAACTTCTCATTATAACTTCATCACTTTCATTCAGTAGCTAGATATTTATACTACCCGTTTTGTAGAGATTTGGATTAATTTCAATGACTGAATGACTGAAAACCAAGAAGCATCAAATAATGCTTTTAGCTTAGCCTGGGACTCATCAGTAGTGCATACGAACCACCAATCCACACAGAACCAAACTCATAATCCTAAAACTAAGGAGACTAAAACCTTCCAATGCAATTGACACTGGATCATGACCAGATCAAGCCCTTATATCACAATTTTAGAAAGTATTGGTAAGTAATCATAATGACTAATCGATCAAATAAACACACAGTAATGTTGTCACCATAACACCTGACGACTATCACCTCTTTATCATTACGTAATAACATATATCCAGTTATTTGTGACTCATATACCCCGGGAAATTAGTATTGAGTGCTACCAAAAATTTTTCCGATCCCTTAAAAATTCCTGAAAAATATACTTAATGAAACACTCCATGAAAAGTTGTTCAAATTCCCTGTAACTCCAGTATTTTAATTAGAGAAAGATAAGTACTTTGTCTGAATCGGTGGTCCACTGGTGCAATGCTCCCTAACCACGCCTCATATGGCTCGGGGTTCGATTCCCGACCAACAGACATACTTTTAAGCCTCACTAATATATTTGTAAGCCCGGTAAAGAGGGGAGGTTGGGTGTGAGGCTGGCAGCAACAACAACAACAACAATGGCGCTACTGAAATTGTAAAGCTTGACGCCTTATATTTCACGTAGAACGTAAAGAAACAAAATAAATCAATAAGGATATTTTGTTTACTATGCTAACAGTTCTAACGCTTTACATTCATCATATCAATCTCTCTCCACCTCTCACACCACAGCAAATATTGTAAAGTGACACTGGTCAAACAACAATGTTATTGAAGCAAACTTGTCACACCAAAAACAAACAAAAAACAAAATTAAAATGGGGATTTATGATGCAAAAGCGATTAGAGGAGGAAATCTCTTCCTACTTAAAAGCTTAAAACCAGGGGATTATACGGATGAGGATAATCGTAACGACGATGATGATGATGATGATTAAAGGTACAGCTGTAAACATTGAAGCAAAAGAGAAAAAAACAAACCATGAAGCAATATTCATCTCATAATAAGTATGTAAAAGAATGCAGGAACATAAAATCTCTGCAATCCAGAACAAAAACTATTCATATATCTGATGTTATACATTAGCTTATATTAACCGAAGTTGCTAAAACTCGAAAAGATATTAGTCAGACTTTTTATAACTACAAATATTCAGTCATTTGGTAGACAGTAGCCAGCAGTGGAATCCACGATGTGTATTTCGTCCTATTTGCGGCTCATCAACCGGATTGAGAGATGCAAGGAGAATAACAGGTACATACAGTAACTGAAGAATCCCAAACAGGACAAAATGTTCATACTGGAATCTCCCTCCATAGTCATCACCCACCCTATTACTTCAAGTTAAAATCCTCAGATACCATTGAAGCATCTGCACAAGGAATCAACACGTCAATCAACGGGGAAATCCAAATTGAAATAAAGAAATATACAGTGGTTGAAAGAAATCAACAGGAATCCTACGGATCATCAGTAAGGCATTTCTGAAACTTCTTTAATGAGATGAATGATATTTGCTCCAAGATTCGAACCTGTACTAGTCGGTACTGCCTGAAACGATTCAACATCAACTCAAAGTGGATCGCAATGAAGGGCACACTTATATGACCGAATTTACTAAGTATTAAAGGATTAAACATTTAGTTACTCCTGAGGGACTAATCAACGTTTTTTTTAAAAGGTCAAAAACTGTTGACAGAAGGGTTATCTATTTTGAATATTTAAATTATATACAACCTACTAATTTTAGTTCGTCAAGTGTAAGCTGGTAAATGACCGTAACCTTTCTATACTACTTCAAGTGTATAAATTAAACTTTAATTTTTTGAGGACTATTTCACTGTGCCTTCTTTTGAAAATGTACGCAATATATTCAATGCATGGAAATACATTTCATCAAAAAGAGTATGGGTATGCTTAATCGGTAGTCATTTGTTTGCCTAGTGAAAAGTGTGAACTATTTTGATCAAAACATACTCCAACTTTCTTTTTCCGTAAAAGTGTATTCGTAATGGAAGAACAGAATGCATACGTGAAAAAAACTAAGATAAAATATTCTAAAACCTTCACACTAGTTACTAGTGTCCAATCAAAATACCTTATGAGTCTATAAAATCATATAACTGGATCAGACAATAAAGACCATGTGGTCGGTCAGTGCTACTTATAATCGGATATAAGTAGTATATCAGTAAACGAATTCAGAAAAGTAGCATTATGTTTTGTACACTGGAAAAAGCAGTCGAAGAAGAGAACTGTGAGAAGAAGGTTACGAACACCGTGCAGAATGTAACGATTTATCCAATCTGGTGATATTCAACCATTTTACAAATGATGTGCAAATAAAAACTTAAAGATAAGATAAACCAAATCTATGGAACTAAGGAAATGAAGATAGATTAGATCCACGCTGAGAAGACTGTTGAGTAATATATCACATGCGGGGTAGGCCCTCGAACGGATTTTAAGTGGGAAACCACGAGTTGAACCTGGCTCGAGGGTGACATGGTCTAGATGGTGTGAGAAGGAAATGACAGCCTATAGGTAGTCCCCTAGCCAGGTAAGGGGGACTGAAGACAACAAACCCGAATGAAGATGTGCTGTTAAAGTACTATATTCCACTCAGAACTCATGGAAATAATAACATGATACTGCTATTAGTTGAATTTAACAAAAACTCATCACTTAGGAGGGATTTTTTGAATATTCACGAAAAAAAGAAAATTGAAAAGATATTGACACCATCAAAAGTATTCATGATAAACTTTAAAGCTTCCTGAACACGTTATTGGGTAAAGTAAAAAAAGTCAAATTAATAACCACTTCTCTTTTGCGATAGGAGACTTATAGGAGAATTTATTAGGTTTAAGATGATTTTTGTACTGAAGTGACCTTGACAATGAATGCAAGAAGACAAGTTGGGTATAGACACTATGGTGACAAAGAGAATATCGCTTGAAGAAGAGATGAGAGCCTATAGACAATCGTGGATCCACCTAACAAGGACTGCATAGTACACGAAAAAGCGGTGATGTGCTGTTGAAGCCCTATGCTCCACTAGGAACTTAAGGGAATAATATAATAAATATCATATATTTGGCGTCAGTTCGATCCCTGACTACCTTGCTAATCCAGTAATAATCCTGGTAAAAAATGAAAGGTTGGGCATGAAGCTAGTAACCTCATCCCGTAAAAATAAACACTACTACCGAAACTTCAAAGCACTAGCTTGAAGTCCTATGTTCCACAGGGAACGTTAAGGAACAAAATAAATAATATTATACACTTAAATTCATACTTTCTATTGACTGATTACATAGGAGACCGACATGAACCTGCGATCCCAGTAAGTTATGATGCTCCCGCGGGGGGGGGGGTTGCAAATACATCTATCTGACCAGTGCAAAACAGGGTGGAATGCACATCCTGCTGGATACTGTCCATTAGATAACAATCTAGAGAATTTATTCTACCTTAGAATTTAAATTTACAAAGTCTAGTTAAAATAACACGTGTAAGCCAACATTACTGTTTTCAATAACAATAATAATAATAATCCTATTGATAACAAAGATGGAAAAGTGAAGCGATTTGTGATAACAAAGATGATGAAAAGCAGCATGATTCTATTAACAAATGTTCTGATAGACATAGTAGACAAAGGCTAGGAGAAACAAGTAGTCAGGTTAAGTATTGACTGACTGACTGGTTTCAACAAAGAACTTTGCACAGATATGCAGCAGTTCGAGTTGCCACTCTCCCTCCATGTAGCACACAAAGCAAGAAAAGAGAGTAAAGAGAGATTCAAAACATAGATATGAGGCGAAAAGAATAGTAATATCGAAGAACCATATAATTTTATTGGATATTATCAATCACAAAGAGTCAATGCATCTGCGCCAGCCATTGAGAACCGTTTTTAGTCATATCACCAACCATTTCCAGCCAGTAGATTTTACCGTGCCAAGGACCCCAACCAGGAAGTCTGCACCTCCCGATGTGATCATCTCAAACTCAAACTGTTAAACATTTCATGGACTGATGAAGCCATGTTTTTGTCTGACCACAACCAGTTAACTCTTTTCCTACCTGATCCATCCTATATCATCTAGCATAGCCCATCGAGAAAGGTGATGGCTAAGCGTGATCAGGCCCTCCTTACATAGCACTCAACGCCTAACCTCAATATTGCTCACCCTATTATACCGCTTCACATAGGAGACAGAACGCAGGCACCTATGATCAGAGACAGGTACCCAGACTTTTCACATCTTCCAATTTCAATGGACACGTCTCACAGCCATAAAGGTTAAGTAATACGACGATGTAGTGTAAGGGAAGCACAGAAACCATCTTTCAACGAAGATGCAATGAAAATAAGGAATAGTTCAGGTATTACTGAGTTTTTGATGACCCAGACAACTCCATTCTATATTGTCCAAATCTAGAAATACACAATTTCTGAATATTTATTATAGTGCAAAAGGAAAATCAAAAATATTACACAGTTTAATTTTTCTTAAGTATTTCGGGAGAAATGCTTCAATTCAATCAACTGTGTAAAAATATCAAACATTTTCGTAGGATGATTTAACAACTACTGGATTGTAAAACTCATTTTCAAAATTGGCATCCTTGATACTTCGAAGTTTACAAAAACCAGGGTTTTTTTTCCAACCAACTTTAAACGTCATGCATACATGAATAACTTTGATGATTCATGAAGACAGAGTAGAATTTTAAGAACTCAGGAGAATATAGATTAGTATAAGCAGCACTTGAATTCACTAGAAACTAGCCATTCTTATGTGAAAGGAAACGCTTAACCAACTTGATTTCAATGGTAAATCAACGCAAATGAATTTACGACTGCAACAGAAAATATAATATCATAGTAAAAAGAAAAGAATTTGTCCTTATAAATCCAAAGTGTGCATGGATTGTTCATTGGTAAAACATTCCCGAACCAGTCAGTTGGTCAGGGTTTCGACTCTCAGCCGACGTGCCCCTAAACCTCGTCTAGCCGGTGGTAAATCCCGTAAAGAGGAAAGGTTGGACATTGGATTAGTAACTGCACCCTGTAGAAAATAAACACCACTGCTACTAAAACTTCAAATTTCACACCTGAAGCCCTATGTTCCACTGGGAATGCATAGGAATAAAATAAAATTCCTTAGTGAGATTATGTTTGGCTTCCATGTATTTAACTACAAGTCAGAATCTTTCTGTAAATCCCAAGATGTAGATACCTGGATAACGTTGCCTCCTTTTCTTACTTAAGATGTGTTTACACTTTGCTTCGCACAATACTATATGGCCCATTACGAAAAGCATTTCCAACATCCTCCTGGTTACTCACATCGATAGTTGACACCTTCATGCAACACACTGAAAATAGCATGACCGATCAGAAAGTGTAATCAATAAGGAAATCTGACAGGCAAAGAACCAACCAAAGACCCATTTGATGATATTAGATGGTTGGAGGCAATCGTCAGGAAGCTTTGGACCTAAGTTTCGTGCTAGTTGGCCCTCACTGGTCAGCAAGGCGTATCTGCAACCTTGAAGGAACTCATGTCCCTTCTGAGATTCGAATCCGCGTCACCCAGTGCTGCAGTCAGACGTTACCACTGAGCTATTCGAGCTCGCGATTGACCTCCTGTAGGACTGTAGTGGATATTTTGATTGGATACTATAAACTAGTGTGATGTTTTTAGTCCTTTCTTCGCTGCAGACTGAATTCTATCAATCAGCTTTGTAATGTGGCCACCACTCTAGGTAGCTCGCCATCACATGACACATCACACTAGTTACTAGTGCCCAATCAAAATATCCACTACAGTCCTAAGGGAGGTCAATCGAGAGCTCGAATAGCTCAGTGGTAACGTCTGTGACTGCAGCACTGGGTGACGCGGATTCGAATCTCAGAAGGGACATGAGTTCCTTCAAGGTTGCAGATACGCCTTGCTGACCAGTGAGGGCCAACTAGCACGAAACTTAGGTCCAAAGCTTCCTGACGATTGCCTCCAACCATCTAATATCATCAAATCAATTTGCGCCGTGATAGCGAGCTACCTATAATGGTGGCCACCTTACAAAGCTGACTGATAGAATTCAGTCTGCAGCGAAGAAAGGAATAGACACATCACACTAGTTACTAGTGTTCAATCAAAGACCCATCACCAAACAAATATGAAGAAGGAAATGAAGATGTGGTATAGAGAAGATTTGTAGCTCAGGTGGATGATTTTGATGTGGTTGTGTTCTCTGGGCTAGATAGTTAATTTGCGAAACTTTCATTCCCCTACTAGGCAACATCTTCAGCGCATACTTAAATTTGAAGATGTATTGGACATGCTCAGAGGACACCACTGAGTGACATCCCGTGATATGGATGGGAAGGAATAAGTTAAGCATGTTGTCAAGGCTGACGTCAAGAAGATCATGTCAAAAAGACATAAAGGCTTGTAGACAGTCATAGAGTCAGAAGGCAATGCCGGAAAATCGAGTGCAACGGAGATGGGGTTCCAAAGCCCTATATTCAATTCGGAATCCAGAGGATGAATAACATACATAGGTAATTAAACGGTGTTATCAACCCTCTGAAAAAAACAACCAGGGAACTTATTCACAAACTTAAAAACAACAGCAGTATACTGGGTGTCAACAATTGAAGAGGCCCTAACTATGGTGAAACAGCCGTTCTGTCCTTCATGATTTTTTTAGTGATTTTCAAAGTGGTGTCACATCATAACTAAATTTACTCCGAAAAACACCTGACACCTCATCTAAATTTTTCATTCAATCAAGTATCAAAGTATTTTAGTTTATATAAACAGCCAGACAACGAACACCGCTCCAACTACTTATTCACCTATCAGGCTATATATATATATATATATATATATAAACAGCAAATCAACGACAACTGTCATGTTTTAAATAGTCTGAAGCGGTCTTATTGTTTAATAAACATATTGTAAAATAAAGTGTGAATATAGTGTGAATAAACACTTGTCTTTTTTTCAATCACATTTGCATATAAAATCGAGAATAAACTTACAAAACGCTGTATTTTGAAAAAAAATTATACATAATCAAACAAATTATGCATTAATACAATCCAATATGTGTGCTAATGCTGTCAAACCACGTGTGTAATCCGGGGTTCGACTCCCAACCGATACAGATGTCAACCTCACCTAGTTAACTATCTGGTAAGAAGTCCAAAAAGAAAGGAAGGTTGTGCTTGAGGCAACTGCTACTGAAACTTATGATGATTGTAAAAAGTTTTTCCCCCCCCCCCCTAAAAAAAAATAAAAACCAAAAAAAACCACCCCCCCCGTTTAAAAAAGGAAACTTATTTTATAACAAATTTTCACCATTGGAATTTTTTTTTCCTTCTTCCTTTTTTTTTTTTTTTTTTTTAATTTTTTTTTTTTTTTCCTTAATTAAAATTTTTTTTTTTTTTTCCTTTTCTTCCAAATTTTTTACTAATTTATTGTTCCAATTTTTTTTAAATTTTATTTAATTTTTTTTTTAAAAAAAGAATTAAAAAATCTTTTAATTGAAAATTATAATAATAATAATAATAATAACTTCAAAGACCTCAGCTTGAGGCCATATATTCCCCTTGGAATGCAGTGACTGGAGAAATAATTAAAATGTAACATATACACATACTGCTGACTGATCGATATGAATGAGTAGTTGGATAATACTCACACACTGACCAGTAGTAGCACTTTCTAGACAGATCGAAGTGATCCAAACACCAAACGGCCATTTCTCGCGTTTGAAGCCGAGCTCATCAGCGGTCTACTCGGTTTGACTCATCTCAAAGAGTCGAAATAGTTCAAACCACCAGAATTCTGGCTAGCTATTCGGGCGGACTGGTAATACATTGCGTCGAATTCACAATCATTCGCATATAGCACCACGTAGTTATGCTTGTTTTCTTGACTGCCATGTATGGTAACAAACAAATTACACCTTATCATCTAAATAACTTCCATTTCCAAAGGGTACTGTGGTGAAATATCTCCCCCAAACTGTGTAAATTCGCAAACTTCGAAATCAATGTTCACTCAGGTAGCTAGCCAGAATTCTGACTGTTCGATCTGATCAAACTCTTTGAGCTGAGTCAAAATCAGGTACACTGCTGATTAGCTCGGCTCTAAACGCGCAAAACGACCGTCCGGTGTTTAGATTTCTTTGATTCGTCTGTCTGGCTAGCCAGAACTGCTAGTTAGTGTGAGAGAGTCCCAACTACTCAAGTCAATGAATCAGTAGTATATAGATCACATTTACTTTTAGATTAAACACGTAAATGTCTTCACATAGCATGGAATAAATTAACCTCCTGCACTGAAAAGATTGGACAGGATATGGAAAGGGTAATTAATTGAAACTCATGTGATACAACCCTTTTTTAAATAAAACAGGTCGGGAACTACAAAATTCTTTCAAAAAACTCCCTACTAAATCAGCACATTTGGAACGCGTTTCTAAAAGAACACATATAGAAAATGCCGGTAAAGTGCGAAAGTCAATGCCAGTAGAGTAACAAATGATTGGTCCCATGAATGGTGAAATAGGGAACTTTGCTAACCATTTGCTATGCGATCTAAATCATTAATTCGTAAAGAACACATAGAAATGGAAACAAGAGTCCTATTAACAAGAGAAGCAGACTAGGAATACTATTTGAAAAAATGAGTCAAACGATGGAAATGAGAACAGATCACATGACTGAATAGAGCATTTCTGTAGACAGAATTCATGACTCTCTCATGCATATCAAAAGAATCGACTATACAAAGAAGTTGAAGGTAGAGGCCCTCCGAGCGACCATAACAATAAGCGGAAATATGAAGGAGAAGAAAATTACATGAAGGATAATGTGACTTTATTAGATCTGAGGATGTATAAAGAGTGAAAGCACGTGCGTCATTGAGACTGATTTTTAGCCATGCTGCTAACAATCTGTAGCCATCGGTTCTTGACGTCTCTACAATTACAGCCAGGCAGTCTGGACCTCCGTGTGCGACTTATACCAACAGCAATGGGATTCCTGGATTGATGCCACGTTCTGAGCTCACCGGAATCAATCTTCTTGCGTCCATCCGTCCAGTTAAAGCAAAAGAAATCTAATTGTCTAATTAACCTTTCGCTGCTAATTTTTAACAGACTAGACCAATATCTTAACGGTAAACTGCATACGATTCCAGGCTTTCTCAGGTTGAGTGTTACTGTCAACCGCAGATAAGCATTAAGTGATTTCTCCCCTAAATAAAGACTTTGTGCTCTGGTCAAGTTGAAGACACAGCGGTTTCGTATCTCTATGTTCAGCCATGGGCATATACGTACACTCACTAGTGTGTGATCAGAGCCTATGCAGGTGTTCCAGAAAGGGCTACAGCCTTTTATTCATCCTGTCTATTGATAGCTCATAGCTACATGTTCTATTTGGATCCACTGATAGTGGAGGTCACCAGGAGAGATAATGTATCATGTTTAAAATTAGTACTGACCAGGAATATATAGATATTTCAACAGAACTGTAACGAATAACCGCCGTTATCGGTTCGTCGGCATAGGACTACTACTTAAGCAGTAAGATCACCTGCTTAAAATGACCCATAGCCTCGTGTGTGTGATCTTGTACATGTGAAATATGTTCCAGATTACTTAATCAGGCTCTCTAACTTAGACAATCTGAATTTCATTCTTAATACAAACTAACACAACATACTGCAAAAAAAGTATTTACACAACTAGAAACATCTCTCAATGGCATATCTTATCTTGATGTGGTTTTAAAACCTTTCCAGAATCATTGAATAAACAACTTTTTCAAAAAATGAGTTTAATATCAAATTAATAGATATGTAAAACTTACACACTATTGTAGTAAGTCTTTAGTCCCATATTGATTTGTATATTGGATATACTTCAATATAAGTTTGTTTATTAGTTGTATCACACAGTGAAACAGTATAATTTACTGGATGACGTTTTGAACAAAATTTATTGCTAATAATCATATCAATTGTAATCACACAACTTTGAAACTTGAGTTTTACAGTTTTCTTTGTTCTCTCCTATTTGTCGTCGTTAGGGTAGTAGAATTTTCCAGATATCTGGGTGGACAGGTGTTGAATCATTCCTGTTACATGCATTCACTTCAGATGATTCGATAAACAAAGTTTCTGTTATCAATCTCTTCCTCCCTCCACCATGTGACATTAGATTTTAGAACTGACATCTTATCCCATCCTACTGTATGGCTGAGTGTAACTGCATGTAGTGAGTGCTATAGCGGAACTATTCTCTAGATTTCTTATCTTATTCAGGTCAACCAATCTAGATTTTGCTAGGTTTTTATGCTCTGCTAGTCTGACTGCCCCTGCTCTACTTCCTTGACCTACGTATTTGACCAGACAATCATCGCAGGCAGGGTATTAGATAACCTAAATTGTTTCGTCTCAAAGGCTCCACAGGATCCACCATTTAACCGACAATGCTTGTTTCTGAATGAGTTTGTGGGCGGTGTGAATGCCACTTTATTCCTACCTTGTTAACAATTCTGAGTTAGGTTTCCGAGGTTCCTTCCTTTTATGGAAGTACTACTGATGATTTAGATTCCTCATTGTTGGTGTCGTCATTATTATTGTTATCATTATTATTATTATCACTATCGCTCCTAACATTATTTGTTTTATTTTTACATTTCCTTACATATTTCCTGACTAATTTATCCGGATAACTATTAAGTGTCAAGGCTTCTTTTATGTGTATCACTTCCTGTCTTAGATTTTCCTTGGTACTATTTAGTTTTTGTGCTCTGTCACTTAAACATTTCACCAATCCTACTTTTACTGACATAGGGTGGGATGATCGGAAGTCAAAATATCTGTTTGAATGTGTGGGTTTCCTGTAAACACACTAGTGTGTTTAACTTCCCACATTCTTTCCTTTTAACGCTGCAATCTAACATTGGAAGGTCCCCTTTCTGACTTTCCAATTCATAAGTGAATTGAATTGCCTCTACCTTCGAGTTGATGTGTTCGAAAAATCTATCTATACCTTGTGTTCTGAGTACAGTGAATGTGTCATCTACATACCTCCAGCATACTTTTGGGGTTGGGGTGAACGTTTCAATCGTTATGTTTTCCCATCTATCCATGAATATATCTGCTTCATTGGACATATCATAAACTGATATGGAATAATATCATTTATTGGATAACGCCGTTTAGAACACAATCTATTATTCTCCGTAATCATATCTCCAGGTGCAATCATACAGTTTTGAAAATTAATTTTTATAGTTCTCCTTCTTCCTTCCTATTTGTCATGATGGGTAGTAGAATTTTCCAAATGTTCGGTGGACAAGTGTTGAATCATTCCTATTGCACGTATTCTCAGTTTGAAGTTACACATAACCATTCAATAGGATGGAACAAGATGACAATGTTTATTGAAGTTGAATATAACAGGGTGGAAGGAGAGAGAGATTGATAACTGAAGCCTTATTAATCGAATGGACTGAGGATCCACGAAATAAGTGTGATTCAACGCCTATCCTCCCGGACACCTAGAAAATTCTACAAACTGTACGACAAATTGGAAGAAAGATAATTATAAAATTCAAGTTTCGTGGTTGTGTAGTCACATTCTGTTGGAAACGTCGACATCTGGTGAACAATATTGTTCTGCTGTGTGCGATATCCAATGAACAAAATAATATGGGATTAAAGTGTAAAACCAATTAAAATTCTAATGACAGTACGACAAAGTTTGTAAAAGAAAAAATCTCCTCGACTCTAGGCGAATTCATGTGGAAAGTCAAGTTATTTCTCTCTTTGTGCTTCTTTTGCTCCAAAAAAATATACATGGAACTTCGTAAAATCCTTTTCAAATCGAATAAAATCCCCCGTTATCACGGAAGAATAAAGTGAACAATTATAGTTTTATGCTGGTTTTCTAGTAACAGCAATGAGGAGGAGGCTAACATGAAGGTTTCACATTGAAAAAAATACATCTATAGATAACTGCAGATAAATGCAATTCAATATCCACACAAATATCATAATCTAAATAGCAGTTTCCAGCTCACTGATGGCTGACTACAAAGTGGATGTGTTCTGCATTGAGAAGTCGTAACCAGCGGGTCCATCATGTTAAAATGAAGTGGGTGCTCATTGAACCCACTGGTTCAAGGTACTGTTATATCACAAATTGACAAAAGTTAAAATTTAGAAAACAGAAAGATTGATCGAAGAAATATTTACTTTTCAATTAGATCCTCATCTCTGGCTCTACTATAATATACGTAGCATTTTAATTACAATACAACAGTTTGCCAATCAAGTGGTGATAAGTTTGTCAACAATAATTAAAAAGTGTGTATCTACCAGTTTGACTGCAGCTGCGGAGCCAGCTATATTGGGCGTACAATTAAGCAAGTTCATCGTCGTATTTCTGAACACCATCCAACATGGTTAAGCAAGGGACAAAAAAGATCTATTCGTAGTTCTATTTTAGCCCACCTCGTTGATACTGAGCATAAGATTGGTGTGAATACTGCATTTAAAACTATCTATCGCATTCCGACTTATCTTAATTTTTGCTCTGCAAGTTCGTCTTCTACAGACAGCTGAAGCAATCGGAATTCACCTGAAGAAGCCAAGTCTATGTGTACAGAAAAAATCTGTACAGCCACTTTCCCTACCCTGGCCATAGTCACAAGAATGCATAAACAGGACTACGTCACCCTCTCTTCCCCTAAACCTATAAAAATTATAATTGTCTAA
Source organism: Trichobilharzia regenti (assembly GCA_944472135.2). NCBI lineage: Eukaryota > Metazoa > Platyhelminthes > Trematoda > Strigeidida > Schistosomatidae > Trichobilharzia > Trichobilharzia regenti. The sequence goes on from OX235267.1 coordinate 27,488,883, forward strand.
ATTATTTATTTTGACCACTTCATCTTTAATTTACGTGTTATCCTTGTAAAATTAATTTATTCTATCCATTTCTACCTTTTAAATCTGAATTGATTTTCTTCGTTAACTATTAACCCATTGACATTTTGACACTGTTTAATTATTGTTAACAAACTTATCGCCATTTGATTGGCAAACTGTTGTATTGTAATTAAAATGCTACGTATATTATAGTAGAGCCAGAGATGAGGATCTAATTGAAAAGTAAATATTTCTTCGGTCAATTTTTCTGTTGTCTATATGTCTAAATGGGGATTTTTTCTATATTGAAAGTTAGAATTGACGGGTCATTGATTTACAGTTCAAGTGGTTGAATGATTAGCGACCTTGGTATCGTAATCTAAAGGTTCTTGGCTTGATCCTTAGTGTTGATGAGGTCGTGGGTATGCACTGATGAGGAGTCCTAAAAATAGGATGAAACAGCTGCCGAGTCCTCCCTGGTTTTTAATGACTTCTCCAAGTGAAGTTAATTTGTAAAGAAATCTACTAAACAAAATTTAATATTACTTTGCGATTTCATATCAAGTAGGAATTAAACCACCTAACACAATGCAGTAAGTAATCTGATTGGTTTAAGTACACAAGGTCATAACAACAAACGACTGGTGACAGCCAATCACATACAAGCGTCCATATTTATACATCAGAATAAGGAAAGATAAGTGGTATACACACATAAACCTACGTATGTCATAATTTATCATATATAACGTTTTGCTCTCAAAAAGATGATGAGTTTCCTATCATTGAGGCGGATCTCAAGATAACAACAGCAAGAACAACAACACAGTGATCAGGTTAAAAGTATGATATCAAAAGGAAAGAGAGAAAAAACAAGATGATACGATTTAATACAACCTTTCATCATTAAATCGTATCATTTCCAACTACAAAAAAATGTTAAAACACCAATCGTTAATTTTAAATATATTATCAAAGTAGAATATCGATGAATGGATGGATAAATAAATAGGCTAGAAAACCAATAGATATGATGACCTCAATTGAAAGGAAAAAAGTTCATAAGTATTTATGCTAATTATGAATATCAAGTTTGTTTGTTTTTCAAAATCGTTATATGATATTCTGAAAATATTTGAAAATAACAACAAGAAAAAAAAGCAGTTGACTGATCATTGTAGACTTCGGGTCATGAATAAACTTCATCTGAAGAATTATTGAACACCAGGGACTATTGGACAACTGTTTCAGTCTAGTTGGCGATTCTTAAACTGTGTGCCTCAAAAAACGACCTGATACGACCAAGAGTGGGCAGACTTCACTCCGTCCTTTGAAACGCTCTTTTGTAGCCACGTGTTAACAGGCTCTGTCAGGTTAATCATGCGCCTGGGCTGTTTCTCACAAAATGAAAGGGCTAAGGTGAACGTTTGATGCTTACGACTGGGCTAGTGGACATGAAGGTATACCCTAGAGGAGTTGGAAAACCTTAATTCCAAACTGGAAAGAACGAATGGCTTACAAACCTGTTTCGGTCACTTTCAAGCATGGGAATGCAGCTCCTGATGCTGGTCCAATACCTTGTCTATCAGACTTCACGAGTTGATCACGGATTGATATCAGTTAGAATACCATTGAAAACCAGTGAGGACTGGACAGCTGCTGTTTCATCCTAGTTTGGGAATCATCAGTATGCACCCACCACCAGGGTTCGAACCCAGGACCCTCGGGTTACAAGGCAAGCTCGTATACCATTCAGACACTGGGACCAGATTCAATGGTCAGCTCATGAATTCTAACTTCTACAAATTCGTGATGCATTTATCGCGACCCAAACCATTGTCGTTGGTGGGACATCCATTCACACACGTGACATCTAATTAAACCTCACTGGTCACGACTTCTCACTAGAATGGTATACAAGCTTGCCTTGTAACCTGAAGGTCCTGGGTTCAAATCCCAGTGGGTGCGTACTGTTGATGATTCCCAAACTAGGATGAAACAGCAGCTGTCCAGTCATCCAGTGCTGGTTTTCAGTGATTCCCTAAATGACATTGGTTCGTGACGAAATCAACACTGAAATCAGTCCAAATCCCTGCAAAACTTCATCTAAGTTGTATATTCTCTCAGTTCAAGTTTCTTTTTGAAGATCCTGTAAATCCATAATGATGTGCATAAGTCTTTCGTGCACATCACTGAAGATAACAAGACTAGAGAGGATAGATATAATGTTCGGTGGGACAAAACACAATAAACAGTGATGGAGAATAGTACACCTTACATTGAACACCACTATTTTCAAATGGTATCATTTATTCTGTATAAGGTGTACTTTATCTGTCGTTGTCTGCTGCTAACCGATCTTTTCTCAGGGTTACCACCTTCACCTGGCATATCCTTCCAGACAAAAACACGTCACTTTATAGACATTATATGCCTATTTATGTTGCAAACATAACACTACAATTGAATATCAGCACAACTACTTTGCAAAAGTTGGTATGCACGGATCTAATTGGTTGCAGGTTTGATCACGAGAAGTGACAAGTCGTGACCAGTGGGGTCCACCAAGTCAGGTAAGAGGGCAGTTACTCGTTGTTGACATTAGCTGGTGGTTGCGCTATATATTGTGACTTAGCAGATATTAGAAATCATGGGCCATTGGATCTGGTCCCAGTGGCTGAATGGTCTGTGAGCTCACCTTGCAACCAGAAGAACCAGGCTTCAAACCCTGGTGGGTGTGTGATGCTGAAGAACTCCAAACAAAGACAGAAGGGATGTCCAGTATTCCCCAGCTTTCCACTGGTTATTCAACTGATGTTAGATCGAGATCAAACCTGTAGCAACTATTTCTATATATTAGTCTAATTAAACATTCATAACACATTTCCAATTTTAGAAGAAAACCTTTGTGGCTACTAAAAAATTAAATATTTCCAACTGTTTTTAGAGATGTAAGGGTATAACACTGCTCTACTAAAGAGAATTATACTTGTGCATTCACAAATAATAAACATTAAAAGATTGAAGTGCATTTTAAATGACCGTTAATTTGAGGAAATGATATGACAACAGACTGTATATTGAAAGCAGTTGGGTTTTAAATCAAGGAGTACCCTTCTACCTTCAGTAGAACGTATTTTATCAGTTGCATTAGAGAATATATCAGTGGGTATCTTCTCCTCAGTGAGATTGAAAACGTCAATCAAAAGTTTATCTACCTGCCGCATATCCAACCTCCCCTCTTCATCGAGCTTACTGCCAGCTAAGGGAGGTTTAACAGTGTGTCAGTCGAGAATACAACCTAGATCATGTGCGTGGTTGGCCAACAGTCTAACTCTAAACCAGGGAAGCATGCTCACACGGTGAAATCCCAATGGATTATTGGGAAAATCAAAATTCATCTTATAAAAAGGTAACTCATTGGTCTAGACACTCAAATTCCTACCAGTGGGTCTCAGGTTCTAACTATGGATTACCTACTAAGTTTTTGGCAGCTAGCTTTCTTAAAAGAGGTGTGACCTGTTCCTAATCGCATGTAGATACAAGTAGCTTCTGGAAACTAAACTACTGAATGATATAAGCATTTGGAAACTACTAAAGCCAATTCGTAATTGCATGGAGGATTTCATCCTGATCTGACATCAGTTAGAGAACCACTGGAAAATCTGAGAGTATTGGACAGCTGTTTCGTCCTAGTGTGGGACTCTTAGGTAGTAAGTACCCATCGGGCTTCGAACCCAGGACCTTCTGGTTACGAGGCGAGCTCACCGATTAGTAATGTTTGCTGAGCAAACAGATGTATCTTGTTACATCCCAACCTAAACAGCGATTACGTTTCACCGACGCACATCAATCCGAAGTAGACAATATCTTGCTATTCAGAATTATTGATTGCTCTTTGTGTATGTGTCAAGTAGATTACATTTTGGAATCGTTGAAAGAAATGGTGGTAAATTTTCTCTTCAAACTGTTTAACTTGCAAATGATGAATTTAATACTTATGAGTCAATTATTCAAAATAAGAGAATAAATTTTTACACAAAAAAATGTTGTAGCTGATTGTCCAGTAAATTTATAAATTAGATAAAAAATAATCAGCATGCAAAAAAAGGCTTTCCTCCTCAAAACATAATTACAGGTAAATCCGATTAGTTAACTACATTTTTGATAGATTTCCCCCTGAAATGAACACGCACACACACTTTCTTTTCACTCCCGATGACGCTTAGGTTGAACTACAAAAAAGGTCGACATAAATATAACTTGTTTGTAAATAGATCTCAAGAGAATTGAAAAAAAGGATTCCATTCACTGACATATTTATCAAACATAAACAACAAAGACAAGATTTTTAGTTAAAAGCATAACATTAGCGCTGATCGAACATTGTTATTCCCTCAGGTTCCACATGAAATACAGGGCTCCAACTGTACATCCCCACTCAACTCACTTCTCTGCGGTGCCTTTCAGCTAGCTCCTCGACTGCCCACAAGCTTCTATTTCTTCCATATACCATCTCTTCCATATCACCCTTGAATCCAGGCCCAACGAGTCGTTTCCCGTTTGGATTCCTAGTACACAATGTCGCTCAACCGTCTTCTAGGTGCATGTTTAATCCACCTCCATTTCCTTGTGCTTTTTTGTTAAACAATAGGATCTTGGTTGTTTCTATGATCACCAGAGTTCCACGCTGCTTATCTTTGCCTCTCAGGCATCTTATCTTCGTTATCAAGCGAAGGAAGCTGTTGACTCTTCGTACTTACGAACTAAAATTAGACCTCCATAACCTGAATCAGGTTACAGCAAGACATAGTTTCCTGATTACAAAAGAAACATTACCGTGGTCGTGGAAGTGGTTGAAGAATTGTCGTTTATATACAGAGCCCCGACTTTTCCACCTCGATAGCTAGAACTGCAGCAATGCAATGGGGGCGAAAGTGTATTGTATTTGATAGACTGCTCTTCACTGTGTTGATCACTTTGAAGAAGTTTGTTGAGATAGTATCCAAGGTGTTCAGTCCTAGCACCTCCTATGGAGCCACTGCTACCTTTCTGAGACCATGAAAGATAACTGTTGAACCCTTTCAAACAGAATACCCGTACAATGACCAATATGCCAAAATCCACAGGAACAGGTGGTCAGATGCGAGGTCTTATCTCTTAGGCTTTTAAAGACTAGTAGACTACTGTAGAACACTATTTCTAGCTTTTTTGCAAAGATGTTGAAATCCTTCTCTTAAAAATATCACACATTAAGTCATCCCTGAATTCAAGATTCACATGAAGTTTCTTTCTTTTGACACGAACTATGTTTCGCGTCTCTAAATTTTCTCTCTGATAAATCTCGGTGAATATTCACTCCGGATGAAGATTTTTTTACAGGGTCTAATTCTTCTCCTAAAGTCTCAGAACTGCACGAATGTCGGGCGTGAACTGCAACGAAAAGAATTAAATTCCGTTTTCATTCAATTGAAACCCTGATTGCAACTCATTCATTAAACAGTATATTTCATTACGTAACCCTGCCATTCTTATTCAACTTCTCTTACACAATGATTAGTATTAGCAACTAAGCTTATACCAATTCATCTCTTTTGTGAATAAAATGAATTATATATATATATATATATATATATATATATATATATATATATATATATGCAGAGGCAGCGAAAACAGGGCTGCAGGTGAACACAGAGAAGACGGAAGTGATGAAGATAACCAATCAACAGCAATAACAACCAGCACCATTCACCATCAACGGGAGATATTTAATACAGGCTAATTGCCTCACTAATCTGGGAAGAATCGTGTCAACTACAGGTGGAACGGATGAAAATGTCAAAGCCAGCAGGAATCGGAAAGGCAAGATACACCTCCATCAACCTGAAACCAGTTTGCAAAATCTTCCGCACTCAGTATAAGGAACAAGATTCGTATTTTCAACACCAATGTCAAGTCGGTTCTTCTATAGGGGTCATAGACTTGGCCAGTGTGTTACGGAAAAGATTTCCAAGAGGTTGCAGACTTTAATCAATACCTCAATATTGCTCACCCTATTATACCACTTCATATAGGAGACAGAACGCTGTCACCTATGATCAGAGACAGGTACCCAGACTTTTCACATCTTCCAATTTCAATGGGCACGTCTCACAGCCATGAAGGTTAAGTAATACGACGATGTAGTGTAAGGGAAGCACAGAAACCATCTTTCAACGAAGATGCAATGAAAATAAGGAATAGTTCAGGTATTACTGAGTTTTTGATGACCCAGACAACTCCATTCTATATTGTCCAAATCTAGAAATACACAATTTCTGAATATTTATTATAGTGCAAAAGGAAAATCAAAAATATTACACAGTTTAATTTTTCTTAAGTATTTCGGGAGAAATGCTTCAATTCAATCAACTGTGTAAAAATATCAAACATTTTCGTACGATGATTTAACAACTACTGGATTGTAAAACTCATTTTCAAAATTGGCATCCTTGATACTTCGAAGTTTACAAAAACCAGGGTTTTTTTTCCAACCAACTTTAAACGTCATGCATACATGAATAACTTTGATGATTCATGAAGATAGAGTAGAATTTTAAGAACTCAAGAGAATGAAGATGAGTATAAGTAGCACTTGAATTCACTAGAAACTAGCCATTCTTATGTGAAAGGAAACGCTTAACCAACTTGATTTCAATGGTAAATCAACGCAAATGAATTTACGACTGCAACAGAAAATATAATATCATAGTAAAAAGAAAAGAATTTGTCCTTATAAATCCAAAGTGTGCATGGCCTGTTCATTGGTAGAACATTCCCGAACCATTCAGTTGGTCAGGGTTTCGACTCTCAGACGACGTGCCCCTAAACCTCGTCTAGCCGGTGGTAAATCCCGTAAAGAGGAAAAGTTGGACATTGGATTAGTAACTGCACCCTGTAGAAAATAAACACCACTGCTACTAAAACTTCAAATTTCACACCTGAAGCCCTATGTTCCACTGGGAATGCATAGGAATAAAATAAAATTCAAATGGCTGGTCGAAAAGAATTAGCAACAAGAAACTCTGCATTGGAACAAACCAACCAATAGCCTATTGTTCAACAGTTATGTAGGGTGGATCGGGCATACATTGAGGAAACCGTCGAATGACATCACGTCCCAGGCCCTCTAGTGGAATCTCGACGGGAAGCGACGAGTGGGCCGTCGGAGCGAGGGCGACATGGGGGAGATGAGAAAGTTTGTTCAATCGTAGACCCAGCGGAAGAGGACGGCAGAAAGCAGAACAAAGTGGAGATGTGTTGTTGACGCTCTATTTCCCACTCGGAACGCAAGGGAATAATAATATAAAATAGTATATGCCATTATGAAGCTAAAGAAAATTCGCCGAAAACATCCTCTTGACTGAAGTTTTCTAACATAAATAAATACATCCAACCTATTTTCTATAAATAATATCTATTCTAAGCATTCCATTCAGATTTCCGTCTGGTGTAAACAGTTTCATTACGTAATGGTGAATAGTATTCAGAAGAAGGAGGCATTTTGTGTTAAGGTTATTTAAGCGAAGAAGAATTCTAGACTAAAAATACAAACTCCTTCTAACATTTCACATCTACCGTAAAAACATTCTTCATGTGATTGAAAGTAAAATTAGTATCATATCGATAAGAAGTTGTTATTGAAGATATTCACACTTTGTTATATTGCAAAACGTTTAGCTATTCACTGCGAACCCCAGTCAATTTAATTAATTTTTATAACCAATTCACACCGTCAGCAGTTCAGCTGCGACAGAGATCAGGGTCTGATTACCAGCCAGTGTACTCCTTAACCTCGTCTAGTCTACTAGCCCAATAGTTGGCCCGGAAGAAGAGAGAAGAATGAGTGAAGAGTTAGTCCCGGAATAAAACAAGTCCGTCACTACTGAGTTACTTTACTAATAGTGTCTAGTATATCCACTATCCTAAAACATGACACTTACAAGATAGCCCTTGTAAGCCACTAGATGAAATAGAAGTCTTACCGAAGATAAAATATAAACACAAAGTCGCCTAGTGGGTAATGAGTAGTAAGTATGATAGTTTTAAGCTGCTCGAGACACCTTTCCATATGAAGGCAAACTGATATCATTTCACAAGTTTTCACTGTGCAAATATTCAAATATCAGTGTAACAAAGGCTAGTGAGTTATAACTATATTTGCACTTGGATTGCGTAACCACTCACTACACACACTGAAACATGCAATAATAAATGTTCTAACTGTCTTCACGTTAGAAAAAAAAATACTCTAGGGTACTTAGACGTCTGAAAAGGAACAACAACACAGACCACCCACCCACCCCCACATCTTAGGAAAAACTATTCCACATTTTAGGACTTGACAAACTTTCATAAAATTCAAAGAGAAAACATGTAAAATTCACTGATAAACAAAAATGTAATATTTTCACTTCGACAGTTACATTTAACGTTTTCAGTTTGTTGATTTGCTTTAACAGACTAACATTTATCAATGAAAGCCTCTTAAAGATCAGTTAAACATTATGAATACATGACACGAAATGCTTATACCAAGTTACACTTAACTGAAACATCCTTTACCAGTAAGTACTGTACCATTTTTTTCTAATAGTTTATGCCACTGTGTAAGAATCAGTAATGCTATTGGTTCCTTTTCCTTTGTATACTTCAGAAAAGTAGAAATGAAACTCGTTTGACTTTCAACTATTAGGTCACTCGACAGGGGTGAGATATTCTGAACCTGCTCCAACTGGCGACGTCTGTTGTTGATGAGCTGGGTCCACACCTAACGAAACGGCCTTCTGGTGTTCATATAACTGGTTGATGTGAGTGGAATACAACAATTTATCTCAATCAACCAGCAGTATATACTTTTACGAAGTTTAAACTGTTGTGCAATATTTCATTGAATTTTTGATTTTCCCGTCGATTGATTGGACCGAAGTGCTCGATCTCAGATTGACATATCGGCTTCTTGTGCTGATGCTTCGACGATGTCTGGGCACTTAATTGGTATTTAATTGGTGGATGGTGACTAGCAGTGGAATCCAGGATGTGCATTTCGTCCTAGTTGGGGCTCGTCATCTGGATGTACCTGCATTTCTCAGTGAGTGATGATGTTCCCACCGAGGCTCAACCTGAAACCGAGCACTTCGGTCCAATCAATCGACAGGAAAATCAAAATCTCAATGAAATAATTAATATGACCCATTGCACAAGAGGTGGCTCTCGTGGCCCAAATGGTCTAGTGGATAAGGCTTTGGCGTTTGAAACTATGGGTACTGGGTTCGAGCCTCGGTGGGAATATCATCACTCATTGAGAAGTGCAGGTACATCCAGCTGACGAGTCCCAAATAGGACGAAATGTGCTTTATCCTGGATTCCACTGCTAGTCACCATCCACCAATTAAATGTTGTGCAATATCCCTACTCCACATATAACAAATATGACATGTGGGTAGTCAATCGGACGTATCTTTCAACACGAATCTGAATCGTTATGATTGATTTCAAAGCACACGGTGAGATGAAACACTAGTTGGAGAACCATCGAAAACCAGCGTGGAATATTGGATAGCTGTTTCGTCCCAGTCAGTGACTCTTCAGAAGTATGCATCCATCATGCACCCCTCGCTAGGCAACTTTAAATTATCTAAAACTGATAAATTTCATGTGTCGAATTAAACTGCTGCTTTTACAATTTGTGTTTCTTACCTTGTAAATAGAATGAATTGAAATCAATATTTTGAGTAGTCTACACTCTTACTACCTTATTTGTCATTTTGGTGCACTGATAGTTCTAGATAATTGAAATATAAAAAATATATTTTCCTTTTAGATCAATAAGTGAGTGCATCAGTATGAATGCACTAAAGCTAGGATACATAAACAGAAGAATTAAAATATCTTCCAGGTGTGAGTAATGCAATATTTTATATATAAGACCCTTTTACAGCTTACTATCCTTATCATCATCCTGAAAAGTTTATTGATAAAAATCAATATGAATTTAACACCCTGAACCCAGCTAGTTTGTGAACAGCTTCGCAGAAGTCCTTGTACTTCTCGAAACTTCAATTTTGTCGTGTTAAAATCAGTGATATAATAACATAACGCCTACAGGATGCAGTAAAGATAGCTATTCAATGTAGTAGAGGAACACACCTTCTTTACAACCCCTCCAAATTTACATCCGGGAAATAAAGATAAACCAACTATTTTCGCCTCTTCAGTGTGCACCTACTAGTTTGACTGCTCCTGCGGAGCTTGTTACATTGCATGTATGATTAGAAATGTTCACCATAGGATTTGTGAACCCATCCTACATGGTTAAGCAAGGGAGAAATAAAGTCTTTCCTAGTTCACCTTTTAGATACTGAACCATTTAATGTTATCTATTGTATTTCAGATAATCTTAATTTTGCCTTATGAGTTCGTCATCTACACATAGGTGCAGCCATTGGAATCCACCTGAAGAAGATGGAATTCGTAGAACGGTTTTCTTTACCTTGGGAATCACCACTTGATTGGAGAAGTCTGATAATTTCCCCTTCCCTTGAAGCGATTTATGAACTGTATTATACTTTCTATAGTTTGGTTTGTAAGGATTAGTTATGTTTTACGAGTTGATCACGGATTGATATCAGTTAGAGAACCACTGAAAACCAGCACTGGATGACTGGACAGCTGCTGTTTCATCCTAGTTTGGGAATCATCGGCAGTACGCACCCACTGTTTCACCAACTTGCTCAGTGAGCGATTCAAGGTCATTGGTGCGGTCACACTCCAGGGGTAGTTAGTGGTGCTTAAAGCTTATATTATACTGTTGTTCCAACCATCTTCAATTGTTGCTATAATTTTCTTCTTACATTTTTATGCATACTATCGCCTAACACATGATTTTAAACTGTAATTCTACTGACCCATTTAACAACTCGATATTGTCTAAACAAAGGCGCGAGTAATGGCAACAACGCTGTAGGTGTGTATATATAACTATAGACCCAGTGAGGAGGTTATGAAAAAAAGAATATTCTTTAATCAATCGTTCTTTTTTGTCGTCATCTAAATGTCTAGATGAGAATTTTTGCTAGACGGAAAGCTGTGATGAGTCAACTAAATTCCTGGGAATTTCCCATCAGGATGCATACAAACTAGTCACAAAAAATATAGTGATTCAGCAAATTAAATAAATAAAGAAATAAATAAATAAATGTGACAAGTGAGATGATACCGAAAGTTGTTCAAAGTGAAATTAATAAGAGAAGGATATACGAAGTGAATAAACAAAAAGAAAAATAATAAAAAGTAGGGCTAAATTAGGAATGCAGATTATAATAGCTTAGCAATGAAGGATTATGAACATGACAGAAGGACAGGTTGAACAAACTTTTTCTGTATACAAAAGTCTGGCGCTTTTATTTCATTGACCGAAGCTTCAGCAGTACAGATGAGTCTAATAATGTAATGATTTAGGCAAGTTATTTTTCACCTTGTACATAACTTTTAAGGAAAAGGCTGTGGAAATAAGTTGACCAATAGAGAGCAAATGTACAACTATAGCACTTCGTATAGCTCTACTAATTTTTTGTCACAATCCACATTATTATTATAAAAAAATTAGATATATATGCGACTGTATTGAAAACAGTCTCTTTGCTGAATCAAGTAGATTCATCAACATCAGTGAAATCACAGAGTAGGAAAACCGGCAAAGTTAAACTTTAAGCACCACTAATTACCAATCAGCGAATGACCTCGAACGAACCAATCACGTGAAGGAGGCATTTTTGTGTATGGAATACTTTATATTTATGCATAAAAACTGTATAAAAATGTTATGGAGGATACCTTCCTCTCATGTGTGGTAAAAATATCGCTCAGTCTCAGTCTGGAGTGTCGACAGAGTATAATTCTATCGTAGGCAATATTTATTTTGATAAAGTCTCATAGAGTTATACAGTAATATTTACCGAGCAATAAATTGTGCTCGAAACTTCATCCGTAAATTTTACTGTATAACACTGTGAGACTTTATAAAAATAAATTTTACCCACAATGAAATCATACTGCACCACAGTGCACAAGTTCCATTCTTATATCAACATAGTAATTTAACCACATTCCATGCATGTGATTATATCGGTATTCTAACCCTAATCTTTCCTGAACCTAACCCTAACATGAAAATATCCCTATACTAAATGTAATCTAACTTAAACCAACCCTAATGTCGCCTTTATTAGGTTAATCCAACCCTAACTTGTCCTTGATTTAAACTGTAACTTAATCTTTCCGACACCTACGCTGAACCTTGCTGGATATAACGTAGCACTTCGATGAGCATATTTGATTGATGATGGAAACATTACTTGCAGGGTTTCACTAACTTTCTCAGTGAGCGATTCAAGGTCATTGGTGCGGTCACACTCCAGGGGTAGTTAGAAGTGCTTAAAGTTTAACTTGGTCAACTTTACTCAACAGTTATTTAAAGATTTTATGTATGCAATGTTGACCTATAACAGAGGTTACAGCTGAGTGTTAGTTAGCAGCCTTTTAAGGAAGAAAAGACCGATGAGGCCCGAAGGAATGCTTATTAGGACAAACACATTGTAGGTATATAAATCTGGTATATCTTATCTTTAAGTCTTTGTTTGCACATTTACAAATTGGTCGAATATCACCAGATTTTATAACTCGTTAGATTCTGCACGATGTTTGTAATATTCTTCTCACAGTTCTATTCTTCGATTGCTTTTTCCAGTGCTCAAAACATGATGTCACTTTTCTGAATTCGTCTGCTGATATACTACTACTCATATCTGATTATATTTGGACTGGGTGTCCCGCTTTTTCTTCACAGGGAGCCTGCGCGTGTCTTTTAGGGCCGCAACCTTCGCATCTGGTTGAGGTTCCCCCCAGACCGGCGCTTTTCCTTGAACCCCCCGAGGGGTCCTCAGGAGAGGCTATGTAAGACGCCCGGTCATATGGGGGCATTTCCAGAGGTGTGCGGAGGGGTGGCCAACCCGCAGCGCAAGGCACCCACCCCCGACCATCCTGAGGCTTTGGAGGCTATCTGATTATAAGTAGCACTAACCACAAACTCTGTTAGCAATTAACAGTGTACGTATAAACCCTCTAAATTATTGTACAGTTTTGAATTGAAGTGCGTCGGTGGCATAGCGGTTAGGACGCTCACTGACCATGCACATGGTCCGGGGTTCGACCCCCGGCCACCGACCCACTCCTTTACCTCGCTAAGCAAGAAATAATGCTGGTAAAGAGGAAAGGTTGGTCATGAGGCTAGCAACCCCGTCCTGTAAAATAAACACTGCTACAGAAAATTCAAGCCACTAGCTTAAAGCTCTATGTTCCAGTGGGGAAAGGTGAAGGAAAAAAATTTTTTTTAATTGAAGTAACGAAAAGATATCTGGGTTGCTGACTTCTGTGTGCTTAATTACATAACATGTTTAGTGGGATAACTTTTTTGGAAAATCCTTCCCCAACTATCTATTAACCATATTGCTACTTGTTTGAACGCTTTAACTAGGCTTGTAGTTATGATCCTTTTTCGCCTAGATTGTACACATCATTCTTCCGACATTTGCATATCATTTGTTGACATAATCCTTATTATTTGTTTACTTTTGTTCCTGCCCAATCTCTAATTTCAATGCGGCTCAATGTGTGGTTGTGTAATAATGTCGATAAGGTGTTATCTTAGAACCAGCGGCCTGCTTAAATCACTGGGCTATCAGAATTTTCATCCGTCGAAATGCCTAAATTTGTCTACAAAGCTTATTGTTTTGTTCGTGCAATTATATCAAATGATTGATAAATGAGCTCACGCACATATTTAATTAGTTTCCCTCGATACGCTAGGCAGTTTTCGAAGGACTTGATGAGAAAATATACAGAATTGGTTCTCTACTCATAGGCAGCAAGACTACGACAAGTGAAGTACTTCAGATTATTGCTTCACATAATAATAATAATAATAATAATAATAATAAAAATAATAATTTGCTTTATTCCAAGACAGTACTTGTGATACAGAATGGAATTTTCAGCATTTTACTACAATATTGCATTCCGTTAGTACATTAACAACAAATAAAATTCTACATAGATTGAGGGTAATCTCAGTTAGTTTTGACAACGACATATCAGCATGTCGGTAGCAAAGCCAAAACCGAATAGCATTTGTAAAGTAGGTTCTAGCATATTTACTGGCGTAAGCGGTAACAAAAGGTCGAGATATACAGAGTGTCAAAGAACGAAGAAGAATGTTTTAAGTAGAGTTCGCACAGAACACGAGCTAAGTAGGGTATAGTTGAGTTTTTGTACTTACTAGTGCGAGCATATAGTTTTCTATATAGGCTTCTGGCTTTGCCTGATGAGATACAAGGGGAAAGTTGTGAATGAAGAGGGTGGTGTGAGTTAGATAAAATGGATTTAGCCCATTTTTCACATGAGTCCACGTGCCTGTCAACCAGAATATTAACAAACTTGTTAAGTGGCACGTTGCTTACCCTGCTGACAACACCCTACATAATAAGACATAGTCCTTCTTCAGTAGCCCAGGAAAAACTAAGGGGGGAAATAGAGAATAACAGGCAGGACGCAAGTGTTAACGAATCGTAGGAGTAAGGGTTGGGTTATAACAGAATGTCTTAACTTCTTGATGTAGAAGGTAAGACGGAATATTTTCTTAGAAATCATCAAGATATGATGAGACGACCAGGAAAGATCAGCAGATAGAATGACGCCTGGGCATTTAATTTCCGACTTGGTCTCTCTATTTCAGTGCCATCTATGTTGCACGTCTTGTGAGTGCTAACCAGTTTGTTTAGGTCAGATTTATGCCTAAAGGTTAAATTGACTGTTTGGCATTTAGAGGAATTTAATGTTAGACCGTTTTCCTTGGACCACTGGCTGATTTGTGATAAAAAGCCATTTAGTTTGGAGCAGTCACTTTGACACATCACAGGCAAAGATACAGTCAGGTCGTCAACATATTTAACAGAATTATTGCCATTTGAAGATGGTAGGTCGTGTAGAAAGAAAGAAAGAGAGAAAAGAGAAGCGGGGAGAGTACAGCACCTTGGGGGACACCAGCTTCAGTGAAGAGGAAATATTTTGGAAGCACACGCTGAAAATTTCTGTCATATATGTTCAAATATTGTCTAAAATAAAGCTTTACTATTATTATTATGACTGCGATTTTGTTTGAGTGAGTCAAAGTGTGATTTTTGTTAACACAGTTTTAATTCCACCTTGCTGGGAATATTCCGCTTAGTTGTCAACTACTTTATACGGTTCATTTTAGTTAGATAATTTTGTTGTCTAGTACCTGTTTAGTATTGAAGACCCAATTGGATTTGTGTATCTACCTAATGACACTATCGAGGCAATTTTGAGTTCCTGCATATTATGACTATTGAATAGTACCACAGATTTTATCGCAAATAACTCTCTTTTTGCTATCGTTGAGGCATCTTGTGAGTGTTAGTAACTCAAGAAAATCCAAGTAAAACGTAAGGATTCGTTTTCCGCGTTCAGGCCATAACACGTGGGTTTTAGTCACCTCAATATGGAAATTTTCAATATCGGTAGACATAAAATAAGTATACTTCATAGGGAATAATGTATATGCTCAAAAGAAGTAATTGAAGATGAATTAAGCATTATATATGATACTTTGATTGAACATAGCTACCACGAAAAATTTATCAAGAAACACATGACAAAGGACTACTCACTATGTTTAAACAAGAAGCCACTTACATACGACTACAATTCAAAGGCGATATATCGAGTGAGATAACTGCGAGGAAATTAAGAAAATCAATTCAAAGAACTTTTAATGCTAGCGAACTACACGTATTATTCTCTACACGACTGATGGTGCTACCTCTACTGAAAGATGAAGTACCTAGACTAGCTGGCCAATTCAAATTGTATCTACCAATTCAACTGCGTTTGTGGTGGAGCGAGTTATATCGGCCGTTGCTTTAGGAACTTGATTTTTCGTGCTCATTCGAGAACATCTCCCAATATGGCTAAGTAAATGTGTAGTGAGAACCATTAACAGTTTGTTTGATATTGGACCATCTGGTGCAAACCGGCCACAAAGCCAGCGTGGAAGTATCCTTCTCCATAATATACCGGGTGCCTAATAAATTGCCAAAATCACCGAGGTACCGCATGCTCCAAATAGCAGAGGCTATCGCAAATCGCGTGAAACAACCAGTGCTTTGTGTTCAAAATAAACAAGTCTAGCCCCTACTACTACCCTGGCCTTCAGTAGAGACTATAAACTCATGAATTTGTAATATTATCCTTCCTAATTCTTCTGACATTCAGCTTATTTTATGTTGATGCTACTGAGCTGTAATCTATCAATATTATCGATTTGATGTTATTTAAACAGCATTAATGTTGTTCATAACACTAATTCATTCATTCGTTCACTATAATGTATATATAACTGTAGAGCCGGATGAAGAAGGGGTTATCTAAAAGAGTACTCTTTGTTCTGTATCCATTCTTTTCAATAATGTAAATGATAACTCACCACAAATAAGAAACAAATGCCATACCTCGTTTTGTTTAGAAGTAACAGTATTAGAATAATAATAATAATAATAATCAATATTTTCTACTTCGACAAATAATCAAACTAAAAGTTCATTCATCAAAGGTGTCAGTCACTAAATTAGACAAACTGTCAACTGCGCCTACAAAAAAGTTGATTCATACTATAAAAACTGTATAGGTACGCAGTAAAGCATAAACACAAAATACTGCAAATCAATAATGTCAAAAAAGCTTCACTTTAATTCTCATTTAGAAACCGGTCACTTTATATGAAGGACAGAAGACTTAATATATAGACGCCTTAGCTAGTAAAATTTATTTTCTACACTTTAGTTAACCTATACGCTCAATATATATATTGTACTCCTCCAAAAATCACATTTAATGTGTGTTCATATACAAAACTATTAAACAGTTACCCAAGTTGTATTAAGTGGTATTATCCTGTGTTAAGTAGTAAAATATGGTGAGTAATATACTCAGATTAGGCATAAATAGTTAGATGAAGTTATGGAACTGCAACAACTGAGATGACTAAGACAGGTATTATTCATGCTAAGTTGTGGCCTTCTCCGTTAGACTGTGAAAGAGTTAAGAGGTAGTTTTAAATCAAAACTTGTTATCACCCTATGAAGTCTTTGTCTTTTGATTTGAGTCACATAGACAGATGTAGACCTCCAGGCTGATGGTTGGGGGGAGGGGAGAAAGGGAGTTCTTGAGACGCTAACTAACATCCAATGACTTGAAACGCTTACTAATAAGTTTCAAAATAGTTGTGAACGGAGCAGCAGATGCATTCAGCTTTTTAATAATCTCCCAAATCCATTAAATATAAAATGGACCCACACAAAAAACTTGGAGGATCTGGACTTCTCCGATGACATATGTCTGATTTCCCACGAACTGGAAGATATATGCAAGTGAAAAGCAACAAGCTGGCAGAAGAAGCATCTAGAGAAGATAAGCCTTCAGGTAAAAATAAAGAAGACAGAGGTGGTGAAGATTCCTGGCCAACAGCACTAGCAACAACAACAGACAACAATCAGCATAAATGGGAGGAATCTGAAAGAAGCAACCTACTTTATCTACCGACCTGGGAAGCATCGTTTCAAATACAGGCAGAACTGACGAGGATATCAAAGCAAGGATCGGGAAAGCAAGACAAGCTTCCATTACTCTTAAGTCTGTGTGGAGGTCAGGGACTTGACCAGTGCGTTACGAAGGGCGCTTCAAACAAACTACAGACCTTCATCAACAGCTTTCTTCGCTCAATACTCAAGATCAGATGGCCGGTCAGAAAATATCAGCAACATGGAGGGATCTCTGGGAACGAACCAACCAAGAGCCAACTGCGCAACAAATATGCAGGAAGAAATAGAAGTGGATTGGCCATACTCTGGGAAATCAAACCATCAAGTGACATCACAAGTCAGGACATCAATCGAGAAGTAGCGAGTTGGTCGTCAGTGCGACGGCGACATCGAGGAGGTCATGTGCAAAGAGGAGATGAAAGCATGTGGGTAGACGCGAAGCCAGATGAAAATGTTGGCAGAAAACCGAATGCAATGGAAACGTGCTGCTGAAGCCCTATGTTCCTCTAGCAACTAAAGGAAACAATAATAATAATAAAATCCAGTAAATCGTCATACAATTTTGCTTATAATATTTCCTTTAAAGATTCCTCTCTTTCCGTTTTTGTATGCTTTATAGAATATGAAAATTTGAACTGCTAACATTCTGTGCAAAGTTCTGTGTTGAAAACTCAGTCCGTTAGTCGCTCAATTAGGTGAAAATAGTTACACTATAATTGGCCTCATAATCCTATATGGTTTAACATCAGATGCCTAAATCAACAAGTGAGCTTTCTATTTCTTACCAATAACCATCGAATCAGAGCTCAAGTAATTTTAAAAACTTAAATTATTATTTGATAGCGAAAATAAAACCAAAAAGAAATTTTCAGTACAGTTTCTACACATTATCTTATATTACAATGAATTCAAGAAATGTGTTTAACTAACATGAGATCTATTATTCAATAAATTGTGCATTACAACTATTAACACTATTCTGTTGTGTTTTGGTGTGAAACAGATTGAAGTTTAGATGGTGAATGAGGTGGACATTTAAAGTGTTAGTCTAATCGCAATACAATAAACACCAAATAACTTTCAAAAAGGCTCATTGTAAAACAACAGAAGGCCAGACACGGAAACAAAGGTATATTTTCAAATGTTAGTTTTGTAGGGATTTTATTTCATTGGTCGGAAGATTTCATCATGAGCTGACTTCATCGTTATCATTATTCGTTCCTTGGGTTTCTGTTTTAACTGACTCTTCTATTGTCCATCAGCCTTCATCGCCTACGGACATATGATCTCCCCTATATCACTCCCAGACTCACACCCAGTTCACTCCCAATAGAGAGCCTGTGTGGTACGTGATTTCACTCGGTGATCCACTCAGTTCATATTCCAATTCATCTTCATTGCTTTCTGCAAATTCGTTTGACAATAGTTTGTTGATTGTTGGTTAGTTGTCTGATGGAATTCCTTGATGCTTTCACCTTTTTGGTCGACCGGCCAACTTAATCTTCAGCGTCGAGTGAAGATAGTGGAAATATGCTCTTAATTTTTAAAGTACTTGAATGAGAATAATAATAATGATGTAACAAGTTGGGATTAGCCTAAAATCTATTCGAATAATCGATAAACTTCAATATCTTTGGAGGAAAGAGTGAAAACATTCATCTATACTTGATTATGTCAAGATCATTAAGATTTTATAGTGTTGACTGTAACTTCACAGATGGACACGCAAACCGCTTTGGATGTAAAGAGTACATTTCCTGGTGTTCTAATCAAAAACTTGTGTCAGAAGTAGGGTGAATTTAAAGAATATCACATGATTGGGCGTCGGTGGCACAGTGGTTAGGACTCTCGCCGACCATGCACATGGTCCGAGGTTCGATCCCCTGCCGACGCACACCTGATATCTATGGTCGACCTGCAAAATTTGGGCTACTGATATCCATGCTGAAAATTCCATACTTGTACCAAAAATACAGTGTGGAATCAAGCTGTAATCGAAAAATATAAAAAAAATTAAAACACCAAGAAATGTACTCTTTACGCACCACTAACTACCATTGGAGTGCGACCGCACCATAAACCTTGAATCGCTCACTGAGAAAGTTAGTGAAACCTGTGAAATAAATAATGTTTTTATCATCAATAAAATATGCTCATCGAAATGATATGTTATTAAATGGGATATCCGGCAAGGTTCAGCTTAGGTTTGGGAAAGATTAAGTTACGGTTTAAGCCAAGGACAAGTTAGGGTTAGGTTAACCTACTCAGGTGACATAAGGGTTAATTCGAGTTAGATTACAGTTACTTTAGGGATATTTTCACGTTAGGGTTAGGTTCAGGAAAGATTAGGGTTAGAATACCGATATAATCACATGCATGGAATGTGGTTAAATTACTATGTTGATATAAGAATGGAACTTGTGCACTGTGGTGCAGTATGATTTCATTGTGGGTAAAACTTATTTTGATAAAGTCTCACAGTGACCATGTTTCGAGCACAATTTACTGCTCGGTAAATAAAACCATATAAGCACTATGAAACTTTATCAAAATAAATCTTACCCACAATGGAATTATACTCAGCTGATACTCCAACCTAAATCTGATAGCTATCCTTTTATTATATGTGAAAGGAAGGTATCCTCTGTAACAATTTTATACAGTATTTCTGCAATTTTTTCATAAATATATGTATTCCATACGCAAAAATGTCTCCGTCACGTGATTGGTGCGTTCGAGGTCATTTGCTGATTGGCTGGCAGTTAGTGGTGCTTAAAGTTTAACTTTGCCCCAAAGTGGTTGGCATATCCATCTGTGAAGTTACAGTCAACATTATAAAATCTTAATGATCTTGACATAATCAAGTATAGACGAGTATTTTCACTCTCTCCTCCAAAGATATTGAAGTTTATCGATTATTCGAATAGATTTTAGGCTAACCCCAACTCGTCACACCATTATTATTCTTCACATTCAAATACTTTAAAAGTTATGAGCATATTTCTACTATCTTCACTCGATAGTAAAGATTATGTTGGCCTGTCGACCAAAAAAGATGTAAGCATCAAGGAATTCCGGCAGACAACTAACCAACAATCAACAAACTATTGTCAAACAAATATGCAGAAAGCAATGAAGATGAATTGAATGTGAGGAGGTAATGGCAAGGCAAGGCTTCAGATGACTAAGTATGGTGGAGGTGCGTTGCTGAAGCCATCTGCTCCATTCGGAACCCAAGGAATGAATAATAATATAACGATAAATCAACGTAGCAACTAAAGTTTTTCTCATAGTTTAAAAGACAGTAACCACACTTGAAAATTTCTTATAAAAATAGACTGAATGTGACGTGCAGGTTGATATGAAAAGCCCTACAGACACCGTAAATACACAAATACATACAACTTAAGTGCTCAATAAAATACTATTAAAATGCAATTAAACTCACTTTTCAGGTTGACAATATTTCAGTCAGTCGCTTCAACGGCAACCAGTTTCTCTCTGAATAATATGTCTAGTCAAGTCAGTCCAAGTAACTGTTAGAATTTCCAATAGATCCTAATTCATTCATGAGTACTCTCCATTAGACAACGCATATCATCATAATTGTACAGTACCAATAAAATACACGATCATAAATCCATTGTAATTTAAAATGTTGTTTTTGCTGATTGATGCTGTTTCACATTTCACAGCCCTTAAGCATCATGACACGAGACACAGAAATCCAAGGAGAACGCTCTGATTGGTTAAACCAATTAGGTCAATTTAACTAGCCTCTTGTGTCTTATTGGTCCAGCGTGAAACGACCAATGTCTACGCACACAAAATATACACACACAACTTTCTGACCTACAATGCAATGCAACAATGGCAACGACGATTAGAGGTTAAATGTACTAAAATGATACAGGGCTGGCTATCTCTCCTTGTTGTGATTAGCAATGGGAATTTATATTTTCTCTAAGATATTAATTATATTCACCACTTGTTATGATGTATGACTCATACATTCTTTTATTAATAAAAAAGCTGTAAAATTCAGCTTTGTTAAAAATATAAAAAAGACAACTCTAGCTTCTGTTAAACGCTGAAATAAACCACACCTTTTAATTTCATAAATTATATGACTAGGCCCATTATTCTGTTTGTTCGTCTTGAATACAACATTGAACCATTGAATGAAAAATTTGATAAATTAAGTCTCGATGGTAGGAAAAATGAGAAATCAATTAAAATTCTAGTATCTAATAGGGTTATTTATTGCCCAATAACGTCCAAGTCGTGTGAGACAGTAATTAGTGGGAAACATTAACTTCCATATATGTTTAAGTGCTTTGAGGAAAAGATTAAACAGGTAAGACAGGGATGAACTGATGTTAGAAATATTTTTTTTGTTAAGATTGATTTAATATCCCTAGAAAGCACAAATAACTACCCAATGTACAAACAGTTAACGGGATAATTCGACATTAAATGTGATTGAAGTAAACAGCACTGTAGCCGAGAATTAAAGCAGAGATTTTTGTGTTCTCTGTGATAGTACCTGATGAGCATCATTGCTTCTGAAAACATTCAAAGGTGTTCATTTTACAAAGTGGTTTCAAGAAAGCTAGCATTCACCAGTTTAACAAGGAAGTACTTTGATGGGTGTGATGCCTGTTGCACAAGTGATGGATCCCATCATCCAAGTAGTCTAGCGGATAATGCTTTGGAGTTTTGAAACAGTAGGTATTGGGTTCGAATCTCAATGGGAATACCATCGCTCACTGTAGAATGAAGGCACGTACAGATGATGGGTCCTAAATGGGACGAAATCAACATCCTGGTTTCTATTACTAGTTATCTTCCGCCAAATTACTTCATGTTAGTCGCCAGACATCGTGGAATCATCCTCATTAGGAGGCGGTAAGTCAACAGATGCCGAACATCTCACTCTGATCAATCAATATGAAACTCAAAAGTGACTTAGATAAATAATTTAGGTTTCTGTTCATGTATAGCTAAAGCATCAGCTATGCACAAGTGAAGAAAACGTAAACTTTTGGAGCGATTTGATTTTGTCATGTGGATAACCTTGAAGGATGAATCACGTGGGGCTGAATTACCAGACTCTAACAGGTGATCACAGATAGACGACTTCGAAGTTCTACGTTCTCCTTTCATTAACCAAACCGGATAGTGTACAGCTACACGTTTTTGGAGAGTACGCTTACAAGGCCCGATATAATCAGCTCCACAAGAGCAGGTAAAAGAGTAAATGCACATAGATGTGGACATAAGCGGTAATCTATCCTTGATGCATTGTCTAATCATATTTCGGCTGGTAAAAACTAGTTGCAAGTCAGTTGCAGGATAAAGTGCGTTTAATACATTTAGATAAACGATTTTTAATCAATTCACAAATGGTGTCACCTTTGAATGGAAGACTCATAAACAGTTTTTTCTTTGGTACTGTGATTTGTCTAGGGGCAGATTCTTCCTTGATGTTACGTTCAATAAACCTTGTAGGATATCGATTGTAAAGGAGATTTTACCGAAGGTTCTTCTTATTGTAATCGTACTCCTTATTTTTAAAATTTTTAGATAACGCTTGACATTAAAAAAAAATATTTTTGGACATCAATTCCCTTATAAAACAATCTTTAATAATTTCATAATTCATCCACTTCAACTGTACCCCTTATAACATTTTAATTATCGTTATTCTTATCACTTATATATGTATATTGACTGAGCAATTATTCAGTGCCACTTAATAACCTTTTCTGTAATATAAATACGGCTGTACAGCTTGAAAATGAAGTCGTTGAAAAGAAATTTCTTCTGTGAACAGAAAAACTGTGTTTTTACCTATCAATAAATGGGTATTTTTCGTGATTTAGATAAATAAGGAATTAATCTCCCCAATGGCAATTAGACATACACATGAAAATGATATTCAGTTTGCAGGTGTTAACCCCAAGTAACTTTTCATCAAAAGGGTGAAGGGAATAGCGGATTGACCGAAAAATAGGTCAGTTAATATTAAATAGTACTATTTTTGTCTAAGCGATTGTCTAGACAGACAACCACTTGTCCCGAGTTGAGTTTCATTATGTACAATACTGACTCATTTGCATTATTAAATTCTGCATACGCGCCTCCATGTAAGCTCTTTCTGAGGGACAGGAGGGGGTCAATTAGGAATTATGGGAATTTAGACTGTTTGGTATTTAAACAGTTGTTGAGCTCTTTTGACACTTTACCAAAACAATAAGAATCATAAAACATTTCATCTGGCAGCAGAAGACCGATGATCTTAGAAACTGTTTGAATGTGAATCGGTAGAAGTTAGAATTTGTGGGCAATTAGATCAGGTCCAAGTGGCTCAGTGGTCTACGAGCTAGCTCGCCTTGTAACCAGGTCCTGGGTTCGAATCCCGGCGGATGCGTAATGCTCAGGAGTCCTAAACTAAGACGAAACTTCTATCAAGTACCTTCAGGTTTTCCACTGGCTCTCTAACTCATGTCAGCTCATGATTAAATCCCCTATCCAATCAAACTTAGACAGATTGTAGAATACTTAACCTACAAGTTTTAATCAATTAGTTCCCTGCAGTAGTACTCTGAAGTTAACCGAAGGGGGGAATGAATAGTGTAACGAAAAAAAATAGTCCATATATATATTACTCGAGTACTATGGCGTACAGTACCCCAAATATTCATCAACCTTATTCAACAGCTGTACGACAACGGCACCTGCCAAGTGATCCACAACGGAAGACTCAGCGAGGCGTTTGGAGTAAACACAGGAGTCAGACAAGGGTGCTTACTATCACCAATGATATTCCTAATTGTGGTGGACTGGATTATGCGTCAGACTGTGGGAAACGAGAAGACAGGAATATCCTGGACCGACCGACGTGAAGAACCTAGAAAACCTGGATTTCGCGTGTGGATGATTCATGTTTGATGTCACACACAATCGAAGACTTACAAGCGAAAACCGACAAAGTGGTCGAAGAAGCAGCAAAGACAGGACTCCAGGTAAACACAGACAAGACGGAGGTTATGAAAATAACCAGCCAACAACAACAACAGCAGTTACATCCAGCGCCAATCACCATCAACGGGAGGGATTTGAAAGAGGTTACTTCATTCGCCCACTTATCTAGGGAGCATTGTCTCAACTACGGGCAGTCGGAACGGACGAGGATGTCAAATTGAGTGGGAATCGGGAAGGCGAGAAACACATTCATCAGCCTGAAATCAATCTGGAAATCTTCGTCACTCAGCATCACCAACAAAATTCGGATTTTCAATACAAACGTAAAGTCAGTTCTTCTATACGGATCAGAAACTTGGCGGGTCACAAAGAATATTTCCAAAAGGCTGCAAACCTTTATTAACAACTGTCTTCGCGCAATACTGAAGATCAGATGGCCGGAAAGAATCACCAGCAAGGAATTATGGGAACAAACAAAGCAAGAACCAATCGCCCAACAAATATGCAGGAGAAAGTGGAGATGGATTGGACACTCGCTGAGGAGACCGCTGGGTGACATCGCGCGCCAAGCCCTCGAGTGGAACCCGAAAGGGAAGCGGCGTGTGGGACGTCCAAGACTGACATGGAGGAGATCGTGTGAAGAGGAGTTGAAAGAATATGGATTAACATGGATGCAGGCGAAAAGTATAGCAGAAGACAGAAGAAAATTGAGACGTGCAGTTGAAGCCCTATGTTCCACTAGGAACCCAAGGGAGCAATAATAATAATATTAAGACCATAGAAACGAGAATCAACCGATAGGTGAGAAACGAGATATCCTGCTTTTCGAGTTAACTTTTATGTAATCACTTACACATATTACGTGAGGAGACAAGTACATCATAAGAAGTCTCGATAGACAATGCTACATAATTTAAATTGTTTTTTTTAAGGGTTTTCAATTGATTTCAGTGTTTAGATTTCTTTACCAACTAACAGCAGTTATAGAGATAACTGAAAATCAGGGAGCATTTGGCCAGCTGTTTCGTCTTAGAATGGGACTATCATCAGTGGATACGACGATCCCGTCATGCGTCGAACCCAGGATATTCAGATTACGAAACCAAAATCGTTGATCATTTAGCCACCACACTGTCCATCACTTTTCATTACAGCTACAGGGCATATTGTTTACTAAATTACATATATGTTGGGTTACACATACATATGGAGGTGGAGTCTCTTCTTGCACGTTAGGGTGGTGGGGGGCATAGGTCCACAAGACTTGAAAAACAATTGGAACGTGAAACTTCAATAAAAGCATGTGGCTGAATATCAACCTTGTCAATAGCAAAACACTTAACTTACATGAATCACAAGACTTATATTAAAACAGCATTCGGAATTTTATTTTGGATGATGACGACTAACAGTGGAATCTAGGATGCGTGTTTTGTCCAATTTTTGAGTCGTCATCCCGAATGTATCTGCATTCGCTTGTGAGATGTCGTGTTCCCACTGCAAAACAAACGCTGTACCTATCGTTTTCAACTCCGAAGCGTTGTCCACTGTGCCAAAGCAGCCACTAAATGTGCAACAGGTATCGGTTACTATTTGTCACTGTTAATCACAATTGACCAAAATAATATAATTATCGAAGCATTTCAGCCCGACATAACCAATCAATGAATCAGTCAACAGGAAATGCAAATTAATGCAAACACAAGCTTTCAAGATAATAAATCAAAATAATCAGGGACGTATACTGTAATACTCTGTGACGACAGCTATCGGCAAAATCAAGCCGCACCCCATCTGTGCGTAGGAAAACAATCTATTACCTATAACGTTCCTTGGTTAACGTTATCTTATTATATAATGAAAAGTGGTGCTAGTTAATTGTTATTCTTCATATTCATGTTTCAATTAGCCTATCATTTTTTAATTTTTCATACAGACTGATCTGATATGGAAATGTACGATTAGACCGTTAGAAATGTAATCCTCAAGTACATAATATTTTTCAGACAAACTCCATCTTTTTAACTAGTGGATGGTGACTAGCAGTGGAATCCAGGATGCGCATTTCGTCTTATTCGGGACTCTTCATCTGCATGTACCTTCATTTCTCAGTGAGTGATGATGTTCACACCGATGCTCGATAGGAAAATCTCAAATTCAACCAAAACTCCGTCTTCTTGTGAAATAAAACTCAGAAAAAGCAAACCATATATCACGAGAAAATTAAAACAAAGTAATTCTTTTATGGCATTTAAGTTTCGAAATCGTTTTTTGGCATTCCATTGCTATTCAGATTTTTACTTCTACTTTAAATAATTACTTCTATGGTGTTGGTGGAATGCTTACTCGCCAAGCAAGTGATTTAGGTTCGATTCCTGGACACACTACCGAACCTCACCTAATCTGCTAATGACCTGTAGTGAGTCAGGAAAACAGGGAAGGTTGAATGTGACGCTAACAACCCCACCCTGTAGAAACAACTCCCACGAGCCTAGTACCTTCAGGTTATGAGGCCAAGCTCTCTCCCCAGTCTTCTGCTTGGGCAGAAATCAGATAACGCATGAATTATCACATAGTATCGCTGGCCTTCACATCTAACATCAACAAAAGTTTACGAATCCAAGAATATCTCACTTATTCTCACTGTTAAATGATTTTCCATCAACTATTTGAATTTACCAACTAGCATAGCTAGTTCAGTGGTAGAACATTCTTCAACCACGCGCAAGGTACGAGGTTCGATTCTAGGTCAACATGTCCCTAAACCGCAATAAGCTGGAATGTTGCACGTGGGGCTAGCTACCCCACCCTGTAAAAAAGAAACACCACTCCTACTGAATCTTCAAAACTCGAGCTCGAAGCTTTGTGTCCCACTCAAAACGCAAAGAAATAAAAGAAAAAGGATAGTAATCATAATTTCCTATAGTTTAGTTTGTAAGGATTAGTTATGTTTTCACGAGTTGATCATGGGTTGATATCAGTTAGAGAACCATTAGAAACCAGGGAGTACTGGACAGCTGTTTCATCCTAGTTTGGGAATCATCGGAAGTACGCATCCACTGATCATAAGATCAGAAGATGTGCTCATTACATTTCAATAAGTGATCATTTAATTAACATTCAGTAGACAAAATAAAACAGAGTTGAAAAAATTAAACAAGACTACACTGATCTCTCTCTGTCTTTCTCCATTAAATAAATTTTGAATAAAGAGATTAACATTTCCAGGTAATTTATGCATTGTCGCCGGTTTGTGTGTGTGTGTGTATGTGAACAACTCACTGTTTATTAAACTGTTTCTAGAGTAGGTCGATTAGTGTGTATGTGTATATTTCAACCATACCGACCACCCACACAGATATGATGATGAGTTGAAACTCATCCCTCCAATTAGATGAACTATAGAGTGATGACAAAGGAAAAAGATAGACACTTTCTACCATTTTCAGTTTTTTGTCCTATTTACTGGCCCACCTGATGAGTGTGTGAATGTCTAATAAATATTAAATATTAGAACACTTAGTAAACAGTCGGGGTGATAGTGGGGTGACTGTAGTAGTACTAATAGATAGTACTAGTGTCTTTAATCGTGTAAGTTATCTGTTGTGTGTATGCATGCATTTGACGCCATGTCTGTTGATAGGTTGTTTTCTAAATGACGGAGAATGTTGACTCACTCACTCAGTGAGTAATTTATCATCATCTTGTCTCATCTATCCGCTTTCCCTTCCAACCTACCCCTCTCCCCATGCAAACAAAGACACGATGATGACAACTCAAAAAATAGTGGAAAAGTCTACCTGAATTATCGTCTTTTCGGATCTCACGGGAATTACATAGTTGATAGCAGAGAAAATAGTGATGTACAATAAATAAGTGATGAGTAATGGAGGCTTAGACATACATGAAACAGAAAAAAGGATAAATTCTTGCCTTATCAAGTTCACCAAGTGGGAGGAGGGAGGAGTGTAACTATGATTTACCCGAAGACAGACAGAATACCTGAGCTAGCAGACTCCATCCCTATACTTAGGGCGTCACGAAGGGCACTTCGAACAAACTACAGATCTTCATGAACAGCTGTATTCGCGCAGTACCCAAAATTAGATGGCCGGTCAGAAAAGACCAGCAACAGGAATCTCTGGCAATGAGCGAACCAACCCAGCAGGAACCAATTGTGAAACAAATAGGCAGGAAGAAATGGAGATAGATTGGCCATACTTTGAGGAAACTATCAAGTGACATCACAAGACAGGCCATCACTCGAGTGGTATTCAAATGAGAAGCGGCAAGTTGGCCATCAGTGCGAGGGGGACATCGAGGAGGTCATGCGACGAGGAGATGAAAGCATGTGGGCAGATGTGGAGCCAGGTTGGCAGAGAACCGAACGCAATGGAGACATGTGGCTTAAGCCCTATGTTCCTCTAGGAATTATAGGAAACAACAAAAACAACAATTAAATTCTATCCCAGTGGTTAAAGTGTGATCACTATCTCGTGACCTGAAGAACCTGTGTTCAGCCAATAGTGGACTGCTATAGTTATAAATAGCTGTGGAGACTCAAACTTAGAAACGAACTAGTTAATCAGCTCCCCCCCCCGCTGTTCTTGGTTCATCACAGTTCCCCAACTGATGTCATTTGTACCTTGAAATCCATCAGAAATCGTTTTAAAAAAACCAAACATCCCAGAATGAAAATGACTTATGCTCTCACTGTATACACGAGATGTTAGTTACTAGAGTTTAAAGAGCTGTTTAATTATTTGACTCAGTAGATGGCTGACTCATTCTGACTGTAAGACCCTTAAGATATATATCTCTAGCAGCTATATTTTCATGAACTGGACATCTGTCAAGGTATTGTTTAGCACACTGATAAAGGTACAAAGGATTAGTCGTTAATAAATACACCTTAGCGCAGACGTAAGTGTTACATTCTCCCTCTACTAGGTGGGGTGGTGTTAAGAGCAGCCTAGCCACCTGGTTATGTGCCAGACTAAAGAGTCAGCAGGTAGTATAGCCAGCGCTTAGGTCTAGCAGGATAGATGGCCAAAAACCAATTATGAGCGTTATTTTCATTTGAAGTCAACCGGAGACGAACTCAAAGTCGTTCAAGTAGGGTGACTGACCAGTTGACTAGAAATCTTGCCAAACCTTTATTGTGAGATATCCTGGTCCACTACCCGGTTTTTGTGTAGAGATGTTGTGGATTAGCTCTAGTATCGGCTTTTCAACCAGAACTTATTGAGTTCAAAACCATCTTCGCCTACTTCAGTCTAGAAAACTGGATAGTATAACAGGGCCTGGTACAATTAAATTTTGTTCATACCCTGATTCAGAGAAGTTCTTTTCCATTAAGTGAGTTCAGATATTTGACCAAGAACACAATTGATTACATTTCTCTTGAAGTAAATCATTAAAGAACGGGTGAGGTGTTAGCCACTTACATAATCAAAACAAGAAAAAACAATTTACGACCAGTTGTTTTCAATGACTTCTTCAGACTCAGAAATTTTAGAGTACAATAACCAGTAGAGTAAACCACAAATACATCAGAAGCTGAAGCATTGGGGTACAAGTATCAGATGGTTCATTGGTTAAAGTGTAATTATATTTCAATATTTAAACAAGGCATTACGAAGACAAATTTCGCGAGATGATATCATTTCGTAGAATCTTTACAACCGCTTTACAACTAACATGATTAACAATTATAAAATAAGGATCATGACAATTACTCAGTTAAATAAAAACAAAAGTACATACTAATGACCAATCATATTTAAATAGGTCATGTTGTCCATGGTAGGCGAAGATTGAAGTCTATCGTTTTTTGTACACACAGTTTAGGCTGTATGTGATTAATCCATGTATGGGCTTCCACCACCTTCAATAACCTTGAATTAGAGTTATGTGAAATAATTGTGAAACAGTCATTAACATTGATTTCGTGACCTGACATTAGCAAGTGTTTTGCAATGGATGATACTGAATTTCTATTCAGATTAATCGCGTTGGGATTTTCTGTATGATTTAGTAGCCATTTTGGAACATGTTCTTTTCGACCACGACATTGGAACATTCTGTTGGTTCTACCTATATAGGTGTCACAGAAACAACTGCAGGTGAACTTATAGATACAGTCTGAAGTAGATTCCACAGAATTTTGTCCTTTAATCGTAGGTACAAGGATCGAAAATGTTCGGCAAATGAGAAAAAGAGATGCGGTGTAGAAGGTGCGTTTGATGGCTGACCAAAGTCTTTGAGCTGTCAACTGCATAATCTGGGGGCCCTTGAATGGTAGGTTAGTAAAGATAGCTTTCTTTGGTACAGAAGCTGTCTTTTCAAGATGTGGTCTATCCTTACCTTGAAAATTGATGAAGTTTTCTGGATAACCATTAGCTAATAAAACTGAATGTATATATCGAAACTCATCCATCAATGTGTCTGTCACTCGTGCATATTTTTCGGGCCCTTGAGAACAATAGTTTTTTACACACAACGATAAGTTTTGTTCTTGGTAATATTTCGAGCAAAATTACTGCCCATGTTCACACCACTATTGGAATTGTTTTGTTTTTTAATTCCACAATGTTTAAACTTTTTACTGACACTAATGGTTTATTGGTTTCGACAGTCATTTAAATGTAACGTGAAGTGTACAGTCATTAAGAATTTGATATAAAATGTGAATAGACAATTAAGTGACAGGCTTGTATATTTATGATCAACATAGATATACCCTTCAGGGGGTGAGTAATATTCATAGTGTGAGAGAAACATGAATGAAGGCAGATAAACGAGCCTTATTTACTATACGACTGCTTTAATTAGTCATCATATTTGTTATTTGTCATGCTGAAAACTCACATTCAACCGTACCTCAGTTGTGTGCTCATAATTTTGTAGTATTCATACTTCTCTCACACTACTAATATATGTAACTCACCCCTCCCTAAAACTCAGTTGTCGTTTTTTTCATTGTAAAAATACTCAAACATGTCACATTTTATCTTGTGATCTTGTTGACTATATTTTATTTTGGATTCAAACGATAATCAAAACTCACCCATTACTATTATCATTATTTTTCTCTCTTATACTTGTATCCCTAGATTTCAGTTTCTGGTATACTTTTGGTTCCCCTTTACTGGTTATTTGTATTCTAATATTCATGGATTTATAACTGTAGAACTGGCAGAAGTTATTGAAAATAATTTCTTTTTCCCTCCTGTTCCGCAGTGGAACATAGGGCTTCAAGCTAGTGGCTTGAAGTTTCTGTAGCAGAGTTTATTTTACAGGATGGGGTTGCTAGCTTCGTGCCCAAGCTTTCCTCTTTACCAGTATTACATCTGGCTTAGCGAGGTAAAGAAGCGCGTATGTGACCGGGGATCGAACCCCGGACCATGTGCATGGTCGGCGAGCGTCCTAACCGCAATGCCAACGATGCATTGAAAATAATTGGTCAATAAAAATTTTTCTTGCCCTAAATTATGTAATCTCGAGAGATATGTCGCCATGGTTCTCGCTAGTGAGAAAATATTTCCAGATCAGGGTATTTTATTCTTATTTTTTAATTTTTGATTACAGCTTGATTCCACACTGTATTTTCGGTACAAGTATGGAATTTTCAGCATGGATATCGGTAGCCCAAATTTCGCAGGCCGACCATAGACATCAGGTGTGCGTTGGCAGGGGATCGAACTTCGGACCATGTGCATGGTCGGCGAGAGTCCTAACCACTGTGCCACCGACGCACAGTGATACATTGTACACCATAAAAATTTGGGCCTCGATATCCCAGTGATAACTCTCTTGTTCATAACACTGGGTGACGTGATTTCAAATCTGAAAAGGGATACCAGTTGATTGAACGTTTCAGTTACATCCTGATGACGAGTTCCAGTAAGCACGAAACTTAGGTCCATGACTTTCTGCTTACTGTTTCAAAACACTTATCATTAATTTGGCTAGTGCGTCTCAATGGTGCGCCTCCTAGATTTGTGGTCACATTGGAAGTTGAGTGATACAATTCAGTTGACATCACTGAAGACTAGCCGAATGTTGCTGCTTACTGCCTAGTGACTAAGCAATCAATAGAATGAGGTCTATACAATTAATATCAGTAAAAAGTTTGAGCATTGTGGATTAGATCAAATAAAGTATAATTATATTTTAATAGTTTATACACAATGATAAGTTTTGTTATAATAACAAAACTTATCATTGTGTGTAAACTATTAAAATATAATTATACTTTATTTGAGGTCTATACAACTGCACGATATGTATGTCACTGGTTGAATTGTGTGATAGGGCTTGTCAAATAGATCAAAATGAAGAATAACTTAATTTTGAGGTCAACTATACTAAAAACTGAACATAAGTGAGTATATTTTAGTGTCGCATTATTATTATTATTATTATTGTCAGAGTGTAAAGAACAAAAACACAAAAAAATGAATTTCCAACAACTTTTCTCTGTTATCTACTTTCTAGCCAAGAAATACTGTAGTTCATACCATTTGAGTGATGTTAAAGTATTCTACTGGGAAAAATGTAGACTGTGAAAGCCTTAAAAAATCTCTTGTGACTCTGGTGGAGATTTATGGCTTGATAATTAGACCAGCTACCATCGAGCCCATAATTCATTTGGTTCATCATCAACTGTTCAGTTAATTGGTAGGCGCTTTGACCTTCACAATAAGTGATGCAAGTTTGAATACAAGAGGATGAAACAACACAGTCTTCCGATAAATATTGACAAATAAGAAAACTCCTGGTATCACTTTCGATTTCTTTAAAACTGTTTATAATACAGACATATACTTGTAAATGATCACACCTGTTAATAAAGTTGCCTTTGAGTACACTTGCTGTGAAATAGCAGTTCTCTTCCAGTTCAGTTTGTAGCTGTCATTAACTGTCTTGTATTCATATCTCTTGTCCCACTATCATGTCCTTTTGAGTTGACATAATTTTTGAAGTATGTCACATATATTTTTGCATTTATGATAGCTTAAATTATTCTTAGGCTGTCAGCAGTTGACGAAAAGCTGTTAAATAAGAAGAAATATGAGGTCTTTTCATTCTGCAGATAAATTAATTCTCTCTTTTTTCCAGCTAATCAAGGGGACGAATTAAAAAACAAAACAATTCCAACAATGGTGTGAACACGGGCAGTAATTTTGCTCGAAATATTACCAATAACAAAACTTATCATTGTGTGTAAACTATTAAAATATAATTATACTTTATTTGATCTATTCAACAATGCTCAAACTTTTCACTGACATTAATTACTCAACTATGTGATTATGTGAAAAGCAGTTGATCCAACGTTGATGACCTAACTAAGGTACCATTTCAACAGGAAATATCGTCACATAGAAGATATTAGTCACGTAAGTGATTTATCACGTCCAACAAAGAAGCTACGCTTTATCGAAATAAGTAATCTTTATTATTGGGCTTAAAATTCGAAAGCTACGCTCAGAACTTGTTAACCTAAGCCTTAGAACAGCTGGCAATTACAGAAGCAAAATTAGGGGAATATATAACACAAATATTAGATTTATGCTAATTAGACTTTCTTCATTAAAGTGAAGTATAGAATTCAGCACATATCTAAGAAAACAGTGAGTACTATATACCCGACAAAGTCTACCGCATTGGAAAGATTACCTTAACCGATAAATTATAATTTCTGTTGTAATCATTGTTTCATGTAAATGTCAATCTTTCTGCTTACGTGATAATCACTATTTAGAATCAGGACATCTTTTTTAACACTAGATCTCCGTGTAAATGCTTGTGTGGGTGTGCGTGAGTGTGCGTTCGCGTGTGGGTATACACACTTTAATCATTACTGACATAAGATGTGTGTGATGTACAATGTAGCAGTTTCATATATTTATTCCCCTTTGTGAATTTGAATAAAGCAACAACAACAACAACAGCGGTTTGTGCAGAATAGTATGGTAGTATCATTTATTTCGTTGGCTTTTCATCAGCTGCTTACAGCCTAAATAAATTACTATTAAGTATATATGCATACAACGGTAAACGAGTTACGTAACAAAGACGAGAGGTGAGTAAGATGGTGAGTCACTAATAAATTGGGTTACAGTGTACTGAGTTCAACGCAAATCACAGAAACAAGTGACAAGCGAAATTGCATTAGATCAAAGGGAGGTGAGGTTAAAGCCAAAGATTACTTAATCAAATACAAGAAAAAATAAACACGTGTCTTTATGAAATTAACGGTCATAATTCATACTTTGGCGTGATACAGATCGACAGGAAGCGGTCAGAATTGAAATCAACATTTTTAATTCAATAGCTACAGATGTAGAAGTGATTATTCCTTGAATCTGGGTTTAATTTCCATTTTGAACATGAAATAATCTCGTTGGACAGTTTGTGTAAACGTAGGCCAATCGCCAACCAGTCAGAACAATTCATTCTCCTCCAACCTTAATATGGCTAAGAATAAAAGGGTTACTCCATAATAAAGATCCTTCTCCAAATCTCTTATGTTCTGACGTTACAGTACAACCAGTCCAGTTGAGTAGTCTGAACAAAGAAAGAATTAATTTATCTTCCGGACTTGGTTTGTAAGGATTACATTTGTCTTTCGAGTTTGACCACGGATTGATATCAGTTAGAGAACCACCGGAAACCAGGGTGTACTGGACAGCTGTTTCATCCTAGTTTGTGAATAATCGTCAGTACACCCACTGGGATTCGAACTCAGGACCTTCCGGTTACAAAGCAAGCTCTATACCATTCAGCAACTAGGACCAGATTCAATGGCCAGCCCATGAATTATAACTTCTACTAATTCGTGATTTACCGCTACAGGACGGAGTTTCCTGGAGTTCTAGTGAGAAGTCGTGACCAGTGAGGTCCAACCAGTCAAGTGTGAGGATGGAATTCCCACAGATGACATTGTTTGGCGGTCACGCTAAATGATGAATTGGTAGGAGTTAGAATTCATGGGCTGGCCAGTGAATCGGGTCCCAGTGGCTGAATGGTATACGGGCCTGCCTTGTAAATGGAAGGCTCTGTGTTCGAACCCCACTCTGTAAGTGCGTACTGCCGATGAATCCCAAAGACCTCATATTTCTTCTTATTTAACAGCTTTTCGTCAACTGCTGACAGCCTAAGAATAATTTAAGCTATCATAAATGCAAAAATATATGTGACATACTTCAAAAATTATGTCAACTCAAAAGGACATGATAGTGGGACAAGAGATATGAATACAAGACAGTTAATGACAGCTACAAACTGAACTGGAAGAGAACTGCTATTTCACAGCAAGTGTACTCAAAGGCAACTTTATTAACAGGTGTGATTATTTACAAGTATATGTCTGTATTATAAACAGTTTTAAAGAAATCGAAAGTGATACCAGGAGTTTTCTTATTTGTCAATATTTATCGGAAGACTGTGTTGTTTCATCCTCTTGTATTCAAACTTGCATCACTCATTGTGGATGCTAAACAGCCTACCATCAAAAAACAAAATAATTCCAACAGTGGGTATGATTATAGGCAGTAATTTTGCTCGAAATATTACCAATAACAAAATTTAACATTGTGTGTAAACTATTGAAACATAATTATACTTTATGGGTGAGTAAGATTTTCATTCTATATCTTAGTAATAACATGCCTTAAATTCGGAACACTTTCTGTTTCATTTCTTTATTCACTTGAAGTATACCAG
The DNA here is from genome assembly GCA_944472135.2 of Trichobilharzia regenti. Classification (NCBI taxonomy): domain Eukaryota; kingdom Metazoa; phylum Platyhelminthes; class Trematoda; order Strigeidida; family Schistosomatidae; genus Trichobilharzia; species Trichobilharzia regenti. The sequence goes on from OX235267.1 coordinate 27,525,320, forward strand.
CAATAGTGCAATAGTATAGACCCCTTTATTACAATTGAAATGTGAAACACGAAGAACTGTACTACATTTGAATGCATTATATATTATTATTATTAACTGTGATATAGCGCCTCGGTGATTTAGTGGTAGAATGCTCGCTAACTGTAGACGTGGTGGTGGGGTTGATTCCTAGCCTGCGCATTCAGAAACAATGCCTCATCAGGGGGAAACCTGATTAGGTAGGGAAGGTTGGGTATGGGGTTGGAGACCCTAGCTAATAAAAATAAACAATGCTACCTCTACTGAAACTTCCAAACGAAAATAAACTCAGTGGTTCAATGTTAGGTTGGTGGCCAACCAAGCAAGCGGTCTGGGGTTAGGTTCTCGGTCGACGCCCTCTTTTACCTTTCTAAACCTGTAGTAAGCCCAGTATGGAGGACAGGTTGGGCGTGTAGCTAGTACTACTGCCATGGAAACTTAGAATAAAGCTTTAGCTTGAAGTCCGTTGTTCGATTGAGAACGCGGAAGAATAAAATAAATAAATAAATAAATGATAAAATGCATATCCAACTCTCTTATCCCATTTGTGTTGTAGTTTGACTTGATTTGTTCATTGGTTTTTACTTCCTGTAATTTGACAACTGTACATTCACTCTTGCGTGTTCGAAAGACATAGACCTGATATCTATGGTCGGCCTGCAAAATTTGGGCTACCGATATCCACGCTGAAAATTCCACACTTGTACCAAAAATACAGTGTGGAATCAAGCTGTAAATCAAAAATAAAAATAAAAAATAAAAATGAGGATATCAAAGCCAGCCAAAATGGGGTCTGAAAGTCAAGACAGGCATTCACTACTCTGAAATCAATGTGAAAATCTTCACTGTTCACTCAGCACAACGAGCAAGATCCGAATCGATTAACGCTAATGTCAAGTAAGGCTCAGGGACTTGACACGAGCGTCATCAAAATTATTTCAAACAGGCTACTGCAGATTTCCGTCAGCAGCTGTCTTCGCTTGATGCTAAAGATCAGCTAGCTGACCGGAAATGTGTGAAGCAAGCAACTAATAACTCTTGCAGGCAGTAAACCAGCTAACACCATATTGGTGGACAAATGTATGGGAGGAAATGGATGGGCCATAAGCTGAAGAGGCATTCAAGTGACACCACACATCAGGTAGTCAAATGGAGCCTGAATGGAAGACGATGAGTTGGGTGTGAGTCCCAGGGTGACATAAAGACGGTCATATAAACAGGTGTTAGCTAGTTGGCGGTCGTAGAACCAAACGGAAATGATACCAGAGAATATAGTCAGATGGAAATATGCTGCTGAAGCCCTAAATGTTCCTGTCGAGAAATTAAGGACTAATAATAATAATAATAATCTAATGGGATCTACGTGAAATCCGTATACATTAGATTTTTAAATGAAACTCATCAGGTAAAGAAAATAGAAATGAATTCATTTCATTTCCAGTAAGTAGGAGATATGTATAGTTCAGATTTCTAACTGATAAACACTGATAAGAGTTTAGTTAAACGATTTTAAATTTTCCGGGATGACACTATTTGAAACACTGAACAGCTTAGCTTTACTTTTACTTAATCTTATATTTTTGTGAATGTAACCTTAGTAACGTGTTACATATCAGTTGTTGACACCTTGTTTGAATATACTCTAACAACTAATGTATGTATTCATATTTTCAAGTAATTAATATAAAGCAGCATCGATGAATAAAACGTTTAGATTACATCATTTAACGTTTTTGTTATTCTAGTGATTATGCATCAATGAGTGATTCATTTAAAGGAATGCTCATCAGCCATGTGGTTCTACTTTGGACTCACCTATTATTAAACTTTAGATAGCCAGTATTCAACCTGAAAAGAAGAAGAAGTTGGGTGTAAGGCTAATGGCCCACACCTTTCGTGGAAACAAAACAACACCATCACTATGAAAACTTCAAAAACAACTTGTTTTGAAATATCAAAAAGCAAGAGATCTACGTCATTCGGAGTTGTTTTTTATCTGCCTACATACACTGAGATCTACTACTACTACTAATTTATTTAGTAGGTGCACTGCGAAAGAAATTTATGACGCATACATGCTCCTTAATGATTAACCCCCTTTTGTTACATGAACTCCTTGAACAGATGCTTTAATATTACCATTATTTGTAACTTCAGTTTACTTCTGGTTATTTAATGGTGGCTTACAGTGATGGATGGTTGTGACTCAGTAGTCTAGTGAATGACACTTTAGCTTTTGAAATAATGACAACTGGGTTTGAGTATCATTAAGGAACACTACAATTCATTAAGATGAAGGTGAATCCGACTGATGAGTTCGGAGTAGGACGAAACGTATGTACTGGATTCCATTGTAAACAAACACTGAAAGAAAAACTTTAATTTCTGTATAGTCGCTCAGTGTATGATCACTATTTTTGATAGAAAACATTAGTGTTTATGACAGTATCATTGCGAACGTTGTGCTGGAATTGATGAACAGAACAGTAGCTATCCAACACCAGTTGTAATGACCAAAATTGAAGTATTTCATTCTGAATGCAGGAACTACTTGGTGCCTTATTTTGTATAGCTTACCAAACTTCCATGAGTCGCGCATAATTCAAATAATATAAACAATACAATCTGAGTGTTAGGAGCTGTGATATTAATCAAGGCTAATAATGACATGTTAAAAAATACAGAACTACTTCAACAATTCCGTCCAGCAGCCATATTATCAGAAATTCTCTCGGGTAAAAAATATGTCCTACAAAATAAAATAAATTGGCCAAACGCGATCATAAATCATCTGAAAACTAATAAGAATATTCCAGAGAAGGTGGGTGTCGGTGGCGTAGTGGTAGGATGCTCATCAACCACGCTCCATGTGGTCCGGAGTTCAATCCCCGGCCGAGACACTCAGTCACCTCACTAAGTCAGTAATAAGAATGGTAAAGAGAGGCAAGATTGGGCATGAGGCTAGTAACCCGATTCCGTAAAAATAAATACCACTGCTACTGAAGCTTCAAGCCTCTAGCATGAAGCTCTATTTTCCACTGGGAACGTGAAGGAATGAAAAAAAGAGAAGGTGGAGTCAAAACTCCCTCTGCAGGAATCAAAAAGAACAAAACTGATTTTATGCACACTGTCCAGGGTCAAACAGTCGCTCCACGGTATAACCTTGAATGCACTCAAACAAAGTCTCACTCGTAAAATGACACGTTATTATCAATAGTCCACAAACGGACAACAGCAAAGTGAAGCATTTAAAATAGGAATCAATCTAGAATAAAGACAAATAACAACAGTTATGTCGAAAAGAGACACACGAATGTTTGAACAATGTTATGCAGGTCGAGTAGATAGGATAGTAATTACAAAATTGAACGATATAATCAAAAAGTGTCAAAAAGCCCACATGGAATGGACAATTCATCAACATTCAAAGCTTCGTGCCCCTGAGTAGAAAGAGGAACCTGACATACGCTCTTTCCTCGAGGATTCGGAAGATATGCAGCGAGGAAGTCATTGAAGAAGAACTGCGTAATCTTCGAAAAACCCTGATGGAAATCTTTTTCCCGCCCAGGTTCATCATAGACAAGAATCTCAAATCTAAGAAGACCTCAGAACATGTCCAATATGTTCCAAAGAAAATACTTCTGCCTAATCTAGAATTCAAAGATGATATTGAAGCCGAAATCCTTCGCAAACGCCTCTCCGAATTGCTGAGGAAAACATACTTCGCCGCGAGCCTACGACTGACGTTTTCCTGCAAGAAACTGTTCAGCCAGAACGCGAAAGACAAGCTGTCGCATTGGGCCACCTTAACGTGCATATACCAGTTTACTTGCTCTTGTGGAGCTGAGTACGTTGGGCGTACCATGCACCGACTTGAAAAACGCGCTCGTGAACACCACCCAGCCTGGTTAGTAAAAGGAGACCAAAAGCGTGTATACAGTTCAGTGACAGAACATCTGGTCAATTCAGGACATTCGGCGCCTTTCGAAAAATCCTTCAAAGTAATACACAAGATTCAACCAAACCTATCAAAGGGAGTGAAATTAAAACATCTGGGGATAGCCGAGGCGCTAGCTATTCAAAAGCTCAAACCCACGCTTTTTATCCAAAAGAAATACGTCCAACCCCTGTCCCTGCCATGGCTGTCATAAACAGGTAATATTTTAGTAATGACTATCCTATCGCTTTTCTTATCTAAACTTCCTGTTTGTTCATGTTACTTTAAGTTTTTCTTAATCCCTGTTTACACTACCATATTCTCATATCCGAACTTCGTGTTTATTTTGTCATTTTACTATTTCTACATATTTAATCCCTGATTGCACTAACAATTATTCACCACATTAGTTTTTTATCCAAACGTCCCGTCTATTTTGTTATCTCTACATTTCTAACCCCTAATTGCACAATGTCAATCTTCTTAGTTATTATGGCGCTACTTTGAGTTTTATTCGCCCCCTGTTTATTATGGCATTCTAATTTTTATTAATTTGACCCTTAACCGGAAATTATTCTGGAACTTTCCCATCCATTTGATATAAATACACGAATGTACAGCCTAGATGATGACTTCATCGAAAAGAAAATTTTCTTCCCTTCAACTGTCTTCTTAGTATCAATATTGTAGACAGATTCTTCATGTAGGGATTTCCAGGTCAATTATTCGCCTACAATAGTGCCCAAAAGTAATTCTTTCCTTCACTATAACATTTACTTCAAACTTCAATAATCAGGTTTTTGTAAAACACGGTAGTCTCTTTAAAACTTGAGGTACCAAAAAGCCTCCACTATTGTATTGCACATAATTCTCTTATTTAGTTTGTTTCAATCTATTAAAATATGGCCTTTATTGGTGTTTCCTATTCTCGTGAGTATTTGAAATATTTGCCACCTGTTGACTTGCATGTTTTTACTAAACTTACAGAAAGCGGTATCGTGTACATTAGCGTGTCCCAGTACATGGGACGATTGTTCCTGAGATTTTTAGTAGAAACTGTCGCTCCCTGCAATCTTTAATCATTCACTTATGTATTTGGGTTGTAAGATGTACTCGTCCCTTTTTTCTGACGGTCTTTCAACCAAATGTCGTGCATTTCTCGACGGAGACAAAGAAGAAATATTACATGAGGGACTGGTTTTTACTTCAGGTCAGATGGCACTTTGTCAATTACAATTTTTTTTGAAGATTCTCGACAAACTGATACTATTATACAATCAATTTCTCTGAAAATTTTGTACATTATATGAACACTATCCGAAATAAAGCTATTATTTCTGATGCTCTCTAGTGACTTGCTACAGGTTGGAGTTTCCTGAGTTCTAGTGAGAAGTCGTGACCAGTGAGGTCCAATTATATGTCACGTGTGTGGATGGATGTCCCACCAACGACAATGGTTGGGGTCGCGCTAAATCACGAATTGGTAGAAGTTAGAATTGACGAGCCATTGAATCGGGTCCCAGTGGCTGAATGGTATACGAGCTTGCCTTGTAACCGGAAGGTCCCGGGTTCGAATCCCAGTGGGTGCGTACTGCCGATGATTCCCAAACTAGGATGAAACAGCAGCTGTCCAGTACTCCTTGGTTTTCAATGGTTCTCTAACTGATATCAATCCGTGATCAACTCGTAAAAGCTATTATTATTGTTGTTGTTATTACTAAAAATTATCTACTATAGGGACGACCAAGCGACTTTTAAAGTTTTGTTCCCATAGACAGAAAAAGGAGTTTAATCTGTTTTCTTTCAACTGGGGTCCAGAGGATTTGCAACGAAGACAGTGCTAGTGATGAACTTGAAAAGTTGAAAGAAACTTTGATAGAGAGTGGGTATCCACCATACTTTGTCAAAGCCGACAGTAAATTATGTGAAAGAAATACATTGTAGGGCATGGTAGGCAAAAATGTGTTTCATCTGAAGTTAGAAATAAGGAGTGACACTGCGAGTGAAATCCTTATTATTTCATCTAAACACAACTCACCCTCACCCCCCCACCACTGCATTCACCCCATTTTCTGTAGTTATACCACGTATTATTTTGTTATACTTTTTCTAGTTAAACTTTATTTCTACTCACAAAAAATTTTTGAACTCTGTCTTTTTGTTTCCAGGCCTACTCGTCCAATGATCATGTAAGTAGTAAATCCCTTTAACAATTAATTATTTAGCAACTTACATCGTACCAGACTTCTGTAGCGTCTAGTTACTACCGGCTCCCTTGTTATTACAAAAAAGCATGTTCAAATCTTTCATGTAATTTATATTTTTGCATTGTTCGAGTTGTAGCTATTTGAGACGAATCCTTGAAATAATAAGAGATGAACTTATAGCGTCATGGTCCACATTTGTCATTCTTGCTTTGTTCAAGTTTTCATCAGGGGGAAGAATTGTATGGAGTTCTTAAAAGTTCAGCTATCAAAATCATTAAGAGAGACATCTTTTGCTATCACTCTACGAATAACTTACTCTAGCTGCCCATTGTTGGACCTTAATACTAAAGAATTGTTACTTCGATTGTCCAATCCAATGTATAATAAAAATTACATTCCAGAGTTTATTTTATCGATTTGATTTATTTTCGAAGTTTGACCATAGATTGCTATCAATTAGAGAACCGTTGAAAACCAGTAGACAGGAGTACTGGACAGCTGTTTCACCCTTGTTTGGGGCTCATCGGCAATACCCCGCCCCCACTGATTTACGAACTCAGGATCTTCTGGTTACAAGACAGGCCACTGGGATCCAACTCAATGCCTCATGAATTCCAACTTCTACCAATTTGTGATTTTTATAGTGACCACCAAACAATGTCATCAACGAATTTGTGTCCTCACTCCCGACCTGGTGGACGCCACTGGTCTATTTTATTATGTATTTATTCTTAATTGAAATTCTGCTTAGATTCCATACTAATAATCCTGGATGAAAAATAAAAGTCATCTAGGGATATAGAATTGTTGAAAATTATTTTGTCATGACAGTGGTTATACTTATAACAAATAATATGAGGATGATTCATCCTTTATTCGTACATCTTCAATTTTCTCTCTCTCACACACACACACAGACACATAAACATACATACCCGCGTACAGATGAACATTTGTCATCTGTTTTAAATAACAAAGCTAAGAGCTGCACATAAATTAAAATTTCTACTTAAAAATAAAACAGAAATATCTCATTTTAAAAAGAAAAAGTTCGAATCATCATATTGTTTTCCCGTCTATTCATACGGTATAACGCATATATATGGAACAGCTCAAAATACTGACCAATTAAAATCTTCCTTTCGTCAAGGTCAGTTCGTACGTATGTGCAACGATGCACTCATGTGAATAAGGAGTGAAATAATGGCCCTGATATGTGTATGTGTGTGTGTATGGATTGTAATAACTTTAATGACAGTCTAATCATGAAAATATGATCATACATACATTTCAACATAGAGACGACTTAATTTTCATAGTTGAATGGTTTTTGAAAAAAAACACAACAACATTGGAGTCTGTAATAAAATTATGTTTGGGAAATTTTTTTTCTTTAGATGTGATACCATCAACTTGCGATGAGTAATGGTTATAATAATAATACAGGTTCGATGACGAGTTGACATTAGTTAGAGGGCCACTGGAAAACCAGTAAGGAGTATTGGACAGCTGTCTCCCTCTGGGGTTGACACCCTTTGGCAGTAGGCATCCAGTGGGGTTGGAACTTGGGAATTGGTGGTCACAAGACGAGATCCTAGACGACAACCATTTGGCCACTGGGACCTGATCCAACAGTCCATGAATTTCAACTTCTGCTAATTCGAATCCCTGCAAACCAACATTTGATCGTTAATCTGGTACTCACTAGCTACTGGCTGTACACATGCAGTTACCTAGAGTTCTAGCAAGAAGTCGTAACCTGAGAGACCAACCAATTCAGGTAAGAGATCAATTACTCGTCCATAACATTGGCTGGCGGTTGCATCATATATATCGCGAATGGGTGGAAATCGGAATTCATGTACTGGTCATTGAATTGGGTGCCAGTGGTTGAATGGCTTGCGAGCTCACCTTTTAGCTGGAAAGTCTGGGGTTTGAACCTCAGTGGTTGAGTGCTGATGAAGAGTCCCGATCTAGGACGAAACAGCCATTCAGTACACCTGGTTTCCCAATGGTCCTCTGATTGGTGTCAACTCGTGACTAGACCTGTTCATTTTTGTGCACGGGACTGATAGAATTCAGTCTGGAGTGAAGATAGGACCAGACACATTGCACTAGTTACTGACTAGTGTGCAATCAAAAATATCCAATACAGTCCTACAGGAGGACAGTAGCGACCCTGAATAGCTCAGTGGTAACGTCTCTGACTGCAGCACTGGGTGACGCCGGTTCGAATCTGAGAAGGGACATTAGTTCCTTCAAGGTTGCAGATACGCCTTGCTGACGAGTGCCAACTAGCACGAGACCTAGGTCAGGCAAGGCTTCGTGACGTTTGCCTCCAACCATCTAATACCAATAAGGCTTCAATAGCACACTTCCATTGAATGTTGCCCTCTGTTGTTAATTTTAGCTGGCACCACGACCGCTCACAAGCTCTCAACTTCTCTTCTTCACACATTCTCCTCCATATGTTCCTCATACCCATATCCAACTCATCGTTTCCCACTTAACTTGCATTCGATGGCCTGCTTGTTGCGAAATATTAAACAACGATCTCCTTCAAATGTATCCATTTTCTGCGGCTAATATCCTATAGAAACTAAAGTAGGAAGAAATATTTTCCTGAATACAAATTTTAAAAAAGGTGAGACAAGGGTAATGAATGACTGAGCACTCGTATCTCCAGAATCATTTGAACTTAAAAATTTATTTTCACATTTAACAAAGAATTCATAAAACCAGTCGGATACGGGTAACTATGTTCAAAAAATATGTATTGTGTAATGTGAATTGTAATTTAGGCGAGAACAGATAAGTGTAGATAATATTGGCCGTTGCTCTGGACAGCTAATTTTCTGTGCTCGGGATAAAGGCGTTGTTAAAACCGTCAACATTTCTATACTGGGTCATCACAAAGCTAACGTTGAAGAGTCTTTCTCTATCCCTTATTGGATATCGAATAAATTACTAAAGGCATGTAGATATCAAACACTCCATACAACAAAGTCCCTAACAATTCACTTAAATCAACCGGAGTTCCGTAGGCAAAAGAAATAAGTGCAGCCAGCCACTATTGCTACCCTATAAATTCATAAATTTTGTGTTACTCCCTTTAATTTATCTGAAATTCAACTAGTTGAGTGTTATGCTGATGTATATAAACTCTTATTGATTCTCTTCTAATGTAACCTATCGATACCATTGGTTCAGTCTGTTCTAAAATGCCATTAATGGAGTAAATAACAATGATTAATTAATTATTACTGTCATATAAATGTAGAATATGATTGTGGTGAGAGCTGGCTGCAAGCCAAGATTGCAGGCAACAATCTCCGCCAATGTTCACGTCCCAAATCAGGGTCATGAGAAAGAGAATAACAAAGCTTGACCTTGAAAAAATCACCAGCCAATCACAGCGGAGTTGAAGTGTGAAAATAAGATTCGCAGATATATATATATGACTTGGTTTTCTGAGAAACGGCCACAAAGAGATAACAGAATAATCTTCAGCAACAAAACAACCAATCAGAAGAGGCCGCTTTTCAGCTAACAATAACGCTAATAATAATGTACATAAAAATCTTTAAATACCTCTTGATTTTCTCAACAAACGAGCTGTTGCCTGGCCTGTCATTACATGATGAAGAAGGAGTTATCGAAAAGAATATTCTTTTTCTACAAACCAGTCCTGTAAGATCATTAACGGGTATGTTCAGTCGATTCACAAAAAGGCGGGAGTTGGAGTAACAAATAAAAAACTCATTATCTAGTTAATCTAAATGGGCAAAATAGACAAAAGCTAATGGAAATATTGTAAAGTGTTTATATAAGATCTGTATCAGAAATTTAATTTTATTAACAAACAATAATGATGATAGTTATTGCATAATAATAATTATAAACTATAACTCGGAAAAATAAACTGAAATAAAACTACGATCATGGTATAGCCAGTGTGATGCCTTTGAACGTCGAGTTGTGATTTCATGTCTCGATTAGCCAGTGATTCAGCTTTCACTTCATCATATTAACACGCTTGTAACAGCAGAAGACAAGAGACTTGGTAACGGACTTTTTATTGAGGAAAATCACACTATATTATTACATTTATAGCCTCATTTATGGTTGACCAGGTCAACAAATAACAAAGCATTCTGATTGTCCGTTAGCTTCCTGAAGGTTAAACCTTGAGATGATTTCCTGACCACAACGTAGACCATATCCAAATTTGGAAAATAAAAACTTCTACTTCTGCAGCTACTGACTTAAAATGTTGTTTTCAATTTTGGCTAATTCATATCAGTCTGGTCCATATGCTGTTGATAATTCATGTCAGTAGAACATGGTGCATACTGACAACCAGTGTTATCAGTATTTGTATGTGTAAGTGATAACAAGACAGTTGTCTTTTGAATTACTACTATGCTACCATTTCGTATTATGTCCATGGTAAAACTGGTAGGAAATGTGGCTAATCCACCAAGCCAATACTGGCTAAAATAAACTTGAAGAGGACTAAGTCAGAACGGACCATGAAGGATATTTATTACTACAATGTGATTCAAAAACCTAAAAGCACATCTTTATGCAACAAGTATAACTGGTTATTTGGCAGCCTAACTTTTTGAGGTATGCAATATTTATATTGAGTGTTCAAAGTATTCTCACCACTATAAACCAGTCTGTCTTCTATCTTCATTCCTTAGACTCTGAAGGTCAGAAGTAATCAGTGATCATCAGGAATATCCAACCCAAAAAATCAACAGTGTGAATACGTCATCAGAGAAATTATAAAAACAAAACGCTAAATTATTTGGGATCCGACTTTGAGCAGGATAAATAATAATAGTTTCGAGAAGTTTTACATAAATTTTCGTGTAAATCGACAATTAAACAGATGATAAAAATACTATTGATTAGAAGACTATGTATACCATGTACACTTTAAATCTATTTTCTTAAGAAAATAACGACATTAAAACATTGAAATAATTGTTTAAATTATGCAGTGATAGTAAACATAGCTGACCTTGAGCCAAGTGACTAAATTCGAAGTTTAAATTATTATTATTATTGTTATTACAATGACTACTCCCTGTTTGGTTTAATGGAATAACTGTTAGTAAGATTTAGATTAAAAAATCAATAAAATAAAAAAGTAAACATATTGTTATAAATTCAAAAAGTATTACATGCTCATAACATTTTTAATACGCTTGATTACACCGAAAATAATGTGTGTATTTGATAGTGATTTCCCTCATGAATGAATGACTCATTCCATTGTGTGTGCGTGTGTGTGTGCGAAGAAGAAACACAACAACTGGTATTTTTCGGCAAGTTCACTTTGAACTTTATTACTTTCACCCCCATAGTCATTTATAACGATGCATAACATATATGTATTATTCTATTCCTTTACTTTCCATATGGAACACATGATTTCAAGCTAGAGCTTTGATGTTTCGGTAACAGTGGTGTTTATTTTTACAGGGGGAGATTGCTAGCTTCACTCCCAACCTTCTGTCTCTACCGGATTTTCTATTGGTCTAACGAGGTTTGGATGTGTGTCGGCTAGGGATAGAACCCCATACTATCTGAGACATGGTTGGAAAGTATTATACCACCAAACTACCGACACATTAAACCTGGGAGTACTGGAAAACCGTTTCATCCTAGTTTGGGACTCTACAGCCTAACCCACCCACCGGGGTTTAAACTCAGGATCTTTCACTTACAAGTCAATCTCGTAGACCATTCAGCTAGTAAGATCCAACTTTCATGTAAAACAGATATAATGTAATGATCATGTGATCAGCAGTAATCAAATCAGTAAATGTAATCATTCTAAAGAATAAACAGGAGGCATTGCAGTTAAATGACCCACAGAACAAAAGTTGACCGACGTTTAGAAAGTAAGAAGAGAAACTTGACTAGAAGCAGACTTTGGATTGGTTCCAATGTACTAGATTCAAAACCAGTTAGAGGCAATCGAAAAATAAAGGTCTTTGAATAACTGTTTCGTCTTAGTTCGAGGCTGTTCAGCCTACCAAGCTCACCACCAAGGATCGTATGTGGGACTTTCAGGTGACGAGACCAGCTTTTTTTATAACTCAGTCACTGGGTCGGGGTCCAACCACCACTGTATTTTAAATCCTGTCAATTCGTCATGTAGCGCTATCCTCAACGAATGCCTTCAATGAGCATCCTCCTCAAGCGTCACTGAATTCCTCTCCAAGTGGATGAATAGTCAGCGAGCTTGGTCTAACAAGCTGAAGTTGGATCAGTGACCATGGGGCATGGGTGTGGACTGATGAAGAGGCCCTGACTAGGACGAAACATCTGTTCAGTTCTCCGTGACCTTCACTGATCACTAACTGGTGTCAGTTTATGACGAAATCTACAAAACCGAAAATCTAATATTAATAATTATTATTAAATATAATCAAATGAATAATTACCTGATTTGAGATAACGCGGTGGCACAAGGTCATTTTATTCTTTTTAACTGAAGGAATATCTTTCAGTGACGAATAAAAATTGGAGCGTATTTAAGTAGTCGATCAAAGCTTTCTCTCCCCTGTTAGACACTGTTTATTTCAACAAATAAGTGGCATCGACAACCCACTATCAATCAACCAATATAACCTTCATTCTCGCAAAAGTATCTAACGATTTGACCGTCATTTTTTCAATATCAGTTTTCAGGGATTTTATTGATTTCAAGGTTTGTCACTGATTAACATCAGCTGGAAAAACACTGGAAACAAGGGAGTATTGGACAACTATTTTATCCTAGCTTGAGACTCTTCATTAATAGGCATTCCTGAGTCCGTCAGAGATCGATCCCAAGACCCTCAGGTTATAAGGAAAGCCTTTTAACCGTTAAGTCATTGAGGTGAGATACAATAATCCACAAATTCTAACTTCAGTCAACTCACTATATATATATATATATATATATATATATATATATATATATATATATATATATATATATATTGCACAACCATCACCCACTGTCATTCTGTCTGTCTGGATTCAACATAGAACTTGGCACCGAAGTGCACCAGTTCGAGTTGCCACGTTCCAAATAGCACACAGAGGTAGACAAGAAGATGAGTGAAGAGAATCAATAGAGTTTGACAAGTATAAGAGAGAAACAGAATGGGTAGTGGTAGAAAGGAATATGAAAGATTACAGAGACTGAATACATCTGCGCTGGCCATTGACAACGATTTTGAGCCATGTCACCTATTGTCTCCAGCCATTGATTCCTAGAGTCCCGAGGGCCCCAACCCGGAAGTCTGCATCTCCCTACCTGACTCAGTTTAACTGTCAAGGATTTCATGAATTGATGCCATGTTTTTGTTTGGCCACCACTTACTCTTTTCCAACCTGCACCTATATCAGCTAGTAATGCCCGTCGGGGGAGGCTATGGTTAGGCATGCGCGTTAGACACGTGACCTAGCCATCTCAACCTATGTAACTTTATAGCCTTGTCGATTGATTTTCCCTCTTTGCCCAACACTCTACGCCTAACGTCAACATTACTAACCTTATTATACCACCTGACGTGAGAAAGAGATCGCAGACATCTACGATCAACCTTTTCATGTCTTCAACTCGTATTGGCCATGTTTCATGGCCATAGAGAAGGACGGAGCGAACTGGTGAGCAGTGCACATGTCCCTTTTTTGTATGAAGCATGCGCTGAAGATGTCACCCAGTAAGGTGATGAAAGCTTCGCAAACTAACCATCCAGCTCAGAGAACAAAACCACATCAAAACATGTCCCTTGGTTGATAGCCGGATGCCACGCCTAAGCCATAGATGGTGTAAGTCAGCGAAAGCAGCTCGAGCTTTTGGGATCCTTGCTGGGATTTCGTCGCGAATCAGTCCGTTGGTGCTAATACAACTTCCCAAATAGGTGAAGTGGTCAACGTGTTCTATCACTTCACTCCCTATCACCATGCTAGGAGTTAACGTAGTTCAGTCCTGTAACATCATCTTGCATTTTACAGGGGCGAATCGCATGCCAAACATAAGAAGATTGCTACTCAAGGTGTTCAGAAGACTCTGCATTTCGTCAGCATCCTCCCCTAACAGGACTATTTCATTTGCATATTCTAAGTCCATAAGACTATTCCCTGGTAACAAGTCGATTCCTAAGTCGTTACGTTCAGTTAAGGATACTTCCATTAGCATATCTATGATGAAGTTAAACAGGAATGGGGAAAGTGAACATCCCTGTCGGACACCACTGGTTGTAACCATAAGCCCTTACACGACTACGTGAGTTTAAACAGACTGCCTTGATTAGTGCAAGGTACTTTCTTGACACTCCCTTCACTGTCAGACATTGCCATAGTACCTGTCATTAGTGAGTATTTGTCCTAACATCCGACAATAATGGACCTGACTAGTCATGCCTTGTCAACAGAACTCCAGCCAACTACATCCTGCAATCAACGACTAATCAGAGAGGTGGGCTGAATGCTGTTGAAGAGTTTCAAACTGAGATAGAACAATTGTCCATTAACCTTTCTCTGGTTTCAGTGATCCTCTAATTGACATTATCTCGTGATGCAACTTCAAAATTCAATTGCATATTCATGTAAACCAACACTTGGATATAATATTTCAATGTTCAATTGTACATTATTCACTGAAAATAAGATGAAGATGCATTTGAAAAAAATAATAATACACCTGTTATATTATTTGATATATATTTTTTTTTTCAACGTAAAATCAATCATTTGAATAAATTTATTTATAGAATATACGATTTTGTTATACCTTAGCATATAAAATGCAACATATGTAAAAGCGGAATAATGAATGAGTCACAAAATATACATCTGTGTATGTTATTATTTTTGAAGGTGGGCTAGGGACATACATAAATTTATCTTCTGAAGGAAGGAGAGATGAGATTAGATTGTTCCTTCTAGAGATTATGTAATTCTGTGCCTAGTGTGTTATGTTAGTAATCATGTGAGGCTGGAGATGATAACTAGATACATCGATATACATTTAAAGGGGAATGAAGACACCTGTGTACATGCGCAGTAGTAGTAGTAGTAGTACTAGTTGAGCCTTGATATTGGTTTATTTAGTCACGTCTCCCTCTTTTTCAATAAACACCGACAGATACCTTGAAGAATTTCTAATATGATAATGAAATAAAGACATGGGATTACGCCGATCAGTTGTTCAGCAACTGTAACCATGTATGCGTTTATGTGTGTTTGCGTAGTGTGCATAAGTAAGTATCCAAGATGGTGTGGGCAAGGGAAGATAGAACATGTGCGTGCTTCGAACAATATGTGAAAATATTGAAAATCTATTATTAAAAAAAGTGTACTTTGTTTAAATACCCATATAGGAGGTATATTCAATGTTTCAATTGAATAAATATGTTCATCAGTTGATTTTGTACTAAGTTAAAACAACAGATGTGCACATTTTAAATATGGAAGAAGAAAGAACAAATACAATAAAGAACAAACGATTTCTCTATTTTTTTTTAAAAATTCAGATAAAAAAAATGAAGAAACCATATGGTGTTGTAAGAATAAAAGAAAAAAAGCCAATTAATGTAACTAACTACCTTTAATGGCAGAAGTTGAACAGAGGTAGATTTAAACAAGTGATGTTCAAATCGCCTTTGTAATGTTTCACACCTTAACTGTTATTATTATTATTTTTATTAGAGAATATAAGTTTTTCCATATGTTCACCTTTATTTAGATTACCTGATTAGATTTAACTTTCTCCACTTTGACTAAACAAAGCTGTATGAACTGAATTCACGCAAAGGTGTTTAATTAGCATCATGAATATAGAAATTTGCACAAAAAAACATGTACCAATTCAAGTTGCCCGTATTTTGTAAAAACAAGCCAGAGAAAAAAAGGAATACACATAAGCTATTTAGTATTTTTTCAATAATTTAATAATTCCCATTGTAGGATTAAGAACACAATATTCATCGAAGAGACTCTTTTCAACGAATTTATTATCAAGCTGTACAATCGTATACATATAGTTTTCTAAAGAAATTATATCCTGCTTGGGAATTAGGTCAAAGGTGTGAATACATGAAACAGTAATAATAGTATGAAATGTAATTAAAATATTTGTGATTATAATCATAGTTTAATGTCAGGTGGCAAAATAGTAAATATCATATATGGAATATTTCATAAGGTGTATAGATGCTGGAAAGAGGTACATAATTATAAGATTAGTAAACGAACATAAAATGTTACATAACATGGTGTGAAATTTGACAAGATAGAATTTAATATTGTAAAAACAAAAGTATACAAATGAATAATTTTGGGTTTAAAATGTCAAGTGGGTCAAGTGGAAAAGATTCAGAGTGAGAGTCGTAATAATAATAATAACAATAATAATAATCGAAGTAATAAGGGAAAAGTACATAGAATAACTAAATAAACAAAATAAATAAATGTCTATCCCTCTACAGCCAAGGCAGATGTAAGGATCGTACATACTTCTTTTGTACACAAGGTCTGGCTGGCTTGAAGTCATGAATTGCCAAGGCCTCAGCTGTCTTTTGAAGTCTGTAACGAAGAAAACGCGGGAAGTTAGCATGGATTCTATATATGATCTTGAAATCATGGTCAGGGTTGACCGAGTGACAGAAGTCGACCAGGTGTTCCAGAATAGAGCTTCGCACACACTTCCTTTCTCCCTTGTAAAACCATGTGGCTAGAATATGTTCTCGTATCCATGTGGAAAGCGTCCTCTGACTACGGCTAATGTACCTTGGTTCACAAGAGCGGGTGAACTGATAGATGCACATGGAGGCTGCCAGATGGGGAGCTTATATTTTAAAGAGATGGGGAACACCTTGCGGCTGGTTAACGTCATTTGTAATTTTGCTGCGGGGAACGTCTTATTGACTGATCTGGAGAGATGATTTTTGAGCATAGCTGAAGCTTGATCACCTTTGAATTCCAAGTTCATGAATGAGGTTTTGTTTGGAAGTGAATCGCTGACCAATTTGGACTGCTTATGTTTCATGCTGCTGTCAATAAATCGGTTAGGATAACCGTTTTCTGCGAGTGTGGCTTTTTAGAAGTCAAGTTCTGAATTAATGCAACCAGAACTGCAAATTTGTATTATTATCCTCTTGAGTTCCGAGTGGAACCTGCGGTTTCATGTCATCCTTGAAGCTACGCTTAAATGATCACCTCGTATTTAAGTTAATCTAGAGGTGTGTGATTTCACTCAGTGGTCTCGTCAGCATTTGTCGAATCCACCACCTTCATTTCTGTATAAGGAAAGATTTCTGTAGGACTTCCATCAACATCTTTCTTCGTTCTACTCTATAGATTATTTGGCCAGTGGAAAAGATAGGCAACAAGAAATTCTATTAGACAGAGAATCAGCAGACAAGAACCCATTCCTCAACAAATAAGCAGAAGAAAGAGATGAAATGAACATTCGGTAGGGATACTGTCAAGTGATATCACACACAGGGCAGTTCAGTGAACCTTAATGAGAAACGACAAGTTAAGCCTGGATCTAAGAGGGATATGGAGGAGATCATGTAAAGAGAAAATCAAAGTCACTGAGCAGCGGTGAAGTCATCTGAAACTGATTTCAGAGGAATGAGTGGAATGACTTCATTCTGATTATCGCCAACCGTCTAATGATTGTCTAGTTAACACATGGTTTTCTACACATATATTTTAAGTTTCTGACATGCACGATAAATACAGATCAATTGAATGTATGTGTAGATTTCTTCTAAGAAATCCAGAAAGATAATAATAAGTATTATTATTCGCTACTGAAGCTTTGAGTGGAAAATACGGTTTTAGAGGTGTATTCATGTTTTAGTCGGTTCACCACCATTGCTTCCAAATAAATCCACAACTTCCCACAAAATTCCAGTCGTTTCATCGGTACATCTCCCCACTCTCCGCGGTTTGTCTCATAATCCAGTCCACCAGAGTTAGGAAGATCATCAGTAATAATAAGCAACCTTGTTTTACAACGGTTTTTGCATGAAAGGCTTCATCGAGCCTTCCGTTGTGAATTTCTTGTCATATAGCATCATCGTATAGCTATTAAATCAGGTCTATTAAAGTTTGCTGCACTGCATTCCGTATTGTTAAAAAAAAATAAAGAAATAAAACGGAAAAGGAGTTCGAATAAACAAAGTTCAAGGGATTGCGTAACACATACAGAAATTGGAATTTAATTACAGGATACAGATTACTACACATAAAATGGAATGCTAGCGTATCAAGTAGGGGTGTAGTTCTATATAGATGACTAATTACGGGGAAATTATGTAATGAACAAAGTCTAAACTCATACTACTTGCTAGTATTAAGTAGCATGCGGCTGAACACAAAGAAAGGTTACTACACTACAGCAAAGGTTAGTCGAGTAATATATATTGTTTGTATGTTTGTTAGTATCACAATCCTGAAGCAGAGTAATACTAATAGGATAATGCCGGTAATGCTTTACTGTCAGCACTGAATGTCTTTTCATCCAAGCTGAAACAGCTAACTCCTTATTAAAGATTATTGTCTTATTCTAATTGGCAATGATGCAAACTGCGTGATTATTGAAATTCAGAATTTATTTTTCACAGGAATTCAGATTAATTTCAGTGCTTATTTCACGACGAATTAACATCATCCAGAGAATGATTGAGAACTGCCTCACGGCAGCTTGAATCCTTCAGAAGTAGACACCCATGATCCTAAGTCCTTCATGTTACAAAGTCAATGTTGGAATACTGATCTTCAGTCCACTAGTGGTTACTGGGTGGATATCCTGAAGTCTTAATGAGACGTTTTGGTTAGTGGGGTCCACTATATCAGTACTAGGCGGGTTCTCATCGGTGGCACTTGTTGGTGGTAGGGTTGTATCACGAACTGCCTGAATTTAAAATTCACGGTTGATCGGTTCACAACCCAGCGGCTGAGTAGTCAACGGACTGGTATCATGCCATGAGAGCCCTAGATTCGACCCTTGGTTGGATCGTGGGTGCGTACTGCTGAAGTTTTCCAATATAAGACCTCATGAATTTTAGTTATTCTCTAACTTATGTTGAATGGTAACCAAATCTACACTGATAGGAAATATTACAAAGGTTATTCCTACCATTTTAAAGTCATTGAGTTGCAATGATTAAATGTTTTTGAGAATATTTCCCACGGATCTTTTATATTCAACTGGGCATAAATGCCTCTATCTCAACTTCATCGACTTTGGAAAGGCTTTCGACAGCGTCAATCGAGAGGTCATTTGGCAACTACTTCGCTAATACGGGGTGTCACCTACAATTATACATCTCATCCAACAGTTATACGACAATGCTGCATGCCAAGTAATCCACAACGGGAAACTTACGGAAGCCTTTGAAGTGAGGACGGGAGTGAGTCAAGGCTGTCTACTATCGCCAATGATCTTTCTGACTGCAGTAGACTGGATAATGCGACAGACCACGGGCAAGAAGGAAACAGGCATAAAATGGACTCACACAAAAACTTGGAGAATCTGGACTTCGCCGATGATATATATCTGATTTCCCACAAACTGGTAGATATGCAAGTGAAAAGTAACAAGCTGGCAGAAGAAGCATCAAAGATAGGACTTCAAGTGAACATAGATAAAACAGAGGTGATGAAAATTCCTGACCAACACCAACAGCAACAACAACAACAGACAACAATCAGCATAAGTTGGAAGAACCTGAAAGAAGCAGCCTCCTTTACCTACCTGGGAAGCATCGTTCCAACTACAGGTGGAACTGACGAGGGTATCAGAGCCAGAATCGGAAGAGCAAGACAAGCTTTCATTACTCTCAAATCTGTGTGGAGGTCAACGGCACTCAGCATGAAAATAAGATCCGAATTTTCAACTCCAATGTGAAGTCAGTGCTACGCAATATGCGGATCAGAGACTTGGCGCGTCATAAAGAGCACCTCAAACAAACTACAGACCTTCATTAACAGTTGTCTTCGCTTAATACTCAAGATCACATGGCAGGCCAGAAAAGATCAGCAACAGGGATCTCTGGCAATGAGCGAACCAACCAACCAGGAACCGATTGTGAAACAAATTGGCAGGAAGAAATGGAGATGGATTGGCCATGCGCTGAGGAAACCATCAGGTGACATCACTAGACAAGCCATCGCTCGAGTGGAACCCGAAAAGGAAGCGGCGAGTTAGCCGTCAGTGTGAGGGTGACTTGGAGGAGTTCATGTGAAGAGGAGATGAAAGCATGTTGGCAGACTTGGAGCGGGGTGAAAGAGTTGGCAGAAAACCGAAGGCAATGGAGACGCGCGGCTGAAGCCCTATGTTCTTCTAGGAACTAAAGGATATAATAATAATAAATAGTAATTTAAAATGAATCACCTAAGTATCATCTGAACAGGAATAAAGGACTCTGTCAGTTTATATTTATCCTACGACGTCAACTACAGATTGTTCAGGATCTGTCTATTGAGATACAGAATCGGGAATCGCCAAGCTTTTGATAAGTGGATTATCAGCTTGACTAAAAAAATTCAATTAACACGAAGGAGTTGACAAGGTGACGTTGGCTGCTGTTGTGTGACAAATTAATATTACTCTATATCCTCCATTTCTGAGCATGTCGTGTCATTACAAGAGGAAGGCATTAATTCGTTTGCAGGGTACAACTATTAAGTTCATTGTTTGTAGTCACACATCCTCAAGGTGTGTCTGTATAATATTGACGAAACTCACTTCGCCAAATAGTGAGATGCAGGCTGGAATCCTATGGAGAAGAGTGCATTTTATCAATTATTGCAAGCATGCCATGATGATGGTACTGCGATGAGTGTCAGTACCCAATGCCATCTTCTAACATTTTATCAAATTACAGCATAGCACAGTGTGTAATAGTATTTCGTCAGTTCTTTAAGAGAACACACTTAACAGCTGATAAGTAAATTGTAGTCAAGATATATGTAGAACAAGACAGCTAGATTGTCTGTCATCTGGTCGCTTTCGATTCGCATACACTTATATGCATCAAAGTACAATTTATTATGAAACGGTATGAAGTAACTATTATCGTATATGAAAGAACACTGTAGAGAAAGAGAGATATTGCGATTTAAACTGGAATGAGGCTCTTCACTGTCATGTAGAAAGCTTCAGCTCAGTTTATATGCAAAATAAAAGCACTAATCTAATTAATTCATTTGATTGGCTGGCTGAAAGATGACGTCACATATTAGTTTAAGGGCATTGATAAGATGATCTTATTATCCAACGGCTACCCACTTAAATCTTGGACCACCGAAATCTCCATCATTACATGTTCACATTGTTCTAGTCTATAAAAATATGACCTGTGATGGCGCTTTTTACTGTTGCGAGTATTGAAATATATATATATATATAGTCTGGTGGTTTGTAAGTTTCTGCTAAACTTGAGAAAAATCATAATTGTGGATGTCAGCGTATCCCAGTACATAAGACGATTGTCCATGCGATTTTAAGTACAAACTGCCACTCCCTAGGGAATGAAATTTACCATCCACAGTCTTTACTCATCCACTTATGTCTTTGAGTTTCAGAATGTACTCTTTCACTTTATCTAACGTGCCTTCATCTTATATCTTATTTAAGGGATTTATTACTTCTATGTACTAACAATGTTAGGTTTACATTTGAAGGCGATCCTTTCCCCCAAGTTGATGGTGTTGTTATGGGAAGTCCGTTAGGGCGCCTTTTAGCAGATATATATATATATATATGTCGTACATTGGGAGTTTATTGGAGGATTTAATCGGAAATGTGCCACTTTATAGAAGGTATGCAGATGATATTGTAATCATCAGTGATAAGTCTTGTTCTGCCACCTCAGTTTAAATCGAATGAATGAAGTTCAGAATATCATATCACTTACTCCTGTAGAAGAGGAAGATAATTGTTTATCTTTCTTAGACATATTGCTTAGTCGACGGCTGGATGGGTCAATAAAAAGATCTATTTATAGAAAACCTACCTGAACAGGACACTATCTTAATTACCACAGTTTCTGCCCTGTTCGGTACAAAAGAGCTTTAGTGAGCTAGTTGTCTTCTCAGTAGAATCCAACGAATATGCACTGAAGACACACTTGATGAAGAAGAAAGAAAGTTGACACAAAATCTGGTTGATAACAATTATCCGAACAAGTTCATCAGGAGATATAAAGTAGTCAGAACACCAAGACCAACTCTCTAACTCGCTCCTAAGGAAGACGTGTACACCGAGATACCCTATATGGGGCATCAAAACAGCTTGATAACTAGACAAAGACTGAACGCTGCTGTTAAAAAGACTTTTAATGCAGCTAGTATAATAATAATAGAGAATGTAAAGCCAGTATATCTATCTAAGCCCTTCGAACATGCGAAAAATGACGTCACATCCCACTGTATTTACCAATTTGAATGTACGTGTGGACACACATACATAGAAGGGAGGACTCATTGATCTCTGCAAGTAAGGGCTGGCTTCAGAGCATATTCCTAAATGGCTCCAGAAAAAAATGGATTCTTCAGAACTTATTAACGGTGAGAACAGGAGACCTAGCTCTTCTACTGCTAAACATATTATAGGGATATATCTTTTAAACCTATCTATAAAACATGTTTGGGGCGTATCCTAAAGTTTGTGGAAGCCCTAGTAATTCGAATGTCTAAATCAGCTTTATGCGTTCAAAAATAATTCTTCATCACATTAAACCTTCTTTTGTAAAATTTTGTTTTGGTACCATAGCAAATATACTATTATTTCTGTTATTTGGTTTAGTGGTCTTCATTGTTACTTTGGCCTTGAAAATATCCTTTTAACTTGACCTAACTTGTGTGTTTACTCACCTCTTAACTGTTTATTTATTTCATATATATTCCTATGATAAGTCCGTGTGTGATCAGGTTGTTCGAAATGTGTTGCGGAGATACAACATTACACGATTCAGATAAATTACGTCTTCTAATTGCTTTATCCAAATGTAATGTATTTCTCGAAGGAGACTGCAAAAAAATATCATAAGGGATTCATTTCACTCTTCAGGTCTGGCAGCACTGCATCATGACGTCTGCTAATAATTACTATTTTATTTGAAGATATCAGACGAGCAGAAAATTTTTTGCGATAAATGTCTGCTGAGAATTCTGTACATTTTATAAAAACTGTTCAGAATAAAGTTATTAGTATTATACTGATTATATAACATATTACAAGATTTTATTATCCTTCTAGATAACACCTTCAGCGACTACTTTATTGTGAATTGAGTATTTTGAAATTCTCCATGTATGATATAACTGTCTCACTTGGTGATTCTACAGCTGAAGGAGAAAATAGATTTGCCGAAAAGAGCCTCTTTGCTGAACTGCTTGTTCTGTTTTCTTTAATGTCTGGATGGGCATCATTCACGAATCGAAAAGGCAGATGTACATGTAAGTGGACAGTGTCCATAAGTATGGTATGTACTTTGCGCCGTCTAAGTGCAAAGTACTGTTACAACATTGGCAGGAGCCTGTACCTGTACTCACTCTTGCGGTTGAACCGCTTGAAGTTGTTGATAACTTTGTGTATCTCGGTAGTTGTGTGAGCGCTGGCGGAGGGGTGACGGGTGAAATTTCCAACCGTTTAATGAAGGCTAGGGTGGCATACATCAACTTGAGCCACCTCTGGCGCCGTCACCACGTTAGCCTGGCTGTCAAAGGTCGGGTATACAATGCTTTGGTGAGGTCTATCTTGCTCTACCCCTGTGAAACCTGGCCTCTCCAAGCTGAGGATGTGCGGTGACTCTGAGTGTTTGATCATCGCTGTCTCCGCAGGATTGCTTGCGTTCAATGGATGGCATCATCGCGTGAGTAATTCTGAGGTTCGGCGGCGTGTGTTTGAACACAGTGGAGATCACCATTCATCGAGTGTCGTCATCTGGAAACGCCGGCTCCGGTGGCTTGGACATGTGCTCCGAATGTCATCATCTGTTCGCTAGCCGTGGGACGGGATGGAAAAAGAGGAGGGGTGGTCAGTCCATGACGTGGCGTTGTGGGATGAAGGCCATTTGTGCTAGATTAGCATCGGTTGGTGCGTCACGACTCCCTGGTTGGGGTCCCCGAGATAGCTCGAAACGTTATCGGATATGGCCAAGAATCGTAATCAATGGCGAACGTGTTGCAATTTCCTTCTTTCTTCCCTTCCCGATGATAGTTGACGAATACTGTTTGAACTTGTTAAGTATGACTGTTTTCCTTCCAGATGAAATTCTTTATCCGTTCTCTACTCATATTTTTACGTTTAATCTATGTTGCTTTATTATTATTGTGTGGCGCATCTTTCTTGGTGCCGTAACAAGTTTTTTTCTGAGTTTAAATAAAAAATTGTATCATTTGTGAATGACAAACTCATAAATAGTTGTCCAAAAATTTTTCTAGGAGCGATTTCTTTCTACACATATGGTTTAATAAATCTTATTGGATATCCACTATTTAAGATCATAGTAGGAAAGTTTTCAAATCCTTTATATCAACTGTATCCTAAGAGTAGATTTCGGGAACTCTTGGACATAGATAACGGATAGGGTTTCTGTCTCTCTACTTAGAGGTACCTATATGCTGAAGTTAATCTACTGCCCGGTCAAGGTTGGCTTTCAGTAGAACAACCTCTTCTAGTGAGTTATCTTTTTTCTGTCTAAAATAACATCCAAGTAGTAAAATGTGGAATTCGATTCTCCTTATAAGTTAAAAAGCGTATATGGGTGACAACTGTGCGTCGGTGGCACAGTGGTTAGGACTCTCGACGACCATGCACATGGTCCAGGGTTCGAGCCCACACCGGCGCACACCAGATATCTATGGTCGGCCTGCAAAATTTGGGCTACCGATATCCACGCTGAAAATTCCATACTTGTACCAAAAATACAGTGTGGAATTAAGCTGTTACCAAAAATAAAAAATAAAAATATAAAAAAATAAACTACTAAAGAAGATGAGGAATAGGCGTTTGGAACACCAATTTTGCAAATGAAATCACAGAGTGGAATGTATCGCTAGTTGTTATGGATGCGGTAAAGCGTGTTAGTATGAAAAATGAGCTGGTCATTATAACCGCATAAGAAACACTCATTGAATAGGAATAGACTATGACAATCACAACCAAGTAAGTACGTAGTGGTATTTACATTCAAAATGTCTACAATTTTATTAATTCATTTAATTTCTGAGTTAAAGCTTATGCTACTTATTAATTAGCGAGTAGTATAAGTTAAAATTCTATTTAAGTCAGCGTGAAGTCATAATTATTCACTTCCATAGAACATCATTTCATTAATTATGCCAGTATTTACTTTTATCTATGATGGTTCTTAATTTATGATAAAATGGTTCTTGCTGTGCATGTTTTCTTTCTGTTCTACCGTCCTGTTTGAATTAATTTACTCCAACTTTCTTTTTTTCATCTTGCTCTGTATATGCATGCGTCCATCATTTCTGAACGTGGATCATTTTGACACAGCTTTGCTGTCCATCATATCGAAACACTTTCTGGAATTTAATCTTGACAGCGAATTATTCAAATACCTTACGATTCAAAGTTTGTAACCTATTACTTCAACGTTACTGTTGTCTGTAAATTGGAGTTATACAACTGCTAACTTTATTATGGGGCTAGTTATCACTTCGCATTTGCTTCAGTGACACATCTTCATTTCCATTTCTTCTCTGCAGTTCTTTTTGGTTGGCTCCACAAACGCCTATAAACTTTCAGTTTTTCTCCCCACACTATCTCCTCCATGTTACTGTTGGATCCATGTCTAACTGATTGTTTTCCGTGTGAGTTACACTAGAGGGCCTACTTGGCGTGCGATATCACTCGGCTGTCTGCTCAGAGTGTGTTCAGTGCATCTGCATTTCTTTCCATATATCTGTTGGGCAGGAAACTATACTTTGATCCACCCCAATAGTTCCTTGTGGCTAGTCCTTTCTAGCCTGCCATCTAATCTTTAGTATGGAGCTGTTAAATCTAAGAAGAAAGCGGAACTGATCGAATGAAGAGAAACTCTAGCTGCTCACTAGTTGAGAAAATGACTTAGTGATATTTATTAAGGCAGAGAGTTTTATATGAGCATAAGTAAATGCATCAGCGATTCAGGCGGTGTGAACTGAACCGTCTCTATTAACTGAATTACACACGGAACAGTGTTGGTAAGACTGATGCCAAAGGAGAGAAATGACGGCCAACTGTTTGGATCGTTTTAATCTGGAAACCAAGTACTACTGATTATTCCGGATGCTTGGAAACCAGTCATACAAATAAGTAGTATACACCATGCGCCGGTGACAAAGCGTTATCATGCTAGCCAACCACGCCCCATATAGTCCGGGGTTCGACTCCCGGCCAAGGACGTACTCATTTACCTCACTAATTCAGTAATAAAATTGGTAAAGAGGGAAGATTGGGCGTGGAGCTAGCAAACTCATTCCGTAAAAATAAATACCCCTGCTACCGAACCTTCAAAGTACCAGCTTGAAGCCCTATGTTCCACTGGGAACGTAAAGTAATAAGTAAAAATAATATATACAAAATCAATACACCATCGTATCATTTTACATGATTTTTTGATTACCATTTAGTGTATTAAGCTGTTCATATGTTTTGATGTAAATATTTTGAATTTCCAAAGAAATCAACCGTAATGATTTCGTGTTTATAAACTTGTGACAGTGTAGCGTGTGTTAATGTCAAGATTTACCAGTGGTATGTAGATTCAGATTGACTGGAAGTAGGAAAAACTGAAAACAACATCTTCTTAAGTCAGTAGCTGTAGACGTAGATGTGTTTATCCCTCAAACCTGGGTTTAGTTTACGTTGTGGTGAGGAAGCAATAACATTTGACAACTTTCCATCTCAAGTTTTAACCTTAGGAAAATCGGCAACTGATCAGAACAGTTTATTGTCCATTGACCTAGCCGAGCTTTATATGGCTAAAAATGTATAAATTTCGTGTGGTTTTCCTTGGTCAAAATATCCGTCAACAAGCCTCTTATCTTTTCCTGTTCCAACAGTTGTCGAAGCCTCCTGTTATGAAGTGTTGTTAGTGCTCCTCGGATATTTGATTTATCAGTCTTTTGAACTGTACTTGAGACTGAAGTTTCTGGATATTTGAGGATTTCATGCAGAATTTCAAGGCTAGTGATAATATCTGAAGTAGGAATGTTGACAACTCAATGTTTAAGTAACTAAATACATATTTTTCTAGTATTGGTTTGTAGGGATTTGGTTGATTGGTTACAGGATTTTATCATGAGCTGATATTGATTAGAGAACCATTGGAAAACCTAGGAGTACATAACAACTGTTTCGTCCTAATTCGGGGCTCTTCAGAAGGTCCTGTGTTCGAACCCCGGTGGACGCGAACTGCTGAAGAGTCTCAAACGAGGACGAACAACTGTCCAGTACTTCCAGGTTTTCCAATGGTCCGCTTACCAATGTCAGCTCATGATGAAATCCTGTAACATATTTTTCTGTATTGCTTAGGAATTGACACCTCCTATTATTAGTTGCCTTCAGTCTCTTAGATAGATCTGATTTCCTCTCATCGCACTGCCTCCCGGTAATTTCTTCAACATATTCTTCAAAAGACTGGGGTCGTTTCCGTTATTGCCCGTGGACTGCATGAACCCCTTAGTAGACATTTCGTACTAGTCCGGCAGTATGTGATTGGATGGCATCAATGTGGTCCTGTGTATGACGCTTGAGTGTCCTGGTGTTCGCTTAGATGAAGCTGCATCTTATTCATTTCCAGTACATCTGCGTATATTCATGTTAATCACGGTTCATTCTCTCGAAAAGCATATCATTGTCTTTGCAACTGTAAATTTGACTGTGTAACGCAGAAGATCATCCGACTCCTTTACCGTTACCAGGGCTATGCGACGTTTAAATAGCTTTAAAATCTCCATTAGGTTATTCAACTGCTAACACAATCGGGAAGATAATGTGAAAGTACTTGAAATCCAATTTTTTTTATAAAAGACTATTGTATAGAATATAGATGTTATTGTAATAATACATGTGTAAAACTTGAATTTTTGCGCGTTGAAGTTTCTTTAGAGATTTGGTTGTTTTACGGGGGTGAAGTTGCTAGCACCACGCCCCAACCTTCCCTCAAAGAATATTTCCAAAAGGTTGCAGACCTTTATTAACAACTGTCTTCGCTCTATACTGAAGATCAGATGGCCGGGCCGGAAAGAATCACTAACAAGAAACTATGGCTGGGAACAAACGAAACAAGAACCATTCGCCGCCCAACAAATATGCAGGAGAAAATGGAGATGGGCTGGACACTCGCGGCTGAGGAGGCCGCTGGGTGACATCGCGCGTCAAGCCCTCGAGTGGAACCCGAAAATGAAGGGGCGAGTGGGACGTCGATGCAAGGGTGACATGGAGGAGATCGTGTGAAGAGGAGTTGAAACAGTATGGACTAACATGGAGGCAGGTGAAAAGTACAGAAGAAGACAGAAGCAAGTGGAGACGTGCAGTTGAAGCCCTATGTTCCACTAGGAACCCAAGGGAGCAATAATAATAATAAAACTTGAACTCCGTGGTGGTTTACAGTTCCATATTAACCTGGTTATTATATACATTGCAAAGTGAAATAGTGTCATTTAGTAGATGATGACGTTTCAAACACAATTTATTGTTCATAATCACACTGATTGTAAACACACAACTTCGAAACTTGATTTTTATACTTCGCATTCTTCCTTCCTATTCGTTGTAAGATTAGTAGAATCTCCCAGATGTCTCAGTGGACAGTTCTTGAATTATTCCTATTGCGTGTATTGTCCGTCTTTACCACAATGATGAAGCTTCACTTAACAGTCCTTCCTTTCACTATTGTTATGTCAGATCATAAGACCGTCAGCGAAACAGGATTTTCAACATCAGTATAACAACTATACCATACTTATATAGGATTCTGTATAAAAGCGGTATTCAAATCCATAAAATCACGTAGAAATTAGTTATATTGGTTAAAGGACCATGTGTTGTCTATTAAACAAAATAGTTTAGTTTACCTAATATAATACCCTGCAATGTGTTTGAGGTCAAATTGTATCGTTTATCTACGAAAACAACAGATATTTATAGATTTTCATGTACATTACTGAAGATTATTTTAAGGAAACAAACACAGTCTTCTGATTGGTGGTTTCTCGCTGAATGTTGATCTTTCATCTCTTTGTGGCCGTTTCTTGAAGTTCAGATTATCTATCTGCAGACTGTATCCGCCTACGCAAAGTCTGCTGTGATTGGTTGTTGAGTCAGTCTTTGTTCTTATTTTGCTCATGACCAATATTGGGGACATACACAATGACGAAAATTACTGTCTATCACTTTTGGCTAGCAGCCAGCACTCACCACAAAATAAATAGGTAGGTAGGCAATAGTTAAGGGCAAATTAAATTATCAGAACACAAAAGATTATCTCCTAATAAGATAAAAGATCTAGGAAAGAAACCCCACTTATGATACTACCTGCAGTTGCATACAAGTATACAGTAGGATGGGCAAAGGGAAAGTTCTGAAACCTATTTTAACGTGGTGAAAAGAGAGATTGATGACTGAAGCTTTATTTGTCAAATAAACTTAGAATACATGCAATGGAAATGATTGAGCACCTGTCCGCCTGGATATCTACATGATTCTACTATCCATAATATAATATGGAATGATTATCATCGCTATCATTGTTGCTATGGCTACTGTATCCAAGACAGCAAAGACAAAGGAAACTATGCAAAAATGTCTATCATGTACTTGTGATGAGAGCTGTCTGCTAGCCAAAATCGGTAGACAGCAATTTACGTCAATGTTTACTTCCCAAATCTTGGAGGTGATAAAAGCAAGGACAGTAACTTTGCGTGGGCGGATACGGTTAGCAGATATATGGTCTGACCTTCAAAGAAACGGCCACAAAGAGATGACAGAATAACTTCCAGTGAGAAAACTTCCGACCAATCAGAGGACGCTGTTTCTCTGCTAATAATAACGAATAATAATATACATAAAAACCTTTAAATATCTGTTTTCCCAATAAACGATCTGTTGCCTGGCTACTGTATTCTGTCGCTACATACTTAGTTTCTCAAACAATAAGGCCACTGATGTTTGGATACGATAACGTCTCTAAAATTAATATAAGTTGATATTATCGGGATTAATCATAGTGTTGCGATTAGAGTTCGACACAGGAGGATAGTTAACAGCTGGTCTGATGACTACTAACCATTGCTAATTTTTAATCACCTCTAACCCTGCACAGCTTACTAAAATAAAGACAGAAAACAAATAGTCGACTGTATTCTAAAAAATACAGAGTATACAGTTATTACAATAATGGACAAGATCCCGAGTGGTGGTATAAAAATCCCAGTGGATAATATAAATGCCAAACTGGGAGCAAACAAAACAGGAAAAGAATTCACCATTGGTTGGGAGACTCTTAGCTAAATGAACGCAAACGGAGAGCTATTCACAGACTTCTGGGGATTCAATGATTTGGTGGTTGGACGCAGCGTTTATAAGTACAAGGGTACACACAAGGCAGTACAAATCCCACCTTACGGATATACCAATAATCAGATCGATTTCATCTCAATTTCAAAAAGTGGAGACGCAGCCTAATGAAAATCAGATATGGAAGAGGAGGAGATGTGAGCTCAGACCATTGTCTAGTGCAAGGGTCCTTCAAGGTCAAGTTGAAAGCCTTCAAAGAAGCCCTCAATAGGTGGTGATTCAAGTTCAGCACCTAGAGGATGGAGGACGAAACAACAAAGGACACATTCACCGTAACCATCAGGGAAAAGTCGGAAACATTTAGCAGTATCACCATGGATAGCTGCATGGAACATTACTAGAACCCTCCGAAAGTGATGCTTGGCAAAACTTGTACAGCCGTTTTAAGAAGAAAGAAGAGGTAAAACATAGGATGGGTCTCCATTATACGTGGAAGAGTGAGGAATGAATAAACAGAGGATGAACAAGTGTGAAAATGGTTAGCGAAAGGAGCAACTGAGTTCAGTATTTAGTGCACCGAACAAAGAAGTGAAGAAAAAAGACAAAAGATAATCTTATGACACACTGGTAACCGAAACACAGTAAGCTTCAGGTAAAAGAGACCTCATAACATTATATCAATTTACCAACTCACTATTCAGTAAGAGATCAATACAGATGAAACCAATGAAAGATAATGAAGGAAACCTTGTAGACAACTCTGGAGATAGCTAAAAATGCCTTCAGAGAACAAGTTGAAATGAAGATGTGCTTTTGAAGCTCTACATTCCACTCAGAAACTAAGCGGATAATAGCAGTTATTATTTATTACATACCTTGAAAAGTTAGGTCGATGAATAACCGATTTAACTGGCTACTCTGAAAACAGAACTCCACCCCCAGACTAGTTGGATTCTGGAAAAACAAATCATGTGCAGACGAATTGCACCACTATACATCATCATCGAACATAGCAGAGAATTTCAGTCTAAACTCTATATCAGCTTCATTGACCTTGAGAAAGCATTCGATAACGTTGACTTTGAAGTGATCTGGAGACTGGTCCAACACTACGGACTTTTATCAACCTAATTCAGCAGCTATGTGATGATTTCACTTGTCGACTGACTCACAACGGAAAACTCAGGAACGCCTTTGAGGTGAAGAAGACATGAGTAAGACGGGAATGCTTACTATAATCGATGATATTCATAATTGTAGTGAACTGTATCATGCGGCAGACAGTCGGAAATTAGGAGAGAAGGATGAGTTGGACTGACAAGATGACTCTAGAAGATCTGGATTTCGCGGACGATTAATGTTACATGTCCCACAGACTTGAAGATCTACAGGCGAAAATCAGCGAACTGGCAGAATAGTCAGCAATCACAGGAGTTCAAGTGAACATGAAGAAGATAAAGGTGATGAATATAGCTAAGCAGCAACAGCAACATGTAGCAAACATAAACAGCAGGAAAAATACGAAAGAAGGTCACTTCATTCACTTATCTAGATAGCATCATTTTAACTACAGGCAGATGGAACGGATGAAGATGTCGAAACCAGTCTCGGAAAGGTAAGTTAGACCTTTATTAATCTGATATCAATGTGAAAGTCTTCTGCACTCAGCATAAAGGGCAAAATTGCGATTTTCAACATTCATGTCAAGTCATTACTTTTACATGCTTCGGAAAATCGGCATGCGAGCAGGAGCGTTTTAAATAGGCTTTACATTTTGATGAATAACTGTCTTCACTCAACAGTGAAGATTAAATGTCAGTCCAGAAATGACGAGCAACAAAAAATTCTGGTGACTAAGAAATTATCATTCAACAAATATGCAGGAGGAAATGGGGATGGATTGGACACATGTTAAGGAGACGGTTAAATGACATCACTTGCTAACCAGGACCTCGAGTGCTGGACATCAATCCAACACTGACATGGAAGAAATAGAGTGAGAAGGAGATGGAAACCTATGGGAAATAATGAGACCAACTAGAAAAAACTGCAGCTCGATGGTTCAGGTTCACCCAGTCTGGTTCTAGCTAGTTTTAAGATCAGATAAAATCACTGGTATATAATACCTATGCATACACAGTATTATACAAATATATAGATGCATACATATACCAATCGATCAATAAATACGCTTTTAAATAAATATTTATTGATTTATTATCTAAGTGTATTCATTATTTTGTCTGATTAAAATTCTGCATATGTATAACCTACTACTTGAATAATTCAACTAATCATTTCCTCCAAAAATAAATAACAAGATCTTTTTATTTTAAATTTCTTTGAGAAGAGTTGACTTACAAGAAGACGAAAAAGAATTTCAGAATTAATATTTTCCATGTTTAACAACTGACATCTTTATTATTTTGATTTTTATCTTCAAAAAATTCATTTATATTTGTATATTTCATTTCGAAGAAAGAGGAAGTCAATACTTGCGAAAATCTTTATTTCATTCACACCAACTAATAATACATAAAGTGAAGAGTAATAAAAATACCTATCCACAAAGATCATTGGGAAAAAACGAAAACATGACAGATTCAGATGGTAATGAAATTGGTAAACTATTTATCGGTGGATTATCTCAAGCAACAAATAATGGTAGTTTACGTTTATACTTTTCAAGATTTGGTGAAATTGACGATGCCATTGTAATGATGGATAATAAAACTGGTAGATCACGAGGTTTTGGTTATGTTAAATATCATGAATGTGATTCAGTCACATTAGCCTTGCAAGCAAAACCTCATATTATTGATGGGAAAGAAGTTGATGCAAAACAATGTAATATTAATATGAAAGGACGTAATAAACGTAGTTTAAAGATATTTGTTGGTGGTATAGGCTTAGAACAAGATATTGAATCAATTAAAGATTATTTTAAACAATTCGGTCATGTAACTGATGTCAACCTAATGATGGATACAAATAAACAAAGGCATAGAGGTTTTGCATTTATTAGTTTTGATGATGAAAATGTTGTTAAACGCTTAATTAATTTGCATTATGTTAATATCAATAATAAACAAGTTGAAATTAAAGCTATGGAACCACCAAATTTTAATCGAAAATTGATTAATTCTAATTTAATTAATAATAGTAATAATAGTAATAATCATAATAATAATACGAGTACAATTACACAGAATCCATGCAGTATAATACCACCGCATATATACCACCTACCTAATCATCATCATACATCAAACTCAGACATATTAAATTGTCATGATATCTATGAATCGACAACAAATGATCCGGCATACAATTTTCTAACAAATTCATTTACACCGATTTATTCAGCCCACAGTCATCCATTATTTTCGTACCATCATCATCCTTCTCACCATCATCACCATCAGTCAAGTGCTACCGGATTACAACCATTTCTACACCCGAATACAATGAGACGTTATTATTGCTTTGACCAACAAAATACGAATACATCGGCCACTTCTGTTAATACTACTAATACTACTAATTCTAGTACAAGTAGTAATACTAATCAATTTATAAATAATTACAGTAATTTCAATAGTAACTTATTACCTGCAGATCAGCCATTTCAATCTTCCCCGTTTATTCATCAGTCATTTAGAACAAATCCAAGTTCATTACGTCATCCTACGGGTAAGTCAACAACAACTAGTACACATTCACCGCTATCGAATAGTACCGTTACTACAACTATTGGTACTTCTACTTCTAATACTACTACTCCTATAATTACTGGAAATAATCCATTTAGTACAATGAATGGGACACAAGTTACATCGAAACAACAAACATATCACCACCAATCACCTATGCCTTTAATCTTAACTACTAATCAATTCCAACCAAATTTATTCAATTTTCAACAGAGCAGTAGCAGTAGTCCATCAGTTTATACTATTCCGTGTCATTTTATTCCATCACATTTTATTCCATTTCCGAGTAATTCTATGTTACAGCAACAGTCAACTTTAATGAATGCACATTCTGGCTTAATTTGTAATGATGTGTTCAATACTACTAATAATACTACTGTTAGTAGTAGTGCTACGACTTCGACGGTTACTGACACCACTAATACTTCTAATTGTACAACTTTTAATAATAGTAATAATAATAAGAAAGTTGTGACTAATAGTAGTACAGAAGAACAAATTATTAGTAATGATAGTCTATCTAGGATGACACCAGTAACGATAGCCTCCAAAAATATGAATGCTTCAAGTACTTCAGGTAACAATGGTACAAATGCAGCTGGCACTCCATCGTTAGTTGCTACTAGTACAGCGACTACACTTAATGAAACTATAGATACTACTGATAATAATGTTAGTAATAATGCTGTTCCACCAAAGTCGATTGATGATGATAATTTTGGTATATTAAATAATGTACAAGGTGGTAGTATTACTGGAGAACACATTGCCTTCTGTGCACCAAATTACAACCATCTGAATTATGCTAGTAATAGTTTACAGTCGACAAATTTACCATTAACACCATATTATGCCTTGTGTTCACAATATCCAACAGGAGTATCGAATACACCAACAGGTACTAGCAATCTACAGGTACCGATAAATGATAACTATAATGTAGGTCAAATAATCAATAATGTTAATAGTAATCCATCGATTTCTGTGACTAATCAAGGCGATAATCCCTTGACAAACAATGACAATCAGAGCTTAACTAATGATGTACTGTTAGTAGATCAAAAATTGAATACTACAAAGTGTTTTTGCCATCCAACCATTTTTATACCGAATGGTATTCATACACAAACACAAAGTATAAATCAGACACCAAATTTATGGAATACACCAGGGAATATTTCATCGAGCGGTTTATTTCATTCAACATTTCAACCGTTAACTGGATGGAATTTCCCGTTAGGTAGCCACATAATTTCACCGCCATTTACACATCAAACTTCACACTATCATCCTTATATACCTGAGAATCAGATGACTTTACATCAAAATGATATGTTGAATCAGTGGAATCAGTTACCTTCAACATACAATGGTAACAACATTACAAAGTCAACGAGTAATGATATAGATGGAAGTGACTTGAAGGATTCTATCACCGCCACTGCTATTTCTTCTTCTTCTTCTTTATTATCTTCGTCAGTATCATCATTGTCTTCGTTCTCATCATCCTCAACATCAACGACACTATCTCCATCACTGACAACTATGCATACGGTGACAGGAACGACAAAGACTGAATCGACAGAAGTGCCTACAACTACGATAATAATAAATTCAACAACAAAATCTATATCGTCTACCTCATCTATACCAACATCAGATGATGTAATGACTTTAAACACTGGCCCAAAATGTAACAATAAAGATATTTATTTAAATGATACAATGCAGAATAATTTTAATAGAATTATGTCGGCTAAGCCATCTGGAGATAATTTAGAAGGTTTACTTGTAAATAATAATAATATTAATCAGTGTATCAATGATAATATCTTTTGTTTTATTAAATCACCAATAACTGATTTAACCTCAACGTTAATTGAACCGGAAAATAATGAGGTGACAAAGTCGTGGCAAAATAATAATAATAATAATTTATGGACTATGCCTAAAGTAGAAAATCTATCTCAAACACTACCACATTCTTCAAAGCTGACAACAGGAACTACAACACTAAATTATCCAACTTCTCCTCAGATGATTATACAACCAATCTATAATTCCTATCATCATCTATCCAATGAGTATGTAAATGGATTTCTGTCTAATTGTGATACACAGTCAGGTGTTAATCTCAATTTAACAGATGGAAGAGAAAGTTTTAGTAATGTAGAAAATAATTTAAATAAATTGAAATTAATGAATGATAACACCGTATATTTATTAAGCAATAATTCAATGAAAACTATAATTAATGATAATGTTAAACTACCAAAGAAAGCAGTGAGCGAAGATAATGAAAAATCTTCATCACCTATTCTGTCAGATCTAAATGAAAACTCTTCATTGACGTCGTTACCACCTAAGGAGAAGACATCAGCAATACCCGAAAAAGTAGAAATGACAGAAAAGATGTCAACTAGTGAAGATTTATCTACAAACAATATTAGAGGGATTGGCTTAAATAAAAATGTCATCATCGGTGAAGAATGTGTAGACAAAACAGAACAATTGCATACAAAGCAGTTTCAGAATAATAACACTGACAGTATAAGTACACATTTACCACCTAACGAAAATGAACATGAAATTGACAGAGGAAATATATCGTGTATTGATAAAACTTATAAAGAATACGAATGTAGGTCAAACACTGGTGCTACGGGTGATTACCCGCCAAATCATCATTTTGTTAAGAATAATTATCATCACTTATTGTAATATTAATCATCTGAAAAGAGTAAAGAAAAATTTTTAAAAAGGCAGAATAATTCAATGTCTTCAAACAATTGCAGTAAAACAAAAATGAAAGGAGGATCAAGGAAAAGTGGATGAAAGACAAAATGACAAGATATAAATAAGACGGAGCAACTATTAGGTGATTTAAATTTAGCCATAATTTTCTTATTTATTCATTTCTCTTACATAATTTATCAGTAAGACAAGTATTAGGAATTAAAGTCAGTTGTTCATTGTCAATGAGACGCGGAGGAACTGATAGACGAATGTAGAACTTGTAAATTTATTACTCAGGTGAATATGTCAGGCAGTTATATTGTAAAAGAAATATAACAGAATAAGTGTATGTAAACCAACCAGATAGTAAAAGTGAGTAACACTCATGTTATCACTGCTAATACTGTCTTCACCAATGTAGTTATATATAAATATGTACTATATTTTGCCTACTGTATTACAGGGACTAATGAACTCATTCACAGTTATTGTGTACATTATTTAAGTGTCACATATATGTAAGTGGCAAAGGAAATTAATAAATAAAAAAATATTTCACATGCTTGTGGTGTTTTTAAACTTTTTAAAACTTTCTACTACAGAAGCTTTGTCAGTTATCTACTGTGCATGTATATAATTTATTCTTGTATTTCAATGTGGTGACGAATCAGTTGGACGTCAAATTGTTCGAATCGCTGAAATGAGATAGTTAAGTAGTTTATTTATTAATCCATAGATGTGCTGGCGATCAAGAAATCACCAATATATACCAAAATGAAGTCTGAACCTTGTGTAACCCGGTCCATAAAGTGTTGGAATGACCGCACAGCATTTCCCAAGTGGAAAGGAATCCTAGGAAATTCAAGCAACCGAAAAGATGTTATGATGGATCTTTTTTCAATAATCTCAGTGACAACTGCTATTTGATGATAAACCCTGACTAGGTAGACTTTAAAGAATATTGTTCTTCAATGCAAAGTAAGTGAGGAGTCATGAGGTTGGGGAATCGGAGAGCGGTCAGGGACAGCCACATTACTGAATGCCTGGTAATCTTCACAAAGTCACCAGTATGCAAAAGCGAGGATCGAGGACTCTTGAAGACCCGATTACGCCCAGTTAAATCAAGTGTGCGAATGTCGCCCCATATACCGCTAACTTTTCGGGTGGTAATCAGTGTGGACATGTTAGTCTAGAAATCCAGCTAGTTAGACTGCTTGTACAGATTCCAGCTCTTTTTCGATTGACTTCAAGTAGAAATAACTGTCGAAATTACTGTGTGCCACCTATCCTGCTTTACCCGATCTTTAGCTACACCACCTGCTGACTGTTTAACATGGTCCTCTTAACCTGGTGACCAGGCACTTCTTAACGCCACCCCAACTATGGAAGGCAGAATATAACAATTACGGCTGCTGAAAAGTGCATTTTTTAACTAGGATATTCACATTATAGAGTTACAAAACCACACCACAACGCAGTAACAGAGCTCTTGTCCCTGGACTGTCTAACTGTCCATCATGTGTTCCAAACCGCATAGACAAATTGATCATAGATAGTAGAATGGCGGAGGTTCATTTGGAGTAACCGACTTCTACGGTCCCCTACAATAGGACGGGTTGATCCCTTGTGATGATTTTATGGGTGACTTCATAAGCCGCATCTGCAACATTGTAAGATGGCTTAGGATCTTTTACAAACGTCGCAGTAAGACAGAAAATATAAGATACTCTGGCGTTTCTATACTGGTGCTATGAATTCGGTAATCTGATATGGCTCCATTGATTGTAAACTGGGTGTACTTATCAACCGTTTTCTAATTGTTTATATCAACCTACAGATTGGTATTAGTGGAGAGGTCAACCCCAAGTATAGCATGATGGAAGTTAGCTAAGATGAAAATCCTTATGGGACAATAATTATTTGTAATAGTAGTACTTCGCAGTGACCGAATTACGGTAAATAAACAAACAACACAGTAAGGCATGAATTTAGGAATTTGTATTTGCCAGAATTATTGTAAATCATGTATTAAATATAAACAAGCAACAATAACTATTTAAACAACAGAGAAGTGGAAATTGTCAATCACCATATCTACCACAAGTCAAATGTCTCATTGCGTATTTATAGTGGGGTCTTGGTTTGCTTGAAAGTCTTTGCCATCTTCTAGCTGATTCAGTGATAGTGTTTTCATCAGCATCATCTGGACTAATTTCTCAATTATCTACAAAATCAGGATTAATGACGGAATCACTAAAGTTGCAATCGGGACAACGTACTTCATTTATTTTCACCTGATCCAGGTGTCTGTTGTGAAATGAATGATCTTCGATGTCTAATATTTTCACCATTCGATTTCCTATGTTTGTAGTACGATTCCAACCTCTTTTTGTGTCGCTTATGATGCTGCCGTAATATTTCCAAGTATCATGTATAAGTCAAACTTTTTCCACAGGCAGCAGCTGGACTGACAAACAATCACTGTCACTGGGAGAGTTTTCAAGTAGTGAATAACGAGATAAGAAGTCTTCATGAGGTATATCCTTAGCCAATCTGTGTTCAATAGTGTAATCATATGAACTTAGTTCTAAACTCCACCTTTGAAACATAGCAGCAGATGATCTATTCAGAGACTCCTCTGGATTGTAGATGAATTTCAAGGCCTGACGATCAGCAACTGTGTGGAACTTAGTATCAAAGAGATACTTGTGCAAGCATCTTATTGCCTATACAACTGCGAGTATGCATGTTCACTCTTACTTAGGCGTCGAAATAAAAATGATAGGTTTTCCATTTTGCTCGAGTACTGCAGTTGCTTACAAAGCAATA
This sequence comes from Trichobilharzia regenti, assembly GCA_944472135.2. NCBI lineage: Eukaryota > Metazoa > Platyhelminthes > Trematoda > Strigeidida > Schistosomatidae > Trichobilharzia > Trichobilharzia regenti. Next base: position 27,565,319 of record OX235267.1, read on the forward strand.
GTAAATCTTTCTTAGAATTTATAGATTCAGTACAGCCAGTATCAATTATAAAAGAGTGAGACTTGCCTTAACTTGTAGTGAAGGTCCTCATCAGATGAGATTCAGGGCTGTGAAAAGTTGAAAGAGACAGTGACCGCATTTTCTCAAGCTAATTTGGAGAATCATGAGTAGCATTCAATATCCAATATCGTTTTTACGAGCTAGTATAAACCGATTTGATTTCTCTGTGTTCGCTTCTTGATTGTAAGGTGTAGGTTCCTGATCTTCGGTAAACTTCTGCGTAGCTCGTCCTGCCACTCGACTGTCGTATCTTTGGTTGACTCCAAAGGGAGTAGTGCTGGGATTAATTGTATGTGGCTTGCAGTGTGAGGTGTGTTAAGACTGTTACTACTGTGAATGGAGTTGATCCTTTCGCTAGTATTGTCGACAAGAGAAAAGAGATAACAATAATAATAATAAAAGATATAATTAGTGAAGTTATTCAGACTAACGGACAGAAAAAGAAATAAGAAAACGTAACAACAGTCAGCTGATTAAATTTGAAGAATAATATGAATGATATATATATATATATATCGGTAATAATGATAATAATAAGTGTAGTTAAGGTTGTCAGGACAGTAGGACGGGAGAGAATATAAAGAAGTAAAACGACGAATTTAGTTGTGTACCTCTGAGGGGTGTATGGGATTTTAAGGGGATAGGCCATTTGGACGCAGTCCTTGTGTCGCTGCATGATTCTTCAGTCTTCGCTTAAAGATGTCCACAGACGGTGCCATAACTACATCTGCTGGTAAGGAATTCTAGGGACGGGAAACCCGCAGTGAAAAGAAGTGGGAGCGCACTGGTGTCCTTGCCCGCTGGTGAGCTATTCTTCTGGGACTTCCACGAGGGAGCCTATACCTGCTCAATGGCAGGACACCTTTGTTTGGGTGACTCCAGTCATTTGTTATTTTGTGGGCAGTAATCAAATCCCTCGTAAGACGACGGTAGCTAAGTGTGAACAGGCCTAATTTCTTAAGCCTTTCATCATATGGTTTATTTCAGAGACCATCCACTCCTTTTGTTGCCCGTCGTTGGACTCTTTCCAAGAGGTTGGCGTCTCTTCTGAGCATTGGGGGTACAATAATATTATGCGCCTCAAGGTGTGGCCTGATGTGTGTTTTGTACAGCCTTGGAAAGAGATCGGGAGAGAGTGTACCTAACTGTCTACGTGTAAAGTGTATGACCGCATATGCCCTCGCTACATACCTCGTGTAGTTTACGCTTGTATCCATTTTTTCCGTCAGAAATACACCTAAGTCGCGTTCCGAAGTTGTGCAGGACAAGCTTTCATTGCACAGGTTGTAACTTGCATTCTGCAGTCTGCAGGTGCGTAACTTCACTACTTTGCACTTTTTCACGTTGAAAGTCATGCCACTGGCCACCGCCCAGTCTTCCAGAAGGTTTAGATCTTCCTGCAGCCTATCTGAGTCCTCCGGATACTTTATCGCCCTCCATATCTTTACGTCGTCAGCGTATAGAAGAGTCGGGCAGCTTAGACGGAGTGGTAGATCATTGATAAAAATTAAAAACATCAGTGGCCCTAGGATAGAACCCTGCAACACTCCTGATGACGAGCTGTGCCAAGATAATCGGACTCGATTGACCTTAGTGCGAAATCGCCTGAATGTGTCAAAATATTCAAGATAATTGGCGATTTCCCGCGGTGAACGGTTCATGGGAAACTTTCCAAGACTATTTAATTCCATAGCGAAACCAAAATATAACAACTTTTTGCAGTAGTAGTAGTATTTCTCAGGAGCATGTAAGTAATCTAAGATCTGAAATCATTGACTGTTCGATTACATCCGGATGTTTGTTTAACTAGCAGCACGAAGTAACAACTTTTCAGCCATGACAGCTGGTCGCCCGGATATTGACGAGATAATACTCTGACTTCATCTCCTGTATGTTCCAAAAAGAGTGTGCCTTTAGTCATGTAACTGACGTAGAAAAGGCAACTAAGCTGGTTCGCAGAACATCCGTTGCCACTACTGTCTGGCTGGTGCATTTCCCTGAGACTATTCACCACGACTGAAAATGCCTGGTTTTGCACACTGGAGAGACTGATGTCCCAACTTTCTACGTTACCAGAAACCATTTCGACCATTAGAAGGCCTCCTGGTCTGTTGCCTTGAGAAAGACCGTCGATGTCGCCTTGGTCCTGGTGGTGGTCTGCTATGCTATGCTTGTGGGCTTCTAAATTTCCATCTTCGTAGCTGGTACTAAAACAGCAGGTGATACACCCTTGTCTGCCAAAGGCGTGACTAGAAGGTGACGCGTTGTGTACCGATGCATTCCATACACTTGCTTCAGATAATACATCTAGTATGCTATCTGCCATCTCAGCTAATTCATTCAGGTCGATGGATTGACAGTAGACAGTTAAATTCTGTTGGGCGCTTCATGGTAGCTGTTGCAACCATACGTAGCGTAAAATAACTTCATCGACTTTATTTCGTCAAATTAATCAAAGCTGTAGTCGGTGTAACTACCGCACTCATCACTGGATATTGGATGCTGGCCCTTACTGTTTAAGCTGACTTGTTTGGCTGGTGGCTCACGGTCAAGAATCCACGCCATCTGGCACGCGGTCTTGTTACGTTCGTTCGCGCATGATCCCTGGCTTTTTAAGCAGTCAGCCTAGCACTACGACTTAGCACGAAAATATACTTCGTATTAGATGTTTGGAGGCAATCAGCAGGAAGCCTCGTCTGACCTAGGTTTCGTGCTATTTAGCACTAATCAGCGAGGCGTATCTGCAACCTTGGAGGAACTTATGTTCCCCCTGAGATTCGAACTGGCGTCACCCAGCACTGCAGCCAGAGACGTTAGCACTGAACTATTCGGGGTCACGATTGATCTTCTGTAGGGATGTACTGAATGTTTTGATTGGACACTACTTAGTAACTAGTGTAATGTGTTTAGTCCTATTTTTGGCGCAGACTGAATTCCAACGGTCAAGTTTTCAATGTTGCCAATCAAAATTATGTTTCGTAATTTGGACGACCACTTCGATGTTCTGCTTTATCTTTGGTCTGCGTGGAACAAATACCGTAGAATTTTTGCGCATTAGATCTTAATACACATCGTACCGTCTAGGAACGTCAGCACACTACGCCTCTGAAGTGGTGAACCCTGCCGCGAACTTCATCTTTGGTTAACACGCAGACGAATCCATTGAGCTCGTTCCATTTTGTATTTGTTCCTGTATAATATCTGCTATTTTTGAAACATATATTTCTCCATGAGTGATCGCACGCCTAAACTCATCCGTATAGAACGACATAGCAACACTACTCATCTCGTGCTCTTGGGTCAGACAATGTAGGAGCATGGTTTCAGACAGCCAGGTCTAATTTCATTGAACATGGAATCACTGACCGACATTCCCAGTTCCTTGCAGTTATCCACGCTCTACTATGGGAATTATGTAAATGACCTACTGCGCAAATGTCTATCCCATGGGCAAGCAACCCCTATAAGATGCTCAAAGCAGCCCTCCTTAAGACAAACGATCTCATGGATCGCTAGCCTGTTGATGGACTATTTCGCATAGTTGTATTAGGTAATTTGGCCTATTCATTTGGCGTTTCTCTTTGTGTTTTCTCCTGGGGGAACGAATATTGTAGAAATCGCGGGTGTTTAATCTTGGTTTAGTACTCTTTTTGCCACCCAAGTACTTCAGTACCACTGGATTGTAAAGTGTGAGTTCGTAGGGAGCTGTGATAGTTACCTTGATGCTGATTCACTGGACGTGAGTAACGGACTTATCTGTTTTTCACTGAGGAGCCTTTGTCTGCTGCATAAGAAGTGCTTAAAGTCCACAATATTGGTGGCCCACCGGGGCAGTACTAGCTAAGTTTGTGATGTCTTTGAATATCTGGTTGAGGAATGCCATTAGGGCGCTTCTGTAGGTCCTATATAATAACTCTAAATGTAGGCCTATAGAGCTACTACATTTACGCGTGATATACGCCCACGGAAGCTAATATCACGCATGCTGTTTTAATATACACCGTTGTATTAGTAACCTCACTTTTCATTTTGTTATTTATATATTTGAAGCAGGCTGTATACTTTTTCTCTCATTTCTAGCTTTTCGAGACTTTATTTCGTTAAAATTGCACCTGTTCAAGTTTCCACTTGTGCTTCGTTGCTCGTCTTTGACCACGTAAAGCGTTCGCATATCATAGAACACGAAGACGTGGATGTACTATAGCTCACTAATTAGAATAAACTTGATACTCTATTTTTCAGCTTTGGCAGTCTTAGGTCTGATACTTCGTGCAACAAATAAGTTCTCAGCAATGACAAACAAGATTCGCGGCCCAGTGAAACTAAACTGAGGTAGGCGCAGATGGACAGCCACGTTTATTTAGGCGTCCCATGTCTCGTCATTCTCCTTATCTGGTAACGGAGCAAATGAACAGTAAGGTGATATGATAAAAGCATGGATATACAGATTGACAGACAAGAAGATGCAATCACAAAATTGATAATAAGAGAAGCATATACTGACCGTAACACTCTAAACGTTCAGATGGGCTCACCAGTTTAGTTTGCGGGCGCTGAAAATGGGGTCGATAAGTGTGCAAAATATCGGAATAAAAATACAAGTCGATAAAGAGTGCTGAGACAATATCTTATAGATATACAGATAAATGATTCATAAAGAATAAGGACTACCTGGGAGTATAGTTATAGTCCGCCTCTACAAATTAACAATATAATCCACGAAAAGGATTCCCTACTGGGTTGTGTCCATTAGAAGAAATTATTCACTGGTGGTCGAAGAGTCTTCGGACAAGATGTTCTCATCACTTCTAGAGAATACAGCAAGAGGATTATCAGAGGACGAAGACGATAGAAACGAGTGAGAATACAGAACGATTATATTTTCCCTCGAACGCGAAAGTTCTGTATATCTGGCAACGATGTAGATCAAACGAAAGTCACGTAAAATGTATCCTTTTTCAACATTCAGCAAAAACTGTACGAATTTATTGTTCAGGAACCCACAAGGGCAATTCAGTTTCAAAGCGTCTGTTCTTGAGAAAATTTCCGTCTTTTCTTTCAGCTGTCCAACTGCGGTAGTTTGAGGACTTCCATCTCTATGATAGATCCCGACTTTATGACGGTTTTAGAGTATTGCAGCAATAAAAAATACGGCAGGGGACCTGGCGTTTCTCAAATTCAGAATGAGTTGTGTATTCATAGTAGACTCTGTGTGCTCCAACTGATTTGTGTATCATAAGCTGTTGTAGGTCCTTTTATTTAGTCGGGCAAGTAATGAATAATGATGTTGCAGAGTTTGAGAACTACGTTATATAAAATGAAGCTGTGGATCGTAACAAATTTCTACCTAACTCAAATGCGACAGTAACAGCTTCTGTGTCCTGTAGGACGTTCTGTCCGGACATTTCTTCTGACGGCTGTTGCACTTTAAGTAGCTCTTTGATCTGCTGATGTGGCAATTTTAGGCTTTATCTCCTTCCACTTATGTCCTATGACACAGCAGCTATATTCTTGTTTGGTGATGCAGAGGTAGGTAATTTCCTAAAATTAATAATCTGTAGCTTTCATAACCATTCAACAACAGTGTTCATCATCTCTGTTTTAGCTTTCTGGTTAACGAGGAGGCAAGCAGTTAGGCACCCACGCTGCTTGACTTCCTGTCGCGTTACATTCCGTTTTCCATATATGAGTTCTTGTCTCCCAATAGTCTGTCTTAAAGCTATAGCACTCGTGCCTAAATATGTCTAGTAGCTGGTCATAGTTGGCCACACAACATTCATAAAGGTTATTCCAAGTTGAGGCATGTGAGTAGACAAGTTTATTGTTCTGAAAGCTGTGTAAGCAACGAGTCTCATAGAGCCTCAGTTCATGAACAGTCAACCACAACTGGGTGTGCAGTCATTATTCTCAGTTGAAACTAAAATTAAATCTACCACTAGTTAGTCATTCGATTGACCAGCTGTGATAGATTGCAAGGGTGAACATTTGGATGAGGGCCTGACAACTTGCTGAGATTCACAGTTAACATAGTCCCTTCAATCAACAAAGGTCTAATCAACGCTCCTTTGCAGCTCGCGTCATTCCGCATGCTTGCGTGTGTTCTTGAACTTGGTAGAGAAAACCTGCATTTTCGATACAAGCTCATGCCCAACCACTCAGTTAATAAATATCAATTTAAGTGACAGCAGATAAAAATGTAAATAAATCACAAGTCATCCTATGTAGCACATGAACGCTGAGTTCCCCGAAACTTGCTTTGACACTTACACCTGAAAAGTTCTTTCATATACCCTTCTCATCTGTCCATAGGTGGGTATGAAACATAGACCAAACCCAGTCAGGTGAATGTGTTATCCAACTTCAAATAAGGTGACGTTTTTTATTTTTATATTTTGATTGCAGCTTGATTTCACACATTATTTTTGGCACTAGTATGGAATTTTCAGCATGCGATATCGCTAGCCCAAATTTTGCAGACCGACCATTGATAACAGGTGTGCGTCGGCCGGGGATCGAAATCCGGACCATATGCATGGTCAGCAAGCGTGCCATCAACGCAGTATTCTACAAGACCGACACTTCCAGTGACGCTTCCACGGTCGAAATGAAGTTGCGTTTCAGAAGTGCGCTGCCACCTCAGTCTCTGTTAGATTTCAGAGTCAAACTAATGAAAGCACACCTACGATTTAAATATTCTACCCCGAGCATCCTTGAAATTTAGAAGTCAGCGAAGGGCCTTGCGTCTTGTTACTGTGAGAAGTTGCTGACCTAGTGGGAGAACTAAAAATATTGGATAGAATACAGAAAAACAAGCATTTTTCCACAGTAGTTATCTTCGTCCCTATTTGAAGCATTGTTTGCATATACCTCCGAATGCGAATTGCTCAAAGTCCAAACCTCGATTTCATTCAAGAAGGCAGTAGACTGAAAAAAGAAACTACCGTGAAAAAATTGTCATAAGCTTGAGACATTCTCGTTTTAGTAAAAATTTAACTCCAATTTCGTATCCAAGTCCATTGGATATTGGACAACGAAAATGTAAACAGTCTCTTTTTGAATCATGACGACAGTATGGCAGTTGGTGAGATCTGTAATGCAGGTGAAGTAAAAGTTACTGGTATTGGTGAAATAACGGCAGAACCTGATTGCTGCACAGCGGAATTCGTAGTGTGCTCTCGGAAACCTACAAGCTCTGCAGCAGAAGAAAGTGCGAGGAAACGAGCGGAATACGCTCGACAAGAGATAAACTCCCGATGTTTAAAAGTAAATTTTTGATCTGATATTTGATTTCTTTAATATTGCAGAAGTGTAATATCGTGGAGCATTTCGATATAATTCAAGAAGGTACTTTACTCTGTGCCCTTTATAAATTTGAGATAACTACATGTGATATTTCTGGGATAAAAAGCTTATTAGGTCATCTAAAGTGCAAGCTGCCTTCCTATGTTAAACTTGGAAGCGTAAGATTTTTCTTTTCAAAAAAGAGGCTGTTTGAAATAAGGTAAGTTTATTTTACGTAAATTTCAATGTATTACATGCATAGTTGCCTTGGGTTTCAGTGTAAATGAGAACTTTTCAGTCTTTACTAGTAGTAAGTGGTTTGACAGATTGATTACTATACTTCCAAAGGGGTGTAAAACTTGGACCTATGATATTAAAAGTTGTAGCATCCATTCATGAATAGAAGGCTACTTTAGCAATTGGTTTAAACTGAGCAACTGTTCATTCGAAATCCAACTTTTAAAATTCCGTGGTTATTGTCGTGGAGTTGTTTTAAAGTTACTCACTTATTTCAAAAGCCAAATGTAAGGGAAATAGAACTGCATATATATATATATATATATATCAGCGGATAGTCTGCTTAATCATCGTGAGCCATGATCAAGCTTGTTATAATTCTGAATTAAATCTCAGTAATTCTGAAATAATTCTAGCATCCTATAGTTAGTAAATCCTGAATTTGCTCTGAAATCGTTTCTTTAATGGCACAGACTAGAACTCAGTGCTAGTTTTCAGCATAACTAGCGCTAATTCAGAACCGTGTTCTTCTTTTAAGCATTGTTAGGAGTAGATCAGAGCCTACCGGGTTTGCTTATCAGCTTTATTTCAGCCCTTTCAGAACATTTTCAGCACTGACTAGCACTAATTCAGAACGAAAAGACTAAATTCAGCACATAGTGGCAACTTTTTCAGCCTAATTCAAGCCTTCGCAGATCATTTTCAGCACTGACTAGCATTACTTTAGAACGAAAAGACTTCTTATTATCATCACCTGTGTCCTACGCCGGCGAAATTCATTTAGTTTGCAGAAGAAATCAGTTTTTATAATTGAGACTTTTGTATTTATAAACTGTAGTACAACGTCACTGCAATCCCGTCAAGTGCGATCCACTGGCAGCATCCTGCAAATAAGCAGAATAAAATATTAGTGGGTGAAAAATTGTGCTCAGCACATTCTGAGCATTTACATTTATAGAAGTTTACTTACATAAGTGCCACTGTTATATCCCCCGGTATCTTTTTCATTTGCCTAAAAAAGAAAACAATATTGTGATTACTACATGTTGAACAAACGTTCACTTATAGAAGTAAGCAGGCGTTTCGCAATATTACCTGAATTCCTTGCTTCCGCTTACGCCTTTGGACACGATCTTTCAAATTATGAAAGTACGATTTCGTGGCCCTATCCATCATTTCACCAATCTCTCTTGTCGTCATTAGTTGGCCGGAGAAGTGCGACATAATTAAAGCTAGAGAACTAATTACTTCATTAATGAAACTTACTTCTCATTATTTTATAAAAGGCATAAGGCACAATGCTTGACTTTGTCAAAGTCCCCTGGAATGTAAACTTCAAACCCACTTCAGGTTTTATAACATGGTGCATCATGACCTTAAGTGATAACTTTGGATCACTCTGAAGGCAGCTAGCCATCTTAGCAGTCTACAAGAAATAAGAATTAAACACGTCAACTCACATATTGCTGTTTGTACTTTTCGTCTCTTAAAGATGCTTCCAGCATCTCTAACTGGTCTTCATTCTCGATCGGAAACTGCAGTGTTAAGTCCCCGTTTGCTGGAGGGTAGGTTTGCTGTCGAATTTTCTGTCAGTAGTCACAATGTTCAATATTTTCGTGCACAGGTTAATGACTTCCATATTTGTATCTTTAAATAAATAATTATTTTCAAGTAATTACCGAGTAATTTCTTAATTGAGGATTCAGTAGCATATTCGTTAGACGGCAATCTAAAGCATGAATAAAAATTGTGACAATTATTCCTACCGGTCACACACACACGTCTTTTTGCAATAGGAGATGAAGACTGGAATATGGGGGCACCCGAAGTACTGAAAATGAAGGGCTTTCAATTAGGTTAATACCTTGGAATTGGGGCCACGAAGTCATCAAATATGTTATAATCTGGATATTGTGGTTTGATGCAACCAACCTCACTGGCGGCTACATCAATATCCATTGAGTTGTAAAGGAAATTTTTATCATTTTTCTTGGCATCCCTGAAAAATGTGTTAGACAGACAACGGTACCTACCTTTTCGGTCTCTTACTGGCATTGGCAACGTATCATCGTCCATGTCTACATTCCTGGTGCCTTGATCATTGCTTCTCAAAGCTCTACACCCTTTTTACAGTTCTCATACGTATCTAGAAGGGTGATAATGAAATATGCCAACTTACCAAATTCCTGCAGTTGACGGAATTGAAATACTGACCATCCAGCCCCGGTAAACATAGGCTCTAGATGGTTTGCTGTGCTGCTGTACGCACATAAACCACTTCGCATAACCCAAGTGTTTGGGATAGCGACTACAGTGTCATCTTCAGCGAACGGACGACGAGGTATCTGATTGGTGTAGAATTCTGCAAAAGGATATGTGATGAAGTGTAAATACGGCTGTTACTTTATCATGTATCAGGTTGCTTAAAATCAATAACAGCATGGATATACCTATATCTCAAAAACGCGGAATAAACTGTCAAATGAACTTCAGTTTCACCAACAACATCAGCCAGTTAGAGGTAGATTTTCGGATTTGACAACAAATAGACGTTACAAAAAAACTTAGACGAATTACACATCAACAGTTCAAGCCAAAAATTACGGCACAGTACTCTCAATTAAATGTATGAAGCAGGGGGATAACTACTTCGTCGTTAGTTGTTGGAACAGTCATGCACTTGCAGACAATATTCACATAGGATATCCAGTGTGTTTCGTGACTGAATTTTGAACATCTAAATATCCCTAAATTCCTTGACTTAAACGGTGTAGTGAAATCATCACTATAATCGCTATAGGGTCGAAAACGTATTCTATCTTCACTTTCGATTTCAACTATATTCCCTGGTTACCTAAGGCTAAGATGACATTATCCGGAGAATAAGATGTGAATATGGTATTCAGATACGTCAGCTTTCCTTTGCAAAATTCAACACACTTAGTACCAACTTCTTTAGGTACGTGCTTCACGCCTGTACTTTTCATTAAGTACACGTGTTCAACATAGCGCTGAGCTGCCTGCTTAGCCACAGCATAACCACAGTGCACGGACTGTCTTATCTTGCGCATATAGGATTCGAAGGGAAATGCGCTGAATTCTTCCAATGGCCCATGCAGCTCGACGTCATCCGCTATATGTTTCAGAGAATGTATATTGTAAACAATATGTTCATTTCCGAAACAATTCTCATATTGCAGTAAGAAATTACTCAAATCTGTCCGAGCAGCATCCAAAAACAGTCGGCTGTATTTGGTACTCGACAGTAAGTATACTGCCAGGGATAATCTCCTGAAATTAGCGTACAGGTGGCATGGTAGAGTGTTTCTAAGTAGGACGGGACCCAAATATAGTAAGAAAAGTCTACACTCAGTTGCTTTCCATTGGCTAACGTCATCTAACGACCGACATTTCCTCTGAAAATCGCAAGGAATGTGTTTCCTACTTACTTGCAGTCCGTTATTAATATCTGCGATAATCTTACTATGCATTTGCTTCTCTCGCCGTCCTGCAAGACCCTGCCAAAGGAACACTAACTTCTTAACAACACCAAGGTATATTAGATGCATTGGCTCCAAGGGAAACGATTTTACCATATCAAGTGGCAATTCCTCAAGACAGCTTCTGCCCCGATGGTGACTTGCTTGAACTTGACCACGGAATGTCCTATCATTTGCGTCGGTGGCACAGTGGTTAGGACTCTCGCCGACCATGCACATGGTCCGGGGTTCGAGCCCACGCCGGCGCACACCTGATATCTATGGTCGGCCTGCAAAATTTGGGCTACCGATATCCATGCTGAAAAATTCCATACTTGTACCAAAAATACAGTGTGGAATCAAGCTGTAAATAAAAAAAGTGTATGGTTCCCATTAGGAAATGTCATCCTACCCTCAAAACAACAACCTATAACTTCACATTGATCACAACCTGTTTTTCCATTGTGACCGACGGTTTGTTTTACATTAGAACGAGCAGGCGTGTCACATATAAATGCTAGAACACTGACAGTCACACTCCTACCCCACTTCTCAACATATAAACCGTATTTATAAAGATCTTTCAATTCAGCTAATAGGTCCATAGCAACCTCATTGAAGTTGCTCGGTTTTCTCAAACCGCCATGTATGACAATTAAAAAAACGTCACTGACGTATGGAGTTGTGATACGACCTAGGAATGGCCATAATTGCTGCGAAGAACTGTTTGATATAGATAAACCGTCATAGTTGATTTGCAAGCCAATATGTTGAAAAGTACCGTAGTCAACCCAACTGTCTAGATAACGCTGCAGGTTTTCCTTCAGTCCAATGTGATAGTAAACACCTTGTCCAAGAAATCTAGGTACACACAAGCCACTATCTTTTAGCAAGCCTCTTATGGTTGTTGGCACATGTGGATTAAATTAACGAATACAGTCCAAGATATTTTGCGCAAGCGCCCCTGTTACATTGTTCTGAAGGAACAATTCCATAATTGACTTTCTGACCAGCTCTCCTTGTGTCATCTTTTTAGGAACAACCTGAAGTTCTATTGCAATTAATTATTACATACTAATAAATGTTACGATTCTCTTGAATTTGTGAAACAACAGCGACGGTCTCACTAGTACTAGGTAAACCCACTGTTCCCTGGACAGTTGAACTTGAAGGCAAAGTTACTGTATTATCCCTTGCCACCTCTTCTCTAGATGAGCAGTAACGTTTCCACAAGTCCCAGTCACTAAATGCTGCATCACGTAACCGTTTTTGACGGCTATAAAATGTTGAGTAGCTGTATCCAAGGCATTCATGCAGTCTGCCAGAAGATATTCTTCTCTTACGACTTGTTGTAGAATGTTGAATACCCTTATTTAACACATTATCGGAGTTGTTTTCCTTATAAGAGAGTTGGACAAATTTACACCCAAAATCTAACTCACCTGCATGATTTATAAATCCTGTAAGAATGATCTTTGTATGTACGGCGTACTGCTTATATACCTCTATGCAAACATCCGTACTTTTAATATGAAAAGGGATGACGGGTGAACTGTTATCACAACTGAGACCGAGCACTTCGGTCCAATCAATCGACGGGAAAATCAAAAATTCAATTCAATAATTAATATGACCCGTTGCACAAGAGGTGGCTCTCGTGGCCCAAGTGGTCTAGTGGATAACGCTTTGGCGTTTGAAACTATGGGTACTGGGTTCGAGCCTCGGTGGGAACATCATCACTCACTGAGAAATGCAGGTACATCCAGCTGACGAGTCCCAAATAGGACGAAATGCGCATCCTGGATTCCACTGCTAGCCACCATCCACCAATTGTATACAAATCAAATCCCCAGACATCGTCGAAGCATCTGCACAAGAAGCCGACATGTCAACCTGAGACCGAGCACTTCGGTCCAATCAATCGACGGGAAAATCAAAAATCCAATTCAATGTTATCACAACTGTTAACATTTTCCTTATAGGAAGTATATGTTTTCGTCTATGTATCAACACAATCACCCCCACCTTGTTTCGTTTGGATTCCCAAGGTTTAAGTACATAACCTCGTAAACTGTGCTCAGTAATGGAAAAAATTTACACTTCACTTATGACAAGTATCCTTTTCCATCTAAGGGTTTTCAGTTTTCATCCACCCCCTTTAATTCGTTTTGAATTTTTGTGTTTCATATTTCTTTGTATTTCAGTCATGATAAGTATATGTTTTCATTTGTCGTAGTTAATCCATTTAAGTTCAAATACTTTTGGACTTTTAAACCGTGGGCTTGTCATAAGTGAATAGTTATCATTTATTCGTATACACAAATCATGACAAATGTATTCCCTCGACCGTATAAAGTGCATTAAACATGGCCCAATCAAATTTGTTTTTGGTTTTCCATTTTTTACCTCACTTTTACTGAGCTGTTATCAAATTTCGAAGCGATGAACTGAAAATGTTCGCCTCATAGCTACTAGGATACACATTAGACACAGCCTACCTTGCTTATAATTTTTTTCACTTGTGACCTCGTCTCAACTGAATTGTAATCAAATTCAGGGACGCTCCACAAACGAAATATATTATTCATTACAATCTTTATATGTTATCAATTCACATTCCCCTACCCCCTGTTGAATTATGTTTTCGTTGTATTCATATTTACTGTCACACCTCTGGTGAAATAGACTAATCACATCACATGAAATTCACAGACAAGTGTGAAGCCGTCTGTGTGAAGCACTCTGTGTGAAACCTACTGTTTGCTGATTGGTTGGTTGGTTTCAATAGACGATGTCGAGGGAGAGAGAGAGAACGTGCTATTTTTCAGTATTAACCGCAGCAGTTAGGCATGCAGTGCTTATTTTCAGCACTTAAGGCATTATTTCAGACGCTGATCTTATTTTTAAGAATTTGTCGCACTAATTAAGCACCCAGCTCTCTTTTTAAGCATGACCAGCGTTATTTCAGAACATAGTGGGTAGAAAAAATATTCATTTACCAAAAAAAGGCATTATCAACGCAAAGGTTAGAATAAGTTTAGAATTTTTGTAAGCTTGCATCGATGCACAGTGAAGGTCAAACAACTAGAGAAGCTACCTATTGAAGTTAATTAGCAGCAAACAGATGCCTTACTTAGTTAGTGAGATGAAAAGTGTTGGCGAAACCAGTGCTGAAGTTTAAGTATTGGCGTGTCACACGCACTTTTGGTGAATAAAATGATGAACAGTCAAAATGACTCGAGCTATTTTCAAGCTGCACCATTTCTAATTTTAGCTTGACATCAATACAGCGTCTTGAATTCTTGTAAAAATTAGGGAAACTTAGGTTGTGTGATAGAGTTTGCCTGTTGAGACACTTCCAGAAGTATTTCATTATGTTAAGCCAAGATTTATGGGTGAATTTGGACTTGAACTAGTTCATAGAATTCAGGTACGATTTTTCGCTTATTTTTCACCATTGTTAACTCTGGTTTTCAAGGAAAAGTAAAAATCATTTATTAGAAAGCTCGGGAAATTAGATTAGTTAATGAAGGTTCTGAAATATGATTGCCCATCATGTTTTACTGCAGTTAGGAAGCAAGAAAGCCATGGTCTAAGGTGCATACAACAGATATTCACCGCTTTTTGAACCACGGAACTCAGACACAAATTCAAGCACCACATTTTTGCTGTATACCTTGATGCAAAAGCATTAGTCCGCTATATTAGTTGAGTCTTGCATTATCATCGAGCATCAGAGACGTTTTAGTGCGTATATGTCCTTACAGCAGGTTCTGTACTTAAATGCTGGAGTCGCCCCACAATTCAATAAGACTTCTCTATTTCAGTAATTTTTCTTTTGTGTTTCAGGATTTTATGACCTATTACTGTACGTTATCTACTTCTATATTTCCCAGTTAACTCATCCTTTGAACCGTCGAATAATAAAGCACACCCTTTAATAAAGATCAGCCCATGTATTTGGATGAGACTAGATAGAGCATAGAGCAGTTTTTCCAGGCTCGGGGGTCATATTTCAGCATTCCATGATCACTGCTTAATAACAGTTTCAAGCATTAACATACTGGTTGGTGAATGAGATACACTGTTGGTATATTTGTCAGGAATGAGCTAAGTACTCTTTTGTTTGACAGCAAAGATGGTGATGTTAATAAAAACTGGTATAACTAAATAGTATTTCACATAGGTTAGCCTGCACCGTCTTACGTAAACCACAAAACTGTTCAGTGGAATTCGGAGAAAGATTGTTTTAAGTCTATTTTACGAGAGTTTTCCTTTATCAGATTAGATTGGGTTGACTCCTGATCTACATATATTTATGTGTAAACTAACGTTGATCATGGGTAAAAATAGTTCTCTTGTCACTCTTTCATAAAATGACCAAGCGCTGCATTTTCTACATAAAGCAAGCAATCCATCCAGTTCATCAAGTTATATTCTGCTAAAAAAACCAAAGGTTATATAACTCCTATAACAATCATCTAATAATAATAATATTTTTTCCTTCACATTCCCAGTGGAACATAGGGCTTCAAGCTAGTGGCTTGAAGTTTCTGTAGTAGTGGTGGTTATTTTTACAGGATGGGGCTGCTAGCCTCATGCCTAACCATTCCTCTTTACCAGAGAGGTAAAGGAGTAAGTCGGCCGGGGATCGAACCCCGGTCCATTTGCATGGTCGGCGAGCGTCCTAACCGCTATGCCACCAACGCACATAACAATCATCTAAAGCCTCTTTTTTATTCATTGACTTTTATGAAGATGCTTCGAAGCTTTGAATATTGTTGTAAACTGTATTATTGTGTCTTACAGAACATCTCGTATGTCTTGTGTCCTTAACAAAGTTTCATGATGGGTAATTTTACTAACTCGACGTTTATTTTTCTGTGTTTTTATGCAGACCTACTTCGTACTTCAAAAGCTAAAGTATTAATAGTTATTTTGCACACCTTAACTTCCTATCACTGCACATATAGGTGCTTGGAGTTAAGATTACTGACTACTTCGAACTTTGAATCCCATCAGTAAGAAGGAAATATTCTTTGTTAAAGCATGTTACTGTCATTAAAGATAACTGTATAATCTGTCGAACCATGATGTATTTAGATTCCCTACAAACTTAGATAATCAGCATGAGTCTGACTTACTTTATTACTTCTCTATGGTCGATTACAGAGTAATATTCACTTTTCAGAATCATATGATCCTGTTATGTTTCTCCGATGAACAGGAGAAATTCATTGTGTTTACAACAGAACGTATATATAAACATATAAGAAAAAGACGTATAAAGTGTGACAAAATAGAAATTGGAAGCTAGATTATGTGATGGGAAAGGAAATTAATCTATTTCACATTAAAATACATAAATAAATTTTCTATAGTTTGGTTTGTAAGGGTTAGTTGTGTTTTTACGAGTTGATCACGGATTGATATCAGTTAGAGAACCATTGAAAACCAGCACTGGAGGACTTGACAACTGCTGTTTCATCCTAGTTTGGGAATCATCGGCAGTACGCACCCACTGGGATTCGAACCCAGGATCTCGTATATCATTCAGCCACTGGGACTCGATTCAATGGCTCATGAATTCTAACTTCTACCAAGTCGTGATTTAGCGCGGCCCCAACCATGTGCCGATGATTCCTAAACCAGCAGCTGTCCAGTACTCCCTGGTTTTCAATAGTTCTGTAACTGATATCAATCCGTGATCAACTCGTAAAAGCATAAATAAGTACTGAGAAGGTTTGAAAATTGTTGAGAATGTGAAGTCCGAGACCATTTAGTTCCAGTGACTGAATGAACGACAGGCTAGCCTCATAACATGAAGGTCCTAGGTTCATTACCCTTTTAGTTCATGGTTGCATTATGATGAAGAGCGTTAAGATGGGAAGAAACAGTTTCTCAGCATTTCCTGACTTACAGTGACTCTTTAAACGATGCCAGTTCGTCATTTAATCTGGAAATGATCAAGACCACGGAAACCAACCTCTGGAAAACTGTTCATGACAAAATTAGTCTGACAGTCATCTTAATCTATTGTAAATCAAAAGGAAGGCAAACAAGGCTTATACGCCCTGTTCAGAATACTGTTGCAGTTATTGGTGTGAATAAAATTAAATTAGTTATTTGTAAGCTGCACAGTTGGAGGTAAAAATTGATCACGGTTATCAATAGAAACTGACAAATATTCAGGTCGCAATGTGTAATCTTCTTGATATCATAAATGCCGATAAGGAAAGCAAGCGGGGTAGCATGATGGTATACACAACGTGTTTAGAGTAGAAATAACAATTTTAGGATAAAATCTTCATTAGTGAAGCTACTTTCAATGCTTAGATTGACGAAAGTCATCGAAATACAACTGACTCAAATAAAATTTGTTATCCATAAATTTACATTGGATACAGTCATTGGGTTCAACAATTTCGCATTTCTTTAAAACACAAACCAATAGTCTTTTAGGACAATTCAAATAAGATTTATTTTTCAAACCTAAGTTTGAATAATTTAGATTAAAAAGTTAAGTAAGAATTTATTTTTTGCAGAGTTGAATAGGTGAAGTGTAACATAGCCTTCTTGTGATAATCATAGGGGGGTCTGTTCGACTAACACAATGTTAAAAATTCCAGCGTCAGTAGCCCTACAGAGACTAAACAGTGCCCAGGCGAAACAGTCCCGTGAAAACCCAGCAGGCCTTACTCCCGGATGAAGGTGTATTGATCATATATTCAGTCTTCGACAGATTATGGAATATAGGCATACTGATCTGCGTTCAAGACTTGCCATATATCTTTACCCTATAACTGTATTGGACTTCGTCAATGGAAAGCTGCTGTGGAAAAGTTTGGTATTGAAACGAATGCCAAGAAGTATATCACACTTATTAAGACTCTTTAATTGATCTCATGCATCTGTGTAAGAGCTTATGGAAATTTATCACTTGAAATGATGACCACCCATGGTGTCGGTCAGGGAGGTCCGGTATCTCCATTTCCGTTTAACTTCATCATAAGAATATTAATGGATTTGATCGTGTGCGTCGGTGGCACAGTGGTTAGGACTCTCGCCGACCATGCACATGGTCCGAGGTTCGAGCCTCCGCCGACGCACACCTGATATCTATGGTCGGCCTGCGAAAATTTGGGCTACCGATATCCATGCTGAAAATTACATACTTGTACCAAAAAATACAGTGTGGAATCAAGCTGTAAATCAAAAAAAAAAAATAAAAAAAAATAAATGACTTTAGCGATTTAGGGATTGACCTGTTACCGGGATAGGACCTCACTAATTTAGCGTCTGCAGATGATGTCATTCTAGGTGAGGTTATTGACAGATTTCAGCCTTCTGAACCCCTTGTGCGGATATGTTAGCATATTTGTCATGCAGTGATACTGTAAGATTGGCCTGCATCTACTCCTAGTTTAAAAATAGGGGTGAAACCTGTTGGCTATATTGACCGTTCTTCTTATTTGCATTAGTTCTAATGAATTGGTTAATAACGAAGTCTGAAAATAGATAAAAATGCTTTGTGTAGCATTTGTCATTCTACTTCTCTCTCTCTCTCTCTCGTGTAGACGTGATATCCTACCTTCATTCAAAGGATGTGTATCCCACGCAGCAGTTTTCTCTGTCATTCTTTGTGCCTATGAGACAAGATCGTTGAAAGGTGAAGACATGAAACAGATGTGTATGATCAAAGAAAGCTAGGCTTTCTCTCGAATTAAGTGGTATAACATATTGAGTGATACGGAGGTTATTCGTAGAGTGTTAGGTAAAGAGAGCAAGTCAGGTAATAAGGTTGTGAAGCTACATCGACTAAGATGGTTAGGACACGTGTTGTGCATTCCCAATCATTTCCTTCATTGACGACCAATATTAGGTGACATAGGATTAGGTCGTAAAAGAGTTATTAGTGGTCTAATCAAATCCTGGCCACAGTCCATGAAGTAGATCTATATTGGAGAAGGGTTAGGGATTGTCGGAAGGAAATAAGGCTACAGTGCATGAATTCATTGAGTGTTAGCTTTAAAAAATATGTAGGTGAAGTTTGTCTGGTTGCGGTTCTTGAGATGCTAACAATCAATAGTTGAAGATTGTTAGTGATATGGCCACAAGTTGTTCACAACGGGGAATAATTATTCATTCCTTATGATCGATCGAATTCTGAAGCCTTTTACTGTTTTAAATCTAATTCTTCCGGTTTATAATGAAACGTAAATATTATTATGTATTATCATCAATTGGAGATCACCATCCATTTTCACTTTTATTCGTTAAGTGGCCCTGCATATATCAATTGAGGGTGAGGATGAGTACCTGTCGATCGCTAAGAAAATTAGTCATACAACAACAGCGGTTAGACTCTAGCCTAAACAACCCAGTGATAATCTCATTGTGCTTGAAGTCTGCAGAACCAGTTAACGAGAGTCTATGATTTGTATTGCATCGAGATGAAACAAGTATATTATTAATGTTGTTCCTTTGGGTTCCCAGTGGAACATAGGGTTTCAGCAATATAACGCCATTTAATCCTGTTCTTTACAGTCTTTTTTAACTAGCTACACAATTTACTATAAGCTTCTATCTGCCCCTTATATGATCTCATTCCTGTCACACTCAGATGTGCAACTTGTTGTTTTCCACTCAGTCTGCCTCTTGGTTAGTTTTACCGAATGGTCTGCTCAGCCTGTACGCCATCCGTCTTCTTTTCCTCCTACATAGTTTTTCGGCGATAGGTTATTGGTTGATTGCTGGAGTTCCTTGTTGCTTATCGTTTCTGGCAATACTATCTTCAGTATGGAACGATGGAAGTCGTTGATGAGAATATGCAGTAGTCTGTTGTTGGAAATGATTTTCATGACACATCAAATTTCCGATTCATTTTAGAAGCTCTGACTTGATTAACATCATTGTTGGAAGCTGAAATCTGGTTCTTTATGCTGAATGCAGTAGATTTCTACGGTGACTTCAGAGTGATGAACGCCTGTCTTGCTTTTCCTGTTCTGATTTTGACATTCTTATCCGTGTTACTTGTAGTTGAAAGTAAAAAAGATGATTTCTTCTAAACATCTTCCGTTGGTGATGAAAGATGCTTGTTATTGGTAATAGTCAGGTGTTTCCACTACCCGTGTCCTTTCTGTGTGTTCAACTACGGTCCTGTTTTCATTGCTCCTTCTATTAACTTGTTACTTTTCACCTATAGGTCTTCTAGTTTGTGCCACATTAGGCATAAATCACAGGCGACACATTGAGGTACTTGCTATTTTCGAATAGTTAAGTCTGTTATTGGTCAGTGTAGTGTTTTGTTCTAACTTCATTTTGTAAACTATCACTGTATATTATCATTCATTTAATCAATTTTTCATTGTTGTTTTTGTTGTTGCTGTGTAGAAAAGAGGCTGTTGCACAGGCTGTATCAGACGCCAAACATAAAGCTGAATTAATCGCTTCTGCATTTGGGCAAAGAATTCAAGGATTAATTAATGTTATCGAAAATGAATGTGATTCTAATTGTGAACAACAAGTGATGCCTGCATCAAGGTCAAATGGTTACAATAGTCATCATCCATTGAAACAATTGAACACCAATAATAGTAATAATGATAATAATAACATTGCCTGTGATGGTGGTGACATTTTCGAAGGAAATTGCTTACAAGACCAACCATTCAACTGGAATGCATCTTTAAGTGCTGCTCAAAGACACATACAAATAAAATTGAATGTTGTTTGTGCTTTAAGTGATTTTAATAATTAAGAAAAATGATGCTTTGTTTAAATTGACCACAAGGTCATTGCCTAGTCCTTCTTAATTATTTCAGAATCAATGAATCAATCAATCAGTCAACCAATCTTATTCATGTATATGGACAATCTGTGATTTTGAATAATTAATCTTTAGGTGTTCGATAGGAATGATGTATTTTAATCTCGCTTCTGCTTTCTTTCTTTCACCTTACTCTCATGTCTTCTTATCAGATTATTCTAGAATATGTAAAAGTGATTTGTGAAGTAAACTGTATGTATGCATGTGTACAGCAGACAATCCGTTCTTATTTTCGGTCAAATTTAAAACACCTAGACATTTCGATGAAGTCAAGCATGTGATTGATGTGTGATAAGGAGTTTTCAGGAAGTTTGTTTACGACTAATCACGGGTATTTGGTGGTACGGAAACCTTACATAGAAAGCATAATTTGCAAACATTATCCATATTCTGCCTCTTTTTTTATTCATTTAATGCTTTCTATATTACTTCACAATTATCTGCATATTTCACGTTTGTAACTTAAACCCTGTACTCTGCTATTAAAGACTCTTTCAAACGACACCACATACTATACTACTTACAAACTGTTATTAGTAGTGGCATACTCCACATGTTTAGCTTTAAATATTCTATTTGGTAACACTATGCACATTGTATAGTTGATTGATAAAGGAACTATTATACTTGTCTTCAGACTTGAATATTTTTGAGGTTTTCTTTTAATAAAACAGGTCAAGTCTACACATTCATTAATCAGTTATAAGCTAAAGTTTCTTTTCCTTGTCTTTAGCTGTACTGTCTCATTAACAGTCGAAGATACTTAGTGTAAATAGCAGGTGTTTATTGATTAGTTGCGAGATTTTATCATGGTCTTATATTGGTTAGAAAAAAATTTGGAAAGCAGCTGAGAGTACTGGACAGCTGTTTCGTTCTAGTTTGGAACTCTTCAGAAGTCTGTATCTACAGGAGTTAAAAAAATAGGATCTTTTGGTTACAAGCCGAGCTTGTGGACCATTAAGTTTCAGGGACCTGATCCATAAATTTCAACTTCTGCCAATTCATGATATAGCGCAGCCATTAGGCAATGACATTGGTGAGTATTAGTCGTCACATGCAAGCCTTTTCCCTTGCCTACTGTAGACTAATAAGCTAGGTTTAGTATATGCGTTCACGGAGAATGGAACTTGGAGATCCCACGTGTTTGGTGAGGATGTTGAATTCCTCACTAAGTTATCTATTGTTCAAGCAAACTTAACAGGATAACAAATTATTTTCTTTTCTTAAATTCTTATTAACCATGTACAAACTAAAACAGTTGCAATATCAAAATGCCAAAATTTCAACATTAATTATATATAAGGTAAGACACAGTTTTTTGCTCAGCGAAGAAATATCTCTTTTCAAGGACTTCATTTGCAAGCTGTGCAGTCGTATTTAAGTTACAGAAAAAGGCATTAATTGGCACTAGAAATTGCTATTAGGAATATCACCAATTATATTCCTAATTTTGGTGGACTGACTGGATTATGCGTCAGACAATGGGAAACGAGCAGGCAGGGATATCCTGGACCGACGTGAAGAACCTAGGAGACCTGGACTTCGCGCGTGGATGATTTATGTTTGATGTCACACAAAATCGAAGACTTACAAGCGAAAACCGACAAAATGGTCGAAGAAGCAGTCGGCGAAAACAAGACTCCAGGTGAATATAGACAAGACGGAGGTTATGAAAATAACCACCACCAACAGCAACATCCAACGTCAATCGCCATCAACGGGAGGGATTTGAAAGAGGTTACTTCATTCACTCACTTATCTAGGGAGCATTGTCTCAACTACAGGCAGTCGGAACGGACGAGGATGTCAAATCGAGCGAGAATCGGGAAGGCGAGAAACACATTCATCAACCAACCTGAAACAAATCTGGAAGTCTTCGTCACTCAGCCAGCATCAACAACAAAATTCGGTCGGATTTTCAATACAAACAATGTCAATTCAGTCAGTTCTTCTATACGGATCAGAAACTTGGCGAGCGGGTCACAAAGAATATTTCCAACCGTCTGTTGCAGACCTTTATCAACAACTGTCTTCACTGGACTATACTGAAGATCAGATGGCCGGGCCGGAAAGAATCACCAACAAGAAACTATGGGCGCAAACAAACAAAACAAGAACCAATGGTCGCCCAACAAATATGCAGGAGAAAGTGGAGATAGGTTGGACACTTGTGGCTGAGGAGGCCGCTGTGTGACATCGCGCGGGTCATGCGATTGCTTGGGTGGAACCAGGCCGAAAGAGAAGCAGCGAGTGGGATGTCGATGCAAGGGTGACATGGAGGAGATCGTGTGAAGAGGAGTTGAAACAATATGGACTAAGATGGATGCAGATGAAAAGTACAGCAGAAGGAAGACAGAAGCAAATGGAGACGTGCAGTTGAAGCCCTATGTTGCACTAGGAACCCAAGGGAACAATAATAATAATAATAGAAATTGCTTGGTCAATATACCCATGAGAAGAATAAAGATAATGAAAATGATGTACTAAGTGGTTAGAACTGAAGTGGATGAATTACATAACTAATCCTTACAAACCAAAACTATAGAAAGTTAAACTTTCAAAGATTAATAAATAAGTGAACTGGTATAAAGAGTTTAAAATTGTAGGTCAGCTGTTGTCTAAAACATTAAGGGTACTATGACGATAATAGCATAATCGACGAAGATGAAGTGAATTGAATTCAAGTGGTAAAATAGAATAAAATTAACGAACATAACTGTGAACAAGGTAAATAGAGGGGTTTAACAAAACATTTTTAACACATAATTTAGGTTTATGTGCATGTTTAGCTAGAGCTTTGGCTGTGCGTAAATACAGTAAACATAAGCTTTTAGATTGGTCGAACTTGGTTCTGTAGGTAACTTTAAAGGAAAGATCATATGGGACCGAATCACCTGACTTCAGGTGTTCACAAATTGAGGACTTCGTCGTCCTATGCTCACCTTTCGTTAACCAAATTTGGTGGTGTTCAGATAGGTGTTTACAGAGTACACGCTTACAGCGTCTGATGTAGTCAGCTTTACACGAGCATGCAAATGCGTATATGTGACTATTAATATTACGTAACAGGGTACACGACAAGTTGAAAGAGGACTATAGGTGTCAGTAAGCTTGTTGGTATACATAGAAAAGTTACAAAAATATTCTAGACTCGAAAGAGATGTTAGACATTATTTAGTGGCACAAAATTAAAAAAATAAAGAGCACATATCATGTAATAGTCATGAGATTTGGTGATTCAAAGTGATTTGAATAATAAAAAATTGAGTAGAGATCAAATACTCAAGGCAGATATGTGGATGAAGGCAAAAATAAATTAAAGGGTATGAAAACAGGTCGAAATTAACTGAGGTAACTATAGGGAAAAAGTAAAATGTTAGAGATAGATTGAAGACTTTTCTTTCCCGGATGCACAAGCTGGCCTTTAACTGTTTAGTTGTAACAGCTTCGGTGATACGTAGTAAACTGTATCCATTTGGTACTTTGAATAACGTTAGGACAGCATAACACTTCACCATATTTTACTGTTGAATAGGTCGAATGACTCAGTGAAGAGACTTTTCAACTGTTTCGTTTACTATAGGTGTACAACTACTTCATAAAACTTATTGCTTGCAGTTCGAGTGGAAAATAGAACTCCAGACCTGTGGCCTTGGAGTTTCAGTAGCGATGTTGTTTTTCATGGGGTAGGGTTGCTAGCACCACATCCAGCCTTCCTTCTCTCCTGAGCCTGCTGCTGGCTATGCCAGATTTAGGAGAGTGTTGAGTGGCGGTCGAACCGCAGAACACATGTGTAGTTAACAGTAAATAAAATAAGTAATGCGTAAATGGGAAATTGCTCAACATGCTGAGTATTACCAAACAAGTTACTGATAAAGAATTAAGTGAAAATAACGCATAATTAAGAGGGAATATTAAATGAATGAAATTTCTGATGCTACATAATACTGATCATTTCATATAAGTATTTGGATACCATTCACATCATCCAGTAGAGATGGCAACTTTGTAGGGGAATTCATAATTTATTAAGTGTTGACTTGCAGGAATTCGATTGGTTGCAGGTTTGGTCATGAGTTACCATCAGTTAGGGAACCACTGAAAAATCTAGGAATGGATTCTAGTGAGAAGTCGTAACCAGAGGCGTCCACCAAGTCAGGTAAGTGAGCAGTTACTCCTCTAGGATACTGGCTTGCGGTTGCATTACATGTATCGCGTGTTGGCAGAAGTTGGAATTCATGGGCCACTGGGTCAGGTTCCAGTGGCTGAATGGTCTACGAGCTCGCGTTTTAACTGGGAAGTCTTGGTTCCGAAAACAATAGGGTGCGTACTCTGAAGAGTTTCAAACTAGAACGGAAAAAATGTCCAGTTTCCAGTGATTCTCTAAATGATGTCAACTAGTGATCAAACCTGTGACCAATCAAATCCCTGCAAGCTGAAACTTGATACAATATGAAGTCCGCTAGAAAGGAATGATGAGATACTTTTGTTTATTTCACAAAGTGACCACTGATAATCAAATGAGATAAATGTAGACTGTTGTTAATCCCGCCGCTTTGAGGCAAGTCATCTAGTTAGATGCCTAATACGACTATCTCCAAAGGACAAGTCAAAACTAGGTAACCCATCATTTGGCTGAGTTACTGCAACTTATATACTAAAAAATAATAGAAGGAAAGTTTACCACATACAATGTTCTTTTAATCATTCATGGCAGTCAAAAGGTAAAAATGACATATAGAATTCTTCATTGTTTTGAAGATTGTAAACACGATCTTGTTGAGAGAAACTTCTAGATAAAATGTCTGCTACAAAGTTGAAGACAATCGTATTTGATTACTAAGTGACTTCAGTTGGCGAACCATTAAAGACCAGAATGTACTTGAGAGCTGTTATGTTCTCGTTTCGGACTCTTCAGCAGTATGTGACTGCCTTATTTACAAGTGTACCAGTTATGGAAACAATAGATTTCATTTGTAAACAAACAGATCTATTGCCACTACCTGAGTCAGAGATGAAACGGCTACTAATTCTTTGCACAAAAGACATCCAATTTAGATTCAATAACCAATTCTACCGACAAATTGACGGGGTTGCCATAGGTTCACCTCCAGGACCCATTCTAGCAGACATCTTCATGGACTATCTCGAAAAGACGCGACTGAGTGACGCTATCAATGAAACAACATACTACCGTCGATATGTCGATGATACTTTTGTTGTTTGTAACGACATGAGTTAGGCATCCGTATTATTTGACCGCCTAAATGAGTCCACCCAAACATTAAATTCATCATGGAATACGAACACAACGATGAGTTCAATTTCCTGGACTAATATGTAAAAAGAAGAAATGATGGAACGGTCGAAAAGTCTATCTACAGAAAAAAAACTTGGACCGCACAATACCTTCACTAGAACAGCTTCTGCCCTATAAGCTATAAGCGAGGATTAGTAAGGACACTACATGACAGGGCCAGGGAGTTAAGTTCCACCAACAAGGTAGAAGAAGAATTAAGCTTGATTGAAAAATGCCTTAAGGAAAACGGGTATCCCAAAGGGATTTATCCTTAAGTACACAAAAGAAAGAGAAGTATTCGACAGTTGAAAAGAAGAAAGTGTTCATTTGCCTCCCATACAAAGGAGAAACAGAATCGCAAAATATGGAAAAGAGGATGAAAGGAGCAATAAATAGATGCTTCCCTGCAACCAATCTGGTGACACTATACAGTACTACACGCTCTATAAGCCAATCGAAACTGAATAAGTACCCTGCTGATGTTACCTCCAACTGCATTTATAAATTTACGTGTACTTGCTGCCGCAAGTACATTCGAAGGACAGAAAAAAGGGCTTCTATCCGGTTTTCAGAGCATATTCCGAGAAACTTATGCTTAAAAGGAAGCAGATATTTACAAAGTGCAATTACCAGACACCTTGTGAATACAGGTCATTTTGTTGAGATTTCCGAGTCCTTCAAAATATTAAACACATAAAGGATGTGGTGAAGCTAAGACATTGCTAGCTTAATATCCCGAATTCAAATAGAAATAAAAAATGCCAAATCCGTACAGTTGCTGAAAGAATATATTAAAATTCGTTACTTGGGTTATTACAAGGCCCAAATCCACAGTTAACTTAGTAGACTCCAGAAGTATTGTGAGAAGACTGCTCTAATCCTAATTCTCCAATATCAATATTGCCAGAGGTCGACCAAGGTAACGTATGGAGGAAATACGGGGTTTCCGCGAAATTTTGAGATAGAAGGCAGGTGATTAGAATTGGCCAAAGGCAGTTGAGATGGTGGAGAAGACGGAGAGTTGTAGGCAGAACTATATTTTTATTCAAACCACGAGGTTAAATTCAAAGTACAGAGATTCTGATTAGAACAAAGTAACGTACAATATGTTCATTTCTCACATAGTAGTAAAAGTTGGATCAGTTTATTTTTGAGAACTCCACAAAGGCAGCGAATCTACTACGATTTGCTGAAGCATTTGTAATCAAACGTCACAGACCAAACTTATGCACACAGAAAGAGTGTAGTCAATCTCTCAATCCTCTCTCACTCCTTCCCATATTACTTTCATTACACTGATTAGTCATACATACTAGTGGGCTCAACTCACTAAGCAAGTTTTCAAATTGATAAACTTTGACCTTCTTGAGTTGCCATGTTGACACTGCTTATTAGGTTTTTCTGTTTTCTGTCTTCTCTCACCCCCACACACTTTTTTTCTTTTTTTCATAGTTTGATAGTATATAAATTGATGGCAACTTAGACTATAAATTATAATACTTAGATTCCAGATGCGTTGACCTTATAATGTTTTCTCTATTACCTTTCAAACAATGAAGCATGAAATGATATTATTTATAACCATTGTAATTTCAGGCAGTTTGCAGCTGATGAGAACCTGTGAAATAGAATGATGTCATCATTTTATACTGCAAATCTGGTCTTTCTTTCTCTATCTAAATTTATCAAGGGAACCAAATGTATGAAGTTTCCATATTAGTTTTTACTGCACAAGCTAAGGTATATCAAAGTTATCCCTAAACTTCACAGTGTTTTTGAAGCTGAATAATTTAATTGGGAAGCATTCACTGTCTTTAGTGCTAACTACAGTGTGATGTGATCTTTAGGAATACTGAATAGATAAAAACACTTTTACTTTCCGATTAGTTTGAATGTGACTGGTTGTCCCCAACTATTTTTTTACCGGTTGCGTAAACTTGTATTGATACTGATTCTCTTGTAGAACCAATATTTGGTTTTCGCGGTTATTCTAAAATTCGTAGATAATCCCCATCCAGGCATTAATGAAAACAAAACCCCTAGATCAACGAAGAGTCTCTTTTCGCCAGCGAATTCATTTTCTTAACTGTACAATTGCAAATATATGTGTGTTATTTTGTATGTATGCGTACATCAAGTTTGTCAAACAAAAATACAATTGGTTACGGTTATGTTAACTAAACAGTTGAAGATTGGCAATTGGAGTTACGTAATACAAAATCAGTCAAGAAAATTAGGTGTTAATGAGATTAGGTTAGTAACAAAGGTGATGAGTCATCATAAACAGTTGTTAAACTATTCATATTATTACATAACTTCTTTTTTAACAGCTGATTATGACAACTCATCACCTTTGTTACTACCCTAATTTCATTAACACCTAATTTTCTTGACTGATTTTGTATTACGTAACTCCAATTTCCAATCTTCAACTGTTTAGTTGAAATAACTATAACCAATTGTCGAATCGCGGTGGGTGTGTACTGATGAAGAGTCCCAAACTAGGACGAAACAGCTGTCCAGTACTCCCAGGTTTTCCAATGGTTCTCTAACTAATGTCAGCTCATGATGAAATCCTGAAACCAAACTAATCCCTACAAACCATCACTTGAATACCAATGAGATGCTCACTGGTGACTGGCCCTATTCAGGTAGGTAGTTACCTGGGTTCCAGTGGGAAGTCGTGACCAGTAGGGTGCAGCCGGTCGGGTGTGAAGACAAATACTCGCCGAAGACATTGGCTAGCGGTTTCGCTATGTCGTGAATTGGCAGAAGTTAGAATTCAAGGACCATTGGATCGGGTCTCAGTGGCTTAATGGTATACAAGCTCGCCTTGTAACCGGAAGGTTCTGGGTTCGAATCCCGGTGGGTGCGCACTGATGAAGAGTCCCAAACTAGGACGAAACAGCTGTCCAGTACTCCCAGGTCTTCCAATGGTTCTCTAACTAATGTCAGCTCATGATGAAATCCTGAAACCAACCAAATCCCTACAAACCAACACTTAAATACCAATTGTATTTTTGTTTGACAAACTTGATGTACGCATACATACAAAATAACACATATATATTTGCAGTTGTACAGTTAAGAAAATGAGTTCTCTAAAAAGGGACTCTTCGCTGATCTAGGGGTTTTGTTTTCATTAACACTCTAAAATTCCCTATTTCTTCTCTTATAATGCCATTTAATTGATAGCTATCATTACATCAACCATCAACACTTTAATTGAGTTTTTCAACACTGTTGGTGTCCCTTCTTAAGATGTATCTAGGGGTTCCTTCGTCGAATGTCTTCAAATCTATATTGTGTTGGGATCGAATTCGCTTAGTGTATTGTAAACTTTAATTACAACGCTTTTGGATTCCAAATGCATCTCAGCTACATGAATACGTCCGAAAGACTGAGAGTTACCCTTGTCATAACTTGTCGCGCCGCTAAACGCGTTCCTGTCTATCAATGAAAAGTGGACAGGTACGCATCAGAAGTCAACTCCAGGTATGCTTAAAAATTCGCATATACGTGGCAGAGCAAGTAAATTTGGAGGACAGAAAGATGAGCATAAACGTGTCTCTCTAAATATATATTCCAAAACGTTTTGGCCCTTAACGTCCCCAGTTCCCTATCAGCGCTCCGGCAGACATTTATTCGGACTGGGACACAAAGTGGATTTCCAAACCGAACCCACCATTATTAACAACAGAGGAAATCCAACTACACTACAGTCAGCCAAATCTACTTCTTTAAGGCTACTCAAACCCGACCTGTGTATACGCAAAGAAATCGTGATTACTCTCAATTTACTCTGGTAACAATAATTCTGCTCATTACAGAATTTTGCATTCTGTCTTCTATTATTATTATTATTATTATTATTATTATTTGTCCTTCTTTGACCTACTGAACTTTACTCATTTATTTAACTTCCAATCACTTTCAAATGCTTTCTTATATATTATTACTCAGCCTTTTTTCTTTTCTGTATTTTGTGAGTCAGTCGGGGTTTTTCTGTCAAGCCATTTACCCAAACTTTTCTAATCTTCATCCAAGTTTGTGGTAAGTAACAAGTTTAGTTTGATGTTAGTTCTACTGACTACCTTGTCAGATTTCCCTCATTGTTATTTCCTTAAACTGAGATCATCATGTCTAACTTCTGCTTAGTGGATAAAAACGTGTGTGTTATTATTTCAGTGGTCTTATGCACACTTTAGGCTGACTACAGATGAAGAAAGGCCTTTAGATTGAAATGGTACACATTTTTTTTATACCACAAATGTTGTTCTTTTTCCTTTGACAAAAATAATCAAGGCAAAATGCTTAAATCTAAAGCAATTAGAATCATAATAAGAAAATATTACCTAAATAGACTGTTAGCTTAACTTCAGATCTGTGATGTGTTCGAGCAGACTACACACCAGCTTTGAGTATTCATCATACTTTTTTATCTCTTATGGTATCAGAGTCTTCAGCTGTAACCAGATAAGCTGATAAACTTTTCTCTTTTTCGAAAACCTAACTTATTCTTTTATCTGTGAGGTATACTTCTTCTATGAGCACATTTTTGAATAATTTAATCTTTTGCTGTTGTACTTACGGGTTTGGTAAGGTATTGATTAATTTGGTAATAGAGAACATCAACTTCGGTCAAACTTTACAGAATGACAAAAGAAATCTGTCTCTACCTTTAAATATATTTGGATGAAGTAATATCTAACAACTAGCACCAATCACCATAAACGGGAGAGATTTAACAGAGTTCACTTACTTACTTCACTTATCCGACCAGGAAGCACGGTTTCAACCACTGGACAGACGATACGGATGAAGGTGTCAAAGTCAGGGCTGGAAAGGCGACATATGCCATCGTCAACCTAGAACCAGTTTGGGAATCCTTAGCTTCACCAGCCAGCCAGTATAAACAACAAGATTTATATTCTTTCAACACCAATGTCAATTCGGTCCTTCTATGTGAGTCAGAAACTTGGTCAGTGTCTCACAAAAAGGATTTTCAAGAGGTTGCAGACTTTTATAAACTGCTGCCCCCTTTGCCGACTCCATACTGAAGATCAAATGGTTGAGTGGAGATAATTAGTAACAAAAAACTCTGCAGTGGAACAAACCAACCAACAGCCTATTGCTCAACATACATGTAAGGTGGATAGGACATACATTGGGAAAACCATCGAATTATATCACGCGCCAGGCCCTCTAAAGGATTCCCGATGGGAAGCGACGAGTAGGTCGTCAGTGCCAGAGTGACGTGGATGAGATTGTGTGGCAAGGAGGAGATGGGAGGTAATGGGCAAACGTGGACCCGGCTGAAGAGGATGGCAGAGGATAAGGTAGAAATGGGTTGCTGAAGCCCTATGTTCCACTAATAAACCAGGGAAATAATAGTAGAAGTGTCGCGTTTAGTATTTCATCCTTGAAGCTTAGCTAGTTAAGCCACTGTCATCACTCTACGTTTCTGATCCCGGATTAAATCTCGTATTTTGTACTACCAGTCTAATGTTTTGATTTGTATCTGGTCTGAGTAGAATGGGGAGTTGTGGAATAAATAATTAAGTTTGTATAAAGCTTGTCTTGCGTAACCATTAACGTCCTTTCATCCCTTTAAAGGATACCAACTGCCTGTTTCACTTTTTCTACAGCTGACTGGATATTAAACTAGATTAACTCAGTATGGATTTCAATGTCAGGCTCAGATACGCAGTTGGTTGGTTCATAAGCAGAGATTATGAGGGAAATTAATGGGTATCATAATATTTGCTTTTACAACTTGCTCACGGATGGTTATCTGTAATTGGTAAC
This sequence comes from Trichobilharzia regenti, assembly GCA_944472135.2. NCBI lineage: Eukaryota > Metazoa > Platyhelminthes > Trematoda > Strigeidida > Schistosomatidae > Trichobilharzia > Trichobilharzia regenti. The sequence continues at coordinate 27,597,312 of OX235267.1, forward strand.
ACTCCGTGATCAACTAGTAAAAGCAAACCTAATCCTTACCTACCAACTATTGAAAATCATAATATTTCCTTCTAGTGGATGCGTTCACATGGACAACACATATACGGCTATTCAATGGAATCCAGTAAATTAGGGATTATTCTACCCTAGCGTCAAGGGCTGTCCTCACACTGTCACGTACTCACGAATTAGCTGAAGAAATTTCTGACACCTATAGGATGAGTTTTGCAGATTCATTAATTTGCACATTTGATTGTTGTGTGCCTGTCTCCGGAACTCAGCAGACATTTATGGATAAAGTTAACGCAATTTTGGGCAATAAATCCTTCTGTCTGATTTGGTGAAAGATTCTGACATTGGGTGTTTCACTCCGAAGTTAATATTGTGATTTCACTAGACTGCTAGTAGCATTTTCCTCACCTTGATCACTACTAATGGTCAAGGGGTTAAAAGAAGTTAAAAAGCCTACCTGTTGATCAGTGATAACAGAAACAGGGGATTAAGAAGATGAAGGTAGATAGTGATGAAGAGGGTGTATCTACTTAAGAAAGTTTATGGCCGGTTATTTCTTCCCTCCTACACACACTGTAGAATTGAAATTCTTTCAATGACAGTAAGTACTTTTAGTCCAACTGCTATCCAAAGTCGACTTGTGACATGTTGGGATCTAAAGAAACATTCATTCCAGCTTGCTGAGCTGGTCAGATCATCTTTGTATAAAAATCTTTTCTCCAACTACATTAAGATAGCAGCCATCAGTCTGGAACCGGCTACTCAGAATGTATTAATGAAAAACTCATCTAATAATTTAGAAAGAACCTAAACAAACAAAAGTGGACATTATTCAGTAGATAACAATTTTGCGAGGAACGTTTACAAGGTAAAGGATACGGTATACGCAGAGGCAAGCGTATATCCTTCAACTCCCAGTGTGCTTGTCCCACTTAGACAAGACAAGTGTTTGTAAGTGAAGTCAAAACACTTTCTTAAAACCTATTTCGGGATCAAAAATGAAGAGCTTTGATGATTGCTCTGCTAGGCAGATCGCGCGCACATACAACGCAATATAACACGACAGCGTATTAGATGGCGTCAATATTTATCAAGAAATCTGTTTACACTGCAAATATTATTGTTTTCTTTTAAAAAACGTTTTTTTGTATTTATCCTATTTCAATGCCATAATCTTTGTACCATGAATAGCGTATTCTGCTGAAAAGAATTAGCTCATAACTGCTCGTATAAGTAAGTTTTGTCAACACTGTGTTAACTCGACTCTAATGTGTATAGAGATGCACAGACAACATACATAACTAGACGATTTTGATGAAAACCAACTCATTTGACGTACGATAACACCCGAGAGAGATAGAACATACTATGATCAGTCAATATAGTTTGCATATCCACAGATGATAATCACACTGGTGATTATTGACAAACTTAAGTACATATATATGTATATAAACGTAAATATGTACTGATTTTCTAAATAACGAAACAGAAGTGAACAGTTGAATTATATAGGTGGAATATATTGTGCGCCGTTTTGCTCAGGTATGCTTGATTCTTTAAAATTTATGGATTTCGGTAATGAGGTGATGGTTTCTATACTTAATCTACTTCACTACTATTATTGTCATTAATTTTATCATGCGTCTGTTGTCTTCCAAGTGGAAAATATATCCTCAGGTGTACATTTCCATGGTACTTTCAGCTTGCTCTACGGCTTTTCATAGGCTTCTGTTCTCTCATCATAAGGTCTTCTCCATGTCGACCATTGGCGATCGTCCCATTCCGGTTCAACTCTAGGGGATGGCGTCTGGTGTCACTTGAATAGCTTTTCAGAGTGTAAATCGAATACATCTCCATTTAATTTCTGTATATTTCTCGGGTTATAGTTTCTTAGTGGGCTCACTGTCACAGTACCATGCTAATTATCCCCGTCATGATCTTCAGTATTGAGTGAAGGCAGGTGAGGATGAAAGTCTTAGCTTATTGAAGATACTCTTGAAGACGCACCAGTTCTTTGGGCTCTATAGAAAAACTGACACGACATCAAATTTTTTGAGCCTGGTGCTGTAGATCTACACTCTGGCCTTAGCGTTTTCAACAGCTGCCATACTTTCTTCACCTGTTCCTGGATTTGACGCCATAATCTGTGCCACCTATATTTGAAACACTTCTGACCAGGTAATTTTCTTATATATTTACATACGCATGAAATTTAGATATCCATGCAGAATGGAATTGCAGGTCAATTTCACTTGTGCCCACGGAGTTAGATTTAAAGCGTTCATTAGCTGCATGCCTTCTAGTCTTCACTACAAAGTTACTTTTGAAAAATTAAACCTTGTGTATACGCCTTACAAAACTTTGGTTTCATGGCTACGCATCCTTGTTGAGAATTAAGAAACAGTCAGCCCTCTAGAATGTGAAAACAACAAATTTTAATGGGCAGATATAGCTAGTATCGTAAGTCATGGCATTCACTTCGGTTGGATTACTCAGTTATTAGTGATTCAACGTTTATCTATAGCGCATATTAAGTCGCGGTGAGGTTTCTGAGATTTGCCATGGTATTATTTCCAAAGCACTAGTTTTCTTGCGTCGGTGGTACTGCACTCCTAAGTCCCGCTTTTTTTCCCTCACGTTCCCCAGTGGAACATTGGGCTTCAAGCTAGTGGCTTGAAGTTTCTGTAGCAGTGTTTATTTTACAGGATGGGGTTGCTAGCCTCATACCCAACCTTTCCTCTTTACCAGCCTTATTTCTGGCTTAGCGAGGTAAAGGAGTACGTTGGTGGCCGGGGATCGAACCCCGGACAATCTGCATGGTCGGCGAGCGTCCTAACCACCATGCCACCGACACACGTAGCAGGTAGTAATTCTGGTGAAGAGGGGAGGTTGGGAGTGAGACTAGCAACCAAGTCCTGTAAAAAGAATAACACCACTGCTACTAAAACTTCAAGACCTAAGCCTGAAGCCGTAGGTTCCATTCGGAATGGGAAGGAATGAAGTAAACACTGATTTTCTGAGAGAACCCCATCGTATTTTACACGGATATGTAACTCTCACAAGCTGTCTGACTACCATAATTCTGCATTATATATATATATATATATAGCAGTACATTTTTCAAATTTTGTACAAATATCACAGATGTTTTATATATGTCCAAACCAAGTTCAGTTTTAACAGTTTGAAAAAATGTAAGCAATGGGTATTGATATTCATTATAATAAAGGTTTTTTGTATTTCCCAATGAATGAGTTACAAAACGATATTGTTTTTACTGACGTTTCGCTATTTAATGCTGCTAATAGCTTTATCAAAAGTATTATTAGATTTGATCGTGTGAAATATTTCCATATTATGAATTAAAAGTCAATGTGAATGAAGGATATTCTTTTCAATAATTTCTCACCCGACATCTCCTATAACCTTGAACTGATTTGTCAATTTTCCTATCCCACACTCTACAAATCTATTATGATTAATGACCACCATTATCTCCCGTTTTACAATATTTTCTAATCGATTTCAGCCTAGCACGTTTGTCACACAAATACGACTATTTATTTTGACACCCTCTAACTAATTTGTTATTCTACGTTATAAATGTATCCGCCGCCTAACTGGCCTTTATTGTAACGACCACAAATATTATATTTTATAATTGTAAGAACCAGAAGCGAAACTTTTGAAAAGAATACTCTTAGTTTAGATTGACTTTTAAAGTATTATTAAATCGGAATTTACAAAATCTCAGCATATATATATATATATATATAAGAGGTGAGAAAATAAACTTAAGTCAACTTAAAAGGACATATTGAAAGTCAAAATAACAATGAAGATCACTAAACCAAATGACAAAGTAACAATAGTACGTCTGTTATGATATCAAAATAAAGTTTACTAACTTGATCATCGTTCGTCTGTCTGGGGTCGTTTCTCGTTGTCAAGTTGGTCAGTTGGTAAAGATAACGAAATCAAGTGTGTGTAGATTTTTGGATTTGATCAGTATGTAAAATTATAAAAACAGGGTGTGTTCTAGACAGACAAATGGCGTTGCTATGGGTTCACCAGTCTCCACAATAGTCGCTGACCTTTTCATGAATAGATTCGAAAATCACATCTTTTTAAGCATGCTCACTCCTAACATATGGTTAAGATATGTAGATGATACTTTTGTAGTGCTAAAACGAGATCTATACAATTAATAAAAATTAAAATTGGGAATTAGAATGCCATAATAAACAGGGGGATGGATAAAACAAACAAAGTAGCATTATAATAACTAAGAAGACTGACATTGTGCAATTAGGGGTTAGAAATGTAGAAATAACAAAATAGACAGGATGTTTGGATAAAAACTAATGTGATGAATAATTGTTTATGCAATCAGGGATTAAATATGTAGAAATAGTAAAATGACAAAATAAACACGAAGTTCGGGTATGAAAATATGGTAGTGTAAACAGGGATTAAGAAAAACTTGAAATAACATGAATAAACAGGAAGTTTAGATAAGAAAGGTGATGGGATGGGAGCAGAATCAGACATCAGTGAACTACCATTTCTAGACTGCCTAGTTAAGAGAAAGGAAAACGGACATTTTAATATATCCATATTCAGGAAGGAAACCCACTGCAATAAATATTTAGACTTTAAATCATCACATCCCATCAGCGGAAAGATTTCAGTTGTTTCAAGTCTTCTTAGACGAGCACACTCTGTGATAACGGATGAGAAAGAAAAATAAAAGAGAAATATCAAACATTACTGAAACTCTCAAGCATAACAACTACCCAAGGAACTTCATCAACAAATTCAACACAGACATTAAGTATGGCCGAAAATGCATTCCGAAAACATGGACTTCAACAGTCGTCATTCCATATAGAACAGAGACGTCAGACGATATCAGAAGAGTATCAAATTAGCTCGACATTAGAGTTTTCTTCAAAACATCGTACACACTTCAAACCAAACTTGTCAATATAAAAGACTGTACCACAAGTACTGTTTCTGGAATAAAGCGAAATTGTTATTGTTAAAGACTAAATCCCTAAAGATTCTCTATCTAATTGTGTCTATAAAATAAAATGCTCGGAATGTGATGCGATCTACATCGGACAAACATCTCGAGAAATCAAAATCAGAAGAAATGAACACCGACCACGAGAAATCCGGTTGAACTAGAAAAACTTAAAGAATCATCAGCCATAGGCCTACACGCTATAGAATCAGGTCACAAAATTGATTTTGACAATATTGAAATAATCCAGAAAAATTTCAGAAATCACAAAGAACGTCTAATATCAGAAGCACTTCATATCAAGTGGAATTCGGATTGCCTGAATAGGAATGATGGACAAAACGAAATCTGACCTGGTTACAACACCTCCCTCCCCTATGAATTGACAAAATCAACACGAATATGATAAGCAAGTTCACTACGTAAAAACACACTGGTTTTATAATTTTACATACTGATCAAATCCAAAAATCTACACACACTTGATTTCGTTATCTTTACCAACTGACCAACTTGACAACGAGAAACGACCCCAGACAGACGAACGATGATCAAGTTAGTAAACTTTATTTTGATATCATAACAGACGTACTATTGTTACTTTGTCATTTGGTTTAGTGATCTTCATTGTTATTTTGACTTTCAATATGTCCTTTTAAGTTGACTTAAGTTTATTTTCTCACCTCTTATATATATATATATATATATGCTGAGATTTTGTAAATTCCGGTTTAATAATACTTTGATAACGCTATTAGCAGCATTAAATAGCGAAACGTCAGTAAGAACAATATCGGTTTTTTCATTCATTGGGAAATACAAAATACCTTTATTATCAAAGATGTTTTCTTTTTCTTTTGCTATTATTTGCATTTGTCAGCACATACATCAAAATTACTGCAATTTACCATATCATGATGTATCAGCACAAATCTTCCAAGAACTTGAAGCATAATTCTCTGGTAGAACAACCACTACCTGTCAGCCATTATATTTGGGTAAGGTAGTCATGGTTTCTCATACTTGGTTTCATTCTTAGTTCTCTTTCGATACCATATGGATGACGATGATAACAGTTGCAATCATCATTTTGTTAACCGAAATGTAGGCCTAAATTCAAATAAATATGTATGTGCTTTTTAGACGTGGTATTTGCCAATTCTTTGTAGATTATACCTATGCGAAATATATAATTTTGTAAGTTCTCTATTAAGCATGATTGATCATAAAATTTTCCGACAATTTTACAGCGCCAGCTTAACTTTGCAATCATTAGTGTCATATATATTCCATATTTTTTGATGTGGTTGTGTTCTTTGAGCTGGATAGTTAATTCGCTAAGCTTTCATCGCCCGCCCTACTAGGCAACATCTTCAGGGCATACTTCAATTCGAATTGAAGTGAGCTTTTAGATTTCTCCACGAGTTTATTAATCATCTCTCCTGGTCGGTGACTTTGGACGTGATTGGTTGTTTTTATGTGTTTTCACAACTTCTAGGTTACTTCTATTGGAACTGATTGTTTCTTTGACTTGAACTTTGCCCCTTTGTGTGTGAAGTTTCTTTCTTACTGGTTGATAATCAGTTATCCAGTGTTGTCAGGCTTTCAATAACTTCTGTAATTTTTGCATGACGAAATATACATTGAAAATAACTAAAATCCCTAGAGCAGAAATCCATAGTCTGAATATTTTAGTTTTTATTAGCTTGAGCGTGAACTGGCATCTAATTTCAAATTCAGTAGATTTAAGCAGTAGGCATTAGCTTACCCTGATTAGACGCTAACGAGTATCATGCGTCTAGTCCTTTGTTCCTTTGATGCAGACTGAATTCCGTCAGTCGAGTTCGCAGTGTGGTCACCAAGTTAGGTTGCTTGGCATCATGGTGCGCTCCGAACTGCTGGTATTGGTTGTTTGGAGGCAGAAGGCCTCTCAGCTAGATTTCGTGTCTGTTATCACTCATCAGTCAGTAAGGTGTACATACGATCTTGAGGAGACTCATGCCACCTTGGCTATTCCAACCCCAGCCACCCAGTGCTACAGTCAGCGATATTACCATTGGGCTATTTGAGCTCCAATAAAGTATCAAATTCAGTTCTACAGTAGGTCAATAAAAGAGAGTCTGAATAGCTTAGTGGTAACATCTCTGGACTGGGTTCGAATCTCAGACATGAGTTTCCTCAAGATTGTATATACGACTTAATGGCTGATGACTGCTAACAGGCGCAAAACCTACGTCGCAGCCTCCCAGCCGCTTGCCTACAACCACCTAGGAAGCACTGGACTACTTGTGTACTACGACATAATCTGAAGTAATCACACAAAGAATAATTTCAATCAAATTTATTATTATGGCTGAAATGATTTTTAAATCTTTGTGAATTCGTTTTAGGTTAGTCAGTATTATTCCACTGCTTCTTATTATGGTCGTGGGAAAAATTCGCCTGCGTTGTCTGATTGTTCGTATACTACTTGGAATAACGGTAAGTATGACTCTTATTTCACCTTACAGGGCAGTTTGAGGATTTGTACTGGCTTGTACGGAAAGGTTATGAATAGCAGCTGCGATGTTTTGAAAGTGTCTATGCTCTTCATTTACATTTTAACGTAACCATGAATGAGATTCACACCATAAGATGATCATTAATATTCAAAGAATGCACTTGTCATACTTATAATCGTTGTCTGTCTTTACTCAGAAAGTGTTAGATCAAAGGTATCGACTGGGCAAATACTGTTTCCATAGACACTAGTAAACACAGAAACACAATTTCAGCCAATCAAAATTTAATGAGTATATACTGGGGGACGCATAATATACTGGTAATCAGAATGAGTGTTTTAAAAAACTCTGACTACAAAGACACATGTGTGACTGCCTGCTGTCATAAAGCTATTCTGATGTCAGCTCATGATTAAATCCTCCATACAATCAAACCAAATCCCTACAAAACCAACACTTGAAAATTAATCTGATGCTCACTAGCGACTGGCCCTATTCAGGCAGTTAACCTGGGGTTCTAGTGGGAAGCCGTGACCAGTAGGGTACAGCAGGTCGAAGATGAGGCAGTAACTCATCGAAGAAGACATTGCGAAGTGGTCGCGCTATGTCGTGAATTGGCAGAAGTTAGAATTCAAGAACCATTGGATCGGGTCCCAGTGGCTCAATGGTCTACGAGCTCGCCTTGTAACCAGAAGGTCCTGGGTTCGAACCCCGGTGGGTGCGTACTGCTGAGGAGTCCCAAACTAGGACGAAACAGCTGTCCAGTACTCCCAGGTTTTCCAGTGGTTCTCTAACTGATGTCAGCTCATGATTAAATCCTCCATACAATCAAACCAAATCCCTACAAAACCAACACTTGAAAATAAAGCTATTCAACGTACAGATTCTTGTCTGCAATATTTCAAAACAACCATGGCTCAGTCAGGTGCATCTGCAATTTGGTGTCAATCGTTTTTGCTCCCATGATAGTTTAGGAAGGAAACACAAAAATGTACAGTTAAACTCCTAACTACCAGTCTGAATAACATCCAATTAGAGTGCCACTCATTTGTTGATGATAGGCTATCTAAAAAAATAGTAGCTTTAAATTTGGTTTCTTGATTAGCATCTAATAAATTAGCGAATTTGATCATTATGTCGGATAGAATCAACCTTATACCCGATAAATAAAAACTTTAATGAAAACAAAACACGTAGATCAGTGAAGAGTCTCTTTTCGCCTAAGCATACCTTCGGAATGCCATACATGCTCATAACGGAGGTACATCTATAGTTTGATAGCGGAACACTCTGTGAATTCAGGATACTGAGTTCCATTTCAGAAAACCTTCAAAGTTGTAAACAACACCAGATTAAACCCCACAAAGAATGTGCGATCAAAACACTTGGGGGAGAGGAATTAGTGACCTGAAATTTCAGAAGAAGTGCTTTCAACCTGTTTCTCCACTGTATCTAAAATTTAAGAGCTCAAGCTTGAAACCTTGTATTCTAACTGGAACGCAAAGGTATGGAAAGACAGATGTTTATTCAAACTTCCTGTTAATTCTTGTTATTTGTTTCAATTTATATTCATATTAGATAACTCTCGTTACTCATTATCTTTTCACGTCTGACCAGAAGCATTTATTTTATTTTTTTAATTTATTTTCTGATTACAGCTTGATTTCACATTGTATTTTGTTGTTAAAATGAAGTTGTTAAACTATTCATATTATTACATGACTTCTTTTTTAACAACTGATTGTGACAACTTATCACCTTTGTTACTACCCTGATTTCATTAAAACACCTAATTTTCTTGACTGATTTTGTATTACGTAACTCCATCAACCAATCTCCATCTGTTTGGTTAAAATAACCATAACCAATTGTCTGTTTTTTTTGACAAACTTAATGTACACATGCATACAAAATAACACATATATATTTGCGATTGTACAGCTAAGAAAATGAATTCGTCAAAATGAAACTCTTTGCTGATCTGCGTGTTTTTTTGCATTAATGCCTGGATGGAGATTATCCATGTAATAAAAACTTTGTCTGAATTCATCGCAAATGCATACGTTTATGATATCTTTCCTCAACCAAATTTGAATCATTCCACTCTCGAAACACTGGTTCTGTCCAGACAAAGGTCAAGTCATACAAACTAACAAGAAGATAGCTATAGGGAAGGAAAATCGTCTCTTTCCAAGGAAGTCATCATGTGGATTCGTGAAGGAATAACAAAAAGGTGATACATTTCTGGAAATGCTTTTGGTTAGACTTGAAAAGATAATGAATAACGAGAGTTATCTAATATGAATATAAATTGAAACAAATAACAAGAATTAACAGGAAGTTTGAATAAACATCTGTCTTTCCATACCTTTGCGTTCCAGTTAGAATACAAGGTTTCAAGCTTGAGCTCTTAAATTTTAGATACAGTGGAGAAACAGGTTGAAAGCACTTCTTCTGAAATTTCAGGTCACTAATTCCTCTCCCCCAAGTGTTTTGATCGCACATTCTTTGTGGGGTTTAATCTGGTGTTGTTTACAACTTTGAAGGTTTTCTGAAATGGAACTCAGTATCCTGAATTCACAGAGTGTTCCGCTATCAAACTATAGATGTACCTCCGTTATGAGCATGTATGGCATTCCGAAGGTATGCATACATGTTTCATACCGCCTAATACTAAATATGATACGTCCTAAATATTACGCAGTCATGAAGAGGTCACTAGAAGTTTTTGCTCCTGGGTGAGAGAAACTATCGTGGCGAAGTCTTCGAGACATATCTGAATTTTTCGATTGGGTGTGTGGCCAGAGTCTCCCTAGATGGATGTCATTTCTGTTTTTACTAATGTTCCACGGGGATAGATCATTTGTTTTGCTATGCGATTTCATTCAGTCTCATAACATCTATATTCCATACCGGTTCACTACCTAAAAGAGCTTCTGTTTCTATACACTTGGAATATCTTGGAAAAATATGGCGAACAAACGTGAATATTTTGATGATTATGAATACTGATTTTTACACCAGTGCTAACTTCCAAGCGACAGTGAAAAAAGAGTCCACTGTAAATTGTTTGATTGTATTTTGAACAAGTTGATTTTTGAAATTTCTGCGCATAATATGCATATTACTCGCTCATTCATCAGTCAGTAATTATTCAGTAATTACTGCCATCTAATTTCCATCTTGTTGTAGATTTCAATGTGGTCTGTATTCGTGGCTGCTTTATTTGGACCTGTTAACCTGATGTATGTTTACATATCGCTGGGTGTGACTATTGGGATAGTGATTATAACAATCGTGGTGGCTGTGAAGTTACCACGCCTTAATAATAAAGGATTCTTTGTTTTCTTGGTGATACAAATCACTTTTATATGTTTGGCAATCACTGCAACAATTTGCGGATTATTCACCGATCACAAGGTAAATAACTTCATTTGGAAAATTAGAGTGTATATTATAAGAAGGCGAAAGGTTTACTGGGTTCAGTTGTTGAGTAGGATTACCTTTTTACTCCTTTATTCCGAACTGTTTTCCTTCCAGTGATGTTCTTCGCGATTCCAATGAACGGAATTGAAAGTCAGCTGTCTATTTATTGAATCAGATGTATTAGTTGCTAATTTGGTCTAGATTCACTCTACACAGGTGTGATGCAGGCCTTGTAAATGATGATCGATTAACTAGGCAGTGTCTGATGGTTACCTAACTCACTACCAAAGATACGACATGAATCTAATTAACTGTAGAGACAGAGAGATTAAACCTCACCAGATACTAGCTTGCTAGGCTACTAGCTTACTAGGCTACTAGCTTACTAGTTTTCTAGCCGGTCCCAAGCCCGGATAAAGAGGGAGGGTTGGGGCGTGGTGCTAGCAACTCCACCCCCGTAAAACAACCAAATCGCTACAGAAACTTCAACGAATAAATATATTAAAAATTCTAAAAACATAAACAATAGCCTTATTTTTCGCTGGAATCGGAGAAGTGAAATGACGCAGGCTGGTGAAAGCCTTCGGGAAGCCAGTCAGCCGATGTGCCTTCTTTCGATGAAAGCAAAAGTAAGGATGGGTACCTGGAATGTTCGTACAATGTACGAAACTGGAAAGGCTGCCCAGATAGCCGCTGAAATGAGAAGGTACAGAATAGAAGTGTTGGGAATCTGCGAAAGCAGATGGAACGGAACTGGAAGGTGCCAACTACCAACTGGAGAGACAGTAATCTTTTCCGGCCACCCAGAGGACAACCACGAGCACACCGAGGGAGTGGCCATCATGATGTCACCAACAGCAACCAAAGCTCTCATGCAGTGGGAACCAATCTCCTCCAGGATAATGACAGCCAGGTTCAACTCAAAAGGAAGGAAAGTTACAGTCATTCAATGCTATGCGCCTACAAACGTCTCAGAACAAGAGAAGAAGGAGGCGTTCTACAGACAACTACAAGCAATAATGGACAACGTCCCAAATGGCGATATCAAAATCCTGATGGGCGACATGAATGCGAAGCTGGGAGGAGACAACACAGGAAGAGAACTCACCATGGGTCGAGAGGCCCTCGGTGAAATGAACGACAATGGTGAACTCTTCTCAGACTTCTGCGCCTTCAATGATTTGGTGATTGGCTGCAGTGTGTTCAAACACAAGGATATACACAAGACGACATGGATTTCACCAGATGGAAACACCAAAAACCAAATAGACTTCATCTCAATTTCAAGAAAGTGGAGACGGAGCCTACTGGACACAAGGTCGAGGAGAGGAGCAGATGTGGGTTCAGACCACTATCTAGTAAAGGGACTTTCAAGGTGAAACTAAAAGCCTCGAGGATAGCTGGGGATAGGCCACAATGCAAGTTCAACACTCAATTACTGAAGGACACAACCACAAAAGACACTTTCACTGCAACTGTCAGAGCAAAGCAGGAAACACTACGCGACATCACTGAAGAATCATGCGTGGAAGAACATTGGAAGTCTCTGAAGGCGATTCTCAACGAAACGTGTTCAACGGTTCTAGGAAGAAAGAAGAGACAAGACAAGGAATGGCTCTCAACGGACACTTGGAAATTAATAGAAGAGAGGAGAATGGTGAAAGAGAAAATGATTCAATGCAAGGACGGACAGGAGAAAGAGACGCTGAGCTCAACTTACAAAGCACTGGACAAAGAAGTGAAGAAGAGTGCTAGGAAGGACAAAAGACGATTCTACGACAACCTGGCCACTGAAGCTGAGAAGGCAGCAGGCAAAAGGGACCTGAGGACACTATATCAGATAACCAAATCTCTATCCGGGAAGAGACCAACACAAGCGAAACCTATAAAAGACAGCCAAGGGAAGCCCATTACCAAGGAAGAAAAACAGATTAAACAATGGGCGGATCACTTCAAAGGACTCTTGAACCGACCATCACCTGCAACCCGTCCAGAAATACCAACAACAGCGCGCACACAACTGCAAGTTGACACCAATCCTCCAACGAGAGCTGAAGTCTTGAACGCAATCAAGCTTCTGAAAGCTGGAAAAGCAGCTAGACCAGATGGAATACCCCCTGAAGCACTGAAAGCGGACCCAGAGACTACAGCAGACATGCTGACTCCATTATTGCAAAAGGTCTGGAAGGAGGGAAAGGTGCCTACTGACTGGAGGAAAGGTTACCTCGTGAAACTACCAAAGAAGGGCGACTTACGCCTCACTCTGCAAGAACTGGCGAGGAATCATGCTCCTGTCGACGCCAAGTAAAATCCTGAGTCGCATCATCCTGGAGAGATTAAAGGACGCACTGGAGACAGAACTCCGACCAGAACAAGCTGGATTCAGGAAAGGCAAATCATGTACTGACCAAATTGCAACTCTACGCATCATCATCGAACAAAGCATGGAATGGCGATCAAACCTCTACCTCAACTTTATAGACTTTGAGAAGGCCTTCGACAGCGTTGACCGTGAAGTAATTTGGAAATTACTCGAGTACTTTGGCGTACCCCAAATATTCATCAACCTTATTCAACAGCTGTACGACAACGGCTCATGTCAAGTGATCCACAACGGAAAACTCAGCGAGGCGTTTGGAGTAAACACAGGAGTCAGACAAGGGTGCTTGCTATTATCACCAATGATATTCCTAATTGTGTTGGACTGGATTATGCGTCAGACAGTGGGAAACGAGAAGACAGGGATATCCTGGACCGACGTGAAGAACCTAGAAGACCTGGATTTCGCGGGTGGATGATTTATGTTTGATGACACACAAAATCGAAGACTTACAAGCGAAAACCGACAAACTGGTCGAAGAAGCAGCGGCGAAAACAGGACTCCAGGTGAATATAGACAAGACGGAGGTTATGAAAATAACCACCACCAACAGCAACATCCAACGTCAATCACCATCAACGGGAGGGATTTGAAAGAGGTTACTTCATTCACTCACTTATCTAGGGAGCATTGTCTCAACTACAGGCAGTCGGAACGGACGAGGATGTCAAATCGAGCGAGAATCGGGAAGGCGAGAAACACATTCATCAACCCCTGAAAAAAATCTGGAAATCTTCGTCACTCAGCCAGCATCAACAACAAAATTCGGTCGGATTTTCAATACAAACAAGTCAATTCAGTCAGTTCTTCTATACGGATCAGAAACTTGGCGGCGGGTCACAAAGAATATTTCCAACCGTCTGTTGCAGACCTTTATCAACAACTGTCTTCACTGGACTATACTGAAGATCAGATGGCCGGACCGGAAGAATCACCAACAAGAAACTATGGGCGCAAACAAACAAAACAAGAACCAATGGTCGCCCAACAAATATGCAGGAGAAAGTGGAGATAGGTTGGACACTTGTGGCTGAGGAGGCCGCTGTGTGACATCGCGCGCGCGTTATGCGATTGCTCGGGTGGAACCAGGCCGAAAGAGAAGCAGCGAGTGGGATGTCGATGCAAGGGTGACATGGAGGAGATCGTGTGAAGAGGAGTTGAAACAATATGGACTAAGATGGATGCAGATGAAAAGTACAGCAGAAGGAAGACAGAAGCAAATGTAGACGTGCAGTTGAAGCCCTATGTTGCACTAGGAACCCAAGGGAGCAATAATAATAATAGAGAGATCAGGTTTTTGGTGGATTATTGAAGTGATAGATTAGTAATTGATACGACATACATTGACCTACATCCATAAGATTTACTCTGTACTGTATAAGATGTTTGGAGGCAATCGGACAAAGGAAGCCTTGCTGAATCTAAGTTTCGTGCTAGTTGGCACTCGCCAGTCAGCAAGGCCTATCTGCAACCTTGAAGGAACTCATGTCCCTTCTGAGATTCGAACCTGTGTCACCAGTGCTGCAGTCAGAGACGTTACCACTGAGCTATTCAGGCTCGCGATTGACCTTCAAGGTTGCAGATACGCCTTGCTGATGAGTGCCAACTATCACGAAACCTAGGTCCGAGGCTTCCTGCTAAATGCCTCCAACCATCTTATACCAACATTTCGCAGTGCACCGTAATGGCGAGCCACCTAGTATGGTGACCACACTGCTAACTTGACTGATAGAATTCAGTCTGCAGTGAAGACAGGAATAGACACATTACACTACTTACTGACTAGTATGCAATCAAAAATACTCTCTACTGTAAAACTTGGGAACATTTCCGTCCACTTAATTCAATATGGTTCGTTGACGGTTATGTTTCATCATCACCTTTGCATATTACTGACGTTTGAGAATGTCCGTATGACAGTATAGTTTTTATCGCTATATATATGTGAATATTTTAATGTGTTCAGACGGACAAAATATCAAATTCTGACATTTTGCAAATAATCTATTCTTTCTGATTTTGCTTGTTTGTACGCATGCAGTCACTATTCTAAAAGGAATACTTTCTGGTTTATTTGCGGTCTTGGTAAGTCGATGAATTCCCTAGCATATTCAACGTCATTGTCTTTTAAGTGTAATAAGATAAGATAAGATAATAATAGCTTTATTCCAAAACAGTACTTGTGATACAGAATGGAATTTTCACCATTTTACTACAATATTCCATCCAGTTAGTACATTAACAATAAATAAAGTTCTACATAGATTAAGGTTATCTCAGTTAGTTTTGACAACAACATATTAGCATGTCAGGTAGCAATGCCAAAATTAAACAGAGTGTTAGAAGGTGTTAGAAAAGTAGATGCTAGCATATTTACTGGCGTAAGCGGTAACAAAATGGTCGAGATATACATAGTGTGAAATAACGAACAAGAATGCTTTAAGTAGAGTTTGTAAGGAATAGAGAAACAAAACAGCACATAACAAAAATAAAGACAAAAAAAGGTAGAGAGAAAGGAAAAGAGAGAAAACGTTGTACTTATAAATGATGTGAGTTGGGAAGACGAGATCCAATTGTTCTACTGACTATTTAATAAGTTAAAGGTTTCACGCCTAATGCTTTCTTTATCTTTCTTAATTGTAATGATAACAGATTTTTTCTGAAAAAGTGCCTTCAGACACAGCCCACAATTTTTCAGGGGGTTTCTTAGCACAGTGTTTACTTTTTGTGTAGAATCTTCTGATAATATAATAACCGATAATATATCATCTCAAGTGATATCGTTTCATCCTAAACATGCCTCAATACTGCCTACAATGCTATTCCTTTTTTACTAAGTAAAATATCCCTAGTGGTTGAAAGAAATCTATTTGAAATTGTGAGCGGGTTTATACCGCTAAGTATTGTGGTAGTTGGTTGATTAAAACAATCTGAAACGAAGTGAATACAATGCATTTTGATGGATAGAAAATCTAGGTAGTCTCATGATTTAGACACACCGCTCATAAATGTTCTCAACTGTTGTTACATGCAGATATCGTATATGTGGCATTCTTATTTATGTGAAGTAGTCATTTTTATCAAGTAATTTGAAAGTTAGTCTGTGCTGGTCATCAATTCCACTAGAACCGCATTATACAGAGGTTAAGTATTTAGTCAGCTTTCACTCACGAGGAATTAGAATTTATAAAACTTGTTCCATTTTGTAAAAATTTCTGAACACTTATAGAAATGACACATATTCGTCTCTGTGTGAAAAGTATCTTTTATCTGTTCACTTTTGCAGACGATGTTCATCTTTCTCAATAGACAAGGAATAATTGTGAAGACTCTCTCATCTGCTTGTTCAGTATGCTTTCTAGCGCTTATTACATGGTTTCTAATTATCTGGCTTTTCACACAAATATTACTCTGCTTTCCATCATGGCGTAATATGGAATGTGTTAAGATAAAGGACAAATTCTTCGGAGCATTTTGTCCCAGATGCTTTTCTGTATCGTTTCATGGAAACGTTTAATCAACAGACTTGCTGATTATCCTTTTATTCCTTTCTGTTTTGGGATCTCTTGTTCTCAAATGTGAAGGTTAATTATAATTTGAGATAATCCGCGAAAACTGGAAGTCGATAAAGAGTAATAAGATATTTTGATGTGAAAATGACAGGGACGAGATTTTTGTTCTCTTTGTTTGTTTGTTCGCCATCTTTTGTATTAGGAAAACACAATATTCAGCGAAGAGACTCTTTTCAACGAATTTGTTATCAAGCTGTACAGTTGTATACATATGATTTTGAAGAAATTATATCTGGTGAAGGAATTGAATCATAGATGTGAATGCATAAAACAATGATAATAATGTTAGTATAAAATGCAATTAAAATATTTGTGATTATAATCACAGTTAAATGCCAAGTAGCAAAACAATGAATGTCATAAATATAATAATACATAAGGTGTATAGATTTTGGAAAGGGGTGCGTAATTAAAGGATTAGTAGGTGAATATAAAATGTTACATAATATGGCGTGAAATTTGATGCGGTAGAATTCAGTATTAAACAAACAAAAAATTAATAATTTTGGATTTAAAATGACAAGCGGGACAATCGGAAACAGTTCAGAGTGAGAACAGTAATAATAATAATAATCGTAGTAATGAGTGAAAGGTATATAGAATAACTAAATAGACAAAATAAATAAATTTCTATCCCTCTACGACCAAGGCTGAATTAAGCATTGTGCGAACTTCTTTTGTATACGAAGGTCCGGCTGAAAGTCATGAATTGCCAAGGCCTCCGCTGTCTTTAGAAGTCTGTAGCGAAGAAAATGTGGCGGTTCGGTAGATGATCATAAAACCATGTTCAGGATTGGTAGATTGACAGAAGTCGATCAGGTGTTCTAGAATACAGCTTCACACACACTTTCTTTCTCCCTTGTAAAACCCTGCTGGAATGTGTTCTTGTATTTGTGTGGAAAGCGTCCTCTGGCTACACCGATGTACCACAAGAGCAGGTGAACCGATAGATGCACCTGGAGGCGGTCAGACGGAGGAATGTATCTTTTAAAGAGACGGAGAACACTTTGCGGCTGGTTAACGTCATTTGTAATTTTGGTGCAGAGAACGTCTTACTGAGTGCTTTAGAGAGATGGTTTTTAAGCATATTCGAAGCTTGATCACCGTTGAATTCCAAGTTCTCAATGCAAGAAGGGGAATTATTAAATTATCTTTTCAATTGTCATTTAAGTGTAAGATAGAGTTGTCTTAGTGTTTGTGTGGTTAATCGCTCGGAATTTATCCGTATAAACAATTAAGAAGGATGCTAAGTTAGTCATAGTAATATCTCCAAGTTATCCGTAGTGCAGCAACTTGCTGATTCAAGCAGTGAATATAATAATAATAATAACAGCTTTATTCCAAAGAGTATTTGGAGTACAGGTATGGAATTTTCAGCGTGCATTACAATATATTGCATCTGAATACCTCATACATTCGTAAGATTTTAAAATCAAAAAGCAACATCTAAAAAAGAAGATAAATAAAAAAATAAATAAAAGAACAGCGTTGCGTTTGCATTTTAAATAACACACCACAGGATATGAAGTATAAAATTGGTGTGTAATAGAAGATGAGAACAACAGTGTAATAGTAACGAGGAAAGCGAAACAAAAACTAATGGGACTATTTGTTAGAGTGGCGTAGTAAGTTGATCGTGTCATACCTAACGGATTTCTCATCACATAACAGCTGTGCCAGATATGTTATTGTGGAGTTTTGTAGTTGGTAGTCCTAGCATGTAGCCTCCTATAACTGCTTCCAGATGAAATGCAAGGAGAGAGCTGCGTATAGAGAGGATGCTCGGGGTCTGACAATATTGTATTCGCTAGTTTCTTATATGACATTTATTATATGTCTGTCCACATTAGTGTTAACCAGTTGGTTTAACGATATCCCACTTTCCCTACTAACGGCTTTTAGTGCCCTTCTCAGCAAAGCAAAGTCTTCCTCAAGTAGTCCAGGAAAGATTAATGAGGAGCAATAAAGAGGGATGGGTAGAATACAAGAATTGACAAACTGAGAAAGCAAAGACGGCTTTATGCCAGATGCCTAAATTTCCTAACATAGAACGTCAAGCGAAACATCTTTCTAGTAACTAGCAAGATGTGGGAGGACCAGGAAAGATCGGTGGAAAACTCAGCCTAAGATAATTGACATTAGATGTATTTTCAACCTCTGTGCCGTCAATGATAGTGGGGCTATGTGAGCTATCTAGTTGTTGTTGGTCACGTTTTCGTCTGAAAGTGAAACTGACTACCTGACATCTAGATGGATTCAGCTTAAGACCGTTTGAAGAGGACCACTGACTAATTTCCGATAGAAAGTTATTTAATTTGGAACAATCTGACTGAGAGTTGACAGGCATAGAAACAGAGAGGTCATCAGCATGCTTAAGAAAAGTGGTTACATCAGAATGAGGCAAGTCATATAAGAAAAAGGAAAACAGAAAGGGAGAAATAACAGCACCTTGAGGAACACCAGCTAAAGTAAGTGAAGTAGTGGAGGACTTTCCATTGTAGACGGTGTACTGCTTCCTATCAGAAAAATAGGAAAGCAACCACTTATTTGTCCAGTTCTCAGCCTGTGTTGCAGCAAGCTTACCTAGCAAGAAAGACCTAGAAACAGAGTCAAATGCAGATGTGTAATCAAGGAAGGCACAGAGAACGTATTTAGCTGCTCTATCTAAACTAGAGACTATACTATGATGTAGGACAACAGTGGCATCTAACGTACACCTACTATGTTTATAGGCAAACTGGTTGGGGTCGTTGAAAGGCTTAAACGAGGGTTCAAGATTAAGTAAAATAAGTCTTTCCATAACTTTCAAAAGACGTGAGGTAATAGCAATGGATCTAAACTTAACAGTAGGTCCACTTGTTGATTTAGGCACTGAAACAATCTTGACACTTTCCCATGAGTCAGGTATAATACATTTGGAAAAAGATTCGTTGAAAATGTCGGTTAATGGGGAACATAAGATGTCAGCACACCTCTTAAGGATAACAGCAGGAACACCAACAGGACCAAGGGACTGAGTAGATTTGAGAGATTGAAGACACTTGAGGACATCATTCGTGTTTCGGCATGAGAAGCAGTCATTATTTACACATTTGAGTTAGGAGTCATAACATCTGCAGGCATACATATGAAGGATTTATTAAGTATGCCAACATCGACAGAAATATCATTCGTTATTTGCTTACCACCTGTGATTTCCTTTAATAACTTCCACATATTAGATGAGGATTTACATGAAATAAACTTCTGGTTATAGAGATCATTCAATCTTTGTAATTCAACTTTAATCAAAGTGTTCGTTCTCTTAACACCAGATTTATTTTTCATTTTGAAGAACGGCTCTTTTTCACGGCGAAGCTTTTTGAGTTGAGAAGAGGAGAAGCTGTCGAATTTTAAGAAGATTGTCTCTTTTCGACAACAAACATCAAGACGGAAATTAAGATAATGTGTTATGTTGGTAATTGTGTTATCAACAGCTTCTTCAGTAAATAAGTCCCAGTTTGTGTCTTTTAACATGGACCTTAGATTCTGTATGTTGTCATAAGAATAACATCTGTGTTATATTTCTTTTCTAAAGTATGAGAAGACCCTTTTGTGCTGCTTTCCATATACTTTGGGCAATATTCTTATGGTACAGCGGTCAGAGCTTCAAATATTCCTGTGTCATTTGTAAACACAAGATCAAGAGTGTTATCCATTCTAGTCGGGAAGGTGACACTCGTCTCACTATACACCATGTTGGTTCATCAAAAACTTGCAGTACAGTCGATTTACGATAGAAAGTGAGGTGACTTTATTACGTAAATAGAAATCGTCATATTGTAAATATCCTCTTCTCAAATCGTTTTATGAAGAAAGCTTATCATTTATAGATTGAAAGCTGAAACCAACAAAATATTGTAGAATAACTGGAACAACCACTTTTCTTTCACTGTTAATGGAACTTTGTGGTCCGTGTTGATTTTATAGATTGACGAAAATCTAAATAGGACATATTTCGAAAAGACAGATTATGGACTGCATCAGCTTTCCAAGTTTTAACCTCTATTAATGCATTTCAGGTATACAGAAACCATATGAAATGAAAGCGGAATAAGATGGGAAACATTCTTTTTATTATGGAAATTAAAATGACGTCTACTCGAACTGCAGCTGATCTTATAGCGGCAAGTTCCGATGTTTACTTACTTTCAACAAATATTCCTGTTAAAGACTCTCGGGGTATCATTTGTAATTTACTGTGTTCCTACAACAAACCAAGTCTTCGTTGTTCTTTGACCCCAGGAAAAATTATGGGGTGTTTAAAGTTATGCATTGCATCAACGCTGTTAAAATTAAAAGAAAGTACTGGTCATCACAAAGACGGTATAGCTGTGAGATTTTCAGAACAAAAAACAGATGGATTAGTGAGGTGCTCTGTTTCTGCAAGAAACTGGTTGTTACACCTGAACGACACATTTATGTGAATAAGCTTATTGTATTTGATGACGTTTGTCACAAGACAAACAAGGCATCAGATAACATTAATTTTCCTGAAGAGCTTGAATGAGACACACAGAAATTGGCTTTAAATAATGGAAAATGCTTCGCGTTCAGATAAGTTGGCTAGAATCTGGAATCAAAGAAAGATGATGAAGAGGTCAAAGTGACCCTCGGAAGATCTTGCTGCTGAATCTGAATTTGAAAAGTGATACTTAGACAGAAATTCTAAGAAAAAGCCCTTTAAAATCTCTCAGTAAAACATACTTTGCTGTCAGTCTATGAATGACATTTTCTAGACATAATCTATTAGGGCAGCATATCGAAGACAACCTGACATATATGCATGCGTATATCAGCTAACACGCTCCTGTGGAAGGGAGTGAATTGGCTGGACTATGCGAACGCTTGTAAGACGTGGTTAGGAGCACTACTCAGCCTACCAATTAGGCTCATCATTATATTTTAATGTTAAGAATATTTGGAATTAGTTTCTCAGTTAAAAATCGATAATCACATTGAAATAATAATAATAATCTACTTTATTCCAAAAACACTACTTATAATACAGAATGGAATTCTCAGCATTTGTCACAATATTGTATCTAATTTACTCAAAATATAAATAAAATTAACAATTTAAACAAAAGTAACCAGAGGAATTAGTCCACGTTTACGATATAAAGCGAAAAAAATTTGAAGCACGAATTGAGAGTATTACATATAATAATAGTAATAATAATAATAACAGGGAGTTTGTTTCAAACAGTATTGTCGATTCAGTTTGAAAATTTTAGCATGTTACTATAGAGTACTGAATCTAATGTTTTGTTGATGTAGTATAGTGTGGGGGGTGGGGAATACAAGATGAACAGCGGTAACACAGCTTAAATGATGATCACTCTTATGGAAAAAAATAAACAAAAACAAAAGTGAGAGTAGTGTAAATATAAGAAATACAATAACAATAAAGGTAAATGGTGTAAGGGTGGAAAAAATGGTGTATTTAGTAGTGCAATGAAGGTTGGTCACTTCATGCCTGACATTATTTTCATCACATAAAGTACGTGCCAAATATGGATGGGATGGTGGAATTTTTATACTTAGACGTACGTGCATAAAGTCTTCTGAAAAGACTTCTTGTTTCACCTAAGGAGACACATAGTGAAAGCAGCGGGTAAAGTGGATGTTCACAGTCTGATAAAATTCCCTTAGCAAATTCCTTCCATGACGTCAAGTGCCTCTCAGTGACACAATATCAACGATATGGCTCAATAGGATACCGCTCGCCCTACTGACTGACAGTCTTCAGAGTTCTACGAAGTATGACATAGTCTTTTTTAAGCAATCCAAGAAAGAATAAGTGTGGAAAGTAAAGAAGGATAAGTAAAATACACGAGCTGACAAATTGTAAGAGGAGTGGTTGGGTTATACCTGATTGCCTTAACTTCCTAATGTAAAAAGTCAGACAAAATATTCTTTTAGAAATCGCTAAGATATTGGAGGACCAGGATAGGTCGGAAGAAAGACCTAATCCAAAACACTTAACTTCAGACTTGATTTCTATATCAGTGTCACCAAATTTTTCTAAGGTCATTGGAACCGATGGCTTCATTTAGCTTTCGTTTACATCGGAAACTGAAATTAACAATCTGAAATTTGAAGGAAATTAGTTTAAGACCATTAGACGAAGATCATTTGCTAATTCCTGAACGAAAGCTGTGTATTTTAGCACAGTCAAGCTGGAAGTTAACAGACGTTGAAAGGAAAAAGGAAAGCGCCTTGAAGGCTGAAGATTGAGTAAGCGTAACTTTTCCATATTTTTTAGAAAAGGGGAGGTAATAGCATTAAGTCTAAATTTAATACATGTTCCAGTAGACGACTTGGGTATAGGTATAATTTTAATGTCCTTCCAAACAGCTGGTACGACATTTCTGGAAAAAGATCCATTAAATATGTTCATGAGTGAATAACACAGGATATCTGCACACTTTTTAAGAATAACACTAAGCAAACCATCTGGAGCTAGGCTACAAGAAGGGTTCAGAGACTGGAGACATTTTAGAATATCATTTGTATTGAAACCAGGGAAGCAGGTTTCATTAACACTTGTAACATTAGATAGTTTGACATTTGTGGGAGAATGTATGAAAGACTTGTTTAGTGTGCAAACATCAAATGAATAATGATTACTTACCACCAGTAATTTCTTTAAAAAGTTTCCATGTATTAGATGCATTTTTACAGGATATAAACTTTTGGTTGTAAATTGAGTTCAATCTCTGCATTTCAGACTTTATTAGGATGTTAATTCTTTTCAAACCAATGTTCTCTTTCACTTTATATAACTTTCCTTTTTGCCTGCGAAGCTTTTTAAGTTGAGGTGAGGAGAAACGGTTAAATCTAATGAAGAGCGTTTCTCTGGGACAACAGCTGTCAAGACAAAATTTAAGATAATGTATAATTTCAGAGATTGTGTTATCAAAAGAATCGCCATTAAACAAGACCCACCTTTTATCTTTGAGCATGCCCCTAAGATTCTGAACATTCTCTTTAGAGTAACATCCATGTACAGTTTTCCTGAAAAGGTGTGAAAAAGTTCTCTTGTGTAACTTTCCATAAACCCGTACAATGCAATGATCTGAGTTAAACACTGGGGCTCTTTTACGAGCTTTGTATATTCCGCAGTAATTCATAAATACAAGATCAAGAGAAGAATCCAGTCTGGTGGGAAATTTGACGATATTTTCATGATCTAGCACTATCACAGGAATAAAAATCACCTGTCACTATGGACAATACGTTTCCAAAAGAGGCGACAGAGAAAATAGTGAATTCATCTGTAAGCATAGATAGTTCTGAAGTGCTACAACAAACTGTGACATAAATGTTTGTGATAAAGATGAAGTTGTACTTAGACAGCTGTTTAGGTCGACATTTAACAGTTATACAGTCAATATTATCATTTGAGAATTTAAAGCAGACGTTGTTGGTAACAGACCCCTGGGAATTCATAAAAGTAGCAAAAACACCATCTCGCTTCTTCCTTAAACTGTTTTGGTATTGTCTGTACATGGTAAAAACATTCAGGGAGATTAAATTGTCATCATATGAATCGTGGAGGCAGGTTTCTTAAAGCGCTATTACACCTGTATTACGATAAATATTGGAACATAATAGAATATCCAAGTAATTAATCTTGTTCGATAATGACCTGAAATTTGTGCTCGTGATCACAGGAACAGGCATTGGAGTACACTATAAGGATCTTTGCCACCCAACATGATGCTTTTTCTTAAGGTTATTATATATTCGTAAATCATCAGGTTGAAAACGCTTTAAATAATCACGAGAGTAAGTAGTACGATTTGGACACATAATTGAATAATTAAACAAAATAAATCCAAGTGATCGGATGCAATGTAAGTGACGGAAAATTTTGGTAGCCCAAGGTTTAAGCAGGCCACCGTTGGTTGATTCATTGAAAGTAGAGGAGATAGCAGATAATGGAGTACAATTTGGACGAGCCACTCAAACGTCTTCGTGCTGCACGCAGCCGAAAGATCTGTTAGTAATAATAATAGTACAAATAATGCGAAGTAGGACGAATCGAAGAAGAAACGCAAAGTAACAATGTTTATGATATGTGTACCGCACTTCAAACTAAATGTGGAAGCACTTTTTGCACACAAACAGTCATATAGCCGGGAAAATATACTTCACGGATAAAAAGAACATATTCGATAACCTCCATATGTTTGAGTGTAATAGACAATATATGATGAATGTTATTTGAGCTTGAAATGTTACTCAAATCCTACTTCATTTGTGGGTGTAATACTTGGTTACGATTTCATTTATGAATAACAGTTAATGTAAGGGCATTTGCGTCTCATAATATAATTCTCTAACTTTCATATTTTGGAATTCTCATTTCATACTTATTATCAGTTCGTCACTGAGCAAGAAATAAACAATACGTGATCTACAAATTCATTTTAGTTCTATCGACTTTTTGCGATCAGCATAGTATTAGCTGGGCTATTGTATGACATTTCCTTCTTTCGAAGTGGCGCCACCTGCTTTATCAGGTGGGCGTCAGTGCGTTTCAGTGAATAGGCTGAAATATACCTCCATGATTTCATGAAAACTCAATAATATAAGTCTAGCGTTTGGACTTACTAACTCCTTGAATCTACTACACTGCGCAGATATCAGTATCAGGCCAGATTTTCTGATAAAAGTAAAGCAAATGTAACCAAGTTGAAGAGAGAATAATGACACTGATTATTTGTAAGTCAGAAAAAAGATTTAATGCAAAATTTCATTTGAAAAATATATGAAAAATATAACTTCTCAATAAACCGCGAATTGGAAAGGACTACGACGTTACAGTTAGCGACGATGTGCAGTAAAGTCGCTCATACTAGTCCAGTATGTGCACAACACTTCATAGGAACACTACACTTGTAACAACAGAAGATAAGGGCCAGACAACAGATCGCTTTTGAGAAAAACAAGAGGTATTTATAGATTTTTACGAACATTATTACTAGAAAGAAGGGAACACGAAGTTCAGCAAAGATATCTTTTCGGCGATTTCATTTTCAAAAGCTGTACAATCGTATTTAAATACATAATTTTTCAATGATACAATTCTTGTTTGATTCCACATCATCACGACGGCGAATAAAAGGTGGTAATTATTTTCAACTAGATATGGTTTTTACGAAAGGCTTAGAAACAAAATTACACAGGATAAGAACGGATGTCAAGTGTGTAAAAAATGAGCATTGAAACAAAATTGAAATAATAATTTTCAACTTGAGTAGGGAGTTAGGAGGTGCAAATATAGATTACAAGAGCCTTAGAAACACAAAAATTGCACAGGATTAAGATATAATTGTAAAATAGTTAATTTTTGAAACGATATTATAAATGTGAACAGAAAAGTTATGGAAACAAACTTAAAATAACTGTTTTTATAACTGAAAAAATTGGGTGAATCGAATGAAGACTGAGGCAGTAAGAATCACACACACAGAGCGAAAAAAAATCAGAAAGAAAAAAGAGAAGGGAAAGAAGAAAAAAAACAAAAACGAAAGCCAAGGGGACATATCAAACTAGGTGCATGGAAGTTGTAGAGGTTAGACTAATTTCTTTCGAACACACAGCTCCGGCTCCTCGATGCATAATGCGAGGCTTCTGCAGTACAGAGAAGTCGGAAAGATACTGCTTTTGGTAGGTTTCTCTTGACTTTGTAAATTACATTGAAAGAGTTAGTTGA
Source organism: Trichobilharzia regenti (assembly GCA_944472135.2). Classification (NCBI taxonomy): domain Eukaryota; kingdom Metazoa; phylum Platyhelminthes; class Trematoda; order Strigeidida; family Schistosomatidae; genus Trichobilharzia; species Trichobilharzia regenti. Next base: position 27,623,998 of record OX235267.1, read on the forward strand.
GATGTTGTGGGAGGTTTTGATCAGATGTTCAATAATGGCTCTTCTGATTGAATCGGTGCCTCCTCTTTGCAGCCACGCTGGGTAATGTTCTCTAACACGTTTTGACAGGACGCGCATACAACCACCTGTGTACCTAGCTCCACACTAGCAGGTGAACTGATATATGCACATTGAATTGGTCATATGCGAGAGTTCGGATATTCTCCTCTTCAGGATGTCGGTTGCCAAATCTCCCCTGAAATTCAGATTCAGACACAGAGTTTTCTTTGGCACTGAATCGCATTCTTCTCTTTCTGGTTTAGGTTTCACGTTCTTTTCGACAAAACGTGTCGGATTGCCATTTTGAGCAAGGATATTTTCGAGGAATAGGACCTCCTCTTCCATGCAATCGCTTCTGCAGATTTTTCTAATGCGATGGGTTAGTGCGGTGATGACAGAATTTTATCGCCGAAAAGATATCTTTGCTGAACTTTGTGTCCTCTTCTTTTTAATGTCCACATGGGTGATTTTCACGAACATTATTATTAGCGTTTTTGTTAAGCAGAGAAGCAATGTCTTCAGGCTGGTTGTTTTCTTGCTGAAGGTTACTCTGTACTGCTTGTGACCATTTATTAGAAAGTTAAGCCATATGTCTGCGAATCGTATTCTTACACGCTAAGTCTGTTGTGGTTGGTTGGTGAGTTCCTCAAAATAAAGCTTTGTTACTGTTTTTGCCATGACTACGATTCGGGACGTGAACGTTGACGCGAATTGCCGTCTCCATTTTTTGGCTTGCAGCTAGCTCTCACTATATACTTACTCAGCACAGAAGCATCTGATAATTGCATAATTTCCCCAGTTGTTATGTGATCGTTCTGCATTAATCATTTCAGAGTAAACTGTAAATCTGCAGGATTCGGATATTATTGCTCTTGTTATTCCATTCAGAAGTAGTGGAATTCGCCGTCTCAGTTCTTTAAACTCCGTGTGTAGTACAATTTACATGGATGCATAAGTTATCATTTAAATTCTTAATTTATTAGTTTAACTAGCTGTGGCTGAATTTTTATTATTATGAGCACGTTTTCAGAAAATTGGAGGACATTCTACAGTATGCTTGGTGTATCCATTTCCACTAAATTTAAATCATGATTACTGCGAATCTGAGCTTTTAGCAGTTTTAGTGGATACAAACAAGTTTTGATTGTCATACAGCATTTGTAACTTACTGTGGAGTTCATTATCCCGGGTTAAGTCGTGTTTTTATTGGAGTCTACTGCAGATAGACTGTTTACTTCTGTTCTGATGCAAATGTAATAGCGCCTTCCTTCTACTATGGGTTCATGAGAGAAACATTCCATGTCACACTTTGCACTGTGATACTCTTGAATTGCGATTAAAAGATGCTATTCAGGAATCAACTATCCAAGAGCGTCAGATATTTGAGGTTTGCTTCAAATGACTGTAATAAGCTAACAACCTCCCTCAATCATAGGACTAATGATGACTAATTTAATTTGTTTATCTAAAACGGAAATATTAAACGAGATGTGTATCTAAGTCTCACTAGCACAGGAATAGTGTAAGCACACATACGTTAAGCGGATATCAGTTTATATTGTCTGTAATATACCAGTGTGTCGATGTTGCGTTTCAGAAAGCGTGTTTACCGAAACCTTGTCAAACAAATAAATTGCAGACATTATCACAAACGATCAAATGTACATGGTAGCAGATACATATGAAAGATGAAAATTATTACAAAAACCTTCCTCACAGTCATCAACCTATATTGACTACGGAATAAGGCTTAGCGCCAGTAGCCTAAAGGCAGACAACGAATCTGTAAATATTGCAATAATGGTTGAGGCATGGAGACTTGCTATTATGAGGTCCTTGAATGAAGCGAGCATTTTATTACAATACAATATGGATACGTTCATACTCATGGAGATGGAAAAATTCTGTTTTCAGACTGAAACTTATTTTATTATCCACATTATATATCATGTTTGATTGTACACTAGTAAGTAGTGTGATGTGTCTAGTCCTTTCTTTGGTGCAGAAAGAATCCTACCAGTCAGGTTTGCAATGTGGCCACCGTTCTAGGTAGCCTGCCATCACGGTGCACATTGATTTGATGATATTAGACAGCTGGAGGCAATCGGCAGGAAGCCTTGCTGATCTTAGGTTTTGTGTTAGTTGGCACTCTCTGGTCAGCAAAGCGTATCTGGAACCTTGAAGGAACTCACATCCCCTCTGAGATTCGAACTGGCTTCACCCAATGCTGTAGTCAGAGACATTACCACTGAGCAATTCAGGCTAGCGATTGACCTCCTGTATGGCTGTAGTGGGAAGTGGGTTCGAATCTCAGAAGGGACATGAGTTCCTTCAAGGCTGAAGATACACCTTGCTGAAGAGTGCCAACTAGCACGATATCTAGGTCCAAGGCTTCCTGCCGATTACCTCTAATTATTTGATATCATGAATCATGTTTATTTGTACGAGTGTCAGGAGATGATGGATGATTAATCGGTTCACACCAGATCCCTCAAAATTTGTTCTTGCCTTCCTTATCTGCTTAATGACGATTAGCGTCTCCACACAAAAATATGTGCAAGCTTCACATCATGAATGTAATAACACACTGTGGATAGTTAGGTTTGCAATGGTGTATAGTTTGAATTTTCATTTGGGACTAGAAGTATCCCATTTCTCTCCACACACATCAATTTCCTGCTACTTTGAGAAATCTGGCTTCTCCTAATTAAATACTGACGATATTTCGTTTGTGCAATACATGAAGTACATTGTCGGTTGCATCACTCTTCATATATTGGTTATTCTGAAAATATGAATTTAAACGAATAGTATGAAATGGGTAGCTTCCTGTCAGTATACTGATAAGAAATATTGATTTTATTTACCAGCAGTTCTTGAACAGTCGCTATCCTGACTTAAATAAAAAGCAAAACACATAGTTCAGCAAACAGTCTGTTTTCGGCGAATTACCGTAAAGTGATGCATGAACTCCTCTTTTTGTTAACCGTTTCTCCTTACTGAGGAATAAGTACGGCAGAATTATAAGTTTGGTTTTGATGACATCACAATTCCCTGGGCACATATATGCGTTAGCTGTCATATATGGCTTTCTGGATAAACGGTTATTTTGAGATTTGACGGTTGACGTCATTCACTGAACTAAAAATCCTAGGACTAGACTGACTAGGTGATTGGGATTATCACACAATGTTAAACTTTCTGTATCCACTACAATTCAAAACATTTACTGCAGATAGTCATCAAATAAAACGTGTATTAACAATAAAGGCAGTTAAAATTAAGGGAATGAAACGATAACACGATAGACCACTCTTGAAATAAGTGGAACACAGTTTCCGAATAATGCAAACAGATACGTGATCTGTCGGTTAAGGCGTATTCTGAAAACCCTTGATACCGTGGGGTCGCAGGTACAAATAATAACGTTTAGTATAGACTAAATAACTAGTTCCACGGAAGCAGGTAAACTGATAAATACACATTGATAAGGCCAGCAGTGATAACTTATATTTCACTATCATGCGAATCATCAGTTTTGTAGAGAAAGTTAGTTGAAGTTCAGCCACAGTGAAGGTTTGACTCATCTATCGAGATAGGGGGTTCATTAGTATTTCTGCCTATGATTTTTTTCCTTCACGTTCCTGGTGGAATATAGGACCTCAAGCTAGTGGCTTGAAGTTTCTGTAGCAGTGTTTATTTTTACAGGACGGGGTTGCTAGAGAGGTAAAGGAGTGCGTCGGCTGTGGATCGAACTCCGGACCATATACATGGTCGGCAAGCGTCCTAACCAGTGTGCCACCGACGCACAAAATGCGAAATTCTGCAGCCTGACCTCGAAGTAGCTAGATTACAGGCGAACACTACCACGCTATTTGTCATCGTTAGGGTAGCAGACTTTTTCAGATGTCCGAGTGGACAGGTGTTGAATCACTCCTACTACATATATTTGCAGTTGATTCGATAGACAAAGCTTCTGTTATCAATCTCTCGCTCCCTCCACCATGTGACATTAGATTTTAAAACTGCCATCCTATCCCATCCATCCTGTTGCATAGGTGTGTATAATTGCATGCAGTGAATGATATAGCTGAACTATTCTTTAGATTTCCTATCTTATTTGGGTCAACCAATCTAGGTTTTGCTAGGTGTTTATGTTCGGCTAGTCTGACTGTCCCTGTTTTACTACTCTGATCTATGTATTTAACCTGTCAATCATCACAGACAGGGTATCAGATAAACTAAATTGTTTTGTTTTAAAGGCTCAACAGGATCCACATTTAACCGACAAAGCTTGTTTCTAATTGAGTTTGTGGTCAGTTTGAATGGCACTTTTATTCCTGCCTTGTTGAAAATTCTGAGCAAGTTTCCGGAGTTCCTTCCTTATATGGAATTATTACTGATGATTTAGATCCCTTATTGTTGGTGTTGTGTTGCGCATGTTTGACATGCATGTCGTCATTAATATTGTTATTATGGTTATCACTATCACTACTATCATTATTTATTTTAATTTTACATTTACTTACATATTCCCTGACTAATTCATCAGGGTAATTATTAAGTTTCAAGGCTTTTTTATGTGTATCACTTCCTGTCTTAGATTTTCCTTGGTACTGCTTAGTTTTTGTTCTCTGTCACTTAAACATTTCACCAATCCTATTGTTTACTGATATAGGGTGGGATTACCGGAAGTCAAGATATCTGTTTGAATGTGTGGGTTTCCTGTAAACCCTACTGTTTAACTTTCCACCTTCTTTCCTTTTTACGTTGCAATCTAACATTCGAAGCTCCTCTTCCTGACTTTCCAAATCATAAGTGAATTAAATTTCCTCCACCTTTGAGTTAATGTTTTCGAAAAATCTATCTATATCCTGTATTCTAAGTACAGTGAATGTGTCATCTACATACCTCCACCACACTTTTGGGGGTGGGGCTGAACATTTCAATCGCTATTCTTTCCCACCTATCCATGAATATATCTGCTACAACCGGGGATATTGGTGATCCCATGGCAACTCCCTCATTTCGTTTGTATATTTTCCCTTGTAATTTAAATACTGTGGTAGTCAGGCGTAGCTGCACTCCCAGCATTATACCCTCAAGTGGCACGTTTGTCCTAAGTTTGAGTTCTTGGTCAGAAATGAGTTCGTTTCCGACTGCTTCTATAGCTATGTTTATTGGTGAACGAGTATATAAAGAGACAATGTCAAAACTAACCATTTTGTCTTCATTACCTAATTTTAAATTATCTAATCTGTGTTTTAGTTCATAAGAATTCGTTAGTCTAGATTTCGAGTGGCTTTTTAGGGGATTTAATATTATGGCTAAATATATTTAGATAATTCATAAGAAAGTGAATTTCAAAAATCAACTGTATCTGCGAAATTTTACTACCCCTATGACAAATAGGAGAAGACAAAGAAAACTATAAAACTCAAGTTTCAAAGTCGTGTGGTTACAATTGATATGATTGTGAAGAATAAATTGTGTTTGAAACTTTGTCATCCAGTAAATAATACTGTTTCATTGTGTGATACATCTAATAAAAAAATTAATATGAAAATTTACTCAATTATATGAAATATTCACTATTTATGGATCACGTTTAAGTGGTGCAAAACAAGATTTAGTTAAGATCCACTCGTTAAGTCCATAGGTTGTCTTATATTCAGATAACTGTATTTTTCGTTAACCGTTTCTCATTAGTTGACCTCTGGTCTACTGTTTGACTGAGTCACAACTATAAAACTATTGAAATACCTACGCATACTTCATTAATTTACAGTGAAGCATATAAATACAGAAATTTAGAACTATACTCTCAACACAATAATCTCAAGTCACGTAAGCGTTAATATTTTCGCCAGTATTCATTTATTACAATGCCATTAAACATAGACGCTTATCACACACTAATGACTTCAGTCAGTATAAACACTCTGAGCTATTTCACAATCAAATTCAAAAACATAATACAGTACATCTTAGACAGTTACAGTTTAACCAGATCCGTCTCTTCAACTGCTGCTGTTCTATTTCGACATGAATGTTGAAATAGTCAGAAAGGTTGAATACTTTATCGAGTTTCCCCATATTTCATGTATCTGGCGACTGTTAGTTACACCTTTGCAAATTACATGATTCCGATTGTCTCACACAATCAATGAAACCGTAATATTTTCCTCCTTTACAGCAAATACAACTCTGTCAGACACAGATGAAGGAAACTTATTCATCATCAGTTCTGAATAAGAAGTTTGTACGTAAGTTGACTGTGAATAGTTATTCATTTGAATAATTGACTGGAATGTGATTCGAAATTTCATTTCGTCTTCTTTTCTCGGAGAAGTGACTATGAAGGGAACATCCAAGGTTCGTTAATGCATTTCTTAGCTGACATTTGCAGAATGGAATTACACGTGCAAATTTTACTCTAAGCTGTGTGAAAACGGTAGGAATATTTATAAATTTGAAAAGGTTACACTGAAATCAAGTATGTGATTTTAGCGAGTATGATGATCGGGATGACGTTCGTAATCACACTGACGGTATATTACATGTAAGTACATATAATGATTCATTGTCTGTGCATCCATGTAGAGGAAGTCTTCCGACCCAACTTCAACAAATATACATGCCAGTCATCTTTATGTAAGTTTCCTGGAATGTGATTTCCCTGGATATTACCTGAGATAGACCTACTGCTAAACAAATGTGTTATTATATGAAATTATAAGAGAAGTTATTATTGCCTTGTTTTTTAATTACGTCTAATTTACAAATGAAATTCGGATGAAGGAGTTTTCAACGTTTACCTGGTAATTCACTCTACTCTCTCATTTCAGGATACTGGGTCTAATCCCTATATTGTTGGCACTCTTTGTTAAGAAACTTGGAAAGAAGACAATAGTGATTTACGGCCTCTTTCTATTGACTGTGAGTTTGACACTCTGTTTGACTAAAATTGACCTGTTACACACAAGACACAGAAAATCAGTTATGTGAGAGTTTCAAGGCAGATATTTTGACACATCTCAATGGAAACGATTTTGACTAGGTTAATCAGTTAAATGCCGAATACCTATTTAGTCGAAGAATTTCAATGCTGAGAAAACCATTAGCTTATATTTTGAGTAGTTCCGCTGAAGTGTATCTCATTAAAGTGTCATTTGCGAAAACGTCACAAGTATGACTTTGCTCGCTCAAACATTGATGAATGTTGCCGCGGGGCGGGAAAATGAAGTGCATCACAGTTTTCAAGTCGACTATACATCTAAATATGAGGAACTACTTCAAGACAGCAGTAACTGAGGGCATTACCCCAATCTGTACTAATAATTTTGTGACTAACATCATACTTATTAATGAATAAGTATGGCCCTTGGTCTTCTCTTTCTCTTCACAAGTATGCATCCTCTAGTGAACGTGTGTTGAATGCTGTGGTTGTCGCTTCAAGAGATATCTTCAGAGATAACTTCATGATATGATGTACTTTCTGGATTTCTCAGCAGTGAGATAAGTTTTCCTTCGTTGATGTAGGTCCTGATTGATTGTTCACACGTTGATTTGTATTAACACTCACTGGCCTTCCTATTTTATGCGTTGACCTGTGCACTTGTGATAGAGATTCCGCACGATGCAATGTTTAAAATACTGTTGCTTTCCTCATTTAAACCGATCTATTTTCCTTAGCAAGACTAGCCGACTTCCTCACACTATCATCATTATTACGCCCTTCCACACTTGTCTTGATTCGCCCTGGAAGGAAAGTGGTGTTGATTCAAGCATTTGTTATGTCTCACTGATTGAATGTATTATTCCGAAACGCCCGATCACAATTGGCATGTGTGTGAGTACGCATGATGTCATTTCGATGATGGTAGCTTGCTGTTTAGCACGAAGTTTGAATTTTGCTCCACTTGAGGCTTCAGCTGACGATTTTCCAAGCAACACGAAATGTGATTCCTTGATTTTTGTTGTTCGCTTCAATAAACAAAGTATGGACGACGATGTAGTGAAGAGGGCACTGCAGTTACAGATAGTAATGAGGTATCCATGATTTTCCAGCCATCAGAATCATTGAAAAAATGATCAATTTTACTGCCGCAAGATTTTGAACGATCTGGATCTCTAAAATGCAACACTAGTGCCTCTAGACTAATACCAAGTTGCATGGATTACAAAGAATCGATGACCTGCATTTGAGCAAGTCTCTATCTAATTTCAACAATATTCTTTATATACCACCGATATTTGTTTTATTTAAAAGTAAATTATGCTCATTACAGGTGTTCGTTTGGTCTCTTGCAATACCTGCTTCATCTATATTTGCTGAGAAACGGAGTATAGTGTCATGGCTCGTCGCAATATTCCTAGGTTTATCATTGGTGGAAGGTGGATACAAATTCAAGAAGATTAGTGGGAAGGCGAAGCTGATTATTATCACTTCGGCAGCGGTTTTGATGTTGTTGGGTGCGATTCTATTTATGGTGATGGTATTATCAAAACCTCTTGTAAGTGATGTGTTGATTTAATTAGTATCATGCAAATATTCTTCTAATGTATTTGTTACAACAAATGGAATTTCGACATCCTTACCGGCCAAAAGAATGGTTGATTTGTGAATGTGAATTGCAAACTCAGCATCATCATAATGAAATTTATCTGATCACCTATGACTTCAATCATCATTTCATTTAATTTACCAGGAAGCAACAGCCGAATGTGCGTCGTTGGCACAATGTTTAGGGCGCTCGCCAAAAATGCACGTGATCCGGGGTTCGATCCCCAGCCGACACACTCCTTTAACTCGCTAAGCCAGTAATAAAGCTGCTAGAGAGGAAAGGTTGAGTGTGAGGCTAGCAACCCCATCCTGGAAAAATAAACACTGCTGCAGAAACTTCAAGCCTCTAGCTTGGCATCCTCTGTTCCACTGGTAACGTGAAGGAATAAAAAAAACAGCCGAATAGTCGAAGTGTACTCTACGATCACTGTTATTAGTATCTCTATATTATTTATGGTGTCAGTGATGACCTAATTCAACTACATATTTTCACAATATAGTTGCTAATCTGTGAGGGTATCTGAAGAGATACACTTTGAATTTGTGCTAGGCTATTGAAGGTATTTCAAAATAAATGCCGATGAATTCCTACTGGCCGTCGTTAAACACCCAACAGTTGGTATGGATAGTCAGATCAGTATTCGGTACTCAAACGTTTTACAAACATAGAATCCGATTTAAATAAGACTATGAAAAACAGTGATTTGTGTAGAAAGTGAATAACACCCAGGATGACTTCTTCACTGACTTCACGAGAAAACTTAAAAACGAGATTCCACATACTCAGGGAAATATTTATCTATAAATATGTATACTCATCTTATGAGGAATTGAAAAGTAATGCCTTCTCTCTCTTAACTAAAGCGCTACTATCACGACCTTGTATTCTACTTTATTACCTGCAGGAAATACTGAAATTTGTTTCCGGTGCGTTCTTAATATTGAGTGGAATACTAGTAAGTTATACAGTCAAAATTGAATATATATTCATGATGATTGTTACTCTTAACTGTGAATATTTGCATTGAACGTGAACTGTTTATAACCTCCTTCATCATCACTTTATCGTCGTCACAAGCGATGGAAAGTATTCGGCTTATTTTATTACTATTGTTTAGATGCAGTGTGTAAAGTTGCATGATATAAATAAATATTCAAAGTGGGCCTGCCTTATTTCCCCTTGTAGGCATAGTAGAGTTCTCTGATAAGTATTTCTGATGCTATTTGGAATTAACGAATATAAAATATGCCAATGTGAACACACAGGTTGGTGGTTCAGTGGAATAATGTTCGCCAAAGACCTACGTGGTCAGCGTTTGATTTTAAGCTGACACACTCTCAGAACTCGTCTAGTTTTCCGGTTTAAAAGAGGGAAGGTTGAACGTGAGGCAAACAAGCCAATCCTGTTAAAACACCAGTGTAATAAGTGAAACTTCAGGGCTCCAAGTTTGCCCTGTATTCCACTCAGAGAAATGTGAAAGTGAGAGAAACAATGGGACTGCAATAAGTTTAGTATAAACAAATTAACGCGGGAAACATTGTTTTAGTTATCCACTGTACTATTTAGATGATTGAATGCATCTGCAACATCACAGTTTCAAGACATATTTTGTGACAATTAGCACACCAGATGCTAGAAATCTGTAGTCTGCATATTTCAGACTGCTTGATAGGAATCTTTGAAGAGGAGTCACAATGTTGAAGAATATTCGTTGGGGTTATTTTTTTGCACTCCTTTATTTTCTGATGTTCCAACACTAATGACAGCTATTCAAGAAATCCGTATTAGCTCAAATATTAGCAAATGGACAACTTAATAACTTCGCAAGACTGCATGTAATACATCCTTCAGATAACTGGTTCAATTCCTAATATCAGGTTGTAAATCTGAGTATTATGTTTCGTCCTTATCGGAACTCAATAACTGACGCGTTGAACATAGAACCCCTTACATATATCTCCCTCTCTTTTGCAGATTTCACTCCCGCTTGCGACAAATATTACTCTCATATGGTCTTATGTGTTTTTGACTCCGACTATCACGCGAATTGACATTGCCTTGTTTCTCCTTTTGGTTTTGTGTGTGTAACAGGTGCTGTTTCTAGTCGGGAAATTTTTGAAAGAATGCGATCCAAGTCAGTCGAGTGGTATTTATCCAGTTTGGTTGGCTCTAATCACTTGGTTCGGAGTGATCTTATTATATATCACTATATGTTTTGTGCTCACATTCGCCTCGCAGTAGGATGGACAGAATACCTCACGAATAACGTTTTATTGGTAGGAAATAATAATGTTTTTGTGAATGGAACATCTTTCTGCTTGTGATGATGACATTGCTGTTGTTGTTTTATTTCGCTGTTATAAGAGTGAATATCATTCGAAATATATATTTCTGAATCGTATGTATCAACATTATTTAATGTATATGAAAGGCATTCGCTAAGTTGTTGTGTGAATAAACGGTATTCATTGCACATTTAAACAAATTTACATATTAGCAAGTGATGATATTAGACGTATCCGGATAACATGATATTATTATAATTCGCTGGTTCTTTCCGGCTTCATGTAATCCAAAACTGTTACAACATACTGTGATTACACAGGTTAAAGGTGGGAACATTTCAAATGTGGGAACTATTGATGTTGCGTAATTGGATACATTATGTGAAGAAAGAACTGCAGATGTAATTGGGCTTGTCGGTATATGGAAAAATGTGAAACGCATATTTTATATTGGATTACTCATGTTGGGCATTAAACAAGCGTGCAAATATATCATAAAATAAACATCGTGGGCTACGTAAGGTTAATAAGGTTTGGTAATTCGAAGTTTTTAAAATTATATAGATAGTAATAGGATGATTTGACATGAAATATTCAGGTAATGGAAGATAAGTGGTTAAGGATATCTGCGGTTCTAATAACGATGATTTGAGGACACTGATCAAAGTTGCTAGTTCATTCATGCAAACACCCATTGAATTAAAGAAGGAACTGAGAAATAGTCTTGCTTATGCTAGTCAATAATAAATTGGTGATGAAATCACATAGACCACTCTGCAATGATTTTTCGAAGAAGGGAATCATCTGAAAACAATCACACCCTGGAGAATACATATCTTTACTCTGACAATGAATTATGTCTTCTATGTACATGAAGATAATACAAATCCAAGAAAATTCTGACTCATTTAATTAACTGCCGTCACAGCCAAGCGAAAGCCTATTTCAGTCTAGTTGATTAAATGAGACTGATTCTGAATGACACATGAAAAAGGGAGATTCAGTTATTTTTAAAAGTGAATAAAAGGAAATGGGTTGTAGTTAACACTGGATTGTTGAGTGGACGATTCATCTTATTTCAGGTTACCCGACTACATAGGTTTGCATCTGTGGCAGCGATGATATTCCTATGGAGAATGGAGTCCAGTATCCGTATCATCAAACCTCAGTATTCATCGTAGTGTCACTCATACCGAAAATGAAGACATAATAAAACAAGTCTCATTTGAGCAGCTATTAAACCTACAAATTTGACTTGATGTAACACGTTAAGGCCCTTCTACAATGTATTATTATTGTTTCCTTGGGTTCCGAGTGGAAAATAGGGATTTCGAAGCACACCTAAACTTTGCCCTATTCCCTAAGAACCGCCTTAGCTGGCTCGACAATTGTCCTTATTCTCTGATCTCCATCTCTCACCACGTCATCTCCCAACGCCCCACTCTTCTGACCTATCATTGACTAAATTCCGAATTTCGTTGTTTATCCTCAGTGTGAAAGATTTGCAAACTGATTTCAGAGTGATGAAGGTCTGTCCTGACTTTTTGATCCTGATTTCAAACTTATTCCACTGATAGTGGTTGGTTTTGGTTGGTAATTTTCATTGCCTCTGTTTTCTCTACGTTCACCTGCACTCCTGTAATCGCTGCCACACTCTTCTACCACTTTGTTGGTATTCACCTGTAAGTCTTCAAATTGTGTGACATTAAACATACGTCGTTCTAGGGCTTTATTATCCATCCAGCGTATTGCTGTCTTCTAGCTCCTAAAGGTCTGACGAAAAATTTAGTTCACCACAGTCACGAATATCATCGATGAGAGTAGGCAGCCTTTTATAACTCCTGTCTCCACTTCGAACGCCTCACTGAATTTTCCGTTATGGATCACTTAACACTTAACATTGTTATATAGCCAGGTGTTGAATGAAGCTGATAAAGATTTGACGTGGTTTTCAAATTACTTCTCGATCAACGCTGTCAACACCTTTTCGAAGCCGATGAAATTGATGTAGAGATTTGACTGTTATTCTATGCTTTCTTCTATGATGATGCATAGAGTTGCAGTTTAGTCAGCGCATGATTCGCCCTTTCTCAATTCAGCTTATTCTGAGTGGAGTTCTGCGTCCAGTGCACATTCTATTCTCTCCAGGATGATGTGACTTAGTACTTTATTTGTCGTCGGCAGGAGCATGATTCCACATAAGTTCTTGCAGAGGCCTAATTCACCCTTATTTATTTGTTTCACAAGGTAGCCTTTCTTCCAGCCGGTACTTAGGTACGTTTCCTTCCTTCCAAACGTTCTGCTTTTATGGCGTTAGTACATTTGCTCTGATTCCTAGATCTGTTTCACTGTTTCGGGAAAAATACTGTCTGGTCCTTCTGCCATCCCCGGCTTCAGTAGCTTGTTTGCATGCATGACTTCTGCTTTTGTTGTAGATTGGTGTTCACTGCGTGTTGTTGTTGGCGAGTCGCAGGTGATGTTCAATTCAAGAATTCTTTGCAATGATTAGCACGTTTTGTCCATTGTCTCTCCTCTTTAGTAATTAGCTCTCTTGAACATCTTTTATAGGTTTCATCATCTAGGTTGGTCTCTTCCCGGATAGAGACCTGGTTATTATTACTGTATATTAATATATTGATATTACTGTATAACACTGTATGATTTATGAAAATAAAATCTTATCCATAATGGAGTTTCACTCTACCACAGTGCCCAAGTTTTATACTTATAGAGACCTGGTTATCTGATACAATATTCCGAGATCTGTTGTACCTGCGGCTAGCGTGTTCTGCTTTAGTTACCAGCTAGTATATCCTAGAATTTTCTTATGCCTTTCGTAGCACTATTCCTCACTTTTTTATTCAGTGTAGTGTTCACTGAATTAAGCTTCTTTTATTCGTTGTCCATCACTTCATTGGTCCGCCTTCTGTTTCACCAGCCTCCTCTTTTCTACTAGTTTACAGATGTTCCTAGAGAACCACTCCTTGTCTTGCTTGTTGTTTCTCCAAAAGAGATGTACACGTTTACTTATACATCACGATAGCCACTCACCGTCTCAGTGTGATCGTGGTTGTCGTCTGCGTGACCGGGGTAGATTGTTGACTAACCAGCTGGCGATTTCCCTTCCACCTGCTCTCTCAGGCTCATGAATTTTATGTGCCACATCTTCTCATTTCTATGGTGACCTAAGCAGCCTTCCCAGCAGGCTTCGTGAACCACATGAACAATTCACTTCCTTATGCTTATTTTCGTCATCATTCAAAGAAGACACATCAGCTTACTGGCGTTCCGGAGGCTGGATTTCATCAGACAGCGTCATTTCGCCCCTCCGATTCCAGCTAAAATAGGTTTGTTTTAGATTTTTAAAAATATTTTTCTCGTGCATTGAATTGTCTGTAGCAGTTTCACTGATTTTGCGGTGAAGGGTCGCCAAAAATTACAACCGGTTCCCCTCTTTTCTCGTGGTTAGGATCGGCCAGAAAAATACAGATCTAGTAGTCTTACCAAGGTTCAGGAGGTCGATGAAGTAGGACCAAATACCGAAGACAGATAATACTCGAGTTATTTAATGCCTTGTATGATGCAGTAGGAAATAAATGAGTTGTTAGTTTCTCTTCGACCCCATCACTTTATGTTTTATTTTATACTACGAGCACAATGTTTATGTAAGCAGTTATGACGTCCAAAACCCTCTATTAGGTCATTACTCAGTTATGAGTGCATCACATTACTTGGATAACACTCAGGTGTAACAATGTTTATATCTAAACAATAGTGTTACCACCATCATCAACAGCTGAGTTCACTTGATATCGAAGATCAGCTGATTTGCCAGCAAGTGTAAACAGAAAGGAACTTAAGCAAAGAACTAACCAACAACTTATCGCCCGGTAAATATGAAGAAAGAAATGGAGATGGGTTGGACAAATGTTGATGAGACCATAGGGTGATATGAGGTGACAGGCTCTTGCGAGTTGAAGGCAATGATTTGGTTGTCCGAGAGTGACATGAAGGAAATGAAAGCTCATAGGTTATTATGGAAGTGATGTGACCGTCAATACACTTGGTAGTTACGCTAACTATTTTCCCACCTTTTCGATTCATGAGCCTGTTGTTCTAATCACTATTATTGGCAACAGCAACAACGACAACAACAACACGATAAGAAACCACAGAAAAAGTGGCGCAGAAAGACAAGAAAAGGAGACTGGCTATTGACGTGGTGTGCTTTTACTATCTCGTATCACCAGCGGAAATGATAGACAGCGCTTCAAAACAGTCAACAAACGATAGGATTTCAGATATCATAAATTTGTTGAGAGATATACAAACAGACATGTGGAAATGACATGTAGAAAATGATTGTCATCGATAGCATTCTATGAAATGAGAATATATTAAGTTTGCGCAGCCGAAAGATCTGTTAGTAATAATAATAGTACAAATAATGCGAAGTAGGACGAATCGAAGAAGAAACGCAAAGTAACAATGTTTATGATATGTGTACCGCACTTCAAACTAAATGTGGAAGCACTTTTTGCACACAAACAGTCATACAGGCAGGAAAATATGCTTTAGGGATAAAAGGAACACATTCGATAACCTTTATATGTTTGAATGTAAAGGACAATATATGGCGAATGTTATTTTAGCTTGAAATGTTACTCAAATCCTACTTCATTTGTGGGTGTAATACTTGGTTACGATTTCATTTATGAATAACAGTTAATGTAAGGGCATTTGCGTCTCATAATATAATTCTCTAACTTTCATATTTTGGAATTCTCATTTCATACTTATTATCAGTTCGTCACTGAGCAAGAAATAAACAATACGTGATCTACAAATTCATTTTAGTTCTATCGACTTTTTGCGATCAGCATAGTATTAGCTGGGCTATTGTATGACATTTCCTTCTTTCGAAGTGGCGCCACCTGCTTTATCAGGTGGGCGTCAGTGCGTTTCAGTGAATAGGCTGAAATATACCTCCATGATTTCATGAAAACTCAATAATATAAGTCTAGCGTTTGGACTTACTAACTCCTTGAATCTACTACACTGCGCAGATATCAGTATCAGGCCAGATTTTCTGATAAAAGTAAAGCAAATGTAACCAAGTTGAAGAGAGAATAATGACACTGATTATTTGTAAGTCAGAAAAAAGATTTAATGCAAAATTTCATTTGAAAAATATATGAAAAATATAACTTCTCAATAAACCGCGAATTGGAAAGGACTACGACGTTACAGTTAGCGACGATGTGCAGTAAAGTCGCTCATACTAGTCCAGTATGTGCACAACACTTCATAGGAACACTACACTTGTAACAACAGAAGATAAGGGCCAGACAACAGATCGCTTTTGAGAAAAACAAGAGGTATTTATAGATTTTTACGAACATTATTACTAGAAAGAAGAGAACACGAAGTTCAGCAAAGATATCTTTTCGGCGATTTCATTTTCAAAAGCTGTACAATCGTATTTAAATACATAATTTTTCAATGATACAATTCTTGTTTGATTCCACATCATCACGACGGCGAATAAAAGGTGGTAATTATTTTCAACTAGATATGGTTTTTACGAAAGGCTTAGAAACAAAATTACACAGGATAAGAACGGATGTCAAGTGTGTAAAAAATGAGCATGGAAACAAAATTGAAATAATAATTTTCAACTTGAGTAGGGAGTTAGGAGGTGCAAATATAGATTACAAGAGCCTTAGAAACACAAAAATTGCACAGGATTAAGATATAATTGTAAAATAGTTAATTTTTGAAACGATATTATAAATGTGAACAGAAAAGTTATGGAAACAAACTTAAAATAACTGTTTTTATAACTGAAAAAATGGGGTGAATCGAATGAAGACTGAGGCAGTAAGAATCACACACACACAGCGAACGAAAAAAAAATCAGAAAGAAAAAAGAGAAGGGAAAGAAGAAAAAAACAAAAACGAAAGCCAAGGGGACATATCAAACTAGGTGCATGGAAGTTGTAGAGGTTAGACTAATTTCTTTCGAACACACAGCTCCGGCTCCTCGATGCATAATGCGAGGCTTCTGCAGTACAGAGAAGTCGGAAAGATACTGCTTTTGGTAGGTTTCTCTTGACTTTGTAAATTACATTGAAAGAGTTAGTTGAGATGTTGTGGGAGGTTTTGATCAGATGTTCAATAATGGCTCTTCTGATTGAATCGGTGCCTCCTCTTTGCAGCCACGCTGGGTAATGTTCTCTAACACGTTTTGACAGGACGCGCATACAACCACCTGTGTACCTAGCTCCACACTAGCAGGTGAACTGATATATGCACATTGAATTGGTCATATGCGAGAGTTCGGATATTCTCCTCTTCAGGATGTCGGTTGCCAAATCTCCCCTGAAATTCAGATTCAGACACAGAGTTTTCTTTGGCACTGAATCGCATTCTTCTCTTTCTGGTTTAGGTTTCACGTTCTTTTCGACAAAACGTGTCGGATTGCCATTTTGAGCAAGGATATTTTCGAGGAATAGGACCTCCTCTTCCATGCAATCGCTTCTGCAGATTTTTCTAATGCGATGGGTTAGTGCGGTGATGACAGAATTTTATCGCCGAAAAGATATCTTTGCTGAACTTTGTGTCCTCTTCTTTTTAATGTCCACATGGGTGTTTTTCACGAACATTATTATTAGCGTTTTTGTTAAGCAGAGAAGCAATGTCTTCAGGCTGGTTGTTTTCTTGCTGAAGGTTACTCTGTACTGCTTGTGACCATTTATTAGAAAGTTAAGCCATATGTCTGCGAATCGTATTCTTACACGCTAAGTCTGTTGTGGTTGGTTGGTGAGTTCCTCAAAATAAAGCTTTGTTACTGTTTTTGCCATGACTACGATTCGGGACGTGAACGTTGACGCGAATTGCCGTCTCCATTTTTTGGCTTGCAGCTAGCTCTCACTATATACTTACTCAGCACAGAAGCATCTGATAATTGCATAATTTCCCCAGTTGTTATGTGATCGTTCTGCATTAATCATTTCAGAGTAAACTGTAAATCTGCAGGATTCGGATATTATTGCTCTTGTTATTCCATTCAGAAGTAGTGGAATTCGCCGTCTCAGTTCTTTAAACTCCGTGTGTAGTACAATTTACATGGATGCATAAGTTATCATTTAAATTCTTAATTTATTAGTTTAACTAGCTGTGGCTGAATTTTTATTATTATGAGCACGTTTTCAGAAAATTGGAGGACATTCTACAGTATGCTTGGTGTATCCATTTCCACTAAATTTAAATCATGATTACTGCGAATCTGAGCTTTTAGCAGTTTTAGTGGATACAAACAAGTTTTGATTGTCATACAGCATTTGTAACTTACTGTGGAGTTCATTATCCCGGGTTAAGTCGTGTTTTTATTGGAGTCTACTGCAGATAGACTGTTTACTTCTGTTCTGATGCAAATGTAATAGCGCCTTCCTTCTACTATGGGTTCATGAGAGAAACATTCCATGTCACACTTTGCACTGTGATACTCTTGAATTGCGATTAAAAGATGCTATTCAGGAATCAACTATCCAAGAGCGTCAGATATTTGAGGTTTGCTTCAAATGACTGTAATAAGCTAACAACCTCCCTCAATCATAGGACTAATGATGACTAATTTAATTTGTTTATCTAAAACGGAAATATTAAACGAGATGTGTATCTAAGTCTCACTAGCACAGGAATAGTGTAAGCACACATACGTTAAGCGGATATCAGTTTATATTGTCTGTAATATACCAGTGTGTCGATGTTGCGTTTCAGAAAGCGTGTTTACCGAAACCTTGTCAAACAAATAAATTGCAGACATTATCACAAACGATCAAATGTACATGGTAGCAGATACATATGAAAGATGAAAATTATTACAAAAACCTTCCTCACAGTCATCAACCTATATTGACTACGGAATAAGGCTTAGCGCCAGTAGCCTAAAGGCAGACAACGAATCTGTAAATATTGCAATAATGGTTGAGGCATGGAGACTTGCTATTATGAGGTCCTTGAATGAAGCGAGCATTTTATTACAATACAATATGGATACGTTCATACTCATGGAGATGGAAAAATTCTGTTTTCAGACTGAAACTTATTTTATTATCCACATTATATATCATGTTTGATTGTACACTAGTAAGTAGTGTGATGTGTCTAGTCCTTTCTTTGGTGCAGAAAGAATCCTACCAGTCAGGTTTGCAATGTGGCCACCGTTCTAGGTAGCCTGCCATCACGGTGCACATTGATTTGATGATATTAGACAGCTGGAGGCAATCGGCAGGAAGCCTTGCTGATCTTAGGTTTTGTGTTAGTTGGCACTCTCTGGTCAGCAAAGCGTATCTGGAACCTTGAAGGAACTCACATCCCCTCTGAGATTCGAACTGGCTTCACCCAATGCTGTAGTCAGAGACATTACCACTGAGCAATTCAGGCTAGCGATTGACCTCCTGTATGGCTGTAGTGGGAAGTGGGTTCGAATCTCAGAAGGGACATGAGTTCCTTCAAGGCTGAAGATACACCTTGCTGAAGAGTGCCAACTAGCACGATATCTAGGTCCAAGGCTTCCTGCCGATTACCTCTAATTATTTGATATCATGAATCATGTTTATTTGTACGAGTGTCAGGAGATGATGGATGATTAATCGGTTCACACCAGATCCCTCAAAATTTGTTCTTGCCTTCCTTATCTGCTTAATGACGATTAGCGTCTCCACACAAAAATATGTGCAAGCTTCACATCATGAATGTAATAACACACTGTGGATAGTTAGGTTTGCAATGGTGTATAGTTTGAATTTTCATTTGGGACTAGAAGTATCCCATTTCTCTCCACACACATCAATTTCCTGCTACTTTGAGAAATCTGGCTTCTCCTAATTAAATACTGACGATATTTCGTTTGTGCAATACATGAAGTACATTGTCGGTTGCATCACTCTTCATATATTGGTTATTCTGAAAATATGAATTTAAACGAATAGTATGAAATGGGTAGCTTCCTGTCAGTATACTGATAAGAAATATTGATTTTATTTACCAGCAGTTCTTGAACAGTCGCTATCCTGACTTAAATAAAAAGCAAAACACATAGTTCAGCAAACAGTCTGTTTTCGGCGAATTACCGTAAAGTGATGCATGAACTCCTCTTTTTGTTAACCGTTTCTCCTTACTGAGGAATAAGTACGGCAGAATTATAAGTTTGGTTTTGATGACATCACAATTCCCTGGGCACATATATGCGTTAGCTGTCATATATGGCTTTCTGGATAAACGGTTATTTTGAGATTTGACGGTTGACGTCATTCACTGAACTAAAAATCCTAGGACTAGACTGACTAGGTGATTGGGATTATCACACAATGTTAAACTTTCTGTATCCACTACAATTCAAAACATTTACTGCAGATAGTCATCAAATAAAACGTGTATTAACAATAAAGGCAGTTAAAATTAAGGGAATGAAACGATAACACGATAGACCACTCTTGAAATAAGTGGAACACAGTTTCCGAATAATGCAAACAGATACGTGATCTGTCGGTTAAGGCGTATTCTGAAAACCCTTGATACCGTGGGGTCGCAGGTACAAATAATAACGTTTAGTATAGACTAAATAACTAGTTCCACGGAAGCAGGTAAACTGATAAATACACATTGATAAGGCCAGCAGTGATAACTTATATTTCACTATCATGCGAATCATCAGTTTTGTAGAGAAAGTTAGTTGAAGTTCAGCCACAGTGAAGGTTTGACTCATCTATCGAGATAGGGGGTTCATTAGTATTTCTGCCTATGATTTTTTTCCTTCACGTTCCTGGTGGAATATAGGACCTCAAGCTAGTGGCTTGAAGTTTCTGTAGCAGTGTTTATTTTTACAGGACGGGGTTGCTAGAGAGGTAAAGGAGTGCGTCGGCTGTGGATCGAACTCCGGACCATATACATGGTCGGCAAGCGTCCTAACCAGTGTGCCACCGACGCACAAAATGCGAAATTCTGCAGCCTGACCTCGAAGTAGCTAGATTACAGGCGAACACTACCACGCTATTTGTCATCGTTAGGGTAGCAGACTTTTTCAGATGTCCGAGTGGACAGGTGTTGAATCACTCCTACTACATATATTTGCAGTTGATTCGATAGACAAAGCTTCTGTTATCAATCTCTCGCTCCCTCCACCATGTGACATTAGATTTTAAAACTGCCATCCTATCCCATCCATCCTGTTGCATGGTGTGTATAATTGCATGCAGTGAATGATATAGCTGAACTATTCTTTAGATTTCCTATCTTATTTGGGTCAACCAATCTAGGTTTTGCTAGGTGTTTATGTTCGGCTAGTCTGACTGTCCCTGTTTTACTACTCTGATCTATGTATTTAACCTGTCAATCATCACAGACAGGGTATCAGATAAACTAAATTGTTTTGTTTTAAAGGCTCAACAGGATCCACATTTAACCGACAAAGCTTGTTTCTAATTGAGTTTGTGGTCAGTTTGAATGGCACTTTTATTCCTGCCTTGTTGAAAATTCTGAGCAAGTTTCCGGAGTTCCTTCCTTATATGGAATTATTACTGATGATTTAGATCCCTTATTGTTGGTGTTGTGTTGCGCATGTTTGACATGCATGTCGTCATTAATATTGTTATTATGGTTATCACTATCACTACTATCATTATTTATTTTAATTTTACATTTACTTACATATTCCCTGACTAATTCATCAGGGTAATTATTAAGTTTCAAGGCTTTTTTATGTGTATCACTTCCTGTCTTAGATTTTCCTTGGTACTGCTTAGTTTTTGTTCTCTGTCACTTAAACATTTCACCAATCCTATTGTTTACTGATATAGGGTGGGATTACCGGAAGTCAAGATATCTGTTTGAATGTGTGGGTTTCCTGTAAACCCTACTGTTTAACTTTCCACCTTCTTTCCTTTTTACGTTGCAATCTAACATTCGAAGCTCCTCTTCCTGACTTTCCAAATCATAAGTGAATTAAATTTCCTCCACCTTTGAGTTAATGTTTTCGAAAAATCTATCTATATCCTGTATTCTAAGTACAGTGAATGTGTCATCTACATACCTCCACCACACTTTTGGGGGTGGGGCTGAACATTTCAATCGCTATTCTTTCCCACCTATCCATGAATATATCTGCTACAACCGGGGATATTGGTGATCCCATGGCAACTCCCTCATTTCGTTTGTATATTTTCCCTTGTAATTTAAATACTGTGGTAGTCAGGCGTAGCTGCACTCCCAGCATTATACCCTCAAGTGGCACGTTTGTCCTAAGTTTGAGTTCTTGGTCAGAAATGAGTTCGTTTCCGACTGCTTCTATAGCTATGTTTATTGGTGAACGAGTATATAAAGAGACAATGTCAAAACTAACCATTTTGTCTTCATTACCTAATTTTAAATTATCTAATCTGTGTTTTAGTTCATAAGAATTCGTTAGTCTAGATTTCGAGTGGCTTTTTAGGGGATTTAATATTATGGCTAAATATATTTAGATAATTCATAAGAAAGTGAATTTCAAAAATCAACTGTATCTGCGAAATTTTACTACCCCTATGACAAATAGGAGAAGACAAAGAAAACTATAAAACTCAAGTTTCAAAGTCGTGTGGTTACAATTGATATGATTGTGAAGAATAAATTGTGTTTGAAACTTTGTCATCCAGTAAATAATACTGTTTCATTGTGTGATACATCTAATAAAAAAATTAATATGAAAATTTACTCAATTATATGAAATATTCACTATTTATGGATCACGTTTAAGTGGTGCAAAACAAGATTTAGTTAAGATCCACTCGTTAAGTCCATAGGTTGTCTTATATTCAGATAACTGTATTTTTCGTTAACCGTTTCTCATTAGTTGACCTCTGGTCTACTGTTTGACTGAGTCACAACTATAAAACTATTGAAATACCTACGCATACTTCATTAATTTACAGTGAAGCATATAAATACAGAAATTTAGAACTATACTCTCAACACAATAATCTCAAGTCACGTAAGCGTTAATATTTTCGCCAGTATTCATTTATTACAATGCCATTAAACATAGACGCTTATCACACACTAATGACTTCAGTCAGTATAAACACTCTGAGCTATTTCACAATCAAATTCAAAAACATAATACAGTACATCTTAGACAGTTACAGTTTAACCAGATCCGTCTCTTCAACTGCTGCTGTTCTATTTCGACATGAATGTTGAAATAGTCAGAAAGGTTGAATACTTTATCGAGTTTCCCCATATTTCATGTATCTGGCGACTGTTAGTTACACCTTTGCAAATTACATGATTCCGATTGTCTCACACAATCAATGAAACCGTAATATTTTCCTCCTTTACAGCAAATACAACTCTGTCAGACACAGATGAAGGAAACTTATTCATCATCAGTTCTGAATAAGAAGTTTGTACGTAAGTTGACTGTGAATAGTTATTCATTTGAATAATTGACTGGAATGTGATTCGAAATTTCATTTCGTCTTCTTTTCTCGGAGAAGTGACTATGAAGGGAACATCCAAGGTTCGTTAATGCATTTCTTAGCTGACATTTGCAGAATGGAATTACACGTGCAAATTTTACTCTAAGCTGTGTGAAAACGGTAGGAATATTTATAAATTTGAAAAGGTTACACTGAAATCAAGTATGTGATTTTAGCGAGTATGATGATCGGGATGACGTTCGTAATCACACTGACGGTATATTACATGTAAGTACATATAATGATTCATTGTCTGTGCATCCATGTAGAGGAAGTCTTCCGACCCAACTTCAACAAATATACATGCCAGTCATCTTTATGTAAGTTTCCTGGAATGTGATTTCCCTGGATATTACCTGAGATAGACCTACTGCTAAACAAATGTGTTATTATATGAAATTATAAGAGAAGTTATTATTGCCTTGTTTTTTAATTACGTCTAATTTACAAATGAAATTCGGATGAAGGAGTTTTCAACGTTTACCTGGTAATTCACTCTACTCTCTCATTTCAGGATACTGGGTCTAATCCCTATATTGTTGGCACTCTTTGTTAAGAAACTTGGAAAGAAGACAATAGTGATTTACGGCCTCTTTCTATTGACTGTGAGTTTGACACTCTGTTTGACTAAAATTGACCTGTTACACACAAGACACAGAAAATCAGTTATGTGAGAGTTTCAAGGCAGATATTTTGACACATCTCAATGGAAACGATTTTGACTAGGTTAATCAGTTAAATGCCGAATACCTATTTAGTCGAAGAATTTCAATGCTGAGAAAACCATTAGCTTATATTTTGAGTAGTTCCGCTGAAGTGTATCTCATTAAAGTGTCATTTGCGAAAACGTCACAAGTATGACTTTGCTCGCTCAAACATTGATGAATGTTGCCGCGGGGCGGGAAAATGAAGTGCATCACAGTTTTCAAGTCGACTATACATCTAAATATGAGGAACTACTTCAAGACAGCAGTAACTGAGGGCATTACCCCAATCTGTACTAATAATTTTGTGACTAACATCATACTTATTAATGAATAAGTATGGCCCTTGGTCTTCTCTTTCTCTTCACAAGTATGCATCCTCTAGTGAACGTGTGTTGAATGCTGTGGTTGTCGCTTCAAGAGATATCTTCAGAGATAACTTCATGATATGATGTACTTTCTGGATTTCTCAGCAGTGAGATAAGTTTTCCTTCGTTGATGTAGGTCCTGATTGATTGTTCACACGTTGATTTGTATTAACACTCACTGGCCTTCCTATTTTATGCGTTGACCTGTGCACTTGTGATAGAGATTCCGCACGATGCAATGTTTAAAATACTGTTGCTTTCCTCATTTAAACCGATCTATTTTCCTTAGCAAGACTAGCCGACTTCCTCACACTATCATCATTATTACGCCCTTCCACACTTGTCTTGATTCGCCCTGGAAGGAAAGTGGTGTTGATTCAAGCATTTGTTATGTCTCACTGATTGAATGTATTATTCCGAAACGCCCGATCACAATTGGCATGTGTGTGAGTACGCATGATGTCATTTCGATGATGGTAGCTTGCTGTTTAGCACGAAGTTTGAATTTTGCTCCACTTGAGGCTTCAGCTGACGATTTTCCAAGCAACACGAAATGTGATTCCTTGATTTTTGTTGTTCGCTTCAATAAACAAAGTATGGACGACGATGTAGTGAAGAGGGCACTGCAGTTACAGATAGTAATGAGGTATCCATGATTTTCCAGCCATCAGAATCATTGAAAAAATGATCAATTTTACTGCCGCAAGATTTTGAACGATCTGGATCTCTAAAATGCAACACTAGTGCCTCTAGACTAATACCAAGTTGCATGGATTACAAAGAATCGATGACCTGCATTTGAGCAAGTCTCTATCTAATTTCAACAATATTCTTTATATACCACCGATATTTGTTTTATTTAAAAGTAAATTATGCTCATTACAGGTGTTCGTTTGGTCTCTTGCAATACCTGCTTCATCTATATTTGCTGAGAAACGGAGTATAGTGTCATGGCTCGTCGCAATATTCCTAGGTTTATCATTGGTGGAAGGTGGATACAAATTCAAGAAGATTAGTGGGAAGGCGAAGCTGATTATTATCACTTCGGCAGCGGTTTTGATGTTGTTGGGTGCGATTCTATTTATGGTGATGGTATTATCAAAACCTCTTGTAAGTGATGTGTTGATTTAATTAGTATCATGCAAATATTCTTCTAATGTATTTGTTACAACAAATGGAATTTCGACATCCTTACCGGCCAAAAGAATGGTTGATTTGTGAATGTGAATTGCAAACTCAGCATCATCATAATGAAATTTATCTGATCACCTATGACTTCAATCATCATTTCATTTAATTTACCAGGAAGCAACAGCCGAATGTGCGTCGTTGGTACAATGTTTAGGGCGCTCGCCAAAAATGCACGTGATCCGGGGTTCGATCCCCAGCCGACACACTCCTTTAACTCGCTAAGACAGTAATAAAGCTGCTAGAGAGGAAAGGTTGAGTGTGAGGCTAGCAACCCCATCCTGGAAAAATAAACACTGCTGCAGAAACTTCAAGCCTCTAGCTTGGCATCCTCTGTTCCACTGGTAACGTGAAGGAATAAAAAAAACAGCCGAATAGTCGAAGTGTACTCCACGATCACTGTTATTAGTATCTCTATATTATTTATGGTGTCAGTGATGACCTAATTCAACTACATATTTTCACAATATAGTTGCTAATCTGTGAGGGTATCTGAAGAGATACACTTTGAATTTGTGCTAGGCTATTGAAGGTATTTCAAAATAAATGCCGATGAATTCCTACTGGCCGTCGTTAAACACCCAACAGTTGGTATGGATAGTCAGATCAGTATTCGGTACTCAAACGTTTTACAAACATAGAATCCGATTTAAATAAGACTATGAAAAACAGTGATTTGTGTAGAAAGTGAATAACACCCAGGATGACTTCTTCACTGACTTCACGAGAAAACTTAAAAACGAGATTCCACATACTCAGGGAAATATTTATCTATAAATATGTATACTCATCTTATGAGGAATTGAAAAGTAATGCCTTCTCTCTCTTAACTAAAGCGCTACTATCACGACCTTGTATTCTACTTTATTACCTGCAGGAAATACTGAAATTTGTTTCCGGTGCGTTCTTAATATTGAGTGGAATACTAGTAAGTTATACAGTCAAAATTGAATATATATTCATGATGATTGTTACTCTTAACTGTGAATATTTGCATTGAACGTGAACTGTTTATAACCTCCTTCATCATCACTTTATCGTCGTCACAAGCGATGGAAAGTATTCGGCTTATTTTATTACTATTGTTTAGATGCAGTGTGTAAAGTTGCATGATATAAATAAATATTCAAAGTGGGCCTGCCTTATTTCCCCTTGTAGGCATAGTAGAGTTCTCTGATAAGTATTTCTGATGCTATTTGGAATTAACGAATATAAAATATGCCAATGTGAACACACAGGTTGGTGGTTCAGTGGAATAATGTTCGCCAAAGACCTACGTGGTCAGCGTTTGATTTTAAGCTGACACACTCTCAGAACTCGTCTAGTTTTCCGGTTTAAAAGAGGGAAGGTTGAACGTGAGGCAAACAAGCCAATCCTGTTAAAACACCAGTGTAATAAGTGAAACTTCAGGGCTCCAAGTTTGCCCTGTATTCCACTCAGAGAAATGTGAAAGTGAGAGAAACAATGGGACTGCAATAAGTTTAGTATAAACAAATTAACGCGGGAAACATTGTTTTAGTTATCCACTGTACTATTTAGATGATTGAATGCATCTGCAACATCACAGTTTCAAGACATATTTTGTGACAATTAGCACACCAGATGCTAGAAATCTGTAGTCTGCATATTTCAGACTGCTTGATAGGAATCTTTGAAGAGGAGTCACAATGTTGAAGAATATTCGTTGGGGTTATTTTTTTGCACTCCTTTATTTTCTGATGTTCCAACACTAATGACAGCTATTCAAGAAATCCGTATTAGCTCAAATATTAGCAAATGGACAACTTAATAACTTCGCAAGACTGCATGTAATACATCCTTCAGATAACTGGTTCAATTCCTAATATCAGGTTGTAAATCTGAGTATTATGTTTCGTCCTTATCGGAACTCAATAACTGACGCGTTGAACATAGAACCCCTTACATATATCTCCCTCTCTTTTGCAGATTTCACTCCCGCTTGCGACAAATATTACTCTCATATGGTCTTATGTGTTTTTGACTCCGACTATCACGCGAATTGACATTGCCTTGTTTCTCCTTTTGGTTTTGTGTGTGTAACAGGTGCTGTTTCTAGTCGGGAAATTTTTGAAAGAATGCGATCCAAGTCAGTCGAGTGGTATTTATCCAGTTTGGTTGGCTCTAATCACTTGGTTCGGAGTGATCTTATTATATATCACTATATGTTTTGTGCTCACATTCGCCTCGCAGTAGGATGGACAGAATACCTCACGAATAACGTTTTATTGGTAGGAAATAATAATGTTTTTGTGAATGGAACATCTTTCTGCTTGTGATGATGACATTGCTGTTGTTGTTTTATTTCGCTGTTATAAGAGTGAATATCATTCGAAATATATATTTCTGAATCGTATGTATCAACATTATTTAATGTATATGAAAGGCATTCGCTAAGTTGTTGTGTGAATAAACGGTATTCATTGCACATTTAAACAAATTTACATATTAGCAAGTGATGATATTAGACGTATCCGGATAACATGATATTATTATAATTCGCTGGTTCTTTCCGGCTTCATGTAATCCAAAACTGTTACAACATACTGTGATTACACAGGTTAAAGGTGGGAACATTTCAAATGTGGGAACTATTGATGTTGCGTAATTGGATACATTATGTGAAGAAAGAACTGCAGATGTAATTGGGCTTGTCGGTATATGGAAAAATGTGAAACGCATATTTTATATTGGATTACTCATGTTGGGCATTAAACAAGCGTGCAAATATATCATAAAATAAACATCGTGGGCTACGTAAGGTTAATAAGGTTTGGTAATTCGAAGTTTTTAAAATTATATAGATAGTAATAGGATGATTTGACATGAAATATTCAGGTAATGGAAGATAAGTGGTTAAGGATATCTGCGGTTCTAATAACGATGATTTGAGGACACTGATCAAAGTTGCTAGTTCATTCATGCAAACACCCATTGAATTAAAGAAGGAACTGAGAAATAGTCTTGCTTATGCTAGTCAATAATAAATTGGTGATGAAATCACATAGACCACTCTGCAATGATTTTTCGAAGAAGGGAATCATCTGAAAACAATCACACCCTGGAGAATACATATCTTTACTCTGACAATGAATTATGTCTTCTATGTACATGAAGATAATACAAATCCAAGAAAATTCTGACTCATTTAATTAACTGCCGTCACAGCCAAGCGAAAGCCTATTTCAGTCTAGTTGATTAAATGAGACTGATTCTGAATGACACATGAAAAAGGGAGATTCAGTTATTTTTAAAAGTGAATAAAAGGAAATGGGTTGTAGTTAACACTGGATTGTTGAGTGGACGATTCATCTTATTTCAGGTTACCCGACTACATAGGTTTGCATCTGTGGCAGCGATGATATTCCTATGGAGAATGGAGTCCAGTATCCGTATCATCAAACCTCAGTATTCATCGTAGTGTCACTCATACCGAAAATGAAGACATAATAAAACAAGTCTCATTTGAGCAGCTATTAAACCTACAAATTTGACTTGATGTAACACGTTAAGGCCCTTCTACAATGTATTATTATTGTTTCCTTGGGTTCCGAGTGGAAAATAGGGATTTCGAAGCACACCTAAACTTTGCCCTATTCCCTAAGAACCGCCTTAGCTGGCTCGACAATTGTCCTTATTCTCTGATCTCCATCTCTCACCACGTCATCTCCCAACGCCCCACTCTTCTGACCTATCATTGACTAAATTCCGAATTTCGTTGTTTATCCTCAGTGTGAAAGATTTGCAAACTGATTTCAGAGTGATGAAGGTCTGTCCTGACTTTTTGATCCTGATTTCAAACTTATTCCACTGATAGTGGTTGGTTTTGGTTGGTAATTTTCATTGCCTCTGTTTTCTCTACGTTCACCTGCACTCCTGTAATCGCTGCCACACTCTTCTACCACTTTGTTGGTATTCACCTGTAAGTCTTCAAATTGTGTGACATTAAACATACGTCGTTCTAGGGCTTTATTATCCATCCAGCGTATTGCTGTCTTCTAGCTCCTAAAGGTCTGACGAAAAATTTAGTTCACCACAGTCACGAATATCATCGATGAGAGTAGGCAGCCTTTTATAACTCCTGTCTCCACTTCGAACGCCTCACTGAATTTTCCGTTATGGATCACTTAACACTTAACATTGTTATATAGCCAGGTGTTGAATGAAGCTGATAAAGATTTGACGTGGTTTTCAAATTACTTCTCGATCAACGCTGTCAACACCTTTTCGAAGCCGATGAAATTGATGTAGAGATTTGACTGTTATTCTATGCTTTCTTCTATGATGATGCATAGAGTTGCAGTTTAGTCAGCGCATGATTCGCCCTTTCTCAATTCAGCTTATTCTGAGTGGAGTTCTGCGTCCAGTGCACATTCTATTCTCTCCAGGATGATGTGACTTAGTACTTTATTTGTCGTCGGCAGGAGCATGATTCCACATAAGTTCTTGCAGAGGCCTAATTCACCCTTATTTATTTGTTTCACAAGGTAGCCTTTCTTCCAGCCGGTACTTAGGTACGTTTCCTTCCTTCCAAACGTTCTGCTTTTATGGCGTTAGTACATTTGCTCTGATTCCTAGATCTGTTTCACTGTTTCGGGAAAAATACTGTCTGGTCCTTCTGCCATCCCCGGCTTCAGTAGCTTGTTTGCATGCATGACTTCTGCTTTTGTTGTAGATTGGTGTTCACTGCGTGTTGTTGTTGGCGAGTCGCAGGTGATGTTCAATTCAAGAATTCTTTGCAATGATTAGCACGTTTTGTCCATTGTCTCTCCTCTTTAGTAATTAGCTCTCTTGAACATCTTTTATAGGTTTCATCATCTAGGTTGGTCTCTTCCCGGATAGAGACCTGGTTATTATTACTGTATATTAATATATTGATATTACTGTATAACACTGTATGATTTATGAAAATAAAATCTTATCCATAATGGAGTTTCACTCTACCACAGTGCCCAAGTTTTATACTTATAGAGACCTGGTTATCTGATACAATATTCCGAGATCTGTTGTACCTGCGGCTAGCGTGTTCTGCTTTAGTTACCAGCTAGTATATCCTAGAATTTTCTTATGCCTTTCGTAGCACTATTCCTCACTTTTTTATTCAGTGTAGTGTTCACTGAATTAAGCTTCTTTTATTCGTTGTCCATCACTTCATTGGTCCGCCTTCTGTTTCACCAGCCTCCTCTTTTCTACTAGTTTACAGATGTTCCTAGAGAACCACTCCTTGTCTTGCTTGTTGTTTCTCCAAAAGAGATGTACACGTTTACTTATACATCACGATAGCCACTCACCGTCTCAGTGTGATCGTGGTTGTCGTCTGCGTGACCGGGGTAGATTGTTGACTAACCAGCTGGCGATTTCCCTTCCACCTGCTCTCTCAGGCTCATGAATTTTATGTGCCACATCTTCTCATTTCTATGGTGACCTAAGCAGCCTTCCCAGCAGGCTTCGTGAACCACATGAACAATTCACTTCCTTATGCTTATTTTCGTCATCATTCAAAGAAGACACATCAGCTTACTGGCGTTCCGGAGGCTGGATTTCATCAGACAGCGTCATTTCGCCCCTCCGATTCCAGCTAAAATAGGTTTGTTTTAGATTTTTAAAAATATTTTTCTCGTGCATTGAATTGTCTGTAGCAGTTTCACTGATTTTGCGGTGAAGGGTCGCCAAAAATTACAACCGGTTCCCCTCTTTTCTCGTGGTTAGGATCGGCCAGAAAAATACAGATCTAGTAGTCTTACCAAGGTTCAGGAGGTCGATGAAGTAGGACCAAATACCGAAGACAGATAATACTCGAGTTATTTAATGCCTTGTATGATGCAGTAGGAAATAAATGAGTTGTTAGTTTCTCTTCGACCCCATCACTTTATGTTTTATTTTATACTACGAGCACAATGTTTATGTAAGCAGTTATGACGTCCAAAACCCTCTATTAGGTCATTACTCAGTTATGAGTGCATCACATTACTTGGATAACACTCAGGTGTAACAATGTTTATATCTAAACAATAGTGTTACCACCATCATCAACAGCTGAGTTCACTTGATATCGAAGATCAGCTGATTTGCCAGCAAGTGTAAACAGAAAGGAACTTAAGCAAAGAACTAACCAACAACTTATCGCCCGGTAAATATGAAGAAAGAAATGGAGATGGGTTGGACAAATGTTGATGAGACCATAGGGTGATATGAGGTGACAGGCTCTTGCGAGTTGAAGGCAATGATTTGGTTGTCCGAGAGTGACATGAAGGAAATGAAAGCTCATAGGTTATTATGGAAGTGATGTGACCGTCAATACACTTGGTAGTTACGCTAACTATTTTCCCACCTTTTCGATTCATGAGCCTGTTGTTCTAATCACTATTATTGGCAACAGCAACAACGACAACAACAACACGATAAGAAACCACAGAAAAAGTGGCGCAGAAAGACAAGAAAAGGAGACTGGCTATTGACGTGGTGTGCTTTTACTATCTCGTATCACCAGCGGAAATGATAGACAGCGCTTCAAAACAGTCAACAAACGATAGGATTTCAGATATCATAAATTTGTTGAGAGATATACAAACAGACATGTGGAAATGACATGTAGAAAATGATTGTCATCGATAGCATTCTATGAAATGAGAATATATTAAGTTTGCGTACATGGTGACGGCATCTCCGGATGCCAAACTCTCCATGGAAGAGATGCGGTGATCTCAATTCTAAATATTTAATACATCTGCCATTCCTTAGCGCGAACCAGTTACACATGAAATCCTCACAACACGGCTTGAATAAAATTTTATAACAAATTTCACCTCAGGCTGCACAGTCGGACGCTTTGAAGGAAAACAAATTCCAATGCAGATCAGATACGCTATGAAACATGTTCGCAATGGACTTTTATTATTTTATTCGATTTCTTTTAGTTTCATTACACCGAATTTGTTGAACTTGATGCGACAGTGTCACATCTCTATTTCATCATACAATAGACACTCAGTTAGTGACCTTTCCGACACATGCTTTATCCGCATCTGAATCACAGCTATTCCATATGCTAAATTTGTGGATCTGCCAATACCAGTCACTACTCTTTTCATCGTCATGAAAAAAACAATATTCTCACATATCCGTGAGACTGCACTCATGTTATATTTACTAATCTCATGCTGCCAAACACAATCAATATTCGTGTCATGAACAGAGTGAAGTCTAAGTGTGCCCTAGATGAACACCACACATCATCGACACTACAACATGTGGTTGTAAAACTAACATTGAAAATAGATGAATTATGAAGTGCGGTAAATTGTCAACAATGGATTGGGCATTCCTGACATTCCGAATACTCTCTAGCCTAGTGAAAACAGTCCTACTACCAGTAGTACGCACCCATCGGGGTTTGAACCCGGGACCTTCTGGTTACAAGGCGAGCTCGTAGACCATTGAGCCACTCGGACCCCACCCAATGGTTTTTGAATTTTAACTTCTGCCAGTTCACGACATAGCGCGACCATTTTGCAATGTCTCCTTGGATGAGCTACTGCCTCATCTTCAACCTGTTGTTCTCTACTGGTCACAGCTTCCCACTAGAACCGCAGGTTAACTACCTAAGTAGGGCCTGTCGCCAGTGAGCATCAGAATAATTTTCAAGTATTGGTTTTTGCAGGGATTATTGTTTGATTGCATGGAGGATTTCATCATCACAGTATAATTCACTTAAAGCGAAAACATACCTGAAACTCATTCGATTTTGTTGGCCGTCATCAGAATTGACGATGGCAGCGTCACGAACAACGTCGAACAAAACATAAATGCACGGTTATTGCACGACAGTAGTGTAGGCCATTTTATATGTACTACTGTATCCGAATGTTAAACATTTCTATGCTATTCGGATCAGACACGAATGAAGACTGTTCACATTGGAACGTTAGTAAGTACAGGGATTAGTGGAAAGGTGGTTATCAATGAAGGAGAAGAATACCAATTTTCGTCACGTAATTTAATATAAATGAATGTGACATTTAGGTAATACATGTTGTCCATGAGAAGTTTGTGCATTGTAGCACGGATCAAAATAAGTTTTGATTCTATCACAATAGTTGTTCACACAAACTGATAATATTTTCTGTTTTCTGAATATTTCGAGCAACGTTACTGTATATGATCTTACTAAATGTTAGCATTGTTACTTTCAATTTAAAAAAACGATTCCTACGTTTTGTGTACTCACTCACTGGCCGTAATTTCGTGTGAAATATTGAAAACTTGTTATTGCACGTAAACTATCACTGCAACAGGGCGTCGGTGGCACAGCAGTTAGGACTCCTGCCGACCATGCACATGGTCCGGGGTTCGACCCCCTGCCGATGCACACCTCATATCTATGGTCAGCCTGCAAAATTTGGGCTACCGATCTCATATGCTGAAAATTTCATAGTTGTATCGAAAATACGGTATGGAATCAAGCTATAATGAAAAAAATAATTCAGTTTATGTCACGTGTAAAACAGTGATCGAAATTGAGAAGAGGAATTCGTTGAGTGTAAAACGACCTGAGATCTACATGACTAGGTGTATGTGATACTTAGGTGTGATGAAGCATTTTTTGTGTATTTTAGAGTTTACCTATGAGTGCGCGTCACTGAAAGCATTTCCAAGAGGCTGCTGCCTCTCCTTGATGATGAAGGTCAGATGATCATATTGAAAGAATAGGCAAGCCACCTGAAGTTCTGGAAATGAGCTAAATTAAGATCTACTTCCGCTGAAACATGCAGTAGGAAATGGATGACACATAGGGGGACATATTCGGAAGAATCGAGAAATAGTTTCCAGTTGTGAAACCAGTTGTGAGTGATAGCATAGAGGTGGTTTCATTGAAGATGTGTTGCTGGAATCCACTAAGATTGCAAAGAAATAATGAATAGTATGAATAGTATCAAATTCGCTAGGGTCTCACAGCAGTTACTGTCAGAGCTAATTCAATTAGAAGAATATTATGGAATTTGATAGTGTCGCAGTTGGAAGCTCCTTGTGACCATTTGTTGCAGCTTTATTCTTGTCAGACCTAGAAGCCGGTATTTTGCAGCAAAGTATGCAAGAAACGGATGTATGCCTAAGATATATTGATGACCTTCTTCTTGTATGTGAAAGCAGATATAAAGCTGAAGACACGGTGACAAAATTCAACTCATACCGTCCGCATCACAACTTCACAATTGAACACAAAGAAAATGGTTCTATTAAATTCCTAGACGTTTCTCTAGTGACTTGAACTGATGGCACAATGGAAAGATCTATATTAAGAAAGTCTTCACGAACAGGACAGTACACACATCCCAAGATCATTGTTCCCATCCAGTATAAAAGGAACTCACTCGGAACACTGTTCAATTGAGCTTGGACAAATTTGCTCTGACAGTAAAATTGAGCATGAAGTAAAGGCTCTGAAGGATATTTTACCTAGGAATGGGTATCTTGAGAAGTTCATTAATAAATACTCTAAAGAAATAAGCATCTGCAAAACTATGAAAAGAGTTTCGAAGAAATCTGTTTATAGGAATTCGCCCTTCAAAGTAGATGATGCACAAGAGGTAGTCAAACAAAGACTCGATTTTGCTGCAAAACGTGTTTTCCTTAACACGGTCAAGTGACTGCCTCAACAATCTGGGAAAGACCAGTGGACAGTCCTCGACTTTTCCAACTGCATATGTTTGTGGAAGCAGAAACATAAGTATGCATTCAGTTGAAGAGGCTGGTGCAATTCGAGTTTTTAAAACAAGTCCCTGTGTATTGTCGTCACTCTGAATCCACCACAGCAATAGGTTTCACTTAATAACTGTTATTATCATCAGTATTATAAACATTTGATTCCACCTATTATTATTATTATTGTTATTCTTGATTCATCTAAAACTACTTTTTGACACTAACATTATCTCAATTCACTTCAGCATTATTATTATTACCATTACAATTATTATTGTTCATTTCTAAATTCTTGATATATCCTCTAATTATAAACATTCCCATTGTAAAATTTAGAACAGAACATTTAAGCGAACAATATTGTGCTTTCAATTAGATCTCATCACGCTTCACTCTAATACGCATAACTTTACAAATAAAAATTCAAATAGAAACCAATCTTGATATTTTGTCTAAAGGTTAATAAGATTGTGCATATAAATTTTGCAATTAGGCTTAACAGTAGTAGTAATGGTTATAATAATGATGGTTCCGTCAATAACAAGGGTGAAAAAATGAGGCGATATATGATAACAAGAATAACAAAAAACAGCATGATTAAACAAAAAATAATTTAAAATGAAGTAGTCGATAAAGGCTAAGAAAAACAAATGAACCGATTAAGTAATGCTAGATTGTAAGGAAAGTTAATAAAACACGTTTTAATGTCGATGTGATAGGATTAAGGAATGGGTGGTGGAGTAGTCTTCAGCTGGTTATGTCTTAATAGCCCTAAGCAAGGATAATGGCTGTACGAACTTCTTTTGAATACATAGTTTAGGTTTAGTAGTTCGAATGCCTATCGCCTCAACTGTGTGCGTGCAGTAGACGAATACGAAGTCTAATGGAAAGATTCGGTGGGATACGATGAATTACTTTTGAAGGCTCTCGTTTTCTTCACTGCATGACCACTATCAATTAAATGTGACAAAATTGAGCCAAACCACGATGTGGGATGTTCTGTAACACGTTCGCTTAACTGTCTTGTAGCACCACAAAGACAGGTGAATTGATAAATGCACATAGATGTGTTAAAACTATCTAGTTTATCCATCGTTTGCGTCCCAATCATTCGTCAGCTGGAGAATGACAAACAGAGGTTTGCAGCGTAAAACGTTTTTTGTATACTACTGGAAAGTCTGTGGCATAAAATCTCACTTGATAGAACCATTATTATTATAACCAGTACTACTATTATGACTGATCGCACAATTTATATGCACAATCTTATTAACCGATAGACAAAACACCATGATTGGTTTATATTGGAATTTTTTATTTGTAAAGTCACGTGTATCAGAGGTGAGCCTGATGACATATAGTTGAAAACATTATTGTTCGCTTAAATGTGTTGTTCTAATTTTACTATGGGAATATTTAACATAATCAAGCCTGGTGGGAATATAATTGCATCCAAGGCACTCAATGATTTCCTGAAATTTAGTGCGACACTAAATGAAGCGAAAACATAGTTGGAATTTTTTGAAGAATATGTAGAAACCGAAGGTTATCACATTCTATACTGGAGGTCGTTAAGACGAATGCGCATTTATCCTGATTCTAAGCGTTTAAAAATTCATGCTCCTATTTAGGTTGACTCTGTTAAAAGTCTCCTAAATGATCTCGAAGAGAACATACCACAAATACAATTTTCTGTTGATGATTTACTTAAGGAATGAGAAATGATATTCCTGGAATATGTGAATAACGTAACAGTTAACAGAAGGAATAATAAGGGATTAACCTCATCAGATCTCTTGAAAGACAAACGCTTGAAAGTAAATTTCCGTCAGTTCCGGACCGGTATGCTCATAATTTTTCTAGTGTCGTGTTTAACAATTTTCAACTGGAGATGTTATCCCTAGGCCTTAAAATTGTGGCTATCATCCTCAAGTTAACCAATTAGACACAGATATATACAGTTTGAAAATTTGTAATCTCAAACATCAGATCTAAGGTCATCATCGGACGATGAACTAACGAGGTACAAAACGACGCTATTGAACAGCTGCCAACAATACAAAAATAATAGACATTCAGTAAATAGTCTGCTATCTAAGTGAACAGAGAAGCTCTAAGAGACCTTAGAAGCAATGAATTATTAGGAGGCCAGATAAAGGTGACGGCGTGGTTTTACTGGATAAAAGCGATTACGTTGAAGAAAATGGAAGGTATTTTGTATGATCAGACTAAATTCCAATCTCTTGGTAGTTTCAAAGATCTCGATGTGAAAGCGGAGAAATTAATAACTGATTCTCTCAAAAAGCTGAATCTAAAAGGAGTATTATCATCAGCCATGTATGAGTCTATGAAACCAACGGGTACCAATACTCCACGTTTTTACGGTCCACCCAATTTACACAAACTGGGTCTTCCTCTTCGCCCTGTTTTCGATGTGTATATCTCTCCATTTTACGGAACAACAAAGTGATTAGTGGAGATTCTGGTACTTATGAGCAAAGAAATCGTGCAACATAGAATAAGTGATGTCTTCGACTTCATTTCTAAAATATCCAAGACAAATGTGAGGAATAAACGCATGTTATTCATGGATGTATCACCATTATTCACGAATGTACCCCTTATGGGAAAAGTAGATAACATTTGCCAAGAGATCACCGAAAGACAATTGGACTTAGGAATTTATTTGTGTAGCCTCAAATAATTACCCCTTAAATGCACAATGGATGTACACTTTGTCTTCAATAATTCATATTACCGACGAGAAGCAAATATCGAACAATGGTGTTTTCAATTAAATCTCCTCAGGCTCAACTCTAATATAAAGAACATAACAAATAAAATAAACCAATACCTGAAAAATTCAAATATAAACCAATCAAACTCCTTGATGGTATCTGTCGATCTCCCGTATTCAGGTTTTGCAGGGAAGCAGTCAGATAATATTGGGTCTAGTATGGAACCCATAGCTATCCATCTACTCGTCGGTAATATGAATTATTGAAGACAAAGTGCACATTCATTGTGCATTTGAGGAGTAATTATTTGAGGCTACACAAGGAAATTCCTCAGTCCAATAGCCTTTCAGTGATTTCTTGTCAAATGTTATCTACTGTTTCGATAAGTGATACATTCGTGAATAGTGATGATACATCCATGGATAACATACGTTTATTCGTCACATGAGAAATCACATTCCAATAAATATTTGGACATCGATTTGTCAAATCCTATCTGAGCAAAGGTTCCACCTGTCTTAAATAGTCTTAGGAAAGAACACTTTCTGAAAATAGAAGAAAATAAAAGAGAAGAAATGTCAAATATAAGGGAAAGTTTCAAACTAAATGACTATCAAAACAATCTGCTCAACAAAATGAACACCAACACTAAGTATGACTGACAGCGCACTCCGAAATCATACATCACAACAGATGTTACCGCATATAAATCAGACACGTCATACAAGAATTAAATATGACTCGATAAATGCAACAGCAGAATACTCCTCAGGACAATACACACGATAAACATCAACCAATAGTCTTCATTTGCAAGATAAAACGCTGATGAATCCACACAGTCTAACTGTGCTCATAAAATAAAATGCCTAAAATATAAAAAGTGATGCGTAGTGAATAAACCTA
Source organism: Trichobilharzia regenti (assembly GCA_944472135.2). NCBI lineage: Eukaryota > Metazoa > Platyhelminthes > Trematoda > Strigeidida > Schistosomatidae > Trichobilharzia > Trichobilharzia regenti. The sequence continues at coordinate 27,663,031 of OX235267.1, forward strand.
GCAAGAAATCCAAGGACAAAGGAAATACAAAACCCAGTTGAACTTCTACTCAAATATTGAGAAATGCAATGGCATTGGAAAAAGCTTGACAAAACTGTAAAATATAGTGTCAGGCCACAGTGTGCATTGTAACAATAATAAAGTTATTCATGGAGAGAACCAAACCTTTGAGAGAATGTCTCACATCAGAAACATTTCACATTAGATGAAGTCAAAATTGTTTGAACAGAATTGATGAATGAAAGCAGAATTGTATCTGGTTTCAGCGACCGCCATTCAAACTCACAGAACACGAAATGAATAAATCAATACAAATGTGATTAGCATTTCCATTAGGTTAACACATGGTGTTTCTATAATTCAAATGCTCGTCGTATCCGAAACTACCCACATGGTTTTTTATCTCGACAGGTTCACTTACGTGACAAAGTAAGAATTATATCATGCTAAAGAACAATAAACAAGTTGGTTACATGATTCCGTGAATAGGCAGATGTTAGAATTCATGGGCCATTGGATCCGATCCCAGTGGCTTAATGGTATACGAGCTCGCCTTGTAACCAGAAGGTCCTGAGTTCGAATCCCGGTGGGTGCGTACTGCTGAAGAGGACGAAACAGCTGTCCAGTACTCCCAGGTTTTCCGATGGTTCTCTAACCAATGTCAGCTCATGATGAAATCCTGTAACCAATCAACCAAATCCCTACAACAAACCAATACTTGAATAGTCAAGTTATTATATATAAGGTGAAATTTCGTAAATTCTGGTTCAGTATTACTTCAATAAAGTAATTAGCTTTGAACAGTCGGCCGTTAGTGGAAACGCCATTGTTTTGTTTCCTTCATTCATTGTGAAATACAGAATCAAATATTATTATGAATAACCTATTCATAATTTCGAAACTGTTCCTCGAGATTACTAAATTAGCTTGAGGTAGTATTTTACAGCTGTATAACTAGGTGAGATTTCTGGTGACATTCACTTTGCCTCGACTCCCGTTATATAGTTTTCTACAAACGTGCTGGCCGGTCGATGTTTGTACTCGCGTCGATTATCACATATGATGCCCACATGAAATCAGGCCAAAACATTTCACTGTAACTTGGGTGCTACAATTATCAAATGAAGAAGGAGTCGATGCACACATTTTATGTATACGATTAAGCATACACTACGTTCCTCCCAAACACCCCTCCTACAAATTCTGATCCAATCTGAAACAATCACCACACAACACACTGTTCAATTCACTATATCATTCGTCTCTCCAGTCAGTAAGTAAGCGAATCTCTAAGTTTGATGCATGAAAAGCTCCTAGTTCTGTTCTAATTGTGTATAGAGAAGTACGTTCAGCAATTTGAATTTTGCGTTTACACTGCCTCAACTCTTACTGTCTCTCCTTCATGATCTGTCCCAATTCATTCATTTAGTGTGAAAAGTACATGGCAAAGTAAATTCATCAACTTCAGATTCCATACATATGTCTCTATGTCTTACTAGCCTCCTGGTGTAACAACAGAAGACAAGGGCCAGGCAACAGATCGTTTTATTATGAAAATCAACACGTATTTATACATCTTTCAACTACATTATTATAGACAAGCGCAGTCATCTGATTGGTTGTTTAGGTAGACAAACGCAGGCTTCTGATTGGTTGTTTCGGGATTCCTTGACAAATAGAGTTCTCTCTGCGAATCATATTCTGCCACGTTAACTTTGCTGTGATTGGTTGTTGACTCAGGCTTGTTCATATTTTCTCACGGCCCATATTAGTGACCTAGACCTTAACGTAGATTAGTGCCAACCAATCGGCTAGCAGCCTGCTCTCACCACACTCGTCCCCCCGTCAAATAGCTTCGTGCGCAGACGTTCCGACCTTCTGGGTGCTACATCCTCTAGTTGAGGATTGTTACTGACCGGCTTGTCCCACTGTACCCATCTTTGGAGCTGACTGGCGTTAACTCGTTTCTGTTTATCACCTCTTCGGATGGTATATACTTGACCCCGTCTTTTTGTGATTGTGTATGGTCCTTCCCACTTTGGAAGGAGTTTCCGTGAACCTAGCCCGCCTCCAACTGTATATCTCCTGTCTCTACACTTCACTTGGTCCCCGACTGCAAAGGTAATGCACTGCGTCCTTTCTTTCATCTGAGACTTCGCGACATCACTGCGCTGCTTCCGTATTACATTCTTGACTGCCTCTTTCCGCTCTGCTTTTAATTTCGTCGTACTCCACTTTTGGTGCATGGGCCAGGTCTCATTGTGTACCGGAAATCGTGGTTTTCTACCATACATCAGTTGGAAGGGTGACTTCTTCGTTGTTTCCTGAGTGGTAGCGCGATGTGTTAGTAAAATCAGTGGAAGCTCCGTTTCCCAGTTCCCGCCCTTCGAGGCCAGCCACTCCTTCAGTGTACGGTTGTTTCTCTCCGTTAGGCCATTCGTTTGTGGATGGTATGGGGTCGTTCTGATCCTCTTGATGCCCAGCTGTTGCAAACGGGAAGTAAACTCTTCACTCTCGAAACAGGGACCTTGGTCTGTCAGTATTGTCTTCGGTACGCCGTGGTCTGCAACAATGTGTCTAACTACTGCATCTGTCACGGTTCTTGCACGTTGGTCTGGGATTGCTACGGCGTCTACCCATCGTGTCGCGTGTTCCGTCATTACCAAGAGGTACTGATTACCATTGGATGTCTGAGGAAATGGACCCATGACATCTACGGACCACAAGTCACCTATCGCGGTAACTGGTGTGGTGAGAGCAGGCTGCTAGCCGATTGGTTGGCACTAATCTACGTTAAGGTCTAGGTCACTAATATGGGCCGTGAGAAAATATGAACAAGCCTGAGTCAACAACCAATCACAGCAAAGTTAACGTGGCAGAATATGATTCGCAGAGAGAACTCTATTTGTCAAGGAATCCCGAAACAACCAATCAGAAGCCTGCGTTTGTCTACCTAAACAACCAATCAGATGACTGCGCTTGTCTATAATAATGTAGTTGAAAGATGTATAAATACGTGTTGATTTTCATAATAAAACGATCTGTTGCCTGGCCCTTGTCTTCTGTTGTTACACTGGTATGTGACTGACTGCAAAAGAACCTGCTTTCCGTCCTCCAAATTCCAACTTCACTTGTTCTAACAATAAATATTAGATATCCCTCCCAAATTCACCACAGACATCATCTACACCGTCGTGTCCTAGTTGCCCAACACTTTACTGACAAATCCTTAATCCATAAGCAAGCTCCAGAAATATCCCTCTTCGAAGGCTACAAGCCACAGGAACTTCATTTCCACAAGAAAAAGGACACAGATTATTTTTAACGGCATATTACAGTATATAGTGAGTGGTATTTGTTACCACAACTGTTTGTTTGCAAAATTGACGAACAGGGGTAACAAAAAATTGAAATTTCTCACTGAAACTGCCATTTACATAACATCTATGAAATCTATTTTGTAGCAAACACCGTCCTCTCATTTACCTGAAGACATTCACCAATCTCCTTCGATTATGAATTCGAATTCGCCTTGCATTCAGACACCTACTTTCATAACAAAAGTCTTCATTTCTTTTGACAAATTCACACTGAGAATTGTCAACTGACTTTCTCACTATCTACAGAAAACATTTGAGTTATGTGGCGAATTTACCATACAGGATTTATCCAGTACACAGTACTATCCTAATGGATTGTAGTCATGAATAACAAATCAACAAGCCTAAATAGTTAAGTGAGATTCACTCTCGAAATCCCACATCAGTGAGATAAGCACCAAGACGGTGTGAAAATAGTTCGCCTTGACAATATGAAGCCCGAGCAGTGTACAAGGTGTTTGAAACAGTAAATCCGAAGAAGAAGGAGATTATCAGGGAAACATATGCAGCAAAATGAGATCTGTCTTTTTTTGGTGGAGAATTTTCTTGAGGCCAGTTTCAATGATGAAATATTGTAGATATAAAGATTTTCGAAATCAACAATCGCCTTGGCCTGATAAATGAGCATTCAGAATAAAGTGAATGCGCCACATGTATTACACTTTCACAGTTTATGCAATACGTCAAAGGGAACTGACTCTCCGATGATGAACACTTCTGGTTATGATATTCGGTAGAAAACATCTAAAAGTAACATGCAAACTCTCTCTGTTTTATTGGCCATGCAAATTCAACGCAATTTTTACAACGCTGTGAAACATATACGCTTATCACATACTAATTAATGCAGTCAGAGTAAACACTCTGAGCTATTTCACAATGAAATTCACAAACACGAGAGAGTAAAGTTTAGACAGTTACAGTTTAACCAGTTTTATTGGCCATGCAATTTCCAGAAAATCCTTATTTTGATAGCGTAATTAGAAGACGGAGATTATCTGAAAAAGTATGTGATGTATTTGCCCTATACATTTCGAACAATCTGATCACACATTTACATGTCAAGTCAATATATATGGAAAAGTTCAATTGAACAAAGTGACAAAAAGGAACTAAGAATAATTAGCACAAGCATTTGGTTATTCAATCGAAAAAGGATCACCAAGGTAGGTTGAGAGTAATAACAAACTGTTTTTGAATACACAAGGGGGGCTTAAGTTTCTGAAAAGCTGTAGCCTCAGCGTATTTCAGTAAACGCCCTTGACCGTTTTTATAGATGACCTTAAAGGCTGAGTTAACATCAGTCTTATGGTTCATCTCGATTAGATGTTTAGCTATAGACGAAATTGGTAGTCTGACACCTGCATCTATTGGCTTTTCTCAATTCATCTCTTTTTCTAACCATTTTGGGATATGCTCTCCCACCGTCACGTGCAAAGCGTGATTACTCCTCCCTATCTATGTATGTCCACACACACACACACACACACGAAAATCGGTAAATTGTGATATAATCACTTGTGCAATTTTGAGGTTCACAGTGAAGCATATTTTTTAGCTTTTTCCACAATTGCAAGCTGGGCTACATAGTAGGTTATACGGATGATCGAATTCAAACTTGGTCTCAAAATCCGACTGTTTATTTCCCAGTTATAAGGTGATTTCATGAAAACATTTTTCTTAAGGACGGTGTGGAATGTAGGTTGAGAGGCTAGTTGACTTCTACACCTGTTTAAAAATTTTAAAGGATATCCGTTTTCAACAAGAGCATCCATCAATATTTCATTTTCTTGGTCTATAATATCAGCCGTTCTAATGGACTCCCCATAGCCCCCATTGTGTATTCAAAAACAGTTTGTTATTACTCTAAACCTACCTTGGTAAACCTTTTTCGATTGAATAACCAAATGCTTGTGCTAATTATTCTTAGTTCTTTTTTGTCACTTTGTTCAATTGAACTTTTCCATATATATTGACTTGACAAGTAAATGTGTGATCAGATTGTTCGAAATGTATAGTGCAAATACATCACATACTTTTTCAGATAATCTCCGTCTCCTAATAACGCAACCAAAATATATAAAAGGGAGTAATTTTTAAAAAATCCTTATTAGTACAGAAATACATGTCAATACAATCGCCACACCGACTATGAATATTCAGAAGACAAAATATCCAAGGAAAATTAACTCCATCATCACTTTCAGCACAATCCAATCGAAGCATTAGGCTTATAAAAGGAACTAAGCAATATTGTAAAACCACCACCTTTTGTATTATTGATTTTGTGTGATGGAAAACAAGACTCAGTGAAGATCGATTCGTCAAGTCCATAGGTTGATATATCTGTGGAGAATTGTCTTTGTTAACATCCGTTCTTTTTTCTCAATAGTCGACATCTGTACTACTGGTAACACACACCAAATATAAACATAACTATGAAAATGTGAAGGCAGTGAAACGTATAAAAAGAGGAATTTAGAACTATACTCTCAACACAATAATCTCAAGTCACGTAATCGTTAATATTTTCGCCAGTATTCATTAATTACAACGCTGTGAAACATATACGCTTATCACATACTAATTAATGCAGTCAGAGTAAACACTCTGAGCTATTTCACAATGAAATTCACAAACACGAGAGAGTAAAGTTTAGACAGTTACAGTTTAACCAGTTTTATTGGCCATGCAATTTCCAGAAAATCCTTATTTTGATAGCGTAATTAGAAGACGGAGATTATCTGAAAAAGTATGTGATGTATTTGCCCTATACATTTCGAACAATCTGATCACACATTTACATGTCAAGTCAATATATATGGAAAAGTTCAATTGAACAAAGTGACAAAAAGGAACTAAGAATAATTAGCACAAGCATTTGGTTATTCAATCGAAAAAGGATCACCAAGGTAGGTTGAGAGTAATAACAAACTGTTTTTGAATACACAAGGGGGGCTTAAGTTTCTGAAAAGCTGTAGCCTCAGCGTATTTCAGTAAACGCCCTTGACCGTTTTTATAGATGACCTTAAAGGCTGAGTTAACATCAGTCTTATGGTTCATCTCGATTAGATGTTTAGCTATAGACGAAATTGGTAGTCTGACACCTGCATCTATTGGCTTTTCTCAATTCATCTCTTTTTCTAACCATTTTGGGATATGCTCTCCCACCGTCACGTGCAAAGCGTGATTACTCCTCCCTATCTATGTATGTCCACACACACACACACACACACGAAAATCGGTAAATTGTGATATAATCACTTGTGCAATTTTGAGGTTCACAGTGAAGCATATTTTTTAGCTTTTTCCACAATTGCAAGCTGGGCTACATAGTAGGTTATACGGATGATCGAATTCAAACTTGGTCTCAAAATCCGACTGTTTATTTCCCAGTTATAAGGTGATTTCATGAAAACATTTTTCTTAAGGACGGTGTGGAATGTAGGTTGAGAGGCTAGTTGACTTCTACACCTGTTTAAAAATTTTAAAGGATATCCGTTTTCAACAAGAGCATCCATCAATATTTCATTTTCTTGGTCTATAATATCAGCCGTGTGAATACGCTGAATCCTCTTAAATAGACACTTTACCAAGCGTCTATTATACTGTAATGGACAGAAGCTGTGAAAATTATGGTATTGCCCTGTCCAAGTGGGCTTTCTATAGATAGACCGTTTAATTGAGCCGTCATCTCTTTGACTCAGAAGTATGTCTAAAACTCCAAGCTGGTTTCGACTTTCTTCTTCGCATGTAAGACTAATATGATCCTGTACAGAGTTGAGTCTGTCTAATAGACGATTTGCATCCTCATGATCGTCGCATATCAAAATGATATTATCTACATATCTCCTATAGAAAGGCTATTTTGAAATTAAATCAAAGGATACGTTTACAACGTCCGCTAACAAAAGTTCTAATGGACTCCCCATAGCCCCCATTGTGTATTCAAAAACAGTTTGTTATTACTCTAAACCTACCTTGGTAAACCTTTTTCGATTGAATAACCAAATGCTTGTGCTAATTATTCTTAGTTCTTTTTTGTCACTTTGTTCAATTGAACTTTTCCATATATATTGACTTGACAAGTAAATGTGTGATCAGATTGTTCGAAATGTATAGTGCAAATACATCACATACTTTTTCAGATAATCTCCGTCTCCTAATAACGCAACCAAAATATATAAAAGGGAGTAATTTTTAAAAAATCCTTATTAGTACAGAAATACATGTCAATACAATCGCCACACCGACTATGAATATTCAGAAGACAAAATATCCAAGGAAAATTAACTCCATCATCACTTTCAGCACAATCCAATCGAAGCATTAGGCTTATAAAAGGAACTAAGCAATATTGTAAAACCACCACCTTTTGTATTATTGATTTTGTGTGATGGAAAACAAGACTCAGTGAAGATCGATTCGTCAAGTCCATAGGTTGATATATCTGTGGAGAATTGTCTTTGTTAACATCCGTTCTTTTTTCTCAATAGTCGACATCTGTACTACTGGTAACACACACCAAATATAAACATAACTATGAAAATGTGAAGGCAGTGAAACGTATAAAAAGAGGAATTTAGAACTATACTCTCAACACAATAATCTCAAGTCACGTAATCGTTAATATTTTCGCCAGTATTCATTAATTACAACGCTGTGAAACATATACGCTTATCACATACTAATTAATGCAGTCAGAGTAAACACTCTGAGCTATTTCACAATGAAATTCACAAACACGAGAGAGTAAATTTTAGACAGTTATAGTTTAACCGGATCCATCTTTTCAACAGCTGCTGTTATATTTTGACATGAATGGTAAAGTAGTCAGAAAGGTTGTTTAGGTCAACGATGAATACTTTGTCGAGTATCCCCATATTTCATGTATCTGGCGACTATTAGTGACACTAATGCAAATTACGTGATTCCGATTGTCTCACAAAATCAATGAAACCTCAATGTTTTCCTCCTTAGCAGAGGACACGATTCTGTCAGTCACAGACGAAGGAAATTTATTCATCATCAGTTCCGATAAAGAAGTTTGTACGTAAGTTGACTGTGAATAGTTATTCATTTGAATACTTGATTGGAATGTAATTCGAGATTTCATTTCTTCTTCTTTTCTCGGAGAAGTGACTATGAAGGGAACATCCAAGGTTCGTTGATGCATTTCTTAACTGACATTTGCAGAATGGAATTACGCGTGAGAATTTTACTCTAAGCTGTGTGGAAACGGTAGGAATATTTATAAATTTGAAAAGGTTACACTGAAATCAAGTATGTGATTTTAACGAGTATTATGATCGGAATGACGTTCGGAATCACGCTGTTGGTATATGACGTGTAAGTATATGTAACAATTGATTGTCTGTGCATTTTGTAGAAAAAGTATTCGGACTCAGCTTGAAACGACTAACATGGTGTTAACCTTACTGTAAGTTTCCTCGTATGTGATTATGCTGGATAACACCTGAGATACACTTCCCATTAAACAAATCTGTTATTATGCGAAATTATAAGAGAAGTTATTGACGCCTTGTTTTTAAGTGGCGCCTAATTTGTAGATGAAAGCTGAATGCAGATTTCAACGTTAATTGAGTAATCCACTCCACTTTTTCATTTCAGGGTACTTGGTCTAATCCCTATATTACTGGCACTGTTCATCAAGAAACTTAGAAAGTACAATGTATTGATATATGGTCTCTTTCCAGTGACTGTGAGTTTGACATTCTATCTGATGAATTTGTACCTATTTCATAAAAAGCGCATGCTGTTGCTTATATTCGATTAGTCAGTTCGTTGTCCTCTCTACTTCTTCCCGAAACATACATTCTCTCGTGAACGTGCGTCGAATAATTGTTTGAAAATCTGTGATTGACGTTTCGAAATCATCTTCAGAGATAACTTCGTGATATGATGTACCTTCTGGATTCACCAGGTAGGAGATAAGTTTTCCTCTGTTGATGTAGGTCCTGATTGTTTGTTCACGCAATATTCTGTGTTATTTCGTTCATTTGAATTAACACCAACTGTCCATCTTGTTTCACTCTTTAACCAGTGCACGTGTAATAGTGATTCCGCGTGATGAACTGTTTAAAAATACTGTTGCCTTCCCCATTTAAACCGATTTTCACTTTATCATGACTAAACGACTTCTTCACTGTCATCATCATTACTTCCATTCACACATGTCTTGTTTCGTCCTCGGAGAATGTTGATGTGTATTCAGGCATTTGCCATGTTTCACTGATTTCCAAGTTGCACAAAACACGCATCCTTGATTCCACGGTTAGCTTTCATCATCATCAGGCGGTAACTGAAGTGATAGATAGCACTTTAATCTGGTAACTCGATTTTGTTGTATTCAATAGCTGCATTCTTCCAATAAGATATTAGGCATTTGTTCATGTTTGCGGAGAAATTAAGGACAAGCGATGTGTGCAAGGTCATGAACATACGTGCACTTTGTGATAAAGACAGATGATGCGTCCAGTTACTAGTGTCAAATCAAAATATCCACTACAGTCCTACAGGAGGTCAATCGCGGGCCCGAATAGCTCAGTGGTAACCTCTCTGACTGCAGCACTGGGTGACACGGGTGCGAATCTCAGAAGGGACATGATTTCCTTCAAGGTTGCAGATATGCCTTGCTGATGAGTGCCAACTAGCACGAAATCTAGGTCCAAGACTTCCTGCCAATTGCCTCCAACCATCTAATACCGTCAATTTTTGTTCTCAGTTAAACCTTCCTACCCCAGGCGTCACTCTAATTTACATATAAATTATTTATAAAAATACTAGTCAATGACGGTGATTTTGTGGATCAATTAATAATAATGTGATAGATGCTTTAAACATCAGTAATAGTGATGATTACGATGATAACAAAATAATGGTAATAAGGATTATGCAAGTGGCGATAAGTATGGCGGAGATAGTAAGTAATATGTGTATATGTAGACAATCCAGTAAATACATTAGGTCAAATATGAAAATTTCAGTAATACTAAGAGTGAGGTGGACAGATAAACAGAGTTTAAATAAATATCATTAAAACGCGAAGAAAGTGGAACATTAGAAAGCGTGTGAGGGTTCTTATTATACCTTACCGAGGCCAAAGGATAGACAAAGGTATAACAGTCCATATTTGGATGCAAAGACTAGGACTGTTGTCTCGAATTTATTCACATAGCTCCGGCTATGTGGCGATAGCTCGATGGAATGCGATAGATAACTTTGAAAGCCTCCCTTGTGTTCACATGGTGACTGTCATCACTCAAATGAGTCAAATTAGAAATCCCTACAGATCTCATTTGGAAGAAGATTATTCACAATAATATATATTCCCAAACCTTGATTTATTACTGAGAATGTATCTAGACTGATGGAACTCACTAGTGTTTTCTCACATATCGAATGTACTAGACATCGATGCATGCACCGAAGATGTATCTATCACCACACATCATTTTCCAATCATCAGATTGACTTGAATTACTCACGCATCCCTCCTCAAGATTCTGAATTATTATGATGCACAGACGAAAACACCAATGGCGGTAGACAACTACAAGTCCCTGCACTACAAAGAATCAATGGCCTACATTCGGTCAAATCTCTGGCTAATTTACATCTCTTGTATTCTTAATAGTACTCATTAAACATAATTCATATATGTCTCATAAGAACATAATTTGTACTCGTCATAGGTGCTCTTTTGGTCTGCTATATTACCTCCTACGTTGAGCGTAACTCAGACATGGAGTTTTATGCCATGGATTATTGTGATATTTGTGGGTTTACCGTTGTTGGTATATGGATATAAATCCGGCGAACTAAGTAAGAGGGAGGCGATAATCATTCTGGCTTTGGCAGTTGTATTCATGTTGTTGGGGTTCATTATATTCATGATGATAATATTATCACCATCTCCCTCTTCTTTGTCATCTCCAACTCCTCCGGCGGCTTCTCTAACTTCGTCGGATACTCCTCCTTCGCCACCTTCTTCTCCTCAAACTTCTTCTGTAAGTAAATTTGTTCATTTTGAATTATTTGATGCATACAGTTTTCCAATGCTTTTGTAATTCTCAAATCCCAACTGACTAAACTGTGATAAACACATCACTCAGGGGAACTGTTTATTTGTTCATGAACGTTAACTCTCAAATCAGTTTCAACATGATGATCTACTCCCCTACAATTTTAGTCATCATGTAATCTAAATTGACCAGAATGCAATAGCTGACTGGATATTAGAATTGTCCTCTATGATCACCATAGTTAATAATTCTATACATTATATGGTCTCAATGACCGCCTATTTCGATCACTTAGATTTGCAATCTACCTTCGAATTTGTGAGGCTGTCTACAACGATTTACGTTGAATCAGTGATAGATGTGTTTGATGATGACTCGAAGGAGATGTCGATCAATTCCTACTGATCATCGTGAATTATCCAACATGTATAGTCGAATTAATACTCAGCCGACATTGTCACTAGTCAACTGTTGTACAAACATTGTACGGAAAACATTCAAAGCGAAATGCGATATACTCATATGTGCATATATGTTCATTAACTGAAAGATAAGTATGTAATCAATTTTTAATCAAAAATTATCTCGGTCACAACTTTCTCTTGTCTTTAATTAGCTTCAGGAAATACTGAAAGTGGTATCCGGTGTGCTCTTAATTTTGGGTGAATTACTAGTAAGTTACACACACACACACATAGAGTAATTTTAGTATATGCATCACTTAACTGTTACTCTAAAATGCAAATAATTCCTGTCATTGATCACGAACTGGCATCAGTTAAATAACCATTGGGAAACCTGTGAGAACCAGACAGCTGTTTATGCAGCCTCGTTCGAGACACTCCAGCAGTACTCAGTCACTGGGGTGAAGAACAAGGACACTGCGGTTACGAGGCGACCATTCAGACAACAGGACTCGGTCTAATGATCTATGAATGGCGACCTCTGCCAATTATCGGTAATCCTCCCAGTTTTTTCATCCTCATCACAGGCAGAAAACAATATTCGTAATATTTTGTTATGGCTTCCGGGTGACGTTGATGGTTGATTGATAGATACACACGATAGCCCAACATAACGTTTCTCGGTTTGGCGAAAATCGCTTTTAAATATTTATGATTTCTTGCAGAAGTTGTTCTGTTAAAATGTGCTGATTTGACAAAATATGATGACTTCATTTCAACACAGTTCAGTGCAAATAAACTTAAATTGCACACAGAGTCCATAACGGAATTATTGTTACATTATTATTTCTATTAGTTCCTAGAGGAACTTAGGTCTTCAGCCACATGTCTGTATTGCGTTCGATTTTCTGCCAACGTTTTCACCTGGCTACACGTCTGCTCACATGCTTTCATCTCCTCTTCACATTGCCTCCTTCTCCATGTCACCCTCGGACTGACGGCCAACTCACTGCTTACTGTTTCGGTTCTAATCGAGAAATGGCCTGGCGAGTGATGTCACTTGATGGCCTTCTCAGAGTATGGTCAGTCCACCTATATTTCTTCCTGCAGATTTGTTGCACAATCCGTTCCTGCTCGGTTGGTTTCCCAATTCTCAGAGATCCCTGTTGCTGATCTCCTCTGCCCAGCCACATCATCTTGAGTAGTGTTGAGCGAAGACAGTTATTGATGAATGTCTGTAGTTTGTTTGAAGTGCCTTTCGTGACGCACTGGCCAAGTCTCTGATCCGTGTAGTAAGTAGCACTGACTCCACATTCGAGTTGAAACTCCGAATCCTTTCTTTTTCATGCTGATTGCTGTTCATTGCTTTTACAGTATCATAGTTTCTAGGTGTATTTCCTTACTATTAGACGTCAGATACTAGAAATCAGTGGTATTCATCTTCCAAACCGATTGCCATAATTCTTGAATGAAGAGCCACAGTGTTGAAAAATTTCAGGTCGAAGATGAAAGAGTGATTCCTAGCAAACATCTATATTCCTAAGTTCAAATCTTATGATGCTGACACAAGAAATCCATATAAGATGAATATCTGAATGTGAATAAGTGAATAAACTTCATGCAATGCACACTTCACATGACTATTGTCATTTACTGTATTGGGTTGTAAATCAGTTTATTACATCTCGTCTTTATATGAACTCAATACTCAACCATTTGAACATAAAACCGCCTACATATATATGTCTCCACAAAGTAAATCAATGAGTTTTACCTTACATATTTCACTTCAACGTCCGACGATCATTCTACTCATATACTTCATGTGGGAATAATATCCACAATATCACTTATGTCTTTCGTCTCCTTTTATGTACACAAATTCACGTCACATTGCATCATTTCATTTCTGTGCAACAGATGTTATATTTGGTTGGACAATTCTTGAAACACTGCGGCTCAAGTCAATCCAGTGTTATATATCCCGCTTGGTTAGCTCTAGTCACTTGGCTCCAAGTAGTTTCAATGTATTTTTCTATTATCTTTGTGTACACAGTCGACTGGAAAACGATAATCCCATAATCGTAAAAACAATTTTCTCTTTTTTATTCGATATGATGATTTATTTACTGTGAGTGAACCATGTGTCTGTATGTGTCGATGACATTATTGCTGATATAGTCATTGCTGTTACTGGAGTCATTTTCATTCAAAATATATTTCTGAATCAATATTTTTGATCAATGCTTTTCAGTTCAAATGAACAGGAATCACTGAGTTGACGCCCAGTTGAACATTAATTCGATGCACATTTAAGTACGTTCACATATTAGCAGTAGACGACAGTATATGTGTCTGAGTAAATATTTGATTCTAGCATGTATCATGATATACACATATATCATGCGAAACACGTTTGGTTACAGAATGATTTCCCATCATAATATAACTACTTACCCTAGGAATGACTTTACCATCAGTTATTGACTAAAACGTATTTATGTTCAATGATGTCCTAACCTCATGAAGCACGTTCGATAGTCGGAATTTTAAGGCTTATGAACATGCGAATCAACATCTCGATCATTTCGCGAGGATAATAAATGCAATTCTTCCACAGGTTCAACTGAATGATTGAAATATTCAGATTACTTCCAAGATGGGACTCCGTGAAAACGGGAAAAATTGACTTGTAAATGCATACGAAATCTTCCTACATCAAAAATACAATTTTCTCAGTGTTCACTTCTGAGGATTCGCGATTTCGTCAACAGAGCATCAATAGCTAAAATAGTCATCAGACCACTACTTCGTAATATTTCATTGGTTCCCATCAACTGCATGTTACGCAAAAAATTCAAACATCAATAAACAGAAATTTCACCTACTGTAATTAGACATTTCAAATGTGGGAATTATAAGTGTTGAGCAACTGGATACATGGGTGAAGAACCGAAACAACTAAAAATTTTACTAGGCCTGTCAGTATATTCGGAAAGTTTAGAAGCAAATCTTAGAGTGGGAAATGAAGGTTCTATATCAAATAGGTGTGGAAATACAGTATAAAATAAGTGGCACGTGCTGAATAAGGTTACCAAGTTTCGAGGATTCAAAGTGTTTAGAATAATATAAGTGATAATCAGTTCATCAGACGCCATGATTCTAGGGCGAAATAACAGAAAGTATCATCAACTTATACTGTCTAAGCCAGATGGAGCATAGTTTCGTTCTTAGTGCCCATGGATACTCATCTGTGAATGTCGTCTTTGGAAGACCAACCACTGGCTTCAACGATAGATTGAATCACTCGGCATTGTGTTTCCATCTAACAGTCGTGTAGCGTGTTCTGTCATCAACAGCAAGCATTGATAACCACTTGGTGTCTGAGAATTGGGTTCCATTTCATTTACGGAATACAAATCCGCTTCTACTGACTAGAATCGACTGCAACCAAAGACGCATGAACAGATCACTTTTCATCAAATGACACTGCATGCAGCCATACACATATTTTGCTGCATCTCTCATACCTCGCCAGAAAATCCTTCTTCTCAATAGGTCGGTTTATCTGGCTTCACAGGTGCTTCACAGCTGGATGCTCATATTCTTGTACCATTTCAGACGTGGACACTGAATTATTATTGTGGTAACTAGCTTTCATCATTCTCTCTCCAATTAGAAGTGTCTTCAGCGATCAATCTGGTTCGAGCCTTTTCCTTGAATAAACTACTTGGCTTCCTGTTATTGACTGTGAGACCATGGAACCGTACTTTAATGGGCACAAAATACATTGCAACAGTTTCCCACACAGGCTTACCTATGTCTTCAGCCAAACTGGAGGCTGCTTACCAGTCTGTTAGTAAACCACTAACCGAGGAGACTGATTCCAAAATTTTGCTGAAAACACTTTCTTCACCACTGACTTCTTCTGCTCACCTCGTGTTAGAATACAACAAGAATACTACTACTAAACTGCTTACTTCATCAAGTCTGAATATTGTACTTTATCGATGATCACCCGCACTCAGAGAAGCATAAGACTGCTTTCAAGAAAGGGGAAGATCTAGCCTCTTTTGGTAGTAGCCCAAATGACTAATGAGTTCAAAGGCATTTTGAAAGTTCGCTGATCAAACAAATTATGATGCATTTTGTGGCCTGTACAGTGAAGCTGCTAACTCATGGAAGTTACCAGAAGCTGACTATGAGAACTACAGTAGTTTCGTCTTCAAATTCGGAGGTGAGTTGGTCTCCATCGTGAGATTCCTCCGAGCAGGCATTCTATTCCACCGTATCTCACTTTACTACTCATAGAGCAATACCGAAATTTGCTACCTGAAAGCCATGCTTCTTTATGTGGATATCAAATTCCGAAAGCTGTGCTACCTCTGTTGCAAATTTTAATCTCTGTCTCAAATATGTTGATCTGAGGTGTACAGAATTAAAATGAAAGGTATATTTTATGGAATCCAGCGCTACCACTACAGCCTGCATGTCACAGTATTTCAATTCTCTTATGCTGTTCACAAACATTATATTGAAACACCAATTCGCCTACGTCGCTTACATTCTGCCTATTCTGTCTTCATTCCATCTTTTGTATTCTCTTTTACAATATCTTCACGTAATCTCTCTGCAACTCAGTCAAATATTTTGCAGAAGCTATCACCAGATTCTGGCGACAGGCTTGTTGAATTTTCGGATGTTGGACAGAATTTCCGAATAAACAGTTTAGTCCGATCTGAATGCCAGAGTGGTCCCGAAATCAATGCGGTTAGTCAGACTTCTCAAAATCTATGCATCAATTTTGACCCCACACAAACTTTATCTTACCTCAAAGAGATATTGTCCCAGCTACTCAGGCAATGACAATCGAAATTTGAGGATACGTCAGTGCTCTTACTCCACGTCGCTGAGATAGCAATACGTCTGTTTCCCAAACAAAGATAATTGGACTAGATGCTTCATTATCAAAAGCTAACGCTGAACTCTCCCGTCTGAAATCACCATTTGATCTCAAACGACCTACAGCTCACGCTCTATTGTAGAGAAGGCCAAAAATGCTCGAAACTCACCAGTAAACGTCAATTCGCTTTGGTGGTGTCTGTCAGCCAGGTGTTGAAAACAATGACAGGGACTCGAGGTTGATTCCGAGTAAACAGTTTTCTCCAAAAGGCAAGGTGATGTAGTGGCTGAAATCCAGTCGGAAAATACACCATTCAGAATTTGACCCACGTTAAATTTCGCTCAATATTTTATTTATCATGACCTAAAACTAACTGGCATATCCTTGAAGCTCTTTGAATTATACACTACTGCGTGAAATATACTTTGTGACTGTGTTTTGTCGTTTATTCACTGAGGGATCTTGGGGGAACAGAAAGCTGTCGTATCATGTTGTTCGTGTAGTCAAATGGTATTCGCGTATCAAACTTGGCGTCCCTATTTCAGTCTCATCGTATCACGAATTACAGCACCACTCGGAAAAGCTTTTCACCTTCTTCGCTACTTTTGATTATCGTGAAATGTTTACTTATGGCCTCAGCACAGTAAAGTCCATGGATGATGACTCAGTTCCCGCATATTCCTTCTCACTCCTGTTTATTAGAAATTAGCATCTCCAGGGTCACCGCCAATGTATCTTAAATTCCACCTGCCTCATCCAAATCCATGAAAGATGGTAGATAGTAATTCTCAAGAAGAAACAAAAGTACAGTAATACTGTTTTCAATAATTCAAACTGAAATGATTCTCGGGTCTTAGTATTAAAAAATTATACATTTTTACGAATGATACACATTCAGACACAGGAAGAGGAACACACGATACAGTGAAAAGTCTCCCTCGACGAATTCATTCATTTAGCTGTACAATCGCAATCAAAAACATACCTTTTCTGTGTGAGTATTACATTTGTCAAACAAGAATAAAAATTAGCTTCCCTTACTGCTTATTTCATCAAAATATATGAAAAATATGATGAATCGTAAATCTAGTAAATAGTAATATGGAAATATTCCGAAAAGTATTGAATGTTAATCAGAGAGTATTGAGACAAGTGTCGAAATAAATCATGTTGTAAGAAGAGAAGAGCAAATAGAAGGTCAGTTAAGAGAACGATGATGTCATTCGGAAAATGTAAAAAATAGTGTTGACAAGAACAGTGATAACAGTCGAACTTGGAATTATAACCACGGTAGAAGGAGAGGATGCAGTAGTTTCTTCTGGGTACATAAATCACAGCTTTCCATCCGAATAGCTAAATTCTCAGAGGTGCAAAGTATGTGAAAACCCAAACCCTTTTCAGGAGGTAACTTTCGAATTAGTAGAGGACTATGAAGGAGTAACCACTGCATACTGAGTAACCGGTGTTGAATATAGGTTCAATAATGCCACTCAAAATTGATCCACTGTTGTATTCTCGCAGCCAATCATCATCCTCCTACATCAACAATTGCGTGTTACATCTGTGACCCCAGTCTAAACTCACTAATTCTTACCCACCAACTCTTATTACAGTGTTCATTATTCATCACATTTCTGAAATATTTTCATGTCATAAACAATAAGTCATGAATTTTTATTCTTCCTTGACAAGCCCAACGTTTACACACACACAAGAAATAATTTTATATGATAATGAGTGTACAGCTAATTGAATGAATTCACCAGAAAGAGACTCTTCTCTCAGCTGACCATTCGTACGTAGAATAGACTTTGTACACATAATGCTCACAATTACTGTGAACCATATGAAAAAAAGAGTAAATACAGCTTATTCAAACTTATCTCCATATCTCATGAAATATTTAAACATTTTCAACGTAATCAACTCGTCAGATATATTACAAACGAGTTATTAATCGACTGAGCTTCCAAGCATATTTATCACAGTGATAATTTCTATGAACATGTTTGTAGGAAACTTTGTTCAGATAAATACTGAAATACAAGTTGTGAACAAGATGAAAAAACACCAAGTGTTTGATGTTTTCCGCTGTTTGATTTTGCGTTTTTTTATTTTATTTTTGTTGGATTTTATTTGTGAAAATTACTCTGATCAATTATCCAGTTAGAATATGTACTGATAATGAGTTGTAACTGTGAATAAGATAGATTAGCAAACAATATTGTTTTCAATTAGACCTTCCTGCTCCAGGCTTCACTCTAATTTACATAGATTTATATATAGATATTCTAACTAATGACAGTGAATCTGAGAAGCAAATATTGAGGATAATAGTGATAATGTGTTAAATGTTTTGAACGTCAGTAATAACGATAATTTTAATGATAATAAATTGCATATACCAGGACTTACTCTTCACCCAGTCCTAGACATATCTAATTCCACCTAACTTGAAGTGACATGGTGAGTGGGTGAACTCCTACAACCGTCACATGAGAATATGGTAAATCATTGTGTTATAGACATTTCTGAATTCATTTCTAACATATATGATACTAATGCAGGAGGCAAATGCTATCCTAAACCTCGCCAGATTACTAGCTTGCTAGGCTACTAGCTTACTAGTTTTCTAGCCGGTCCCAAGCCCGGATAAAGAGGGAGGGTTGGGGCGTGGTGCTTGCAACTCCAACCCTGTAAAACAACCAAATCGCTGCAGAAACCTCAACGAATAAATATATTAAAAATTCTAAAAACATAAACAATAGCCTCATTTTTCGCTGGAATCGGAGAAGCGAAATGATGCAGGCTGGTCAAAGCCTTCGGGAAGCCAGTCAGCCGATGTGCCTTCTTTCGATGAAAGCAAAAGTAAGGATGGGTACCTGGAATGTTCGTACAATGTACGAAACTGGAAAGGCTGCTCAGATAGCCGCTGACATGAGAAGGTACAGAATAGAAGTGTTGGGAATCTGCGAAAGCAGATGGAACGAAGCTGAAAGGTGCCAACTACCAACTGGAGAGACAGCAATTTTTGCGGCCACCCAGAGGACAACCACGAGCACACCGAGGGAGTGGCCATCATGATGTCACCAATAGCAGCCAAAGCTCTCATGCAGTGGGAACCAATCTCCTCCAGGATAATGACAGCCAGGTTCAACTCAAAAGGAAGGAAAGTTACAGTCATTCAATGCTATGCGCCTATAGACGTCTCAGAACAAGATAAGAAGGAGGCGTTCTACAGACAACTACAAGCAATAATGGACAACGTCCCAAATGGCGATATCAAAATCCTGATGGCGACATGAATGTAGCGGGGAGGAGACAACACAGGAAGAGAACTCACCATGGGTCGTGAGGCCCTCGGTGAAATGAACGACAATGGTGAACTCTTCTCAGACTTCTGCGCCTTCAATGATTTGGTGATTGGTGGCAGCGTTTTCAAACACAAGGATATACACAAGACGACATGGATTTCACCAGATGGAAACACCCAGAATGCAAATAGACTTCATCTCAATTTCAAGAAAGTGGAGACGGAGCCTACTGGACACAAGGTCGAGGAGAGGAGCAGATGTGGGTTCAGACCACTATCTAGTACGATGGACTTTCAAGGTGAAACTAAAAGCCTCGAGGATAGCTGAGGATAGGCCACAATGCAAGTTCAACACTCAACTACTGAAGGACACAACCACAAAGGACACTTTCACTGCAGCTGTCAGAGCAAAGCAAAAAACACTACGCGACATCACTGAAGAATCATGCGTGGAAGAACATTGGAAGTCTCTGAAGGCGATTTTCAACGAACGTGTTCAACGTTTCTAGGAAGAAAGAAGAGATAAGACAAGGAATGGCTCTCAATGGACACTTGGAAGCTAATAGAGGAGTGGAGAATGGTGAAAGAGAAAATGATTCAATGCAAGGACGGACAGGAGAAGGAGACGCTGAGCTCAACTTACACAGCACTGGACAAAGAAGTGAAGAAGAGTGCTAGGAAGGACAAAAGACGATTCTACGACAACCTGGCCACTGAAGCTGAGAAGGCAGCAGGCAAAAGAGACCTGAGGACACTATATCAGATAACCAAATCTCTATCCGGGAAGAGGTCAACACAAGCGAAACCTATAAAAGACAGCCAAGGGAACCTAGTTACCAAGGAAGAAAAACAGATTAAACAATGAGCGGATCACTTCAAAGGACTCTTGAACCGACCATCACCTGCAACCCGTCCAGAAATACCAACAACAGCGCGCACAAAACTGCAAGTTGACACCAATCCCCCAACTAGAGCTGAAGTCTTGAACACAATCAAGCTTCTGAAAGCTGGAAAAGCAGCTAGTGCAGATGGAATACCCCTGAAGCACTGAAAGCGGACCCAGAGACTACAGCAGACATGCTGACTCCATTATTGCAAAAGGTCTGGAAGGAGGGAAAGGTGTCTACTGACTGGAGGAAAGGTTACCTCGTGAAACTACCAAAGAAGGGCGACTTACGCCTCACTCTGCAAGAACTGGCGAGGAATCATGCTCCTGCGGACGCCAAGTAAAATCCTGAGTCGCATCATCCTGGAGAGATTAAAGGACGCACTGGAGACAGAACTCCGACCAGAACAAGCTGGATTCAGGAAAGGCAAATCATGTACTGACCAAATTGCAACTCTACGCATCATCATCACAGAACAAAGCATGGAATGGCAATCAGACATCCACCTCAACTTTATAGACTTTGAGAAGGCCCTCGACAGCCAGCGTTGATCGTGAAGTAATTTGGAAATTACTCGAGTACTACGGCTTACCCCAAATATTCATCAACCTTATTCAACAGCTGTACGACAACGGCTCACGTCAAGTGATCCACAACGGAAAACTCAGCGAGGCGTTTGGAGTAAACACAGGAGTCAGACAAGGGTGCTTATTATCTATCACCAATGATATTCCTAATTGTGGTGAACTGACTTGATTATGCGTCAGACAGTAGGAAACGAGAAGACAGGAATATCCTGGACCGACGCGAAGAACCTAGAAGACCTGGATTTTGCAGGTGGATGATTTATGTTTGATGTCACACAAAATCGAAGACTTACAAGCGAAAACCGACAAACTGGTCGAAGAAGCAGCCGGCGAAAACAGAACTCCATGTGAACACAGACAAGACGGAGGTTATGAAAATAACCAGCCAACAACAACAACAGCAGCAGCATCTAGTGCCAATCACCATCAACGAGAGGGATTTGAAAGAGGTTACTTCATTCACTCACTTATCTAGGGAGCATTGTTTCAACTACACACAGTCGGAGCGGACGAGGATGTCAAATCGAACGAGAATCAGGAAGGCGAGAAACATATTCATCAGCCTGAAATCAATCTGGAAATCTTCGTCACTCAGCGTCAACAGCGAAATTCGGTCGGATTTTCAATGCAAACGTCAAGTCAGTCAGTTCTTCTATACGGATGAGAAACTTGGCGTGCGTGTCACAAAGAATATTTCCAACAGCCTGTTGCAGACCTTTATTAACAACTGCCTTCGCTCTATACTGAAGATCAGATGGCCAGAAACAATCACCAACAAGGAACTATGGGCACAAGCAAACAAAACAGGAACCAATCGCTCAACAAATATGCAGGAGAAAGTGGAGATGGATCGGTCACACGCTGAGGAGACCGCTGAGTGACATCGCGCGTCAAGCCCTCGAGTGGAGCCCGAAAAGGAAGCGACGTGTGGGACGTCCAGGGGTTACATGGAGGAGATCGTGTGAAGAGGAGTTGAAAGAGTATGGACTAACATGGATGCAGGTTAAAAGTACAGCAGAAGGCAGAAGCAAATGGAGACGTGCAGTTGAAGCCCTATGTTAAACTAGGAATCCAAGGGAGCAATAATAATAAATAAATGCTATCCTTAGATGTTACATCACTGTTCACCAATGTACCACATAGGCAGACTGTGGAATTCATATACCAACAGATACCGGAAAAGCAGTTCAACAACGGAGTTCCAATTACTAGTGTGAAAGAGCTGCTTTTAAGATGTACTATGAATGTACACTTCACAATCAACAACTTTTAATACAAACAAATTTACGTCATCGCTATGAGTTCTCCATCGGATCCAATTTTGGCAGATTTCTTTCTTGCATAGCTTGAAAATGGTCCGTTGAATTGAAGAACATGATTTTAGAATAAACTTTCTTGATGTCCGACAGACCAGAAGAGAGGATGGATCACTCCACAGAGATGTCTATGGAAAACCTACATCTGTCGGACAATTTACACATTTTCTGAGATTTGTACCAATCTGTTACAAAATCGATTTGGTCAAATTCCTCACGAGTAGAGTAGGAAGGATGTGTACCGATGACTGCCTAGAAAATGAGTTAGAATACATCCAAAAGACGCTGGTCCAAATGGATTATCTCAGCAGATTTGTAGCAATACACACGAACACCAGGTATAATAAACAGGAACTGACAACAGTTGAGAAGAAACAACTGTTCCTGAAATTGCAGTTTGATGGGGACGTGACTATAGAAGTCCTACATCTAAGATTATCGGGAGCAGTAATTCGCATTTATACTGCCGACACCCTTTGTTTGTCATTTTCCAGCCGACCGATCATGGTTGCTTAAGCAAAAGACAAGCTACTTAGTTGTGCCTTTTTCTGTGTAAAAACACAGTTTTTGTTCAGCGAAGAAATTTCTTTTCAACGACTTCATTTTCAAGCTGTACAGTCGTATTTATATTATTTATTATTTCTGTGTATCTGTTAATTTAGTTGTTCCAGTGGAGAAAGCTATACACAGCAAACAACTAGACGGCCCAACACACGTCCTTCATGCTTCGGAAAAGGTCGAATTAAATCTGCAAGAATTTCTATTTTAACTAATTTGATTGATAGCGGTCACAAAATGGAAAGAAGAGGTGCCTTCAAAGTTGTCTATCGAATTCCATCGGGCCATTCGAACGGAATTCAAACTTGTCTTATGCACACAGTTGAATCTATGGGAATTAATTCTAGAGAAAAAATCTCCATCTTTGCATACAAAAGAAGTTTGTTTTAACCTCGTCTAATTAAGACCCTCCGAGCCTTTCTAATAGCCCACTTTCTCCTTATTTTTATGATATTTATTTAAACTCTGATTATCTGTCCACTTCACCTTTATTATTACTTAGTCTTTCATATTTGACTTAATTTATTTACTGAATTGTCTACATATACACAGAATACGTCCTTCCTTCGTTATTCTTATCGCCGCCTGCATGAACCTTATTATCATTATTTTGTTACCATTACAATCATCATTATTACTGACGTCCGAAAGATTCACCACATCAAAACTATCGTCATTATTTGAAATATGATGAGGCTGATTAAACTTATTGAACTGCACTGCATAGTGTCGGAGCATATCACTTTCTGTTGGCCATGGCAGCCTGCTTAAATCTTGGACTACAGAATACCTTATACATTACAAATCATACTGCATGTAATTTCTCATTTCCAGCTCATTTTAAATGACTAAATTTTATTCAAATATGACCTCTAATCGGATTATTTATTCTCGTGAGTATTTAATATCCTTAAAACCTACTGATCTGCAATTCCATAAAAAGACCAAAAAAATCATCCCGGGTGGCAAAGAGCCTTAAAAATTACCCTATTCAATTCATGACTGTTCCAGCAATTATGAGTACTAGTTGTTGCTCCCTGCCAGCTAAAATTAACTGCCTTCAACCACTCGTGTCTACCATCATATATCGTAATACTGGGATCATATCACTTCAAGAAACATGGCTACATGATCTATACGATGAAAGTCTAGTGTATCTAATGATTTCAAATTGTTCAGACAGGATTGGTGTAGTTCCAGGAAGAAACGCGGTGGTGGTGTCGCCATCTTCATCAAATCACAATGATGTACGTCTAGTAATGTATGTTTCAAATTCTCCGGTGACAATATTGACTGCCTCAGCGTTAAGTGTCGACCTGAACATTTGTCAAAATATAACTACATTTACATCTCGAACATTTATATTGCTCCTGGATGCAATTCCACAGAATCGTCTTTATTTTCGGATGAATTTACCTCCCTTGCTGCCACCTCCTTCGGAAACTCCTTGTCCATAGTTACTGAAGATTTCAATTCTAGCGATTACAGCTTCCTTATTTCACTTGAACACGATAACATTGTCAACTTCCCGACTACACTTGATAACACTCTTGATCTTATGTTTACAAATGACACAGGAATATTTGAAGCTCGAAAAAGAGCCCCACTACTCACTTCTGATCACTGTATCATAAGAATATTGCCCAAAGTATATGGAAAGCAGCACAAAAGGGTCTTCTCATACCTTGGAAAGAAAATACAACACCTGTTATACTTATGACAACATACAGAATCTAAGGATCATGTTAAAAGACACAAACTGGGACTTATTTACTGAACAAGCCGTTGATAACACATTTACCAACATAACACATTATCTTAATTTCTGTCTTGATGTTTGTTGTCGAAAAGAGACGATCTTCTTAAAATTCGACTGCTTCTCCTCTTCTCAACTCAAAAAGCTTCACCGTGTAAAAGAGAGGTTGTTCAAAATGAAAAATAAATCTGGTGTTAAGAGAATGAACACTTTGATTAAACTTGAATTACAAAGATTGAATCCTCTTTATATTCGGAAGTTTATTTCATGTAAATCCTCATCTAATATGTGGAAGTTATTAAAGAAAATCACAGGTGGTAAGCAAATAACGCATGATACTTCCATCGATGTTGGCATGCTTAATAAATCCTTCATATGTATCCCTGCAGATGTTATGACTCCTAACTCAAATGGTGTAAATAATGACTGCTTCTCATGCCGAAACACGAATGATGTCCTTAAATGTCTTCAATCTCTCAAACCTACTCAGTCCCTTGGTCCTGTTGGTGTTCCTGCTGTTATCCTTAAGAAGTGTGCTGACATCTTATGTTCCTCATTAACCGACATTTTCAACAAATATTTTCTAAAAGTATTATACCTGACTAATGGAAAAGTGTCAAGATTGTTTCAGTGCCTAAATCAACAAGTGGACCTACTGTTAAGTTTAGATCCATTGCTATTACCTCACGTCTTTTGAAAGTTATGGAAAGACTTATTTTACTTAATCTTGAACCCTCGTTTAAGCCTTTCAACGACCCCAACCAGTTTGCCTATAAACATAGTAGGTGTACGTTAGATGCCACTGTTGTCCTACATCATAGTATAGTCTCTAGTTTAGATAGAGCAGCTAAATACGTTCGCTGTGCCTTCCTTGATTACACATCTGCATTTGACTCTGTTTCTAGGTCTCTCTTGCTAGGTAAGCTTGCTGCAACACAGGCTGAGAACTGGACAAATAAGTGGTTGCATTCCTATTTCCTATAAGAAGCAGTACACCGTCTACAATGGAAAGTCCTCCACTACCTCACTTACTTTAGCTGGTGTTCCTCAAGGTGCTGCTCTTTCCCCTTTTCTGTTTTCTTTTTTTCTTATATGACTTGCCCCATTTTGATGTAGCCAATTTTGTTAAGTATGCTGATGACCTCTCTGTTTCTATGCCTGTCAACTCTCAGTCAGATTGTTCCAAATTAAATAACTTTCTATCGGAAATTAGTCAGTGGTCCTCTTCAAATAGCCTTAAGCTGAATCCGTCTAGATTTCAGGTAGTCAGTTTCACTTTCAGACGAAAACGTGACGTGCAACAACTAGATAGCTCACATGACTTCACTGTCATTGAGGGCACAGAGGTTGTAAATACATCTAGTGTCAAGTATCTTAGGCTGAGTTTTTCCATCGATCTTGCCAGGTCCTCCCACATCTTCTTAGTTACTAGAAAGATGTTTCACTTGACGTTCTACGTTAGGAAATTTAGGCAATCTGGCATAAAGCCGTCTTTGTTTTCTCAGTTTGTCAATTCTTGTATTCTACCCATCCCTCTTTACTGCTCCCCATTAATCTTTCCTGGACTACTTAAAAAAGACTTTGCTTCCCTGAGAAGGGCACTAAAAGCCGTTAGTAGGGTGAGTGGGATATCGTTAAACCAACTGGTTAACACTATTGTTGATAGACATTTAATGTCATGTAAGAAACTAGGGAATACAATATTGTTAGACCCTGAGCATCCTGTATATAGGCAGCTGTCTCCTTGCATTTCATCTGGTAGAACTAGAAGCAGCTATAGGAGGCTACATGCTAGGACACATTTCCCTCTTTCCAGACCTTTAGCAATAATGGAGTCAGCATGTCTCCTGTAGTCTATGGGTCCGCTTTCAGTGCTTCAGGGGGTATTCCATCTGCACTAGCTGCTTTTCCAGCTTTCAGAAGCTTGATTGTGTTCAAGACTTCAGCTCTAGTTGGGGGATTCGTGTCAACTTGCAGTTTTGTGCGCGCTGTTGTTGGTATTTCTGGACGGGTTGCAGGTGATGGTCGGTTCAAGAGTCCTTTGAAGTGATCCGCTCACTGTTTAATCTGTTTTTCTTCCTTGGTAACTAGGTTCCCTTGGTTGTCTTTTATAGGTTTCGCTTGTGTTGACCTCTTCCCGGATAGAGACTTGGTTATCTGATATAGTGTCCTCAGGTCTCTTTTGCCTGCTGCCTTCTCAGCTTCAGTGGCCAGGTTGTCGTAGAATCGTCTTTTGTCCTTCCTAGCACTCTTCTTCACATCTTTGTCCAGTGCTGTGTACGTCGAGCTCAGCGTCTCCTTCTCCTGTTCGTCCTAGCATTGAATGATTTTCTCTTTCACTATTCTCCACTCCTCTATTAGCTTCCAAGTGTCCATTGAGAGCCATCCCTTGTCTTATCTCTTCTTTCTTCCTAGAAACACTGAACACGTCTCGTTGAAAATCGCCTTCAGAGACTTCCAATGTTATTCCGCGCATGATTCTTCAGTGATGTCGCGTAGTGTTTTTTGCTTTGCTCTGACAGCTGCAGTGAAAGTGTCCTTTGTGGTTGTGTCCTTCAGTAGTTGAGTGTTGAACTTGCATTGTGGCCTATCCTCAGCTATCCTCGAGGCTTTTAGTTTCACCTTGAAAGTCCATCGTACTGGATAGTGGTCTGAACCCACATCTGCTCCTCTCCTCGACCTTGTGTCCAGTAGGCTCCGTCTCCACTTTCTTGTAATTGAGATGAAGTCTATTTGCATTCTGGGTGTTTCCATCTGGTGAAATCCATGTCGTCTTGTGTATATCCTTGTGTTTGAAAACGCTGCCACCAATCACCAAATCATTGAAGGCGCAGAAGTCTGAGTAGAGTTCACCATTGTCGTTCATTTCACCGAGGGCCTCACGACCCATGGTGAGTTCTCTTCCCATGTTGTCTCCTCCCCGCTACATTCATGTCGTCCACCAGGATTTTGATATCGCCATTTGAGACGTTCTCCATTATTGCTTGTAGTTGTCTGTAGAACGCCTCCTTCTTATCTTGTTCTGAGACGTCTATAGGCGCATAGCATTGAATGACTGTAACTTTCCTTCCTTTTGAGTTGAACCTGGCTGTCATTATCCTGGAGGAGATTGGTTCCCACTGCATGAGAGCCTTGGCTGCTATTGGTGACATCATGATGGCCACTCCCTCGGTGTGCTCGTGGCTGTCCTCTGGGTGGCCGCAAAAATTGCTGTCTCTCCAGTTGGTAGTTTGCACCTTTCAGCTTCGTTCCATCTGCTTTCGCAGATTCCCAACACTTCTATTCTGTACCTTCTCATGTCAGCGGCTATCTGAGCAGACTTTCCAGTTTCGTACATTGTACGAACATTCCAGGTACCCATCCTCACTTTTGCTTTCATCGAAAGAAGGCACATCGGCTGACTGGCTTCCCGAAGGCTTTGACCAGCCTGCATCATTTCGCTTCTCCGATTCCAGCGAAAAATGAGGCTATTGTTTATGTTTTTAGAATTTTTAATATATTTATTCGTTGAGGTTTCTGCAGCGATTTGGTTGTTTTACAGGGTTGGAGTTGCAAGCACCACGCCCCAACCCTCCCTCTTTATCCGGGCTTGGGACCGGCTAGAAAACTAGTAAGCTAGTAGCCTAGCAAGCTAGTAATCTGGCGAGGTTTAGGATAGCATTTGCCTCCCATATTAGTATCATATATGTTAGAAATGAATTCAGAAATGTCTATAACACAATGATTTACCATATTCTCATGTGACGGTTGTAGGAGTTCACCCACTCACCATGTCACTTCAAGTTAGGTGGAATTAGATATGTCTAGGACTGGGTGAAGAGTAAGTCCTGGTATATGCAATTTATTATCATTAAAATTATCGTTATTACTGACGTTCAAAACATTTAACACATTATCACTATTATCCTCAATATTTGCTTCTCAGATTCACTGTCATTAGTTAGAATATCTATATATAAATCTATGTAAATTAGAGTGAAGCCTGGAGCAGGAAGGTCTAATTGAAAACAATATTGTTTGCTAATCTATCTTATTCACAGTTACAACTCATTATCAGTACATATTCTAACTGGATAATTGATCAGAGTAATTTTCACAAATAAAATCCAACAAAAATAAAATAAAAAAACGCAAAATCAAACAGCGGAAAACATCAAACACTTGGTGTTTTTTCATCTTGTTCACAACTTGTATTTCAGTATTTATCTGAACAAAGTTTCCTACAAACATGTTCATAGAAATTATCACTGTGATAAATATGCTTGGAAGCTCAGTCGATTAATAACTCGTTTGTAATATATCTGACGAGTTGATTACGTTGAAAATGTTTAAATATTTCATGAGATATGGAGATAAGTTTGAATAAGCTGTATTTACTCTTTTTTTCATATGGTTCACAGTAATTGTGAGCATTATGTGTACAAAGTCTATTCTACGTACGAATGGTCAGCTGAGAGAAGAGTCTCTTTCTGGTGAATTCATTCAATTAGCTGTACACTCATTATCATATAAAATTATTTCTGTGTGTGTGTGTAAACGTTGGGCTTGTCAAGGAAGAATAAAAATTCATGACTTATTGTTTATGACATGAAAATATTTCAGAAATGTGATGAATAATGAACACTGTAATAAGAGTTGGTGGGTAAGAATTAGTGAGTTTAGACTGGGGTCACAGATGTAACACGCAATTGTTGATGTAGGAGGATGATGATTGGCTGCGAGAATACAACAGTGGATCAATTTTGAGTGGCATTATTGAACCTATATTCAACACCGGTTACTCAGTATGCAGTGGTTACTCCTTCATAGTCCTCTACTAATTCGAAAGTTACCTCCTGAAAAGGGTTTGGGTTTTCACATACTTTGCACCTCTGAGAATTTAGCTATTCGGATGGAAAGCTGTGATTTATGTACCCAGAAGAAACTACTGCATCCTCTCCTTCTACCGTGGTTATAATTCCAAGTTCGACTGTTATCACTGTTCTTGTCAACACTATTTTTTACATTTTCCGAATGACATCATCGTTCTCTTAACTGACCTTCTATTTGCTCTTCTCTTCTTACAACATGATTTATTTCGACACTTGTCTCAATACTCTCTGATTAACATTCAATACTTTTCGGAATATTTCCATATTACTATTTACTAGATTTACGATTCATCATATTTTTCATATATTTTGATGAAATAAGCAGTAAGGGAAGCTAATTTTTATTCTTGTTTGACAAATGTAATACTCACACAGAAAAGGTATGTTTTTGATTGCGATTGTACAGCTAAATGAATGAATTCGTCGAGGGGAGACTTTTCACTGTATCGTGTGTTCCTCTTCCTGTGTCTGAATGTGTATCATTCGTAAAAATGTATAATTTTTTAATACTAAGACCCGAGAATCATTTCAGTTTGAATTATTGAAAACAGTATTACTGTACTTTTGTTTCTTCTTGAGAATTACTATCTACCATCTTTCATGGATTTGGATGAGGCAGGTGGAATTTAAGATACATTGGCGGTGACCCTGGAGATGCTAATTTCTAATAAACAGGAGTGAGAAGGAATATGCGGGAACTGAGTCATCATCCATGGACTTTACTGTGCTGAGGCCATAAGTAAACATTTCACGATAATCAAAAGTAGCGAAGAAGGTGAAAAGCTTTTCCGAGTGGTGCTGTAATTCGTGATACGATGAGACTGAAATAGGGACGCCAAGTTTGATACGCGAATACCATTTGACTACACGAACAACATGATACGACAGCTTTCTGTTCCCCCAAGATCCCTCAGTGAATAAACGACAAAACACAGTCACAAAGTATATTTCACGCAGTAGTGTATAATTCAAAGAGCTTCAAGGATATGCCAGTTAGTTTTAGGTCATGATAAATAAAATATTGAGCGAAATTTAACGTGGGTCAAATTCTGAATGGTGTATTTTCCGACTGGATTTCAGCCACTACATCACCTTGCCTTTTGGAGAAAACTGTTTACTCGGAATCAACCTCGAGTCCCTGTCATTGTTTTCAACACCTGGCTGACAGACACCACCAAAGCGAATTGACGTTTACTGGTGAGTTTCGAGCATTTTTGGCCTTCTCTACAATAGAGCGTGAGCTGTAGGTCGTTTGAGATCAAATGGTGATTTCAGACGGGAGAGTTCAGCGTTAGCTTTTGATAATGAAGCATCTAGTCCAATTATCTTTGTTTGGGAAACAGACGTATTGCTATCTCAGCGACGTGGAGTAAGAGCACTGACGTATCCTCAAATTTCGATTGTCATTGCCTGAGTAGCTGGGACAATATCTCTTTGAGGTAAGATAAAGTTTGTGTGGGGTCAAAATTGATGCATAGATTTTGAGAAGTCTGACTAACCGCATTGATTTCGGGACCACTCTGGCATTCAGATCGGACTAAACTGTTTATTCGGAAATTCTGTCCAACATCCGAAAATTCAACAAGCCTGTCGCCAGAATCTGGTGATAGCTTCTGCAAAATATTTGACTGAGTTGCAGAGAGATTACGTGAAGATATTGTAAAAGAGAATACAAAAGATGGAATGAAGACAGAATAGGCAGAATGTAAGCGACGTAGGCGAATTGGTGTTTCAATATAATGTTTGTGAACAGCATAAGAGAATTGAAATACTGTGACATGCAGGCTGTAGTGGTAGCGCTGGATTCCATAAAATATACCTTTCATTTTAATTCTGTACACCTCAGATCAACATATTTGAGACAGAGATTAAAATTTGCAACAGAGGTAGCACAGCTTTCGGAATTTGATATCCACATAAAGAAGCATGGCTTTCAGGTAGCAAATTTCGGTATTGCTCTATGAGTAGTAAAGTGAGATACGGTGGAATAGAATGCCTGCTCGGAGGAATCTCACGATGGAGACCAACTCACCTCCGAATTTGAAGACGAAACTACTGTAGTTCTCATAGTCAGCTTCTGGTAACTTCCATGAGTTAGCAGCTTCACTGTACAGGCCACAAAATGCATCATAATTTGTTTGATCAGCGAACTTTCAAAATGCCTTTGAACTCATTAGTCATTTGGGCTACTACCAAAAGAGGCTAGATCTTCCCCTTTCTTGAAAGCAGTCTTATGCTTCTCTGAGTGCGGGTGATCATCGATAAAGTACAATATTCAGACTTGATGAAGTAAGCAGTTTAGTAGTAGTATTCTTGTTGTATTCTAACACGAGGTGAGCAGAAGAAGTCAGTGGTGAAGAAAGTGTTTTCAGCAAAATTTTGGAATCAGTCTCCTCGGTTAGTGGTTTACTAACAGACTGGTAAGCAGCCTCCAGTTTGGCTGAAGACATAGGTAAGCCTGTGTGGGAAACTGTTGCAATGTATTTTGTGCCCATTAAAGTACGGTTCCATGGTCTCACAGTCAATAACAGGAAGCCAAGTAGTTTATTCAAGGAAAAGGCTCGAACCAGATTGATCGCTGAAGACACTTCTAATTGGAGAGAGAATGATGAAAGCTAGTTACCACAATAATAATTCAGTGTCCACGTCTGAAATGGTACAAGAATATGAGCATCCAGCTGTGAAGCACCTGTGAAGCCAGATAAACCGACCTATTGAGAAGAAGGATTTTCTGGCGAGGTATGAGAGATGCAGCAAAATATGTGTATGGCTGCATGCAGTGTCATTTGATGAAAAGTGATCTGTTCATGCGTCTTTGGTTGCAGTCGATTCTAGTCAGTAGAAGCGGATTTGTATTCCGTAAATGAAATGGAACCCAATTCTCAGACACCAAGTGGTTATCAATGCTTGCTGTTGATGACAGAACACGCTACACGACTGTTAGATGGAAACACAATGCCGAGTGATTCAATCTATCGTTGAAGCCAGTGGTTGGTCTTCCAAAGACGACATTCACAGATGAGTATCCATGGGCACTAAGAACGAAACTATGCTCCATCTGGCTTAGACAGTATAAGTTGATGATACTTTCTGTTATTTCGCCCTAGAATCATGGCGTCTGATGAACTGATTATCACTTATATTATTCTAAACACTTTGAATCCTCGAAACTTGGTAACCTTATTCAGCACGTGCCACTTATTTTATACTGTATTTCCACACCTATTTGATATAGAACCTTCATTTCCCACTCTAAGATTTGCTTCTAAACT
This sequence comes from Trichobilharzia regenti, assembly GCA_944472135.2. Taxonomy (NCBI): domain Eukaryota; kingdom Metazoa; phylum Platyhelminthes; class Trematoda; order Strigeidida; family Schistosomatidae; genus Trichobilharzia; species Trichobilharzia regenti. The sequence goes on from OX235267.1 coordinate 27,696,323, forward strand.
TTCCGAATATACTGACAGGCCTAGTAAAATTTTTAGTTGTTTCGGTTCTTCACCCATGTATCCAGTTGCTCAACACTTATAATTCCCACATTTGAAATGTCTAATTACAGTAGGTGAAATTTCTGTTTATTGATGTTTGAATTTTTTGCGTAACATGCAGTTGATGGGAACCAATGAAATATTACGAAGTAGTGGTCTGATGACTATTTTAGCTATTGATGCTCTGTTGACGAAATCGCGAATCCTCAGAAGTGAACACTGAGAAAATTGTATTTTTGATGTAGGAAGATTTCGTATGCATTTACAAGTCAATTTTTCCCGTTTTCACGGAGTCCCATCTTGGAAGTAATCTGAATATTTCAATCATTCAGTTGAACCTGTGGAAGAATTGCATTTATTATCCTCGCGAAATGATCGAGATGTTGATTCGCATGTTCATAAGCCTTAAAATTCCGACTATCGAACGTGCTTCATGAGGTTAGGACATCATTGAACATAAATACGTTTTAGTCAATAACTGATGGTAAAGTCATTCCTAGGGTAAGTAGTTATATTATGATGGGAAATCATTCTGTAACCAAACGTGTTTCGCATGATATATGTGTATATCATGATACATGCTAGAATCAAATATTTACTCAGACACATATACTGTCGTCTACTGCTAATATGTGAACGTACTTAAATGTGCATCGAATTAATGTTCAACTGGGCGTCAACTCAGTGATTCCTGTTCATTTGAACTGAAAAGCATTGATCAAAAATATTGATTCAGAAATATATTTTGAATGAAAATGACTCCAGTAACAGCAATGACTATATCAGCAATAATGTCATCGACACATACAGACACATGGTTCACTCACAGTAAATAAATCATCATATCGAATAAAAAAGAGAAAATTGTTTTTACGATTATGGGATTATCGTTTTCCAGTCGACTGTGTACACAAAGATAATAGAAAAATACATTGAAACTACTTGGAGCCAAGTGACTAGAGCTAACCAAGCGGGATATATAACACTGGATTGACTTGAGCCGCAGTGTTTCAAGAATTGTCCAACCAAATATAACATCTGTTGCACAGAAATGAAATGATGCAATGTGACGTGAATTTGTGTACATAAAAGGAGACGAAAGACATAAGTGATATTGTGGATATTATTCCCACATGAAGTATATGAGTAGAATGATCGTCGAACGTTGAAGTGAAATATGTAAGGTAAAACTCATTGATTTACTTTGTGGAGACATATATATGTAGGCGGTTTTATGTTCAAATGGTTGAGTATTGAGTTCATATAAAGACGAGATGTAATAAACTGATTTACAACCCAATACAGTAAATGACAATAGTCATGTGAAGTGTGCATTGCATGAAGTTTTGAGAAATATAAGCATGAATCTAATGAACTCCGACATCATGAATTCAACTGCCGAAGCCGGAATGATTGTATCTGCCCCTTACTTAGTTCTCCGGATTTATATCCATATACCAACAACGGTAAACCCCCAAATATCACAATAATCCATGGCATAAAACTCCATGTCTGAGTTACGCTCAACGTAGGAGGTAATTTAGCAGACCAAAAGAGCACCTATGACGAGTACAAATTATATTTAAATGAGACAAATATGAATTATGTTTAATGAGTATTACTAAGAATACAAGAGATGTAAATTAGTCAGAGATTTGACCGAATGTAGACCATTGATTCTTCGTAATGCAAGGATCTTCGCAGTTGTCTACCGGCATAAGCGTCTATATTCCGCTAACCGAGGTAGGCTAAGATATGGCAGTTTTAACAGTCGACTTCAGTGATTAAGTAGGGATCAAGTACCAGTTAAAAATGTATGTTCAGAACACTATGCAGTCCCATACTGATTAACCGATAACAGTGATATTCTGTTCAGATAGTCATCTGTTATTCATACGGCTGAACTAAGACATGAGGAAAGGCATTGATTACGCGGTGGTCTGAACTATCAAATAATTTGTGGAATAAAAACCTACATAGTGATATGCTGTAGATGCACAGTCGCTAGTTAACTCGTGCTCCTTTTACAACACCTGCGTAGACTCAGACCGTGCCTTAATCCGTACACATATATGCCTAAGAACAAACTTTACCTAGGGTAGAAATAGGTAAACGCATATCTGAATTTGTCAGTGAAAGTCATTCTGTGGAAATCTGGTTTAATATCCAGTCAGCTGTAGAAACAGTAATAAGGGCTTTTGGAATCCTTTTAGGTGAAGAAAGGATGTGGATGGTGATGCAACACACGCTGTGTACAGACAGAAGTGTTTATCCCGTAACTCACAAAGTACTCATTCTACTTAGACCAGATACAAACCAAAACACTAGACTGATCGTTCAAAATACGAGACATATTTTGAAATCAGAAAGGTAGAGTAATGATGATGATGATGATTGCTTAACCAGCTAGACTTCGCCCAGGGAACACTAAACACGAGTCTACAGCCTACCAAATGGTGTGGATGCTCGACTGTGTACTTTCACCTTAACTAATCAACTTAAACAACGAAGGTCAGCATTCATTGATGAATGAAGAATGCTGTAAACTAATGATTTCGGGGAGTTATTAACTGCTGCAACATGAAACCGAAAGTTGATAAGTGTCAGTTTATTTTTTCTGTCCCTTCCGAAGACTAATTCAGGCTCTCTAGAAACATGACGAGGGGAGAAAGCTGCTCAAATGACGGCTTGCCAAAAGTCATTGCAGTGATCATTGACAGCCGTCGTCGCTTACAGTCAAACAGACTGAGAAAGCATCGGCTGCAGGTAACACGGAACAATTATTTAGGATCATTGAGGGAACGCGTTGTAGAAAAAAATAAATGAAACGGTTTTCAAGATAAACGCTTCCATAATTACTCCTCAGGTTAGGAGACCGGAAAAGGACAATTTGAACAACATTTTAACTGGCTTACAGCTACTCCGAATTACTTAAGCAAGCAGCAGTTACCTGCGAAGCATGTCGACACCGCCCCCCTAACGGTTAGCGTGGTTGCGAAAGCTGTATATAATCTAAGACGAGACAAAGCAGATGGACCTAATGGAATGACTCCAGGGGTATTTAAAGATAATGCTGGCGAACTACTGCCTAAGATATTAGGTGACGCATATTAGTCAAAGCAGTCCATTAGGACTGTTGTGAATCATCAATTATCCCAGTTTATGGGAGAGTAGACGAGTGTTCATTAACCAACTCTCACATAAAAGTAATTACCGAATCCCTCGACCGATGGCGCACATACAAAGTAAGAAGATAGCGGTCACAATTGAAAGTGAGTTTAGTAGGCACGCCTGTGGATAAGTGAAACGGGAAAGCTTAGGAAAGGCAGTTATCAGTTAATACCGTCGGATAGAGTAAAGGAACCTAAGAAATCATGAATATATTGTTTCTACATGCTTAAGTGTATTTTTTTTCTGTATCCATCAGTAGTTAACCGTCTACTAAGTGAATGCAACTTTTATAGTACCCTCTGTATTTTTTAGCAACCCTACTCCAGCTTCTTCCTAGAATCGACTCTCCTTAAAATGTCGATCCAATTAACTTTTCCTTTCGCGGTAAATGTGCTCTAGTAACCTTGTTTCTACTAGAGTAAGAAGTTCAGAAAAAAATGACAATGGTTCCCAGCCTGCACCAATGACTACATTCGCGCAAAGTTCTACGTTAACAATAATAATTATAATAATAATAATCAGAAGACCACCAGATTTACGATGATACTTGTATTTTCCAGACAAGGAAAATAATGACTGTCACACAAGAGTGTGAGTGAAATGGTACGAAACGTACGAATAAGTATGTGAACAAGAATACAGTACAATAGTATATATGCAAATGGCTAATACACATGAACCAATAAGATAACGTCTTACCATGATTGGTTGTAATGTCATGTGACAACAAGGTCATACATGTTTATTTAGTTAGTGGACAGACAAAAGCAGCGATTGTACAGCTAAGAAAATGAATTCGTCGAAATGAAACTCTTTGCTGATCTACGTGTTTTTTTCATTAATGCTGGATGCGGATTATCCATGAAATAAAAGCTTTGTCTGAATTCATCGCAAATGCATAGGTTTATGATATCTTTCAGCATCGAAATTTGAATCATTCCACTCTCGAAAGACTGTTTGCCCCCCCCGCCAGACAAAGGTCAAGTCATACAAACTAACCAGAAGATATGTATAGGAAAAAAATCTCCTTCCAGTCAGTCATCATGTGCATCAGTGAATAAATAAATACTACTGGTTAGAGGTGAAACGATAATGAATAACGAGAGTTATTCAATATGAATATAAATTGAAAAGATTGACAAGAATTAACAGGAAGTTGGAATAAACATATGTCTTTCCATGCCTTTGCATTCCAATTGGAATACAAGGTTTCAAGCTTGAGCTCTGAAATTTTAGATACAATGGAGAAACAGGTTGAAAGCACTTCTTCTGAAATTTCGGGTCACTAATTCCTCTCCCCCAAGTGTTTCGATCGCACATTCTTTGTGGGGTTTAATCTGGTCTTGTTTACAACTTTGAAGGATTTCTGAAATGGAACTGAGTATTCTGAATTCACGTAACGTTCCGCTATCAAACCATAGATATACTTCTGTTATGAGCATGTACGGCATTCCGAAGGTATGCATACATATCCCTCACCGCCCAATACTAAATATGATACGTTCTGAATATTACTCAGTCATGAAGAGGCCGCTAGGAGTTCTTGCTCCTGGATGAGAGAAACTATTGAATCGATGTCTTCGAGACATATGTGATTTTTTCGATTGGGTGTGTGGCCAGAGTCTCCTTAGATTGAAGTCATTTCTGGTTTTACTAATATTCCACTGGAATGGATCATCTGTTTTGCTATGCTACTTCATTTACTCTCATAACACCCATATTCCAGACCAGTTCACCACATTAAAGAGCTCCTGTTTCTATGCACTTGGAATATCATGGAGAAATATGGCGAACAAACTTGCATATTTCGATGATTATGTATGCAGGTTTTCACGCCTGTGTTAACTTCTAAGTGACGGTGAAAAAAGATTCCATTACAAATTGTTTGACTGTATTTTGAACAAGTTGATTTTTGAAATTTCTGCGCATAATATACATATTACTTGCTCATTAATCAGTCAGTAATTATTCAGTAATTACTGCCATCTATTTTCTATCTTGTTGTAGGTTTCAATGTGGTCTGTATTCGTGGCTGCTTTATTTGGACCTGTTAACCTAATATATGTTTACATATCGTTAGGTGTGACTGCTGGGATATTGATTGTAACAATCGTGCTGGCTATGAAGTTACCACGCCTTGATAATAAAGAATCCTCTGTTTTCTTGGTGATACAAATCACTTTTATATGTCTGTCAATCACTGCAACAATCTGCGGATTATTCACCGGTCAGAAAGTAACTAACTTCATTTGGAAAATTAGAGTGTATATTATAAGAAGGCGAAAGGTTTACTGGGTTCAGTTGTTGAGTAGGATTACCTTTTTACTCCTTTATTCCGAACTGTTTTCCTTCCAGTGATGTTCTTCGCGATTCCAATGAACGGAATTGAAAGTCAGCTGTCTATTTATTGAATCAGATATATTAGTTGCTAATTTGGTCTAGATTCACTCTACACAGGTGTGATGCAGGCCTTGTAAATGATGATCGATTAACTAGGCAGTGTCTGATGGTTACCTTACTGGCTACCACAGATATGACATGAATCTAATTATCTGTAGAGATAAAGAGATAAAGTTTTTATTATAATGTTGAAGCGATAGATTAGTAATTGATATGATGTACATTGACCTACATCCATACGATTTACTCCCTACTGTAAAACTTGGGAACATTTCTTTCCACTGAATTCAATATGGTTCGTTGACGGTTGTGTTTCGCAGACATTATTAATCATCACCTTTGCATATTACCGACGTTTTAGAATGTCCGTATGACAGCACAGTTTTTATCAGTATATGTGTGAATATTTTAATGTGTACAGACAACAAAACATCAGTTTCTGACATTTTGTTAATAATCTATCCTTTCTGATTTCGCTTGTTTGTACGCAGACAGTCACTATTCTACAGGGAATATTTTCTGGTTTATTTGCGATCTTGGTGAGTTGATGAATTCCTTGGCATAATAAACGTCATTGTCTTTTAAGTGTTATAATTCTAATGACAACAGATTTATTCTGAAAAGAGCATTTAGACAAAGTACACAACTTTTCAGGGGGTTTCACAGCACGGTGTTTACTCTTTGTGTAGAATCTTCTAATAATATAATAACCGATAGTGTATTATCTGAAGTGATATCGTTTCATCCTAAACATGCTCCAGTACTACCTACGATGCCATTCCTGGTGATGTATAGAAATCTATTTAAAATTTTGCGCGGGTTTATACCGCTAAGTATTGTGGTAAATAGTTGATTAAAACAATGTGAAACGGAGTAAATGCAGTGCATTTTGATGGATAGAAAATCTAGGTAGTGTGGTGATTTAGACACACCGCCCATAAATGTTTCCAATTGTTGTTACCTACAGATATTGTATATGTGACATTCTTATCTCCGTGAATTAGGGATTTGTATTAACAAGTTTGAAAGTTACTCTGTGTTGGTCACCAATTCCACTGAAACCGCATTATACAGAGGCTAAGTATTTAGTCAGCTTTCACTTACAAATAATCAGAATTTGTAAACCTTGTTCCATTTTGTAAATTTCTGAACACGTATAGAAATAACAGGTATTCTTCAGTGTGTCAAAAGCATCTTTTATCTGCTCACTTTTGTAGACGATGTTATTCTGTCTCAATAGACAAGGAATAATTGTGAAGACTCTCTCATCTGCTTGCTCAGTATGCTTCCTAGCGCTTATTACATGGTTTCTAATAATATGGATTTTCACACAAATGTTACTCTGCTTTCCATCATGGCGTGGTATGGATTGTTGAAGAAACGGACGAATTCTTCGGAGTATTCAGCCCCAGATGCTTTTCTGTTTTTGTTTCATCAAAACGTTTGATCAACAGGCTTGCTGATTATCCTTTTATTCGCTTCTGTTTTGGGATCTCTTGTTCTCGAATGTGGAGATTAATTACAATTTACTTTCAGTAATGTGTGGTGCTGAGATAATCTGCGAAAACTGGAAATCAATAAAAATAGTAATAAGATATTTGTTTTTGAAAATGAAAGGTATGAGATTTCTGTTCTCTTTGTTTGTTTATTCGCCGTCTTTTCCATTAGGAAAACACAATATTCAGCGAAGGGACTCTTTTCAACGAATTTGTTATCAAGCTGTACAATCGTATATATACGATTTTATAAAAAATTATGTCTGGTGAGGGAATTAGGTCAAAGGTGTGAATACATGAAATAGTAATAATAGTAGTATGAAATGCAATTAAAATATTTGTGATTATAATCATGGTTTATTGTCAAGTGGGAAAATATTTAATGTCATATATAGAATAATACATAAGGTGTATAGACGTTGGAAAGGGGTGCATAATTATCGGATTAGTAGGCGAATATAAAATGTTACATAACATGGTGTGAAATTCGATAAGATAGAATTCAATATTATAAAAACAAAAAAATAATGATTTTGAATTTAGAATGACAAGTGAGACAACCGAAAACAATTCATAGTGAGAATGGTTATAATTAATAATCGTAGTAATAAGGGAAAGGTACATAGAATAACCCAATAAACAAGATAAATAAATAAATGTCTATCCTTCTACGGCCAAGACAGAAGTAAGGATTGAGCATACTTCTTTTGTATACAAACGTCCGGTTTAACGTCATGAATTCCGAAGCCCTTCACTGTCTTTAGAAGTCTGTAGTGAAGAAAACGTAGCAAGTTAGCATGGATTCGGTAGATGATCTTAAAATCATGTTCAGGATTGGTAGATTGACAGGAGTCGATCAGGTGTTCTAGAAAACAGCCTCACACACACACTTTCTTTCTCCCATGTAAAATTTCCTGCTGAAATATATTCTCGTATCCATGTGGAAAGCGTCCTCTGGGTACGCTGATGTACCACAAGAGCAGGTGAACTGATAGATGCACACAGAGGCGGCCAGATGTGAGAACTTATCTATTAAAGAGGTGGAGAACAACTTGTGGCTGGTGAACGTCATTTGTAATTTTGCTTCAAAGAACGTCTTACTGACTGCTTTAGAGAGAGACGGTTTTTAAGCATATCTGAAGCTTGATCACCTTTGAATTCCAAGTTCTCAATGCCACAATGGGAATTATTAAATTATCTTCTCTATTGTAATGAAGTGTAAGTTAGAGGTGTCTTACTGTTTGTGTGGTTAATCGCTCGGAATTTATCCGTAGAAACAATTAAGAAGGCTGCTAAGATAGTAAAGAAAATAATCGCATTATCTAATAATATCTCCAAGTAATCCATTGTGCAGGAACTTATTGATTCAAGCAGTGCATATGGTGCACTCGTCTTACGGTTAGTAATTATGATAGTACTAATAATGTGAAGTAGGACAAATCGAAGAAGAAACACAAAGTAGCAATGTTCATGATATGAGTACCGCACTTCAAACTAAATGTGGAAGCACTTTTTGCACACAAACAGTCATACAGGCAGGAAAATATGCTTTAGGGATAAAAGGAACACATTCGATAACCTTTATATGTTTGAATGTAAAGGACAATATATGGCGAATGTTATTTTAGCTTGAGATGTTACTCAAATCCTACTTTATTTGTGGGTGTAATACTTGGTTACGATTTCATTTATGAATAACAGTTAATGTAAGGGCATTTGCGTCTCATAATATAATTCTCTAACTTTCATATTTTGGAATTCTCATTTCATACTTATTATCAGTTCGTCACTGAGCAAGAAATAAACAATACGTGATCTACAAATTCATTTTAGTTCTATCGACTTTTTGCGATCAGCATAGTATTAGCTGGGCTATTGTATGACATTTCCTTCTTTCGAAGTGGCGCCACCTGCTTTATCAGGTGGGCGTCAGTGCGTTTCAGTGAATAGGCTGAAATATACCTCCATGATTTCATGAAAACTCAATAATATAAGTCTAGCGTTTGGACTTACTAACTCCTTGAATCTACTACACTGCGCAGATATCAGTATCAGGCCAGATTTTCTGATAAAAGTAAAGCAAATGTAACCAAGTTGAAGAGAGAATAATGACACTGATTATTTGTAAGTCAGAAAAAAGATTTAATGCAAAATTTCATTTGAAAAATATATGAAAAATATAACTTCTCAATAAACCGCGAATTGGAAAGGACTACGACGTTACAGTTAGCGACGATGTGCAGTAAAGTCGCTCATACTAGTCCAGTATGTGCACAACACTTCATAGGAACACTACACTTGTAACAACAGAAGATAAGGGCCAGACAACAGATCGCTTTTGAGAAAAACAAGAGGTATTTATAGATTTTTACGAACATTATTACTAGAAAGAAGGGAACACGAAGTTCAGCAAAGATATCTTTTCGGCGATTTCATTTTCAAAAGCTGTACAATCGTATTTAAATACATAATTTTTCAATGATACAATTCTTGTTTGATTCCACATCATCACGACGGCGAATAAAAGGTGGTAATTATTTTCAACTAGATATGGTTTTTACGAAAGGCTTAGAAACAAAATTACACAGGATAAGAACGGATGTCAAGTGTGTAAAAAATGAGCATTGAAACAAAATTGAAATAATAATTTTCAACTTGAGTAGGGAGTTAGGAGGTGCAAATATAGATTACAAGAGCCTTAGAAACACAAAAATTGCACAGGATTAAGATATAATTGTAAAATAGTTAATTTTTGAAACGATATTATAAATGTGAACAGAAAAGTTATGGAAACAAACTTAAAATAACTGTTTTTATAACTGAAAAAATTGGGTGAATCGAATGAAGACTGAGGCAGTAAGAATCACACACAGAGAGCGAAAAAAAATCAGAAAGAAAAAAGAGAAGGGAAAGAAGAAAAAAAACAAAAACGAAAGCCAAGGGGACATATCAAACTAGGTGCATGGAAGTTGTAGAGGTTAGACTAATTTCTTTCGAACACACAGCTCCGGCTCCTCGATGCATAATGCGAGGGCTTCTGCAGTACAGAGAAGTCGGAAAGATACTGCTTTTGGTAGGTTTCTCTTGACTTTGTAAATTACATTGAAAGAGTTAGTTGAGATGTTGTGGGAGGTTTTGATCAGATGTTCAATAATGGCTCTTCTGATTGAATCGGTGCCTCCTCTTTGCAGCCACGCTGGGTAATGTTCTCTAACACGTTTTGACAGGACGCGCATACAACCACCTGTGTACCTAGCTCCACACTAGCAGGTGAACTGATATATGCACATTGAATTGGTCATATGCGAGAGTTCGGATATTCTCCTCTTCAGGATGTCGGTTGCCAAATCTCCCCTGAAATTCAGATTCAGACACAGAGTTTTCTTTGGCACTGAATCGCATTCTTCTCTTTCTGGTTTAGGTTTCACGTTCTTTTCGACAAAACGTGTCGGATTGCCATTTTGAGCAAGGATATTTTCGAGGAATAGGACCTCCTCTTCCATGCAATCGCTTCTGCAGATTTTTCTAATGCGATGGGTTAGTGCGGTGATGACAGAATTTTATCGCCGAAAAGATATCTTTGCTGAACTTTGTGTCCTCTTCTTTTTAATGTCCACATGGGTGATTTTCACGAACATTATTATTAGCGTTTTTGTTAAGCAGAGAAGCAATGTCTTCAGGCTGGTTGTTTTCTTGCTGAAGGTTACTCTGTACTGCTTGTGACCATTTATTAGAAAGTTAAGCCATATGTCTGCGAATCGTATTCTTACACGCTAAGTCTGTTGTGGTTGGTTGGTGAGTTCCTCAAAATAAAGCTTTGTTACTGTTTTTGCTCATGACTACGATTCGGGACGTGAACGTTGACGCGAATTGCCGTCTACAATTTTTGGCTTGCAGCTAGCTCTCACTATATACTTACTCAGCACAGAAGCATCTGATAATTGCATAATTTCCCCAGTTGTTATGTGATCGTTCTGCATTAATCATTTCAAAGTAAACTGTAAATCTGCAGGATTCGGATATTATTGCTCTTGTTATTCCATTCAGAAGTAGTGGAATTCGCCGTCTCAGTTCTTTAAACTCCGTGTGTAGTACAATTTACATGGATGCATAAGTTATCATTTAAATTCTTAATTTATTAGTTTAACTAGCTGTGGCTGAATTTTTATTATTATGAGCACGTTTTCAGAAAATTGGAGGAAATTCTACAGTATGCTTGGTGTATCCATTTCCACTAAATTTAAATCATGATTACTGCGAATCTGAGCTTTTAGCAGTTTTAGTGGATACAAACAAGTTTTGATTGTCATACAGCATTTGTAACTTACTGTGGAGTTCATTATCCCGGGTTAAGTCGTGTTTTTATTGGAGTCTACTGCAGATAGACTGTTTATTTCTGTTCTGATGCAAATGAAATAGCGCCTTCCTTCTACTATGGGTTCATGAGAGAAACATTCCATGTCACACTTTGCACTGTGATACTCTTGAATTGCGATTAAAAGATGCTATTCAGGAATCAACTATCCAAGAGCGTCAGATATTTGAGGTCCACTTCAAATGACTGTAATAAGCTGACAACTTCCCTCAATCATAGGACTAATGATGACTAATTTAATTTGTTTATCTAAAACGGAAATATTAAACGAGATGTGTATCTAAGTCTCACTAGCACAGGAATAGTGTAAGCACATATACGTTAAGCGGATATCAGTTTATATTGTCTGTAATATACCAGTGTGTCGATGTTGCGTTTCAGAAAGCGTGTTTACCGAAACCTTGTCAAACAAATAAATTGCAGACATTATCACAAACGATCAAATGTACATGGTAGCAGATACATATGAAAGATGAAAATTATTACAAAAACCTTCCTCACAGTCATCAACCTATATTGACTACGGAATTAAGCTTAGCGCCAGTAGCCTAAAGGCAGACAACGAATCTGTAAATATTGCAATAATGGTTGAGGCATGGAGACTTGCTATTATGAGGTCCTTGAATGAAGCGAGCATTTTATTACAATACAATATGGATACGTTCATACTCATGGAGATGGAAAAATTCTGTTTTCAGACTGAAACTTATTTTATTATCCACATTATATATCATGTTTGATTGTACACTAGTAAGTAGTGTGATGTGTCTAGTCCTTTCTTTGGTGCAGAAAGAATCCTACCAGTCAGGTTTGCAATGTGGCCACCATTCTAGGTAGCCTGCCATCACGGTGCACATTGATTTGATGATATTAGAAAGCTGGAGGCAATCGGCAGGAAGCCTTGCTGATCTTAGGTTTTGTGTTAGTTGGCACTCTCTGGTCAGCAAAGCGTATCTGGAACCTTGAAGGAACTCACATCCCCTCTGAGATTCGAACTGGCTTCACCCAGTGCTGCAGTCAGAGACGTTACCACTGAGCTATTCGGGCTAGCGATTGACCTCCTGTATGGCTGTAGTGGGAAGTGGGTTCGAATCTCAGAAGGGACATGAGTTCCTTCAAGGCTGAAGATACACCTTGCTGAAGAGTGCCAACTAGCACGATATCTAGGTCCAAAGCTTTCTGCCGATTACCTCTAACGATCCGATATCATAAATCATGTTTATTTGTCCGAGTGTCAGGAGATGATGGATGATTAATCGGTTCACACCAGATCCCTCAAAATTTGTTCTTGTCTTCCTTATCTGCTTAATGACGATTAGCGTCTCCACACAAAAATATGTGCAAGCTTCACATCATGAATGTAATAACACACTGTGGATAGTTAGGTTTGCAATGGTGTATAGTTTGAATTTTCATTTGGGACTAGAAGTATCCCATTTCTCTCCACACACATCAATTTCCTGCTACTTTGAGAAATCTGGCTTCTCCTAATTAAATACTGACGATATTTCGTTTGTGCAATACATGAAGTACATTGTCGGTTGCATCACTCTTCATATATTGGTTATTCTGAAAATATGAATTTAAACGAATAGTATGAAATGGGTAGCTTCCTGTCAGTATACTGATAAGAAATATTGATTTTATTTACCAGCAGTTCTTGAACAGTCGCTATCCTGACTTAAATAAAAAGCAAAACACATAGTTCAGCAAACAGTCTGTTTTCGGCGAATTACCGTAAAGTGATGCATGAACTCCTCTTTTTGTTAACCGTTTCTCCTTACTGAGGAATAAGTACGGCAGAATTATAAGTTTGGTTTTGATGACATCACAATTCCCTGGGCACATATATGCGTTAGCTGTCATATATGGCTTTCTGGATAAACGGTTATTTTGAGATTTGACGGTTGACGTCATTCACTGAACTAAAAATCCTAGGACTAGACTGACTAGGTGATTCGAATTATCACACAATGTTGGACTTTCTGTATCCACTACAATTCAAAACATTTACTGCAGATAGTCATCAAATAAAACGTGTATTAACAATAAAGGCAGTTAAAATTAAGGGAATGAAACGATAACACGATAGACCACTCTTGAAATAAGTGGAACACAGTTTCCGAATAATGCAAACAGATACGTGATCTGTCGGTTAAGGCGTATTCTGAAAACCCTTGATACCGTGGGGTCGCAGGTACAAATAATAACGTTTAGTATAGACTAAATAACTAGTTCCACGGAAGCAGGTAAACTGATAAATACACATTGATAAGGCCAGCAGTGATAACTTATATTTCACTATCATGCGAATCATCAGTTTTGCAGAGAAAGTTAGTGGAAGTTCAGCCACAGTGAAGGTTTGACTCATCTATCGAGATAGGGGGTTCCTTAGTATTTCTGCCTATGATTTTTTTCCTTCACGTTCCTGATGGAATATAGGACCTCAAGCTAGTGGCTTGAAGTTTCTGTAGCAGTGTTTATTTTTACAGGACGGGGTTGCTAGAGAGGTAAAGGAGTGCGTCGGCTGTGGATCGAACTCCGGACAATATACATGGTCGGCAAGCGTCCTAACCAGTGTGCCACCGACGCACATGAGTCTCCATTGAATTGTAGATTGAGATAAAGAAATCTTTAAGGAGCGGAAAGTGTGGGCTGTTTTAGAGCTTAGCATTCATCAATTTTGTGATGAAGAGATCGGAGTAGCCATTTTCTAGGAGGATTCCTTTCAGAGTGTTCCACTATTTTTGCCTAGTGCGTTGTCTGTAAATATTATGGATTCTGCAACTCAATGAATCAATCAGATTTATTTTTGTGTATAGAGGTACGCAACTATGGAAGTTAGCAAGTTGTCCGTTTCATTTGCAATTTCTGTAGATGAATCTTTCAAGTGTTCCATTTTGTCCCCGTCTTGTTAGATGAGTCGAACTCCTCCTCTCTAATGTGAATTAGATTAAAGAGTAGCAGCCATTGAAAAAAATCCAAGATGTCTTCCAAATTCTCTTCATTATTAAAGAAATTGAAAGTATCATTCACTTGTCTTCCGTAAAACTCAAAGGTGTTAGTCATTTTCCCCTAAGTATGTATTTTCAGTTTTGACATGAAGAAATCTTCAAGCAACGGGACTACTGGTAGTGAGCCCATGGCTATACCATCCTTTCGTCTCTGCGTATTTCATTGCTGTAAGAGAATCGGACATTTACGGAGTTCCTTTGAATCAGTATGTTCTCATGTGTAGTGGGACACTTGTGAACTAGTGAGAGCGTGAAATTAATCAGAGGCGTTGAAGGTTTCAATGAAATCGACAAATTCAAAGGAATCTCGGAGTGAATAGTAGGAAGCTTGCTTTCTAATTGGTTCTGGTAGGTCTATCAGCCATTGAGTAATGCAAATGTAAGGTGAACTCTACAAAACAAGGATGACGTCCACAAATATTGAAACAAATTATGTTTAGAGTTTGAAAGATTCAATTTCGATTCTCAGTGTTGGAGAATAAAAATTATTGCATTACACTAATGCTCAATATGGAGATAAATTTGCTAGCAGAATAAAGTTCAAATTAATCCATTTGTTACGGTGAAACTATGAATATTATTTATTTTTATATTTTGTAATCTTTCGTGGCACAGCATCCCCCTAAACATTTATAGGCTTTTCCAATGAAGAGTATCAGTATAACACTGCAGACTATAGCAGGTGGGGCTGTAGAGTTCATCCTTCAGTCTTCATAATTTTCAGTAGAATGTGTAGTTGTAATGAAGGAATGAAAGGACAGTAGTTAATGTTAGTGTAGAACTTAGGCACTGTAGTAGAATGTAATTCCTTATTGGATGAGTTTATTTTTAATAACACACATTGATGCAGTACTTATTATTAACTGGAGTACGTTAAGAAGGGCATACCATCAATTTTCTGAACATATGCCAAAAAGCCTACATTCCAAGGGGACAAACGTTTACAACAGACACCTGGACAGATATCTCGCCAATAAGGGTGATGAAGTGGACATCACAAAGTCCTCTAGAAATAACAGCAGACAAAATAGTTCGTTTCTCTTTAAGTTTGCCGAAGCGATCGCTATCAAACACCCGAAACCTAACTAATGACTTCAGAAACTAGCAGTTATCAGCTTTTCCTTGCCCTGCTCATTTGATGTCTTAATCGTTTCGTCACAGTTTGATTACGTAGTCTTTGGCTTTATTTAATCTCATATTCTTATTGCCTTTTAACGGTTTATGTAAAATGTCAACGGAAATTGACTTCTTGATGGTGAACACTTGAGGTCGTAATAATTGGTAGAAAATATTTGAAATTCACAAGCAGATGGTCTCTGGTTTATTGGCCATGTACTTTTCAGAAAATCCCCATTAGTATAGAAATACAGTTCAATACAATCAGCGCATCGATTTTCAACATTCAGAAGGCGAAATATTCAATGACAAATTACCTCCATCATCACTCTCAGTTAAACGCTATCGAAGTATTATACCCATGAAAATCTACTCAATACATGTGTAAAACTTGGACACTAAGGTAATAAGAAATTCCATATTAGTTTGTTTATTAGATGTTTCACACATTGAGTGAAACAGTATTATTTACTGGATGACGTTTCAAACAAAATTTATCGTCTATAATCATATCACTTATGATCACACGACTTTGAAACTTCAGTTTTATACATTCTTTTGATTTTTTATTTACAGCTTGATTCCACACTGTATTTTGGTACAAGTATGGAATTTTCAGCATGGATATCGGTAGCCCAAATTTTGCAGGCCGACCATAGATATCAGGTGTGCGTCAGCAGGGCATCGAACCTCGGACCATTTGCATGGTCGGCGAGAGTCTTAACCAATGTGCCACCGACGCACAAAATGCGAAATTCCGCACCGTGACCTCCAAGTAGCTATATTACAGGCGCACGCCACCACGCTATTTGTTGTCGTTAGGGTGGCAGACTTTTCCAGATGTCCGAGTGGACAGGTGTTGAATCACTCCTATTACATGTATTTGCAGTTGATTCGATAGACAAAACTTATGTTATCAATCTCTCGCTCCCTCCACTCTATGACATTAGATTTTAAAACTGCCATCCTATCTCATCCATCCTATTGCATGGGTGTGTATAACTGCATGCAGTGAGTGATATAGCTGAACTATTCTCTAGATTTCTTATCTTATTCGGGTCAACCAATCTAGGTTTTGCTAGGTGTTTATGTTCGGCTAGTCTGACTGTCTCTGTTTTACTACTCTGATCTATGTATTTAACCTGACAATCATCACAGACAAGGTATCAGATAAACTAAATTGTTTTGTTTTAAAGGCTCAACAGGATCCACATTTAACCGACAAAGCTTGTTTCTAATTGAGTTTGTGGTCAGTTTGAATGGCACTTTTATTCCTGCCTTGTTGAAAATTCTGAGCAAGTTTCCGGAGTTCCTTCCTTATATGGAATTATTACTGATGATTTAGATCCCTTATTGTTGGTGTTGTGTTGCGCATGTTTGACATGCATGTCGTCATTAATATTGTTATTATGGTAATCACTATCACTACTATCATTATTTATTTTATTTTCACATTTCCCAACATACTACCTGATTAATTTATCAGGGTAATTATTAAGTTTCAAGACTTCTTTTATGTGTATCACTTCCTGTCTTAGATTTTCCTTGGTACTGTTTAGTTTTTGTGTTCTGTCACTTAAACATTTCACCAATCCTATTGTTTACTGATATAGGGTGGGATTACCGGAAGTCAAGATATCTGTTTGAATGTGTGGGTTTCCTGTAAACCCTACTGTTTAACTTTCCACCTTCTTTCCTTTTTATGTTGCAATCTAACATTGGAAGCTCCTCTTCCTGACTTTCCAAATCATAAGTGAATTGAATTTCCTCCACCTTTGAGTTAATGTTTTCGAAAAATCTATCTATATCCTGTATTCTAAGTACAGTGAATGTGTCATCTACATACCTCCACCATACTTTTGGGGGTGAAGCTGAACGTTTCAATCGCTATGCTTTCCCACCTATCCATGAATATATCTGCTACAACCGGGGATATTGGTGATCCCATGGCAACTCCCTCATTTTCTTTGTATATTTTCCCTTGTAATTTAAATACTGTGGAATTCAGGCATAGCTGAACTCCCAGCATTATGTTTTGAAGTGGCACCTTCTTTCTGTGTTCGAGTTCTTGGTCAGAAATGAGTTCGTTTCTGACTGCCTCTATAGCCATGTTGATTGTAAACGTGCAAATAATGTGATAATGTCAAAACTAACCCTTTTGGCTTCATTATCTAATTTTAAATTATCTAATCTGTGTTTTAGTTCATAAGAATTCGTTAGTCTAGATTTCGAGTGGCTTTTTAGGGGATTTAATATCATGGCTAAATATATTTATATAATTCATAAGTAGGTGAGTTTCTAAAATCAACTATATTTGCGAAATTCTACTACCCCTACGACAAATAGGAGAAGACAAAGAAAACTATAAAACTCAAGTTTCAAAGTCGTGTGATTACAATTGATGTGATTGTGAAGAATAAATTGTGTTTGAAACTTTGTCATCCAGTAAATAATACTGTTTCATTGTGTGATACATCTAATAAAAAAATTAATATGAAAATTTACTCAATTATATGAAATATTCACTATTTATGGATCACGTTCAAGTGGTGCAAAACAAGATTTAGTTAAGATCCACTCGTTAAGTCCATAGGTTGTCTTATATTCAGATAACTGTATTTTTCGTTAACCGTTTCTCATTAGTTGACCTCTGGTCTACTGTTTGACTGAGTCACAACTATAAAACTATTGAAATACCTACGCATACTTCATTAATTTACAGTGAAGCATATAAATACAGAAATTTAGAACTATACTCTCAACACAATAATCTCAAGTCACGTAAGCGTTAATATTTTCGCCAGTATTCATTTATTACAATGCCATTAAACATAGACATTTATCACACACTAATGACTACAGTCAGTATAAACACTCTGAGCTATTTCACAATCAAATTCACAAACACGAGAGAGTAAATTTAGACAGTTACAGTTTAACCAGATCCGTCTCTTCAATTGCTGCTGTTCTATTTCGACATGAATGTTGAAATAGTCAGAAAGGTTGAATACTTTATCGAGTATCCCCATATTTCATGTATCTGGCGACTGTTAGTTACACCTTTGCAAATTACATGATTCCGATTGTCTCACAAAATCAATGAAACCGTAATATTTTCCTCCTTAGCAGCCAACACGATTCTGACAGACACAGATGAAGGAAACTTATTCATCATCAGTTCCGAATAAGAAGTTTGTACGTAAGTTCACTTTGAATAGTTATTCATTTGAATACTTGATTGGAATGTAATTCGAATTTCATTTCTTCTTCTTTTCTCGGAGAAGTGACCATGAAGGAAGCATTCAAGGTTTGTGAAAACATTTCTAAACTGACAATTACAGAATGGAATTACACGTGCAAATTTTACTCTAAGCTGTGTGAAAACGGTAGGAATAGTTATAAATTTGAAAAGGTTACACTGAAATCAAGTATGTGATTTTAACGAGTATAATGATTGGGATGACTTTCGTCATCACACTGATGGTATATTACATGTAAGTATATATAATAATTCATTGTCTGTACTTCTCTGTAGACGAATTATTCGTGTTCAAATTGAAAAGACTTACATGACAGTCATCTTTATGTAAGTTGTCTGGAGTGTGATTATGCTATTTATTACCTGAGATAGACCTACTGCTAAACAAATGTGTTATTAAGCGAAATTATAGGAGAAGTTATTATTTCTTTGTTTTTTAATGACGTCTAATTTACAAATGCAATTCGGATGAAAATTTCAAAGTTATTCGGGTATTTCACTCCACTCTCTCATTTCAGGATACTGGGTATAATCCCTATATTGTTGGCACTGTTTGTTAAGAAACTTGGAAAGAACAAGCTATTGCTTTATGGCCTCTTTGTATTGACTGTGAGTTTGACATTCTATCTGATGAAAATTGACCTGTTTCACACAAGACACAGAAAATTGGTTATGTAAGAATTTCAAGGCAAATATCTTGGCACAACTCAATGGAAACGATTTTGGCTAGGTTAATCAGTTAAACGCCAAATACCTATTTAGTCGAAGAACTTCAACGGTGAGAAAATCATTAGCTTGCATTTCGAATAGTTCTGCGGAGGTGTATCTTAGTAAAGTGTCATTACAAAAACGTCACAAGTATAACACTGCTCGCTTACGCATTGATGAATATTGTTGAGGGCGGAAAAATGAAGTGCATCACTGTTTTCAAGTCGACTATAGATCTGAATATGAGGAACTACTTCAAGACAGCAGTAATAGGGCGCATTATCCCTATCTGTGCTAATAATTTTGGTGACTAACATCATACTTATTTATGAATAAGTATGGTCCTTGGTCTTCTCTTTCTCTTCACAAGTATGCATTCTCTAGTGAACGTGTGATGAACAGTTATTTGGAATTCTGTGGTTGTCGCTTCAAGAGATATCTTCAGAGATAACTTCATGATATGATGTACTTTCTGGATTTCTCAGCAGTGAGATAAGTTTTCCTTCATTGATGTAGGTCCTGATTGATTGTTCACACGTTGATTTGTATTAACACTCACTGGCCTTACTATTTTATGCTTTGACCAGTGCACTTGTAGTAGGATTCCGCATGATGCACTGTTTAAAAATACTGTTGCTTTCCTCATTTAAACTGATCTTTACCTTAGCATGACTAGCCGACTTCCTCTCACTGTCATCATTATTACGCTCTTCCACACTTGTCTTGATTCATTCTCGAAGAAAAGTGATGCATATTCAAGCATTTACTACGTCTCACTGACTGTCTATATTGTGCTGGAATGTCCAATCACAATTGACATGATGGTAGCTTGAGGCTTCAGCTGACGATTTCCAAGCAACATAAAATGTGAGTCCTTGATTCCATAGTTCACTTCAATAAACAAAGTAAGGAAAATGATGCAGTGAAAAGGGCACTGCAGTGACAGATAGTAATGAGGTATTCTTAATTTTCCAGCCATCAGAATCATTGAAAAAATGATCAATTTTACTGCCGCAAGATTTTGAACGATCTGGATCTCTAAAATGCAACACTAGTGCCTCTAGACTAATACCAAGTTGCATGGATTACAAAGAATCGATGACCTGCATTTGAGCAAGTCTCTATCTAATTTCAACAATATTCTTTATATACCACCGATATTTGTTTTATTTAAAAGTAAATTATGCTCATTACAGGTGTTCGTTTGGTCTCTTGCAATACCTGCTTCATCTATATTTGCTGAGAAACGGAGTATAGTGTCATGGCTCGTCGCAATATTCCTAGGTTTATCATTGGTGGAAGGTGGATACAAATTCAAGAAGATTAGTGGAAGGCGAAGCTGATTATTATCACTTCGGCAGCGGTTTTGATGTTGTTGGGTGCGATTCTATTTATGGTGATGGTATTATCAAAACCTCTTGTAAGTGATGTGTTGATTTAATTAGTATCATGCAAATATTCTTCTAATGTATTTGTTACAACAAATGGAATTTCGACATCCTTACCGGCCAAAAGAATGGCTGATTTGTGATGTGAATTGCAAACTCAGCATCATCATAATGAAATTTATCTGATCACCTATGACTTCAATCATCATTTCATTTAATTTACCAGGAAGCAACAGCCGAATGTGCGTCGTTGGCACAATGTTTAGGGCGCTCGCCAAAAATGCACGTGATCCGGGGTTCGATCCCCAGCCGACACACTCCTTTAACTCGCTAAGCCAGTAATAAAGCTGCTAGAGAGGAAAGGTTGAGTGTGAGGCTAGCAACCCCATCCTGGAAAAATAAACACTGCTGCAGAAACTTCAAGCCTCTAGCTTGGAGCCCTCTGTTCCACTGGTAACGTGAAGGAATAAAAAAAACAGCCGAATAGTCGAAGTGTACTCTACGATCACTGTTATTAGTATCTCTATATTATTTATGGTGTCAGTGATGACCTAATTCAACTACATATTTTCACAATATAGTTGCTAATCTGTGAGGGTATCTGAAGAGATACACTTTGAATTTGTGCTAGGCTATTGAAGGTATTTCAAAAGAAATGCCGATGAATTCCTACTGGCCGTCGTTAAACACCCAACAGTTGGTATGGATAGTCAGATCAGTATTCGGTACTCAAACGTTGTACAAACATAGAATCCGATTTAAATAAGACTATGAAAAACAGTGATTTGTGTAGAAAGTGAATAACACCCAGGATGACTTCTTCACTGACTTCACGAGAAAACTTAAAAACGAGATTCCACATACTCAGGGAAATATTTATCTATAAATATGTATACTCATCTTATGAGGAATTGAAAAGTAATGCCTTCTCTCTCTTAACTAAAGCGCTACTATCACGACCTTGTATTCTACTTTATTACCTGCAGGAAATACTGAAATTTGTTTCCGGTGCGTTCTTAATATTGAGTGGAATACTAGTAAGTTATACAGTCAAAATTGAATATATATTCATGATGATTGTTACTCTTAACTGTGAATATTTGCATTGAACGTGAACTGTTTATAACCTCCTTCATCATCACTTTATCGTCGTCACAAGCGATGGAAAGTATTCGGCTTATTTTATTACTATTGTTTAGATGCAGTGTGTAAAGTTGCATGATATAAATAAATATTCAAAGTGGGCCTGCCTTATTTCCCCTTGTAGGCATAGTAGAGTTCTCTGATAAGTATTTCTGATGCTATTTGGAATTAACGAATATAAAATATGCCAATGTGAACACACAGGTTGGTGGTTCAGTGGAATAATGTTCGCCAAAGACCTACGTGGTCAGCGTTTGATTTTAAGCTGACACACTCTCAGAACTCGTCTAGTTTTCCGGTTTAAAAGAGGGAAGGTTGAACGTGAGGCAAACAAGCCAATCCTGTTAAAACACCAGTGTAATAAGTGAAACTTCAGGGCTCCAAGTTTGCCCTGTATTCCACTCAGAGAAATGTGAAAGTGAGAGAAACAATGGGACTGCAATAAGTTTAGTATAAACAAATTAACGCGGGAAACATTGTTTTAGTTATCCACTGTACTATTTAGATGATTGAATGCATCTGCAACATCACAGTTTCAAGACATATTTTGTGACAATTAGCACACCAGATGCTAGAAATCTGTAGTCTGCATATTTCAGACTGCTTGATAGGAATCTTTGAAGAGGAGTCACAATGTTGAAGAATATTCGTTGGGGTTATTTTTTTGCACTCCTTTATTTTCTGATGTTCCAACACTAATGACAGCTATTCAAGAAATCCGTATTAGCTCAAATATTAGCAAATGGACAACTTAATAACTTCGCAAGACTGCATGTAATACATCCTTCAGATAACTGGTTCAATTCCTAATATCAGGTTGTAAATCTGAGTATTATGTTTCGTCCTTATCGGAACTCAATAACTGACGCGTTGAACATAGAACCCCTTACATATATCTCCCTCTCTTTTGCAGATTTCACTCCCGCTTGCGACAAATATTACTCTCATATGGTCTTATGTGTTTTTGACTCCGACTATCACGCGAATTGACATTGCCTTGTTTCTCCTTTTGGTTTTGTGTGTGTAACAGGTGCTGTTTCTAGTCGGGAAATTTTTGAAAGAATGCGATCCAAGTCAGTCGAGTGGTATTTATCCAGTTTGGTTGGCTCTAATCACTTGGTTCGGAGTGATCTTATTATATATCACTATATGTTTTGTGCTCACATTCGCCTCGCAGTAGGATGGACAGAATACCTCACGAATAACGTTTTATTGGTAGGAAATAATAATGTTTTTGTGAATGGAACATCTTTCTGCTTGTGATGATGACATTGCTGTTGTTGTTTTATTTCGCTGTTATAAGAGTGAATATCATTCGAAATATATATTTCTGAATCGTATGTATCAACATTATTTAATGTATATGAAAGGCATTCGCTAAGTTGTTGTGTGAATAAACGGTATTCATTGCACATTTAAACAAATTTACATATTAGCAAGTGATGATATTAGACGTATCCGGATAACATGATATTATTATAATTCGCTGGTTCTTTCCGGCTTCATGTAATCCAAAACTGTTACAACATACTGTGATTACACAGGTTAAAGGTGGGAACATTTCAAATGTGGGAACTATTGATGTTGCGTAATTGGATACATTATGTGAAGAAAGAACTGCAGATGTAATTGGGCTTGTCGGTATATGGAAAAATGTGAAACGCATATTTTATATTGGATTACTCATGTTGGGATTAAACAAGCGTGCAAATATATCATAAAATAAACATCGTGGGCTACGTAAGGTTAATAAGGTTTGGTAATTCGAAGTTTTTAGAATTATATAGATAGTAATAGGGTGATTAGACATGAAGTATTCAGGTAGAAATCATGGATAAATACAAACGAATTTGTGGTACCTGCGGACACCTTTGAGAAATCTTCACTTTTGCTCCAGATGACTGGATTTCAGAACGTCTTTCTTTCAGAAAATTTTCTTTTTATTGCTATAGCATAACAGGCTGGAGTACTAGACAATTGGTTAGGGGTATCTGCGGTTCCAGTAACGATGATTTGAGGATGCTGATCAAATGTTGCTAGTTTATTCATGTAAACACCCATTAAGTTCAGGAGCAGAGTAGGAAATCGCTTTGCTTATGATAGTCAATAACAAATTGGTGATGAAACCACATAGACCACTCTGCAATGATTTTTCGAAAAGGGGAACCACAATAATGAATGAAAATAATCACACCCTCGAGAATACATATATTTACTCTGACAATGAATTATGTCCTCTATGCATATGAAGATAATACAAATCCAGGAAACTTCTGACTCATTTAATTAACTGCCGTCACAGCCAAGCGAAAGCCTAATTCAGTCTAGTTGATTAAATGAGACTGATTCTGAATGATACATGGATAGGGAGATTCAGTTATTTTGTAAAGTAAATAAAAGGAAATGGGTTATGGTTAACACTGGATTGCTGAGTGCATGATTTATCTTACTTCAGGTTACCCAACTACATAAATTTGCATCTGTGTTAGCGGCGGTGTTCCTATGAAGAATGTAGTCCAGTATCCGTATCATCAAACCTTAGTATACACCGTAGTGTCATTCATACTGAAAAACGAAGACATAAAAAAACAAGTCTCATTTGAGCGGCTGTTAAACCTACAGATTTGACTCGGTGTAGCACATTAAGGCTCTTCTAAAATGTATTATTATTGCTCCCTGGGTTCCGAAGCACACCTACACTTTGTTTAATTCCCTGCGGACCGCTTTAGCTGGCCGCACGGTTTTCCATATCCTCTGATCTTCCGCCCTCACCACGTTACCCTGCAACGGAGAACTTGTCACTTCCCGAGCGAGTTCCAATTGACAGCTAGCTTGGCACGCGTCATCATTCGTCAGTCTCTCCAGCGTGTACTCAATCCAACTTCATTTTCTCAGACATAAATTTCCGAGCGACAGGTTCTTGGTTGGTTTGTTTACAGAATTTCTTCTCACCAGTCCATTCTGACCTTCAATATAGAACCAGCGAATCAACTGTTGATGAAAGTCTGAAGTGACTGGCCTGTTGGAAGTGCTTTACGTGACGCGAAAGCCAAGTTTATGTCTCATATAGAAGAAGTGACTGATTGACGTGACTTTAGTACTGAAAATCCGAATTACGGTGTTTATTCTGAATGCGGAAGATTTGAAAACTGATTTCAGAGTGATGAAGTTTTGTCTTGGCTCATTGATTTGGGTTTCAACACCATCATTCGAGCTGATTTTCGGTAGTTAAGCTAACTATTTTCCCACCTGGTCGATTCACGAGCCTATTGTTGTAATCACTATTATTACCACTACCAACAACGACAACAGCAACACGATACGATACCACCGAAAAGTGACGCATGAATACAAGAAGAGAAGATTAGTTGTTAACCTGTTGAGCTTTTACTGTCTCGTATCAATAGCGGAAATGATAGACAGTGCTTTAAATGATTCTGAGAGACAGTAATAATATTAATTAATGAAAAAACAGTCAACAACCAATAAGATTTCAGAGGTCCTAAATTGGGTGAGAGAATTACAAACAGACATGTGGAAATGACATGTAGAAAATCAGGTCTATATATGTATTTATGATTGTCACAGATAGGATTAGATGAAACAAGAATATGTTAAGTTTGTACAAATGGCGACTGCATCTCTGGATGCCAAACTCTTCATCGAAGAGACGCGATGATCGCAATTCTAAATATTTAACACATCTACCTTTACTTATCGCGAACCAATTGCATACGAAACCCTCATAACACGGCTTGAATACAGTTTTCTAACAAATTTCACCTCAGGTTGCACAGTCGGACCCTTTCAAGGAAAACAAATTCCTATGCAGATCAGATACACTATGAAACATGTTCGAGATGGACTTTTATCATTTTATTCGATTTCTTTTAGTTTCATTACACCGAATTTGATGAACTTGATGCGACAGTGTCACATCTCTATTTCATCAAACTGCAGAGACTCAGTCACCAACCTTCCCGACACATGCTTTAGACACATCTAGGTGACAGCTGTTCCATATGTTAAGGTCGTGGATTTCCCAATACCGGTCACTACTCTTTGCATCGTCATGCGAACAACAATATTTCTCACATATCCGTGAGATTGCATTCATGTTATATTTTTCTAATCACTCCGCAATTTACGAAGCGTCTCATGCTGTCAAACACAATCAATATGCATGTCGTGAACAGAGTGTAGTCGAAGTGTGCCCTAGTCGAACACCACGACATCATCGACACTACAACATTGGGTTGTAAAACTAACATTCGAAATAGATGAATTATGAAGTGCGGTAGATTGTCAACAATGGATTGGGCATTTCCGACTTTTCGAATACTCTCTAGCCTAGTGAAAACAGTCCTACTACCAGTGGTACGCACCCTTCAGGGTTTGAACCCGGGACCTTCCAGTTACAAGGCGAGCTCGTAGACCATTGAGCCACTCGGACCCCACACAATGGTTTTTGAATTTTAACTTCTGCCAGTTCACGACATAGCGCGACCATTTTGCAATGTCTCCTTCGATGAGCTACTGCCTCATCTTCAACCTGTTGTTCTCTACTGTCACAGTTTCCCACTAGAACCGCAGGTTAACTACCTAAGTAGGGCCTGTCGCCAGTGAGCATCAGAATAATTTTCAAGTATTGGTTTTTGCAGGGATTATTGTTTGATTGCATGGAGGATTTCATCATCACAGTATAATTCACTAGAGCGAAAACATACCTGAAACTCATTCGATTTTGTTGGCCGTCATCAGAATTGACGATGGCAGCGTCACGAACAACGTCGAACAAAACATAGTTGCACGGTTATTGCACCACAGTAGTGTAGGCCATTTCATATATCCTACTATATCGAAATGGTGAACATTCCTATGCTATTTGGATCACACACAAATCAAGACTGTTCACACTGGAACATTAGTAAGTGCAAGGATTAGTGGAAAGTTGGTTAGCGTAGTGAGATTTTCTTCGATCAATGAGAAGAATACCCGTTTTCATCACGTAGTTTGTTATAAATGAATGTGACATTCAGGTAATACATAGTGTCCGTGAGAAGTTTGTGTATTGTGACATAGATCATACTAATTGCCATTCTATTACAATAGTTGCTCGCACACAATGATAATGTTTCCTATTTTGTTAATACGTTGAGTAAATTTACTGTATATGATCTTAGTAACTGTTAGAATTGTTATTTTTAATTTTAGAAGAACGATTCCAACATGTTACGTACTCACTCACTAACCGTAATTTCGTTTAAAATAATAACAATTTTTTATTGCACGTAAACTATCACTGCAACAGAATTGAAATTAATTTGATTTGGTTTATGTGTAATACAGTGATCGAAAGTGAATAGAGGAATTCGTTGGGTGTTAAACGACCTGAGATCTACATGACTAGGTAAATGTGATACTTAGGTGTGATGAAGCATTTTTTGTGTATTTTAGAGTTTACTTATGAGTGCGCGTCACTGAAAGCATTTCCAAGAGGCTGCTGCCTCTCTTTGATGATGAAGATCAGATGATCATATTGAAAGAATAGGCAAGCCACCTGAAGTTCTGGAAATGAACTAAATATAGGTCTACTTCCGCTGAAACATGCAGTAGGAAATGGATGACACATAGGAGGACATATTCGGAAGAATCGAGAAATAGTTTCCAGTTGTGAAACCAGTTGTGAGTGATAGCATAGAAGTGGTTTCATTGAAGATGTATTGCTGGAATCCACTAAGATTGCAAAGAAATAATGAATAGTATGAATAGTATCAAATTCGTTAGGGTCTCACAGCAGTCACTGTCAGTGCTAATTCAATTAGAAGAATATTATGGAATTTGATAGTGTCGCAGTTGGAAGCTCCTTGTGACCATTTGTTGCAGCTTTATTCTTGTCAGACCTAGAAGCCGGTATTTTGCAGCAACATATGCAAGAAACGGATGTATGCCTAAGATATATTGATGACCTTCTTCTTGTATGTGAAAGCAGATATAAAGCTGAAGACACGGTGACAAAATTCAACTCACGCCATCCGAATCTCAGATTCACAACGGAACACGAAGAAAATGGTTCTATTAAATTCCTAGACGTTTCTCTAGTGACATGAACTGATGACACAATCGAAAGAACTATATTTCGAAAGTCTTCATTCACAGGACAGTACACACATCTCAAGATCATTGTTCCGATCCAGTATAAAAAGAACTGACCCAGAAGACTGTTGAATACAGCACGGAAAAATTCGCTCTGACAATAAAATTGAGCATGAAATAAAAGCTCTGAAGGATATTTTATCTAAGAATGGGTATCTTGAGAAGTTCATTATTAAATACTCTAAAGAAATAAGCATCTGCAAAACTATGAAAAGAGTTTCGAAGAAATCTGTTTATAGGAATTCGCCCTTCAAAGTAGATGATGCACAAGAGGTAGTGAAACAGAGACTCGATTATGCTGCAAAACGTGTCTTCCTTAACACGGTCAACCGACTACTTCAACAATCTGGGAAAGACCAGTGGCCAATTCTCGACTTTTCCAACTGCATGTGTTTGTGGAAGCAGATACATAGATCTTACTGAAAGGCGACTGTCTACTGGCATGATAGAGCATTTACCAAATTGATTGAAAACAACTGAATTAAAGTCAGCATAACAAGAAACCTGAGTATGCATTCAGTTGAAGAGGCTGGTGCAATTCGAGTTTATAAACCAGGTCTCTGTGTACAAAAAAAGACTGTCGTCACTCTGAATCTACCATAGCAATACGTTTTACTTATCAACTGTCATTATCATCAGTATTATAAACATTTGATTCCACCTATTATTATTATTATTGTTATTCTTGATTCATCTAAAACTACGTTTTGGCACTAACATTATCTCAATTCACTTCAGCATTATTATTATTACCATTACAATTATTATTGTTCATTTCTAAATTCTTGATATATCCTCTAATTATAAACATTCCCATTGTAAAATTTAGAACAGAACATTTAAGCGAACAATATTGTGCTTTCAATTAGATCTCATCACGCTTCACTCTAATACGCATAACTTTACAAATAAAAATTCAAATAGAAACCAATCTTGATATTTTGTCTAAAGGTTAATAAGATTGTGCATATAAATTTTGCAACCAGTAGTAGTACTGGTTATAATAATAATGGTTCCATCAATAACAAGGGTGAAGAAATGAGGCGATATATGATAACAAGAATAACAAAAAACAGCATGATTAAACAAAAAATAATTTAAATAGAAGTAGTCGATAAAGGCTAAGAAAAACAAATGAACCGATTAAGTAATGCTAGATTGTAAGGAAAGTTAATAAAACACGTTTTAATGTCGATGTGATAGGATTAAGGAATGGGTGGTGGAGTAGTCTTCAGCTGGTTATGTCTTAATAGCCCGAAGGAAGGATAATGGCTGTACGAACTTCTTTTGAATACATAGTTTAGGTTTAATAGTTCGAATGCCTATCGCCTCAACTGTGTGCGTGCAGTAGACGAATACGAAGTCTAATGGAAAGATTCGGTGGGATACGATGAATTACTTTTGAAGGCTCTCGTTTTCTTCACTGCATGACCACTATCAATTAAATGTGACAAAATTGAGCCAAACCACGATGTGGGATGTTCTGTAACACGTTCGCTTAACTGTCTTGTAGCACCACAAAGACAGGTGAATTGATAAATGCACATAGATGTGTTAAAACTATCTAGTTTATCCATCGTTTGCGTCCTAATCATTTGTAGGCTAGAGAATGACAAACGTAGGTGTGCTGTGTAAAATGTTCTTCGTATACTCTTGGAAAGTCTCTGGAATAAAATCTCACTTGATAGAAACATTATTATCATTATAACCAGTACTACTATTATGACTGATCGCACAATTTATATGCACAATCTTATTAACCGATAGACAAAACACCATGATTGGTTTATATTGGAATTTTTTATTTGTAAAGTCACGTGTATCAGAGGTGAGCCTGATGACATATAGTTGAAAACATTATTGTTCGCTTAAATGTGTTGTTCTAATTTTACTATGGGAATATTTAACATAATCAAACCCGGTGGGAATATAATTGCTTCCAAGGCACTCAATGATTTCCTGAAATTAAGTGCGACACTAAATGAAGCGACAACATAGTTGGAATTTTTTGAAGAATATGTAGAAACCGAAGGTTATCACATTCTATACTGGAGGTCGTTAAGACGAATGCGCATTTATCCTGATTCTAAGCGTTTAAAAATTCATGCTCCTATTTAGGTTGACTCTGTTAAAAGTCTCCTAAATGATCTCGAAGAGAACATACCACAAATACAATTTTCTGTTGATGATTTACTTAAGGAATGAGAAATGATATTCCTGGAATATGTGAATAACGTAACAGTTAACAGAAGGAATAATAAGGGATTAACCTCATCAGATCTCTTGAAAGACAAACGCTTGAAAGTAAATTTCCGTCAGTTCCGGACCGGTATGCTCATAATTTTTCTAGTGTCGTGTTTAACAATTTTCAACTGGAGATGTTATCCCTAGGCCTTAAAATTGTGGCTATCATCCTCAAGTTAACCAATTAGACACAGATATATACAGTTTGAAAATTTGTAATCTCAAACATCAGATCTAAGGTCATCATCGGACGATGAACTAACGAGGTACAAAACGACGCTATTGAACAGCTGCCAACAATACAAAAATAATAGACATTCAGTAAATAGTCTGCTATCTAAGTGAAACAGAGAAGCTCTAAGAGACCTTAGAAGCAATGAATTATTAGGAGGCCAGATAAAGGTGACGGCGTGGTTTTACTGGATAAAAGCGATTACGTTGAAGAAAATGGAAGGTATTTTGTATGATCAGACTAAATTCCAATCTCTTGGTAGTTTCAAAGATCTCGATGTGAAAGCGGAGAAATTAATAACTGATTCTCTCAAAAAGCTGAATCTAAAAGGAGTATTATCATCAGCCATGTATGAGTCTATGAAACCAACGGGTACCAATACTCCACGTTTTTACGGTCCACCCAATTTACACAAACTGGGTCTTCCTCTTCGCCCTGTTTTCGATGTGTATATCTCTCCATTTTACGGAACAACAAAGTGATTAGTGGAGATTCTGGTACTTATGAGCAAAGAAATCGTGCAACATAGAATAAGTGATGTCTTCGACTTCATTTCTAAAATATCCAAGACAAATGTGAGGAATAAACGCATGTTATTCATGGATGTATCACCATTATTCACGAATGTACCCCTTATGGGAAAAGTAGATAACATTTGCCAAGAGATCACCGAAAGACAATTGGACTTAGGAATTTATTTGTGTAGCCTCAAATAATTACCCCTTAAATGCACAATGGATGTACACTTTGTCTTCAATAATTCATATTACCGACGAGAAGCAAATATCGAACAATGGTGTTTTCAATTAAATCTCCTCAGGCTCAACTCTAATATAAAGAACATAACAAATAAAATAAACCAATACCTGAAAAATTCAAATATAAACCAATCAAACTCCTTGATGGTATCTGTCGATCTCCCGTATTCAGGTTTTGCAGGGAAGCAGTCAGATAATATTGGGTCTAGTATGGAACCCATAGCTATCCATCTACTCGTCGGTAATATGAATTATTGAAGACAAAGTGCACATTCATTGTGCATTTGAGGAGTAATTATTTGAGGCTACACAAGGAAATTCCTCAGTCCAATAGCCTTTCAGTGATTTCTTGTCAAATGTTATCTACTGTTTCGATAAGTGATACATTCGTGAATAGTGATGATACATCCATGGATAACATACGTTTATTCGTCACATGAGAAATCACATTCCAATAAATATTTGGACATCGATTTGTCAAATCCTATCTGAGCAAAGGTTCCACCTGTCTTAAATAGTCTTAGGAAAGAACACTTTCTGAAAATAGAAGAAAATAAAAGAGAAGAAATGTCAAATATAAGGGAAAGTTTCAAACTAAATGACTATCAAAACAATCTGCTCAACAAAATGAACACCAACACTAAGTATGACTGACAGCGCACTCCGAAATCATACATCACAACAGATGTTACCGCATATAAATCAGACACGTCATACAAGAATTAAATATGACTCGATAAATGCAACAGCAGAATACTCCTCAGGACAATACACACGATAAACATCAACCAATAGTCTTCATTTGCAAGATAAAACGCTGATGAATCCACACAGTCTAACTGTGCTCATAAAATAAAATGCCTAAAATATAAAAAGTGATGCGTAGTGAATAAACCTAGCAAGAAATCCAAGGACAAAGGAAATACAAAACCCAGTTGAACTTCTACTCAAATATTGAGAAATGCAATGGCATTGGAAAAAGCTTGACAAAACTGTAAAATATAGTGTCAGGCCACAGTGTGCATTGTAACAATAATAAAGTTATTCATGGAGAGAACCAAACCTTTGAGAGAATGTCTCACATCAGAAACATTTCACATTAGATGAAGTCAGAATTGTTTGAACAGAATTGATGAATGAAAGCAGAATTGTATCTGGTTTCAGCGACCGCCATTCAAACTCACAGAACACGAAATGAATAAATCAATACAAATGTGATTAGCATTTCCATTAGGTTAACACATGGTGTTTCTATAATTCAAATGCTCGTCGTATCCGAAACTACCCACATGGTTTTTTATCTCGACAGGTTCACTTACGTGACAAAGTAAGAATTATATCATGCTAAAGAACAATAAACAAGTTGGTTACATGATTCCGTGAATAGGCAGATGTTAGAATTCATGGGCCATTGGATCCGATCCCAGTGGCTTAATGGTATACGAGCTCGCCTTGTAACCAGAAGGTCCTGAGTTCGAATCCCGGTGGGTGCGTACTGCTGAAGAGGACGAAACAGCTGTCCAGTACTCCCAGGTTTTCCGATGGTTCTCTAACCAATGTCAGCTCATGATGAAATCCTGTAACCAATCAACCAAATCCCTACAACAAACCAATACTTGAATAGTCAAGTTATTATATATAAGGTGAAATTTCGTAAATTCTGGTTCAGTATTACTTCAATAAAGTAATTAGCTTTGAACAGTCGGCCGTTAGTGGAAACGCCATTGTTTTGTTTCCTTCATTCATTGTGAAATACAGAATCAAATATTATTATGAATAACCTATTCATAATTTCGAAACTGTTCCTCGAGATTACTAAATTAGCTTGAGGTAGTATTTTACAGCTGTATAACTAGGTGAGATTTCTGGTGACATTCACTTTGCCTCGACTCCCGTTATATAGTTTTCTACAAACGTGCTGGCCGGTCGATGTTTGTACTCGCGTCGATTATCACATATGATGCCCACATGAAATCAGGCCAAAACATTTCACTGTAACTTGGGTGCTACAATTATCAAATGAAGAAGGAGTCGATGCACACATTTTATGTATACGATTAAGCATACACTACGTTCCTCCCAAACACCCCTCCTACAAATTCTGATCCAATCTGAAACAATCACCACACAACACACTGTTCAATTCACTATATCATTCGTCTCTCCAGTCAGTAAGTAAGCGAATCTCTAAGTTTGATGCAT
The DNA here is from genome assembly GCA_944472135.2 of Trichobilharzia regenti. Taxonomy (NCBI): domain Eukaryota; kingdom Metazoa; phylum Platyhelminthes; class Trematoda; order Strigeidida; family Schistosomatidae; genus Trichobilharzia; species Trichobilharzia regenti. The sequence goes on from OX235267.1 coordinate 27,730,024, forward strand.
GAAAAGCTCCTAGTTCTGTTCTAATTGTGTATAGAGAAGTACGTTCAGCAATTTGAATTTTGCGTTTACACTGCCTCAACTCTTACTGTCTCTCCTTCATGATCTGTCCCAATTCATTCATTTAGTGTGAAAAGTACATGGCAAAGTAAATTCATCAACTTCAGATTCCATACATATGTCCCTATGTCTTACTAGCCTCCTGGTATGTGACTGACTGCAAAAGAACCTGCTTTCCGTCCTCCAAATTCCAACTTCACTTGTTCTATCAATAAATATTAGATATCCCTCCCAAATTCACCACAGACATCATCTACACCGTCGGGTCCTAGTTGCCCAACACTTTACTGACAAATCCTTAATCCATAAGCAAGCTCCAGAAATATCCCTCTTCGAAGGCTACAAGCCACAGGAACTTCATTTCCACAAGAAAAAGGACACAGATTATTTTTAACGGCATATTACAGTATATAGTGAGTGGTATTTGTTACCACAACTGTTTGTTTGCAAAAATGACGAACAGGGGTAACAAAAAATTGAAATTTCTCACTGAAACTGCCATTTACATAACACCTATGAAATCTATTCTGTAGCAAACACCGTCCTCTCATTTACCTGAAGACATTCACCAATCTCCTTCAATTATGGATTCAAATTCGCCTTGCATTCAGACACCTACTTTCATAACAAAAGTCTTCATTTCTTTTGACAAATTCACACTGAGAATTGTCAACTGACTTTCTCACTATCTACAGAAAACATTTGAGTTATGTGGCGAATTCACCATACAGGATTTATCCAGTACACAGTACTATCCAAATGGATTGTAGTCATGAATAACAAATCAACAAGCCTAAATAGTTAAGTGAGATTCACTCTCGAAATCACACATCAGTGAGATAAGCACCAAGACGTAGTGAAAATGATCCGCCTTTCAAAAATTTGAAGCCGAGCAGTGTACAAGGTGTTTGAAACAGTAAATCCGAAGAAGAAGGAGATTATCAGCGAAACATATGCAGCAAAATGAGATCTGTCTTTTTTTGGTGGAGAATTTTCTGGAGGCCAGTTTCAATGATGAAATATTGTAGATATAAAGATTTTCGAAATCAACAATCGCCTTGGCCTGATAAATCAGCATTCAGAATAAAGTGAATGTGCCACATGTATTACACTTTCACAGTTTATGCAATACGTCAAAGGGAACTGACTCTCCGATGATGAACACTTCTGGTTATGATATTTGGTAGAAAACATCTATAAGTAACATGCAAACTCTCTCTGGTTTATTGGACATGTAATTTCCAGAAAATCCTTATTTTGATAGCGTTATTAGAAGACGGAGATTATCTGAAAAAGTATGTGATGTATTTGCACTATACATTTCGAACAATCTGATCACACATTTACTTGTCAAGTCAATATATATGGAAAAGTTCAATCGAACAAAGTGACAAAAAAGAATTAAGAATAATTAACACAGACGTTTGGTAATCCAATCAAAAAGGATTACCAAGGTAGGTTAAGAATAATAACAAACTGTTTTTGAATACACAAGGGGGGCTTAAGTTTCTGAAAAGCTGTAGCCTCAGTGTATTTCAGTAAACGCCCTTGACCGTTTTTATAGATGACCTTAAAGGCTGAGTTAACATCAGTCTTATAGTTCATCTCGATTAGATATTTCGCTACAGATGAAGTTGGTAGTCTGACACCTGCATCTAATGGCTTTTCTGAATTCATCTCTTTTTCTAACCATTTTGGGATATGCTCTCCCACCGTCACGTGCAAAGCGTGATTACTCCTCCCTATCTATGTATGTCTACACACACACACACACACACACACGAAAATCGGTAAATTGTGATATAATCACTTGTGCAATTTTGAGGTTCACAGTGAAGCATATTTTTTAGCTTTTTCCACAATTGCAAGCTGGGCTACATAGTAGGTTATACGGATGATCGAATTCAAACTTGGTCTCAAAATCCGACTGTTTATTTCCCAGTTATAAGGTAATTTCATGAAAACATTTTTCTTAAGGACGGTGTGGAATGTAGGTTGAGAGGCTAGTTGACTTCTACACCTGTTTAAAAATTTTAAAGGATATCCGTTTTCAACAAGAGCATCCATCAATATTTCATTTTCTTGGTCTATAATATCAGCCGTGTGAATACGCTGAATCCTCTTAAATAGACACTTTACCAAGCGTCTATTATACTGTAATGGACAGAAGCTGTGAAAATTATGGTATTGCCCTGTCCAAGTGGGCTTTCTATAGATAGACCGTTTAATTGAGCCGTCATCTCTTTGACTCAGAAGTATGTCTAAAACTCCAAGCTGGTTTCGACTTTCTTCTTCGCATGTAAGACTAATATGATCCTGTACAGAGTTGAGTCTGTCTAATAGACGATTTGCATCCTCATGATCGTCGCATATCAAAATGATATTATCTACATATCTCCTATAGAAAGGCTATTTTGAAATTAAATCAAAGGATACGTTTTCAACGTCCGCTAACAAAAGTTCTAATGGACTCCCCATAGCCCCCATTGTGTATTCAAAAACAGTTTGTTATTACTCTCAACCTACCTTGGTAATCCTTTTTCGATTGAATAACCAAATGCTTGTGCTAATTATTCTTAGTTCTTTTTTGTCACTTTGTTCAATTGAACTTTTCCATATATATTGACTTGACAAGTAAATGTGTGATCAGATTGTTCGAAATGTATAGTGCAAATACATCACATACTTTTTCAGATAATCTCCGTCTCCTAATAACGCAACCAAAATATATAAAAGGGAGTAATTTTTAAAAAATCCTTATTAGTACAGAAATACATGTCAATACAATCGCCACACCGACTATCAACATTCAGAAGGCAAAATATTCAATGACAAATTAACTCCATCATCACTTTCAGTACAATCCAATCGAAGCATTAGGCTTATAAAAGGAACTAAGCAATATTGTAAAACCACCACCTTTTTTATTATTGATTTTGTGTGATGGAAAACAAGACTCAGTGAAGATCGATTCGTCAAGTCCATAGGTTGATATATCTGTGGAGAATTGTCTTTGTTAACATCCGTTCTTTTTTCTCAATAGTCGACATCTGTACTACTGGTAACACACACCAAATATAAACATAACTATGAAAATGTGAAGGCAGTGAAACGTATAAAAAGAGGAATTTAGAACTATACTCTCAACACAATAATCTCAAGTCACGTAATCGTTAATATTTTCGCCAGTATTCATTAATTACAACGCTGTGAAACATATACGCTTATCACATACTAATTAATGCAGTCAGAGTAAACACTCTGAGCTATTTCACAATGAAATTCACAAACACGAGAGAGTAAAGTTTAGACAGTTACAGTTTAACCAGATCCATCTTTTCAACAGCTGCTGTTCTATTTTGACATGAATGTTAAAGTAGTCAGAAAGGTTGTTTAGGTCAACGATGAATACTTTGTCGAGTATCCCCATATTTCATGTATCTGGCGACTATTAGTGACACTAATGCAAATTGCGTGATTCTGATTGTCTCACAAAATCAATGAAACCTCAATGTTTTCCTCCTTAGCAGAGGACACGATTCTGTCAGTCACAGACGAAGGAAATTTATTCATCATCAGTTCCGATAAAGAAGTTTGTACGTAAGTTGACTGTGAATAGTTATTCATTTGAATACTTGATTGGAATGTAATTCGAGATTTCATTTCTTCTTCTTTTCTCGGAGAAGTGACTATGAAGGGAACATCCAAGGTTCGTTAACGCTTTTCTTAACTGACATTTGCAGGAGGAGATTACGCGTGCAAATTTCACTCCAAGCTGTGTGAAAACGGTAGGAATATTTATAAATTTGAAAAGGTTACACTGAAATCAAGTATGTGATTTTAACGAGTATTATGATCGGAATGACGTTCGGAATCACGCTGTTGGTATATGACGTGTAAGTATATGTAACAATTGATTGTCTGTGCATTTTGTAGAAAAAGTATTCGGACTCAGCTTGAAACGACTAACATGGTGTTAACCTTACTGTAAGTTTCCTCGTATGTGATTATGCTGGATAACACCTGAGATACACTTCCCATTAAACAAATCTGTTATTATGCGAAATTATAAGAGAAGTTATTGACGCCTTGTTTTTAAGTGGCGCCTAATTTGTAGATGAAAGCTGAATGCAGATTTCAACGTTAATTGAGTAATCCACTCCACTTTTTCATTTCAGGATACTTGGTCTAATCCCTATATTACTGGCACTGTTTGTTAAGAAACTTAGAAAGAACAGGATATTGATTTATGGCCTCTTTCTATTGACTGTGAGTTTGACATTCTATCTGATGAATTTGTACCTATTTCATAAAAAGCGAATGCTGTTGCTTATATTCGATTAGTCAGTTCGTTGTCCTCTCTACTTCTCCCCGAAACATACATTCTCTCGTGAACGTGCGTTGAATAATTGTTTGAAAATCTGTGATTGACGTTTCGAAATCATCTTCAGAGATAACTTCGCGATATGATGTACCTTCTGGATTCACCAGGTAGGAGATAAGTTTTCCTCTGTTGATGTAGGTCCTGATTGTTTGTTCACGCAATATTCTGTGTTATTTCGTTCATTTGAATTAACACCAACTGTCCATCTTGTTTCACTCTTTAACCAGTGCACGTGTAATAGTGATTCCGCGTGATGAACTGTTTAAAAATACTGTTGCCTTCCCCATTTAAACCGACCTTCACTTTATCATGACTAAACGACTTCTTCACTGTCATCATCATTACTTCCATTCACACATGTCTTGTTTCGTCCTCGGAGAATGTTGATGTGTATTCAAGCATTTGCCATGTTTCACTGATTTCCAAGCTGCACAAAACACGCATCCTTGATTCCACTGTTAGCTTTCATCATCATCAGGCGGTAACTGAAGTGATAGATAGCACTTTAATCTGGTAACTCGATTTTGTTGTATTCAATAGCTGCATTCTTCCAATAAGATATTAGGCATTTGTTCATGTTTGCGGAGAAATTAAGGACAAGCGATGTGTGCAAGGTCATGAACATACGTGCACTTTGTGATAAAGACAGATGATGCGTCCAGTTACTAGTGTCAAATCAAAATATCCACTACAGTCCTACAGGAGGTCAATCGCGGGCCCGAATAGCTCAGTGGTAACCTCTCTGACTGCAGCACTGGGTGACACGGGTGCGAATCTCAGAAGGGACATGATTTCCTTCAAGGTTGCAGATATGCCTTGCTGATGAGTGCCAACTAGCACGAAATCTAGGTCCAAGACTTCCTGCCAATTGCCTCCAACCATCTAATACCGTCAATTTTTGTTCTCAGTTAAACCTTCCTACCCCAGGCGTCACTCTAATTTACATATAAATTATTTATAAAAATACTAGTCAATGACGGTGATTTTGTGGATCAATTAATAATAATGTGATAGATGCTTTAAACATCAGTAATAGTGATGATTACGATGATAACAAAATAATGGTAATAAGGATTATGCAAGTGGCGATAAGTATGGCGGATATAGTTAGTAATATGTGTATATGCAGACAATCAGTAAATACACTAGGTCAAATATGAAAATTTCAGTAATACTAAGAGTGAGGTGGACAGATAAACAGAGTTTAAATAAATATCATTAAAACGCGAAGAAAGTGGAACATTAGAAAGGGTGTGAGGGTTCTTATTATACCTTACCGAGGCCAAAGGATAGACAAAGGTATAACAGTCCATATTTGGATGCAAAGACTAGGACTGTTGTCTCGAATTTATTCACATAGCTCCGGCTATGTGGCTATAGCTCGATGGAATGCGATAGATAACTTTGAAAGCCTCCCTTGTGTTCACATGGTGACTGTCATCACTCAAATGAGTCAAATTAGAAATCCCTACAGATCTCATTTGGAAGAAGATTATTCACAATAATATATATTCCCAATCCTTGATTTATTACCAAGAATGTATCAAAACTGAGAGAACTCACTAGTGTTTTCTCACATATCGAATGTACTAGACATCGATGCATGCACCGAAGATGTATCTATCACCACACATCATTTTCCAATCATCAGATTGACTTGAATTACTCACGCATCCCTCCTCAAGATTCTGAATTATTATGATGCACAGACGAAAACACCAATGGCGGTAGACAACTACCAAGTTCCCTGCATTACAAAGAACCAGTGGTCTATATTCGGGCGAATTTCTAGCTTATTTACATCTCTTGTATTCTTAATAGTACTCAGTAAACATAATTCATATATGTCTCATAAGAACATAATTTGTACTCGTCATAGGTGCTCTTTTGGTCTGTTATATTACCTCCTACGTTGAGCGTAACTCAGACATGGAGTTTTATGCCATGGATTATTGTGATATTTGTGGGTTTACCGTTGTTGGTATATGGATATATATACTGCGAACTTAGTAAGGGGGAAGCTATAATAATTCTGGCTTCGGCAGTTGTATTCATGATGTCGGGGTTTATTATATTCATGGTGAAAATTCTCGGTCACAACTTTCTCTTGTCTTTAATTAGTTTCAGGAAATACTGAAAGTGGTATCCGGTGTGCTCTTAATTTTGGGTGAATTACTATTAAGTCAAACACACACACACATAGAGTAATTTTAGTATATGCATCACTTAACTGTTACTCTAAAATGCAAATAATTCCTGTCATTGGTCACGAACTGGCATCAGTTAGAGAACATATTGGAAAACCTGTGAGAACCAGACAGCTGTTTATGCAGCCTTGTTTGACACCCTTCAGCAGTACTCAGTCACCGGGGTGAAGTTCAAGGACACTGCGGTTACGAGGCAACCATTCAGACAACAGGACTCGGTCTAATGATCTAAGAATGGCAACTTCTGCCAATTATCGGTAATCTTCCCGGTTATTTCATCCTCATCACAGGCAGGAAAACAATATTCGTAATATTTTGTTATAGCTTCCGGATGACGTTGATGGTTGATTGATAGATACACACGATAGCCCAACATAACGTTTCTCGGTTTGGCGAAAATCGCTTTTAAATATTTATGATTTCTTGCAGAAGTTGTTCTGTTAAAATATGCCGATTTGACAAAATATGATGACTTCATTTCAACACACTTCAGTGCAAATAAACTTAAATTGCACACAGAGTCCATAACTGAATTATTGTTACATTATTATTTCCATTAGTTCCTAGAGGAACTTAGGTCTTCAGCCACATGTCTGTATTGCGTTCGGTTTTCTGCCAACGTTTTCACCTGGCTACACGTCTGCTCACATGCGTTCATCTCCTCTTCACATTGCCTCCTTCTCCATGTCACCCTCGGACTGACGGCCAACTCACTGCTTACTGTTTCGGTTCTAATCGAGAAATGGCCTGGCGAGTGATGTCACTTGATGGCCTTCTCAGAGTATGGTCAGTCCACCTATATTTCTTCCTGCAGATTTGTTGCACAATCCGTTCCTGCTCGGTTGGTTTCCCAATTCTCAGAGATCCCTGTTGCTGATCTCCTCTGCCCAGCCACATCATCTTGAGTAGTGTTGAGCGAAGACAGTTATTGATGAAGGTCTGTAGTTTGTTTGAAGTGCCTTTCGTGACGCACTGGCCAAGTCTCTGATCCGTGTAGTAAGTAGCACTGACTCCACATTCGAGTTGAAACTCCGAATCCTTTCTTTTTCATGCTGATTGCTGTTCATTGCTTTTACAGTATCACAGTTTCTAGGTGTATTTCCTTACTATTAGACATCAGATACTAGAAATCAGTGGTATTCATCTTCCAAACCGATTGCCATAATTCTTGAATGAATAGTCACAGTGTTGAAAAATTTCAGGTCGAAGATGAAAGAGTGATTCCTAGCAAACGTCTATTTTCCTAAGTTCAAATCTTATGATGCTGACACAAGAAATTCATATAAGATGAATATCTGAATGTGAATAAGTGAATAACTTCTCAAAACTTCATGCGATGCATACTTCACATGACTATTGTCATTTACTGTATTGGGTTGTAAATCAGTTTATTACATCTCGTCTTTATATGAACTCAACACTCAACCATTTGAACATAAAACCGCCTACATATATATGTCTCCACAAAGTAAATCAATGAGTTTTACCTTACATATTTCACTTCAACGTTCAACGATCATTCTACTCATATACTTCATGTGGGAATAATATCCACAAGTATCACTTATGTCTTTTGTCACCTTTTATGTACACAAATTCAGGTCACATTGCATCATTTCATTTCTGTGCAACAGATGTTATATTTGGTTGGACAATTCTTAAAACACTGCGGCTCAAGTCAATCCAGTGTTATATATCCCGCTTGGTTAGCTCTAGTCACTTGGCTCCAAGTAGTTTCAATGTATTTTTCTATTATCTTTGTGTACACAGTCGACTGGAAAACGATAATCCCATAATCGTAAAAACAGTTTTCTCTTTTTTATTCGATATGATGATTTATTTACTATGAGTGAACCATGTGTCTGTATGTGTCGATGACATTATTGCTGATTTAGTCATTGCTGTTATTGGAGTCATTTTCATTCAAAATATATTTCTGAATCAATATTTTTGATCAATGCTTTTCAGTTCAAATGAACAGGAATCACTGAGTTGACGCCCAGTTGAACATTAATTCGATGCACATTTAAGTACGTTCACATATTAGCAGTAGACGACAGTATATGTGTCTGAGTAAATATTTGATTCTAGCATGTATCATGATATACACATATATCATGTGAAACATGTTTGGTTACAGAATGATTTCCCATCACAATATAACTACTTACCCTAGGAATGACTTTACCATCAGTTATTGACTAAAACGTATTTATGTTCAATGATGTCCTAACCTCATGAAGCACGTTCGATAGTCGGAATTTTAAGGCTTATGAACATGCGAATCAACATCTCGATCATTTCGCGAGGACAATAAATGCAATTCTTCCACAGGTTCAACTGAATGATTGAAATATTCAGATTACTTCCAAGATGGGACTCCGTGAAAACGGGAAAAATTGACTTGTAAATGCATACGAAATCTTCCTACATCAAAAATACAATTTTCTCAGTGTTCACTTCTGAGGATTCGCGATTTCGTCAACAGAGCATCAATAGCTAAAATAGTCATCAGACCACTACTTCGTAATATTTCATTGGTTCCCATCAACTGCATATTTCGCGAAACATTTACACATCAATAAACAGAAATTTCACCCACTGTAATTAGACATTTCAAATGTGGGAATTATAAGTGTTGAGCAACTGGATACATGGGTGAAGAACCGAAACAACTAAAAATTTTACTAGGCCTGTCAGTATATTCGGAAAGTTTAGAAGGAAATGTTAGAGTGGGAAATGGAGGTTCTATATCAAATAGGTGTGGAAATACAGTATAAAATAAGTAGCACGTGCTGAATGAAGTTACCAAGTTTCGAGGATTCAAAGTGTTTAAAATAATATAAGTGATAATCAGTTCATCAGACGCCATGATTCTAGGGCGAAATAACAGAAAGTATTATCAACTTATACTGTCTAAGCCAGAAGTGGCAATGTTTCGTTCTTAGTGCCCATGGATACTCATCTGTGAATGTCGTCTTTGGAAAACCGACCACTGGCTTCAACGATAGATTGAATCACTCGGAATTGTGTTTCCATCTAACAGTCGTGTAGCGTGTTCCGTCATCAACAACAAGCATTGATAACCACTTGGTGTCTGAGAATTGGGTTCCATTTCATTTACGGACTACCAATCCCCTTCTACTGACTGGAATCGACTGCACTGAGAGAAGCATCAGACTGCTTTCAAGAAAGGGGAAGATTTAGCCTCTTTTGGTAGTAGCCCAAATGACTAATGAGTTCAAAGGCATTTTGAAAATTCGCTGATCAAACAGATTATGATGCATTTTGTGGCCTGTACAGTGAAGCTGCTAACTCATGGAAGTTACCAGAAGCTGGCTATGAGAACTACAGTAGTTTTGTCTTCGAATTCGGAGGTGAGTTGGTCTCCATCGTGAGATTCCTTCGAGCAGGCATTCTATTCCACCGTATCTCACTTTACTACTCATAGAGCAATACCGAAATTTGCTACCTGAAAGCCATGCTTCTTTATGTGAATTTCAAATCGCGAAGGCTCTTCTACCTCTGTTGCAAATTTTAATCTCTGTCTCAAATATGTTGATCTGAGGTGTACAGAATTAAAATGAAAGGTATATTTTATGGAATCCAGCGCTACCACTACAGCCTGCATGTCACAGTATTTCAATTCTCTTATGCTGTTCACAAACATTATATTGAAACACCAATTCGCCTACGTCGCTTACATTCTGCCTATTCTGTCTTCATTCCATCTTTTGTATTCTCTTTTACAATATCTTCACGTAATCTCTCTGCAACTCAGTCAAATATTTTGCAGAAGCTGTCACCAGATTCTGGCGACAGGCTTGTTGAATTTTTGGATGTTGGACAGAATTTCCGAATAAACAGTTTAGTCCGATCTGAATGCCAGAGTGGTCCCAAAGTCAATGCGGTTCGTCAGACTTCTCAAAATCTATGCATCAATTTTGAACCCACACACACCTTATCTTACCTCAAACAGATATTGTCCCAGCTACTCAGGCAATGACTATAGAAATTTGAGGATACGTCAGTGCTCATACTCGACGTCGCTGAGATAGCAATACGTCTGTTTCCCAAACAAAGATAATTGGACTAGATGCTTCATTATCAAAAGTTAACGCTGAACTCTCCCGTCTGAAATCACCATTTGTTCTCAAACGACCTACAGCTCACGCTCTATTGTAGAGAAGGCCACAAATGCTCGAAACCTACCAGTAAACGTCAAATCGCTTTGATGGTGTCTGTCAGCCAAGTGTTGAAAACAATGAGAGGGGCTCGAGGTTGATTCCGAGTAAACAGTTTTCTCCAAAAGGCAAGGTGATGTAGTGGCTGAAATCAAGTCGGAAAATACACTATTCAGAATTTGACCCACGTTAAATTTCGCTCAATATTTTATTTATCATGACCTAAAACTAACTGAAATATCCTTGAAGCTCTTTGAATTATTCACTACTGCGTGAAATATACTTTTTAACTGTGTTTTGTCGTTTAATCACTGAGGAATCTTAGGGGAACAGATAGCTGTCGTATAATGTTGTTCGTGTAGTCGAATGCTATTCGTGTATCAAACTTGGCGTCCCTATTTCAGTCTCATCGTATCACGAATTACAGCACCACTCGGAAAAGCTCTTCACCTTCTCCACTAATTATGATTCACATAAATTCAATTAAAATTTTACTTATGGCACCAACATATTAAAACCCAATGGTAATGACTAATTTCCCGCATATTCCTTCTCACCCTGTTTATTAGACATCAATATTTCAAAGTCATCTCCAAGGAATCTGAAATTCCACCTGCCTCCTACAAATCAGTATTAGTAGGTAAAAAGTATTCTCAAGAAGAAATAAAACCACAGTAATACTGTTTCCAATAACTCAAACTGAAATGATTTTCGGGTTTTAGTATTAAAAATTATATATTTTTACGAATGATACACATTCAGGCCCAGAAAAAGGAACACACGATACAGTGAAAAGTCTCTCCTCGGCGAATTCATTCTTTTAGCTGTACAATCGCAATCAAAAACATACCTTTTCTGTGTGAGTATTACATTTGTCAAACAAGAATAAAAATTAGCTTCCCTTACTGCTTATTTCATCAAAATATATGAAAAATATGATGAATCGTAAATCTAGTAAATAGTAATATGGAAATATTCCGAAAAGTATTGAATGTTAATCAGAGAGTATTGAGACAAGTGTCGAAATAAATCATGTTGTAAGAAGAGAAGAGCAAATAGAAGGTCAGTTAAGAGAACGATGATGTCATTCGGAAAATGTAAAAAATAGTGTTGACAAGAACAGTGATAAAATTCGAACTTGGAATAATAACCACGGCAGAAGGAGAGGATGCAGTATTTACTTCTGGATACATAAATCACAGCTTTCCATCCGAATAGCTAAATTCTCGGAGATGCAAAGTATGTGAAAACCCAAACCCTTTTCAGGAGGTAACTTTCGAATTAGTAGAGGACTATGAAGGAGTAACCACTGCATACTGAGTAACCGGTGTTGAATATAGGTTCAATAATGCCACTCAAAATTGATCCACTGTTGTATTCTCGCAGCCAATCATCATCCCTTACATCAACAATTGCGTGTTACATCTGTGACCCCAGTCTAAACTCACTAATCCTTACCCACCAACTCTTATTACAGTTTTCATTATTCATCACATTTCTGAAATATTTTCATGTCATAAACAATAAGTCATGAATTTTTATTCTTCCTTGACAAGCCCAACGTTTACACACACACACGCAGAAATAATTTTATATGATAATGAGTGTACAGCTAATTGAATGAATTCACAAGAAAGAGACTCTTCTCTCAGCTGACCATTCGTACGTAGAATAGACTTTGTACACATAACGCTCACAATTACTGTGGACCATATGAAAAAAAGAGAAAATACAGCTTATTCAAACTTATCTTCATATCTCATGAAATATTTAAACATTTTCAACGTAATCAATTCGTCAGATATATTACAAACGAGTTATTAATCGACTGAGCTTCCAAGCATATTTATCACAGTGATAATTTCTATGAACATGTGTGTAGGAAACTTTGTTCAGATAAATACTGAAATACAAGTTGTGAACAAATGAAAAAACACCAAGTGTTTGATGTTTTCCGCCGTTTGATTTTGCGTTTTTTTTATTTTATTTTTGTTGGACTTTATTTGTGAAAATTACTCTGATCAATTTTCCAGTTAGAATATGTACTGATAATGAGTTGTAATTGTGAATAAGATAGATTAGCAAACAATATTGTTTTCAATTAGATATTCCTGCTCCAGGCTTCACTCTAATTTACATAGATTTATATATAGATATTCTAACTAATGACAGTGAATCTGAGAAGCAAATATTGAGGATAATAGTGATAATGTGTTAAATGTTTTGAACGTCAGTAATAACGATAATTTTAATGATAATAAATTGCATATACCAGGACTTACTCTTCACCCAGTCCTAGACATATCTAATTCCACCTAACTTGAAGTGACATGGTGAGTGGGTGAACTCCTACAACCGTCACATGAGAATATGGTAAATCATTGTGTTATAGACATTTTGAATTCATTTCTAACATATATGATACTAATATGGGAGGCAAATGCTATCCTAAACCTCGCCAGATTACTAGCTTGCTTGGCTACCAGCTTTGCAGTTTTCTAGCCGGTCAAAAGCCCGGGTAAAGAGGGAGGGTTGGGGCGTGGTGCTAGCAACTCCACCCCTGTAAAACAACCAAATCGCTACAGAAACTTCAACGAATAAATATATCAAAAATTCTAAAAACATAAGCAATAGCCTCATTTTTCGCTGGAATCGGAGAAGCGAAATGATGCAGGCTGGTGAAAGCCCTCGAGAGGCCAGTCAGCTGATGTGCCTTCTTTCGATGAAAGCAAAAGTAAGGATGGGTACCTGGAATGTTCGTACAATGTACGAAACTGGAAAGGCTGTCCAGATAGCCGCTGGAATGAGAAGGTACAGAATAGAAGTGTTGGGAATCTGCGAAAGCAGATGGAACGGAACTGGAAGGTGCCAACTACCTACTGGAGAGACAGTAATCTTTCCGGCCACCCAGAGGACAACCACGAGCTCACCGAGGGAGTGGCCATCATGATGTCACCAACATCAACCAAAGCTCTCATGCAGTGGGAACCAATCTCCTCCAGGATAATGACAGCCAGGTTCAACTCAAAAGGAAGGAAAGTTACAGTCATTCAATGCTATGTGCCTATAGACGTCTCAGAACAAGATAAGAAGGAGGCGTTCTACAGACAACTACAAGCAATAATGGACAATGTCCCAAATGGCGATATCAAAATCCTGATAGGCGACATGAATTCGAAGCTGGGAGGAGACAACACAGGAAGAGAACTCACTATGGGTCGTGATGCCCTCAGCGAAATGAACGACAATGGTGAACTCTTCTCAGACTTCTGCGCCTTCAATGATTTGGTGATTGGTGGCAGCGTTTTCAAACACAAGGATATACACAAGACGACATGGATTTCACCAGATGGAAACACCCAGAATCCAAATAGACTTCATCTCAATTTCAAGAAAGTGGAGACGGAGCCTACTGGACACAAGGTCGAGGAGAGGAGCAGATGTGGGTTCAGATCACTATCTAGTACAAGAGACTTTCAAGGTGAAACTAAAAGCCTCGAGGATAGCTGGGATAGGCCACAATGCAAGTTCAACACTCAATTACTGAAGGACACAACCACAAAGGACACTTTCACTGCAGCTGTCAGAGCAAAGCAGGAAACACTACGCGACATCACTGAAGAATCATGCGTGGAAGAACATTGGAAGTCTTTGAAGGCGATTCTCAACGAATCGTGTCCAACGGTTCTAGGAAGAAAAAAAGAGATAAGACAAGGAATGGCTCTCAACGGACACTTGGAAACTAATGGAAGCGATGAGAATGGTGAAAGAGAAAATGATTCAATGCAAGGACGGACAGGAGAAAGAGATGCTGAGCTCAACTTACACAGCACTGGACAAAGAAGTGAAGAAGAGTGCTAGGAAGGACAAAAGACGATTCTACGACAACCTGGCCACTGAAGCTGAGAAGGCAGCAGGCAAAAGGGACCTGAGAACACTATATCAGATAACCAAATCTCTATCCGGGAAGAGATGAACACAAGTGAAACCTATAAAAGACAGCCAAGGGAACCCAATTACCAAGGAAGAAAAACAGATTGAACAATGGGCGGACCACTTCGAAAGACTCTTGAACCGACCATCACCTGCAACCCGTCCAGAAATACCAACAACAGCGCGCACACAACTGCAAGTTGATACCAATCCTCCAACGAGAGCTGAAGTCTTGAATGCAATCAAGCTTCTGAAGGCTGGAAAAGCAGCTGGACCAGATGGAATACCCCTGAAGCACTGAAAGCGGATCCAGAGACTACAGCAGACATGCTGACCCATTATTGGAAGGAAGGAGGGAAAGGTGTCTAATGACTGGAGGAAAGGTTACCTTGTGAAACTACCAAAGAAGGGCGACTTATGCCTCACTCTGAAAGAACTGGCGAGGAATCATGCTCCTGTCGACGCCAAGTAAAATCCTGAGTCGCATCATCCTGGAGAGATTAAAGGACGCACTGGAGACAGAACTCCGACCAGAACAAGCTGGATTCAGGAAAGGCAAATCATGTACTGACCAAATGGCAACTCTACGCATCATCATCACAGAACAAAGCATGGAATGGCGATCAGACGTCTAACTCAACTTTATAGACTTTGAGAAGGCCCTCGACAGCCAGCGTTGATCGTGATGTAATTTGGAAACTACTCGAGTACGACGGCGTACAGCGCCCCAAATATTCATTAACCTTATTCAACAGCTGTACGACAATGGCACATGTGAAGTGATCCACAACGGAAAACTCAGTGAGGCGTTTGGAGTAAACACAGGATTCAGACAAGGGTGCTTATTATCACGAATGATATTCTTAAATGTGGTGGACTGACTTGATTATGCGTCAGACAGTGGGAAATGAGCAGACAGGGATATCCTGGACCGACGCGAAGAACCTAGACGACCTGGATTTTGCACGAGGATGATTTATGTTTGATGTCACACAAAATCGAAGACATACAAGCGAAAACCGACAAACTGGTCGAAGAAGCAGCCGGCGAAAACAGGACTCCATGTGAATACAGACAAGACGGAGGTTATGAAAATAACCTCCGTCTTCAACAACAACAACAGCAGCATCCAGCGTCAATCACCATCAACGAGAGGGATTTGAAAGAGGTTACTTCATTCACTCACTTATCTCGGTAGCATTGTCTCAACTCAAGGCAGTCGGAACGGACGAGTATATCAAATCGAACGAGAATCGGGAAGGCGAGAAACATATTCATCAACCTGAAATCAATCTGGAAATCTTCGTCACTCAGCGTCAACAACAAAATTCAGTCAGGTTTTCAATACAAACGTCAAGTCAGTCAGTTCTTCTATACGGATCAGAAACTTGGCGGGTGGGCCACAAAGAATATTTCCAACAGCCTGTTGCAGACCTTCATCAACCGACAACTGTCTTCGCTCTATACTGAAGATCAGATGGCCGGAAAGAATCACCAACAAGGAACTATGGGAACAAACAAAGCGAGAAGCAGTCGCCCAACAAATATGCAGGAGAAAGTGGAGACGGATGGGTCACTCACTGAGGAGACCGCTGGGTGACGTCGCGCGTAAAGCCCTCGAGTGGAGCCCGAAAGGGAAGCGGCGTGCGGGAGGTCCAGGAGTTGCATGGATGAGATCGTGTGAAGAGGAGTTGAAAGAGTATGGACTAACATGGATGCAGGTGAATAAGCACAGCAGAAGGCAGAAGCAAATGAAGACGTGAAGTTGAAGCCCTATGTTTCACTAGGAATCCATGGTAGCAATAATAATAATAAATAAATGCTATTCTTAGATGTGAAAACACTGTTCACCAATGTACCACATAAGCAGACTGTGGAATTCATATACCAACAGATACTGGAAAAGCAGTTCAACAACGGAGTTCCAATTACTAGTGTGAAAGAGCTGCTTTTAAGATGTACTATGAATGTACACTTCACAATCAACAACTTTTAATACAAACAAATTTACGTCATCGCTATGAGTTCTCCATCGGATCCAATTTTGGCAGATTTCTTTCTTGCATAGCTTGAAAATGGTCCGTTGAATTGAAGAACACGATTTTAGAATACACTTTCTTGATGTCCGACAGACCAGAAGAGAGGATGGATCACTCCACAGAGATGTCTATTGAAAACCTACATCTGTCGGACAATTTACACATTTCCTGAGATTTGTACCAATCTGTTACAAAATCGATTTGGTCAAATTCCTCACGAGTAGAGTAGGAAGGATGTGCACCGATGACTGCCTAGAAAATGAGTTAGAATACATCCAAAAGACGCTGGTCCAAATGGGTTATCTCAGCAGATTTGTAGCAATACACACGAACACCAGGTAAAATAAACAGAAACTGACAACAGTTGACAGGAAACAACTGTTCCTGAAATTGCAGTTTGATGGGGACGTGACTATAGAAGTCCTACATCTAAGATTATTGGGAGCAATAATTCGCATTTATACTGCCGTCACCCTTTGTTTGTCATTTTCCAGCCGACGAATCATGATTGCTTAAGCAAAAGACAAGCTACCTAGTTGTGCCTTTTTTCTGTGTATCAGCAAATTAAGTTGTTCCAATCGAGAAAGCTATATACAGCAAACAACTAGACGGCCCAACACACGTCCTTCATGCTTCGGAAAAGGCCAAATAAAATCTACAAGAATTTCTATTTTGACTAATTTGATTGATAGTGCTCACAAAATGAAAAGAAGAGGTGCCTTCAAAGTTGTCTATCGAATTCCATCAGGCCATTCGAACGGAATTCAAACTTGTCTTATACACACAGCTGAATCTATGAGAATTAATTCGAGAGAAAAAATCTTGAACTTTGCATACAAAAGAAGTTTGTTCTAAACTCGTCTAATTAAGACCCCATGAACCTTTCTAATGTCCCACTTTCTCCTTATTTTAATGATATTTATTTACACTCTGATTATCTGTCCACTTCACCTTTATTATTACTTAGTCTTTCATATTTGACTTAATTTATTTACTGAATTGTCTACATATATACAGAATACATCCTTCCTTCGTTATTCTTATCGCCGCCTGCATAAACCTTATTATCATTATTTTGTTACCATTACAATCATCATTATTACTGACGTCCGAAAGATTCACCACATCAAAACTATCGTCATTATTTGAAATATGATGAGGCTGATTAAACCTATTGAACCGCACTGCATAGTGTTGGAGCATATCACTTTCTGTTGGCCATGGCAGCCTGCTTAAATCTTGGACTACCAAATAACTTATACATTACAAATCATATTGCATGTAATTTCTCATTTCCAGCTCATTTTAAGTGACTAAATCTTATTCAAATATGACCTCTAATCGGATTATTTATTCTCGTGAGTATTTAATATCCTTAAAACCTACTGATCTGCAATTCCATAAAAAGACCAAAAAAGCATCATCCTGGGTGGCAAAGAGCCTTAAAAATTACCCTATTCAATTCATGACTGTTCCAGCAATTATGAGTACTAGTTGTCGCTACCTGCCAGCTAAAATTAACTGTCTTCAATCACTCGTGTCTTCCATCATATATCGCAATACTGGGATCATATCACTTCAAGAAACATGGCTACATGATCTATACGATGAAGTCTAGTGTATCTAAATGATTTCAAATTGTTCAGACAGGATTGGTGTAGTTCCAGGAAGAAACGCGGTGGTGGTGTCGCCATCTTCATCAAATCACAATGATGTACGTCTAGTAATGTATGTTTCAAATTCTCCGGTGACAATATTGACTGCCTCAGCGTTAAGTGTCGACCTGAACATTTGTCAAAATATAACTACATTTACATCTCGAACATTTATATTGCTCCTGGATGCAATTCCACAGAATTGTCTTTATTTTCGGATGAATTTACCTCCCTTGCTGCCACCTCCTTCGGAAACTCCTTGTCCATAGTTACTGAAGATTTCAATTCTAGCGATTACAGCTTCCTTATTTCACTTGAACACGATAACATTGTCAACTTCCCGACTACACTTGATAACACTCTTGATCTTGTGTTTACAAATGACACAGGAATCTTTGAAGCTCGAAAAAGAGCCCCACTACTCACTTCTGATCACTGTAGCATAAGAATATTGCCCAAAGTATATGGAAAGCAGCACAAAAGGGTCTTCTCATACCTTGGAAAGAAAACACAACACATGTTATTCTTATGACAACATACAGAATCTAAGGACCATGTTAAAAGACACAAACTGGGACTTATTTACTGAACAAGCCGTTGATAACACAATTACCAACATTACACATTATCTTAATTTCTGTCTTGATGTTTGTTGTCGAAAAGAGACAATCTTCTAAAAATTCGACAGCTTCTCTTCTCAACTCAAAAAGCTTCACCGTGAAAAAGAGAGGTTGTTCAAAATGAAAAATAAATCTGGTGTTAAGAGAATGAACACTTTGATTAAAGTTGAATTACAAAGATTGAATGCTCTTTATATTCGAAAGTTTATTTCATGTAAATCCTCATCTAATATGTGTAATTTGTTAAAGGAAATCGCAGGTGGTAAGCAAATAACGAATGATACTTCTGTCGATGTTGGCATGCTTAATAAATCCTTCATATGTATCCCTGCAGATGTTATGACTCCTAACTCAAACAGTGTAAAATAATGACTGCTTCTCATGCCGAAACACGAATGATGTCCTTAAGTGTCTTCAATCTCTCAAACCTACTCAGTCCCGTGGTCCTGATGGTGTTCCTGCTGTTATCCTTAAGAAGTGTGCTGACATCTTATGTTCCCAATTAACCGACATTTTCAACGAATCTTTTTCCAAAAGTATTATACCTGACTCATGGAAAAATAGCCAGACTGTTCCAGTGCCTAAATCAACAAGTGGACCGTAAGTTTAGACCCATTGCTATTGTAACAAAAAAAGACAAGGGCCAGGCAGCAGATCGTTTTATTACGAAAATCAACGCGTATTTTTATATATTTTATGTACATTAATAAGGCTTATGCAAGCAGAAAAAGGCAGTATACTAACTGGTTGTTTCTCGGAAGTTAAGCAGACAAACACAGTCTTCTGATTGGTTGTTTTCGATATTTCTCGGCAAGTAGAGGCATTTATCTGCGAATCATATTTGCCCACGTTTAGGTATTCTGTGATTGGTTGTTGAATCAGTCTACCATTAATGTCTACCAATTGGCTAGCAGCCTGCTCTCACCATACTCGTCCTCCCGTCAAATAGCTTCGTACTCATACGTTCCGACCTTCTTGGTGCTACATCCTCTAGTTGAGGATTGTTACTGATCGGCTTGTCCCACTGTACCCATCGTTGGAGCTGACTGGCATTAACTCGTTTCTGTTTATCACCTCTTCGGATGGTATATACTTGACCCCGTCTTTTTGTGATTGTGTATGGTCCTTCCCACTTTGGAAGGAGTTTCCGTGAACCTAGCCCGCCTCCAACTGTATATCTCCTGTCTCTACACTTCACTTGGTCCCCGACTGCAAAGGTAATGCACTGCGTCCTTTCTTTCATCTGAGACTTCGCGACATCACTGCGCTGCTTCCGTATTACATTCTTGACTGCCTCTTTCCTCTCTGCTTTTAATTTCGTCGTACTCCACTTTTGGTGCATGGGCCAGGTCTCATTGTGTACCGGTAATCGTGGTTTTCTACCATACATCAGTTGGAAGGGTGACTTCTTCGTTGTTTCCTGAGTGGTAGCCCGATGTGTTAGTAAAATCAGTGGAAGCTCCGTTTCCCAGTTCCCGCCCTTCGAGGCCAGCCACTCCTTCAGTGTACGGTTGTTTCTCTCCGTTAGGCCATTCGTTTGTGGATGGTATGGGGTCGTTCTGATCCTCTTGATGCCCAGCTGTTGCAAACGGGAAGTAAACTCTTCACTCTCGAAACAGGGACCTTGGTCTGTCAGTATTGTCTTCGGTACGCCGTGGTCTGCAACAATGTGTCTAACTACTGCATCTGTCACGGTTCTTGCACGTTGGTCTGGGATTGCTACGGCGTCTACCCATCGTGTCGCGTGTTCCGTCATCACCAAGAGGTACTGATTACCATTGGATGTCTGAGGAAATGGACCCATGACATCTACGGACCACAAGTCACCTATCGCGGTAACTGGAATCGACTGAAGTGGTGGTCGTATGCACCGGTCACCTTTCATCAGCTGGCACCGTGGACATCCAAGTACGTATCTTGCTACGTCTTCTCTCATACCTGGCCAGTACATACTTTGTCTTAGGAGGTCGGTCGTTCTGGCCACGCCTGTATGCGCTAGCTGGTGACATTCTTCTATCATGTCGTGGCGCGACGATTGAGGTATGACAGCCAGCCAGCTTCCGTCGTTCTCTCGCCAGGTCAGAGTCCCGTAGGCATTCACTCTGAGTCGATCCCTCTGTCTGAGTAGTGTGGTTAGCTCCTTACTCGCCGTAGTTTGATCCACTTCTATTCCGTTGGTGATCACCTGTATTACTGTATTCAGCGTATCGTCCAACCTCTGCCTGCGTGCAAGTTTTAGTGGGTCTTGTTCTACTGCATGCACTCCGTAAGCGACCTCGGGCAACTCAGACTCATCTTCTGGTCTCGATAACAAATCTGCCAAGACATTTTCACTTCCAGGAACGTGTGAGATCGTAAAATCGTACTCCTGAAGACGCAACATCCACCGTGACAACTTCCCCCGTGGGTCTCTCGCTGTCTTCAAAAATTGTAGCGGCTTATGATCAGTTTCGATGTGGAACCGCCGGCCGAGTAAATAAGGTCTCCATTTGTCGACTGCCCATACCATTGCTAAACATTCTTTCTCTATCGTTGAATACTTTCTCTCTGTGAGTGTCAAAACCCTACTGGCATACTCAACGATTCCCTCGTCCTGTCTTAGGACCGCACCTATAGCGTAGTCACTGGCATCTGTGCACACTGTGAACTGTCTTCCAGGTACAGGTAGTTTTAGCGTCATTTGTTGGTGGTCGAGCAGCTGTTTAATTCTGTCGAATGTCCTCTGCGATTCTTCCGACCAAACAAACTTTGGCTCACCTAGTAGCCTGTATAGAGGGGCTGCTATCTCATTGAAGTTCTTCACGAAGCGACTATAAAACGCTGCTCTACCCAAGAATTGTCTCAGTTTTCTCTTTGAATTCGGGGCTGGAATCGTTTTAATCGTCAAAATTTTCTCCGGTAGTGGTTTAATCTCACCATTTCCCACTTTATGTCCCAACAGAGTAACATTCTTTTTGGCTATCTGGGACTTGGTTTTGTTGACGCGCAGTCCAAACTCTTCGATGCGTCGCAGCACGGCTTCTACATGGTTGACGTGATCGTTTTCGTTTTGACTGTATATGACGAGATCATCACCATAAACCTCCACGTTTTTCAAGTTCTTAAGTAATAGCTTCATCAGTCGTCTGAACGTAAACGGTGCACCTGCTAGTCCAAACGGCATGCGTTTAAATCGATATTGTGTCTGACCCACGATGAAAGCCGTCTTATCTCTATCACCTGGTTTTATCGGTATCTGCCAGTATCCTGAGCGAAGATCGAGAACCGAAAACACATTCGCGCCTTGTAGGCGATCTAAAGTTTCTACCACTGTTGGCATGGCACACGGTCTTAACTCTGTCATACTGTTTAACTGTCGAAAATCAACACAGAATCTATACTTCCCATTCGCTTTTTTACTAACAGCACTGGAGAGTTGTACGGGCTATCAGCTTCCTCAATAATATCGTCTTTTAACATCTCTTGCACTTGTCGCTCCACTTCGCCTTCCAGATGACATGGAACTCTTCGCGTTGTAAATGACCTTACTTTCGGATCACTTAACGGAATTTCATGATTCACCTTATCGCAATAACCGTATGGGTCGCCATCTCCAGTGAACAGATGATCGTATTTATTAATTAACTCTGTCATATTGTATACCGTCGACAGCTTAACCGCTGCTATCTCGCTGGTCTCATACATGTTGATATGCCCGTATTTCGTGATCACCACGTTCGCTTGCGTGTCGATTATTGCACCAATCTCACGCAGAAAATCCGCTCCTAATATCGTTCGCTGTAGTTCGGGTACAACAATGAAAGGAAACGTCACCTCGCAGCCGCCAACAACGACCGTACAGTTCGATCTACCCGTTATACGCAACACATACCCGCCTACTGTTTGTACTGTCAATGAACACGGACTAACACTCTTACATAAATTCTTATCTATTAACGACACGGCCGCTCCTGTATCTACTAAGCATACTACTTCTCGATCATTCACTCGCAATTTCGAATACACAGCCCTTTCTCAATAGCCCCCACTAAATCTAGGTTCATACGAGAGAAAAAACAAGTATTATACCGTCTGAAATTTTTTCTTTTTCGCCTTTCTGGGCAGTATCTTCTCCAGTGTCCCGGCTTACCGCATTCAAAACATCGGTCTTTTCTATCACCCAACTTTAACGCTGCTGCAATGCTTCAATTTTCTGCTCATATTCGTTTGGTTTTGGCTGTTCTATAGCGGCTACAGTTGTGCTCAGCAGCTGTCTGGTCACCTTCGCTAGCTCACTAATATCCATCGGTTGCGTTGCGTTAACCAGTTTAATTGCTGAGAAATGTGGTCTGGGACACTCTCGATGAATTCGGAAGATAGTAACTGCTCTTCTGATTCTTTATCCAATGTGGGAAGCGCCCGTCGAAGTAAATTCGTCAATGTCACCGCCAATACTAACATGTCTGCACCAGGTCCCAGCTTCGTTGACCGAAACTACTGCATCGCTATCTGTCTGTCTGTTGCGCTGTCAAACTCCGACACCAAACTTTCAACCAATTTCTTCCAAGACACTGTGCAATTTGACCTGTCTACGCTGTCATATAGCCTTTGCTCGGCGTCTCAACAGCGTCCCCAGAACAACTGCCTTCGCCGCCTGCTCATTGACACCCACCAGCTGAGCGACAGCCTCGAAGTCACGTAAGAAGCTCCGTATGTCTCCTTCTTCAAACACAGTTGGCCACAGGATCTTCATTTTTCTGGAGGCAGCGACAGCAAATGTAACAACAGAAGACAAGGGCCAGGCAGCAGATCGTTTTATTACGAAAATCAACGCGTATTTTTTTATGTACATTAATAAGGCTTATGCAAGCAGAAAAAGGCAGTATACTAACTGGTTGTTTCTCGGAAGTTAAGCAGACAAACACAGTCTTCTGATTGGTTGTTTTCGATATTTCTCGGCAAGTAGAGGCATTTATCTGCGAATCATATTTGCCCACGTTTAGGTATTCTGTGATTGGTTGTTGAATCAGCCTAGATTAATGTCTACCAGTCAGCGTCGATTAATGTCTACCAATTGGCTAGCAGCCTGTTTCCACCAAACTATTACCTCACGTCGTTGGAAATTATGGAAATACTTATTTTGCTTAACCTGGAACCCTTTTTAAAGCCTTTCAACGACCCCAACCAGTTTCCCTATAAACATAGTAGGTGTACCTTAAATGCCACTGTTGTCTTACACCTTAGCAAAATCTATAGTTTAGATAGACCAGCTAAATATGTTGGATGTGCCTTCCTTGATTACACATCTGCATTTGACTGTGTACGTAGGTCTCTCTTGCTAAATAAGCTTGCTGCAACACAGGCTGAGAGCTGGACAAATAAGTGGTTGCATTCCTATTTTTTTGATAGGAAGCAGTACACCGTCTACAATGGAAAGTCCTCCACTACCTCACTTACTTTAGCTGGTGTTCCTCAAGGTGCTGTTCTTTCTCCCCTTTTCTGTTTTCTTTTTTCTCACATGACTTGCCTCATTCTGATAAAACCACTTTTGTTAAGTATGCTGATGACCTCTCTGTTTTTGTGCCTGTCAACTCTCAATCGGATTGTTTAAATTCAAATAACTTTCTGTCGGAAATTAGTCAGTGGTCCTCTTCAAACGGACTTAAGCTGAATTCGTCCAAATGTCAGGTATTCAATTTCACTTTCAGACGTAAACGTGACCTACAACAACTAGATAGCTCACATGGCCCCACTATCATTGACGGCACAGAGGTTGAAAATACATCCAATGTCAAATACCTTAGGCTGAGTTTTTCCATCGATCTTGCCTGGTCCTCCCACATCTTCCTAGTTACTAGAAAGGTGCTTAGCTCTAAGTTCTACGTTAGGAAATTTAGGCAATCTGGCATTAAGCAGTCTTTGCTTTCTCAGTTTGTAAATTCTTATATTTTACCTATCCCTCTTTACTGCTCCCCATTATTCTTTCCTGGACTACTTAAGAAAGACTTTGCTTCCCTGGGAAGGGCACTAAAAGCCGTTAGTAGTGTAAGTGGGATATCGTTAAACCAACTGGTTAACACTATTGTGGATAGACATTTAATGTCATGTAAGAAACTAGCGAATACAACATTGTCAGACCCCGTGAATCCTCTCTATACGCAGCTGTCTCCTTGCATTTCATCTGGTAGAACTAGAAGCAGCTATAGGAGGCTATATGCTAGGACTACCAACTACAAAACTCCACAAAACCATATCTGGCACAGCTGTTATGTGATGAGAAATCCGTTAGGTATGACACGATCAACTTACTGCGGCACTCTAACAAATAGTCCCATTAGTTTTTGTTTCGCTTTCCTCGTTACTATTACACTGTTGTTCTCATCTTCTATCACGCACTAATTTTATATTGCATATCCTGTGGTGCATTGTTTAAATATGTAAACGCAACGCTGTTCTTTCTATTTTTTTATTCATCTTTTTTTGGGTTCTGCTTTTTGATTTTAAAATCTTATAAAATTTCTGTGGTAATTAGATGCAATGTATTGTAATGCACGCTGAAAATTCCATACCTGTACCACAAATACTGTTTGGAATAAAGGTGTTATTATTATTATTTTCTTCGTTAAAACAAGGAACAAGCAACAAAGCAGGATTTAATGAGCTCATCAAATTTCGGTATAACTCTTCAACTGAATACTCTACATACGCGGATATATATATTAGTGACAATGCATTTGAAAATATAAGACTGTTAGGCAAATAAACTACATTGAATTGATTATGCTGAACGACGCGTGTGAATGTTCTCCAGGTCATGTTCAAATAGATATGCAGAAGCAAGTATGACAGAATAAAATGATTTACGCTTCAATTACGTAACAATTAGTCACCAGAGAATATCACATTCAAGCGAACAATACTGTTTTCAATTCAATCTCATCAGGCTCAACTGTAATATAAAGAACTTTCTACAAATAACAAACCAATACTTGAAAAATTCAAATATCGACCAATCACACTACTTGATGGTGTCTTTCAATCTCCTGTTTTCAAGTTTTGGGAGGAAGAAGTTTGCTAATACTGGGCCTAATACTGAACCCATAGTTTTCCATCTACTTGTGAGTAATATGAAGTAATATAACCACCTGGAAAAGGTTTGGCATTCTTATAAGTTCCATCTCCGAGAATCAGTCTATTCGGATGGAAAGCTGTGATTTATGTACACAGAAGAAACTACTGCATCCTCTCCTTCTACTTTGGTTTCAATTCCAAGTTCGACTGTTATCACTGTTCTTGTCAACACTATTTTTACATTTTCCGAATGACATCATCGTTCTCTTAACTGACCTTATATTTGCTCTTTTCTTCTTACAACATGATTTATTTCGACGCTTGTCTCAATACTCTCTGATTAACATTCAATACTTTTCGGAATATTTCCATATTACTATTTACTAGATTTACGATTCATCATATTTTTCATATATTTTGATGAAATAAGCAGTAAGGGAAGCTAATGTTCATTCTTGTTTGACAAATGTAGTACTCACACAGAAAAGATATGTTTTTGATTCCGATTGTACAGCTAAATGAATGAATTCGTCGAGGAGACACTTTTCACTGTATCGTGTGTTCCTTTTTCTGTGTCTTAACGTGTATTATTCGTAAAAATATATAATTTTTTAATACTAAGACCCGAGAATCATTTCAGTTTGAATTATTGGAAACAGTATTACTGTATTTTTGTTTCTTCTTGAGAATACTATTTACCATCTTTTGTCGGCTTGGATGAGGCAGGTGTAATTTTAGATACATTGGAGGTGACCCTGGAGATGCTAATTTCTAATAAACAGGAGTGCGAAGGAATATGCGGGAACTAAGTCATCATCCATGGACTTTACTGTGCTGAGGCCATAAGTCAACATTTTACAATAATCATAAGTAGCAAAGAAGGTGAAAGGCTTTTCTGAGTGATGTTGTAATTCGTGAAACGATGAGACTGAAATAGGGACGCCAAGTTTGATACACGAATACCATTTGACTACACGAACAACATTATACGACAGCTTTCTGTTCCCCCAAGATTCCTCAGTGATTAAACGACAAAACACAGTTACAGAGTATATTTCACGCAGTAGCGTATAATTCAAAGATCTTCAAGCACATGGCAGTTAGTTTGACGTCATGATAAAAAAAATATTGGGCGCTCGTTTACCTTTTTGGTGACTTCTCCCCACCTTAACGTAGCTCTAGCGCGCATGAGAACAACTTGTCATTTGAGACGGGAGAGTTTAGCGTTGGCATTTCTTAATGAAGCATCTAGTCCAGGTATCCTTGGTTGGGAAACAGGCGTATTGCTATCTGAATGACGTAGATGTTGAGCACTGACGAATCCTAAAGTGTCGATTGTCATTGCCTGAGCAGCTGGGACAATATCTGTTTGAGGTAAGATAAAGTTTGTGTGTGGGGTCAAAATTGATGCATAGATTTTGAGAAGTCTGACTAACCGCATTGATTTCGGGACCGCTCTGGAATTCAGATCGGACTAAACAGTTTATTAGGAAATTCTGTCCAACTTTCGATAATCCAACAAGCCTGTCGCCAGAATCTGGTGATAGCTTCTGCGAAATATTTGACTAAGTTTCAAATAGATTAAATGCAGATATTGTAAAAGAGAATACAAAAGATGGAATGAAGACAGAATAGGCAGAATATAAGCGACGTAGGTGAATTGGTATTTCAATACAATGTTTGTGAACAGCATAAGAGAATTGAAATACCGTGACATGCAAGCTGTAGTGGTAGCGCTGGATTCCATAAAATATACCTTTCATTTTAATTCTGTACACCTCAGATCAGCACATGTGGCACAGAGAATAAAATTTGCAACAGAGGTAGCACAGCTTTCGGAATTTGATATCCACATAAAGAAGCATGGCTTTCAGGTAGCAAATTTCGGTATTGCTCTATGAGTAGTAAAGTGAGATACGGTGGAATAGAATGCCTGCTCGGAGGAATTTCACGATGGAGACCAACTCACTTCCGAATTCGAAGACAAAACTACAGTAGTCCTAATAGCCAGCTTCTGGTAACTTCCATGAGTTAGCAGCTTCTCTGTACAGGCCACAAAATGCATCATAATCTGTTTGATCAGCGAATTTTCAAAATGCCTTTGAACTCATTAGTCATTTGGGCTACTACCAAAAGAGGCTAGATCTTCCCCTTTCTTGAAAGCAGTCTGATGCTTCTCTGAGTGCGGGTGACCATCGATAAAGTACAATATTCAGACTTGATGAAGTAAGCAGTTTAGTAGTAGTATTCTTGTTGTATTCTAACACGAGGTGAGCAGAAGAATTCGGTGGTGAAGAAAGTTTTTTCAGCAATATTTTAGTATGAGTCTCCTCGGTTAGTGGTTTCCTAACAAACTGGTAAGCAGCCTCCAGTTTGGCTGAAGACATAGGGAAGCCTGCGTGGGAATCTGTTGCAATGTATTTTGTGCCTATTAAAGTACGGTTCCATGGTCTCACAGTCAATAACAGGAAGCCAAGTAGTTTATTCAAGGAAAAGGCTCGAACCAGATTGATCGCTGAAGACACTTCTAATTGGAGAGAGAATGATGAAAGCTAGTTACCACAATAATAATTCAGTGTCTACGTATGAAATGGTACAAGAATATGAGCATCCAGCTGTGAAGCACCTGTGAAGCCAGATAAACCGACCTATTGAGAAGAAGGATTTTCTGGCGAGGTATGAGAGATGCAGCAAAATATGTGTATGGCTGTATGCAGTGTCACTTGATAAAAAGTGATCTGTTCATACGTCTTTGGTTGCAGTCGATTCTAGTCAGTAGAAGCGGATTTGTATTCCGTAAATGAAATGGAACCCAATTCTCAGACACCAAGTGGTTATCAATGCTTGCTGTTGATGACAGAACACGCTACACGACTGTTAGATGGAAACACAATACCGAGTGATTCAATCTATCGTTGAAGCCAGTGGTCGGTCTTCCAAAGACGACATTCACAGATGAGTATCCATGGGCACTAAGAACGAAACTATGCCCCATCTGGCTTAGACAGTATAAGTTGATGATACTTTTTGTTATTTCGCCCTAGAACCACGGCGTGTGATGAACTGATTATCACTTATATTATTTTAAACACTTTGAATCCTCGAAACTTGGTAACCTTATTCAGCACGTGATACTTATTTTATACTTTATTTCCACACCTATTTGATATAGAACCTTCATTTCCCACTCTAAGATTTGCTTCTAAACTTTCCGAATATACTGACAGGCCTAGTAAAATTTTTAGTTGTTTCGGTTCTTCACCCATGTATCCAGTTGCTCAACACTTATAATTCCCACATTTGAAATGTCTAATTACAGTAGGTGAAATTTCTGTTTATTGATGTTTGAATTTTTTGCGTAACATGCAGTTGATGGGAACCAATGAAATATTACGAAGTAGTGGTCTGATGACTATTTTAGCTATTGATGCTCTGTTGACGAAATCGCGAATCCTCAGAAGTGAACACTGAGAAAATTGTATTTTTGATGTAGGAAGATTTCGTATGCATTTACAAGTCAATTTTTCCCGTTTTCACGGAGTCCCATCATAGAAGTAATCTGAATATTTCAATAATCCGGTTGAACCTGTGGAACTATTGCATTTATTATCCTCGCGAAATGATCGAGATGTTGATTCGCATGTTCATAAGCCTTAAAATTCCGACTATCGAACGTGCTTCATGAGGTTAGGACATCATTGAACATAAATACGTTTTAGTCAATAACTGATGGTAAAGTCATTCCTAGGGTAAGTAGTTATATTATGATGGGAAATCATTCTGTAACCAAACGTGTTTCGCATGATATATGTGTATATCATGATACAGGCTAGAAACAAATGATTACTCAGACACACATACTGTCGTCTACTGCTAATATGTGAACGTACTTAAATGTGCATCGAATAAATGTTCAACTGGGCGTCAACTCAGTGATACCTGTTCATTTGAACTGAAAAGCATTGATCCATATGATTCAGAAATATATTTTGAATGAAAATCACTCCATTAACAGCAATGACTATATCAGCGATAATGTCATCGACACATACAGACACATGGTTCACTCACAGTAAATAAATCATCATATCGAATAAAAAAGAGAAAATTGTTTTTACGATTATGGGATTATCGTTTTCCAGTCGACTGTGTACACAAGGGTAATAGAGAAATACATTGAAGCTACTTGGAGCCAAGTGATTAGAGCTAACCAAGCGGGATATATAACACTGGATTGACTTGAGCCGCAGTGTTTTAAGAATTGTCCAACCAAATATAACATCTGTTACACAGAAATAAAATGATGCAATGTGACGTGAACTTGTGTACATAAAAGGAACGAACGATATAAATGATACTTGTGGATATTATTCCCACATGAAGTATATGAGTAGCACGATTGTTGGACGTTGAATCGAAATGTGTAAAGGAGAATGCATTGATTTACTTTGTGGAGACATATTTATGTAGGCGGTCCTATGTTCAAATGGTTGAGTATTGAGTTCATATAAAGACGAGATATAATAAACTGATTTACAACCCGATACAGTAAATGGCAATAGTCATGTGAAGTGTGCATTGCGTGAGGCTTTGAGAAATATAACCATGAATATAATGAACCCCGTCATCATGAGTACAACTACAAGCCAGAATGATTATCGCCTCCCCTTACTTAGTTCGCCTGATTTATATCCATATACCAACAACGGTAAACCCCCAAATATCACAATAATCCATGGCATAAAACTCCATGTCTGAGTTACGCTCAACGTAGGAGGAAATTTAGCAGACCAAAAGAGCATCTATAACGAGTACAAATTATGTTTAAATGAGACGAATATGAATTATGTTTAATGAGTATTATTAAGAATACAAAAGATGTAAATTAGCCAGAGATTTGACCGAATGTAGGCTATTGATTCTTCGTAATGCAAGGATCTTCGTGGTTGTCTACCGGCATAAGCGTCTATATTCCGCTAACCGAGATAGGCTAAGATATGGCAGTTTTAACAATCGACTTCAGTGATTAAGTAGGGATCAAGTACCAGTTCAAAAATTATGTTCAGAACACTATGCAGTCCCATACTGATTAACCGATAACAGTGATATTCTGTTCAGATAGTCATCTTTTGTTCATACGACTGAACTATGACATGAGGAAAGACATTGATTACCGGGTGATCTGAATCATCAAATCATCTGTGGAATAAAAACCCACATAGTGATATGCTGTAGGTGCACAGTCGCTAGTTAACTCGTGCTCCTTTTACAACACCTGCGTAGACTCAGACCGTGCCTTAATCCGTACACATATATGCCTAAGAACAAACTTTACCTAGGGTAGAAATAAGTAAACGCATATCTGAATTTGTCAGTGAAAGTCATTCTGTGGAAATCTGGTTTAATATCCAGTCAGCTGTAGAAACAGTAATAAGGGCTTTTGGAATCCTTTTAGGTGAAGAAATGATGTGGATGGTTATGCAAGACACGCTGTGTACAGACAGAAGTGTTTACCCCGTAACTCACAAAGTACTCATTCTACTTAGACCAGATACAAACCAAAACACTAGACTGATCGTTCAAAATACGAGACATATTTTGAAATCAGAAAGGTAGAGTAATGCTGATGATGATTGCTTAACCAGCTAGACTTCACCCAGGGAACACTAAACATGAGTCTACAGCCTACCAAATGGTGTGGATGTTCGATTGTGAACCTTCACCTTAACAAGTCAACTTAAACAACTAAGGTTAGCATTCATTGATGAATGAAGAATGCTGTAAACTAATGATTTCGGGAGTTATTAACTGCTGCAACATGAAACCGAAAGTTAATAAGTGTCAGTTTATTTTTTCTGTCCCTTCCGAAGACTAATTCCGGCTCTCTAGAAACATGACGAGGAGAGAAAGCTGCTCAAATGACGGCTGGCCAAAAGTCATTGCAGTGATCTTTGACAGCCGTCGTCGCTTACAGTCAAACAGACTGAGAAAGCATCGACTGCAGGTAACACGGAACAATTATTTCAGATCATTGAGGGAACGCGTTGTAGAAAAAAATAAATGAAACGGTTTTCAAGATAAACGCTTCCATAATTACTCCTCAGGTTAGAAGACCGGAAAAGGACAATTTGAACAACATTTTAAATGGCTTACAGCTACTCCGAATTACTTAAGCAAGCAACAGTTACCTGTGTGGCATGTCGATACCGCCCCCCTAACGGTTAGTATTGTTGCGAAAACTGTATATAATCTAAGACGAGACAGAGCAGATGGACCTAATGGAATGACTCCAGGGGTATTTAAATATAATGCTGGCGGACTACTGCCTAAGATATTAGGTGACGCATATAAGTCAAAGCAGTCCATTAGGACTGTTGTGAATCATCAATTATCCCAGTTTGTGGGAGAGTAGACGAGTGTTTATCAACCAACTGTCACATAAAAGTAATTACCGAATCCCTCGACTGATGGCGCATATACAAAGTAAGAAGATAGCGGTCACAATTGAAAGTGAGCTTAGTAGGCACGCCTGTGGATAAGTGAAACGGGAAAGGCAGTTATCAGTTAATACCGTTCGACAGAGTAAAGGAACCTTAGAAATCATGAATATATTGTTTCTACATGCTTAAGTGTATTGTTTTTCTGTATCCATCAGTAGTTAACCGTCTACTAAGTGAATGCAACTTTTATAGTACCCTCTGTATTTTTTAGCTACCCTACTCCAGATTCTTCCTAGAATCGACTCTCCTTAGAATGTCGATCCAATTAACTTTTCCTTTCGGGTAAATGTGCTCTAGTAACTTTGTTTCTGCTAGAGTAAGAAGTTCAGAAAAAAATGGCAATGGTTCTCAGCCTGCACCAATGACTACATTCGCGCTAAGTTCCACGTTAACAAAAATAATTATAATAATAATAATCAGAAGACCACCA
The DNA here is from genome assembly GCA_944472135.2 of Trichobilharzia regenti. NCBI lineage: Eukaryota > Metazoa > Platyhelminthes > Trematoda > Strigeidida > Schistosomatidae > Trichobilharzia > Trichobilharzia regenti. The sequence goes on from OX235267.1 coordinate 27,763,083, forward strand.
GGTTTACGATGATACTTGTATTTTCCAGACAAGGAAAATAAATGTCACACAAGAGTGTGAGTGAAATGGTACGAAACGTACGAACGAGTATGTGAACAAGAGTACAGTACAATAGTATATATGCAAATGGCTAATACACATGAACCAATAAGATAACGTCTTACCATGATTGGTTGTAATTTCATGTGACAATAAGGTCATACATGTTTATTTAGTTAGTGGACAGACAAAAGTATATTGTCAGTTGTAATGAAATATCGATCCATATACACATAGCAAAATATAACAGACTGTCAAAAACAAAACACACATCATGTGGATACTTATCACATTTTAACGTAAACATGAATAAGTTTCAAACCACAACAGGATCATTACTATTCAAAAAATGCAATTTTCATAATTATGATCGTTGTCTGTCTCTACTCAGAAAGTGTTAGATCAAAGGTATCGACTGGGAGAATACTCTTTGCATAAACACTTGTAAACACGGAAACACAATTTCAGCCAATCAAAATTTAATGAGTAAATACTGGGAGATGTATAATATAGAGCTATTCAGAATGGTGTTTTAAAAAACTCTGACCACAAAGACACATGTGTGACTGCCTGCTGTCAAGGTTCATAAAGCTATTCAACGCTCAGATTCTTGTCTGAATTACTTCGAATCTACCATGGCTCAGTCAGGTGTATCTGCATTTCGGTGTCAGTCGCTTTTGCCCACATGATAATTATGGAAGGAAACACACAAATGTACAGTTAAACTGCTAACTACCCGTCTGAACAACGTCAAATTAGAGTGCCACTTATTTGTTGATGATAGGCTATCTAAAGAATAGTGGCTTTAAATTTGGTTTCTTGATTAGCGTCTAATAAATTAGCGAAGTTGATCATTATGTTGAATAAAATCAACATTATAGCCGATAAATAAAAACTTTATTGAAAACGAAACACGTAGATCAGTGAAGAGTCTCTTTTCGCCGGCGAATTCATTTTCTTAGCTGTACAATTGCAAATATATGTGTGTTATTTTGTATGTATGTGTACATTAAGTCTGTCAAACAGAAATACAATTGGTTACGGTTATGTTAACTGAACAGTTGAAGATTGGTAATTGGAGTTACGTAATACAAAAATTACTCAAAATAAATTAGGTGTTAATGAAACTAGGGTAGTAGTAACAAAGGTGATCAGTTGTCATAAACAGTTGTTAAACTATTTATATTATTACATAATTTCTTTTAGCAACTGATTAAGACAACTCATCATCTTGTTACTACCCTAATTTCATTAACACCTAATTTCCCTGACTGATTTTAAATTACGTAACTCCAAAAACCAATCTTCACCTGTTTAGTTAAAATAACCATAACCAATTGTAATTTCATTTGACAAATTTAATGTACACATGCATACAAAATTACACATATATATTTGCGATTGTACAGCTAAGAAAATGAATTCGTCGAAACGAAACTCTTTGCCGATCTACGTGTTTTTTTCATTGATGCTGGATACGGATTATCCATGAAATAAAAACTTTGTCTGAATTCATCGCAAATGTATAGGTTTATGATATCTTTCAGCATCGAAATTTGAATCATTCCACTCTCGAAAGACTGTTTTCCCCCTAGACAATGGTCAAGCCATGCAAACTAACCAGAAGATAGCTACGGGAAAGAAAAATCTTCTGGAAATGCTTCTGGTCAGAGGTGAAAAGATAATGAGTAACGAGAGTTATCTAATATGAATATAAATTGAAAAAATTAACAAGAATTAACAGGAAGTTGGAAAAAAACATGTCTTTCTATGCCTTTGCATTCCAATTGGAATACAAGGTTTCAAGCTTGAGCTCTGAAGTTTAAGATACAATGGAGAAACAGGTTGAAAGCACTTCTTCTGAAACTTCAGGTCACTAATTCCTCTCCCCCAAGTATCTTGATCTCCCATTCCCTGTGGTGTTTAATCTGGTCTTGTTTAAAACTTTGAAGGATTTCTGAAATGGAACTGAGTATCCTGAATTCACGTAACGTTCTGCTATCAAACTGTAGATATACTTCCGTTATGAGCATGTACGGCATTCCGAAGGTATGCATACATGTTCCACATCGTCCAATACTAAATATGATACGTTCTAAATATTACTCAGACATGAAGAGGCCGCAAGAAGTTCTTGCTCCTGGATGAGAGAAACTATTGAGGCGAAGTCTTCGAGACATATCTGATTTTTTCGATTGGGTGTGTGGCCGTAGTCTCCTTAGATGGATGTCATTTCTGTTTTTACTAATGTTCCATTGGGATAGATCAGCTGTTTTGCTATGCTACCTCATTCACTCTCATGACATCCATATTCTATACCATTTCACTACCTGAAAAGAGCTCCTGTTTCTATGCACTTGCAATATCATGGAGAAATATGGCGAACAAACTTGCATATTTCGATGATTATGTATGCAGGTTTTCACGCCTGTGTTAACTTCTAAGTGACGGTGAAAAAATATTCCACTACAAGTTGTTTGGTTGTATTTTGAACAAGTTGGTTTTTGAAATTTCCACGCATAATATACATATTACTTGCTCATTTATCAGTCAGTAATTATTCAGTAATTATTACCATCTAATTTCCGTCTTGTTGTAGATTTCAATGTGGTCTGTATTCGTGGCTGCTTTATTTGGACCTGTTAACCTGATGTATGTTTACATATCGCTGGGTGTGACTATTGGGATAGTGATTGTAACAATCGTGTTGGCCATGAAGTTACCACCCCTTAATAATAAAGGGTTCTCTCTTTTCTTGATGATAATGATCACTTTCATATTATTGGCAATCACTGGCATAATTTGCGGATTATTCACCAAACACAAGGTAACTAACTTCATTTGGAAAATGAGAGTGTTAAAATATGTGTAATACTTGGGCACTGTGTAAGTAAGTAATTCCGTATTAATTTGTTTATTAGATGTATCACACATTGAGTGAAACAGTATTATTTACTGGATGAAGTTTCGAACAAAATGTATTGTTCATAATCATATCACTTATGATCACACGACTTTGAAACTTGAGTATTATACTCTTCTTTGTTCTCTCCTATTTGTCGTCGTTAAGATAGTAGAATTTTCCAGACATCTGGGTGGACAGGTGTTGAATCATTCCTATTACATGTATTTGCAGTTGATTCGATAAACAAAGCTGCTGTTATCAATCTCTCCTTCCCTTCACCCAGCTGTAATATTAGATTTTAAAACTGTCATCCTATCCCATCCATCCTATTGTATGGTTGTGTGTAACTGCATGTAGTGAGTAGTATAGCTGAACTATTCTCTGGATTTCTTATCTTATTCGGGTCAACTAATCTAGATTTTGCTAAGTTTTTATGTTCGGCTAGTCTGACTGCCCCTGTTCTATTAGTTTGACCTATGTATTTGACCTGACAATCATCGGACGGCAGGGTATTAGATAAACTAAATTGTTTTGTTTTAAAGTCTCCACAGGACTGATCCTTTAGTCGGCCAAGCTTGTTTCTAATTGAGTTTGTCAGTTTGAATGCCAGTTACTTTTATTTCTGCCTTGTTGAGAATTCTGAGTAAGTGTCCGAAGTTCTTTCCTTGTATGGAATTACTACTGATGATTTAGATTCCTTATTGTTGGTGTTGTCTTGAGCATATTTGACAGGCATGTCGTCACTAATATTGTTGTTATCACTATCCCTACTATTATTATTTATTTTATTTTTACATTTCCCTACATACTTTCTGACTAATTTATCAGGGTAATTATTAAGTTCCAAGGCTTGTTTTATGTGTATCACTTCCTGTCTTAGATTTTCCTTGGTGCTACTTAGTTTTGTTCTCTGTCATTTTAACATTTCACCAATCCTATTTTTACTGACATAGAATGGGATGATGGGAAGTCCAAATATCTGTTTGAATGTGTGGGTTTCCTGTAAACACTAGTGTTTAACTATAAAACTAAAGTTTCAAAGTCGTGTGGCTACAATTGATATGATTATGAACAATAAATTGTGTTCAAAACTGTGTCATCCGGTAAATAATACTGTTTCACTGACTGTGTGATACATATAATAAACAAACTAATAGAAAACTAGAGTGTGCATCCCCTCCGCAAATTGGCTACCGATATCCATGCTGAAAATTCCATACTTGTACCAAAATTACAGTGTGGAATCAAGCTGTTATCAAAAATATAAAAAAATAAAAATAATAAAATAAAAGAATTATAAGAGGGCAAAAGGTTTACTGAGCTCAGTTGTTGGGTAGGATTACCTTTTCACATCATCATTCCGAACTGTTTTCATTCCAATGACGTTCTTCACGATTCCACTGTACGGAATTGAAAGTCAGCTGTCTATTTTTATGAAGCGATCAGATATATTAGTTGCTAATTTGCTTTGGATTCACTCTCCGTCGATGTGATGTAGGCCTTGTAAGTGATGATCGATTAACTAGGCAGTGTCTGATGGTTACCTTACTGGCTACCACAGATATGACATGAATCTAATTATCTGTAGAGATAAAGAGATAAAGTTTTTATTATAATGTTAAAGCGATAGATTAGTAATTGATATGATGTACATTGACCTACATCCATACGATTTACTCCCTACTGTAAAACTTGGGAACATTTCTTTCCACTGAATTCAATATGGTTCGTTGACGGTTGTGTTTCGCAGACATTATTAATCATCACCTTTGCATATTACCGACGTTTTAGAATGTCCGTATGACAGCACAGTTTTTATCGGTATATGTGTGAATATTTTAATTTGTACAGAACAACAAAACATCAGTTTCTGACATTTTGTGAATAATCTATTCTTTCTGATTTTGCTTGTTTGTACCTAGGCAGTCATTATTCTACAGGGAATATTTTCTGGTTTATTTGCGGTCTTGGTAAGTTGATGAATTCCTTGGCATAATAAACGCCATTGTCTTTTAAGTGTAATAATTGTAATAGTAACAGATTTATTCTGAAAAAGTGCATTAAGACAGTACAAAATTTTTCAGAGGGTTTCACAGCACAGCGTTTAGTCTTTGTGTAGAATCTTCTAATAATATAATAACCGATGATGTATCATCTCTTTTGATGTGGTTTTGTTCTCTGAGCTGGATGGTTAGTTTGCGAAGCTTTCATCACCTTACTTGGTGATGCGCTGAAGATGTCACCGACTAAGGTGACAAACTTCGCAAAACTAACCATCCAGCTCAGAGAACAAAACCACATCAAAATCATCCACCTGAGCTACAAATCTTCTCTATCATATCTAAATGTATCATCTCAAATGATATCGTTTCATCCTAAACGTGCTCCAATGCTGCCTACGATGCCATTCCTGGTGATATGTAGAAATCTATCTAAAATTGTGCGCGGGTTTATACCGCTAAGTATTGTGGTAGTTAGTTGATTAAAACAATGTAAAACGGGGTGAATACAATGCATTTTGATGAATAAAAATCTAGGTTGTCTGGTGATTTAGACACACCGCTCATATATGTTTCCAATTGTTGTTACCTACAGATATTGTATATGTGACATTTTTATCTCTGTGGATTAGTCATTTGTATTAACAAGTTTGGAAGTTAGTCTGTGCTGGCCGCCGATTCGACTGGAACGGCATTATACAGAGGTTAAGTATTAAGTCAGCTTTCACTTACAAATAATCAGAATTTGTAAAACTTGTTCCATTTTGTAAATTTCTGAACACGTATAGAAATAACAGGTATTCTTCAGTGTGTCAAAAGCATCTTTTATCTGTTCACTTTTGTAGGCGATGTTATTCTTTCTCAATATGCAAGGAATAATTGTGAAGACTCTCTCATCTGCTTGCTCAGTATGCTTCCTAGCGCTTATTACATGGTTTCTAATAATATGGATTTTCACACAGATATTACTCTGCTTTCCATCATGGCGTGGTATGGATTGTTGAAGAAACGGACGAATTCTTCGGAGTATTCAGCCCCAGATGCTTTTCTGTTTTTGTTTCATCAAAACGTTTGATCAACAGGCTTGCTGATTATCCTTTTATTCGCTTCTGTTTTGGAATAACCTTTTCTCGAATGTGGAGATTAATTACAATTTACTTTCAGCAATGTGTGGTGCTGAGATAATCTGCAAAAACTGGAAATCAATAAAAATAGTAATAAGATATTTGTTTTTGAAAATGAAAGGTACGAGATTTCTGTACTCTTTGTTTGTTAATTCGCCATCTTTTCCATTAGGAAAACACAATATTCAGCAAAGAGACACTTTTCAACGAATTTGTTATCAAGCTGTACAATCGTATATATACGATTTTATAAAAAATTATGTCTGGTGAGGGAATTAGGTCAAAGGTGTGAATACATGAAACAGTAATAATAGTAGTATGAAATGGAATTAAAATATTTGTGATTATAATCACGGTTTAATGTCAAGTGGAAAATAATTAATGTCATATATAGAATAATACATAAGGTGTATAGATGTGGGAAAGGGGTGCATAATTATCGATTAGTAGGCGAATATAAAATGTTACATAACATGGTGTGAAATTCGATAAGATAGAATTCAATATTATAAAAACAAAAAATAATGATTTTGAATTTAGAATGACAAGTGAAACAACCGAAAACAATTCATAGTGAGAATGGTTATAATAATAATCGTAGTAATGAGAGAAAGGTACAAAGAATAACCCAATAAACAAGATAAACAAATAAATGTCTATCCTTCTACGACCAAGACAGAAGTAAGGGTTGTGCATACTTCTTTTGTATACAAACGTCCGGTTTAAAGTCATGAATTCCGAAGCCCTTCACTGTCTTTAGAAGTCTGTAGTGAAGAAAACGTAGCAAATTAGCATGGATTCGGTAGATGATCTTAAAATCATGTTCAGGATTGGTAGATTGACAGGAGTCGATCAGGTGTTCTAGAATACAGCCTCACACACACACTTTCTTTCTCCCTTGTAAAAATTCCTGCTGAAATATATTCTCGTATCCATGTGGAAATCCTCCTCTGGCTACGCTGATGTACCACAAGAGTAGGTGAACTGATAGATGCACACAGAGGCGGCCAGATGGGGGAACTTATCTATTATAAAAGTGGAGAACATCTTGGGGCTGCTGAGCGTCATCTGTAATTTTGCTGCAAAAATGTCTTACTGACTGCTTTAGAGAGAGACGGTTTTTAAGCATACCTGAAGCTTGATAACCTTTGAATTCCAAGTTCTCAATGCTACAATGGGAATATTAAATTATCTTCTCTATTGTCATGAAGTGTAAGATAGAGGTGTCTTACTGTTTGTGTGGTTAATCGCTCGGAATTTATCCATAAAAACGACTAAGAAGGCTGCTAAGATAGTAAAGAAAATAATCGCATTATCTAATAATATCTCCAAGTAATGCATAGTGCAGCAACTTATTGATTCAACCAGTGCATATGGTGCACTCGTCTTACTGTACACCGTGTCGTTCCATCAACCACTTGCAGTACAGTCGATTTATGATAGAAAGCGAAGTGAATTTATTACGTAAATATAAATCGTCATATTGTAAATATCTTCTCAAATCGTTTTATGAAGAATTCTTATCATTCATCGATTGAAAACTGAAACCAACAAAGTGTTGTAGAATAAACAGAACGACCACTTTTCTTTTAATGTCCATGGAACGTAGTGGACCGTATTGATTTTGTAGATTGACAAAAATCTAAATAGCACATATTTCGAAAAGACAAGTTACAAACTCCATCAACTTTCCAAGTTCCAACCTCTCTTAATGTATTTCAAGTATACAGAAACCATATGAAATGAATGTGTTATTAGATTGGAGACATTCTCTTTAATATGAATAGCAAAATGACGTCTACTCGAACTGCAGCTGGTCAAATAGCGGCAAGTTCCGATGTTAACTTATTTTCAACAAATATTCTTGTTAAGGACTCTCGAGGTATCATTTGTAATTTACAAAGTTCATGCAACAAACCAGGTTTTCGTTGTTCTTTGATCCCAGGGAAAATTATAAGGTGATTAAAGTTATGTATGGCGTCAACGCTGTTAACATTAAAAGGAAACACTGGTCGTCAAAAAGACGGTACAGCCGTGAGATCTTCATAGTCAAAAACAGATGGATTAGGGAGGTGCTCTGTTTCTGCAAGAAACTGGTTGTTACAGCTGAACGACACATTTATGTGAATAAGTGTATTGTCTTTGATAGCCTTTCTCACAAGATAAACAAGGCATCAGATAGCATTAAGTTTCCTGAAGAGCCTGAATGAGACACACAGAAATTGGCTTTAAATAATGGAAAATGCTTCGCGTTCAGATACGTTGGCTAGAATCTGGTATCAAAGAAAGATGATGAAGAGGTCAAAGTGACCCTCGGGAGATCTTGCTGTTGAATCTGAATTTGAAAAGTGATACTTGGACAGACATTCTAAGAAAAAGCCCTTTAAAATCTCTCAGTAAAACATACTTTGCTGTCAGTCTGTGAATGAAATTTTCTAACCAGGAACTATCAGGGCAGCACATCAAGGATAACCTTATATACACACATGCATACATCAGCTAATACGTTCCTGTGGAACTGAGTGAATTGGCTACAACACGAGAACGCTTGCAAGACGTGGTTAGGAGCACTACTCAGCCTGCCTGTTAGGCTCATCATTATATTTTAATGTTAAAAATCGATAATCACATTGATAGTAGAGGAGATAGCAGATAATGAAGTACAATTTGGATGAGCCACTCAAACTTCTTTGTGCTGCGCGCAACCCAAAGAACGGTTAGTAATAATAATAATACTAATAATGAGAAATAGGACAAATCGAAGAAGAAACGCAAAGTAACAATGTTCATGATATGTGAATCACAGTGAAAACTGAATGTGGAAGCATTTTTTACACACAAAGAGTCATATAGGGAGGAAAATATGCTTTACGGAGAAAAGGAACACATTCGATAACCGTCATATGTTTGAATGTGAAGGGCAATATATGACGAATGTTATTTTAGCTTGAAATGTTATTCGAATCCTACTTCATTTGTCAGGGTAATACTTGGTTACAATTTCATCTGTGAACGACAGTTAGTGTGAGGGCATTTGCGTCTCTTAATGTAAAACTCTTAAGTTTATATTCATGGATTTTCATTTCATACTTATTATTAGTTCGTCACTAAGCAAGAAATAAGCAATACGTGATCTACAAATTCATTTTAGTTCCATCGACTTTTTGCGATCAGCACAGTATTAGCCAGGCGATCATATGACATTCCCTGCTTTCGAAGTGGCGTCCCCTGCTTTATCAAGTGGGCTTTATTGCGTTTCAGTGAATAGGCTAAAATATACCTCCATGATTTCATGAAAACCCAATAATATAAGTCTAACTTTTGAACTTGCTATCTCCTTCAATCCATTACACTGCGCGGAAATCAGTATCAAGCCACATTTTCTGATAAAAGTGAAGCAACTGTAACAAAGGTGAAGAGAGTAATGCCAACGATAATTTGTAGGTCAGAAAAAAGTTTTAATGCAAGATTTCATTTGAAAAAATATGAAAAATATAACTTCTCTTTAAACCGCCAATAGTAAAGGACTTACTTACTTTACTTTGCTTCGGCTATCTCCTACGGGAGGATGAACCGGCTTCATGACACATCTCGAATGTTTGTAAGAGAGTTGATGAAGTTTCATGGGAATTGGGTACGAGTGATGTCTTCAGCATCGCTCGGCCTTTTGTTTGAGAGTGCAGCTCTAGCCTTTACACAACCAAGTATGACCTACAAGGCAGTAGGAGTGGAGTAGGGAGTCCACTATCCATTGGCAGCCTGTGACCGGAGTCCGGTTCATAAGCCTTTTTGAATGGGGCCAGATATCCAGGGCATCCAATAAGCCCTTTGTCCATACGTCTGCCGGTGAACTCCGGTGAGCTTCATACGCCAGTCGTTGGAGGTTTGGAATTAGGGTTTAGCCATCTCCCCTAGACTGTCATCCAATGGACAGTCAACCCGTTGAAGAGCGCTGGGCATCCGCTTTTGCCCTCTCACTTCGGTGAAATAAACACTACGGCGTTACAGTTAGCGAGGGTGTGCAATAAAGTCGCTCATACTAGTCCAGTTTGTGTACGACATTTCATAGGAACACCAAACTTGCAGCGACAGAAGATAAGAGTCAGACAACAGATCGTTTTTTGAGAGATCAAGAGGTATTTATAGATTTTCATGTACATTATTATTAGCGTATTTGTTAAGCAGAGAAGCAATATCTTCAGAATGGTTGTTTTCTTGCCGAAGGTTATTCTGTACTGCTTGTGACCGTTTCTCAGAAAGTTAAGCCACATATCTGCGAATCGTATCCGCACACGTTAAGTCTGCTGTGATTGCTTGGTGAGTTCCTCAAGGTTAAGCTTTGTTACTGTTTTTGCTCATGACTACGATTCGGGGCGTGAACGTTGACGTAAATTGCCGTCTACAATTTTTGGCTTGCAGCTAGCTCTCACTATAGATTTACTCAGCACAGAAGCATCTGATAATTGTATAATATCCCCAGCTGTAATCTGATCGTTCTGCAGTAATCACTTCGAAGTAAACTGCAAATCTGCAGGATTCGGATATGATTGCTTCTATTCTTCAGTTCAGAAGTAGTGGAATTCGCCTTCTCAGTTACTCATACTTCATGCGTAGTACAATTTACATAGATGCATACGTTATCATTTAAATTCTTAATTTATGAGTGTAACTAGTTGTGGCTGAATTCTTATTATTATGAGCAAATTTTCAGAAAATTGGAGGACATTCTTCAGTTTGCTTGGTGTATTCATTTCCACTACATTTAAATCACGATTACTGCGAATTTCAGCCTTAAGTAGTTTTAGTCGATACAATCAGGCTTTGATTGTTATACAGCATTTGTAACTCACTGTGGAGTTCATTATCTTGGGTTAAGTCGTGTTTTTATTTGAGTCTACTGCAGATAGAATGTTTATTTCTGTTCTGATTCAAATGCAATAGCGCCTTCCTTCTGCTATGGGTTCATGGAAGAAACATTCCATGTCCCACTTTGCACTGTGATACACTTAAATTGCGATTAAAAGATGCTGTTCAGGAATCAACTATCCAAGAGCATCAGATATTTGAGGTTTACTTCAAATGACTGCAATAAGCTGACAACTTTCCTCAATCATAGGATTAACGATGTCTCATTTAATTTTGTTTATCTGAAACGGAAATGTTAGACGAAGTGTGATATTAAGTCTCACTAGCACAGGAATAGTGTAAGCGCATATACGTTAAGCGGATATCAGTTTACATTGTTCGTCGGTGGCATAGCGATTAGGACGCTCGCCAACCATGCATATGGTCCGGGTTCGATTCCAGGCCACCGACGCACTCCTTTACCTCGCTAAGCCAGAAATAATGCTGGTAAAGAGAAAAGGTTGGGCATGAGGCTGGTAACCCCGTCCTGTAAAACAAACACTGCTACAGAAACTTGAAGCCACTAGCTTGAAGCCCAATGTTCCACTGGGGAACGTGAAGGAAAAAAAAATATACTCAGTGTATCAATGTTGAGTTTCTAAAAGTGTGTTGACCGACACCTTTTCAAATGAATAAAATTACACACATTATCACAAACGATTAAATGTACATGGTAGCAGATACATATGAAAGATGAAAATTATTAGAAAAGCATTTCTCACAGTCGTCAACCTATATTGACTACGGAATTAAGCTTAGCGCCAGTAGCCTAGAGGCAGACAACGAATCTGTAAGTATTGTAATAATGGTTGAGCCACGGAGACTTGCTATGATGAGGTCGTTGAATAAAGCAAACATTTTATTACAATACAATATGGATATGTGCATACTCATGGAGATGGAAGAATTCTGTTTTCAGACTGAAACATATTTTATTATCCACATTACAAATCATGTTTGATTGTACACTAGTAACTAGTGTGATGTGTCTAGTCCTTTCTTTGGCGCAGACTGAATCCTGTCAGTCAGGTTTGCGATGTGGCCACCATTCTAGGTAGCTTGCCATCATGGTGCACATTGATTTGATGATATTAGAAAGCTGGAGGCAATTGGCAGGAAGCCTTGCTGACCTTAAGTTTCGTGCTAGTAGGCACTCGTCAGCAAAGCGTATCTGGAACCTTGAAGGAACTCATATCCCCTCTGAGATTCGAACTGGTGTCACCCAGTGCTGCAGTCAGAGACGTTACCACTGAGCTATTCGGCCTCGCGATTGATTTCCTGTAGGGCTGTAGTGGGACATGAGTTCCCTCAAGGCTGCAGATACACCTTGCTGAAGAGTGCCAACTCACACGATACCTAGGTCCAAGGCTTTCTGCCGATTACCTCTAACTATCCGATATCATAAATCATGTTTATTTGTCCGAGTGTCGGGAGATGCTAGATGATGAATTGGTTCATATCAAATCCTTCAAAATTTGTTCTGGCCTTCCTCATCTGGTTACTGACGATTAGCGTCTCCACACAAAAATATGTGCAAGCTTCACATCATGAATGTAATAACACACTGTGGATAGTTAGGTTTGCAATGGTGTATAGTTTGAATTTTCATTTGGGACTAGAAGTATCCCATTTCTCTCCACACACATCAATTTCCTGATGCTATGAGAAATCTGGCGTCTCCTGATTCAATGCTGACGATATTTCGTTTGTGCAATACATGAAGTACATTGTCGGTTGCATCACTCTTCATATATTGAGTCGAATGAAGTGAGTAGCTTCCTACCAGTATACCGATAAGAAATATTGGTTTTATTTAACAGTAATTCATGAATAGTCCCCGTAGAGACTTCAATAGAAAACAAAACGCATAGTTCAGCGAAGAATCTGTTTTCCGCGAGTTATCATAAATGGATGCATAAATTCCCTTTTTCATAGCCGTTTCCCTTTACTGCGGAATAAATACGGCAGAATTATAAGTTCGGTTTTGATGACATCACAATTCCCTGAACACATAAATGAGTTAGCTATCATGTATGGCTTCTTGAGTCAACGGTTATTTTGAGATTTGACAGTTAATGTCATTTCCTCAACTAAACATCTTAAGACTAGACTGACTAGGTGATTCAAATATTCACACAATGTTGAACTTTCTACATCCACTACAATTCAAAACATTTACTGCGCATAGTCATCAAATAAAACGTGTATTAAATATAAAGGCAGTTAAAATTAAGAGAATGAAACGATAACACCATAGACCACTCTTGAAATAAGTGGAACACAGTTTCCGAATAATGCAAACAGATACGTGATCTGTCAGTAAAGGTGTATTCTGAAAACCCTTAATCCCGTGGGGCCGCACGTATAAATAATAACGTTTAGTATAGACGAAATAACTAGCTCCACGGAAGCAGGTAAATTGATATATACACATTGATAAGGCCAGCAGTGAAAACTTATATTTCGCTGTCATCATAGTTTAAGTTCAGCCACAAGGGAGGTTTGCCTCATTTATCGAGATAGGCGGTTCCTTAGTATTTCTGCCTATGAGTCTCCATTGAATTGTAGATTGAGATAAAAACGTCTTTTAGGAACAGAAAGTGTGGGCTGTTTTAGGGGCTTAGCCTTCATGAAGTTTGGGATGAATAGATCGGAGTAGCCATTTTTTTAAGAGGATTCCTTTCAGAGTGTTCCGCTCTTTTTGCTTAGTGCGTTGTCTGCAAATATTATGCATTCTGTAACTCAATGAATCGATCAGATTTATTTTTGTGTATAGAGGTACGCAACTATGGAAGTTAACAAGTTGTCCGTTTCATGTGGAATTTTTGTAGATGAATCTTTCAAGTGTTCCATTTTGTCCCCATCTTGTTAGCTGAGTCGAACTCCTCCTCTCTAATGTGAATTGGATTAAAGAGTAGCAGCCATTGAAAAAAAATCTAAGATGTCTTCCAAATTCTCTTCATTATTAAAGAAATTGAAAGTATCATTCACTTGTCTTCCGTAAAACTCAAAGGTGTTAGTCATTTTCCCCTAAGTATGTATTTTCAGTTTTGACATGAAGAAATCTTCAAGCAACGGGACTACTGGTAGTGAGCCCATGGCTATACCATCCTTTCGTCTCTGTGTATTTCATTACTGAAAGAGAATCGAACATTTACGGAGTTCCTTTGAATCAGTATGTTCTCATGTGTAGTGGGACACTTGTGAACTAGTGAGAGCGTGAAATTAATCAGAGGCGTTGAAGGTTTCAATGAAATCGACAAAGTCAAAGGAATCTCGGAGTGAATAGTAGGAAGCTTGCTTTTTAATTGGTTCTGGTAGGTCTATCAGCCATTGAGTAATGCAAATGTAAGGTGAACTCTACAAAACAAGGATGACGTCTACAAATATTGAAACAAATTATGTTTAGAGTTTGAAAGATTCAATTTCGATTCTCAGTTATGGAGAATAAAAATTATTGCATTACACTAATGCTCAATATGGAGATAAATTTGCTAGCAGAATAAAGTTCAAATTAATTCCTTTGTTACAGTGAAACTATGAATATTAATTATTTTTATATTTTGTAATCTTTTGTGGCACAGCATCCCCCTTAACATTTATAGGCTTTTCCAATGAAGATTATCAGTATAATACTGCAGACTATAGCAGGTGAGGCTGTAGAGTTCATCCTTCAGTCTTCATAATTTTCAGTAGAATGTGTAGTTGTAATGAAGGAATGAAAGGACAGTAGTTAATGTTAGTGTAGAACTTAGGCACTGTAGTAGAATGTAATTCCTTATTGGATGAGTTTATTTTTAATAACACACATTGATGCAGTATTTATTATTAACTGAAGTACGTAAAGAAGGGCATACCATCAATTTTCTGAACATATGCCAAAAAGCCTACATTCCAAGGGGGACAAACGTTTACAACAGACACCTGGACAGATATCTCGCCAATAAGGGTGATGAAGTGGACATCACAAAGTCCTCTAGAAATAACAGCAGACAAAATAGTTCGTTTCTCTTTAAGTTTGCCAAAGCGATCGCTATCAAACACCCGAAACCTAACTAATGTCTTCAGAAACTAGCAGTTATCAGCTTTTCCTTGCCCTGCTCATTTGATGTCTTAATCGTTTCGTCATAGTTTGATTACGTAATCTTTGGCTTTATTTAATCTCTTACTTTAACGGTTTATGTAAAATGTCGACGGGAATTGACTTCTTGATGATGAACACTTGTGATCATAATAATCGGTAGAAAATATTTGAAATTCACAACCTGACTCTCTCTAGTTTATTGGGCATGTACTTTTCAGAAAATCCCCATTAGTGTAGAAATACATATCAATACAATCAGCGCATCGATTTTCAACATTCAGAAGGCGAAATATTCAATGACAAATTACCTCCATCGTCACTCTCAGTTAAACGCTATCGAAGTATTACGCCCATGAAAATCTACTCAATACATGTGTAAAACTTGGACACTGTGGTAGTAAGTAATTCCATATTAGTTTATTTATTAGATATATTACACAGTGAAACAGTATTATTTACTGGATGAAGTTTTGAACAAAATGTATTGTTCATAATCATATCACTTATGATCACACGACTTTGAAACTTGAGTTTTATACATTCTTTTGATTTTTTATTCACAGCTTGATTCCACACTGTATTTTTGATACAAGTATGGAATTTTCAGCATGGCTATCGGTAGCCCAAATTTTGCAGGCCGACCATAGATATCAGGTGTGCGTCGGCAGGGTATCGAACCTCGGACCATTTGCATGGTCGGCGAGAGTCTTAACCAATATGCCACCGACGCACAAAACGCGAAATTCCGCACCCTGGCCCCCAAGTAGCTAGATTCCAGGCGCACGCCACCACGCTATTTGTCGTTGTTAGAGTAGCAGACTTTTCCAGATGTCCGAGTGGATAGGTGCTGAATCATTCCTATTACATGTATTTGCAGTTGATTCGATAGACAAAGCTTCTGTTATCAATCTCTCGCTCCCTCCACCCAGCTGTGACATTATATTTTGAAACTGCCGTCCTATCCCATCCATCCTATTGCATGGTTGTGTATAATTGCATGCAGTGAGTGATATAGCTGAACTATTCTCTAGATTTCTTATCTTATTCGGGTCAACCAATCTAGATTTTGCTAAGTTTTTATGTTCAGCTAGTCTGAGTGCTCCTGCTCTACTTGTTGGATCTGACAACCACGGACGGCAGGGTATAAGATAAACTAAATTGTTTCGTTTTAAAGGCTCTACAGGATTGAACCTTTAACCGACAAAGCTTGTTTCCAATTGAGTTTGTAGAAGGTGTGAATACCAGCAACTTTTATTCCTGCCTTGTTAAGAATTCTGCGTAAGGCTTCCGAGGTTCCTTCCTTATATGGAATTACTGTTGATGATTTACATTCCTTATTGTTGGTGTCGTCATTAATATTATTATTATCACTATTATTATTACCATTAATATTGTTATTATTATTATCACTATCGCTATTATCATTATTTATTTTATTTTTACATTTACTTACATACTTCAAGGCTTCCTTTATGTGTATCACTTCCTGTCTTAGAATTCCTTTGGTACTACTTAGTTTTTGTTCTCTGTCACTTATACATTTCACCAATCCTATTTTTTACTGATATAGAGTGGGATGACCGGAAGTCAAGATATCTGTTTGAATGTGTGGGTTTCTTGTAAACCCTACTGTTTAGCCTTCCACCTTCTTTCCTTTTTATGTTGCAATCTAACGTTGGAAGCTCCCCTTCCTGACTTTCCAATTCATAAGTGATTTGAATTTCCTCCACCTTTGAGTTAATGTTTTCGAGAAATCTATCTACATCCTGTATTCTAAGTACAGTGAATGTGTCATCTACATACCTCCACCATACTTTTGGGGGTTGGAGTGAAGGTTCCGATCGCTAAGTTTTCCCACCTATCCATGAATATATCTGCTACAACCGGGGATATTGGTGATCCCATGGCAACTCCCTCATTTTGTCTGTATATTTTCCATTGTAATTTAAATACTGTGGAATTCAGGCATAGCTGAACTCCCAGCATTATGTTTTGAAGTGGCACCTTCTTTCTGTGTTCGAGTTCTTGGTCAGAAATGAGTTCGTTTCTGACTGCCTCTATAGCCATGTTGATTGTAAACGTGCAAATAATGTGATAATGTCAAAACTAACCCTTTTCGCTTCATTATCTAATTTTAAATTATCTAATCTGTGTTTTAGTTCATAAGAATTCTTTAGTCTAGATTTCGAGTGGCTTTTTAGGGGATTTAATATCATGGCTAAATATATTTAGATAATTCATAAGTAAGTGAATTTCAAAAATCAACTATATTTGCGAAATTCTACTACCCCTACGACAAATAGGAGAAGACAAAGAAAACTATAAAACTCAAGTTTCAAAGTCGTGTGATTACAATTGATGTGATTGTGAACAATAAATTGTGTTCGAAACTTTGTAATCCAGTCAATAATACTGTTTCACTGTGTGATACATCTAATAAAAAAACTAATATGAAAATTTACTCACTTATATGAAATATTCACTATTTATGGATCACGTTCAAGTGGTGCAAAACAAGATTTAGTTAAGATCCACTCGTTAAGTCCATAGGTTGTCTTATATTCAGATAACTGTATTTTTCGTTAACCGTTTCTCATTAGTTGACCTCTGGTCTACTGTTTGACTGAGTCACAACTATAAAACTATTGAAATACCTACGCATACTTCATTAATTTACAGTGAAGCATATAAATACAGAAATTTAGAACTATACTCTCAACACAATAATCTCAAGTCACGTAAGCGTTAATATTTTCGCCAGTATTCATTAATTACAATGCCGTTAAACATAGACATTTATCACACACTAATGACTACAGTCAGTATAAACACTCTGAGCTATTTCACAATCGAATTCGCAAACACGAGAGAGTAAATTTTAGACAGTTACAGTTTAACCAGACCCGTCTCTTGAGCTGGTGATCTTCTATTTCGACATGAATGTTAAAGTAGTCAGAAAAGTTGTTTGAGTCAGATGAATACTTTATCGAGTATCCCCATATTTCATGTATCTGGCGACTGTTAGTTACACCTTTGCAAATTACATGATTCCGATTGTCTCACAAAATCAATGAAACCGTAATATTTTCCTCCTTAGCAGCCAACACGATTCTGACAGACACAGATGAAGGAAACTTATTCATCATCAGTTCCGAATAAGAAGTTTGTACGTAAGTTCACTTTGAATAGTTATTCATTTGAATACTTGATTGGAATGTAATTCGAATTTCATTTCTTCTTCTTTTCTCGGAGAAGTGACCATGAAGGAAGCATTCAAGGTTTGTGAAAACATTTCTAAACTGACAATTACAGAATGGAATTACACGTGCAAATTTTACTCTAAGCTGTGTGAAAACGGTAGGAATAGTTATAAATTTGAAAAGGTTACACTGAAATCAAGTATGTGATTTTAACGAGTATAATGATTGGGATGACTTTCGTAATCACAATGATGGTATATTACATGTAAGTATATATAATAATTCATTGTCTGTACTTCTCTGTAGACGAATTATTCGTGTTCAAATTGAAAAGACTTACATGCCAGTCATCTTTATGTAAGTTGTCTGGAGTGTGATTATGCTATTTATTACCTGAGATAGACCTACTGCTAAACAAATGTGTTATTAAGCGAAATTATAGGAGAAGTTATTATTTCTTTGTTTTTTAATGACATCTAATTTACAAATGAAATTCGGATGAAAATTTCAAAGTTATTCGGGTATTTCACTCCACTCTCTCATTTCAGGATACTGGGTATAATCCCTATATTGTTGGCACTGTTTGTTAAGAAACTTGGAAAGAAGACAATAGTGATTTACGGCCTCTTTCTATTGACTGTGAGTTTGACATTCTATCTGATGAAAATTGACCTGTTTCACACAAGACACAGAAAATTGGTTATGTAAGAATTTCAAGGCAAATATCTTGGCACAACTCAATGGAAACGATTTTGACTAGGTTAATCAGTTAAACGCCAAATACCTATTTAGTCGAAGAACTTCAACGGTGAGAAAATCATTAGCTTGCATTTCGAATAGTTCTGCGGAGGTGTATCTTAGTAAAGTGTCATTACAAAAACGTCACAAGTATAACACTGCTCGCTTACGCATTGATGAATATTGTTGAGGGCGGAAAAATGAAGTGCATCACTGTTTTCAAGTCGACTATAGATCTGAATATGAGGAACTACTTCAAGACAGCAGTAATAGGGCGCATTATCCCGATCTGTGCTAATAATTTTGGTGACTAACATCATACTTATTTATGAATAAGTATGGTCCTTGGTCTTCTCTTTCTCTTCACAAGTATGCATTCTCTAGTGAACGTGTGATGAACAGTTATTTGGAATTCTGTGGTTGTCGCTTCAAGAGATATCTTCAGAGATAACTTCATGATATGATGTACTTTCTGGATTTCTCAGCAGTGAGATAAGTTTTCCTTCGTTGATGTAGGTCCTGATTGATTGTTCACACGTTGATTTGTATTAACACTCACTGGCCTTACTATTTTATGCTTTGACCAGTGCACTTGTAGTAGAGATTCCGCATGATGCACTGTTTAAAAATACTGTTGCTTTCCTCATTTAAACTGATCTTTACCTTAGCATGACTAGCCGACTTCCTCTCACTGTCATCGTTATTACGCTCTTCCACACTTGTCTTGATTCTTCCTGGAAGGAAAGTGATGTTTATTCAGCATTTACTACGTCTCACTGACTGTCTATATTGTGCTGGAATGTCCAATCACAATTGACATGATGGTAGCTTGAGGCTTCAGCTGACGATTTCCAAGCAACACAAAATGTGAGTCCTTGATTCCATAGTTCACTTCAATAAACAAAGTAAGGAAAATGATGCAGTGAAAAGGGCACTGCAGTGACAGATAGTAATGAGGTATTCTTAATTTTCCAGCCATCAGAATCATTGAAAAAATGATCAATTTTACTGCCGCAAGATTTTGAACGATCTGGATCTCTAAAATGCAACAGTAGTGCCTCTAGACTAATACCAAGTTGCATGGATTACAAAGAATCGATGACCTGCATTTGAGCAAGTCTCTATCTAATTTCAACAATATTCTTTATATACCACCGATATTTGTTTTATTTAAAAGTAAATTATGCTCATTACAGGTGTTCGTTTGGTCTCTTGCAATACCTGCTTCATCTATATTTGCTGAGAAACGGAGTATAGTGTCATGGCTCGTCGCAATATTCCTAGGTTTATCATTGGTGGAAGGTGGATACAAATTCAAGAAGATTAGTACGAAGGCGAAGCTGATTATTATCACTTCGGCAGCGGTTTTGATGTTGTTGGGTGTGATTCTGTTTATGGTGATGGTATTATCAAAACCTCTTGTAAGTGATGTGTTGATTTAATTAGTATCATGCAAATATTCTTCTAATGTATTTGTTACAACAAATGGAATTTCGACATCCTTACCGGCCAAAAGAATGGCTGATTTGTGATGTGAATTGCAAACTCAGCATCATCATAATGAAATTTATCTGATCACCTATGACTTCAATCATCATTTCATTTAATTTACCAGGAAGCAACAGCCGAATGTGCGTCGTTGGCACAATGTTTAGGGCGCTCGCCAAAAATGCACGTGATCCGGGGTTCGATCCCCAGCCGACACACTCCTTTAACTCGCTAAGCCAGTAATAAAGCTGCTAGAGAGGAAAGGTTGAGTGTGAGGCTAGCAACCCCATCCTGGAAAAATAAACACTGCTGCAGAAACTTCAAGCCTCTAGCTTGGAGCCCTCTGTTCCACTGGTAACGTGAAGGAATAAAAAAAACAGCCGAATAGTCGAAGTGTACTCTACGATCACTGTTATTAGTATCTCTATATTATTTATGGTGTCAGTGATGACCTAATTCAACTACATATTTTCACAATATAGTTGCTAATCTGTGAGGGTATCTGAAGAGATACACTTTGAATTTGTGCTAGGCTATTGAAGGTATTTCAAAAGAAATGCCGATGAATTCCTACTGGCCGTCGTTAAACACCCAACAGTTGGTATGGATAGTCAGATCAGTATTCGGTACTCAAACGTTGTACAAACATAGAATCCGATTTAAATAAGACTATGAAAAACAGTGATTTGTGTAGAAAGTGAATAACACCCAGGATGACTTCTTCACTGACTTCACGAGAAAACTTAAAAACGAGATTCCACATACTCAGGGAAATATTTATCTATAAATATGTATACTCATCTTATGAGGAATTGAAAAGTAATGCCTTCTCTCTCTTAACTAAAGCGCTACTATCACGACCTTGTATTCTACTTTATTACCTGCAGGAAATACTGAAATTTGTTTCCGGTGCGTTCTTAATATTGAGTGGAATACTAGTAAGTTATACAGTCAAAATTGAATATATATTCATGATGATTGTTACTCTTAACTGTGAATATTTGCATTGAACGTGAACTGTTTATAACCTCCTTCATCATCACTTTATCGTCGTCACAAGCGATGGAAAGTATTCGGCTTATTTTATTACTATTGTTTAGATGCAGTGTGTAAAGTTGCATGATATAAATAAATATTCAAAGTGGGCCTGCCTTATTTCCCCTTGTAGGCATAGTAGAGTTCTCTGATAAGTATTTCTGATGCTATTTGGAATTAACGAATATAAAATATGCCAATGTGAACACACAGGTTGGTGGTTCAGTGGAATAATGTTCGCCAAAGACCTACGTGGTCAGCGTTTGATTTTAAGCTGACACACTCTCAGAACTCGTCTAGTTTTCCGGTTTAAAAGAGGGAAGGTTGAACGTGAGGCAAACAAGCCAATCCTGTTAAAACACCAGTGTAATAAGTGAAACTTCAGGGCTCCAAGTTTGCCCTGTATTCCACTCAGAGAAATGTGAAAGTGAGAGAAACAATGGGACTGCAATAAGTTTAGTATAAACAAATTAACGCGGGAAACATTGTTTTAGTTATCCACTGTACTATTTAGATGATTGAATGCATCTGCAACATCACAGTTTCAAGACATATTTTGTGACAATTAGCACACCAGATGCTAGAAATCTGTAGTCTGCATATTTCAGACTGCTTGATAGGAATCTTTGAAGAGGAGTCACAATGTTGAAGAATATTCGTTGGGGTTATTTTTTTGCACTCCTTTATTTTCTGATGTTCCAACACTAATGACAGCTATTCAAGAAATCCGTATTAGCTCAAATATTAGCAAATGGACAACTTAATAACTTCGCAAGACTGCATGTAATACATCCTTCAGATAACTGGTTCAATTCCTAATATCAGGTTGTAAATCTGAGTATTATGTTTCGTCCTTATCGGAACTCAATAACTGACGCGTTGAACATAGAACCCCTTACATATATCTCCCTCTCTTTTGCAGATTTCACTCCCGCTTGCGACAAATATTACTCTCATATGGTCTTATGTGTTTTTGACTCCGACTATCACGCGAATTGACATTGCCTTGTTTCTCCTTTTGGTTTTGTGTGTGTAACAGGTGCTGTTTCTAGTCGGGAAATTTTTGAAAGAATGCGATCCAAGTCAGTCGAGTGGTATTTATCCAGTTTGGTTGGCTCTAATCACTTGGTTCGGAGTGATCTTATTATATATCACTATATGTTTTGTGCTCACATTCGCCTCGCAGTAGGATGGACAGAATACCTCACGAATAACGTTTTATTGGTAGGAAATAATAATGTTTTTGTGAATGGAACATCTTTCTGCTTGTGATGATGACATTGCTGTTGTTGTTTTATTTCGCTGTTATAAGAGTGAATATCATTCGAAATATATATTTCTGAATCGTATGTATCAACATTATTTAATGTATATGAAAGGCATTCGCTAAGTTGTTGTGTGAATAAACGGTATTCATTGCACATTTAAACAAATTTACATATTAGCAAGTGATGATATTAGACGTATCCGGATAACATGATATTATTATAATTCGCTGGTTCTTTCCGGCTTCATGTAATCCAAAACTGTTACAACATACTGTGATTACACAGGTTAAAGGTGGGAACATTTCAAATGTGGGAACTATTGATGTTGCGTAATTGGATACATTATGTGAAGAAAGAACTGCAGATGTAATTGGGCTTGTCGGTATATGGAAAAATGTGAAACGCATATTTTATATTGGATTACTCATGTTGGGATTAAACAAGCGTGCAAATATATCATAAAATAAACATCGTGGGCTACGTAAGGTTAATAAGGTTTGGTAATTCGAAGTTTTTAGAATTATATAGATAGTAATAGGGTGATTAGACATGAAGTATTCAGGTAGAAATCATGGATAAATACAAACGAATTTGTGGTACCTGCGGACACCTTTGAGAAATCTTCACTTTTGCTCCAGATGACTGGATTTCAGAACGTCTTTCTTTCAGAAAATTTTCTTTTTATTGCTATAGCATAACAGGCTGGAGTACTAGACAATTGGTTAGGGGTATCTGCGGTTCCAGTAACGATGATTTGAGGATGCTGATCAAATGTTGCTAGTTTATTCATGTAAACACCCATTAAGTTCAGGAGCAGAGTAGGAAATCGCTTTGCTTATGATAGTCAATAACAAATTGGTGATGAAACCACATAGACCACTCTGCAATGATTTTTCGAAAAGGGGAACCACAATAATGAATGAAAATAATCACACCCTCGAGAATACATATATTTACTCTGACAATGAATTATGTCCTCTATGCATATGAAGATAATACAAATCCAGGAAACTTCTGACTCATTTAATTAACTGCCGTCACAGCCAAGCGAAAGCCTAATTCAGTCTAGTTGATTAAATGAGACTGATTCTGAATGATACATGGACAGGGAGATTCAGTTATTTTGTAAAGTAAATAAAAGGAAATGGGTTATGGTTAACACTGGATTGCTGAGTGCATGATTTATCTTACTTCAGGTTACCCAACTACATAAATTTGCATCTGTGTTAGCGGCGGTGTTCCTATGAAGAATGTAGTCCAGTATCCGTATCATCAAACCTTAGTATACACCGTAGTGTCATTCATACTGAAAAACGAAGACATAAAAAAACAAGTCTCATTTGAGCGGCTGTTAAACCTACAGATTTGACTCGGTGTAGCACATTAAGGCTCTTCTAAAATGTATTATTATTGCTCCCTGGGTTCCGAAGCACACCTACACTTTGTTTAATTCCCTGCGGACCGCTTTAGCTGGCCGCACGGTTTTCCATATCCTCTGATCTTCCGCCCTCACCACGTTACCCTGCAACGGAGAACTTGTCACTTCCCGAGCGAGTTCCAATTGACAGCTAGCTTGGCACGCGTCATCATTCGTCAGTCTCTCCAGCGTGTACTCAATCCAACTTCATTTTCTCAGACATAAATTTCCGAGCGACAGGTTCTTGGTTGGTTTGTTTACAGAATTTCTTCTCACCAGTCCATTCTGACCTTCAATATAGAACCAGCGAATCAACTGTTGATGAAAGTCTGAAGTGACTGGCCTGTTGGAAGTGCTTTACGTGACGCGAAAGCCAAGTTTATGTCTCATATAGAAGAAGTGACTGATTGACGTGACTTTAGTACTGAAAATCCGAATTACGGTGTTTATTCTGAATGCGGAAGATTTGAAAACTGATTTCAGAGTGATGAAGTTTTGTCTTGGCTTATTGATTTGGGTTTCAACACCATCATTCGAGCTGATTTTCGGTAGTTAAGCTAACTATTTTCCCACCTGGTCGATTCACGAGCCTATTGTTGTAATCACTATTATTACCACTACCAACAACGACAACAGCAACACGATACGATACCACCGAAAAGTGACGCATGAATACAAGAAGAGAAGATTAGTTGTTAACCTGTTGAGCTTTTACTGTCTCGTATCAATAGCGGAAATGATAGACAGTGCTTTAAATGATTCTGAGAGACAGTAATAATATTAATTAATGAAAAAACAGTCAACAACCAATAAGATTTCAGAGGTCCTAAATTGGGTGAGAGAATTACAAACAGACATGTGGAAATGACATGTAGAAAATCAGGTCTATATATGTATTTATGATTGTCACAGATAGGATTAGATGAAACAAGAATATGTTAAGTTTGTACAAATGGCGACTGCATCTCTGGATGCCAAACTCTTCATCGAAGAGACGCGATGATCGCAATTCTAAATATTTAACACATCTACCTTTACTTATCGCGAACCAATTGCATACGAAACCCTCATAACACGGCTTGAATACAGTTTTCTAACAAATTTCACCTCAGGTTGCACAGTCGGACCCTTTCAAGGAAAACAAATTCCAATGCAGATCAGATACACTATGAAACATGTTCGAGATGGACTTTTATCATTTTATTCGATTTCTTTTAGTTTCATTACACCGAATTTGATGAACTTGATGCGACAGTGTCACATCTCTATTTCATCAAACTGCAGAGACTCAGTCACAACCTTCCCGACACATGCTTTAGACACATCTAGGTGACAGCTGTTCCATATGTTAAGGTCGTGGATTTCCCAATACCGGTCACTACTCTTTGCATCGTCATGCGAACAACAATATTTCTCACATATCCGTGAGATTGCATTCATGTTATATTTTTCTAATCACTCCGCAATTTACGAAGCGTCTCATGCTGTCAAACACAATCAATATGCATGTCGTGAACAGAGTGTAGTCGAAGTGTGCCCTAGTCGAACACCACGACATCATCGACACTACAACATTGGGTTGTAAAACTAACATTCGAAATAGATGAATTATGAAGTGCGGTAGATTGTCAACAATGGATTGGGCATTTCCGACATTTCGAATACTCTCTAGCCTAGTGAAAACAGTCCTACTACCAGTGGTACGCACCCTTCAGGGTTTGAACCCGGGACCTTCCAGTTACAAGGCGAGCTCGTAGACCATTGAGCCACTCGGACCCCACACAATGGTTTTTGAATTTTAACTTCTGCCAGTTCACGACATAGCGCGACCATTTTGCAATGTCTCCTTCGATGAGCTACTGCCTCATCTTCAACCTGTTGTTCTCTACTGGTCACAGCTTCCCACTAGAACCGCAGGTTAACTACCTAAGTAGGGCCTGTCGCCAGTGAGCATCAGAATAATTTTCAAGTATTGGTTTTTGCAGGGATTATTGTTTGATTGCATGGAGGATTTCATCATCACAGTATAATTCACTTAGAGCGAAAACATACCTGAAACTCATTCAATTTTGTTGGCCGTCATCAGAATTGACGATGGCAGCGTCACGAACAACGTCGAACAAAACATAGTTGCACGGTTATTGCACCACAGTAGTGTAGGCCATTTCATATATCCTACTATATCGAAATGGTGAACATTCCTATGCTATTTGGATCACACACAAATCAAGACTGTTCACACTGGAACATTAGTAAGTGCAAGGATTAGTGGAAAGTTGGTTAGCGTAGTGATATTTTCTTCGATCAATGAGAAGAATACCCGTTTTCATCACGTAGTTTGTTATAAATGAATGTAACATTCAGGTAATACATAGTGTCCGTGAGAAGTTTGTGTATTGTGACATAGATCATACTAATTGCCATTCTATTACAATAGTTGCTCGCACACAATGATAATGTTTCCTATTTTGTTAATACGTTGAGTAAATTTACTGTATATGATCTTACTAACTGTTAGAATTGTTATTTTTAATTTTAGAAGAACGATTCCAACATGTTACGTACTCACTCACTAACCGTAATTTCGTT
The DNA here is from genome assembly GCA_944472135.2 of Trichobilharzia regenti. Classification (NCBI taxonomy): domain Eukaryota; kingdom Metazoa; phylum Platyhelminthes; class Trematoda; order Strigeidida; family Schistosomatidae; genus Trichobilharzia; species Trichobilharzia regenti. The sequence continues at coordinate 27,789,875 of OX235267.1, forward strand.
TAAAATAATAACAATTTTTTATTGCACGTAAACTATCACTGCAACAGAATTGAAATTAATTTGATTTGGTTTATGTGTAATACAGTGATCGAAAGTGAATAGAGGAATTCGTTGGGTGTTAAACGACCTGAGATCTACATGACTAGGTAAATGTGATACTTAGGTGTGATGAAGCATTTTTTGTGTATTTTAGAGTTTACTTATGAGTGCGCGTCACTGAAAGCATTTCCAAGAGGCTGCTGCCTCTCTTTGATGATGAAGATCAGATGATCATATTGAAAGAATAGGCAAGCCACCTGAAGTTCTGGAAATGAACTAAATATAGGTCTACTTCCGCTGAAACATGCAGTAGGAAATGGATGACACATAGGAGGACATATTCGGAAGAATCGAGAAATAGTTTCCAGTTGTGAAACCAGTTGTGAGTGATAGCATAGAGGTGGTTTCATTGAAGATGTGTTGCTGGAATCCACTAAGATTGCAAAGAAATAATGAATAGTATGAATAGTATCAAATTCGTTAGGGTCTCACAGCAGTCACTGTCAGTGCTAATTCAATTAGAAGAATATTATGGAATTTGATAGTGTCGCAGTTGGAAGCTCCTTGTGACCATTTGTTGCAGCTTTATTCTTGTCAGACCTAGAAGCCGGTATTTTGCAGCAACGTATGCAAGAAACGGATGTATGCCTAAGATATATTGATGACCTTCTTCTTGTATGTGAAAGCAGATATAAAGCTGAAGACACGGTGACAAAATTCAACTCACTCCATCCGAATCTCGGATTCACAAAGGAACACGAAGAAAATGGTTCTATTAAATTCCTAGACGTTTCTCTAGTGACATGAACTGATGACACAATGGAAAGAACTATATTAAGAAAGTCTTCACGAACAGGACAGTACACACATCTCAAGATCATTGTTCCGATCCAGTATAAAAAGAACTGACCCAGAAGACTGTTGAATACAGCACGGAAAAATTCGCTCTGACAATAAAATTGAGCATGAAATAAAAGCTCTGAAGGATATTTTATCTAAGAATGGGTATCTTGAGAAGTTCATTATTAAATACTCTAAAGAAATAAGCATCTGCAAAACTATGAAAAGAGTTTCGAAGAAATCTGTTTATAGGAATTCGCCCTTCAAAGTAGATGATGCACAAGAGGTAGTGAAACAGAGACTCGATTATGCTGCAAAACGTGTCTTCCTTAACACGGTCAACCGACTACTTCAACAATCTGGGAAAGACCAGTGGCCAATTCTCGACATTTCCAACTGCATGTGTTTGTGGAAGCAGATACATAGATCGTACTGAAAGGCGACTGTCCACTGGCATGATGGGGCATTTATTGAAGTAGTTGAAAACAACTTAATTTAGGGTAATGAAAAGCTCAATAATTAAGCATCTTTCGTGCTATGAAAATGATATCGAGGCTGTCGAGTCATTCACTACTGTCAGCATACAAAGAAACATAAGTATGCATTCAGTTGAGGAGGCTGGTGCAATTCGAGCTTTTAAAACAAGTCCCTGTGTATTGTCGTCACTCTGAATCCACCACAGCAATTGGTTTCACTTAATAACTGTTATTATTATCAGTATTATAAACATTTGATTCCACCTATTATTATTATTGTTATTCTTGATTCATCTAAAACTACTTTTTGACACTAACATTATCTCAATTCACTTCAGCATTATTATTATTACCATTACAATTATTATTGTTCATTTCTAAATTCTTGATATGTTCTCTAATGTTAAATATACCCGTAGTAAAATTTAGAACAACACATTTAAGCGAACAATAATGTGCTTTCAATTAGATCTGATCAGACTAAACTCTAATACGCATAACTTTACAAATAAAAATTCAAATAGAAACCAATCTTGATATTTTGTCTATAGGTTAATACGATTGTGCATATAAATTTTACAATTAGGCTTAACAGTAGTACTGGTTATAATAATAATGGTTCCATCAATAACAAGGGTGAAAAAATGAGGCGATATATGATAACAAGAATAACAAAAAACAGCATGATTAAACAAAAAATAATTTAAATAGAAGTAGTCGATAAAGGCTAAGAAAAACAAATGAACCGATTAAGTAATGCTAGATTGTAAGGAAAGTTAATAAAACACGTTTTAATGTCGATGTGATAGGATTAAGGAATGGGTGGTGGAGTAGTCTTCAGCTGGTTATGTCTTAATAGCCCGAAGGAAGGATAATGGCTGTACGAAATTCTTTTGAATACATAGTTTAGGCCTAATAGTTCGAATGCCTATCGCCTAAGATGTGTGCAGTAGACGAATACGAAGTCTAATGGAAAGATTCGGTGGGATACGATGAATTACTTTTGAAGGCTCTCGTTTTCTCCACTGCAAGACCACTATCAATTAAATGACACAATTGAGCCAAACCACGATGTGGGATGTTCAGTAACACGTTCGCTTAACTGTCTTGTAGCACCACAAAGACAGGTGAATTGATAAATGCACATAGATGTGTTAAAACTATCTAGTTTATCCATCGTTTGCGTCCTAATCATTCGTCAGCTGGAGAATGACAAACGTAGGTGTGCTGTGTAAAATGTTCTTCGTATACTCTTGGAAAGTCTCTGGAATAAAATCTCACTTGATAGAAACATTATTATCATTATAACCAGTACTACTATTATGACTGATCGCACAATTTATATACACAATCTTATTAACCTATAGACAAAACACCATGATTGGTTTATATTGGAATTTTTTATTTGTAAAGTCACGTGTATCAGAGGTGAGCCTGATGACATATAGTTGAAAACATTATTGTTCGCTTAAATGTGTTGTTCTAATTTTACTATGGGAATATTTAACATAATCAAACCCGGTGGGAATATAATTGCTTCCAAGGCACTCAATGATTTCCTGAAATTTAGTGCGACACTAAATGAAGCGACAACATAGTTGGAAGTTTTTGAAGAATATGTAGAAACCGAAGGTTATCACATTCTATACTGGAGGTCGTTAAGACGAATGCGCATTTATCCTAATTCTAAGCGTTTAAAAATTCATGCTCCTATTTAGGTTGACTCTGTTAAAAGTCTCCTAAATGATCTCGAAGAGAACATACCACAAATACAATTTTCTGTTGATGATTTACTTAAGGAATGAGAAATAATATTCCTGGAATATGTGAATAACGTAACAGTTAACAGAAGGAATAATAAGGGATTAACCTCATCAGATCTCTTGAAAAACAAACGCTTGAAAGTAAATTTCCGTCAGTTCCGGACCGGTATGTTCATAATTTTTCTAGTGTCGTGTTTAACAATTTTCAACTGGAGATGTTATCCCTAGGCCTTAAAATTGTGGCTATCATCCTCAAGTTAACCAATTAGACACTGATATATACAGTTTGAAAATTTGTAATCTCAAACATCAGATCTAAGGTCATCATCGGACGATGAACTAACGAGGTACAAAACGACGCTATTGAACAGCTGCCAACAATACAAAAATAATAGACATTCAGTAAATAGTCTGCTATCTAAGTGAAACAGAGAAGCTCTAAGAGACCTTAGAAGCAATGAATTATTAGGAGGCCAGATAAAGGTGACGGCGTGGTTTTACTGGATAAAAGCGATTACGTTGAAGAAAATGGAAGGTATTTTGAATGATCAGACTAAATTCCAATCTCTTGGTAGTTTCAAAGATCTCAATATGAAAGCGGAGAAATTAATAACTGATTCTCTCAAAAAACTGAATCTAAAAGGAGTATTATCATCAGCCATGTATGAGTCTATGAAACCAACGGGTACCAACACTCGACGTCTTTATGTTCCACCCAAATTCCACAAACTTGGTCTTCCTCTTCGCCCTGTTTTCGACGTGTATATCTCTCCATTTTACGGAACAACAAAGTGATTAGTGAAGATTCTGGTACTTATGAGCAAAGAAATCGTGCAACATAGAATAAGTGATGTCTTCGACTTCATTTCTAAAATATCCGAGACAAATGTGAGGAATAAACGCATGTTATTCATGGATGTATCACCATTATTCACGAATGTACCCCTTATGGGAAAAGTAGATTACATTTGCCAAGAGATCACTGAAAAGCAATTGAACTTAGGAATTCCCTTGTGTAGCCTCAAAGAATCACTTCCTAAATACACAATGAATTTGAGCTTTGTTTTCAGTAATTAATATTACCTGATATCTACGGTCAGCCTGCAAAATTTGGGCTACCAATATCATATTCTGAAAACTCCATTATTGTACCAAAAATATGGTGTGGAATCAAGCTGTAATCAAAAAAATAAAAAGGCAAAGTGTACATTGTTCATTTGGAGAGTAATTCTTTGAGGCTACACAAGGGAATTCCTACGTCCAATCGCCTTTCGGTGATTTCTTGGTAAATGCTATCTACTGTTTCCATAAGCGGTACATTAGTGAATAGTGATGATACATCCATGGATAACATACGTTTATTCCTCACATTAGAAAGCAAACTCCAGTAAATATATGGACATCGATTTTTCAAATCCCACCCGAGCAAATGTACCACTTGTCTTAAATAGTCTTAGGAAAGAACACTCTCTGAAAATAGAAGAGAATAAAGAAGAAATGTCAAATATAACGGAGAGTTTCGAGAAAAATGATTATTCAAATAATGAATGTGGATAACAAAATGAACAGCAACACCAAGGATGACTGACAGCGCACTCCCAAATCACAACAGTTATTACTGCATATAAATCAGACACGTCATACCAGAATTAAATATTACTCGATAAATGCAACATCAAAATACTCCTTAGGACGATACACACGATAATATCAACCAATCGTCTTCATGTGGAAGATAAAACGCCGATGAATACACTGTGTTTACGAAATAAAATGCCTAAAATATGACGTGATGCTTACTGAATAAACCTACCGAGAAATCAAGGACAAAGGGCATAAACCCAGTTGAGCTTATGCTCAAACGCTGAGAAATGCAATAGAATTAGAAAAAGCTTGACAAAACTGTGAACAATAGTGTCAGGCCATAATATGCATTGTGACAATATTAACATTATTCATAGAAACTACCAAATCTTTGAGAGAATGTCTCATTTCAGAAACATTTCACATTAGATGAAATCCAAATTGTTGGAACAGAAGTGATCAATGAAAACAGAATTGTGTCTGGTTTCAGCGACCGCCATTCAAACTCACGCCACACTAAATGAAAAAAATTAACACAAATGCTTATCGGATACATTGAAATCTTTAATTTGATTGACAAATTGAAATGAATCAGAGACTACATGTGTTCCGAAACGTTTCAACAATGGCTGCAACAGTTCACATAACCACTGTGCTAGTCTGTGGTACGGCGAGTTTATCATAGAGAGTATGGGTCTTAACGGCGCTCCTGGTTTGTGTATTTTTACGCGTCCGTATAGTTTTGGGATTTGTGACCCAATCGGTTTGATATTTCTATATGTGTTTTCGTCTATGTATTTATTTTTGAAGAGTTGTCGTAGATGCTGCACAATTTTCCTTTCGGTTGATAACGTTTGGTCTTTTGCATGGTTATCCAATTTGAATTTAGATTCATCGGCGAGAATTTGATGCATTTTTTCGAGATAATCTATCTTGTTCATTAGCACTACACTTTGTCCTTTATCAGCTTGTAGGATAACAAGATTTTTGTCTTTTCGAAGCTTGTTTAAAGATCGCCAGTGTTCTTTGGTGATATGCGACTTTTGATTGGTCGGCATGACTCGAAATTGATGAGCGATATCAACCATCTTTGCTTTCAACCAGCTTTCGCTGTCACTGGACGTGGCATGTAGCCCCATAAGTTGATCATAAAGATTTTCGAATTGGCATTCGATATCGATTTGCTTTATCTTCTTCATGGGAACACAGAATTTGAATCCCAATGACAGAATTTCTGCTTGTTCTTTTGATAGGGAAACATCAGATAAATTATGAACATAATTAGATATATCCACTGGGAAAATTTCATTTGGCGGTTCCGGATAAAGTGACTTCTTCAGTTTCTTTACTTCTGATTCTTTTGTCTTTTTTGATGTGGCATGCAGATATTTAGTGAATTTAATATAACATACGAAGTTTAAGTCATTTTGCACATTGATCAGTTTGCTTGACAATAGGCATAAATTACTGATTTCATCTGTTTCAGAAGACAAATGTGATTCAGCAAGACGGTAAAGATTCGCTCGTGTAGGTCTCAGATGATCTTTACGCAAGGATTTGTAAAATGTTCGAGGATAAATATTATTCTGGATACATTCTTTCAAAAAATCTCGTCGTGCAGAGTGTTTAGCAATCCTGCACTTCAATTTCACTAGATCATTTAGTGCATTGATAGTGCTTTTTGGGAGACGCTTCTTCAAGAATTGAAAACATTTATTTCCCGATACGAATTTAAAACAAGCAATAAAGGTTAATAAAGCAGGATTTAATGAATTCATCAAATTTCGGTAGAACTCGTCAGCTGAATACTCTACATACACGAATACATATACTTTTGAAATTACATTGGGAGATATAAGACTGATAAGTTGAATACTCTACATACACGAATATATATACTTTTGAAATTACATAGGGAGACATAAGGCTGATAAGTAAACAAACTACATTGAATTAATCATGCAGAGAGACAGGTGCGAATATTTTCCAGGTCATGTTCAAATAGATAAGGGGAGAGAGAGAGTATGAGAGATCAAAATTAAGATAAATTGCATTACGCTTCAATTACATCACTTAGATAAACAATTAGTCATTAGGGAATATAACTAGAATTGCAAACAGACTAATATCAATAGTAATAGTTATAATAACAATAATAATAATAGTGTTGAAGTGAGTTAAGATAATCTTACGGATAAAGCATAGATTTAAATGAATCAAGAATAATAATAATGGCAGTAATAATAACAAAAATAATAATAAGAAGAGGTAGAATAATAACAAGTAGAGAATAAAACGTATTACCATGGTAGATTAAGAGTTACGACCATCTCCTTTTGTATACAGAGAGCTGGTTTATAAATTCGAATTGCACAAGCCTCTGCAATTGCAAGCATCTTCTTGTTTCTTTGTTTGCTGACAATGGTAAATGACTTGACTGCGTCGATATCATGTCCGTAATCTACAAGATGTTTTGTTATTGAGGATTTTGGCACTTTGAACTCAGCTGTTTTCAACCATTTTGGCAAATGCTCCATCATGCGAGTAGACAATCGCCTTTCCGTACGACCTATGTATTTGCTGCCACAAACACACTCAAATTGATATATGCAGTTTGAAGTGTCGAGGATTGGCGACTGGTCTTTCCCAGATTGTTGAAGCACTCGCTTGGTGGTGTTAAGGATAACAAGTTTTGCAGCATAATAAGTTCTCTTGATGGCTTTGTCGAGTCTTCGTTTCACTACTTCTTGTACGTCATCTCCTTTGAACGGTAAATTGATATAAACAGGTTTCTTTGGAACTGTTTGAATCGTTTTGCGGGGGGTAGTTTCTTTGGAGTATTTATTAATGAACTTCTCAGGATATCCATTCTTAGATAAAATATCCTTCAGAGATTTTATTTCCTGTTCAATAGTACTGTCAGAACAAATTTTCCGTGCTCTATTGAACAGTGTTCTGACTAGGTTCTTTTTGTACTGGATTGGGACAAAGCTCTTGAAATGCATGTACTGTCCTGTCCATGAAGACTTTCTAAATATAGATCTTTCGATTGTGCCATCATTCATTTTGGCTAGAAAAACGTCTAGGAATTTCATAGTATCGTTTTCCTCGTGTTCTACTGTGAAATTGAGATTTGGATGGCATGAATTGAATTTTATCAACATGTCTTCCGCTTTTGATCTGCTTTCACAGACAATAAAAATGTCATCAACATATCTTAGGTATACATTTGTTTCTTGTATGTGCTGCTGTAAAGCACCGGTTTCTAGGCGTGACAGGAATAAGTCGGCGAAAAGTGGTCCCAAAGGGCTTCCCATTGCGACACCATCAACTTGACGGAACAGACGCCCGTTGAATTGGAATTGGACATTTTTAGTACATAAAAGTAGTAATTTCCTCAATTCCGATGTTGGAATGGGTATGTCTTCAGCTTCTTTACATATGAAGTCGATAGTCTCAACAACTGGCACATTTGTGAAAAGGGAGGTAACATCGAAAGAGACCAAATGCTTATCGGATACATTGAAATCTTTAATTTGATTGACAAATTGAAATGAATCAGAGACTACATGTGTTCCGAAACGTTTCAACAATGGCTGCAACAGTTCACATAACCACTGTGCTAGTCTGTGGTACGGCGAGTTTATCATAGAGAGTATGGGTCTTAACGGCGCTCCTGGTTTGTGTATTTTTACGCGTCCGTATAGTTTTGGGATTTGTGACCCAATCGGTTTGATATTTCTATATGTGTTTTCGTCTATGTATTTATTTTTGAAGAGTTGTCGTAGATGCTGCACAATTTTCCTTTCGGTTGATAACGTTTGGTCTTTTGCATGGTTATCCAATTTGAATTTAGATTCATCGGCGAGAATTTGATGCATTTTTTCGAGATAATCTATCTTGTTCATTAGCACTACACTTTGTCCTTTATCAGCTTGTAGGATAACAAGATTTTTGTCTTTTCGAAGCTTGTTTAAAGATCGCCAGTGTTCTTTGGTGATATGCGACTTTTGATTGGTCGGCATGACTCGAAATTGATGAGCGATATCAACCATCTTTGCTTTCAACCAGCTTTCGCTGTCACTGGACGTGGCATGTAGCCCCATAAGTTGATCATAAAGATTTTCGAATTGGCATTCGATATCGATTTGCTTTATCTTCTTCATGGGAACACAGAATTTGAATCCCAATGACAGAATTTCTGCTTGTTCTTTTGATAGGGAAACATCAGATAAATTATGAACATAATTAGATATATCCACTGGGAAAATTTCATTTGGCGGTTCCGGATAAAGTGACTTCTTCAGTTTCTTTACTTCTGATTCTTTTGTCTTTTTTGATGTGGCATGCAGATATTTAGTGAATTTAATATAACATACGAAGTTTAAGTCATTTTGCACATTGATCAGTTTGCTTGACAATAGGCATAAATTACTGATTTCATCTGTTTCAGAAGACAAATGTGATTCAGCAAGACGGTAAAGATTCGCTCGTGTAGGTCTCAGATGATCTTTACGCAAGGATTTGTAAAATGTTCGAGGATAAATATTATTCTGGATACATTCTTTCAAAAAATCTCGTCGTGCAGAGTGTTTAGCAATCCTGCACTTCAATTTCACTAGATCATTTAGTGCATTGATAGTGCTTTTTGGGAGACGCTTCTTCAAGAATTGAAAACATTTATTTCCCGATACGAATTTAAAACAAGCAATAAAGGTTAATAAAGCAGGATTTAATGAATTCATCAAATTTCGGTAGAACTCGTCAGCTGAATACTCTACATACACGAATACATATACTTTTGAAATTACATTGGGAGATATAAGACTGATAAGTTGAATACTCTACATACACGAATATATATACTTTTGAAATTACATAGGGAGACATAAGGCTGATAAGTAAACAAACTACATTGAATTAATCATGCAGAGAGACAGGTGCGAATATTTTCCAGGTCATGTTCAAATAGATAAGGGGAGAGAGAGAGTATGAGAGATCAAAATTAAGATAAATTGCATTACGCTTCAATTACATCACTTAGATAAACAATTAGTCATTAGGGAATATAACTAGAATTGCAAACAGACTAATATCAATAGTAATAGTTATAATAACAATAATAATAATAGTGTTGAAGTGAGTTAAGATAATCTTACGGATAAAGCATAGATTTAAATGAATCAAGAATAATAATAATGGCAGTAATAATAACAAAAATAATAATAAGAAGAGGTAGAATAATAACAAGTAGAGAATAAAACGTATTACCATGGTAGATTAAGAGTTACGACCATCTCCTTTTGTATACAGAGAGCTGGTTTATAAATTCGAATTGCACAAGCCTCTGCAATTGCAAGCATCTTCTTGTTTCTTTGTTTGCTGACAATGGTAAATGACTTGACTGCGTCGATATCATGTCCGTAATCTACAAGATGTTTTGTTATTGAGGATTTTGGCACTTTGAACTCAGCTGTTTTCAACCATTTTGGCAAATGCTCCATCATGCGAGTAGACAATCGCCTTTCCGTACGACCTATGTATTTGCTGCCACAAACACACTCAAATTGATATATGCAGTTTGAAGTGTCGAGGATTGGCGACTGGTCTTTCCCAGATTGTTGAAGCACTCGCTTGGTGGTGTTAAGGATAACAAGTTTTGCAGCATAATAAGTTCTCTTGATGGCTTTGTCGAGTCTTCGTTTCACTACTTCTTGTACGTCATCTCCTTTGAACGGTAAATTGATATAAACAGGTTTCTTTGGAACTGTTTGAATCGTTTTGCGGGGGGTAGTTTCTTTGGAGTATTTATTAATGAACTTCTCAGGATATCCATTCTTAGATAAAATATCCTTCAGAGATTTTATTTCCTGTTCAATAGTACTGTCAGAACAAATTTTCCGTGCTCTATTGAACAGTGTTCTGACTAGGTTCTTTTTGTACTGGATTGGGACAAAGCTCTTGAAATGCATGTACTGTCCTGTCCATGAAGACTTTCTAAATATAGATCTTTCGATTGTGCCATCATTCATTTTGGCTAGAAAAACGTCTAGGAATTTCATAGTATCGTTTTCCTCGTGTTCTACTGTGAAATTGAGATTTGGATGGCATGAATTGAATTTTATCAACATGTCTTCCGCTTTTGATCTGCTTTCACAGACAATAAAAATGTCATCAACATATCTTAGGTATACATTTGTTTCTTGTATGTGCTGCTGTAAAGCACCGGTTTCTAGGCGTGACAGGAATAAGTCGGCGAAAAGTGGTCCCAAAGGGCTTCCCATTGCGACACCATCAACTTGACGGAACAGACGCCCGTTGAATTGGAATTGGACATTTTTAGTACATAAAAGTAGTAATTTCCTCAATTCCGATGTTGGAATGGGTATGTCTTCAGCTTCTTTACATATGAAGTCGATAGTCTCAACAACTGGCACATTTGTGAAAAGGGAGGTAACATCGAAAGAGACCAAATGCTTATCGGATACATTGAAATCTTTAATTTGATTGACAAATTGAAATGAATCAGAGACTACATGTGTTCCGAAACGTTTCAACAATGGCTGCAACAGTTCACATAACCACTGTGCTAGTCTGTGGTACGGCGAGTTTATCATAGAGAGTATGGGTCTTAACGGCGCTCCTGGTTTGTGTATTTTTACGCGTCCGTATAGTTTTGGGATTTGTGACCCAATCGGTTTGATATTTCTATATGTGTTTTCGTCTATGTATTTATTTTTGAAGAGTTGTCGTAGATGCTGCACAATTTTCCTTTCGGTTGATAACGTTTGGTCTTTTGCATGGTTATCCAATTTGAATTTAGATTCATCGGCGAGAATTTGATGCATTTTTTCGAGATAATCTATCTTGTTCATTAGCACTACACTTTGTCCTTTATCAGCTTGTAGGATAACAAGATTTTTGTCTTTTCGAAGCTTGTTTAAAGATCGCCAGTGTTCTTTGGTGATATGCGACTTTTGATTGGTCGGCATGACTCGAAATTGATGAGCGATATCAACCATCTTTGCTTTCAACCAGCTTTCGCTGTCACTGGACGTGGCATGTAGCCCCATAAGTTGATCATAAAGATTTTCGAATTGGCATTCGATATCGATTTGCTTTATCTTCTTCATGGGAACACAGAATTTGAATCCCAATGACAGAATTTCTGCTTGTTCTTTTGATAGGGAAACATCAGATAAATTATGAACATAATTAGATATATCCACTGGGAAAATTTCATTTGGCGGTTCCGGATAAAGTGACTTCTTCAGTTTCTTTACTTCTGATTCTTTTGTCTTTTTTGATGTGGCATGCAGATATTTAGTGAATTTAATATAACATACGAAGTTTAAGTCATTTTGCACATTGATCAGTTTGCTTGACAATAGGCATAAATTACTGATTTCATCTGTTTCAGAAGACAAATGTGATTCAGCAAGACGGTAAAGATTCGCTCGTGTAGGTCTCAGATGATCTTTACGCAAGGATTTGTAAAATGTTCGAGGATAAATATTATTCTGGATACATTCTTTCAAAAAATCTCGTCGTGCAGAGTGTTTAGCAATCCTGCACTTCAATTTCACTAGATCATTTAGTGCATTGATAGTGCTTTTTGGGAGACGCTTCTTCAAGAATTGAAAACATTTATTTCCCGATACGAATTTAAAACAAGCAATAAAGGTTAATAAAGCAGGATTTAATGAATTCATCAAATTTCGGTAGAACTCGTCAGCTGAATACTCTACATACACGAATACATATACTTTTGAAATTACATTGGGAGATATAAGACTGATAAGTTGAATACTCTACATACACGAATATATATACTTTTGAAATTACATAGGGAGACATAAGGCTGATAAGTAAACAAACTACATTGAATTAATCATGCAGAGAGACAGGTGCGAATATTTTCCAGGTCATGTTCAAATAGATAAGGGGAGAGAGAGAGTATGAGAGATCAAAATTAAGATAAATTGCATTACGCTTCAATTACATCACTTAGATAAACAATTAGTCATTAGGGAATATAACTAGAATTGCAAACAGACTAATATCAATAGTAATAGTTATAATAACAATAATAATAATAGTGTTGAAGTGAGTTAAGATAATCTTACGGATAAAGCATAGATTTAAATGAATCAAGAATAATAATAATGGCAGTAATAATAACAAAAATAATAATAAGAAGAGGTAGAATAATAACAAGTAGAGAATAAAACGTATTACCATGGTAGATTAAGAGTTACGACCATCTCCTTTTGTATACAGAGAGCTGGTTTATAAATTCGAATTGCACAAGCCTCTGCAATTGCAAGCATCTTCTTGTTTCTTTGTTTGCTGACAATGGTAAATGACTTGACTGCGTCGATATCATGTCCGTAATCTACAAGATGTTTTGTTATTGAGGATTTTGGCACTTTGAACTCAGCTGTTTTCAACCATTTTGGCAAATGCTCCATCATGCGAGTAGACAATCGCCTTTCCGTACGACCTATGTATTTGCTGCCACAAACACACTCAAATTGATATATGCAGTTTGAAGTGTCGAGGATTGGCGACTGGTCTTTCCCAGATTGTTGAAGCACTCGCTTGGTGGTGTTAAGGATAACAAGTTTTGCAGCATAATAAGTTCTCTTGATGGCTTTGTCGAGTCTTCGTTTCACTACTTCTTGTACGTCATCTCCTTTGAACGGTAAATTGATATAAACAGGTTTCTTTGGAACTGTTTGAATCGTTTTGCGGGGGGTAGTTTCTTTGGAGTATTTATTAATGAACTTCTCAGGATATCCATTCTTAGATAAAATATCCTTCAGAGATTTTATTTCCTGTTCAATAGTACTGTCAGAACAAATTTTCCGTGCTCTATTGAACAGTGTTCTGACTAGGTTCTTTTTGTACTGGATTGGGACAAAGCTCTTGAAATGCATGTACTGTCCTGTCCATGAAGACTTTCTAAATATAGATCTTTCGATTGTGCCATCATTCATTTTGGCTAGAAAAACGTCTAGGAATTTCATAGTATCGTTTTCCTCGTGTTCTACTGTGAAATTGAGATTTGGATGGCATGAATTGAATTTTATCAACATGTCTTCCGCTTTTGATCTGCTTTCACAGACAATAAAAATGTCATCAACATATCTTAGGTATACATTTGTTTCTTGTATGTGCTGCTGTAAAGCACCGGTTTCTAGGCGTGACAGGAATAAGTCGGCGAAAAGTGGTCCCAAAGGGCTTCCCATTGCGACACCATCAACTTGACGGAACAGACGCCCGTTGAATTGGAATTGGACATTTTTAGTACATAAAAGTAGTAATTTCCTCAATTCCGATGTTGGAATGGGTATGTCTTCAGCTTCTTTACATATGAAGTCGATAGTCTCAACAACTGGCACATTTGTGAAAAGGGAGGTAACATCGAAAGAGACCAAATGCTTATCGGATACATTGAAATCTTTAATTTGATTGACAAATTGAAATGAATCAGAGACTACATGTGTTCCGAAACGTTTCAACAATGGCTGCAACAGTTCACATAACCACTGTGCTAGTCTGTGGTACGGCGAGTTTATCATAGAGAGTATGGGTCTTAACGGCGCTCCTGGTTTGTGTATTTTTACGCGTCCGTATAGTTTTGGGATTTGTGACCCAATCGGTTTGATATTTCTATATGTGTTTTCGTCTATGTATTTATTTTTGAAGAGTTGTCGTAGATGCTGCACAATTTTCCTTCCTCTTCAAAAATAAATACATAGACGAAAACACATATAGAAATATCAAACCGATTGGGTCACAAATCCCAAAACTATACGGACGCGTAAAAATACACAAACCAGGAGCGCCGTTAAGACCCATACTCTCTATGATAAACTCGCCGTACCACAGACTAGCACAGTGGTTATGTGAACTGTTGCAGCCATTGTTGAAACGTTTCGGAACACATGTAGTCTCTGATTCATTTCAATTTGTCAATCAAATTAAAGATTTCAATGTATCCGATAAGCATTTGGTCTCTTTCGATGTTACCTCCCTTTTCACAAATGTGCCAGTTGTTGAGACTATCGACTTCATATGTAAAGAAGCTGAAGACATACCCATTCCAACATCGGAATTGAGGAAATTACTACTTTTATGTACTAAAAATGTCCAATTCCAATTCAACGGGCGTCTGTTCCGTCAAGTTGATGGTGTCGCAATGGGAAGCCCTTTGGGACCACTTTTCGCCGACTTATTCCTGTCACGCCTAGAAACCGGTGCTTTACAGCAGCACATACAAGAAACAAATGTATACCTAAGATATGTTGATGACATTTTTATTGTCTGTGAAAGCAGATCAAAAGCGGAAGACATGTTGATAAAATTCAATTCATGCCATCCAAATCTCAATTTCACAGTAGAACACGAGGAAAACGATACTATGAAATTCCTAGACGTTTTTCTAGCCAAAATGAATGATGGCACAATCGAAAGATCTATATTTAGAAAGTCTTCATGGACAGGACAGTACATGCATTTCAAGAGCTTTGTCCCAATCCAGTACAAAAAGAACCTAGTCAGAACACTGTTCAATAGAGCACGGAAAATTTGTTCTGACAGTACTATTGAACAGGAAATAAAATCTCTGAAGGATATTTTATCTAAGAATGGATATCCTGAGAAGTTCATTAATAAATACTCCAAAGAAACTACCCCCCGCAAAACGATTCAAACAGTTCCAAAGAAACCTGTTTATATCAATTTACCGTTCAAAGGAGATGACGTACAAGAAGTAGTGAAACGAAGACTCGACAAAGCCATCAAGAGAACTTATTATGCTGCAAAACTTGTTAT
Source organism: Trichobilharzia regenti (assembly GCA_944472135.2). Classification (NCBI taxonomy): domain Eukaryota; kingdom Metazoa; phylum Platyhelminthes; class Trematoda; order Strigeidida; family Schistosomatidae; genus Trichobilharzia; species Trichobilharzia regenti. Next base: position 27,805,416 of record OX235267.1, read on the forward strand.
CCTTAACACCACCAAGCGAGTGCTTCAACAATCTGGGAAAGACCAGTCGCCAATCCTCGACACTTCAAACTGCATATATCAATTTGAGTGTGTTTGTGGCAGCAAATACATAGGTCGTACGGAAAGGCGATTGTCTACTCGCATGATGGAGCATTTGCCAAAATGGTTGAAAACAGCTGAGTTCAAAGTGCCAAAATCCTCAATAACAAAACATCTTGTAGATTACGGACATGATATCGACGCAGTCAAGTCATTTACCATTGTCAGCAAACAAAGAAACAAGAAGATGCTTGCAATTGCAGAGGCTTGTGCAATTCGAATTTATAAACCAGCTCTCTGTATACAAAAGGAGATGGTCGTAACTCTTAATCTACCATGGTAATACGTTTTATTCTCTACTTGTTATTATTCTACCTCTTCTTATTATTATTTTTGTTATTATTACTGCCATTATTATTATTCTTGATTCATTTAAATCTATGCTTTATCCGTAAGATTATCTTAACTCACTTCAACACTATTATTATTATTGTTATTATAACTATTACTATTGATATTAGTCTGTTTGCAATTCTAGTTATATTCCCTAATGACTAATTGTTTATCTAAGTGATGTAATTGAAGCGTAATGCAATTTATCTTAATTTTGATCTCTCATACTCTCTCTCTCCCCTTATCTATTTGAACATGACCTGGAAAATATTCGCACCTGTCTCTCTGCATGATTAATTCAATGTAGTTTGTTTACTTATCAGCCTTATGTCTCCCTATGTAATTTCAAAAGTATATATATTCGTGTATGTAGAGTATTCAACTTATCAGTCTTATATCTCCCAATGTAATTTCAAAAGTATATGTATTCGTGTATGTAGAGTATTCAGCTGACGAGTTCTACCGAAATTTGATGAATTCATTAAATCCTGCTTTATTAACCTTTATTGCTTGTTTTATATTATTTATAAAATGAAATTTTGTGAATTCTGGTTTAGTATTACTTTAACAATGTAATTAGCATTGAACAGTCAGCCGTTAGTGGAAACGCCATTGTTTTTTTTCCTTCAATCATTTTGAATTACAGAATTGCTTATAATAATGAATAACCTATTCACAATTCCAAAACTGTTTCTCCAGATTACTAAATTTGAACTTGATGTGGAATTATACAGCTGTATAACTCGTTTCGATTCCTGATGACATCCACTTTACCTTGACTCCCGTTATATAGTTGTCCACAAACGTGCTGATCGATCGGTGTTTTGTGTTCGTGTCGATTATCACACATAATCCCCACATGAAATCATCTCAAAACATTTCACAGTTACTTGGGTGCTAAAATTAATAATTGAAAAAGGAGTCGATGCGCATATTTCATGTACACCATTAAGAATACACTACGTCACACACAACCATCCATCCTACAAATTCCGATCCATTCAGAACCGATCACCACACACCACATTGATCAATTCACTGTATTTTTCGTCTCCCCAGTCAGTAAGCGAATCTTCAAGCTTAACGCATGAGAAGCTCCGAGTTCTGTTCTAATTGTGTATAGAGAAGTACGTTCAGTAACTCGAATTTAGTGCCTACATTGCCTCAACTCTTACTGTCTCTTCTTCATGATCTGTCCCGATTCATTCATCCAGTGTGAAAAGTACATGGCGAAGTAAGTTTATCAACTTTGGATTCCATACATATGTCCCTATGACTTACTAGCCTCCTGGTATGTGACTGACTACAAAAGAACCTGCTTTCCGTTCTCCAAATTCCAACTTCATTCGTAATAACACTGAATCTTAGATATCCCTCCCAAATTCACGCTCGGCATTTACGTTAACTGAATTCGTCAATAATCTCGGGAGTGCTCACACCACAAGCATCATCTACACCGTCGGATCCCAGTTGCCCAACATTTAACTGACAAATCCTTAATCCCTAACCAAGCTATAGAAATATCCCTCTTCGAAGGTTACAAGCTACAGGATCTTCATCTCCAGAATAACAGGGACACAGAAGATTTTCAGTGGCATGATAGAGTATGTAGTGGTATTTCTCACTGATATGTATCCATATATATGTGTGTGTGTGCATGGTGGTCTCTCTTTCTATTTGCTTGCTTAGTCTGTGACCATTTCACTTTGATGAACCTGTCTCCTTTAACAATGTATATTCCCCTCATATTATATATAATATGAGTGTTTGTTGACAGTCCGTTGCTTGGTGACATATATCCATATTATATGTGTGGTTGTTGACATGTCTGCTATATTTTGCTATGTATATATGGATCGATACTCCATTATAATTAGCCATTCATGTTAAGACTGTCTATTGATTTGTTCACACACTTGTCTGGACATTCATATATATTTCGCTCTGACAATCTTGTGTGACACTTTGGTGTGATACCACTTATTGCTTCTCCTTGTGTTTGGAAAATAGAAGTATCATCGCAAACCTGGTGGTCTTCTGATTTCCGCCTTCTTGCGTCAGGACTATTAAATTCTCGACCAGTACATAATAATAATTTGGCAACGTGTAACATAACAATTTGGCGACGGGGAAAACTACTATTAACCACTCAGCAGCAGCAACATATCAGTCACCACATCTGATTGTTTGCAAAAATGACAAACAGGGGTAACAACATATTGAAATTTCTCTCTGAAACTGCCATTTACATAACACCTATAAAATCTATTCTATAGGAAACACCATCCTCTGATTTGTCTGAAGAGTTTTAACAATCTCCTTTGTGATGAATTCAAATTCACCTTGCATTCAAACACCTACTTTCATAACAAAAGTCTTCATTTCTTTTGACAAATTCACACTGAGAATTGTCAACTGACTTTCTCACTATCTACAGAAAACATTTGAGTTATGTGGCGAATTCACCATACAGGATTTATCCAGTACACAGTACTATCCTAATGGATTGTAGTCATGAATAACAAATCAACAAGCCTAAATAGTAAGGTGAGAATCACCCTCAAAATCACACATCAGTGAGATAAGCATCAAGACGGTGTGAAATGGTCCACCTTCACAATATGAAGCCGAGCAGTGTACAAAGATTTTGAAAACAGATATCCGAAGAGGGAGGAGATTATCAGCGAAAAATATGCAGCAAATTGAGACCGGTCTTTTGTTGGTGGAGAATTTTCTTGAGGCCAGTTTCAATGATGAAATATTGTAGATATAAAGATTTTCGAAATCAACAATCGCCTTGGCCTGATAAATCAGCATTCAGAAGAAAGTCAATGTGTCACATGTATTACACTTTCACAGTTTATGCAATACATCAAAAGGAACTGACTCGCTGATAATGAACACTTCTGGTTATGATATTCGGTAGAAAACATCTAAAAGTAACATGCAAACTCTCTCTGTTTTATTGGCCATGCAATTTCCAGAAAATCCTTATTTGATAGCGTTATTACAAGACGGAGATTATCTGAAAAAGTATGTGATGTATTTGCCTTATACATTTCAAACAATCTGATCCCTCACACATTTACTTGTCAAGTCAATATATATGGAAAAGTTCAATTAAGCAAAGTGACAAAAGAAGAATTAAGAATAATTAACACAAACGTTTGGTAATCCAATCAAAAAAGAATTACCACGGTAGGTTGAGATTAATAACAAACTGTTTTTGAATACACAAGGGAGGATATGGGAAGTCCATTAAGACCTTTGTTAGCGGATGTTTGCATGTTTTATGTTGGAAACTTATCCTTTGATTTGATTTCTAAATTGCCCTTCTATAAGAGATATGTAGATGATATCATTCTGATATGCGACGATCATGAAGATGCGAGTCGCCTATTAGACAGACTCAACTCTGTACAGAATCATATTAGTGTTACATGCGAGGAAGAAAGTCGAAATCAGCTTGGAGTTTTAGACATACTTCTGAGTCGAAGAGATGATGGCTCAATAAGACGGTCAGTCTACAGAATTCCCACTTGGACACGGTAATACCCTTGTGAAGTGTCTATTTAAGAGGATTCATCATATTTGCACGACTGATATTATAGACAAAGGAAACGAAATATTGATGGATACTCTTGTTGAAAACGGATATTTTTAAAAGTTTTAAACAGGTGTAGAAGTCAACTAGCCTCTAAACCTACAATCCATACCGTCCTTTAGAAAAAGGTTTTCATGAAATTACCATATAACTGGGAAATAAACAGTAGGATTTTGAGAAAAAGGTTGAATCCGATCATCCGTAGAACCTACTATGCAATCCAGCTTGTAACTGTGAAAAAAGCTAAAATTATGTTTCACTGCAAACCTTAAAACTGCACAAGTGATTATGTCACATCCCTCACTATCTACCAGTTTTCGTGTATGTGTGGTCACACATACATAGGGAGGAGTAATCGCGCTTTGCATGTGAGGGTGGGAGAGCGTATCCGAAAATGACTATAAAAAAATGAATTGTGGAAAACCAATAGATGCAGGTGTCAGCCTACCAACTTCGTCTATAGCTAAACACCTAATCGAGATGAACCATAAGACTGATGTTAACTCAGCCTTTAAGGTCATCTATAAAAAGTCAAGGGCACATATTGAAATACGCTGAGGCTATAGCTATTCATAAACTTAAGCCCCTCGTGTGTATTCAAAAATAGTTTATTGTTACTCTTAACCTACCTTGGTAATTCTTTTTGATTGGATTACCAAACGTTTGTGCTAAATATTCCTAATTCATTTTCGTCACTTTGTTTAATTTAACTTTACCATATATACTGACTTGACAAGTAAATGTGTGAGGGATCAGATTGTTTGAAATGTATAAGGCAAATACATCACATACTTTTTCAGATAATTTCCGTCTTCTATTAAGGCTGTCAAAATATATATAAAAGGGAGTAATTGTTTTGAAATCCTTATTTGTACAGAAATACATGTCAATACAATCGTCACACCGACTATCCACATTCAGAAAGCAAAATATTCAATGACAAATTACCTCCATCATCACTCTCAGTTAAATGCAATCGAAGTATTAGAATTATAGAGACAACTAAGCGATATTGTGATAACATCACTTCATCATTGATTTTGTGTAATGAAAAACAAGACTCAGCGAAGATCGATTCGTCAAGTCCATAGGTTGATATATCTGAGGATAATCGTCTTTGTCATTAATAGTCGACCTATGTCCTACTGCTGAAACGCATCGTATAGAGACATAACTATGAAAATGTGGAGGCAGTGAAACGTATAAAAGGAGGAATTTAGAACTATACTCTCAACACAATAATCTCAAGTCACGTAAGCGTTAATATTTTCGCCAGTATTCATTAATTACAATGCCATTAAACATAGACGCTTATCACACACTAATGACTACAGTCAGTATAAACACTCTGAGCTACTTCACAATCAAATTCACAAACATAATACAGTACACCTTAGACAGTTACAGTTTAACCAGATCCGTCTCTTCAACTGCTGCTCTTCTATTTCGACATGAATGTTAAAATAGTCAGAAAGTTTGAATACTTTATCGAGTATCCCCATATTTCATGTATCTGGCGACTGTTAGTTACACCTTTGCAAATTACATGATTCCGATTGTCTCACAAAATCAATGAAACCGTAATATTTTCCTCCTTAGCAGCCAACACGATTCTGTCAGACACAGACGAAGGAAACTTATTCATCATCAGTTCCGAATAAGAAGTTTGTACGTAAGTTCACTTGAATAGTTATTCATTTGAATACTTGATTGAAATGTAATTCGAGATTTTGTTTCTTCCTCTTCTCTCGGAGAAGTGACTATGAAGGAAACATTCAAGGTTCGTTAACGCATTTCTTATCTGACATTTGCAGGAGGAGATTACGCGTGCAAATTTCACTCTAAGCTGTGTGAAAACGGTAGGAATATTTATAAATTTGAAAAGGTTACACTGAAATCAAGTATATGATTTTAACGAGTATAATGATTGGGATGACGTTCGTAATCACGCTGTTGGTATATGACATGTAAGTACATATAATGATTCATTGTCTGTGCGTCCATGTAGAGAAAGTATTCAGAGTCGCTTTATAAAATCTGACATAGTGTTAATCTACCTGTTAATCTTCATGTAAGTTTCCTCGAATGTGATTATGCTGGATATTACCTGAGTTTCATTTCTTATTGAAAAAATCTGTTATTATACGATTTTATAAGAGAGGTTATTGACGCCTTGTTTTGAAGTGGCGCCTAATTTGTAGATGAAAGCTGATTGAAGATTTCAACGTTGATTGAGTAATCCACTCCACTTTTTCATTTCAGGATATCTGGTCTAATCCCTATATTACTGGCACTGTTTGTTAAGAAACTTAGAAAGAACAGGATACTGACTTATGGCCTCTTTCTATTGACTGTGAGTTTGACATTCTATCTGATGAATTTGTACCTATTTCATAAAAATGCGCAGTCTGCTGTTTATATTCGGCATTGAATGCGAATTCCTCAGTACAACCAGACGAAATTATTTTGATTCGCTTGATTGACTAAATCAGATATTCCTATTTATTCAACAAGTTTCAAAAGTGAGAAAATCATTCGCTGACATTTTTAACAGTGCTGTCAAATAGTTTCAAATTTATTACTCTGAATAAAATTCCAGAAACAGAAACTTCACAAATCTATTGTTGTTTGCTCACGCATTGACAAATGTAGTTCATGACCTCAAATCCAATGATCATTTCGTCCAATACAAAATATTGGTGCACGCAACATTACACTGGACAGTTTCCCGATGTGTACTAACACTACTGTCATGACTTTCCAATTCACTAGGTGATGAATATTCCAGTCCTAGTTTGTTGTCCTCTCTACTTCTCCCCAAACATGCATTCTCTCGTGAACTGGCGTTGAATAATTGTCTGAAAAGCTCCGATCGACGTTTCGAAAGCATCTTGAGAGAAAACATCATGATATGATTTACTTTCTGGATTCACCGGTTATGCGATAAGTTTTCCCCTGTTGATGTAGGTCCTGATCGATTGATTTCTGTGATCATTCTATATTATTTCATCCATTTCGATTAACACCAACTGGCCTTCCTATTTCATTCTTCGACCAATTCTGTGTCATAGCGATTCCTCATGATGCACTGTCTAAAAATACTGTTGCCATCCTCATTTTAACCGATACTAAGTTTTTCATGACTGACTAACTTCTTCACTGTCATAATCATTACATCCTCCCACACTTGTCTTAATTCGTCTTTGAAGAATGTTGATGTGCATTTAAGCATTTACTACGTCTCACTGATTGACTGTATTATTCCGAATCACCCGATCACACCTGAAATGTGTGTGGATCCACGTGATGTCACTCCGATCATAGTAGCTTACTGTCAAACCCAAGTTTCAAGTTTTGCTCCACTCAAGGCTTCAGCCGACGACTTCCAAACTGTACAAAACACGCATTCTTCATTCCACTGTTAGCTTTCATCATCATCCAGAGGTGTAACTGAAGTGATAGGTAGAATTTTAGTCTGGTAACTCAATTTGTTGTATTAGTTATCTGCATTGGTCCAGTAAGATACTACGCATTTGTTCATGTTTGCGGAGAAATTAGGGACAAGCGATGTGTGTAAAGTCATGAACATACGTGCACTTTGTGATAAAGACATATCTCTAAATATCCGTATTATTAACATAAGAACATGACGTTCAAGCGAACAATATTGTTTTCAATAACACCTTCCTGCTCCAGGTGTCACTCTTATTCACATATAAATTATTTATAAAAATACTAACCAATGACGGTGATTTTGTGGATCAAATAATAATAATGTGATAGATGCTTTGAACATCAGTAATAACGATGATAACAAAATAATAGTAACAAGGATTATGCAAGTGGCGATAAGAACAGCGAAGATAGTAAGTAATATGTGTATATGTAGAGAAGTAAATCAGGTCAAATACGAAAATTTAAATAATGATAAAGGTGAAGTGGACAGATAATCAGAGTTCAAATATATTTCATTAAAACACGAAGGAAGTGGAACATTAGAATCGCCAGGAAAGTTATAATTAGAGGTTACCGAAGCCAAGGGATGGACGAAGATACACCAGTCCACATTTGTATGCAAAGACTAGACTGTTCTCACGAATTTATTCACATAGCTCCGGCTATGTGGCGATAGCTCGATGGAATGCGATAGATAACATTGAAAGCCTTCCTTGTGGTGACCGTCATCAGTCAAATGAGTCAAAACAGAACTCCTTACAGATTTCATTTGGAAGGAGGTTATTCACAATAATATATATTCCCAAACCTTAATTTATTACCAAGAATGTATCTAGATTGAGAGAACTCATGAATGATTTCTCACATATCCAATGTACTAGTCATCGACGCATGCACCGAAGATGTATATATCACCACACATCATTTTCCAATCATCAAATTGACTTGAATTACTCACGCATCCCTCCTCAAGATTCTGAATTATTATGATGCACAGACGAAATAGCTAAAGGCGGTAGACAACTACCAAGTTCCCTGCATTACAAAGAATCAATGGCCTACATTCAGTCAAATTTCTGGCTAATTTACATCTCTTGTATTCTTAATAGTACTCATTAAACATAATTCATATTTTTCTCATTAGAACATAATTTGTACTCGCCACAGGTGCTCTTTTGGTCTGCTATATTACCTCCCACGTTAAACTCAATTCGAAGATGGAGTTTCATGCCATGGATTATTGTGATATTTGTGGGTTTACCGTTTTTGGTAGGCGGATATGAATCCGGCGAACTAAGTAAGAGGGGGGCGATAATCATTCTGGCTTTGGCACTTGTATTCAGTTGTTGGGGTTCATTATATTCATGATTATAATATTATCAACATTTCCCCTTCTTTGCCATCTCCAACTCTTCCGGCGGCTTCTCCACTTCGTCGGATACTTCTCCTTCGCCACCTTCTTCTCCTCAAACGTTTTCTGTAAGTAATTTGTTCATTTTGAACTATTTGATGCACACAGTTTTCCAATGCTTTTGTAATTCTCAAATCCCAACTGACTAAACTGTGATAAACACATCACTCAGTGGAATTGTTTATTTGTTCATGAACGTTAATTCTGAAATCAGTTTTAACATGATGATGTACTCCCCTACAATTTTAGTCATCACGTCATCTTAATTGACCAGAATGCAATAGCTGGCTGGATATTAGAAGTGTCCTCTACTATCACTGTAGGTAATAATTCTATGCATTATATGGTCTCAGTGACCACCTATTTCGATCACTTAGATTTGCAATGTAGCTACGAATTTGTGAGGTTCTCTAAAACGATTTACATTGAATCAGTGGTACTGGGTTGATGATGACTCGAAAGAGATGTCGATCAATTCCTACTGATCATCGTTATTCATCAAACATGAATAGTTGGATTAATGGACAGCCCACATTGTCACTAGTCCACTGTTGTACAAACATTCAGTCCAATTAAAATAAACCCATGTAAACAGTAATTGGTGTGAAAAGTGTACACCACATTGAATCCTGCTTCACTCATTTTACGGAAAATATGCTAAGCGAAATACGACATACTCATATATGCAAATATGTTCATTAACTGAATGATAAGTATATAATCAATTTCTAACCAAAAAATATCTCTGTTACAACTTTCTCTTGTCTTTAATTAGCTCGAGGACATACTGAAAGTGGTATCCGGTGTGCTCTTAATTTTGGGTGAATTACTAGTAAGTCACACACAGAGACAGAGTAATTTTAGTATATGCATCATTGAACTGTTACTCTAAAATGCAAATAATTGCTGTCATTGATCACGAGGTGACATCAGTTAGAGAACCATTGGAATCCCTGTGAGAACCAGACAGCTGTTTATGCAGCATCGTTTGACACCCTTCAGCAGTATTCACTACCCGAAGTGAGAACTCAGGGCACTGTTGGTACGAGGCGATCTTGAAGAGCATTCAGACACCAGGACTCGTTCTAATGATGTATGAATGGCAACTTCTGCCAATTATCGATAATCTATCCGGTTATTTCATCCTCATCACAGGCAGAAAAACAATATTCGTAATATTTTGTTATGGCTTCCGGGTGACGTTGATGGTTGATTGATAGATACTCACGATAGCTCAACTTCAAGTTACTAGGTGTGGAAAAAATCAGTGTTAAATATTTTTGATTTCTTCCAGAAGTTGTCATTTAAAATGTGCCAGTTTGACAAAATATGCTAACTTCATTTCAACATGGTTCAGTGCGAATAAACTTGAATTGCAAACAAGGAGTCCACAGCTGAATTATTGTTACATTATTATTTCCATTAGTTCCTAGAGGAACATAACGCTTCAGCCACATGTCTCTATCGCGTTCGGTTCTCTATCAACGTTTTCACCTCGCTTCACGTCAGCTCACATGCCTTCGTCTCATCTTCGCATCGCCTCCTCCTCCTCCATGTAGCCCTCGCACTGACCGCCAACTCGCCACTTCACGTTCGGGTTCCACTCGAGCAATGGCCTGGCGAGTGATGTCACTTGATGGACTTTTCAGAGTATAGCTAATCCACATATATTTCTTCCTGCAGATTTGTTGCACAATCGGTTCCTGCTTGGTTAGTTCGCTCATTGTCAGCGATTCCTGTTGCTGATCTCCTCTGGCCGGCCGTCTCATCTTGAGTAGCTTTGAGTAAAGACAGCTGTTGATTAAGGTCTTTAATTTGTTCGAAGTCTCTGATCCGTATAGTAGGTAGCACTGACTTCACATTCCAGTTGAAAATCCGTATCTTTTTTGCATGCTGATTACTGTTCAATGCTTTACAGTATCACAATTTCTAGATGTATTTAGCGACAGTTAGATACAAGATAGTAGAAACCAGTGGTATTCACCTTCCAAACCGATTGCCATAATTCTTGAATGAATAGTCACAGTGTTGAAAAGCTTCAGGTCGAAGATTAAAGAGTTATTCCTAGCACACGTCTATTTACTGAAGTTCAAATCTTATGATGCTGACACAAGAAATCCCCATCAGCTTAACATCTGAATATGAATAAGTGAATAACTTCTCAAAACGTCATGAGATGCACACTTCACATGACTGTTATCATTTACTGTATTGGGTTGTAAATCAGTTTATTACATCTCGTCTCTATATGAGCTCAATACTCAACCATTTGAACATAAAACCGCTACATATATATGTCTCCACAAAGCAAATCAATGCATTTTACCTTACACATTTCACTTCAACATTCAACGATCGTGCTATTCCTATACTTCTTGTGTGAACAATATCCACAAGTATCATTTATATCGTTCGTTCCTTTATGTACACAAATTCACGTCATATTGCATCATTTCATTTCTATGCAACAGATGTTATATTTGGTTGGACAATTCTTAAAACACTGCGGCTCAAGTCAATCCAGTGTTATATATCCCGCTTGGTTAGCTCTAGTCACTTGGCTCCAAGTAGCTTCAATGTATTTCTCTATTACCTTTGTAGACACAGTCGACTGGAAAACGATAATCCCACAATCGTAAAAACAGTTTTCTCTTTTTTATTCGATATGATGATTTATTTACTGTGAGTGAACCATGTGTCTGTATGTGTCGATGACATTATTGCTGATATAGTCATTGCTGTTATTGGAGTCATTTTCATTCGAAATATATTTCTGAATCATATGGATCAATGCTTTTCAGTTCAAATGAACAGGTATCACTGAGTTGACGCCCAGTTGAACATTAATTCGATGCACATTTAAGTACGTTCACATATTAGCAGTAGACGACAGTATATGTGTCTGACTAATAATTTGTTTCTAGCCTGTATCATGATATACACATATATCATGAGAAACACACTTGGTTAATAATTATAATAATAATTTCGCTTTTATTCCGAAAACGTACTTGTGGTACAGTGTGGAATTTTCTGCACATATCTACAATATTGCATCTAATTTCATCGCACATTTAAAAGGAGTATTACAAAAATTATATATATAAAAACGATAACAAAACCAAAAAGAAACACAAAAATAACAAAAATGCAAATAAAAATACCAAGTAGAAAGGAAGATAAACACCAATAATGAAAATATTTCAGTATTTGGTAGTGGAAGCTATGATATGTGTATGTGTGGTGAACAGTGACAGCTATAATCATACAAGAGGTTATGAAATGCTCTTAAGAATGTTTATAGTCAAGATGATCGGTTAGTTTGATTGAACTACACTAAACAATCATAAAATAAACATTTCAGGGATTTTTTATTGTCAGTCTAATGCGGTTTGTAGTGGTAGTGTGAGTAATTCTGCATAATACAAAATTTTTAGGATGGTGATAACGGCGTTCACAACCAAGATTGTCAGTTTAATATTGCCGAACAAAAAACAAACAAACACAAAACTAATATTACATCATGGTTAATGACAGGACAATTTTGTAATAATCATAGTGATAATATAGACGGACCCAGTGGATACACAAAAGAAGGAATAGAATAAAGAATAAAAAAGTAAGCCAATGATAATAATATTAAGTTGCTAAGTATGTTTGAGAAGGTTGTTCACTATAGAGTACAAATAAGAGAGTATAAGAAATAAAGGGCCAAAATTATGTTATTAACAACAAAGCAAGTTATAGGTTTCGCGCTTTACATTGTCTCTGTCACGTAGAACACAGGCCAAATATGGTATCGTTGAGTTCCTATACTTGGTTGTACGAGGATATATTATTTTGTACTGATTTCTGGTTCTACTTCATGATATGCAAGGAGAGAGTTGGGAATAGAGGGTGTGTTAGGGGTCAAAGAGTATGGTTTTAGAGCATTTTTTGCATATATCTAGATGCCTTTCTACTAATGTGGTGACGAGCTGACTGAGGTCTACTCCACCAGTCCTACTAACTACCTTCAACATCCTTCTCAGGATGGTACAGTCCTTTTTCAGTAACCCAGGAAAGACTAACGGGGAGCAGTAAAGTAGAATAGGTAGGATACGAAAGTTGACAAATTGTGAAAGCAGAGGTTGAGTTACTCCAGTTAGTCTGAGTTTCTTAATGTAGTAGGTTAGACGAAACACTTTCTTGGAAATCATTTGGATATGAGATGACCAAGTAAGGTCGGAAGATAGAACTAGTCCGAGGTATTTTGCATTAGTGAGGAACTCCAGCTTCAGTAAGCAAAGGAGAGGAGGTTACACCATTATATACCGTGTACTGCATCCTATTGGAGAAGTAAGAGTGCAGCCAGTTGATAGCCCATGATTCAGTTTGTGTAAGGCTAAGCTTGTTTAACAAAAGGCCTCTAGGTACAGAGTCGAAAGCAGATGTGTAATCAAGGAACGTACAACCGACATACTTGGCCCCTTTGTCTAAGGAGGATACAATGTTGTGATGAAACACAGCAGCAGCGTTTAAAGTACTTCTACACTGTTTGTAAGCAAACTGCTTTGGATCACTTGAGAAGCTTAGGGAGGGAACAAGTCTTTGTAACAACAATTTCTGCATTAGTTTCAAAAAAGGAGAGGTATTAGCAATTGGTCGAAACTTAACACTATTTCCAGAACCAGACTTGGGTACAGGGATGGTTTTAATATCTTTCCACAGAGAAGGTACAGCATTATTAGAAAAAGAAGTATTGAAAATGTTTGTAAGTGGGTTACTTAAAATATCAGCATATTTCCTTAGAACAATGGCAGGTATAACATCAGGACCCAGACTCTGGGAAGGTTTAAGAGATTTTACACATTTAAGAACATCAGAAGTATTGAAACTATGAAAGTCACTGGTCGTGTTATTAGTTAAATTGAAGGCGAAAGGGACATTTGGAGGGTGGATAAAAGATCTGTTGAGAGTATTTACATCAATATAAGAGGCAAAATTACTATGCTTACCACAACCTGCAATTTCTCTAAAAAGCTTCCATGTGTTTTCTAAAGTTTTACAAGACAGTATTGTTTCATTACAAATGTTGTTTAGTCTCTTGATTTCAGATTTAATTTGGATGTTTACCTTCCTAAACCAGAATGATTTCTCATCATAATATAACTACATACCCTAGTAATGATTTTCACCATCAGTTATTGACTAAAATGTGTTTATGTTCGATGATGTCCTATCCACCTGAAGCACGTTCGGTAGTTGTCATGTTAAGGCTTATAAACATACTAATCAACATCTTGATCATTTCACGAGGATAATAAATGCAATCTGTCCACAGGGTCAACTGAATTGAATGAATTGAAATATTCAGATTACATCTAAGAAGGGGCCCTGTGAAAACGGGAAGAATCGACTTCGAAATGCATACAAAATCTTCCTACATCACAAATACAATTTTCTCAGTGTTCACAACTGAAGATGCCTAATTTCGTTAACAGAGCGTCAACAGCGAAATTATTCATGAAAACACTAAGTCATAATATTTTAAATATTTAAACATCAATAAACAGGAATTTCACTTACTACGATGAGACATTTCAAAAGTGGGAACCATAAGTGTTGCGCATCTGGATACATGGCCTTGATACTAGGCTTGTCAGTATATTCCGAAAGTTTACAAGGAAATCTTAGAGTCGGAAATGGAGGTTCCATATCATATAGGTGTGGTAATACAATAGAAAATAAGTAGCACGTGCTGCATAATTTTACCAAGTTTCGATGATTCAAAGTGTTTAAAATAGTTCCACTAGTAGTAATATTGAAATTACTCTACTTAAATAAGCCAAACTGCATAGGTAAAGAATTAAAAGTTATGGCTAGCTTTTTTGAATGGAGAAGCTGGAGTAGGGCTGAAAATCCAAAACCCAGAGGCTAACTACTAGACACTGAAGTCCTGTGTTCGACTGACTCATTCTAGTAAACAGGCTACTTGTTTGGTTCGTTATGAGACAAAGACTTGGACAAATCTGCACGAAATACAACGATTGGATTTGAGGGTGATACTGTGGGTTGCAACAAAATATTTAATACCTATCCTTTATTATTTTGATTAGTATTATTTTCACTATGAATGATTTCCCTTTTGGTCCTTTATTTATTTCATTCAACGTAATTTTCCTCAACAGTGTTGTCGTATCGAAAATCTCTCCTTGTTGCATGCTGTTTCATTTGTCGAATAATTTAATAATTCTCTACCCTTTCTGAGATTTATACATTCTAGAAACTATTTTGTAAATTAGCTCTAGGACACTCTAAAATCCAGACATAAAATCAAACAAAAATGACCAGTCGAAATAACTAAATTCTGCTTTGTGCAACATGAGGACCCCGATTTCTAATGGCTTCAGAATTCTGACTTTGTAACTTTCCAGGAGTGTGCTGATTCTTAGACCTCGGTATGGTACATCGTATTTTTCTTTGTAACTAAAAGTCTATTTAATTTTACACTTAGCTAATGGTGTCGGCTCATCATGCGCAGTGCAGGTTCATAAGTTCACAGCTAACTAGTCATATTAAGTACTACATGCTCAGTTTTGTTTCTCGTCAGGTGGTATAATATGGTCATTAATACTGGACTTAGGCATAGTGTTAAGTAGGGAGGGAAAATCAATCGTATAATGTATTTGTGAGTATGGGTTAGGAATATCGAGCCATTGTCTTCCGCGATGAGCAATGTTAGCTGATTTGGGACAAGGCTGTCAAACCAAAGAATAGTACCAATCCATGAAGGCTTTGACTACCGATCAGAGGCATTTAAGGAGGTGTAGACTTTTTTCCAGGTGGGTGTGTCGCGACGCCAAGAATGAATGCCAAACGACTGTTGGTGATTTGGATTAAAACTCTTGTCACACGACACAGACGCATTCACCTCTAGTGACCTCTCAGATACATTAAAGTGCGTCAGTGGCACAGCAGTTAGGAATCTCGCCAACCATGAACATGGTAGTGGGTTTGAGCTCCCACCGATGCACACCTGATATCTAAGATCAGCCTGCAAAATTTGGGCTACCGATATCACATGCTGAAAATTCCTCACCGGTACCAAAAATACGGTGTGGAATCAAACTATAATCAAAAAAATTAATATTAGTAGTAATCAGTCAATCGGACGTCAACAAAAAGTATTATCAACTTATACTGTCTAGGCCAGAGGAAGCAAAGTTTCTTTCCGAGTGTCCAAGGATACTCACCTGTAAATGTCGTTTTTGGGAGACCGACCACTGGCTTCAACGATAGGTTGAATCAACCAGCAGTGTGCTTTAATCTTACCGTCGTGTAGCGTGTCCTCTCATCACCAGCAAGCATTGATAACCAATAGGTGTCTGAGATAAGCGTCTCATTTCATTCACGGACCACAAAGCCCCTTCTTCTGACTAGAATCAACTGCAACCAAAGATGTATGCACAGATCACTTTTCATCAAATGACACTGCAAACGGCTCAACACATATTTTCCTGCATCTCTCATACCTCTCCAGAAAATCCTTCTTCTCAATAGGTTGGTTTATCTGGCTTCACAGGTGCTTCACAGCTGGATGCTCATATTCTTGTACCATTTCATACGTAGACACTGAATTATTATTGTGGTAACCAGCTTTCATCATTCTCTCTCCACTTAAAAGTGTCTTCAGCGATCAATCTGGTTCGACCCTTTTCCCTGAATAAACTACTTGGCTTCCTGTTATTGACTGTGAGACCAACAGTTTCCCACACAGTCTTTTCTATGCCTTCAGCCAAATTGAAGGCTGCTTACCAGTTTGTTAGGACACCACTAACCGAGGAGACTCATACTAAAATATTTATGAATATCCATTCTGCACCCCCAACTCCTTTTGCCCAACTCTTGTTGGAATACAGCTAGAATACTAATAAACTACTTACTTCATCAAGTCTGAATATTGTACTTTATCGATAATCACCTGCACTCAGAGAAGCATCAGACTGCTTTCAAGAAAGGGGAAGATCTATCCTCTTTTTGTAGTAGCCCAAATGACTAATGAGTTCAAAGGCATTTTGAAAAATCGCTGATCAAACAAATTACGATGCATTTTGTGGCCTGTACAGTGAAGCTGCTAACTCATTGAAGTTATCACAAGCTGACTATGAGAACTACAGTAGTTTTGTCTTCGAATTCAGAGCTGAGTTGGTCACCATCATGAGATTCCTCCGAGCAGGCATTCTATTTCACAGTATCTCACTTTACTACTCATAGAGTAATACCAAAATTTGCTTCCTGAAAACCATGCTTCTTTATGTGTTCTGTGCTATCTCTGTTTCAAATTTTAATCTCTGTCTCAAATATGTTGATCTGAGATGTACAGAAGTAAAATAAAAGGTATATTTTATGGAATCCAGCGCTACCACTACAGCCTGCATGTCACAGTGTTTCAATTCTGTTATGCTGTTCAGCTTTGAGGAATCACTACAGAATCTGTACCTCCATTAGATTACTGATGTAGGGGTGGTATCTTGGCTGTAAGGTACATCAGAATTAAGATCATCATCCTCTACTGGTGTTGTCTGTCAAGTTCATATTCTATATGAAATGGGACTGCAAAAAATATTGACAATGACACTTCCCTTCACACTCGCCATCTACTTCCTGGAATTACAGCCTTGCCCCATCACACTACTCGCAATTGTCTCGATCTCCGGTCAACATTTGTTTGTATTTCTTAATTACTTACTTATATTTGGCGCCAACACTGCCTTGACTCTCGCTGTCTCCTTGGCGTCACCTCTCCCTATCCACTCATCGAGTATGGAAAGGACATGGCGAAGAAGGTTCATCAGTCTCAGATTCAATACATCTGTGTCTCCATTTCGAACCAGCCTACTGGTGTATGGACGCTGTAATAACTGATTTCTAGCCTCAAAATTCCACCTCCAGTTATTCTATCAGTAATGATCAGGTCACCATCACAACTTCATGCTCAACACTGCCATAAGCAGAATTGTCTAGACACTTACCAGCTTTCATAGCACAACTAACACATTCACCGTCGGATTCCAGGTGCCCAACATCTCAGCAAAAATTTTTTTAATCCACCAAGAATCTCCACAAATCTTCCTCTTAGAGGACTACAAGTTGAGATATCTTCAATGCGATGAAGACTACAGTGTTAGATATTACAGCAGAACACAATTATACTTGAAAATCCGATGTGGTGAGGTGCAGAAACAATACACTGAAATATCAATTCACCTACGATGCTTACATTCTGCCTATTCTGTCTTCATTTCATGTTTCATATTCTGTTTTACAATATCTGCATTTATTCTCTCTGCAACTCAGTCAAATATTTTGCAGAAGCTATCACCAATTCTGGCGACATGCTGTTGGATTTTCGGATGTTGGACAGAATTTCGAATGATCTGTTTAGTCCAATCTGAATGCCAGGGTGGTTCCGAAATCAATCCGGTTCGTCAGACCTCTCAAAACCTATGCATCAATTTTGACTCCACACCCCGTTTTTCTTACCTCAAACAGATATTGTCCCAGTTACTCGGGCAATGACATTCGACATGTAAGAATTCGTCAGTGCTCGGACTCTACGTCACTCAGATAGCAATACGCCTGTTTTCCAACCAAAGATACCTGGGCTAGATGCTTCATTATCTTAGGCATTTATATTTTTTCACCTGCCGAACTTCTCGGAATATTCAATGCTTCGCAATTAACTTTGCTTTTCATGGTCGAAGAAGAGTCGAATTCCTCGTTTCACTTCCTTGATGTTAAGCTAGACTGAAGACAGAATGGAACGCTGTTAAGGTCGAATTACCGAAAACCAACATTCACGGGACAGTACATTAACTTCGACAGTTGAGTTCCATTAGGGACAAAGAGAAATCTTATTCGTTCCTTATGCTCCAGAATTCGTAAAATCTGCTCTACAGATACAATCGTTAGTTAACTAGATAACCTTCGATCAAATCTATTTACAATGGATATCCTGAAAGGTTTATTGAATGTAACATCAAGAAAGAATCCACCTCTAGACAAATCACAGTACCGAAGAAAAAACTGTTTATGAGTTTAGCATTCAAAGGTGACACCATTTCGGAATTGATTAAAATTCGTTAATCTAAATGTATTAAACGCACTTTTCCTGCAGCTGACTTACAACTAGTTTTTACCAACCGAAATATGATTAAACAATGCGTCAAGGATAGATTAACGCTTTTTCCACATCTATGTGTATCTTTTACCCGCTCTTGTGGAGCTGATTATATTGGACGTTGCAAGCGTTCTCTCCGAAAACGTGTAGCTGAACACTATCAGGTTTGGTTAACGACAGGCGAACGTAGAACTGCGAAGTCGTCTGCTTGTGATCACCTGTAAGAATTTGGTCATTTAGCCCCACTTGATTCATCCTTCAAAGTTATCTACATGGCGAAATCGAATCTTTCGAAAAGTTTACATTTTCTTCTCTTATGCATAGCCGAAGCTTTAGCTATACATGAACAGAAACCTAAATTATGTGTTCAAAAGCGTTTTGTCAAACCCCTTTCTTTACCTTGGTCATAGTAATGTTCTTTCTAGTTTTTATTTTATTTTACTACTTGAGTGCATTCCACTTCACTTCACATCTTCATTCTTATCGTAATCGTACTCCTAATTTTAAAATTTTTGGACAGCACTTGACATTTTTAGAACATTTTTGGTATCAGTTCACTTATAAAACAATCTTTAATAATTTTGTAATTTATCCACTTCAACTCTACCCCTTATAACATTTTAATTATCGTTATTTTTATCACACATATATGTATATAGACTGAGCAACTATTTAGTGCCACATAATAGCCTTTTCCTGTAATATACCATACGACGTACAGCTTGAAAATGAAGTCGTTGTAAAGAAATTTCTTCGCTGAACAAAAAACTGCGTTTTTAATTATTTTTTTATTCTTCCTTGACAAACCTACTGTTTAAACACACCAGTATCTTGTATTTGTTGGCATACGATTTCCACAGTCTGCCTAAGTGGTACATTGGTGAACTGTGATGCCACATCCAAAGATAGCATTTGCCTACTGTTTACATTGATATCAAGAAAAGAATTCAAAAATGTCTTTAACACAATGTGATCACACACGGACTTGTCATTAAGACTTGTCAAATTAAGAGGTGAGCAAATAGACTACTTAGATCAAGTTTAAAGGACATATTCAAGGTCAAAATAACAACGAAGAACACTAAACCAATTAAAAGAGGTATTAGTACATCTGCTATGGTATCAAAACAAAATTTACCAAGGAAAATTTAATGTGATGACGAACTGTTGCTTTGAACGCATAAAGGTGGCTAACACTTTCTAATTGCTAGGGCTAGGGCTTCCACAAACCTTAGAATACGCCCCAAACACGCTTTATAGATAAGTTTAAAAGATCTGTTAACATCAATTTTATGTCCTGTCTCTATAATATGTTTTGCAGTAGAAGAGCTAGGTCTCCTGTTCTCACCGTTAATAGGATCTGAAGATTCCATTTGTTTTTGGAGCCATTTAGGAATATACTCTGAAGCCAGCCCTTACTAGCAGAGATCGATGAGTCTGCCCTATGTATGTGCGTCCACACGTAAACTGAAATAGGTAAATACAGCGGGACGTGACCTCATTTTTCGCACATTCGAAGGGCTTAGATGGATATAATGGCTTTGCATTCTCTATTATTATGATATTACCTGCATAAAAAGTCTTTTTAACAGCAGCGTTCAGTCTTTGTCTAGTTATCAAGCTGCTTTGATGCCCCATATAGGGTATCTCGGTGTACACGCCTTTCTTATGGGCGAGTTGGAGAATGGGTCTTGGTGTTCTGACTACTTTATATCTCCTGATGAACTTGTCCGGATAATTTTTATCAACCAGATTTTGTGTCAACTTTCCTTGTTCTTCATCAAGTGTGACTTCAGTGCGTATTCGTCGGATTCTACTGAAAAGGCATTGTAAGATCAATGGCGACTACATAATTATTGTCCGTTACCTTTGTCGGATCTTCCCATGGCAAGGGAATGATGCAATGCGCCTTTTCTACTACGGTGCTTTGAGTAACAAACTCGGTTGCCTTACGATCTTCAATAGAAAATGAGTTTTTGTTTTCTTCAGTATCCTTAAGCTCAGCTTGATGTAGACTTCTGATGTCGTCTTTGATACTGTCTTCGCTGATTCGAGCGTAATTGACAGTGCCTCTTTTCGTATTTCCATGAGTTTTCCGTTCGTCGTCCTCGGCTAACTTCACATGCAGCTCGGCCATTTCGACATCATGTCTAGCCTTTAGCAACTTTTTCTCTAACTCTAACTCCTCTTGAAGCTGTTTCTCTTTTAGCTGCGCCCTTAGTAGCAACGACTTAGCACTAGTTACTCGCGATAATGATAATTTCGAACTACTGACATGAGAGCCGGGGCACGAAAGATTATCAACATGATCATTTATACGAACGGGGACTTGCCGACTCTCCGACTGCTGCTCCGAAATTTGATTCCCTGATCTGGTTTGCATTGTTCCAAAGACAATGTATTGTCAACAACGTTGCGTGCTGCCAATTCACCACAGTTTCTTCTCGATGAACGCTCAGTACTGACCAGTTCAGTACGGGATTTTCCTATTTGACGTTGAGTACTGACCAATTCAGTACGTCTCGATCCCTTTAGCGTTATATACTACGTTAAGTACTGACCAGTTCAGTACGGGATTTTCTTCAATGACAATTCCTCTTTCGTTAAGTACTCCGTTAAGTACTGTAAGCGCAATATATCGCTTGAAATTAAGTCACGCGTAGATAAAGGCTATCCCGGTCCAGAACAAACAAGAAGCCGGTCACTGTTTCTACGGTACTATTAATAAACAAATCAATAATTATATATATACAACAAACCTTAACGGTTTCAAGAGTACAAAGCACAACGCTTAACAGAAAGCAAGGTACCGCTATCAGAGCGGAATAACGTTAAAGCCAAAATTGCAAACTAGCCGGAACCAGACACGACCGTTCAGGTAAGCAGTCAGTAGAAGAATGAACCCAAGTAAGGCATGGCATAAAACAGAGAGCGTTTAAGAGAGATAGACCGAACATAGGCACAAAGATAGAACTTAATTGGCTACTTAACCACGTAGGAAAATATAGATGAAAATCAATAAATAAGATAAACTCGACAGAATAGTACAAAGTTAGACATGGGTCAGCAAAAATAACAGTTCACAAAATACTCTGATTGGGCCATGAGTTCAACTGTCTGACTAATCGGATCGCGGTAAAAACACATACACACAGTTCATTAAACAAGCAGGGATAGACACGTTAGGCATAGATAATTGGGTTGCAACAACGCTAGGCTGATCCGTGACAGGTTGACTTGATTCAAGGATGGGAATAGAATTGATCTTACAGGCATCTTACTAAAGCTCTTTCTACCGAACAGGGCAGAGACTGTGGTAATTAAGATAATGTCCTGTTCTGGTCGGTTTTCGATAAATAGATCTTTTTATTGACCCATCAAGCCGTCGACTAAGCAATATGTCTAGGAAAGATAAACAATTATCTTCCTCTTCTACAGACTGATTGAAGTGATATGATATTCTGAACTTCATTAATTCGATTTAAACTGAGGTGGCAGAACAAGACTTAACACTGATGATTACAATATCAACTACATACCTTCTATAAAGTGGCACAGTTTCGATTAAATCCTCAGATGAATTCTCAATGTACGACATATAAATATCTGCTGAAAGGGGCCCTAACGAACTTCCCATAGCAACACCATCAACTTGGCAGAAACAATCGCCTTCAAATGTAAACCTAATATTGTTAGTACACAGAAGTAATAAATCTTTTAAATAAGATATAGGGAAAAGGATGAAAATGATTTACCACATTCTAGTTTAACGCTTGAAGGAGTTCACCTAACCACCTGACCACTCCATGCTAGGTGGAATTAGACATCTTTAGGACTGGGTGAAAAGTAAGTCCTGGTTTATGCAATTTATTAGCATTGTAATTGTCGTTATCACTTACATTCAAAATATTCACCACACTGATACCATTAACATTACTATTTGATCTTTAGATTCACTCTCATTAGTTGAAATTTGTATATATCAGTCTATGTAAATTAGAGTGAAGCCAGGAGCAGGATATCTAATTGAAAACAATATTGTTTGCTAATCTATCTTATTCACAGTTACAACACATTATCAGTACATATTCTAACTGGAACATTGATCAGAGTAATTTTCACAAATAAAGTTCAACAAAAATAAAAATAAAATAAAAAAACGCAAAATCAAACAGCGGAAAACATCAAACACTTGGTGTTTTTTCATCTCGTTCACAACTTGTTTTTCAGTATTTATCTGAACAAAGTTTCCTACACACGTGTTCATAGAAATTATCACTGTGATAAATATGCTTGGAAGCTCAGTCGATTAATAACTCGTTTGTAAAATATCTGACGAGTCGATTACGTTGAAAATGTTTAAATATTTCATGAGATATGAAGATAAGTTTGAATAAACTGTATTTTCTTTTTTTCATATGGATCACAGTAATTGTGAGCGTTATGTGTACAAAGTCTATTCTACTTACGAACGGTCAGCTGAGAGAAGAGTCTCTTTCTGGTGAATTCATTCAATTAGCTGTACACTCATTATCATATGAAATTATTTCTGCGTGTGTGTGTGTGTAAACATTGGGTTTGTCGAGGAAGAATAAAAATTAATGTAAGTTATTGTTTATGACATGAAAATATTTCAGAAATGTGATGAATAATGAACACTGTAATAAAGGTGAGGGTTAAAGACTAGTGAGTTTAGAATGGGATTACAGATGAAACACGCAATTGTTGATGTAAGTCGATATTGACTGACTCCGGAAATGTAACAGTGGATCAATAGTGAGGGCTATAAGTGAAACTATATTCAACATCGGTCACTTAGTATGAAGAGATTACCCCTTTAGTATCCTCAACAAAGTCAAAAGAATCCTCCTGGAAAGTATTTGGTTTTCATATACTTCGCATCTTCGAGAATATAGCTATTCGGATAGAAAGCTGTGATTTATGTACACAGAGGAAACTAATGCATTCTCTCCTTCTACCGCGGTTATAATTCCAAGTTCGACTGTTATCACTGTTGTTGTCAACAATATTTTGTACATGACATCATCGTTCTCTTAGCTTACCTTCTATTTGCTCTTTTCATGTTACAACATAATTTATTTCGACACTTGTCTCAGTACTTCCTGGTTGATATTCTTTTCGGAACGTTTTCATATTACGTAACCCTAGTCGAAAGTTAGTTAGCTCCCTATCCACCCTATTGATATATATTTGGCTATTCACCATATTTTTGAAATATTTCGATGAAATAAGCAATAAGGGAAACTAGTTTTCTCCAAGCACTTCTCAGCGATTAAACGAGAACACATAGTTACAAAGTATATTTTACACAGTTAGTTTTAGGTCATGCTAAATGAAATATTTGGCTCTACTTTACGTGGGTCAAATTCTGAATGGTGTATTTTCCGACTGGATGTCGGCCACTACATCAGCTTTGCTTTTCGAGAAAACGTTTTGATCACAATCAACGTCGAGGGGCACTCTCTGTTTTCCACACCTGACTGACAGTCGCCAGCGAGGTGATTTGACGTCTACTGGAAGGTTTGAAGATTTTGTGGCCTCCAGGACATTGGAGCGTGAGCTGTAGAGCGTTTGATAACAACTGGTCATTGGAGACGAGAGAGTTAAGCGTTAGCCTTTGATGATGAAGCATCTAACCCAGGTATCTTTTGTTGGAAAACAGGCGTATTGCTATCTGAGTGACGTAGATTCTGAGCACTGACGAATCCTCAAATGTCGATTGGCACTGCCTGAGTAACTGGGACAATATCTGTTTGAGGTAAGAAAAACGGGGTGTGGAGTCAAAATTGATGCATAGGTTTTGAGAGGTCTGACGAACCGGATTGATTTCGGAACCACCCTGGCATTCAGATTGGACTAAACAGATCATTCGAAATTCTGTCCAACATCCGAAAATCCAACAGGCATGTCGCCAGAATCTGGTGATAGCTTCTGCAAAATATTTGATTGAGTTGCAGAGAGATTACATAAAGACATTGTAAAAGAGAATATAAAAGATAGAATGAAGAAAGAATAGGTAGAATATAAGCGACTTAGTCAAACCGGTGTTTTAATATAATATTTTTGAACAGCATAACAGAATTGAAATACTGTGACATGCAGGCTGTAGTGATAGCGCTGGATTCCATAAAATATACCTCAGGAAGGACACTTCAAACAAACTTCAGATATTCATCAACAGCTGTCTTCGCTCAACGCTACTCACGATGAGGTGGCTAGCCAGAGGAGATCAGCAGCAGGTTTCTCTGGCAATCAGAGAACCAACCGAGCAGAAACCGACTGTGCAACAAAACTGCAGGAAGCGATGAAGGTGGATTGGCCATACTTTGAGAAGGTATGGCTTAACATCACTCGTCAGGCCATCGCTTGAGTGGAACCTGAACGTGACGCGGCGAGTCGGCGTTCAGTGCGAGGGCAGAATATTACGAATGTTTTTCCCCTGTGATGAGAATGAAATAACCGGGAAGATTACCGATAATTGGCAGAAGTTGTAATTCATAGATCATTAGACAAAATCCTGCTATCTGAATGCTCTTCAAGATCGCCTCGTTACCTCAGTGTCCTTTGTACCCACCTCGGTGGGTGAGTACTATAGAAGGGTCCCAAACGAGGCTGAATAAACAGCTGTCTCGTTCTCACAGGGTTTCCAGTGGTTCTCTAACTGATGTCATCTCGTGATCAATGACAGCAATTATTTGGATTTTAGAGTAACAGTTAAATGATGCATTTACTAAAATTACTCTGTCTCTGTGTGTGACTTACTAGTAATTCACCCAAAATTAAGAGCACACCGGATACCACTTTCAGTATTTCCTGGAGCTAATTAAAGACAAGAGAATGTTGTAACAGATAAAAGTTTTGATTAGAAATTGATTAAATACTTATCATTCAGTTAATTAACATATTTGCATATATGAGTATATCGTATTCCGCTTTGAATGTTTTCCGTAAAATGAATGAAGCGGTGATTGTATGTGTTATGCACTTCACACACAAATTACTGTTTTCATGGATTTATTTTAATTGGACTGAATGTCTGTACAACGTTTAACTACTGACAATGTGGGCTGGTCATTCATGCAACTATTCATGTTTGATGAATAACAATGATCAGTAGGAATTGATCGACATCTCTTTCGAGTCATCATCAACCCAGTACCACTGATTCAATGTAAATCGTTGTAGAGAACCTTACAAATTCGTAGCTACATTGCAAATCTAAGTGATCGAAATAGGTGGTCACTGAGACCATATAATGCATAGAATTATTACCTACAGTGATCGTAGAGGACACTTCTAATATCCAGCCAGCTATTGCATTCTGGTCAATTAAGATGACGTGATGACTAAATTTCTAGGGGAGTACATCATCATGTTAAAACTGATTTCAGAATTAACGTTCATGAACAAATAAACAATTCCACTGAGTGATGTGTTTATCACAGTTTGGTCAGTTAGGATTTGAGAATTACAAAAGCATTGGAAAACAGTATGCATCAAATAGTTTAAATCAATATATTACTTACAGAAGAAGTCTTAGGAGAAGAAGGTGACGAGGGAGAAGAATCCAATGAAGTTGGAGAATCCGGCTGAGGAGTAGAAGAGTACGGAGAAAAAGGAAAAAGTTTTAATGTCATCACCATGAATATAACGAACCCCGAGAACATGAATGTAACCGCAAACACCACGGTGATTGTCAACATTGTTTCACTAAGTTCACTGAATTCATATCCAAATGACACAAACGACAAACCCACGAAAATCGCAATAATCCATGGCATAAGTCTCCATGCCTTAGCTGAGTCAGACATAGGAGGGAGGTAATATAGCAGACCAAAATAGCACCTATGACGAGCACAAATTGTGTTCTAATGAGACATATATGAATTATGTTTAATGAGTACTATTAGGAATACAAGAGATGTAAATTAGCCAGAAATTTGACTGAATGTAGGCCATTGATTCTTCGTAATGCAGGGAACTTGGTAGTTGTCTACCGCCTTTAGCTATTTCGTCTGTGCATCATAATAATTCAGAATCTTGAGGAGGGATGCGTGAGTAATTCAAGTCAATTTGATGATTGGAAAATGATGTGTGGTGATATATACATCTTCGTGTGCATGCATCAATGTCTAGTACATTGGATATGTGAGAAATCACTCGTGTATTCCATCAGTCTAGATACATTCTTGGTAATAAATCAAGGTTTGGGAATATATAGTAATGTGAATATTCTTCTTCCAAATGAAATCTGTAAGGAGTTCTGTTTTGACTCATTTGACTGATAGCGGTCACCAAGTGAACACAAGAATCGCCTTTCAAAGTTACCTATCTCGTTCCATCGAGCCATTCTGACAGAATTCGAACTCGTCTTTTCCACAGCCGAAGCTATGTGAAACAATTCATTTGAACAGTCCTATACTTTACGTACAAATGTAGTCGGTTCTACCCTTTCTTCCTACTCGGTCTCGGTAACGTCTAATTAGAACTTTCCTCACACCCTTTCTAATGTTCCACTTCCTTTGTGTTTTACTGATATTTATTTAACCCTAATTATCTGTCCGCTTAACCTTTATTATAATTTAAATTTTCATAATTGACCTAATTTATTTATTTGTGAATTGTCTACATATACACAGAATACATCCTGCCTTCGTTATTCTTGTCACCGTCTGCATGAAACTTACTACCATTATTTTGTTCCCATCATGATCAGCGTTATTACTGACGTTCAGAGCATCTACCATTTTATGTGGTCCAGAAAACCACCGAAATTGGTAATTATTTTTATAATTAATTTATATATAAATAAGAGTGAAGCCTGAAGCAGGAAGATGTAATTGAAAACAATACTGTTCACTTATATGTCTTATTCTAATGTTAGTAATGGGGATATATAGAGATCTGTTTTTATCACAAAGTGCACGTATGTTCATGACCTCGCACACATCGCTTTTCCCTAATTTCTCCGCAAACATGAACAAATGCGTAGTATCTTACTGGACCAATGCAGATAACTAATACAACAAATTGAGTTACCAGACTAAATTCTACCTATCACTTCAGTTACACCTCTGGATGATGATGAAAGCTAACAGTGGAATGAAGAATGCGTGTTTTGTACAGTTTGGAATTCGTCGGCTGAAGCCTTGAGTGGAGCAAAACTTGAAACTTGGGTTTGACAGTAAGCTACTATGATCGGAGTGACATCACGTGGATCCACACACATTTCAGGTGTGATCGGGTGATTCGGAATAATACAGTCAATCAGTGAGACGTAGTAAATGCTTAAATACACATCAACATTCTTCAAAGACGAATTAAGACAAGTGTGGGAGGATGTAATGATTATGACAGTGAAGAAGTTAGTCAGTCATGAAAAACTTAGTATCGGTTAAAATGAGGATGGCAACAGTATTTTTAGACAGTGCATCATGAGGAATCGCTATGACACAGAATTGGTCGAAGAATGAAATAGGAAGGCCAGTTGGTGTTAATCGAAATGGATGAATTAATATAGAATGATCACAGAAATCAATCGATCAGGACCTACATCAACAGGGGAAAACTTATCGCATAACCGGTGAATCCAGAAAGTAAATCATATCATGATGTTTTCTCTCAAGATGCTTTCGAAACGTCGATCGGAGCTTTTCAGACAATTATTCAACGCCAGTTCACGAGAGAATGCATGTTTGGGGAGAAGTAGAGAGGACAACAAACTAGGACTGGAATATTCATCACCTAGTGAATTGGAAAGTCATGACAGTAGTGTTAGTACACATCGGGAAACTGTCCAGTGTAATGTTGCGTGCACCAATATTTTGTATTGGACAAAATGATCATTGGATTTGAGGTCATGAATTACATTTGTCAATGCGTGAGCAAACAACAATAAATTTTTGGAGTTTCTGTGTCTGGAACTTTAATCGGACTAATAAATTTGGTACTCCATGACAGTACTTTTAAAAATGCCCACTAATTTTCTTCTTTCTTTTGAAACTGGTTGACTAAATAGGAATATCGGATTTAATCAGTCAGGCTAATCAAAATCATTTCTATCTGTTTGTATTGAGAAATTTGTTTTCAATGTCGAATATAAGCGACAGACTGCGCATTTTTATGAAATAAGTACAAATTCATCAGATAGAATGTCAAACTCACAGTCAATAGAAAGAGGCCATAAGTCAGTATCCTGTTCTTTCTAAGTTTCTTAACAAACAGTGCCAGTAATATAGGGATTAGACCAAGTATCCTGAAATGCGAAAGTGGAGTAGATTACTGAATAAACCTTGAAATCTGCATTCAACTTTCATCTACAAATTAGGCGCCACTTCAAAACAAGGCGTCAATAACTTCTCTTATAATTTCGCATAATAACAGATTTGTTTAATGGGAAGTGTATCTCAGGCGATACCCAACATAAACACATTCCAGACAACTTACATGAAGATTAATATCATGTCAGAGATTTGCAACAGGACCCGAATACAGAGATGTACAGAAAATTAATTATTACATGTACTTACACGTCATATACCAACAGCCTGATTCCGAATGTCATCCCAATCATTATACACGTTAAAACCAAATACTTGATTTCAGTGTAACCTTTTCAAATTAAGATTCTTTCTTTGATTTACAGCTTGATTCCACACTGTATTTTTGGTACAAGTATGGAATTTTCAGCATGTGATATCGGTAGCCCAAATTTTGCAGGCCGACCATAGATATCAGGTGTCCGTCGGCAGGGGATTGAACCTCGGACCATGTGCATGGTTTGCGAGAGTCCTAACTACTGTGCCACCGACGCACAAGTTGTCTTCAGCATAGATCAACTTTTACACAAAAAAATAAATATTCCTACCGTTTTCACACAGCTTAGAGTAAAATTTGCACGCGTAATTCCATTCTGAAAATGTCAGTGAAGAAATGCATTAACGAACCTTGGATGTTCCCTTCATAGTCACTTCTCCGAGAAAAGAAGAAGAAACCAAATTTCGAATTACATTCCAGTCAAGTATTCAAATGAATAACTATTCAAAATGAACTTACGTATAAATTTCTTAGTTGAAACTGGTGATGAATAAATTCCCGTCGTCTGTGTTTGACAGAGTTGTGTTGGCTTCTAAGGAGGACAATACTGAGGTTTCATTGATTTTGTGAGACAATCGGAATCACGTAATTTGCAAAGTGTAACTAACAGTCGGCAGATACATGAAATATGAAGATACTCGGTAAAGCAGTCATCGTTGACTTAAACAACTTTTCTAACTATTTTAACATTCAGGTGGAAAGAGAACAGCAGCAATTGAAGAGACGGATCTGGTTAAACTGTAACTGTCTAACATTTACTTTCTCGTGTTTGTAAATTTCATTGTGAAATAGCTCAGAGTGTTTATTCTAACTGTAGTCATTAGTGTGTGATAGATATCGATGTTTAATGGCATTAAAATCAACAAATACTTTAGAAAATAGTAACGCTTACGTGACTTGAGATTGTTGTGTTGAGAGTATAGTTCTAAATTCCTCCTTTTGTACGTTTCAGTGCCTCCACATTTTCATAGTTATGTCTGTATACGATGCGTTTCAGCAGTAGGATACAGGTTGACTAATAAGAAAAAAAACGGCTATTAACAAAGGCAGTTATCTGCGGATATATCAACCTATGGACTTGACCAATCGGTCTCCACTGAGTCTTGTTTTTCATTACACAGAATCAATAATAAAAAACGTGGTGGTTTCATAAAATTGCTGAGATTTTTACTATAGGTCTAATACTTCGATCGCATTTAACTAACAGTGATGATTGAGGTAATTTTTCGTTGAATATTTAGCCTTTTGATTGTTGATAGTCGGTGTGGCCATTGTATTGACATCTATTTTTGTACTAATAGGGATTCTCAGCAAAAAGTACATGGCGAATAAACCAGAGAGAGTCTGCTTGTTACTTTGCAATATTTTCTACTGAAAATGATAACCAGAAGTGTTCATCATCAGAGAGTCAGTTCATCTTGACGTATTTCATACACTTTGAAAGTGTAATACATGTGACATACTCACTTTCTTCAGAATGTTTATTTATCAGGCCAAGGTGATTGTTGATTTCCGGAAAATTGAATGAAACTTAATATTTCATCATTGAAACTGGCCTCAAGAAAATTCTCCACCAATGACAGATCTCATTTCGCTGCATACGTTTCTCTGATGATCTCCTCCCTCTTCGGATATTTTTATTTCAAACACTTTGTACACTGCTCTGCTTCATATTGTGAAGGCGAACCATTTTCACACCGTCTTGGTGCCGTGGAAAATGATCTGCGTCCCTGATCTTGTGGAGATCGAGATCCTGTAGCTTGTATCCTTCGCATAGGGATATTTCTGGAGTTTTCTTATGGATTAAGGATTTGTCAGTGAAATGTTGGGCTAATGGGATCCGACGGTGTAGATAATGGTTGTGGTGTATGAACTCCTGAAAATCTGGACGAAGTCAGCTCATGTAAATATCGAGCATGAATTTGCGAGGGATATCTAAGAAAGCAGGTTCTTTTGCAGTCACATACCAGGAGGTTAGTAAGAAATAGGGATATATGTATGTAATCCGAATTTGATGAACCTCCTTGGCCACATACTTTTCACACAGGGTGACTGAATTGGGGCAGATTATGACAAAGAGACGGTAGGAGTTGAGGCAATGTAAGCACTAAATTCAAGTTGCTGAACGTACTTCTCTATACACAATTAGAACAGAACTTGGATCTTTTCATGCATTAAACTGGGAGATTCGCTTACTTACTGACTAGAGATACGAAAATATAGTGAATTGAACAGTTTGGTGTGTTCTGATTGCAGAATGAATGAAGGAAAGAAGACGATGGCTTTTCCACTAACGGCCGACTGTTCAATGCTAATTGCTTTATTAAAGTAATACCGAACCAGAATTTACGAAATTTCATCTGATATACAATAACTTGATTACTGTTCTTCAGCATGAGATAATTCTTACTTTGTCAGGCAAGTGAAGCGGCAGAGAACACATAGCATGTGGGGATTTTCGGATATGATAACTGTGTGGTTTATAGAAACACCGTGTGTTAACTTAATGGAAATGCTTATCACACTTGTGTTGATTTTTTCATTTAGTGTGCTGTAAGTCTGAATGGCTGTCGCTGAAACCAGGTAAAATTCTGTTTTCATTCATCAATCCTGTTCAAACAATTTCGACTTCACATGGTGTCAAATGTTTCTGATATGAGATATTGTCCTAAAGTTTTGGTTCTTGCCATGAATAATTTTATTATTGTCGCAATGCTTACTGTGCCCTGACACTATATTTTACAGTTTTTATCAAGAATTTTCCAATGCTTTTGCATTTCTGAATGTTTGAGTAGAAGTTCAACTGGGTTTATTTCCTTTGTCCTTGGATTTCTCGCCAGGTTTATTCAGTATTCATTACGTCATATATTATGCATTTTATTTTATAAACACAGGTAGACTGTGTGGATTTATCGGAGTTATGTCTTCCACATGAAGACGATTGGTTCATGTTTATCGTGTGTATCGTCCTAAGGAGTATTCTGATGTTACATTTATCGAGTAATATGTAATTCTTGTATGACATGTCTGATTTATATGCAGTGAAACTGTTGTGATCTATGATTTCGGAGTGCGCTATCAGTCATACTTAGTGTTGATGTTCATTTTGCTAATCAAATTGTTTGAATAATCATTTTGTTTAAAACTTTGCGTTATATTTGACATCTGTTCCTTTTTTTATTTTCTTACCTCTAGGATGACATCTGACAGTAATACAGTCAATAAAATCACTCGACAATTTCAAACAGACTTCATTTTTAAATGATCAACATTCAAACACGAATTTTTTTTTTCAATGAATCCTCAGTATTTCGTCTTTGGTTGATATAATTTCTTTTGGTGAGTGAAGTTAACTCGCTCATCTTACTGATATACGAATAGAACTTGTGCACTGTGGTAGAGTATAATTCCATTGGAGGTAGGGGTAAAACTTATTTTGATAAATTCTCACAGTGTTGTTATATATTAATATTTACTGATGACGTTTCGAGCACAATTTATAGAATGAAGTTAGAAAGTCCTGGATGTAACTTGATATGATTGTGAGCAATAAATTGTGCTCGAAATGTCACCAGTTAATACTGCTGTATAACGCTGTGAAAATTTATCAAAATCACTTTTACTCACAATGCCCATCTCATTCCTATAACTAACCAGTCCTCTTCAGATTATCTACTATTCATAAGATGCTGGTTTAAATTGAAATTAAATTATAATTTTCATTTTGAGTTCCAAAAGGATTTAAACAGGATGTTCAGATTTTAGCCTATTCTCTGCAGTCCTTTGTAGGTGTCTCCGAGATTATCTATAAACTTGAATTTTCTCTTCATCTTTAGTTTGCTTGAGGACGGGAGTGAGGCAAGGCTGTCTACTATTGCCAATGATCTTCCTGATTGCAGTAGACTGGATAATGTGACAGACAACGGGCAATGAGGGAACAGGCATAAAATGGACTCACACAAAAAACCTGGAGGATCTGGACTTCGCCGATGATATATGTCTGATTTCCCACAAACTGGAAGATATGCAAGTGAAAAGCAACAAGCTGGCAAAAGAAGCATCAAAGATAGGACTTCAAGTGAACATGGATAAAACAGAGGTGATGAAGATTCCTAGCCAACATCAACAGCAGCAACAACAACAGACAACAATCAGCATAAGTGGGAAGAACCTGAAAGAAACAACCTCCTTCACCTACCTGTGAAGCATCGTCTCAACTACAGGCAGAACTGACGAGGATATCAAAGCCAGAATTGGAAAAGCAAGACAAGCTTTCATTACTCTCAAATCTGTGTGGAGGTCAACAGCACTCAACATGAAAACGAGAATAAGATCCAGATTTTCAACTCCAATGTGAAGTCAGTGCCACTTACTATACGGATCAGAGACTTGGCGAGTCATAAAGAGCATCTCAAACAAACTTCAGACCTTCATTAACAGTTGTCTTCGCTCAATACTCAAGATCACATGGCCAGAAAAGATCAGCAACAAAGATCTCTGGGAGTGGACCAACCAGGAGCCGATTGCGAAACAAATAGGCGGGAAGAAATGGGGAAGAATTGGCCAAACGCTGAGGAAACAATCAAGTGACATCACTAGACAAGCCATTGCTCTGGTGGAACCCGAAAGGGAAGCGGCGAGTTTGTCGTCAGTGCGAGGGTGACTTGGAGGAGGTAATGTGAAGAGGAGATGAAAGCATGTTGGCAGACTTGGAGCGGAGTGAAAAAGTTGGCAGAAAACAGAAGTCAATAAAGACGCGCAGCTGAAGTCCTATGCTCCTCTAGGAATTAAAGGATGTAATAATAATAATAATTAGTTTGCTTGTAGACTGTCTATAGACTCTTTCCTCCCTGCCACAAAATAATGGTGCCTAGAAAAACGGAAGAGGTAAATCTCTTGAGATTTCTCTAGATCATAGTGATTAGTGCTTCTTATTGTTGTTGTTGTTGGTGGTGGTGGTCAGGTATCCTTATCACCTGTGTTCAATTTGCACTAGAAATCCTGTCTTCACTACCAGGCTCTAAAAACTTGTTGGTTTTTACTTGTAGGCACTGAAGTTTGTGTGACATTTAACATCTAGGATCTATGAAGTCCAGATCTTCCCAAGATATGCCTCTATTCTAACTCTTCCGATCCTTTACATGTTTCAATTTACCACAGCTAGTAATTTCATCGATGTCCTTAGGAATCCATTTCTTGTCTTGCCTCTTCTTACTGCCTAAGACGGCTGTATGGATCTCCTTCAACAGCACGCATACATCTCTCTTCTGGAATATATATGTAGCGGACTGCATTTTCACCTTGTTCAAATTCACGTGAAGCCCATCTGGTAAGGTCAACGTTGCCCTGTCTGCATTCATTGTGACTGTAGACACTGTCTTCAAACGTTATATCTTTGAGGGCACAGAAATCTGCGAAGAGTTTGTCCTTCTAGTTCATTTAACTGAAGGCCTCTGAATCTGTGATGCATTTTCTCATTGAAGTGTCTGCTTCCAGTTTGGTATCCATATCATGCTTTCAAATTTAGATCTCTCCACTTGGCTATGGTCTTGTGCATTGCTTGGGAACTTTGATTTCCCGGTACTAATTTAAAACAAGCAATGAATGTTAATAAAGCAGGATTTAATGAATTCATCAAATTTCGGTAGATTTCGTCAGCTGAATACTCATGTTTTCCAGGTCATGTTCAAATATACAACGTTATAGAGAGAATGAGAAATCAAAATTAAGATAAATTGCATTACGGTTCAATTACATCACTCAGATAGACAAGTAGACATTAGAGAATATAACAGGAATTGCAAACAGAGTAATATCAATAGTAATAGTTATAATAACAATAATAATAGTGTTGAAGTGAGTTAAGATAATCCTACTGATAAAGGACAGTCTTAAATGAATGAAGAATAATAAGAATAAGAGGTAGAATAATAAGTTAAACGTATTACCATGGTAAATTCAGAGTCATGACCATCTCCTTTTGTACACAGAGATCTGCTTTCTAAACTCGAATTGTACAAGCCACTGCAATTGCAAGCATCTTCTGGTTTCTTTGTCTGCTCTTTGCTTTTTGCATTTGTCTGTAGAAGTCCCCATTCTTCACTATTCGCTCTCCAATATTTGAGCGTGAGAGACTTTCGATGTTCTGAGTTTCTCTGTCGTTTTAGTTGAGTGTTGATCTAACTAACCTACAGATGGAGACCGGTTTCCATCGAATGTCAGCCTCAGGGGTTGTTAGTGATACCCTGATAAACAGTGTGTTGGTGTGTTTGTGGTTGTCGTCTTGGGTTATTAGGGTAGATTATTCAATTTACAGTTAACACTTTGGAGAATCCGCTTCCATTTTATCCCACAGATTCCTGCCACTTCTATACCTTTTCGACTCACCTCTTTTGAACTCTGAGTGGTCTTTCCAGCTTTCTTGCTACATGGTGTAGACACTGCATGTTCCCATTCTAAATTTTGCCTTCGGCGAAAAAAGACACACTGGATGACTGAATTTTCAGAGGCTTTCATTATCTGGCATCATTTCGTCTGTCTAATTCCAGAGAAGAGTAAGTTCACTTTGCATACTTCTCCTATGACTCATTACGTCAATGGACAATGCGGTAAGATCTACGATTAAATCACTCAGAGATATCGATGTACATGTACCAAATTTGTTTTCACGTCAGTTGCTCACTTCCCGCTGAATAATAATAGTGGATTGGAATGCTCAGTCTCAGCTGATATGTTGACTGCCTAGTACAAGCTATTTGACGGCATCTGAGGGTTAACTTGCATTGTTTTATTGAATTGAGTTTTTGATTTTACCGTCAATTGATCTGACCGTAGTGCTCGGTCTCAGGCTGACATGTCGGCTTCTTGTGCAGATGATTCGACGATGTCTGGGCAGTTAATTAGTATACAATTGGTGGATGGTGGCTAGCAGTGGAATCCAGGATGCGCATTTCGTCCTATTTGGGACTCGTCAGACGAATAGTGTACTAAATATTAATATTACACATATGTTACTTATAATTATTCTGAAATATTGGAAAATGGACAAGAATTGG
Organism: Trichobilharzia regenti; assembly: GCA_944472135.2. Lineage (NCBI taxonomy): Eukaryota > Metazoa > Platyhelminthes > Trematoda > Strigeidida > Schistosomatidae > Trichobilharzia > Trichobilharzia regenti. Next base: position 27,842,153 of record OX235267.1, read on the forward strand.
TACAGATGAATCAACGTGAGATAAAATGCAAGGGTAGTAAATGATTGTTCCACGGTAACAGCATAGAAAGCAGAGAATAAACACATACTACTTATCACTAATAAGTAGTACAATAGTGAGTGCAAACAAAATAACCTTAAAGCGATAATGTCATACTGATTGATAGTTACTAGCTATGAAGCCGAGGATGCGCGTTTTGTTCCTTATGGGATATATCATCCGGAAATACTTTCATTCTCAGTGAGTTGTGGTGTTCTGAATAGGATTTGGACTCACCAGCCATCATTTTATTTGAAGCGCAAGCATCACTTGCTAGTGAAGGAGGGTCATTAGTGTCATCTCTTGGGCAAAAGGGATTAAGATTATCGGTGTGTTAATCCTTAGTTATCGACCAACTGGAAATACAAATTCACCTATGAACAAGTAGTAGTAATACTATAAAGTTTCTCAACTAAGTCAGCCGTGAAGAGAAGTAATTAAAGCACCCAGCTACAAATTTTCTTCATCATTTCAAGAAATAGTCTGTAGTATGCAAAAACTAATCTAACTTCACAGACACTAAACAGCCCTAGAAAGCCTGAAAATACAATGATTACGAAAAGATGAAAATATTTTTAAAACAATTCAAAAGTAGGCGAAACACAGAGGCAATTAGAGAATGTATCGAAAATTAGTTGCTTTAGTTAAATTTTTGCTTGGTTTTCTCATGGTTGACAATGAATATTAAGGTGAGCATTTGTCAAGGAACTTAACCCTGGGTACCTATTATCATCGAAGACGCTCGAAACGACAATTACCATGCACAATATTGACCTTAACTCCAAAAGGCGAAGGTTGGAAATAACATATTCCGAACCCATCGCCATTTTCTCCTACATATTTGTTGAGCGATCGACTCTTAACTGGTTTGTTAGCAGAGTTTCTCATTGGTAATTCTTTTCTGGCCAGCCATTTGATTTTCAGGGAGAAGACAGCAATGGCATATGTTGATAAACGTTTACAGTGACCTGTTGGAAATCTTTTTCGTGGCATGCAGTGCAAGTTTCTGACGCGTGTGTAGGAAGTGACTGACTGCATATTATTGTTGAAAATTCGAATCTTATACTGAGTGGGCAGAAGATTTCTAACCTGGTTTCAGGTTGATGAAGGCGTTCCTTGCCTATCCGATTCTGGCTGGCCGGCTGGCTGGCTTTGACATCTTCATCCGTGTCGTCTGTTTATGGTTAAAACTGTGATTCCAAGGGGGATAAGTGAAGGAAATAACCGCTGTCAAATCTCTCCTTCTGGTGGTGATTGGTGCTGGTTTTTGCTTTTGTTGTTGGTTGGTTATCTTCACCACTTCCGTCTTCTCTGAGTCAGTGACACATCGGTTAGCACTTTCACCGATCATGCACATGGACGCACACTATGGTCGGCCTGTGAAATCCAGGCTACCGATATTACATGCTGAAAATTCCATACTTGCACCAAAAATACAGTGTGGAATCAAGCTGTAATCAAAAAATAAAATAAAATAGTACATCTGGAGTCGTGTCTGCTCTGCTAGCCACTTCTGCCATTTTGTTGGTTTTTGTCTGCAAGTCTTAGAGTTTCTATGACATTAAACATATATCACCTACGAAATCCAGATCTTCTAGAGTCTTTTAATCGGTGGTCCAATGTTTTCTCGTATCCTCATTTTTCACAGTTTGACGCATGATCCAGTCAACCACAATTAAGACTATTACTGGTGATAAAATGCAGTTATCTTGTCTTACCCCTGCATTCATTTCAAAGGCTTCGTTGAGTTTTCCGTTTTGGATCACCTGACATGCGTTACTGCTATATAGCCAGTTGTTGAATGAGGTTGATAAAGACTTGGGGGACTCTATATTGTTGAAGTAGTTTTCAAAATACTTTACAGTCAATTCTGTTTAATGCCTTTTCGAAGTTGAAGAAGTTGATGTAGCTATTTGACTGTCATCCTACTCTCCGTTCTGTGATGATGTGAAGAGTTACAGTTTTGTCAGTACATGATTTGCCCTCCCTGGATCCAGCCTCTTTCGGGCTGGTGGAGTTCTGTATTCGGTGCACCTTTTTTCCCTCTCCAACATGACATGACTATAAATTTTATTCTTCATCGGCAAGAGCATGATTCCGCTCCAGTTCTTGACTAGGCCTAAATAATTAATGGTTTCTTAAGGTAGCCTTTCTTGCAGCCTCTGAGTCCGTTTACAGTGCTTCCGAGGGAATCCCATCTTGACCTGCTGCCTTCCCAGCTAGCTGTAAAAAGCTTGATAGCATCTAAGATCTCTGCCATCGCTGAAGGACTGGTGTCCACTGGTAGGCAGCTCTCTGAGTGGTGTTAGAGGTAGTGGTTTCGCTGGAAAAATTTTGAGGTAATGGTCGATTCAGGAGTACTCTGAAGTGGTCAGTCCATTGTTTTATTCGTTTCACCTCCTTGGTAATCAGATCCCTTGAACATCTTTTACTGGTTTTATCATCTGATTGATCTCTTCCCGCGGAAAGACCTGGTTGTCGGATATGATGTCCTGAGGTCTCTTTTACCTACAACCAGTATGTTCTGCTTCATTTACCAGCCGGTTTGTCATAGGACTGACTCTTGTCTTTCCTAGTACTCTTCCTCACTTCCCGACTTGTTCAGTGCAGTGTATATCAACTCAGCTTCTGCTTCCGCTGTCCATCTTTGCATTGAATAATCACCATCCTTTTTCCCTGTCCTCCTCTCCTCTCTTCTTTAAGCTTACAGGTAGGTGTCTATTAAGAGCTATTACTTATCTTGTTTATTCTTACCTCCCAGAACAGTTTTACACGTTTCGTTGAACATTACACTCTGGGAATTAGTTGCAATGTTCTTACACACAGGTTTCCTCAATGATATGAAGTGGTGTCACCAACTTTCCTGTTATCTGGTCTGTAGTGTAGGCTACCTTTGTAGATTCTTCCTTTAGTTTCTGGGTGTTGAACTTGAACTGCAGTGGTCTGTCTCTAGTTGTTCTGAAGGCTTTCATCTTCATCTCTAGGGTGGCCCAAGCCCATATCTACCCCTCTTCTAGACATTGTGTTCAGCAGGTTTGCTGCTACTCCAGTTCCTTGAGCTGCATTGAGATGAAGTCTATCTGGTCTATGGTGTGTTCATCAGGAGGAATCCTTGTTTCTTTTTGTATATATTTATGTTTGTACACGCTGCCTCCTATCGCCAAGTCATTGAAAGCGCAAGAGTCTGTGACGAATTCTATGTTCTCATCCATTTCACCGGGCGAGAGTCTTCAGACAAATGGTGAGTTCTCTTCCTGTGATATCCGCTCCCAGTTTGGCATTCATACCATGGATAAGGTGTTATCAATTGCTGATTGTAGTTGTTTAGGAAGTCTTCCTTCTTCTCTTGTTTAGTGCTGTTTGCAGCATTGTGGGTTGGGTTAGGGTTAGGGTTAGGTCACTGGATTATTGTGACCATCCTTCCTGCCTTCTTTTTGAGTTGAATCTTTTTGTAATGATCCCGGATGAGATTAGTTCCCACTGCATTGGAGCTTTAGCTACAACTAGTGACATCGTGACAGCCACTCCTTAGCTCAGTGTGCTCGTGCTTGTTGTTAGGGTGACCAGATCGAAGTATATTTCTGTCTCTTTAGATGACAATTTCGACAGTCCATATCCTTTCCATCTGCTCCCACAGATTCCCAGCACTTCTGTGCCATATCGTCTCATTTCTTTTGCTATCTAGGCTGTCTCCCCAGCTTCGTTCATCGCAATAACATTTTACATCTCCATTCTTGCTCTTCCTTTCATCGAGAAATTATTCAATATGAAATATATAGTGGAACACATATTCAAGCGAACAATAATGTTTTCAACTAGATCTCATCAGCCTTAACTCTAATATACACAACATTACAAAGAAATTTTAAAAGATAAATCAAACATGGTGTTTTGTTAAAAGGATGATAAGATTGTGCATATAAATTGTGCAATTAGGCATAACAATAGTAATAGTAAAAATAATAATAATGTTTTTATCAATAACAATGATGAAAAAATGAGGCGATGTGTTGTAACAAGAATAAAGAAAAACAGTATGATTAGCATTCAGTTTGAAGTAGTCAATAACACATGGTCCCACTAAGTAATGCTAGATTGTAAGAGAAGTAAGTGAACTATGCTCTAATGAAGATATGACAAGATTAAAGGATGATAAGAGAGCGATTCAAACTTATAAATAACGGGTGGTGGTGGGTGGATGTTGTTAAATTTCATCAACAATTCTTCTGTTAGTACATTCTCATTAATTAAGACAAATGTATTATTGACATAAAGCTTATACATGTCAAAATGACTGATGATATCCCTCAGATTTTCGTCTTCAAGTTTTGCAAAGAAGAGGTCTGATAAGATCTTTCGATGGAATTTATTAACACCCACCGTTCGCTAACTTCCACTTGTAGAAGGAATGGATGTCTTTCTAAGTAGGCAAGAGGATGTTTCATGTAGGAGAAGCGTGTATAGAAAAAGCGCATTTACAGGGCAATGCACACCCTTCCTTAGTTACGTGCCCATTAATCATGAAATGTGATGCGCTAAATTCTAGAATGGGAATATTTAATATAAAACACTGTCAGTAATAAAACAATTTGGAGTATTTACAAACCTTCATGAAACATAAAAATTTAATTGTCTTTGTGATATTTTGTGCAACAGGGTGAAAGTAAAAACAAATCAATACAAACAATGCCTGCTGATATTTTCAAATAACTTTGCAGCTCTGAGAAAATCAGATAAAAGTCAGCAACTGAGATACACTTGACAGGAATGGAAAAATTCTGGGCAAAACCAACTATCTCACTTCTAAGCTGAATTATATGCCAAATATTTGGCTGTCTGTATGATATCTTACATAATTCCTGGAGTAATCTTAGTTTCAACTATGAATGAATTATAAAAAAATGTATTTACGCCGGAATTCATGGAACTACTCTATTGAAAGCGGTATCGTGAAATATTCTATATTATTATTGTTCCCTTGGGTTCCTAGTGGAACATAGGGTTGCAACTGCACGTCTTCACTTACTTCTGTCTTCTGCTGTGCTTTTCACCTGCATCCATGTCAGTCCATACTGTTCCAGCTCCTCTTCACACGATCTGCTCCATGTCACCATTGCACCGGCGTGCCACTAGCCGCTTCCCTTTTGGGTTCCACTAGAGCAATGGCCTGACGCCCGATGTCACCCAGCGGCCTCCTCAGCCAGTGTTCAATCCATCTCCACTTTCTCCTGCATATTTGTTGGTTGGCGATTGGTTCTTATTTTGTTTGTCCCCATAGTTCCTTGTTGGTGATTCTTTCCGGCCCCGCCATCTGATCTTCAAAAAGGAGCGAAGACATTTGTTGATAAATGTCTGCAACAGGCTGTTCAAAATATTCTCTGTGACCCGCCCGCCAAGTTTGTCATCCGTATAGAAGAGCTGACTAACTTGACGTTTGTATTGAAGATCCGATCGAATTTTGTTGGGGATGCTGAGTGACGAAGATTTCCAGATTGATTTCAGGTTGATGAGTGAATGTGTTTCTCACTCGCCTTCCCGATTATTACTCGATTTGACATCCTCGTCCTCTCCTCCTGTAGTTGAGACAATGCTCCCTAGATAAGTGAGTGAATGAAGTAACCTCTTTCAAATCCCTCCGTCGATGGTGATTGGCACTGGATGTTGCTGCTGCTGTTGTTGTTGTTGTTGGCTGGTCATTTTCATCACCTCCGTCTTGTCTGTGTTCACATGGAGTACTGTCTTCGCCGGCTGCTTCTTCAACCAGTTTGTCGGTTTTCGCTTGTAAGTCTTCGATTGTGTGTGACACCAAACATACATCATCCGCGAAATCCAGGTCTTCTCGGTTCTTCACGCCGGTCCAGGATATCCCTGTCTTCTCGTTTCCCACTGTCTGACGCATTATCCAGTCCACCACAATTAAGAATATCATTGGTGATAATAAGCACCCTTGTCTGACTCCTGTGTTTACTCCACACGCCTCGCTGAGTTTTCCATTGTGGATCGCTTGACATGTGACATGAAATATAATACCCAATAACAGGCAACAGAATAACTATCCGCTGAACTTCATTGTCAAAATCAACTAAAACATGAAAAATATGGTTGAAACCGTATTCCGAAGAGATTAGCCTCAGGGGCTCTCATTCCAGCGTAGATCAGAGGCATCAGAGGATACCAGAAGACAAATCGATAAACACAAAATCAGAGTTTTCTTCAAAACATCAGTCTAGTTGTGTCTATAAAATACACCACTCAGTATGTGGTGTTATATACACTAGACAAACCTCGCAAGGAGTCAGGACCAAAAGAAATAAACATTATGAAGCCTCTGTTCGACCACCGAGTAATCTAGTTGAACTAGAAAAGCTTGAAAAATCACCACGCTGTACAATCAGGCTACACAGTTGATTTCGACAATATTGAAATCATCATGCAGGAAGATTTCAGAAATCATAAAGAGCCTCTATAATATAAGAAGCACTTCATATCAAATGGAATTCAAATTGTCTCAGTAGGAATGATGAACTGAAACAGAATTTAACCTGGTGGCAGCACACACACACCCTCCATGAAGTGACAAAATCAACACGAATGTGATAAGCGATTTCACTACTAAACATGCTGTTTTTATAATTTTATACGCTTATCAGATACAACGAATTACACATGGTTTCGTTATTGTAACTAATTTGACATCATAAAAGCTTTTTCATACTGAAAAACCATGACTGTGTTGCTAATATCTTATTTGAGGTTTTGTAAATTCTGGTTGAATCATAGTTTGATAAAGCAATTAACATTATATAGCGAAACATCTAAGTAACTCTTTGTATTCTAATTTTGCTGACTTATCTTCACACTAACCCCCCTTTATCTTTTCGCTTAACTCTCTTGAGATAATTTTTCTTGATCTTTTGAGTTCTTTTCATTGTATTAAATCATCAACGTTTCATCTGACCGCATGTGCACCGAAATTGAGATCTTCTCTTATCGAATTACGTAAATGTTACTAGTTTTCTTTTGTTACCGTCCTAACAACACAACTGTTAATTATTTTTTTCAAGAAACGTCTCTCTAACAAGTTATATATATATATATATATATATATGTCGTGACACTTCAGACACCTTGTGAATTGCAACGCTTTATTTCACTATGACACTCTGACAGTATGCTTGCTAATGGAAAAAGTTTTTTTTTTAAATTGTACATTAGATATTTTAATAAAGAGTTCAGGTTGTACGCAGGTGATGACAGCCGACGAAATAAAATGGATCCAGATTATTCTGCGCCAATGTTTCTTCTTTCTTTGTTCAAAAATAATCTCATTTTCTCATTCATTCACTGGGAAGTACAAAAACTTATATGATAATCAGCAAGCAACAAAACCTGTCTGCATGTTTCAAGGAATAACAATGTGAGAATGGATTTCACTGTCTCGGATTTCATTCAATTCAAAATCGCAAACGGCATGCAAGACGGTATCAGAGATAATCTTATTCATGGTGCATTTATGAATCAGTTACATAGCCTTCAAGGTGATTTTTTATCAACATTTTGTGAATTATGATTTATAATGCATTTGTATGAAGCAAATCAGAGGCAGTTTTGAAACCCAAACTTATATAAGTTAATGGTTTTTCTTGAAACGGTGTCATTAGTGATTCTGATTGCAATGAAGTCCGACACGTATTCATGGTGTTGACAACTAAATAAAGCTTCTGTACGCCTACAGTATGTTCAAATAAATGTAGAAAAACGCACCTACTAACAGGATTTGCTTTTGTGATCGACTGATGCAGCAGAATATCTAAGACATTGGTGAAAAAAATATAAATTTCAAAGATGGAGGATGTTCAGTCTTCTATATCCTAAAGTAAGCTGGGAAATTCAAAAGAATCTCGTGAGATTTCACATTACAGTGGAATTTATGTGTGAACCCACTGAAGAATGGAGAAGTGCACATGAAAAAGGAGGGCTTGGGAAGTACTTGGAAGTGGATGGTAGCATGATGTACAGTTATCCAACTCTAAATATGACAGTGAATGTGCAATAGTCTTCATGACTCAATATAACCTGTAGAATCTTCTGCGATATTACAGAATTCAACCAACTATTTTATGAACTATTGAATTGAATTTTTGATTTTCCCGTCGATTGATTGGACCGAAGTGCTCGGTCTCAGGTTGACATGTCGGCTTCTTGTGCAGATGCTCCGACGATGTCTGGGTATTTAATTAGTATACAATTGGTGGATGGTGGCTAGCAGTGAATTCCAGTTGCAATCCAATTGTATACTAATTAAATACCCAGACATCGTCGAAGCATCTGCACAAGAAGCCGACATGTCAACCTGAGACCGAGCACTTCGGTCCAATCAATCGACGGGAAAATCAAATATTCAATTCAATAATTAATATGACCCGTTGCACAAGAGGTGGCTGTCGTGGCCCAAGTGGTCTAGTGGATAACGCTTTGGCGTTTGAAACTATGGGTACTGGGTTCGAGCCTCGGTGGGAACACCATCACTCACTGAGAAATGCAGGTACATCCAGTTGACGAGTCCCAAATAGGACGAAATGCGCATCCTGGATTCCACTGCTAGCCACCATCCACCAATTGTATATTTTATGAACTCTTGAAATCCTGCCTTCTAGTTCACCATAAGTGAATCTCCGAAGTTGATTGACCTATTATACTAACATTTATTCTCAATATAATTATTGTTATCATCAGAATTCTGAAACGTGAGTCTTCAATCACCTTATCTGACGATTTCGGCAGTATTTTTGGTTTAATCAATTGGGGTTATAGTAATAAATTCCTTCACTTCTTATCTCTGGTGTCTTCATCCCGAGTCACACGATGTCAGCTGATATTGCGAGTCGACCTTTCAATTCTCACATTAAACGGTTGAATGCACTAAGTATATATTGATAAATTGTATCCAAACAAATGTGTTCAATGTAAACTCACTGAGAATGTGAATGATGAGTCACATGAACTAGTAGTCATGTTTGTTATCAACAAGTCAGTACATAGGTGTCACTACTATTATTTCCAAGATTGAGGGTGTCATCTGAAAATACCTACAGACCTAGACTCGGACTGACATTAAAATTTAAAAGAATGTTATGCTGAAAGGTACTACTGAGACTTAGTGTACTGTATTGGGATGCATGTGTAAGTTGAGATGATAGTCCATTAGTTAACACTGTCAATCAAATGTGTATAGTGTGTATAGTCAGAGAAAATTTGGTGAAGTGTGAATGAACAATTGGGTGATATAGGGCTGTTTTTTATAGTCAACAGAATACAAGTGTCATTGGGGTGAGAGAAATGCGATAACCACAAAATACATACAAACACACACACATTAACAGAGGGGACACTGAATGTGAGGGCTGACCGATAATGTCTAATGACAAAATAAAGAGGCTAAATTGGAATAAGTTGTTACAGAGTTGGTAGACTTGATAAAAAATCACAAAGGTTGACACAAATTAGGGTAACGATGGGGTGAAATAAACTGGGTGGAGAAATGGATAGTGAAGCCATGATATGACACAATGATAATAATGGTAATAATAGTACTAAAAATTATGATCCTGGTGAAGTTATAGTTGACCAGGGTAGACAAAGAGAGTGAAAAAGTTTTTTCTGTACATATAGGTCTGGTTTCTCTCTATTAATCTCTAAAGCCTCAGCTATGGCTAGGAAACGTAATCGTGTGCCTTTGGAGAGATTGTTCGGTACTCGATGCACAACTGTAAATGACTCATCTACTTTGATGCTGTATTTGCTATCCACTAGATGAGACAGAATAGCCCTATTTAATGATTTGGTTGCTCTTTCCCCGAGCCAAACAGGAATATGTTCACGAGTGCGTAAAGATAAATTTCTTTGGGTACGAACTATATAACTAGCTAAATAGGAGCAGTTAAATTTATATACACACACTGATGTCGCCATTTTGGGTAATCTATCTTTAATGCACAGTGTCAATATCGGTTTGATTGAAAAACTGACATGTAGTTTTGTGGCAATAAAAATCTTTCAATTGATCTCGTTAATCTACGGTTTAATATATCGCTAGATATATCGCCTTTAAATTGTATATTTAAGTAAGGCTTTTTCTTACTTACTGTGTCTCGCTTAGTTTTATGTGTGGTTTCATAGATATACTTCTTTACAAAGTTGGTAGGATAGTCGCTTTGTAGCAAGGCGTTTGTAAGATTTCTTATTTCATCTTCAATACAATCCTCGGTAAATATGCGTCTAATTCTATTACTAAGATAGCGAATTAGGTTGCGCTTATATTGTATAGGTATGAAGCTATGGAAGTGGGTGTATTGTCCGTTCCACGTCGCTTTGCTATAGATGTTTCTCTGTCTGTCTAGCTTGAATCCCTATGTTACACTGAGAACGTGGGGAATAAAAAATTTAAAAATTGCACACCTTGATCTTAGTATTTATAGCACTCTGAAATTTAGATAACATATTACATGCATGACAGACTTTGTACAACTAAAACCAGTAAATTACTGCCGATTATCTAACCAAAAGGCTTGGTTGTGCTTAGCGTAATCCTTTATGAACTCTCGCTAAATTTTTTCATGGGAATATTTGATCGGACGGGTTGAAAAAAGAGTCCTTGGAAGTGAGGTGCAAAGTCTCCTTTCAAAAACTTAGTGTTTCTGCGAGAGGAGACTTTGTTCCACAATTATCAAATAAATTCTGAAATAATTTGATTCTGTATACATGTTGTTAAAAGCTGAAAGCAGTAAGTTTCTCGTGTTTTTATCCATTTAGGGAGTTTTTGTGTTGATTTAATTTAATATTAGGATGTACAAAACGAGTTACTTTTGTCACAAATATACTTCTCAGCAAACGAACAGTATGGAAATCCATTAGTTCATCGATAATAAACTTATAAACAGGCAAATCCGTTAATATGACAATAAACCGCCTGAAATGATATTTTCAGACGTCAGTTGTGAAAATATATATGCGCTTACGTATTACTATCGTTCCCTCGGGCTTCGAATAGAACATATGAGTTCACCAACACAACTTCATTTCATTCCACTCGATGGCCTGGTGGTGGATGTTATCCAGTGGTCTCCACAGTGTGTGAATGATGCATCTCCATTCAAGTCTGCGTACTTGTCGAGAAATGGGTTCTTGATTGATTGGATCTCTGAAATTTGAGTTTCTGACTATTGCTGGCTATTTGATCTCTTTAAAATGGAGTCAGCGAAGGCAGCTGTTGCTGAAAGTCCGCAATAGGCTGTTGGAAATGCTTTTCGTGACGGGTTTGTCAAGTTCCTGACCGATAAAGAAGAATTTAAGCATACTTTACTAAAGTTATTTCATTTTACAGATAGTAGATTTCGTAGTTGAATTGGAATGGAAAAGGTACAGCAGCGTGAAGTTTTTTCAGTAATGTGAAATTTTCCTTGTGAATTATTCAGTAGCATCTAGTTTGTCTAACAGTTGTAAAACTTCAGCTCTATAAGTGGAAAAATTATTGTTCTCACATTTGGAAAAAAGACATCGTTGACTTTGAATAACTTGAAATCAAAATATTTCAATTAGTTCAAGGGTATTTAGAAAGTTGAAACAAGACTTCTTTAAATGTGTTGTTGTGTAAGCCACAGTTTCTTCAAAAGAATTTGTTTAGCCCAGCAGACGTAACTACTTCAGTAGCTATCCCTCTCCAAGACACTAAGTTCCGTTCCTACTCGATGTAGTGGTTCAGCTTACGGTAACTCCTGTTGACTAGCATTCTCGTATTGGATTTTATTACATATTATCATTATATAAGCTTAGAAAAACATCTTGGCGATATAATACTGGTGGTGTCCATGTAAGTCACATATCCTATTTGATTATGGTTAAATACGAAAATCGATGAATGTTCATTTATAAAGCTGAAGGATTCAAATCTATGAATGTACACAATGCATTATTAGCCTTAGATCACTGACTAGGAGAGAATTGTCAAGAAACTGGCATAGCCATTCATAAGTGCCACTCTCCCCTCTTAATTCACTAGTTCTAATCAATATGCTTGTTCATTCATGTTGAATTCTGTGTTGTTTCTGGCTTAGTTAATTACTGAGTGCTATAGAGAACATATATGTGTGGTGTGAATTTCGGTCATTTGTTTGTATCTTTTGATGTGAAGTAGTCTCAGTCTTCGTGTAGTATACTGCTTGGGTATTCATGTAAATATGTTGTATATTACAATAGTTTTCTGACATTATCAAAGACACTTAAAATCATATACGTGCATATTTTGTGTATAAAGTATGTGGAATTTCAAAGGAATATTTTTCATTCCACGTTTTAGTGGGATCGCCGCAATAATAACACTTATACTTGACTTCGACACAAAGGCTCGCTACACGTTTCCTAATAATATTATAATGATCGTAACTGCGGTGAGTTTATCCTGTACTTCAGTCGAACTTCTGAACTTTACCATTGCCATTACAAAATGCATTATTGTATTATATGCTTTCAAAGTCTTTATGTAGTAGTTATTCTGTTTGATTTTATTGTTGATAACGTATTATGCAAAAACACAGATTTTTTGTTCAGCGAAGAAATTTCTTTTCAACGGCTTCATTTTCAAGCTGTAGAGTCGTATGGTATATTCCAGAAAAAAGTTATTATGTGGCACTAAATAGTTGCTCAGTCAATATACATATAGGTGTGATAAAAATAACGATAATTAAAATGTTATAAGGGGTAGAGTTGAAGTGGATAAATTACAAAATTATTGAAGATTGTTTTATAAGTGAATTGATACCAAAAATGTTCTAAATATGTCGTGTTTTCCAGAAATTTTAAAAATTAGGAGTACGATTACGATAAGAATAAAGATGTGAAGTGAAGTGGAATGCACTCAAGTAGTAAAATAAAATAAAAACTAGAAAGAACATTACTATGACCAAGGTAAAGAAAGGGGTTTGACAAAATGTTTTTGAACACATAATTTAGGTTTCTGTTCATGTATAGCTAAAGCTTCGGCTATGCATAAGAGAAGAAAATGTAAACTTTTCGAAAGATTCGATTTTGCCATGTAGATAACTTTGAAGGATGAATCACGTGTGGCTAAATGACCAAATTCTTACAGGTGATCACAAGCAGACGACTTCGCAGTTCTACGTTCGCCTGTCGTTAACCAAACCTGATAGTGTTCAGCTACACGTTTTCGGAGAGAACGCTTGCAACGTCCAATATAATCAGCTCCACAAGAGCGGGTAAAAGAGTAAATACACATAGATGTGGACAAAAGCGTTAATCTATCCTTGACGCATTTTCTAATCACATTTTGGCTGGTAAAACTAGTTGCAAGTCAGTTGCAGGAAAAGTGCGTTTAATACATATAGATAAACGATTTTTAATCAATTCCAAAATACAAAACGCGATTTACACTTGAGGTTTGCATGGCAACTAGAAAAAAGGGTATTCTGTCAAATCATGCATATTGCTCATTTCAGCTGAAACTAACTGAATGCATGATGCTCAGATAGGAGTTTTATGTGGTCACTTTCATTTTTATATTTTAGGGTAATCAATATGTACACACTACAACGAAGATAAGCTTATGTTCATTTGAATACAAATTACGCTGAAAGGTGTTTCCAACAAAGATATGACCATATTCAAGTATTGGTTTGTAGGGATTTGGTTGATTGGTTACAATATTTTATCATGAGCTAACATTAGCTAGAGAACCATTGGAAAACCAAAAAGGACTATTGGATAGCTGTTTCGTCCTAGCCTGGGACTCTTCATTGGTACGCACCCATCGGATTCGAACCCAGGACCTTCCAGTTACAAGTCATGCATATTTGTTGGTTGGCGATTGGTTCTTATTTTGTTTGTCCCCATAGTTCCTTGTTGGTGATTCTTTCCGGCCCCGCCATCTGATCTTCAAAAAGGAGCGAAGACATTTGTTGATAAATGTCTGCAACAGGCTGTTCAAAATATTCTCTGTGACCCGCCCGCCAAGTTTGTCATCCGTATAGAAGAGCTGACTAACTTGACGTTTGTATTGAAGATCCGATCGAATTTTGTTGGGGATGCTGAGTGACGAAGATTTCCAGATTGATTTCAGGTTGATGAGTGAATGTGTTTCTCACTCGCCTTCCCGATTATTACTCGATTTGACATCCTCGTCCTCTCCTCCTGTAGTTGAGACAATGCTCCCTAGATAAGTGAGTGAATGAAGTAACCTCTTTCAAATCCCTACCGATGATGGTGATTGGCACTGGATGTTGCTGCTGCTGTTGTTGTTGGTTATTTTTATAACCTCCGTCTTGTCTATGTTCACATGGAGTACTGTCTTCGCCGACTGCTTCTTCGACCAGTTTGTCGGTTTTCGCTTGTAAGTCTTCGATTGTGTGTCACACCAAACATACATCATCCGCGAAATCCAGGTCTTCTAGGTTCCTCACGTCGGTCCAGGATACCCCTGTCTTCTCGTTTCCCACTGTCTGACGCATGATCCAGTCCACCACAATTAGGAATATCATTGGTGATAATAAGCACCCTTGTCTGACTCCTGTGTTTACTCCACACGCCTCGCTGAGTTTTCCATTGTGAATCACTTGACATGTGCCGTTGTCGTTCAGCTGTTGAATAAGGTTGATGAGTATTTCGGGTACGCCATAGTACTCGAGTAGTTTCGAAATCACTTCACGGTCAACGCTGTCGAAGGCCTTCTGGAAGTCTATAAAGTCAAGGTGAGGTTTGATTGCCATTCCATGCTTTGTTCGATGATGATGCGTACAGTTGCAATTTGGTCAGAACGTGATTCGCCTTTCCTGAATCCAGCTTGTTCTGGTTGGATTTCTGTATCCAGTGCGTCCTTTAATCTCTCCAGGATGATGCGACTCAGGATTTTATTTGGTGTCGATAGGAGCATGATTCCTCGCCAGTTCTTGCAGAGTGAGGCGTAAGTCGCCCTTCTTTGGTAGTTTCACGAGGTAACCTTTCCTCCAGTCAGTAAGCACCTTTCCCTCCTTCCGGACCATATGCAGTAATGGAGTCAGCATATCTGCTGTCGTCTTTGGGTCCTCTTTCACTGCTTCAGGAGGTATTCCATCTGGCTTAGCTGATTTTCCAGCTTTCAGAAGCTTGATTGCATTCAAGACTTCAGCTCTAGTTGGGGGATTCGTGTCGACTTGCAGTTGTGTGCGAGCTGTTTTGGTATTTCTGGATGGGTTGCAGGTGATGGTCGGTTCAAGAGTCCTTTGAAGTGCTCCGCCCATTGTTTAATCTGTTTTTCTTCCTTGGTAATTGGGTTCCCTTGGCTGTCTTTTATAGGTTTCGCTTGTGTTAATCTCTTCCCGGATAGAAACTTGGTTATCTGATATAGTGTCCTCAGGTCCTTTTTGCCTACTTCATTCTCAGCTTCTGTGGCGAGGTTGTCGTTGAATCGTCTTTTGTCCTTCCTAGCAATCTTCTTCACTTCTTTGTCCAGTGCTGTCTGTGTACGTTGAGCTCAGCGTCTCCTTCTCTCGTCCGTCCTTGCATTGAATCATTTTCTCTTTCACCATTCTCCTCTATCCTATTGGTTTCCAAGTGTCCATTGAGAGTCATTCCTTGTCTTGTCTCTTCTTTCTTCCTAGAACCGTTGAACACGTTTCGTTGAGAATCGCCTCCAGAGACTTCCAATGTCCTTCCACGCATGATTCTTCGGTGATGTCGCGTAGCGTTTTTTGCTTTGCTCTTACAGCTGCAGTGAAAGTGTCCTTTGTGGCTGTCTTTCAGTAATTGAGTGTTGAACTCGCATTGTGGCCTATCTCCAGCTATCTTCGACGCTTTTGGCTTTCCCTTGAAAGTCCTTTATACTAGATAGTGGTCTGAACCCACATCTGCAGTCACATGAATTAAAATCACCTATCACTATGGACAATGAGTTTCCGAAAGAGGCGGCAGCGAAAATAGTGAATTCATCAGCAAACATAGATAGTTCTGAAGTGGTACAACAAGGTGTGACAAATGTTCGTGATAAAAATGAAGTTGTACTTATACAAGTGTTTAGGTCGACATTTAACAGTTATACAGTCAATATTATCATTTGAGAATTTGAAGCAGACGTTGTTGGTAACAGACCTCTGAGAATTCATAAAAGTAGCAACACCACCACATTTCTTCTTCCTTGAACTGCTTCGGTCTTGTCCGTACATGGTAAAATCACTCAGGGAGAGTAAATTGTCATCATATGAATCGTGAAGCCAGGTTTCTTGAATAGTTAATACACCTGCATTACGATAAATATTTAAACATAATAGAGCATCAAAGTAATTAATCTTGTTCGATAATGACCTGCAACTAGTGCTAATAATCACAAGAAACAGTCATCTGATGCATTGGAGTACACTTCAGGGATCGTTGCCAACCACCATGATGCTTTTTCCTAAGGTTATTATAAACATGCAAATCATCAGGTTAAAAACATTTGAGATAATCGCGAGAGTAACTAATACGATTTTGACAGATAATTGAATAACACATTTAAGCGAACAATATTGTGGTTTCAACTAGATCTCATCAGGCTTAACTCTAGTATATATAAGTTTACAAATAAAATTCGAATATAAACCAATCATGGTGTTTTGTCTATAGGATAATACGATGGTGAATATAAATTGTGCAATCAGTCATAATAATATTAATAACGCTAATAATGATAATAATAATGGTCTTATCAATAATGAGGATGAAAAAGTGAGGCAATCTGTGATAACACGAATAATGAAAAACAGCACGATTAAACAAACAATTGTTCGGGTGGAAGTAGTCGATAATGGCTAGTAAAAACAAATGAACCGATTACGTAATGTTAGATTGTAAGGGAAGGAAATGGAACACGTTTATAATGAAGATGTGATAAGATTAAGGGATGATAAGAAAGGGGTTGAAAATATAAATAAGAGGTGGTGTAGAAGTCTGTAGTTGGTTATGTCTTATTTAGGCCAAGGGGAGGATAATGGCTGTACGAACGTCTTTTGAATGCATAGATTAGGTTTAATAGTTCGAATGCCTGTCACCTCAGCTGTGTGCAGTAGACGAATACGAAGTCTATTAGAAAGATTCGGTGGGATACGATGAATTACTTTGAAGGCTTTCGCTTTCTCGACTGCATGACCACTATCAATTAAATGTGACAGAATTGAGCTACGGATTGTTTTTGTCTGTCCTTCACCAAACGACGATGAGAGATATTCACTAACACGTTGGCTAAGATGTCTAGTAGTGCGACCAACATAACTGTCACCGCATGTGCAGTTGAATTGATATATACACATGGATGTGGCAAAACTATCAAGCTTATCCTTCGTTTGCGTCTCAATCATTTGTTGACTAGAAAATGACAAACATAGTTGTGCTGCGTAAAATATTCTTCGTATGCTCCTTGAAAGTCTTTGGAATAAAACCTCACTTGATAAGTCACCATTAAATTGTAACTTAATAAATAGAGGTTTCTTATGTGCAGTCAGACTCTCAGGTTTTCTCGACTACTTCCACCTGAACAATTGTTTGTTTAATCGTGAAATGATTCAGCTGGCTGAGCTGTATCAAACCAGGGAACAGTTTTGATGAACTGATAAGAAAACTCTAGAATATCTGGATTTCGAGCGTGGATGAAATATGTCTAATGTCATACAAACTTGAAGACTTAAATGCGAAAATCAGCAAGTTTGGCAAAGAAGCAACAGAAATAGGACTTCAAGCGTGCAGAGAGAAGACGGAAGTGGTGAAGACAACCAACTAACAATATAAACAGCAACCACCACCAACTGATATGAACGGAAGAAATTTCAAAGCGCTGACTTCCTTAACTTATCTAGGAAGTACGTTTTCAACTAGAGAAGGGCAGAATGGATGAAGATGTCAAAGCCAGCCAGCTAGGATCAGAAAGGTGAAATTGAAACCAGTTTATAAATCTTCGTCACTTGGCAAAAAGGAATAAGATTTAGATTTTCATCACAAGTGTGAAGCCAGTCAATTCCTCTATACTGGTTAGATACTCGATGAATCCTTCACGAAAACCATTTTTAACAGCTTACTGTACACTTCCAGCAACAGCTGACTTTGCTGGCTCCATATTAAAGATCCAATTGCTAGAAATAATCAGAAACACGAAATTCCGGAATCCAACCAATCAAGAACCCATCACTTGACAAACATCCGGAGGGAAAGGAGATGCATAAGATACACACTGTGAAGACCACTGGATGACATCTACCGCCAGGCCATCGAGTGGGACTAGAATGGACAACATTGTATTAGGTGCATGTCTGAGTCTGAAATGGAGGCGGTCATGTGGGGGAGAGACGATAGATTGTGGGCAATTTGGCGGCCTGCTTAACAAGACTGCAGATAATGGTAAGAAATGGAGTTGTGTTGATGAGATCCTATGTTCCACTCGGAAACTGAGGGGACAATAGCAATAAATAATGCTGATATTATGTTCGCAATTAATATTGAAAGTCTAATGTATATATATATATATATATATATATACATATATATATATATATATATATATATATATATATCCGTTGTATTACATAAACATTCATTTAGAATGAATACAGTGTAGTGAATCAAAATTTATGATTTGGAAATCATGAGTTTATGAAAACATTATTCCAGGTAAAGATTAACACTTTATATTGAACAAATAAAAATTTGACTTATAGAAGTTATGGCAGGCGGAAAATGGTGAAATTTCCAGTAAAACAGTAAGATATTGAGAAAAAAATTCCAACTTGTACAAACCATAATATGTAGGATATGAACAGGATTGAAGGAAACGTCTTGTCACGAGTTGACTTCAGCATAAATAATGCCTGAAAATGTCAAACATTTTCAAATGATTGCTAAAAATTACACGGATTATTTTCAATTAAAATGACTCAGAAATGTTTATTTTTCCTAATAAATAAAATAAAGTTTAAACACAAGTCCATGTTATATGATAATGACTCATAGGTTGTGCTTTAAGCGTCGTCCGGTGTTACTGCAGTATAAAATAAGTGTGGTCTTTCACTTGAATCTGGCGGCCTGCAAAAACCCTGGGTTTCCAAATTTTTCTGTCACTTATATTGTATCTGATTACTTGGATTTATTTAGTTTTAATTATTCAGTTATGTCAATATATTAAATATTCCCATAGTAAAGTTTAGAACAACACATTTAAGCGAACAATATTGTGGTTTCAACTAGATCTCATCAGGCTTAATTCTAGTATATATAAGTTTACAAATAAAATTCGAATATAAACCAATCATGGTGTTTTGTCTATAGGATAATACGATGGTGAATATAAATTGTGCAATCAGTCATAATAATATTAATAACGCTAATAATGATAATAATAATGGTCTTATCAATAATGAGGATGAAAAAGTGAGGCAATCTGTGATAACACGAATAATGAAAAACAGCACGATTAAACAAACAATTGTTCAGGTGGAAGTAGTCGAGAAAACCTGAGAGTCTGACTGCACATAAGAAACCTCTATTTATTAAGTTACAATTTAATGGTGACTTATCAAGTGAGGTTTTATTCCAAAGACTTTCAAGGAGCATACGAAGAATATTTTACGCAGCACAACTATGTTTGTCATTTTCTAGTCAACAAATGATTGAGACGCAAACGAAGGATAAGCTTGATAGTTTTGCCACATCCATGTGTATATATCAATTCAACTGCACATGCGGTGACAGTTATGTTGGTCGCACTACTAGACATCTTAGCCAACGTGTTAGTGAATATCTCTCATCGTCGTTTGGTGAAGGACAGACAAAAACAATCCGTAGCTCAATTCTGTCACATTTAATTGATAGTGGTCATGCAGTCGAGAAAGCGAAAGCCTTCAAAGTAATTCATCGTATCCCACCGAATCTTTCTAATAGACTTCGTATTCGTCTACTGCACACAGCTGAGGTGACAGGCATTCGAACTATTAAACCTAATCTATGCATTCAAAAGACGTTCGTACAGCCATTATCCTCCCCTTGGCCTAAATAAGACATAACCAACTACAGACTTCTACACCACCTCTTATTTATATTTTCAACCCCTTTCTTATCATCCCTTAATCTTATCACATCTTCATTATAAACGTGTTCCATTTCCTTCCCTTACAATCTAACATTACGTAATCGGTTCATTTGTTTTTACTAGCCATTATCGACTACTTCCACCCGAACAATTGTTTGTTTAATCGTGCTGTTTTTCATTATTCGTGTTATCACAGATTGCCTCACTTTTTCATCCTCATTATTGATAAGACCATTATTATTATCATTATTAGCGTTATTAATATTATTATGACTGATTGCACAATTTATATTCACCATCGTATTATCCTATAGACAAAACACCATGATTGGTTTATATTCGAATTTTATTTGTAAACTTATATATACTAGAATTAAGCCTGATGAGATCTAGTTGAAACCACAATATTGTTCGCTTAAATGTGTTGTTCTAAACTTTACTATGGGAATATTTAATATATTGACATAACTGAATAATTAAAACTAAATAAATCCAAGTAATCAGATACAATATAAGTGACAGAAAAATTTGGAAACCCAGGGTTTTTGCAGGCCGCCAGATTCAAGTGAAAGACCACACTTATTTTATACTGCAGTAACACCGGACGACGCTTAAAGCACAACCTATGAGTCATTATCATATAACATGAACTTGTGTTTAAACTTTATTTTATTTATTAGGAAAAATAAACATTTCTGAGTCATTTTAATTGAAAATAATCCGTGTAATTTTTAGCAATCATTTGAAAATGTTTGACATTTTCAGGCATTATTTATGCTGAAGTCAACTCGTGACAAGACGTTTCCTTCAATCCTGTTCATATCCTACATATTATGGTTTGTACAAGTTGGAATTTTTTTCTCAATATCTTACTGTTTTACTGGAAATTTCACCATTTTCCGCCTGCCATAACTTCTATAAGTCAAATTTTTATTTGTTCAATATAAAGTGTTAATCTTTACCTGGAATAATGTTTTCATAAACTCATGATTTCCAAATCATAAATTTTGATTCACTACACTGTATTCATTCTAAATGAATGTTTATGTAATACAACGGATATATATATATATATATATATATATATATGTATATATATATATATATATATATACATTAGACTTTCAATATTAATTGCGAACATAATATCAGCATTATTTATTGCTATTGTCCCCTCAGTTTCCGAGTGGAACATAGGATCTCATCAACACAACTCCATTTCTTACCATTATCTGCAGTCTTGTTAAGCAGGCCGCCAAATTGCCCACAATCTATCGTCTCTCCCCCACATGACCGCCTCCATTTCAGACTCAGACATGCACCTAATACAATGTTGTCCATTCTAGTCCCACTCGATGGCCTGGCGGTAGATGTCATCCAGTGGTCTTCACAGTGTGTATCTTATGCATCTCCTTTCCCTCCGGATGTTTGTCAAGTGATGGGTTCTTGATTGGTTGGATTCCGGAATTTCGTGTTTCTGATTATTTCTAGCAATTGGATCTTTAATATGGAGCCAGCAAAGTCAGCTGTTGCTGGAAGTGTACAGTAAGCTGTTAAAAATGGTTTTCGTGAAGGATTCATCGAGTATCTAACCAGTATAGAGGAATTGACTGGCTTCACACTTGTGATGAAAATCTAAATCTTATTCCTTTTTGCCAAGTGACGAAGATTTATAAACTGGTTTCAATTTCACCTTTCTGATCCTAGCTGGCTGGCTTTGACATCTTCATCCATTCTGCCCTTCTCTAGTTGAAAACGTACTTCCTAGATAAGTTAAGGAAGTCAGCGCTTTGAAATTTCTTCCGTTCATATCAGTTGGTGGTGGTTGCTGTTTATATTGTTAGTTGGTTGTCTTCACCACTTCCGTCTTCTCTCTGCACGCTTGAAGTCCTATTTCTGTTGCTTCTTTGCCAAACTTGCTGATTTTCGCATTTAAGTCTTCAAGTTTGTATGACATTAGACATATTTCATCCACGCTCGAAATCCAGATATTCTAGAGTTTTCTTATCAGTTCATCAAAACTGTTCCCTGGTTTGATACAGCTCAGCCAGCTGAATCATTTCAAATCAGCCAATATCAGGCTGAGTACTCGGGCAGACTAGTAATATTGACTTCTAATTTGATCTTATTATTATTAACAACGAGGGAAAATTCATGAATGTATTTATATAATCTAGTTAGTCAGTCAGTCAGTTTGAATGTATCCGTAAAATGTGCATACTCGTACGGGTATAAAAGAAAGGTGAATATAGTTTCATAGAAAGATAAAATAAATTGTGAAATTAAGATTGAGGTAGACAATTATAACACAGAATGATAATGACAATGAAGTCATAGATAACAGTACAAATAAAGAATCCTGTAATTTAAAATGTACCAAAGAATTCTCGTTCCACTATAGATAAATAGACGATACTTTTATGTTAGATAATGTCTCTCTCGAATCAGTCAGTATTGCCCATCAAACAATTCAAGAACATGCATGAAACAGGGAAAGGATAGTAATCGATCATTTCTAGATGTCCTACTGGCAAGAAGGACAGGTAGCAGTCTTAATTAGGGTATAATGCACAAGACATCATGTTTTGTTCAATATATGAATTTCGTCAGTACGCTGTAGTTCCGCGATAAAAACCATGTACAGCCGATACCCTTGAAGATAAAATTAGAAAAACAGAAAACCGATTGCTTGATAAAAAAGCTCAAGATTGATAAGAGTTCAGCCTTCTGAATTCTAAGCATAGTGCCACATCATTCCTCTAGATTTGGAAACTTTCTATAGGCAAGTATAGCTGCAGCGACTGACGTAATAATTCTCGATTTATACTTTGCATCCTTGAAAGTATTCGCCCAGTCTTCGTTTTCCTCTCATGTAATTCGCCTACAACACTGAATGATTTTATTTCCTAGGTTTAGTAAATAACTTTTAGGATGAAACTTATATCACCAATACATCACAACGTTTTAAAAACAAAAACACTTGATTACAGGATTTTCATCATGATCTGACATTAGTTAGAGAACCATTGGAAAACCAACGGGGAATACTGGACAGCTGTTTCGTCCTAGCCTGAGACTCTTCATCGGTACGCACCCATCGGGATTCGAACCCAGGACCTTCTGGTTACAAGGCGAGCTCGTATACCATTAAGCCACTGGGACCTGATCCAATGGCCCACGAATCCTAACTTCTGCCAATTCACGACATAGCGCTACCCAAGACATTGTCTTCGGCGAGTATTTGTCCTCCGCTATGTCGTGAATTGGTAGAAGTTAGAATTCGTGGACCACTGGATCGGGTCCAAGTGGCCTAATGGTAAACGAGCTTGCCTTGTAACCAGGTCCTGGGTTCTAACCCCGGTGGGCGCGTACTGCTGAGGAGTCCATAACTAGGACGAAACAGTTGTCCAGTACTCCCAGGTTTTCCACTGATTCTCTAACTAATGTCAGCACATGATGAAAATCCTGTTACCAATCAAATCCCTACAAACCAAAACTTGATTACAAATGTTGTACTCTGGATTATTGATTTATATGAAAATTCTGTATGAAGAAGTATTTTGAAACTAAATAAGCAGGAAATTTCTGTAATACATGTTCACACACTGTCTGAAATAAGAGTTTATTACGACTATTATTATGTTGTTTTAGATATTCGATATCTCTATCCTTACTTTGCTATCTCAGAAAAGACACCAAAACATGCAGCATAAGAATTTTGTCCATTGCTAGTAATCTGAATAACTATTTTCTGAGTCTTGGAAGGATTTTTACATTATGAGAATTTTTCTATGTATTTCTTTAGTCATTATGGAAGATTTATCAACAGTAGTGAAATGATCATAGCAAATGCCATGAAAGAAAAGCCGACTCACTAGAATAACTATTTAACGCTTCTCGATGAAACTGGTAGTCACAAGAAGTAATCAGTTTTCATGGCAAGGCTAAAAGACTAAATTCATCTGTGAAACGTGAGGGTGTATCTGCGAAATATTCTCCAAGCTATCTGATTACACGCACACACACACACATATATTCACTTGCAAAATCAGTTTATCTGAAGAATCAAAGGCCAATTAAAATAAACGAATTAACAAGAGGTTTAACATTAACAAAGATAATAACTGATTCGACTTTTAGTAATATGATCAGAAAAGGATTACTAAAACGTGTTAAAGGTAGCATAACATTTATTTTGTACACATAGGAGGTCTTCATTTCATGGACGGCTACCTAATAACAAGGCTGATTTCAAGACAGATTTTACGATTACCTGTGAAAACAGTCAGGGGTATGATGAAGAAAATTTGTGGCTCAGGTGGATGATTTTGATGTAGTCGGGTTCTCTGAGTTGGATGGTTTTCATTTGCGAAGATTTCATTGCCCTGCTAGTCAACATCCTCAGTGCATACTTCAATTTGAAGTGAACTTTTAGGTTTCTTCACGAGTTTATTAGTCATCTCTCCCCGTGTGTTACCTTGAACATAATTGGCTGTTTTTGTGTGTTTTCACACCCTCTAGGCTACGTGTATTGATATTAATGTTGATTATTTCCTTGACTTGAACTATAGCCCTTTGTGTGTGAGATTTCCTCCTTATCGAGTGGTAAATATTGTCTATTTCAATGTGTCTATTAATTGACGATTCATTGGAATATCAGGCTTCAGAAAATTCTCTACCATTTTAGGTGTTTCCTCTGTGTAATATTTGAACATTGTCCCAGTCGAATTGATGTCCATGTTCGTCTGTATGCAGTGATATAAGGGAGTGAATGTCATTTCTTTTGACGGGTAGTTTGTGTTCATGGATACGAAGACGCAGGGGAGATCCGCTTTGTCCTATGTAGTGTTCTGGTAGATGGTTTTGGCTATATCTTCTTTCGCTGTCGAGTCTTTTGGTTGACATAGAACTGAGTGAAGTGATTTCCAAGTATTGGTTTGTGTGTGACATCTACTCCTAAAGGTCTGAATTGTCTTGCAGTGATATTTCAACCTTCGAATCACATGGACGTTTTGGACAGCTATTGATACTTCAGGGTGTTTTGCACTCGGGCATTTTAAACGAGTTTCTTCCATACTATATTTCCTCTCGGAACTAATACTTATTTTCCAGTGAGTCGGTTTTTTCGAATAATACATTATTTCTCGACTGCTGACCAATTTTCGATAACAACTAAATGAAATGCTTAGAAAAAATTCTCATAGAGTAAAAGTCCTTCTAAGATTTGTAAAATAGTTGGTCAGCTTATTAGCAGTGGAAAAATTTCCCCCGCTGCATGTTCTGGTATATAGTTTTCTGGATTTATGTTTTCCAAGATAGCGAAGTAAGGATGGAGATACTGAATATCTATCATAATGTAATAGTAACAAACGTAGTAAAGCTTTTATATATCCAAACCAAGTTCACTTTTAACGGTCTGAAAAAATTTGGGCATTGGGTATATGATATTCATTATAATAGAGGTTTTTTTGTATTTCCCAATAAATGAAAAACAAAAAAACCTCTATTATAATGAGTAGTAAAGCTTTATTTCAGACAATATGTGAACCTACATATTTAATTCCAAAATATTTCCTCTACATACAGAATTTAAACGTGAAGCAGTAGTCTGAAGTATATCATTTGTCGTAGTGTTGCTGCATATGAAGAGAGAACCAATTTTGTAGATATTTTCTTCAATTCCGTCGAAAATTGCATAGCGCATAGTGGGAAACTCAATAAATATGTGTGTGAGTTCATTTATTGATCATCTGATATAAGTGCACGATTAGAACGATGGGACTCGAGAAGAGTTTTAGCATTCAGCTGGATAGAAATTCTGGTAGGCAACTGATTTAAGCAGGTCATCGGTAATAGCAAAGTCCAGATTGAGGCTACAAGCCTACTCCAGCTTGCAGAAGAAATGCGAAAACCTGATGCAGAATTGCTAGAAATGTGTGAGTGCAGTTGGGACAATAGTGGACTCTCTAGATTTTTAGATGGAGAGTCCGTAATTCTATCTGGTTAGCCAAATGACAACTACGAGCACCATCAAGGTTACCACAAACGTAATCATCTCATATTGTATGTTTGATTATGTTCCTCAACACTTCACCCACCTCCTCTTTGCCCATCTTTCTCCCTTTCCTTCACAGCTTATTCTCTCCATCATGATCACTATTCTTCTTATTATTGCTTTTTTCATCCTGATTTTATGTTGTTACTAAGTGACCACTGTACTTTGTTAGTTGTCATAGTAAAAGCTAACTTCAAAATATCTCGTTTCTTTACGTATATTTCGCAGTATTAAAGTTTCCCGTCACTCCGATTGTAAATACACAAGAAGATCAATTAAGTGTTCAATCTCATTCTATCTCATGACTGTACACTGTATATATATCTATCCAGGTGGTACTAAAGATAGGCTAATTTTCCATCTTGCATTTGTATTCCAGTGCAGTTTCTAGTAAAATTTCGATTGGCCTCCGATGATCAGTGTATTCCAACTTTGCAGTCTGAAGAAGCTTTTGAGAATGAGTGTGTGCTTGGGTTCGCCTTTTCGTGAATAAATTATGGATATACATTTGAATAACTGTGATGTAGTTTAGTTACGAGGTATTGGTAGAACATCAACCTAATTGAGTAAATAATCTTCTCAAAGATCACGGTGGTCTTATTTAGTCCTCGTTTATATCAGATTTGGTCATCTGAGACTACCACAAAATGAAGTCCATTCGACGTTTGATAATGAGATCAGATATATATTACCAGGGTAGGATAAGAGTTATACTATATTTATTTTCTACACATATGGGGTTTTAAATTCAAGTATCCCTTCTAAATCAGAAGAATGATATCAAAATAGATTTCAAGATTACTTATGAAAACACTCAAGACTGCTAACTGGAGTAAGTTGAGGGATAGCCCTCCCCTTTATGTTACGACAGAAACAATTTAATTTTGGTCTTGCCAAATAAATGCTTGGAAAGTCCCATCTGAACGACCCATTCACAATATCTATGCTTATCAGGTGTTGCAACTGACTTGATGATTATTAACTGGTTCCCTGCTAGACTGTAGATCACTGTTCTGAGATTTTGCACTTTATATGTTGACTTGGTCTTTATTGTTTTAAATTTCAGTTTGCATGCTAATCTTCGTGGTTGTGAGCACCCTGATAATGTTTTGTTTTACTGTTTGACTTTGTTCGGTTGAATATAGGTCATTTTGACCTATTATTGCATGTAGTCTTCGTCGAAGGCCTTTCGTTAGTGAAGAACTGATTCCCACGAATGCCTGGTTTACAGGTCTCCTGTTTATCGCAACCATTCTTTGCTAGTGAAAACAAAGTATGGAAGAAACTTGGTTAGATTGCCTGTGTGCAAAGAAATCAAAAATACTTAAATTGACAGACTTCCTAGTCACATTCAATGCAAACTGTCCTCTTGAACCAGTAGTTAGCAACACAAGATTGCGAAAACATCATTGAAAGTTGTTCAGGCCAATAATTTTTTGGAATAACCCCTTAACGCCTCTTGACAAATGATGAAACTGACATCACCTTACTCAATATGACTGCTAACTCTACATACCGAATAAAGTCATCCTTCTTAAAAGTGAAATGTTTTAGACAACAAAGGATCTATTTTTCCTCAAGATTCACTCGAAATACAAGTTCCTGCTGTCAGTTTATACAAGTTCTTTAGTGTGTAATCATTTCTGCTTTGTATAATACAGACATACACTGTTCTGATGCATTGTCCATCTACTAGTGACTCATGTGCACACATGATTGGCTGGAAAATATCGATGAATTTTCGGAATATGAATAAACAAAACTATAGACTAAGAAACTACTGTTCTGAAAGGCAAAAGTAGTGGGAACAGTTAAGTTTGTGGGAGTTTGAAATAGCGATCAGATTTCGCTTATACTAGCAACTTAAGTAAAGCACTGTGTAATCCACAAACTGTTCGGAAAATCCTTCCTACACTATCTATCCATAGCATTTATACTTATTTTGACGTTTCAAATAACTTCGTAATTATTATACGCTTTTCAGCCAGCCTGTGTATCAATAATTTGACATTCACATATCACATGTTGATTCTGACCTTAACTATTTGCCTTTGTCCTTGTCTAATCTTTAATTGTAATACTTTTCTACGTGGTTGTGTGTGCATTAAGAATGTATTGTTTAATGATATGAGTGTGCTTGAGTGAATAGAGATGCGTCTGACACGGGACTGCTTGTAGAAAGTGTTGGTGTGTGATTCTTGTCTACTGAGCATTTGATCCTACCTCACTGGAAGTTTTCTCCTTGATTCCAAGGTAATTTTTATACTTGAAATTTGGTTAAATAATTTTGTGTTACATTAGCTGTTTTGTATTTACAAACGTGAATTGGCTGTATAGTTGTGCGTCGGGGGCACAGTGGTTAGGACTCTCATCGACCATGCACATGGTCTTGGGTTCGATCACCTGCCGACGCACACCCGATATCTATGGTCGGCCTGCAAAATTTAGGCTACCGATATCACACGCTGAAAATTCCATACTTCTACCGAAAATACGGTGTGGCATCAAGCTGTAATTACAAAAAAAATAAATAAACAAATAAAAAATAGTTGCTTTCTGCCATTGTAGAGGTAAATTGGAGTTGTGATGTTATTACTGTTTAATGGGACCGCAAAGTTATTAAAAAATAATTGTCTCTTCCTGCATTTGAGAAGTTTGGTGATAGCTGGTGTCTTAATAAAGTTCTACCTGCTATGCATTAGATCATTGAGATAGGTTTCTTGAGCTTAGGCCATAAACAAATAAATTGTATCGTTACACACTGTGCTATGATTGTGACTACTGACTATCCATTGCATCACGACAATCTTTTTTCGTAACTAAGACCTTTTGTAATTATAGGATAATAGTAAAGGAATATTAACATCTAATTACAAAACTACTGCTTTGAGATAACCCGTGTAGTGGTTGCTCATCAATATAGAGTGCAGAGTAAATATTTTGGGGAGGATTTTAATAAATCTATGGGAAAAGGAAATAAGACACAATTCAGTATTACTACAATTACACCCGTACTATGATGATCATTGTCGTAAAATGAAGGGGTCTATAGCAAAGAGTTAAACTTCTTCGTGATTTTCTCAAACTGTACAATAGTAAATATATATGAAACTGTAGCACTAGCAAAAGGAATGTTCCCAGTTTTGAGTTTCAGATTAAGGATCAAGAAAGAAAAGAAAAATTAGGTTCGTGATGCAACATACCTGAAAGAAATATTTAGAGTTCAAGTAGAATTAAAAGAAAGGAAAGTCAAAAACCAAAATTCGTGTTAAATAGAAAAAGAGAAAAAAGTCTTTGGATAAGTCAGGTCCATCCGAGGATTATCAACTGGACAAGGTTCTTCAGCATGAAGATTTCAGGATTTAACACAGAAATTGCAATGGCTACTGCAGTTTGAAGAAATTTCATCCTCACACCCTTGACAAGTTTACCACTTACAATGTAACTGACTCTTAGGTTGGTTGGACCGTCCGCTTGGTGTCTAAAAACAACTTGGTATCCACAGAAAGACCGTTTAATCGTTTTTCTATTCTGCGAAATCCATACGGCTAAATGTTTGATAATAAGTTTGAATAGGAGACCCTAAGTTTACCCGAAATAAACACTGTGATTGATTTTCACTTCGAAGTTGAGAAATATTGGAATACAATTTCTGATGTATAAGCCAATGAAACCACATTCCATTAGATTTCACAGAATTTATTTTGCATCATTATCCATGAAAATCATGTTAATATCTGCTTATTTGAACCTCTCATGTTGATTCTAACAACTAGTTCGACTTATTTGGCGGCAAACTAAATTTAACCGATATACTGGTGTTTAAACTATAATTGAAAGTGAAACGAGACCTAATCACATCCTAATTCTGCTGTTCTGAAAATACAGCCTTAATTCACTACAAATTTGTTTGCGATCTAAACTGATCTGATATTCACTAGCTACTGGCCTTATTCAAGCAGTTAACCTGAGGTTCAAGTGAGCAGTAGTGAACAGTATAGTGCAGCATATTGAAGGTGAGGCAGTAACTCATCGAAAAAGATATCGCGAAAGGGTCGCGCTATGTCATGAATTGGTAGAAGTTAGAATTAATCGGCATGCCACTGGATCGAGTCCCAGTGGCCTAATGATCTATGAGCCTGCTGGCCTTGTAATCGGAAGATCCTGAGTTTGAAATCTAGGACTGGGTGCGTAGTAATGAAGAATACCAACCTGAGACGAAACAGCCATCCAGTACTCCTTGGTTTACAATGATTCTCTAGGTGATATTAGTTCATAATGAAATCCTCCGATTATTTGTGATTCACTTTTAAAAAATGAAGCAGGCGAAAATATACAGATCACTGTAAGAGGTATCTAAAATAAGAAAGCTTCAATATCGAGGGGATTGACAACGAATCCTATACAGTATTTCCCACATACTTCGTTTGAGAAAAGTAAAGGTGTTGAAATATTAATGAAAACACGCAGTTGTTTGAGCTTGGTAACCAGGTGGTAACAGAAATGTTTTGTCCATGAAGAAATCAATGAAAAAAGAAGAACATCTATTGGAGATATTTGATAAAATCGATTAAGTGCTGTCACACATTCGGATCTACTCCACTTTAAGGCTACCATCAACAAACTTTTATCAGAAAATAAGTGGTGTTCGATAGTATTCGACCCGTACTTCTTTGGAAAGATTTCCACGTACTCTGTGGATGATTTTCATGTGTTAAGGAATATGGCAATCCACATGTTAAACCCTGAATTCCACTTATAGAATAAGTCTGTTCAGTCACTGGACCCACAATGAACACAATTCGTCTTAACACTTGATACCTAATGTATGTCAGTTTTGACTTGTAATTTTTCAATTTCATTACTTTTCTTCGTTTCCACTGCTACCTTCAACAAACTCATCAAACTAGTCTCAAATCGACCCTGCTTCAGTTTTTGCTGAGCACTACTCAATCCTGTCAGATATGTTTAGTCTGGGGATAATATTACGAAGTAGATTAAATCATCGATGAATGCTTCCCCTACTAATCAATGCATGGCTAGCTAAGTATTGTCTTCTGTTTGATTCTCGGCCCGGTGAAAGAGAGACTGTAAAGATACAACCTCCGTGACACATTCAACTTTGTTGATTAAATTAAGAATGTTACTGTGGAAGAAAAGAAAATGGTCTCCTGGATGTCGACTCTCTCTTCACCAACGTTCCGTTGACAGAAACCGTATGTTTTCTTTGTGACTACATTTAATCCATTAGCATCCATGCCGGCATACCGATCCATTACCTGAAAGAACTGTTACTGCGACGCACCTTCAACGTATATTTTAGTTTCAACAAGGAAATATACAGGCGAGTAGATGGAGTAGTAATGTTCTCCCTTAGGACCCCTCCTAGCCGACTGCTTAATGGCTAGCTTAGAAAACAACCCCTTATCATCAACTATCAACGACCTCCATCTCTACAAGAGATACATCGATGATAATTTCATCATTTGTGATTAGAATCGAGATTTAAAAACCTACTTCAGATCTTCAATAACGCCCACCCAAACATCGACTTTACACTTGAGACTGAATCCGACAGAATGTTCCACTTCCTCGACGTCCATCTGACAAGAAACGCCAACAACTTTCTGGAAAGGTTCATATACAAAAAGCCTACATGGAATGGACATTTCATCAACTTTCAAAACTTCGTGCCCCTAAGCAGAAAGAGGAACCTGATATACGCTCTTCCCTCGAGGATTCGGAAGATATGGCGAGAGGAAGAGATTGAAGAAGAACTGCGTAATCTCCGAAAAATCCTGATGGAAAACGGTTTCTCCGCCAGGTTTATAGACAAGAAACTCAAATCTAAGCAGACTTCCGAACAAGTCCAGTCCGTTGCAAAGAAAATACTTCTGCTTAATCTAGAATTCATACGTGATATCGAAGCAGAAATCCTTCGTAAACTCCTCTCCAATCGCTTAAGTAAATATACCTCGCCACGAGCCTACGATTGACGTTTTCCTGCAAGAAACTGTTCAGCCAGAACGCGAAAGACAAGCTATCGCATTGGGCTGCCTCAACGTGCATATACCAGTTTACTTGCTCTTGTGGAGCTGAGTACATTGGCCGTACCATGCGCCTACTTGAAAAACGCACTCGTGAACACTACCCAGCCTAAATAGTAAAAGGATACCAAAAACGTGTATGCAGTACAGTGACAGAACATCTGGTCAATTCAGGACATTCAGCGCCTTTCGGAAAATCCTTCAAAGTAATGCACAAGATTCAACCAAACCTATCAAAGGGAGCGAAATTAAAACATCTGGGCATAGCCGAGGCGCTAGCTATCCAAAAGCTCAAACCACGCTTTTCGTCCAAAAGAAATACGTTCAACCCCTGTCCCTGCCATGGCCGTCATAAACAGGCAATGTTTTAGTAATGACCATCCTATTGCCTTTCTTATCTAAACTTCCTGTTTGTTCATGTTATTTTAAGTTTTTCTTAATCCTGCTTACACTACCATATTTACATATCCGAACTTCGTGTTTATTTTGTCGTTTTACTATTTCTACACATTTAATCCCTGAATGCATAAACAATTATTCGTCACATTGGTTTTTTTAACCAAACATTCTGTCTATTTTGTTATTTCTACACAATGTCAATCTTTGTAGTTATTATGATGCTACTTTGAGTTTTATCCGTCCCCTTGTTTATTATGGCATTTTAATTCCTAATTTTAATTTTTATTAATTCGACCCTTAACCGGAAATTATTCTGGAACTTTTCCATGCATTCTAGATGATGACTTCGTCGAAAAGAAAATTTTCTTCGCTGCAATTGTCTTTTTAATAACTCCTATGACCCAATGTGTATATTCCGTGATCTTCTGTTTTTGTATGTCTTTGTTTATTCAGATTAGATTTTTCAGGTGTGAATTTGGATCATGTGTAATTTACTTCAAATAGAATAGTGGTGTAATATATGTAGTTTGAGAACGAAACGAAATTATTCAATTTGTTAGGTGAAATACTGACTTCATTACTCAGTTTTTTCGAACAGTTTTACTGTATTTATTCTCCTCATTTTGCATAGTGGTGGTATTCGAAATCAGGAATACATTTTATTAATAAATCTGTTCTAGATCAGGGAAATATCCGGCGGTAAAATGTAGTCAGTGAATATCCTTAAGAGATTGCTTAATGTTCTGACTTCATTAATATCTGGCCGTTGATGTTTTATTAACTGGCTTACTGGTATCTACAAAACGAGCTTAACCAAGCAGTTTTCATACTCGTAATGATTTACAAGTATTCCTTATAATTTAACAAATTAGTATAGTCATTTTAGCAAGGTTCCTCAATTTTTTGTAATTTTCTGACCCAACAGCTACTTTCGCTGTTCTGATGCTCAAAGTGTAAAACAGAAAACGATCATCTTTGTGATTTTCGTTTATTCCATTTCTCAGGGGCGAGTTGGAGAGTGGATCTTCGTGTTCTCACTAATTTATATCTTCTGATGAACTTGTCTGTATAGTTGTTATCAACCAGAGTTTTGTCAGCTTTCTTTCTTCTTCATCAAGTGTGTCTTCAGTGCATATTCGTTGGATTCTACTGAAGAGACACCTTACTAAGGCTCTTTTTTTTTTAACAAAAAACACTTTTATGCAGTTAATAATATCATATTTGAAAATATGAAGTCAATATATATATACTATTGCTGGCTATTCGATCTCTTTAAAATGGAGTCAGCGAAGGCAGCTGTTGCTGAAAGTCCGCAATAGGCTGTTGGAAATGCTTTTCGTGACGGGTTTGTCAAGTTCCTGACCGATAAAGAAGAATTTAAGCATACTTTACTAAAGTTATTTCATTTTACAGATTGTAGATTTCGTAGTTGAATTGGAATGGAAAAGGTACAGCAGCGTGAAGTTTTTTCAGTAATGTGAAATTTTCCTTGTGAATTATTCAGTAGCATCTAGTTTGTCTAACAGTTGTAAAACTTCAGCTCTATAAGTGGAAAAATTATTGTTCTCACATTTGGGAAAAAAGACATCGTTGACTTTGAATAACTTGAAATCAAAATATTTCAATTAGTTCAAGGGTATTTAGAAAGTTGAAACAAGACTTCTTTAAATGTGTTGTTGTGTAAGCCACAGTTTCTTCAAAAGAATTTGTTTAGCCCAGCAGACGTAACTACTTCAGTAGCTATCCCTCTCCAAGACACTAAGTTCCGTTCCTACTCGATGTAGTGGTTCAGCTTACGGTAACTCCTGTTGACTAGCATTCTCGTATTGGATTTTATTACATATTATCATTATATAAGCTTAGAAAAACATCTTGGCGATATAATACTGGTGGTGTCCATGTAAGTCACATATCCTATTTGATTATGGTTAAATACGAAAATCGATGAATGTTCATTTATAAAGCTGAAGGATTCAAATCTATGAATGTACACAATGCATTATTAGCCTTAGATCACTGACTAGGAGAGAATTGTCAAGAAACTGGCATAGCCATTCATAAGTGCCACTCTCCCCTCTTAATTCACTAGTTCTAATCAATATGCTTGTTCATTCATGTTGAATTCTGTGTTGTTTCTGGCTTAGTTAATTACTGAGTGCTATAGAGAACATATATGTGTGGTGTGAATTTCGGTCATTTGTTTGTATCTTTTGATGTGAAGTAGTCTCAGTCTTCGTGTAGTATACTGCTTGGGTATTCATGTAAATATGTTGTATATTACAATAGTTTTCTGACATTATCAAAGACACTTAAAATCATATACGTGCATATTTTGTGTATAAAGTATGTGGAATTTCAAAGGAATATTTTTCATTCCACGTTTTAGTGGGATCGCCGCAATAATAACACTTATACTTGACTTCGACACAAAGGCTCGCTACACGTTTCCTAATAATATTATAATGATCGTAACTGCGGTGAGTTTATCCTGTACTTCAGTCGAACTTCTGAACTTTACCATTGCCATTACAAAATGCATTATTGTATTATATGCTTTCAAAGTCTTTATGTAGTAGTTATTCTGTTTGATTTTATTGTTGATAACGTATTATGCAAAAACACAGATTTTTTGTTCAGCGAAGAAATTTCTTTTCAACGGCTTCATTTTCAAGCTGTAGAGTCGTATGGTATATTCCAGAAAAAAGTTATTATGTGGCACTAAATAGTTGCTCAGTCAATATACATATAGGTGTGATAAAAATAACGATAATTAAAATGTTATAAGGGGTAGAGTTGAAGTGGATAAATTACAAAATTATTGAAGATTGTTTTATAAGTGAATTGATACCAAAAATGTTCTAAATATGTCGTGTTTTCCAGAAATTTTAAAAATTAGGAGTACGATTACGATAAGAATAAAGATGTGAAGTGAAGTGGAATGCACTCAAGTAGTAAAATAAAATAAAAACTAGAAAGAACATTACTATGACCAAGGTAAAGAAAGGGGTTTGACAAAATGTTTTTGAACACATAATTTAGGTTTCTGTTCATGTATAGCTAAAGCTTCGGCTATGCATAAGAGAAGAAAATGTAAACTTTTCGAAAGATTCGATTTTGCCATGTAGATAACTTTGAAGGATGAATCACGTGTGGCTAAATGACCAAATTCTTACAGGTGATCACAAGCAGACGACTTCGCAGTTCTACGTTCGCCTGTCGTTAACCAAACCTGATAGTGTTCAGCTACACGTTTTCGGAGAGAACGCTTGCAACGTCCAATATAATCAGCTCCACAAGAGCGGGTAAAAGAGTAAATACACATAGATGTGGACAAAAGCGTTAATCTATCCTTGACGCATTTTCTAATCACATTTTGGCTGGTAAAACTAGTTGCAAGTCAGTTGCAGGAAAAGTGCGTTTAATACATATAGATAAACGATTTTTAATCAATTCCAAAATACAAAACGCGATTTACACTTGAGGTTTGCATGGCAACTAGAAAAAAGGGTATTCTGTCAAATCATGCATATTGCTCATTTCAGCTGAAACTAACTGAATGCATGATGCTCAGATAGGAGTTTTATGTGGTCACTTTCATTTTTATATTTTAGGGTAATCAATATGTACACACTACAACGAAGATAAGCTTATGTTCATTTGAATACAAATTACGCTGAAAGGTGTTTCCAACAAAGATATGACCATATTCAAGTATTGGTTTGTAGGGATTTGGTTGATTGGTTACAATATTTTATCATGAGCTAACATTAGCTAGAGAACCATTGGAAAACCAAAAAGGACTATTGGATAGCTGTTTCGTCCTAGCCTGGGACTCTTCATTGGTACGCACCCATCAGGATTCGAACCCAGGACCTTCCAGTTACAAGTCATGCATATTTGTTGGTTGGCGATTGGTTCTTATTTTGTTTGTCCCCATAGTTCCTTGTTGGTGATTCTTTCCGGCCCCGCCATCTGATCTTCAAAAAGGAGCGAAGACATTTGTTGATAAATGTCTGCAACAGGCTGTTCAAAATATTCTCTGTGACCCGCCCGCCAAGTTTGTCATCCGTATAGAAGAGCTGACTAACTTGACGTTTGTATTGAAGATCCGATCGAATTTTGTTGGGGATGCTGAGTGACGAAGATTTCCAGATTGATTTCAGGTTGATGAGTGAATGTGTTTCTCACTCGCCTTCCCGATTATTACTCGATTTGACATCCTCGTCCTCTCCTCCTGTAGTTGAGACAATGCTCCCTAGATAAGTGAGTGAATGAAGTAACCTCTTTCAAATCCCTACCGATGATGGTGATTGGCACTGGATGTTGCTGCTGCTGTTGTTGTTGGTTATTTTTATAACCTCCGTCTTGTCTATGTTCACATGGAGTACTGTCTTCGCCGACTGCTTCTTCGACCAGTTTGTCGGTTTTCGCTTGTAAGTCTTCGATTGTGTGTCACACCAAACATACATCATCCGCGAAATCCAGGTCTTCTAGGTTCCTCACGTCGGTCCAGGATACCCCTGTCTTCTCGTTTCCCACTGTCTGACGCATGATCCAGTCCACCACAATTAGGAATATCATTGGTGATAATAAGCACCCTTGTCTGACTCCTGTGTTTACTCCACACGCCTCGCTGAGTTTTCCATTGTGAATCACTTGACATGTGCCGTTGTCGTTCAGCTGTTGAATAAGGTTGATGAGTATTTCGGGTACGCCATAGTACTCGAGTAGTTTCGAAATCACTTCACGGTCAACGCTGTCGAAGGCCTTCTGGAAGTCTATAAAGTCAAGGTGAGGTTTGATTGCCATTCCATGCTTTGTTCGATGATGATGCGTACAGTTGCAATTTGGTCAGAACGTGATTCGCCTTTCCTGAATCCAGCTTGTTCTGGTTGGATTTCTGTATCCAGTGCGTCCTTTAATCTCTCCAGGATGATGCGACTCAGGATTTTACTTGGTGTCGATAGGAGCATGATTCCTCGCCAGTTCTTGCAGAGTGAGGCGTAAGTCGCCCTTCTTTGGTAGTTTCACGAGGTAACCTTTCCTCCAGTCAGTAAGCACCTTTCCCTCCTTCCGGACCATATGCAGTAATGGAGTCAGCATATCTGCTGTCGTCTTTGGGTCCTCTTTCACTGCTTCAGGAGGTATTCCATCTGGCTTAGCTGATTTTCCAGCTTTCAGAAGCTTGATTGCATTCAAGACTTCAGCTCTAGTTGGGGGATTCGTGTCGACTTGCAGTTGTGTGCGAGCTGTTTTGGTATTTCTGGATGGGTTGCAGGTGATGGTCGGTTCAAGAGTCCTTTGAAGTGCTCCGCCCATTGTTTAATCTGTTTTTCTTCCTTGGTAATTGGGTTCCCTTGGCTGTCTTTTATAGGTTTCGCTTGTGTTAATCTCTTCCCGGATAGAGACTTGGTTATCTGATATAGTGTCCTCAGGTCCTTTTTGCCTACTTCATTCTCAGCTTCTGTGGCGAGGTTGTCGTTGAATCGTCTTTTGTCCTTCCTAGCAATCTTCTTCACTTCTTTGTCCAGTGCTGTCTGTGTACGTTGAGCTCAGCGTCTCCTTCTCTCGTCCGTCCTTGCATTGAATCATTTTCTCTTTCACCATTCTCCTCTATCCTATTGGTTTCCAAGTGTCCATTGAGAGTCATTCCTTGTCTTGTCTCTTCTTTCTTCCTAGAACCGTTGAACACGTTTCGTTGAGAATCGCCTCCAGAGACTTCCAATGTCCTTCCACGCATGATTCTTCGGTGATGTCGCGTAGCGTTTTTTGCTTTGCTCTTACAGCTGCAGTGAAAGTGTCCTTTGTGGCTGTCTTTCAGTAATTGAGTGTTGAACTCGCATTGTGGCCTATCTCCAGCTATCTTCGACGCTTTTGGCTTTCCCTTGAAAGTCCTTTATACTAGATAGTGGTCTGAACCCACATCTGCAGTCACATGAATTAAAATCACCTATCACTATGGACAATGAGTTTCCGAAAGAGGCGGCAGCGAAAATAGTGAATTCATCAGCAAACATAGATAGTTCTGAAGTGGTACAACAAGGTGTGACAAATGTTCGTGATAAAAATGAAGTTGTACTTATACAAGTGTTTAGGTCGACATTTAACAGTTATACAGTCAATATTATCATTTGAGAATTTGAAGCAGACGTTGTTGGTAACAGACCTCTGAGAATTCATAAAAGTAGCAACACCACCACATTTCTTCTTCCTTGAACTGCTTCGGTCTTGTCCGTACATGGTAAAATCAC
Organism: Trichobilharzia regenti; assembly: GCA_944472135.2. Taxonomy (NCBI): domain Eukaryota; kingdom Metazoa; phylum Platyhelminthes; class Trematoda; order Strigeidida; family Schistosomatidae; genus Trichobilharzia; species Trichobilharzia regenti. The sequence goes on from OX235267.1 coordinate 27,881,039, forward strand.
TCAGGGAGAGTAAATTGTCATCATATGAATCGTGAAGCCAGGTTTCTTGAATAGTTAATACACCTGCATTACGATAAATATTTAAACATAATAGAGCATCAAAGTAATTAATCTTGTTCGATAATGACCTGCAACTAGTGCTAATAATCACAAGAAACAGTCATCTGATGCATTGGAGTACACTTCAGGGATCGTTGCCAACCACCATGATGCTTTTTCCTAAGGTTATTATAAACATGCAAATCATCAGGTTAAAAACATTTGAGATAATCGCGAGAGTAACTAATACGATTTTGACAGATAATTGAATAACACATTTAAGCGAACAATATTGTGGTTTCAACTAGATCTCATCAGGCTTAACTCTAGTATATATAAGTTTACAAATAAAATTCGAATATAAACCAATCATGGTGTTTTGTCTATAGGATAATACGATGGTGAATATAAATTGTGCAATCAGTCATAATAATATTAATAACGCTAATAATGATAATAATAATGGTCTTATCAATAATGAGGATGAAAAAGTGAGGCAATCTGTGATAACACGAATAATGAAAAACAGCACGATTAAACAAACAATTGTTCGGGTGGAAGTAGTCGATAATGGCTAGTAAAAACAAATGAACCGATTACGTAATGTTAGATTGTAAGGGAAGGAAATGGAACACGTTTATAATGAAGATGTGATAAGATTAAGGGATGATAAGAAAGGGGTTGAAAATATAAATAAGAGGTGGTGAAGAAGTCTGTAGTTGGTTATGTCTTATTTAGGCCAAGGGGAGGATAATGGCTGTACGAACGTCTTTTGAATGCATAGATTAGGTTTAATAGTTCGAATGCCTGTCACCTCAGCTGTGTGCAGTAGACGAATACGAAGTCTATTAGAAAGATTCGGTGGGATACGATGAATTACTTTGAAGGCTTTCGCTTTCTCGACTGCATGACCACTATCAATTAAATGTGACAGAATTGAGCTACGGATTGTTTTTGTCTGTCCTTCACCAAACGACGATGAGAGATATTCACTAACACGTTGGCTAAGATGTCTAGTAGTGCGACCAACATAACTGTCACCGCATGTGCAGTTGAATTGATATATACACATGGATGTGGCAAAACTATCAAGCTTATCCTTCGTTTGCGTCTCAATCATTTGTCGACTACAAAATGACAAACATAGTTGTGCTGCGTAAAATATTCTTCGTATGCTCCTTGAAAGTCTTTGGAATAAAACCTCACTTGATAAGTCACCATTAAATTGTAACTTAATAAATAGAGGTTTCTTATGTGCAGTCAGACTCTCAGGTTTTCTCGACTACTTCCACCTGAACAATTGTTTGTTTAATCGTGCTGTTTTTCATTATTCGTGTTATCACAGATTGCCTCACTTTTTCATCCTCATTATTGATAAGACCATTATTATTATCATTATTAGCGTTATTAATATTATTATGACTGATTGCACAATTTATATTCACCATCGTATTATCCTATAGACAAAACACCATGATTGGTTTATATTCGAATTTTATTTGTAAACTTATATATACTAGAGTTAAGCCTGATGAGATCTAGTTGAAACCACAATATTGTTCGCTTAAATGTGTTGTTCTAAACTTTACTATGGGAATATTTAATATATTGACATAACTGAATAATTAAAACTAAATAAATCCAAGTAATCAGATACAATATAAGTGACAGAAAAATTTGGAAACCCAGGGTTTTTGCAGGCCGCCAGATTCAAGTGAAAGACCACACTTATTTTATACTGCAGTAACACCGGACGACGCTTAAAGCACAACCTATGAGTCATTATCATATAACATGGACTTGTGTTTAAACTTTATTTTATTTATTAGGAAAAATAAACATTTCTGAGTCATTTTAATTGAAAATAATCCGTGTAATTTTTAGCAATCATTTGAAAATGTTTGACATTTTCAGGCATTGTTTATGCTGAAGTCAACTCGTGACAAGACGTTTCCTTCAATCCTGTTCATATCCTACATATTATGGTTTGTACAAGTTGGAATTTTTTTCTCAATATCTTACTGTTTTACTGGAAATTTCACCATTTTCCGCCTGCCATAACTTCTATAAGTCAAATTTTTATTTGTTCAATATAAAGTGTTAATCTTTACCTGGAATAATGTTTTCATAAACTCATGATTTCCAAATCATAAATTTTGATTCGATACAGTGTACTCATTCTAAATGAATGTTTATGTAACGCAACTGATATATATATAATATATATACATTAAACTTTCAATATTAATTGCGAACATAATATCAGCATTATTTATTGCTATTGTCCCCTCAGTTTCCGAGTGGAACATAGGATCTCATCAACACAACTCCATTTCTTACCATTATCTGCAGTCTTGTTAAGCAGGCCGCCAAATTGCCCACAATCTATCGTCTCTCCCCCACATGACCGCCTCCATTTCAGACTCAGACATGCACCTAATACAATGTTGTCCATTCTAGTCCCACTCGATGGCCTGGCGGTAGATGTCATCCAGTGGTCTTCACAGTGTGTATCTTATGCATCTCCTTTCCCTCCGGATGTTTGTCAAGTGATGGGTTCTTGATTGGTTGGATTCCGGAATTTCGTGTTTCTGATTATTTCTAGCAATTGGATCTTTAATATGGAGCCAGCAAAGTCAGCTGTTGCTGGAAGTGTACAGTAAGCTGTTAAAAATGGTTTTCGTGAAGGATTCATCGAGTATCTAACCAGTATAGAGGAATTGACTGGCTTCACACTTGTGATGAAAATCTAAATCTTATTCCTTTTTGCCAAGTGACGAAGATTTATAAACTGGTTTCAATTTCACCTTTCTGATCCTAGCTGGCTGGCTTTGACATCTTCATCCATTCTGCCCTTCTCTAGTTGAAAACGTACTTCCTAGATAAGTTAAGGAAGTCAGCGCTTTGAAATTTCTTCCGTTCATATCAGTTGGTGGTGGTTGCTGTTTATATTGTTAGTTGGTTGTCTTCACCACTTCCGTCTTCTCTCTGCACGCTTGAAGTCCTATTTCTGTTGCTTCTTTGCCAAACTTGCTGATTTTCGCATTTAAGTCTTCAAGTTTGTATGACATTAGACATATTTCATCCACGCTCGAAATCCAGATATTCTAGAGTTTTCTTATCAGTTCATCAAAACTGTTCCCTGGTTTGATACAGCTCAGCCAGCTGAATCATTTCAAATCAGCCGATATCAGGCTGAGTACTCGGGCAGACTAGTAATATTGACTTCTAATTTGATCTTATTATTATTAACAACGAGGGAAAATTCATGAATGTATTTATATAATCTAGTTAGTCAGTCAGTCAGTTTGAATGTATCCGTAAAATGTGCATACTCGTACGGGTATAAAAGAAAGGTGAATATAGTTTCATAGAAAGATAAAATAAATTGTGAAATTAAGATTGAGGTAGACAATTATAACACAGAATGATAATGACAATGAAGTCATAGATAACAGTACAAATAAAGAATCCTGTAATTTAAAATGTACCAAAGAATTCTCGTTCCACTATAGATAAATAGACGATACTTTTATGTTAGATAATGTCTCTCTCGAATCAGTCAGTATTGCCCATCAAACAATTCAAGAACATGCATGAAACAGGGAAAGGATAGTAATCGATCATTTCTAGATGTCCTACTGGCAAGAAGGACAGGTAGCAGTCTTAATTAGGGTATAATGCACAAGACATCATGTTTTGTTCAATATATGAATTTCGTCAGTACGCTGTAGTTCCGCGATAAAAACCATGTACAGCCGATACCCTTGAAGATAAAATTAGAAAAACAGAAAACCGATTGCTTGATAAAAAAGCTCAAGATTGATAAGAGTTCAGCCTTCTGAATTCTAAGCATAGTGCCACATCATTCCTCTAGATTTGGAAACTTTCTATAGGCAAGTATAGCTGCAGCGACTGACGTAATAATTCTCGATTTATACTTTGCATCCTTGAAAGTATTCGCCCAGTCTTCGTTTTCCTCTCATGTAATTCGCCTACAACACTGAATGATTTTATTTCCTAGGTTTAGTAAATAACTTTTAGGATGAAACTTATATCACCAATACATCACAACGTTTTAAAAACAAAAACACTTGATTACAGGATTTTCATCATGATCTGACATTAGTTAGAGAACCATTGGAAAACCAACGGGGAATACTGGACAGCTGTTTCGTCCTAGCCTGAGACTCTTCATCGGTACGCACCCATCGGGATTCGAACCCAGGACCTTCTGGTTACAAGGCGAGCTCGTATACCATTAAGCCACTGGGACCTGATCCAATGGCCCACGAATCCTAACTTCTGCCAATTCACGACATAGCGCTACCCAAGACATTGTCTTCGGCGAGTATTTGTCCTCCGCTATGTCGTGAATTGGTAGAAGTTAGAATTCGTGGACCACTGGATCGGGTCCAAGTGGCCTAATGGTAAACGAGCTTGCCTTGTAACCAGGTCCTGGGTTCTAACCCCGGTGGGCGCGTACTGCTGAGGAGTCCATAACTAGGACGAAACAGTTGTCCAGTACTCCCAGGTTTTCCACTGATTCTCTAACTAATGTCAGCACATGATGAAAATCCTGTTACCAATCAAATCCCTACAAACCAAAACTTGATTACAAATGTTGTACTCTGGATTATTGATTTATATGAAAATTCTGTATGAAGAAGTATTTTGAAACTAAATAAGCAGGAAATTTCTGTAATACATGTTCACACACTGTCTGAAATAAGAGTTTATTACGACTATTATTATGTTGTTTTAGATATTCGATATCTCTATCCTTACTTTGCTATCTCAGAAAAGACACCAAAACATGCAGCATAAGAATTTTGTCCATTGCTAGTAATCTGAATAACTATTTTCTGAGTCTTGGAAGGATTTTTACATTATGAGAATTTTTCTATGTATTTCTTTAGTCATTATGGAAGATTTATCAACAGTAGTGAAATGATCATAGCAAATGCCATGAAAGAAAAGCCGACTCACTAGAATAACTATTTAACGCTTCTCGATGAAACTGGTAGTCACAAGAAGTAATCAGTTTTCATGGCAAGGCTAAAAGACTAAATTCATCTGTGAAACGTGAGGGTGTATCTGCGAAATATTTTCCAAGCTATCTGATTACACGCACACACACACACATATATTCACTTGCAAAATCAGTTTATCTGAAGAATCAAAGGCCAATTAAAATAAACGAATTAACAAGAGGTTTAACATTAACAAAGATAATAACTGATTCGACTTTTAGTAATATGATCAGAAAAGGATTACTAAAACGTGTTAAAGGTAGCATAACATTTATTTTGTACACATAGGAGGTCTTCATTTCATGGACGGCTACCTAATAACAAGGCTGATTTCAAGACAGATTTTACGATTACCTGTGAAAACAGTCAGGGGTATGATGAAGAAAATTTGTGACTCAGGTGGATGATTTTGATGTAGTCGGGTTCTCTGAGTTGGATGGTTTTCATTTGCGAAGATTTCATTGCCCTGCTAGTCAACATCTTCAGTGCATACTTCAATTTGAAGTGAACTTTTAGGTTTCTTCACGAGTTTATTAGTTATCTCTCCCCGTGTGTTACCTTGAACATAATTGGTTGTTTTTGTGTGTTTTCACACCCTCTAGGCTACGTGTATTGATATTAATGTTGATTATTTCCTTGACTTGAACTATAGCCCTTTGTGTGTGAGATTTCCTCCTTATCGAGTGGTAAATATTGTCTATTTCAATGTGTCTATTAATTGACGATTCATTGGAATACCAGGCTTCAGAAAATTCTCTACCATTTTAGGTGTTTCCTCTGTGTAATATTTGAACGTTGTCCCAGTCGAATTGATGTCCATGTTCGTCTGTATGCAGTGATATAAGGGAGTGAATGTCATTTCTTTTGACGGGTAGTTTGTGTTCATGGATACGAAGACGCAGGGGAGATCCACTTTGTCCTATGTAGTGTTTTGGTAGATGGTTTTGGCTATATCTTCTTTCGCTGTCGAGTCTTTTGGTGGACATAGAACTGAGTGAAGTGATTTCCAAGTATTGGTTTGTGTGTGACATCTACTCCTAAAGGTTTGAATTGTCTTGCAGTGATATTTCAACCTTCAAATATCATGAACGTTTTGGTCAGCTATTGATATTTCAGGGTGTTTTGCACTCGGGCATTTTAAACGAGTTTCTTCCATACTATATTTCCTCTCGGAACTAATACTTATTTTCCAGTGAGTCGGTTTTTTCGAATAATACATTATTTCTCGACTGCTGACCAATTTTCGATAACAACTAAATGAAATGCTTAGAAAAAATTCTCATAGAGTAAAAGTCCTTCTAAGATTTGGAAAATAGTTAGTCAGCTTATTAGCAGTGCAAACATTTCTTCTGCTGCATGTTCTGGTATATAGTTTTCTGGATTTATGTTTTCCAAGATAGCAAAGTAAGGATGGAGATACTGAATATCTATCATAATGTAATAGCAACAAACGTAGTGAAGCTTTTATATCCAAAATTTCAGACAACATGTGAACCTACATATTTAATTCCAAAATATTTCCTCTACATACAGAATTTACTTATGAAGCAGTAGTCTGAAGTATATCATTTGTCGTAGTGTTGCTGCATATGAGGAGAGAACCAATTTTGTAGATATTTTCTTCAATTCCGTCGAAAATTGCATAGCGCATAGTGGGAAACTCAATAAATATGTGTGTGAGTTCATTTATTGATCATCTGATATAAGTGCACGATTAGAACGGTGGGACTCGAGAAGAGTTTTAGCATTCAGCTGGATAGAAATTCTGGTAGGCAACTGATTTAAGCAGGTCATCGGTAATAGCAAAGTCCAGATTGAGGCTACAAGCCTACTCCAGCTTGCAGAAGAAATGCGAAAACCTGATGCAGAATTGCTAGAAATGTGTGAGTGCAGTTGGGACAATAGTGAACTCTCTAGATTTTTAGATGGAGGGTCCGTAATTCTATCTGGTTAGCCAAATGACAACTACGAGGACCATCAAGGTTACCACAAACGTAATCATCTCATATTGTATGTTTGATTATGTTCCTCAACACTTCACCCACCTCCTCTCTGCCCATCTTTCTCCCTTCCTTCATAGCTTATTCTCTCCATCATGATCACTATTCTTCTTATTATTGCTTTTTTCATCCTGATTTTATGTTGTTACTAAGTGACCACTGTACTTTGTTAGTTGTCATAGTAAAAGCTAACTTCAAAATATCTCGTTTCTTTACGTATATTTCGCAGTATTAAAGTTTCCCGTCACTCTGATTGTAAATACACAAGAAGATCACTTAAGTGTTCAATCTCATTCTATCTCATGACTGTACATTGTATATATATCTATCCAAGTGGTACTAAAGATGGGCTAATTTTCCATCTTGCATTTGTATTCCAGTGCAGTTTCTAGTAAAATTTCGATTGGCCTCCGATGATCAGTGTATTCCAACTTTGCAGTCTGAAGAAGCTATTGAGAATGAGTGTGTGCTTGGGTTCACCTTTTCGTGAATAAATTATGGATATACATTTGAATAACTGTGATGTAGTTTAGTTACGAGGCATTGGTAGAACATCAACCTAATTGAGTACATTATCTTCTCGAAGATCCCGGTGATCTTATTTAGTCCTCGTTTATATCAGATTTGGTCATCTGAGACTGCCACAAAATGAAGTCCATTCGACGTTTGATAATATGATCAGATAAATATTACCAGGGTAGGATAAGAGTAATACTAAATTTATTTTCTACACATACGGGGTTTTAAATTCAAGTATCCCTTCTAAATCAAAATAGATTTCAAGATTACTTATGAAAACAGTCAAGACTGCTAACTGGAGTAAGTTGGGGGATAGCCCTCCCCTTTCTGTTACGACAGAAACAATTTAATTTTGGTGTTGCCGAATAAATGCTTGGAAAGTCCCATCTGAACGATCCATTCACAATATCTATGCTTATCAGGTGTTGCAACTGACTTGATAATTATTAACTGGTTCCCTGCTAGACTGTAGATCACTGTTCTGACATTTTGCACTTTATATGTTGACTTGGTCTTTATTGTTTTAAATTTCAGTTTGCATGCTAATCTTCGTGGTTGTGAGCACCCTGATAATGTTTTGTTTTACTTTTGTTCGGTTGAATATAGGTCATTTTGACCTATTATTGCATGTAGTCTTCGTCGAAGGCCTTTCGTTAGTGAAGAACTGATTCCCACGAATGCCTGGTTTACAGGTCTCCTGTTTATCGCAACCATTCTTTGCTAGTGAAAACAAAGTATGGAAGAAACTTGGTTAGATTGCCTGTGTGCAAAGAAATCAAAAATACTTAAATTGACAGACTTCCTAGTCACATTCAATGCAAACCGTCCTCTTGAACCAGTAGTTAGCAACACAAGATTGCGAAAACATCATTGAAAGTTATTCAGGCCAATAATTTTTTGGAATAACCCCTTAACGCCTCTTGACAAATGATGAAACTGACATCACCGTACTCAATATGACTGCTAACTCTACATACCGAATAAAGTCATCCTTCTTAAAAGTGAAATGTTTTAGACAACAAAGGATCTATTTTTCCTCAAGATTCACTCGAAATACAAGTTCCTGCTGTCAGTTTATACAAGTTCTTTAGTGTGTAATCATTTGTGCTTTGTATAATACAGACATACACTGTTCTGATGCATTGTCCATCTACTAGTGACTCATGTGCACACATGATTGGCTGGAAAATATCGATGAATTTTCGGAATATGAATAAAAAAAACTATAGACTAAGAAACTACTGTTCTGAAAGGCAAAAGTAGTGGGAACAGTTAAGTTTGTGGGAATTTGAAATAGCGATCAGATTTCGCTTATACTAGCAACTTAAGTTAAGCACTGTGTAATCCACAAACTGTTCGGAAAATCCTTCCTACACTATCTATCCATAGCATTTATACTTATTTTGACGTTTCAAATAACTTCGTAATTATTATACGCTTTTCAGCCAGCCTGTGTATCAATAATTTGACATTCACATATCACATGTTGATTCTGACCTTAACTATTTGCCTTTGTCCTTGTCTAATCTTTAATTGTAATACTTTTCTACGTGGTTGTGTGTGCATTAAGAATGTATTGTTTATTGATATGAGTTTGCTTGAGTGAATAGAGATGCGTCTGACACGGGACTGCTTGTAGAAAGTGTTGGTGTGTGATTCTTGTCTACTGAGCATTTGATCCTACCTCACTGGAAGTTTTCTCCTTGATTCCAAGGTAATTTTTATACTTGAAATTTGGTTAAATAATTTTGTATTACATTAGCTGTTTTGTATTTAGAAACGTGAATTGGCTGTATAGTTGTGCGTCGGGGGCACAGTAGTTAGGACTCTCATCGACCATGCACATGGTCTTGGGTTCGATCACCTGCCGACGCACACCCGATATCTATGGTCGGCCTGCAAAATTTAGGCTACCGATATCACACGCTGAAAATTCCATACTTCTACCGAAAATACGGTGTGGCATCAAGCTGTAATTAAAAAAAAATAAATAAACAAATAAAAAATAGTTGCTTTCTGCCATTGTAGAGGTAAATTGGAGTTGTGATGTTATTACTGTTTAATGGGACCGCAAAGTTATTAAAAAATAATTGTCTCTTCCTGCATTTGAGAAGTTTGGTGATAGCTGGTGTCTTAATAAAGTTCTACCTGCTATGCATTAGATCGTTGAGTTAGGTTTCTTGAGTTTAGGCCATAAACAAATAAATTGTATCGTTACACACTGTGCTATGATTGTGACTACTGACTATATTGCATCACGACAATCTTTTTTCGTAACTAAGACCTTTTGTAATTATAGGATAATAGTAAAGGAATATTAACATCTAATTACAAAACTACTGCTTAGAGATAACCCGTGTAGTGGTCGCTCATCAATATAGAGTGCAGAGTAAATATTTTGGGGAGGATTTTAATAAATCTATGGGAAAAGGAAATAAGACACAATTCAGTATTACTACAATTACACCCGTACTATGATGATCATTGTCGTAAAATGAAGGGGTCTATAGCAAAGAGTTAAAGTTCTTCGTGATTTTCTCAAACTGTACAATAGTAAATATATATGAAACTGTAGCACTAGCAAAAGGAATGTTCCCAGTTTTGAGTTTCAGATTAAGGATCAAGAAAGAAAAGAAAAATTAGGTTCGTGATGCAACATACCTGAAAGAAATATTTAGAGTTCAAGTAGAATTAAAAGAAAGGAAAGTCAAAACCAAAATTCGTGTTAAATAGAAAAAGAGAAAAAAGTCTTTGGATAAGTCAGGTCCATCCGAGGATTATCAACTGGACAAGGTTCTTCAGCATGAAGATTTCAGGATTTAACACAGAAATTGCAATGGCTACTGCAGTTTGAAGAAATTTCATCCTCACACCCTTGACAAGTTTACCACTTACAATGTAAATGACTCTTAGGTTGGTTGGACCGTCCGCTTGGTGTCTAAAAACAACTTGGTATCCACAGAAAGACCGTTTAATCGTTTTTCTATTCTGCGAAATCCATACGGCTAAATGTTTGATAATAAGTTTGAATAGGAGACCCTAAGTTTACCCTGAAATAAACACTGTGATTGATTTTCACTTCGAAGTTGAGAAATATTGGAATACAATTTCTGATGTATAAGCCAATGAAACCACATTCCATTAGATTTCACAGAATTTATTTTGCATCATTATCCATGAAAATCATGTTAATATCTGCTTATTTGAACCTCTCATGTTGATTCTAACAACTAGTTCGACTTATTTGGCGGCAAACTAAATTTAACCGATATACTGGTGTTTAAACTATAATTGAAAGTGAAACGAGACCTAATCACATCCTAATTCTGCTGTTCTGAAAATACAGCCTTAATTCACTACAAATTTGTTTGCGATCTAAACTGATCTGATATTCACTAGCTACTGGCCTTATTCAAGCAGTTAACCTGAGGTTCAAGTGAGCAGTAGTGAACAGTATAGTGCAGCATATTGAAGGTGAGGCAGTAACTCATCGAAAAAGATATCGCGAAAGGGTCGCGCTATGTCATGAATTGGTAGAAGTTAGAATTAATCGGCATGCCACTGGATCGAGTCCCAGTGGCCTAATGATCTATGAGCCTGCTGGCCTTGTAATCGGAAGATCCTGAGTTTGAAATCTAGGACTGGGTGCGTAGTAATGAAGAATACCAACCTGAGACGAAACAGCCATCCAGTACTCCTTGGTTTACAATGATTCTCTAGGTGATATTAGTTCATAATGAAATCCTCCGATTATTTGTGATTCACTTTTAAAAAATGAAGCAGGCGAAAATATACAGATCACTGTAAGAGGTATCTAAAATAAGAAAGCTTCAATATCGAGGGGATTGACAACGAATCCTATACAGTATTTCCCACATACTTCGTTTGAGAAAAGTAAAGGTGTTGAAATATTAATGAAAACACGCAGTTGTTTGAGCTTGGTAACCAGGTGGTAACAGAAATGTTTTGTCCATGAAGAAATCAATGAAAAAAGAAGAACATCTATTGGAGATATTTGATAAAATCGATTAAGTGCTGTCACACATTCGGATCTACTCCACTTTAAGGCTACCATCAACAAACTTTTATCAGAAAATAAGTGGTGTTCGATAGTATTCGACCCGTACTTCTTTGGAAAGATTTCCACGTACTCTGTGGATGATTTTCATGTGTTAAGGAATATGGCAATCCACATGTTAAACCCTGAATTCCACTTATAGAATAAGTCTGTTCAGTCACTGGACCCACAATGAACACAATTCGTCTTAACACTTGATACCTAATGTATGTCAGTTTTGACTTGTAATTTTTCAATTTCATTACTTTTCTTCGTTTCCACTGCTACCTTCAACAAACTCATCAAACTAGTCTCAAATCGACCCTGCTTCAGTTTTTGCTGAGCACTACTCAATCCTGTCAGATATGTTTAGTCTGGAAATAATATTACGAAGTAGATTAAATCATCGATGAATGCTTCCCCTACTAATCAATGCATGGCTAGCTAAGTATTGTCTTCTGTTTGATTCTCGGCCCGGTGAAAGAGAGACTGTAAAGATACAACCTCCGTGACACATTCAACTTTGTTGATTAAATTAAGAATGTTACTGTGGAAGAAAAGAAAATGGTCTCCTGGATGTCGACTCTCTCTTCACCAACGTTCCGTTGACAGAAACCGTATGTTTTCTTTGTGACTACATTTAATCCATTAGCATCCATGCCGGCATACCGATCCATTACCTGAAAGAACTGTTACTGCGACGCACCTTCAACGTATATTTTAGTTTCAACAAGGAAATATACAGGCGAGTAGATGGAGTAGTAATGTTCTCCCTTAGGACCCCTCCTAGCCGACTGCTTAATGGCTAGCTTAGAAAACAACCCCTTATCATCAACTATCAACGACCTCCATCTCTACAAGAGATACATCGATGATAATTTCATCATTTGTGATTAGAATCGAGATTTAAAAACCTACTTCAGATCTTCAATAACGCCCACCCAAACATCGACTTTACACTTGAGACTGAATCCGACAGAATGTTCCACTTCCTCGACGTCCATCTGACAAGAAACGCCAACAACTTTCTGAAAGGTTCATATACAAAAAGCCTACATGGAATGGACATTTCATCAACTTTCAAAACTTCGTGCCCCTAAGCAGAAAGAGGAACCTGATATACGCTCTTCCCTCGAGGATTCGGAAGATATGGCGAGAGGAAGAGATTGAAGAAGAACTGCGTAATCTCCGAAAAATCCTGATGGAAAACGGTTTCTCCGCCAGGTTTATAGACAAGAAACTCAAATCTAAGCAGACTTCCGAACAAGTCCAGTCCGTTGCAAAGAAAATACTTCTGCTTAATCTAGAATTCATACGTGATATCGAAGCAGAAATCCTTCGTAAACTCCTCTCCAATCGCTTAAGTAAATATACCTCGCCACGAGCCTACGATTGACGTTTTCCTGCAAGAAACTGTTCAGCCAGAACGCGAAAGACAAGCTATCGCATTGGGCTGCCTCAACGTGCATATACCAGTTTACTTGCTCTTGTGGAGCTGAGTACATTGGCCGTACCATGCGCCTACTTGAAAAACGCACTCGTGAACACTACCCAGCCTAAATAGTAAAAGGATACCAAAAACGTGTATGCAGTACAGTGACAGAACATCTGGTCAATTCAGGACATTCAGCGCCTTTCGGAAAATCCTTCAAAGTAATGCACAAGATTCAACCAAACCTATCAAAGGGAGCGAAATTAAAACATCTGGGCATAGCCGAGGCGCTAGCTATCCAAAAGCTCAAACCCACGCTTTTCGTCCAAAAGAAATACGTTCAACCCCTGTCCCTGCCATGGCCGTCATAAACAGGCAATTTTTTAGTAATGACCATCCTATTGCCTTTCTTATCTAAACTTCCTGTTTGTTCATGTTATTTTAAGTTTTTCTTAATCCTGCTTACACTACCATATTTACATATCCGAACTTCGTGTTTATTTTGTCGTTTTACTATTTCTACACATTTAATCCCTGAATGCATAAACAATTATTCGTCACATTGGTTTTTTTAACCAAACATTCTGTCTATTTTGTTATTTCTACACAATGTCAATCTTTGTAGTTATTATGATGCTACTTTGAGTTTTATCCGTCCCCTTGTTTATTATGGCATTTTAATTCCTAATTTTAATTTTTATTAATTCGACCCTTAACCGGAAATTATTCTGGAACTTTTCCATGCATTCTAGATGATGACTTCGTCGAAAAGAAAATTTTCTTCGCTGCAATTGTCTTTTTAATAACTCCTATGACCCAATGTGTATATTCCGTGATCTTCTGTTTTTGTATGTCTTTGTTTATTCAGATTAGATTTTTCAGGTGTGAATTTGGATCATGTGTAATTTACTTCAAATAGAATAGTGGTGTAATATATGTAGTTTGAGAACGAAACGAAATTATTCAATTTGTTAGGTGAAATACTGACTTCATTACTCAGTTTTTTCGAACAGTTTTACTGTATTTATTCTCCTCATTTTGCATAGTGGTGGTATTCGAAATCAGGAATACATTTTATTAATAAATCTGTTCTAGATCAGGGAAATATCCGGCGGTAAAATGTAGTCAGTGAATATCCTTAAGAGATTGCTTAATGTTCTGACTTCATTAATATCTGGCCGTTGATGTTTTATTAACTGGCTTACTGGTATCTACAAAACGAGCTTAACCAAGCAGTTTTCATACTCGTAATGATTTACAAGTATTCCTTATAATTTAACAAATTAGTATAGTCATTTTAGCAAGGTTCCTCAATTTTTTGTAATTTTCTGACCGAACAGCTACTTTCGCTGTTCTGATGCTCAAAGTTTAAAACAGAAAACGATCATCTTTGTGATTTTCGTTTATTCCATTTCTCAGGGGCGAGTTGGAGAGTGGATCTTCGTGTTCTCACTAATTTATATCTTCTGATGAACTTGTCTGTATAGTTGTTATCAACCAGAGTTTGCGTCAGCTTTCTTTCTTCTTCATCAAGTGTGTCTTATGTGCATATTCGTTGGATTCTACTGAAGAGACACCTTACTAAGGCTCTTTTTTTTTTACCAAAAAACACTTTTATGCAGCTAATATCATCATATTTGAAAATATGAAGCCAATATATATATATATATATATAAGCCCTTGGAACATGCGAAAAATGACGTCACATCCCACTGTATTTACCCATTTGAATGTACCTGTGGACACATATTCATAGAAGCGAGGACTCATCGATCTCTGCCAGTAATGGCTTCAGAGTATATTCCTTAATGGCTACAGAAACAAATTGAATCTTCAAAACTTAATAATGTTGAGAACAGGAGACCTAGCTCCTCTATTGCGAGACATAAAATCGACGTTAACGCATCTTTTAAACCTATCTTTAAAACGTGTTTGGGACGTATCCTAAAGTTTGTGGAAGCCGTAGCCGGCAACTGGGAATTTTAAACCACCTTCATGCGTTCAAAGCAACAATTCGTCATCACACTAAACCTTCCTTGGTAAAACTTTGTTTTGATACCATAGCAAATCTACTGTTACCTCTGCTATTTGGTTTAGTGGTCTTCATTGTTATTTTGGCCTTGAATATGCCTTTTAACTTTACCTAACTTGTCTGTTTTCTCACCTCTTAACTCTTTTTTTAATTTCATATATATTCCTGTGACAAGTTTGTGTGTGTGTGTGTGATCAGATTGTTCGAAATGTGTTGCGGAAGTACAACATTACACGATTCAGACATATTACGTCTGCCTATTGCTTTATCTAAGTTCATAGATTTATTATTATTTTTTTGATATAATTGTCTGAACTCTGCCCTACTCTCTGTAAATAGGTTGGATACAAACCAAATAATATCTGTAAACACATTGTGTTTACCTATGTTGAAATATATAAATAGGCAAATTTATAAGTTTATTCTCAACACACTGATCTCAAGGTATGTAAGCATAAATATTTTAGTGAGCATTTATTATTTTAATATTTTAATAGTATCAAGTATTAACATTTATCATGTACTGATAACTTCGACGGTAAAAAAAATACACTTTGAGCTGCTTTACAAATATGCAAAACCGATTTGGTGTAACAGCAAACATGAAATGTTGTTAAATGTTGTTACATTTCAGTCAGATCCATGTTTTCGATCACTATGAATTCATTTCGACATGGAGGTTAAACTGATAAGAATCAACAGTTTTAGATAAATGCGAAACACCTTATCAAGCCTCACCATATTCATTATATACGTCAACTGTTGCACGAAAGATGATTTATGCAAATTGATTGATTCTGATCGTCTCAAGCAATGAATGAAACCTTTTATGCATATTTTACCCTTTAACAGCCAACAAAATACCAACAGAGGCATATTAGGAAAACACGTCGCACAACAGTAGCACATAACAAGTTTATGAGTAAGTTTGATTTGAGCAGTTATTCACTTAAATGTTTCACTGATATGTAAAAATGAAAATTCTACTTCTTTTCTCTTTCAGAGAAATGGCCATGAAAGATTAGTGAATGTATTTCTGAATCATCATTTATAGAATGAAATTATGAGTTCAAATTTTATTGTAAGCTGTGTGATGAAGGTATGCATATTTATGTATTTGAAACAATTATTTCTGAAATCAAGTATATCATTTACACGTGTACAATGACTGCGATGTCGTTGGTCAATGCACTGTTGATAGAGTCAGTGTACGAATGAATCTTTATTAATAATTCACTGTCTTAAAATTTTTGTAGACAATATCTTAAGGACAAGTTTGAAAACACTTACATCCTAACATTGTGTTTGTACGTTCGTTGAAATGTAATTATGGTGTGTGTGTTTTTTTACATTTAGTTGGGTTAACAAAGCATGTATTCTACAGAATGC
The DNA here is from genome assembly GCA_944472135.2 of Trichobilharzia regenti. NCBI lineage: Eukaryota > Metazoa > Platyhelminthes > Trematoda > Strigeidida > Schistosomatidae > Trichobilharzia > Trichobilharzia regenti. Next base: position 27,897,540 of record OX235267.1, read on the forward strand.
CATTTCTGTGCAACATTTCCCTGCTACTAGTTACAGTGACACTTTGTGTTCTCCACTCCATTTTTTTAATGATTGGTCGTGAATTGGCTGAAGTTGGAATTTGTGGGCCATTGGATCGGGTCCCAGTGGCTTAATGGTATACGAGCTCGCCTTGTAACCAGAAGATCCTGCTTTCGAATCCCTGTGGGTGCGTACTGCTTAAGAGTCACAAGTTAGGACGAAACGGCTGTCCAGTACTCCCAGGTTTTCCAATGGTTCTCTAATTATTGTCAGCTCATGATGAAAAATCTTTATGATCTGTTATCAGTTAAGGACGAAATAAAAGATAAATATTTTAGCTGCACTTTCACCAACTCCAACGGTTGAAACATATGGCCACATCAAGAATTTGATTTTAGAACCTTATTTCACAAGTCGAATGACTTAGCATTCTAACATAAGTTAGTTGATGAAATAGCTTCCAGGTCAACTGTAGATATCAGTGTGTATCTTTTGACACATAGAACACAGTATATTTCAGCACTCATGATCTATCAGATGTCCATCAAGCCTAAATTTGAACATTATTGAACCTTAGGTTAGTAAATAACTCTACGATGACATACATCGATTTCAGGTTAGAATGGATCGTCGATGGTAGTTATCTTTTTGAGCTTGGAAGAAGAAATTTAAATTGATTATGAATAGCGATGACTTCAACATCCAAAGATGTACATACCTTATTTTGAACATGCAGGTTCAGTTTTTCAACACCTGATATGATCAAGACATATAAGTGAACAACACTGTTTTCAATTAGATCTTCTTTACTGTAATTCACATAGATTTATACATAAAATTTTAAATTAATAACGTTGATTTTGTGGATCAAATAATAATAATGTGGAGAGAGCTACATAAGACGAGCAACTAGATAGCTTAACAAACGCATTAATGAGCACCTCTCTTCATGGTTCGAAAAAGATCGAATAAAATCCATACGAAGCTCTATTTTGGTTCATCTGATTGATAGCGGTCACCAAGTAGACAAAAATAGTACCTTCAAAGTTATGTATCGCATTCCATCGAGCCTTTCAAACGGAATTCGAATCCGTCTATTACATATAGCCGAAGCTAAGGGAATTAGAGAGAACAATTCCAATCTTTGAATACAAAAATAAGTTACTTCTATCTCTGTCACTTCCTTGCCTGGCTTAGGTAAATTCTATTCGAAATCCTCCCGCCCTTTCTTATCTTCCATCTTCTTCGTACTTTTATGATATTTATTTAAAATCTGATTATCTACCCACTTCACCTTTTAAGATTTGACCTTATTTATTTATTTATTGAATTGTTTACATATACACATATATACATATACTACTTTTGTTTTCCTTAACGCCACCTGCATAAACCTTATTATCAATATTTTGTTATCATTATAATCATCGTTATTAATTACGTTCAAAACATTTACCACATTATTATTATTATTACTATCTGATCCACAAAATCATCGTCATTGGTTAGAAGATTTTTACATATAAATCTATTTAAATTAGAGTAAAGCCTGAAGAAGATATAACTGAAGAGAATACTGATATGATCGTCGATGCGCTTTGATTGAAATTCCCAAACTAAGACTTCGCGGAAATCCAGCGTTAATTGCTCATTGATGTTTCCGTGAACAGTTTAGTTTCCCTAGGAAATGACATTCATGTATATTATCACATAAGTTTACAGACAGGACTTTAGTTGTCTACCGAGAAGAGGGACGTGATGGAAAAAGCCAACCAGCCAATGATAACAAGTACTAAGCTCTATAAAAGGGAGAATTTGTATAGAGATCACTTCGTTATACAAATCTATGAAGCATCGTTTCAATCACAAATACATATCACTGATTAGGATGTAAAAACCAGAATCAGAAAGGCAAGCCATAATACGTTCGTTACCTTAAAATCAGTTTGAAAAATTTCCGTATTCAGTAAAAGCGACAAAAATTAGCATTTTCAACTCCAATGTTTAGATATTGACTTCTACTATATGGGTCAGAAACTTGCATTGCAAGTCACGAAAAGCATTTCCAACAGGTTGAAGACATTCATCAACACCTGCCTCCACTGCCTTTATAATGAAATTCAGATGGTCAGTCAAAAATATTTCACCACAAGAAACGAGAGATTAACAGCAGTTTTTTTTGTTATAAGAATGTTAATCATATGGATTTCAATGTAAACTGATTAAATGTTTCAATACTCTTTTTTCAGAATACTTGGTGTTGCTTCAATATTACTGTTAATATTTGATAAAAAATTGGAAGCATTTTCCCACTGAATCATGCACTCTTCTTTTTTGTCGTAAGTTTATAATTCTACCAGATGAATGTGAATCAGGTTATATGCAAAATACAAATTGTCGCCAATGAAGTGACCAGCACAAAATAATTATTAAGGATAAAATATGTACTCCTGATGAGTCGACTACATATTATTTGAGATACCAGGCTTAAAGAAAAAGCGAATTCATTAAGTGTAGTGCAGTAGTACGTTAAAGGACATACTAAACTTCATTATTCATTTAGAGTAACAGAAATAATTAGGGAAAAGTGCTTATCCTCCTTTACGGAATAGTTTATGTTTCTTCAAACAAGCCCATATACTTGATTTTTCCTCATTACTTGACTTGTTTTACTAACTTGAGACATGATATGGCGGTGATAATGGGTTAACCAATCAAGGTACTTCGGATTATTTGTGGTTACTTTATTCGAGTTGAATTACTTCTTTAGTATAACAATTTGAATGGAATGTGTTTACATAACCGATATCTTTTATTGTGAAATAAAAACGATTAGTGGCAATCACCAGGAAGCCTTGCACCTAGGTTTCATACTAGTTGGCATCCATCCTCAGTAAGGCGTATCTGCAATCATGATGGAATTCATGTCCCCTCTCAGATTCGAACCCGCGTCACCCAGTGAATACTGCAGTTAGAGACGTCACCAATGAGTTATTCACGCTAGCGATTGACCTCCTGTAGGACTGTATTGGGTACTCTCACTAGACCTTAGTAACTAGTGGGATTTGTCTAGTCCTTTCCTTGGTGCAGACTGAACTCTGTGAGTCAGGTTTTCAATGTGGCAATCATTCTAGGTAGCTTGGCATCACGGTGCACATTGATTTGATGATATTAGTTGGTTAGAGGCAATAGCTCGGTGGTATTGTCTCTGATTGTATCATTAGGTGACATCGGTTCAAATCTCAGAAGAGACATGAGTTCCTTCAAGGATGCAGATACACATTGCTGACGAGTGGCATCTAGCATGAATCCTCGGTGGAAGGCTTACATCCGATTGCCTCCAGCCATCTAACATCAACAATTCAAAGTGCATAGTGATGGCGAGCTACCTCGAATGGTGGCCGCATTGCAAACCTGATTGACAGAATACAGTCTGCACCAAAGAAAGTATGAAACAAACCACACTAGTTACTAGTGTCCAATTAAAGAATGACCGATAATTTACTTTTCACTAATGACCATTCGAATAGCTTTGAAGAGGTGAATACAATGAACGGAGGGTGGTTACGAAAAATTCACGACGATTTTATTTCACTTTATCAGTTAAAGGTGATATGCTTGCACGGTTGATAGTGATAAGGTCAATAATTTTGGTTCCATTTATTACAAGCTTGTGTTAAATTAACAACTATTTGTAAAAATTTTATTGCGGGTTAGTTAGAAAGTCACCTTCAACGATCACTTCAAAAGCAAGTTAGCTATCAGAAGTCTCCAGAAATGAAATAGTTGTATTCTTTAGTGAATCGGACTGCGACATTTTGTTTACAGAGGGGTTTTTATTATGTGGTCGACATGACGCCACGTAGCACGACTACTTTCATGACGTCTGTGTGTGTGTACAAGCTATGTTATTCAGTTGATGAAGGCTAGCGCTTTGGTTGAGAGTGAACATTTCATGACTTTTTAGCTGAAATCACAATTTAGGACGACGTGCGCGTCATGGATTCCTGTGTATTCCTGAATGTCATGTGTACAACATGTCACAGTAATGGAGTGATTGGTAGAATTACGAACAAACAACTCGATTTGTTCTGTTATTAGTCCGTTTTTATCTTCTGTAACTGATCAGCATTCATTCATGTTTTCAAGGAAACAAAACAAGAAATGTGGAAGACCTAAGGCGCAGTGAAGGAGAAAAGGTACATTTTGCGATCATGATTGCAAAGAACTGAATATTCGACTTATATATAGGCAGTTAATTCATTTATGAGCCTACCTTCACATACATGGTGTATTTCTAGTAACATTACCATGATTTTTGCATATTATTATCGTGTAGTCTTTGTCTGAATATTGTTCACAATGTTACATACTGAAAATCTATTCTCATATTTTCCTAAGTGTAATAAAACTACAGATAATGGCATGTATTCTTTCACCTTACTAATTGATTTATTTATATTTGAATAAATGCATAGTATAATAATAAATAATTTTTCCTTCACGTTCCCAGTGGAAATAGGGCCCAAGCTAGTGGCTTGAAGTTTCTGTAGTGTTCATTTTTATTTTTACAGGACGGGGTGCTAGCCTCATGCCAACTTTTCCTCTTCACCAGCATTACTTCTGGATCAGTGAGGTAAACGAGTGCGCGGCCGGGGATCGAACCGGACCATGTGCATGGTCGGCGAGCGTCCTAACCGCTATACCGACGCATACAAGTATCTTAATAGGCACATTACCGGTCATGACAGAAGACTACTTTGTACGTCACTGGCACAGGGGTTGCATGCTCACCAACCCCACATGGCCCGGGATTCGATCTCTGGTTGATGCACTCTCTCACCTCGATAAGCCAGCAATAAGACTAGTAAAAAGAGAAGGATGAGTATGAGTATAGCAACCCCTCCACGTAAAAATAAACACAACTGCTGTCGAAAATTCATGCCTTTATCTTGAAGACCGATGTTCTACTGCGAACCTAAGGGAATAAAATCTATTGTATTCACTACAAGTGCATACAATGAAGATTGGGCAAAGTTTCAAGTGAACTGAATTCGTAAACAAAAGAAAATTGGTCACTGCAAACAAAGTTTACAGGTTTACTGGATTACAGATAATCAACTTTGAAATACGCTGCACACTGACTAAATTCTGATTCGTTTCCATATTCTTTAGAACCAGTATTATTCATTAAGCATCATCCATAACACTATCATTTAAGTTAAATTTACGTACATTACAGGTGTTATCTTGGTCTTCAGGACTACCTGCTACATCATTATTACTTGGATGGTTGAGTCTTTTGGCATGTCTGATTGCAATTTCCCTAGCTGTGTTGTTGGTATCGGGTGGAAACAAGTTAAAAATGCTAAGTGTCACAGCAAAGATGACAATTATGTTTTCTGCAGCTGCCTCTATGTTAGCGGCTTCCATAATACTTATGGTTATCGTATTTATGAAATATAAAGTAAGTAGTGTGTGGATTGAGTTGATTTTACTATATGAGCAATTTAGAGCATGCGGAATATTCGTTATCCTTTTTGGCTACAGGTGGGAATTTTATGTGCAAACTTACCTAAATTTGATATATAGATCATTGGGAAGGAATATTTGCTTATGAGGAACATTGGGCTTCAGCTGCACGTCTCCATTGTGTTCGGTTCTCTGCCAAAGTTTTCACCTGGCTGCACATCTGACCACATTCCTTTATCTCCCTTTCATATGACTTCTCCATATCACTTTCACACTGACGACCAACTCGCCGCTTCTCATTTGAGTTCCACTCGAGTGATAGCCTGACGTGTGACGTCACCTGATGGTTTGCTTTTCCAGAGTATGGCCAAACCACCTTCATTCCTTTCTGCATATTTGTTGCACAATTTGTTCCTGCTGAGTTGGTTCGCTCACAGAGATCCCTTTTGATAGTCTTTTTTGACCATCTAATCTTGAGTATTGAGCGAAGAAAACTGTTGATGAGGGTCTGTAGTTAGATATAAGTATAAAACTTGGGCACTGTGGTAGAGTATAATTCCATTATAGATAAGATTTTATTTTGATAAATCGCACAGTGTTGACAGTAATGTTTACTGATGACGTTTCGAGCACAATTTATTGCTCATAATCATATCAAGGTAATCACACGACTTCCTAAATTCATTTATATAGTTCCATTGTTTTTCTCTTGATTTTCACTTGATTTGATTGGTAATAGTATTTTCCATATTTCAGGTATGAGTGACGAGTCATTCCTATTGCATGTGTTGGGTGTAGACTCGATGAACAAGGATTCAGTAATCAACCTCTCTCTCCACCTACCTAGATTACTTTTTAGAATTTTAAGCCTCTCCCACCCTATTGTGTGGTTGTGTGTTAGCGCATGCATTGCGATTGCTGAGCTTTTTTCTAAATTATTTATCTTCTCGGGGTCAACCATTCTTACCTTAGCTAAATTTTTATGCTCTGACAATCTAACTACCCCTGACCTACTAGTTTGACCTATGTAGTTGACCTCACAGTCATTGCATGGTATTTTGTAAATAATATTATTTTGTCTAATTGGGTCAACTGGGTCCTTTAACCTACAGAGCTTGTCCCTGAGTGAGTTTGTAGGTTTAAATGCCACCCTAATTCCTATTTTATTCAGAATCCTACGTAGTGTCTCAGATGTCCCCTCTTTATATGGTATAACTGTGGATGACTTATATTCTTTCTTATTTATGTTATTATTACTAGTTTCACAATTATTTTTATTTTGCTTTTGGCCTTTAGTGATCTTCCTAATGAATTTTATAGGATAGTTATTCAACACCAACGCTTCTTCTATCTGTTTTAATTCATCATTTAGATCTTTTTTTGTGCTACTTAGTGCCACTGCTCGGTTTGTTAAACATTTAACTAAGCTTGCTTTAACAGTTAAAGGATGAGACGAATTAAAGTCTAAATATCTATTAGAATGCGTTGGTTTTCTATAAACACTAGTGTGTAGTTTGCCTTCTTCTATTCTTTTTATCTTACAATCTAACATGGCTAATTCTCCTTGTTCATTTTCTGATTCAAATGTGAATTTTATTCCCTCAACTTGTGAGTTTATATGTGTCAAGAAGCTAGAGATGTGTTCTGTTTTTAACACTGTGAAAGTGTCATCCACATATCTCCACCATATTTTCGGAGTAGGGTTAAATGTATTGAGGGCACTATTTTCCCAGCTGTCCATAAATATGTCAGCTGTCCATTGAAGAAATTATTTTAGGGATTCAGTCTTTTGAAGTGTTCAGCTCAGTGTTTTCTTTGCTCCACCTCTTTGATGATTGACTTTCCATTGTCGTCCTTTACCAATCTTATTTGTGTTGAACTTTTCACTGATACGAACCTAGTTGTTTGTTAGAGTGTTGCGTGGCCCCCTATGTCTGCAGCTTTTTCTGCTTCGCTTGACATAGTCTCAAAATATTTTCTTTCGTCTACCCTGGCACTCTAATTTACTCTTTTGTTCATTGTATTGTAGCTTGCATTCAACTCCTGTTTCTGTTGCTCGTCCATACACTGGTGAATCTTTCGTTTCCACATCCTTTTCTCTCCTATTGGTGTCCATGCGTCCGTCGTGAGCCACTGTTTGTTCTGTCTCTTTTTTCTGCCTACGACTTATATGCAGGTTTAACCCCATACCACTGTCACGCTGTTCCAGTGGTTTTCAGCATATATTTTCGCTAGTATTGATTAGTGTCTCCGTCGTTTTCCTTATGTTTGCAGTGAAGATGTTCTTTGTATTGTGACCCTTCAGTTTCTGAGTATTGAACTTGGATTATGGTCTGTCTGCAGCTCCTGTTTCTTTGAAAGCTTTTATTTGATTAAGAGTGTTACTTGTACTACATAATGTGTCCGAGCAGACGTCCGCGCCCCTTCTTACTTTTGTGTCCAGTAAGCTGCATCTCATTTCCCTCGTTCAGCATTGAGATGAAGTCAATTTAGCTTTTGTTTCGCCCGTCTTGCAACACCTTTGTAGCCTTGTGGATTTACTTGTGCTTCTATACGCAGCCACAAATTACTAGTTCTTTGAAGGCGTAGAAGTCAGAGAAGAGTTCTCCTTTTTCATTCATCTCAGCAGGAGCTTCTCTACTCATGATGAGTTCTCTTCCTGTGTTGTCTGGTCCCAGTTTGGCATTCATGTCTCCCATTAGTATTTTAATATCACCAACTGTGATACTGTCCATTGTTGCCTGTAGTTGTCTGTGGAACTCTTCTTTCTTTTTGACGTCTGCTATATTTGTGTGTGCGCAGCATTATATAACCGAAACTTCCCTTCTTTTTGAGTTGAATCTGATGTTCATTATTCTGGGCGGGATCACCTTCAATTGCATCAGGGCCTTCGCCGCCATTGGTGACATCATGACAGCTACACCCTCGGTGTGCATGTTGTTGTCTTCTGGGTGACCGGAGTAGATTACTGGCTCTCTCGCTGACAATTTGGTGAGTCCAATCCTGTTCCACCTGCTTTCACATATTCCCAGTACTCTAATTCCGTATCTTTCCATCTCGTTTGCAATCTAGGCAGCTTTGCTAATATCGTACATGGTGCGGAAGTTCCGTGTCCCCACGAAGACGTTTTCTTCTGGCGAAAGGTGACTCATAGTGCTGAAGTTTCTGCAGCAACTTTGTTTACAAGGTGAGATTGCACGAGAAGGAGGTTGTTAAATTAATATATAGTTTACAGAGATGCGACTTTTTAAGTTGTTCCCATTTATGTTTTATGTAACTGAGCAAATGTAGCGTACCAAACGTAAAGCGCGTCAAGGTCTTTTGCTTATGAGTGTAAACTCTAAACTGTTTCACCACTAAAATTTCTCTCATCAGGTGACTTCATTATGACTTCAGATGGACATAGCGAAATCAGAGATGCATGACGTTCTCAACTTAACTACAGAAGCAACAATCACCACCAACAAGAGTATTCAAAAGGAAACATTCTTCTCCACTCACCATCTGAGGGGAATTGTTTCAGCCACAGGCGACACACATGTCGAAGGAAGGATGCGATAGACGAAGCAAAACATTTATTCACTACTTCGAAGTCAGTGTGAAGATCTTCAGTGCTCAGTACAACAAACGAGATGTAGATTCTCAACACAATTGTCAAATCAGTGATTACACATATTCTGGAGACGTGGAGCAACACGAAAAACAACTTAAACAGGCTTCTACGTAATTTCCCAAGTAGATTTCTCCACTGACTCGATAATGAAAATCAGATGGCCAGAAATAATAGATCACATGGAATTCTGGCAGCAAACCAGAGAATTTATATAAAGAAGTGGAAATAGATTGCACACAGGCTGAGGCAACTACTGAGTGATATCCCATGTAATGATGTCGTTGGTTGAAACCAAATAAAAAGAAATGGGCTGATCACCGGAAGGTGATATCAAGTGGATCATGTGATGAAGAAGAAATGAGGGCTTGTAGGCACTTGTAGGATCATTTGACCAAGACATCAGAGGATAGAGTAAAATCGAGGTGTGCTACTCGATGATGAACGAAAATAAAAAATTAAGAAAGTTAGGATTTTTTCAAATGTTTAGCGCATATATTAAATGATTAAAAATGCCCACTAAAATTTTCGAAAGAATGGATACTGAACAAAGAGTACTCTTTTCGACAACTTCATCATCGGGCTCCACAGTTATATAAACATTATAGTGAATGAATGAATTAGTGTTAATAACAACATTAATGTTTAAGTAACATCGAATCAATAATATTGATAGATTACAGCTAAATAGCATCAACATAAACTAAGCTGAATGTCAGAAGAATTAGGAAGGATAATATCACAAATTCATGAGTTTATAGTTTCTACTGAAGGTCAGGGCAATAGTAGGGGCTGGCTGGACTTGCTTCTTTTGAACACAGAGCACTGGTTGTTTGAGGCGAATTGCAATAGCTTCCACTTCGATGATTTTGGTAATTTATTAGGCACCGGTAGAATATAGAGAAGGATTCTTCCACTCTAGCTTTGTGGCCGGTTTGCACCAGATGGTCTAACATCAAAATGTTAATGGTTTTAACTACACCTTTATTTAGTCATAGTGGGAGATGTTCTCGAGTTCCTAGAACAACGGCCAATATAACTTGCTCCGCAAGCACAGTTGAATTGGTAGATACGATTTGAAGAGGCTAGACTAGGTACATCATCTTTCAGTCGAGGCAGCACCATCGGTCGTGTAGAGAATAACACGTGTAGTTCACCAGCATTAAATAGTTCTTTGAACTGATTTTCTTAATCTCCTCATAATTATTTCACTTGGTATATCGCCCTTGAGTTGTAGTCGTATATAAAGTGGCTTCTTGTTTACAGATATTAAGTAGTCCTTTTCCGCTTTCTTCGTCATGTGTTTCTTGATATATTTTTCGGGATAGCTATTTTAGATCAAAGTATCATATAAAATGCCTAATTCATCTTCAGTTACTTCTTCTGAGCATACAGCTCTAACTCTGTGGCTGAGGGTCTTCACTAAGTTTCTTTTGTACTTGATAGGAACGAAGCTGTGAAAATGTGTATATTGTCCTGTCCAAGTACTATATATTAACCTTCATATTGTACATGCATATGTGTGCGATATAAATGCATAAGTTAAATCAGTGCAAAATGGGGTTCTCATGGTTTGTTATTTTATTTCGAAAGGAACAAGAAAAATCGAAAAATGTCCCGTGTGTTCTTTTTTCATTGGGTTTATTATTGATAAGCCATATAATCAAATTTGAGTAAATTCATGAAGACAGTAATTATTTGAAAGATGAATATTTTCCTTAAATGAAGAAAATGCATGCTTGTCACAAACCAAGAAGTCTACTAGTTAAATTTTATTGTTATTTAAATTTAATGTCAGCGGTAAAATTATGATAGTACAAATATGCCCACAACTTGTTGTAGGTGTCATGAAGTTCTTCGCTGAACGTTACTGGTGTAATTTAAAATGAATGTATCGTAATGTAGCCAGTTCTGTTAACAACATCTCTAAAGTAAATCAAATGACTACTGTCAGCGATTGGGTTTGCTTCTCAGCAGTGAGTTTTATTGTGCCATCACCATTGCGGTTTCTTCCTCGCATACGAGTTGGATTAAGAACGACCACATCAGATGCAATGTTAGATACAACGGTGACTGGGAGGTGGTTAGGTCTCATTATTTAAAGAGGCTGTTTAAGAGAGTTACTCGACTCTGTCGTTTCAGATTCAACAGTGGATGATCGGAGACTTCTATTATCTGGCCTTCAAATGTTTCCATAATTCTGCCAGCCGATGTAGCTAAGTCATCTATGGAGATTATCGGTAGTATCAAGAGACCAGCCTGGGCTGGTTGAAGCAACACAGACAAGAAAAACTATCTAACGAGTCCTTCATAGAATAAGTGTGCCATGTTAATTAAGGCATTCTTGAAAGCTCATAGAGAGTAGAAGTATTCCCTAAAGTTAGATAGGACCTCAACATTCCAATAGATTGTTTCTTTCCAGGATAGTTGCCTTAAGCAACTGGTGACAAATACTTACTTTTGAAGGCAGAACTTGTTTAATTCCCTCCTCAGAGAGTATTCAACAGTTACGGACTGTGAAGGTGGATCAGTTATATCATGCCCATGGAAATTAACTTCAGCGTACAGAAACCATGTTTCTGCACTGTCTGGTCAGAAAGAGACTAGCTGAAACCGCTGGCCTTAAAATTAAAAAAGTTTATTAATTAGTCACATAAGAGAGGTCATTGTGCTACAGACATTTTGGCCAAAAACCAAAGCAATATTCATTAAACTTTTGACTTCTCAATTTCCAAGACAAGTGGCATCTTGTTCAAGAGATCCATGATAGCTCAAGATCGAAATGTCCATAATTGAAATTTCAGAAAAATGTGTGTAGTATATTCTCCACATATATATATATACATCTGAAAAGTGAGTAACCACTTTTCTTTCTCGTAAACATTGCACTTTGGCTTACAGCGATTGTGAGCAATATGATACTCATATACATTTATGTGAATTCGCCCCCAAATCGGACGTCCATATCGTTCCTCATGTTGACACAAATTCACATTGCATTGTTTCATTTTATTTTGTTTTGCTTTACAGGTGCTATTTCTAGTTGGACAATATTTAAAGTGTTGCGAATTGAAAAAGTCAAGCAGCATTTATCCACTTTGGTTAGCTCTAATAACTTGGTTCGCATTGGTTCTACTTTATGTGTCCATACGTATTATGCCGACAACAATCTCGGAAAATTTGTTCCCTCCCCAGAAACTGTAATGTGTGTGTGTGTGGACTACCTGACTGTATTGTCAATGGTATTGTTCTAGTAATTATTATTATAAGAGTGAATTTCATTTGAAATATATATATATTTCTAGACCACATGTATCTACATTATTCAACAGAAATGAAGGTGTTTCATTAGATTATTAGTTATTTTTAAAAAATTGACTGGGAATATTTTGTTACATTTAAATATTGGTAGTTGTTGGCAATATTGAAGTCTGAATAATCTTTTGTTTCTAGCGGTTACCATAACCTATATAAGGCGAACAATCTTCTGACAATATGAATGTCAATGTTAATCGACAGCAGACGAATGTTAATAGTGTGACTTCCACTGAGAGTGAGTCACATCAGATAACTTTTTATCCTTCTGAAGAATGTTTTTAGTTGACAGTATTTTGAAGCCTACTGTGGCGTGTGGTAATGACAAGCATTATCGGAAGTCTACAGACGCTAATTGATAGGAAGTAGACAATGCTAAAGACAACATTTTAAGTCAGTAGCTACAGAAATAGAGGCGTTTCCCCATCATATCTGGATCAAGCTAACGTTGTGGTCAGGGAATAATTATCAAGGTTAAACCTACTGAAAATCAACGTCTTTTCAGGGGCTTACAATTTTAGAAAATCAACAATCCACCAGAACAGTTTATTATCTGCTAGCCTAGCCAGCCATCAATTGTGGCTAAAAGTGTATGGATGTGGTGTGACTCACCTCAGTGAAAACGATCCGTTACCGCGTCTATTCTCTTCTCCCATTACATTACAATTTCACTTATGTAAGTGTAGGAGGATAATAAATGCAACAGAGGGTTAACATCAGCGTCAGAATACACCTCGTGATATCTAGTAAGCCAGAAAAAACAAATGCTAACTCATCTTACATCAGAAAAAAGATTTTCTCGATCTTCTCTAAAGATACTTTATCCTCCATTTGAAACTATCGTTTGCATTAAAAATTCAGTTTTAATAATCCTAGTTGTAAAGTTGTAGAATAAAGTGTCGATGCGAAATAAAGATTTACATCCGTAGGTGTGTAATGTAGCGCATGGTAAAACCATAAAGGTGAATGATATTTAAGTGAATTGGATCGCCTACCTTACTTTTAAATATCCACCTGTTTGGTTCTACTGAATTTATTCTCACTCACATATTTTCCTACTGAAAATCAATAAAGTTGAACGTTATATCATCCAGTGTCACATGCTTTACTCTATGCATAACTGTGCGTCGGTGGCACAGTGATTAGGACTCTCGCTGACCATACACATGGTCCAAGGTTCGATTTCATGCCGACGCACACCTGATATCTATGATCGGCCTGCAAAATTTGGGCTACCGATATCCATAATGAAAATTCTATACTTGTACCAAAAATACAGTGTTGAATCAAGCTGTAAATAAAAAAATTCGGAATAGCTTTGAGTTTCTCCCTACCAGTCTGTTGTGACATCACCTGAATACGTTTATTATGATGTAAATTAGTTTCCATTCTGGGTTTACATCCAAGAACATATATTTTTCTGTTGAGATTTTCGTGACGAGAATATATATATATATATATATATTTGCAATCACTGCATCCCAAGCGGAATAAAGGTCTGCCAGCTTTGAGGTTTCAGTTACGAAATTCTTATTTCTAAGTGATATGCATGGTAGCCTTAGGCCAGAACTGTTCCTCTATCGAAATTTATAACTCGACGCTAAACCAAGTGACGCTTAGTCATGCAATGGCCGAAAACAGATCTTATATCTAAAATTTAAAACAAGCAATAAAGGTTAATAAAGCAGGATTTAATGAATTCATCAAATTTCGGTAGAACTCGTCAGCTGAATACTCTACATACACGAATACATATACTTTTGAAATTACATTGGGAGATATAAGACTGATAAGTTGAATACTCTACATACACGAATATATATACTTTTGAAATTACATAGGGAGATATAAGACTGATAAGTAAACAAACTACATTGAATTAATCATGCAGAGAGACAGGTGCGAATATTTTCCAGGTCATGTTCAAATAGATAAGGGGAGAGAGAGAGTATGAGAGATCAAAATTAAGATAAATTGCATTACGCTTCAATTACATCACTTAGATAAACAATTAGTCATTAGGGAATATAACGAGAATTGCAAACAGACTAATATCAATAGTAATAGTTTTAATAACAATAATAATAATAGTGTTGAAGTGAGTTAAGATAATCTTACGGATAAAGCATAGATTTAAATGAATCAAGAATAATAATAATGGTAGTAATAATAACAAAAATAATAATAATAAGAGGTAGAATAATAGTAATAACAAGTAGAGAATAATAAGTAAAGCGTATTACCATGGTAGATTCAGAGTGACGACCATCTCCTTTTGTATACAGAGGGCTGGTTTGTAAATTCGAATTGCACAAGCCTCTGCAATTGCAAGCATCTTCTTGTTTCTTTGTTTGCTGACGATGGTGAATGACTTGACGGCGTCGATATCATGTCCGTAATCCACGAGATGTTTTGTTATTGAGGATTTTGGGACTTTGCACTCAGCTGTTTTCAACCATTTTGGCAAATGCTCCATCATGCGAGTAGACAATCGCCTTTCCGTACGACCTATGTATTTGCTGCCACAAACACACTCAAATTGATATATGCAGTTTGAAGTGTCGAGGATTGGCGACTGGTCTTTCCCAGATTGTTGAAGCACTCGCTTGGTGGTGTTAAGGATAACAAGTTTTGCAGCATAATAAGTTCTCTTGATGGCTTTGTCAAGTCTTCGTTTCACTATTTCCTGTACGTCATCTCCTTTGAATGGCAAATTGATATAGACAGGTTTCTTTGGAACTGTCTGAATTGTTTTGCAAGGGGTAGTTTCTTTAGAGTATTTATTAATGAACTTCTCAGGATATCCATTCTTACATAAAATATCCTTCAGAGATTTTATTTCATGTTCAATAGTACTGTCAGAACAAATTTTCCGTGCTCTATTGAACAGTGTTCTGACTAAGTTCTTTTTGTATTCGATTGGAACAAAGCTCTTGAAATGCATGTACTGTCCTGTCCATGAGGACTTTCTAAATATAGATCTTTCGATTGTGCCATCATTCATTTTGGTCAGAAGAACGTCTAGAAATTTAATAGTATCGTTTTCCTCGTGTTCTACTGTGAAATTGAGATTTGGATGGCATGAGTTGAATTTTGTTAACATGTCTTCCGCTTTTGATCTGCTTTCACAGACAATAAAAATGTCATCAACATATCTTAGGTATGCATTTGTTTCTTGTATATATTGCTGCAAAGTACCGGTTTCTAGGCGTGACAAGAATAAGTCTGCGAAAAGTGGTCCCAAAGGGCTTCCCATTGCGACACCATCAACTTGACGGAACAGACGCCCGTTGAATTGGAATTGGACATTTTTAGTACATAAAAGTAGTAATTTCCTCAATTCCGATGTTGGAATGGGTATGTCTTCAGCTTCTTTACATATGAAGTCGATAGTTTCAACGACTGGCACATTTGTGAAAAGGGAGGTAACATCGAAAGAGACTAAATGCTTATCGGATACATTGAAATCTTTAATTTGATTGACAAATTGAAATGAATCAGAGACTATATGTGTTCCGAAACGTTTCAGCAAGGGCTGCAACAGTTCACATAGCCACTGTGCTAATCTGTGGTATGGTGAGTTTATCATAGAGAGTATGGGTCTTAACGGCGCTCCTGGTTTGTGTATTTTTACGCGTCCGTATAGTTTTGGGATTTGTGACCCAATCGGTTTGATATTTTTATATGTGTTTTCGTCAATGTATTTATTTTTGAAGAGTTGTCGTAGATGTTGCACAATTTTCCTTTCGGTTGATAACGTTTGGTCTTTTGCACGGTTATCCAATTTGAATTTAGATTCATCAGAGAGAATTTGATTCATTTTTTCGAGGTAATCTATCTTGTTCATTAGCACTACACTTTGTCCTTTATCGGCTTGTAAGATAACAAGATTTTTGTCTTTTCGGAGCTTGTTTAAAGATCTCCAGTGTTCTTTGGTGATATGCGACTTTTGATTGGTTGGCATGACTCGAAATTGATGAGCGATATCAACCATCTTTGCTTTCAACCAGCTTTCGCTGTCACTGGACGTGGCATGTAGCCCCATAAGTTGATCATAAAGATTTTCGAATTGGCATTCGATATCAATTTGCTTTATCTTTTTCATGGGAGCACAGAATTTGAATCCCAGTGACAGAATTTCTGCTTGTTCTTTCGATAGGGAAATATCAGACAAATTGTGAACATAATTAGATATATCCACTGGGAAAATTTCATTTGGCGGTTCCGGATGAAGTGACTTCTTCAGTTTCTTTTCTTCTGATTCTTTTGTCTTTTTTGATGTGGCATGCAGATATTTAGTGAATTTAATATAACATACAAAATTTAATTCATTTTGTACACTGATCAGTTTACTTGACAATAGGCATAAATTACTGATTTCATCTGTTTCAGAACACAAATGTGATTCAGCAAGACGGTAAAGATTTGCCCGTGTGGGTCTCAAATGATCTTTACGCAAGGATTTGTAAAATGTTCGAGGATAAATATTATTCTGGATACATTCCTTCAAAAAATCTCGTCGTGCAGAGTGTTTAGCAATCCTACACTTCAATTTCACTAGATCATTTAGTGCATTGATAGTGCTTTTTGGGAGACGCTTCTTCAAGAATTGAAAACATTTATTTCCCGATACGAATTTAAAACAAGCAATAAAGGTTAATAAAGCAGGATTTAATGAATTCATCAAATTTCGGTAGAACTCGTCAGCTGAATACTCTACATACACGAATACATATACTTTTGAAATTACATTGGGAGATATAAGACTGATAAGTTGAATACTCTACATACACGAATATATATACTTTTGAAATTACATAGGGAGATATGTGACTGATAAGTAAATTCCTCATGGACAGGACAGTACATGCACTTCAAGAGCTTTGTTCCAATCGAATACAAAAAGAACTTAGTCAGAACACTGTTCAATAGAGCACGGAAAATTTGTTCTGACAGTACTATTGAATATGAAATAAAATCTCTGAAGGATATTTTATGTAAGAATGGATATCCTGAGAAGTTCATTAATAAATACTCTAAAGAAACTACCCCTTGCAAAACAATTCAGACAGTTCCAAAGAAACCTGTCTACATCAATTTGCCATTCAAAGGAGATGACGTACAGGAAATAGTGAAACGAAGACTTGACAAAGCCATCAAGAGAACTTATTATGCTGCAAAACTTGTTATCCTTAACACCACCAAGCGAGTGCTTCAACAATCTGGGAAAGACCAGTCGCCAATCCTCGACACTTCAAACTGCATATATCAATTTGAGTGTGTTTGTGGCAGCAAATACATAGGTCGTACGGAAAGGCGATTGTCTACTCGCATGATGGAGCATTTGCCAAAATGGTTGAAAACAGCTGAGTGCAAAGTCCCAAAATCCTCAATAACAAAACATCTCGTGGATTACGGACATGATATCGACGCCGTCAAGTCATTCACCATCGTCAGCAAACAAAGGAACAAGAAGATGCTTGCAATTGCAGAAGCTTGTGCAATTTGAATTTACAAACCAGCCCTCTGTATACAAAAGGAGATGGTCGTCACTCTGAATCTACCATGGTAATACGCTTTACTTATTATTCTCTACTTGTTATTACTATTATTCTACCTCTTATTATTATTATTTTTGTTATTATTACTACCATTATTATCATTCTTGATTCATTTAAATCTATGCTTTATCCGTAAGATTATCTTAACTCACTTCGACTCTATTATTATTATTGTTATTAAAACTATTACTATTAATATTAGTCTCTTTGCAATTCTCGTTGTATTCCCTAATGACTAATTGTTTATCTAAGTGATGTAATTGAAGCGTAATGCAATTTATCTTAATTTTGATCTCTCATACTCTCTCTCTCCCCTTATCTATTTGAACATGACCTGGAAAATATTCGCACCTGTCTCTCTGCATGATTAATTCAATGTAGTTTGTTTACTTATCAGTCTTATATATCCCATGTAATTTCAAAAGTATATGTATTCGTTAATGTAGAGTATTCAGCTGACGAGTTCTACCGAAATTTGATGAATTCATTAAATCCTGCTTTATTAACCTTTATTGCTTGTTTTAAATTCGTATCGGGAAATAAATGTTTTCAATTCTTGAAGGAGATCTTATATCTCTTGTGTGGTTGATTAGCTATCTGCTGAATTGATCTGCGGGAAAAATGCGACAAATAAAACGTAACTAAGGTAAAAACATTTTATCTATTTGCCGTTGTGTATGTCCTTTTAAGAATTAGTATTTGTTGGTGTGATGTTTCAACAAAACTTCCTTTGCTTTAGTTGTGTTATCTGAGCTAGATGGTTTAGCCTTGAAGCTTGAATTGTCTTACTAGACCATCAATTTGGAGCAAACGTTTTAAGTTCTGCACGAGTTTATTAGTCATCTCTTCTGATAACCTTGAGTTTGATTGGTTGTTTTTGTGCTTTTCCACCCTCTCATTCACTTATATTGATATCGATAGTTTCCTTAACCTGAAACTTAACTTTTTGTGTATGAGATTTCCCCCTTATGGATTGGTAAATCTTGTTCACTTCAATGTGTTAATCAGCCACCAATTCAACTGATAACCAGGATTCCAGAAATTCTCCGGAATTTTAAGTGTTCCCTCTGTCAACAATTCGGAGTTGACGCAGTGTCTTTTGACGGCCAGTTTATGTACATAGATGCGAAGACGATGTCCACTTTGGCCAGTGTAAAGCTATTCACAGTTGCTGAAATTTATTTTGTCGATGCTGTTAGTGTTGTCTCCTTTAACTGTTGTGTCTTTCGGTTAACAAAGAGCTGGTTGAATCCAGTCTGGCCTGATAAGACATTTAAGAATAATAAGAGCAATAATCAACGATACTTTTGATCAGATGTGGATTACCAAAGTACGTTAAGGCTAATAATAGACTGTTTCATACTCACAAGGTGGAAAAGAGACTTGATTTTACGAGTAGTTATCGATCGCAACAGCATACTTCAGTTAGCACCTGCAACGGATTCTATAGATACTCTAAAGTGATATTTCGATATCAGTATTGTGATTCGATATCTGTCTGCAAAATTAAGCCACATCCTCCTTATTTCTAAGAAAACAATTTATTATTGGCCTGCTCATCTGATCATATTACCAAAAGTGGTGTTAAATATCCTCTTTGTTAATCTTAGATTTCTTTATCACTTCGTTACTTTTGATCGGACTTTCACTCTTCCCATCAACTGATCTTAGAAGTTAGTGTATGCCTTATCGCGCCAATAAATCATACATTTTTCAGATTTGCTCCATCTTCAGATAATACTGTTAATGTCTCGAAACGACTATCATCAGTAAATTGAATTTTAATCTGTCTTTTCAATAAATACGAATACATCGTTCAAAAAAACATCGGCTTCAATCATTGAAGTACATTCAAACTCATCAAAACCACTGACAGTAGCTATCTGGAATAATCCAACTAAGAATTATAAAACACACAAATACAATCTTTAATTTTTGAGTCCTCGTTAGTGCCATATCCAGCACAGACAACTGAGAGTATTTATATCGATCGCTATCGTATTGAAATGTGAATGCGTCGAAGTATACTCAATCCTTATGTGAAAATTCCTATTGAGGCAAAAATGAATGCGTTTATAGCTTGTCTTTCAATATATATATATATATATGATATAATGTAAGCTTATATATCTACCAGTCTGTAACAGTTTTAGTCAGATGATGAATAATTTATATGCGAAGTATTGACAGGTAAGTCAGAATGACTGCTTACGGGAACGCCTCAATAATTGTTATCATAAATGAAATTGGAGTGAATTCAGAATAAATAAGTCATTGTAAAACTATCTCATAGTAGCTTATTCTTTAAAGTGAATTTAGGTTACATTTTCAAGACAGCAGAATTAAAATGTGATAAGGTTTCATTTCTACTTACAATTATTGTTTAAGCACCAGTATATTGGTTAAATTTAGTTTGCCGCTAAACTAGAATCGACAAGAGAGGTTTGATTAAGTAGACATTACCTCACTTTTTAGGGGTAATGGTGCAAAATACATTTTATGAAATTTAAGGAAATGTGGTGTCATTGCCTTATACACCAGAAATTGTATTCCAATATTTCTGAACTTTGGAATGTCAATTAATCAGAGTGTTTATTTCGGGGCAAACTTTAGGTCCGCTATTCGAAAGTACTATTGAACACTTACTAAACCGCACAGCTTTTGAAGGGGAGATCAAACGGTCCTTTTTGAGATACTTAATTGATTCGGGATACAAAACGAACGGTCCAACCATCTTTGGAGCCATTTACAGTGTAGGCAGGAGACTTGTCAAGGGTATGGGGATGAAATTTCTTGAAACTGCAGCAGTCACTGCAATTTATGTGTTAAATCCTGAAATCTTCATGCTGAAGAACTTTGTCCGATTGATAATCTGAAGATGAACCTGACTTATCTCTTCTCTTTTTTTCAATATTACTCCGCACGAATCTTGATTTTGACTTTCGCTTCCTTTAATTCTAGTTGATTTCTACGTATTCGTTTCAGTTATATTACGTCACCAACTTAATTTTCCTATAGTTTCTACCAGTTGTATATTTCTGTATTCTATTGTTTTTCTTCGTAATCTTTGGAATCTTAATCTAAAACTAAAAACTGTGAAGAAACTTCTTTGGAAACATTCGTTTTTTTACCGTAGAGACTGTACAGTTTCGGAATATCGCGGAGAGGGCGAGCCCTTCTCTAAAAGCCTCTTCATTTTGCGACAGTGTTTGCTATAATACGTGTATTGGAGTATTAATACTGAATCGTGTCTTTTTCTCCAAGATTTTCGTTAAAAAGTTTCCTGAAGTAAGTATTTCGCGTTCTATATTGTTGTACAGTTACGGCAGGGACTATCTATAAGCAATAGCTTGTAATGAGATGTTAATATTCGTTTACTGTCATTCTATAATTACAACAGGTTTTAGCTAAGAAAAAAATTGTTAGGATGACATGTACACTAGTCACCAATACCGCATGCTGTGTACCGATAAAGTGTATGCGTTTACGGTCTGATCTCAGGGAACCTATCTCTAGGTTCTACTGTACTGCTATCACCACCGAACATTCCATATACAAGGAAAAGACGAATGTTTTCCCTAATTAGCGGTTCTTGTGGACTATAATAACATCAAAGCTGACATGAGTTATAGAACCAGTGAAAAACCAAATGGGATTGCTGAACACCTGTTTCTTCTTACTATGGGACTATTAAGCAGTACACACCCACCGGAATTTGAACGCAGGACATTCTCGTTACAAGGCGAGCTCATAGACCATTAAGCCACTGGTACCTTATCAAATGACCAGCATATGAATTCTAACTTCTGCCAATTCATGACACAGTGCGACCACTTCGCAATGTCAGAAGTATTACAACTAGTGATTACACAATGACAAAGACAAATAGTAAAGGTCAAAATCAACATGTGATATGCGAATGTCAAATTTAGAATACGCAGTTTAAAGGAAAAACGTATAATGATTGCGAAGTTAGTTGAAACGTCAAAATAATAAATATTGTGATTCGATCACAAAGGGGGGATTATCCATTCATTGTTTCCACTGAAGGTTACAATGACACACTCTTTTTGTCTAATTCAGTTGAAACCGTCTTGGTAAAATATAATATTCAGCAAACAAATCCGTAGCAGGCAGCGCTGAAAGTTTGGAATATTATTTCACAGGAGAACGTTAAATGTTTTGAATAACTATATAAAGCTTCCCGATGAAACTGGTAGTTCGTGCAAAATACCCATATGGAATTAAAAAGAAGAGAACACGAAGTTCAGCAAAGATATCTTTTCGGTGATTTCATTCTCAAAAGCTGTACAATCGCATTTATATAGATTATTTTACATGGATGCAATTATTATTTGTTTAATTTCACATAGTAACGAAGGTGATAATAATTTTCAACTTGACATGATAGTTTGAAGGTACGAATATAGATTACAAGGGGCTTAGAGACAAGATTTCATAGGATTAGAAAATAGTTACAACGTATGCAAAAATTAATATTTGATAACTGGAGAAATAATTTTAAGGCGAATCAAAGGTGATAATTATTTTCGACTTGATATGAATTACAAGAGGCTTAGAAACGCAGGGATAGAACGAATTACAGGTGTGAACAAAATAAGCATGAAAACAAATCAAAATTTTCAACTTGAAATGTAAGTTAGGAGGTATGAATATAGATTACGAGAGGCATAGAAACAAAAAATTACACAGGATTAGAATATAATTGTAAAATGGTCATTCTAAACGGATGACAAGTGTGATCAGAAAAGCATGGAAACAAAATTAAAATAACTAGTTTTATGACTGAAAATTTGAAATAATAATTTGAGCCTGAAATGAAAGTTAGGACGTGTGAATATAGATAACAAAGCCTTAGAAACACAAAAGTTGCACAGATTAAGATATAATTGTAAAATAGTTATTTCAAACGAATTATAAATGTGAACAGGGAAAGCATGGGAACAAACTTAAAATAACTGTTTTTATAGCTGAAAAAAAATTAGGTGGATCAAATGATGATTGAGGGACTAGGAATCAGACACACAGCGAATGAAAAATGCTCTAAGGAAAAAGCAGAACGAAAAAAGACGAGGAAGAGAAAAAAACGAAGACATAGGGAACATACCAAGCTAGGTCCATGGTAGTTGTAGAGGTTGGACTAACTTCTTTTGAACACACAGCTCCGGCTTCTCGATGCATATTGCGAGGGCTTCTGCAGTACAAAGAAGTCGGAAACATATGCTCTTGGTAGGTTTCTGTTTACTTTGTAAATCACTTTGAAAGGATCGGATGAGATTTTGTGGGAGGTGTTGACCAGATGTTCAATAATGGCACTTCTGATTGAACCGGTGCCTCCTCTTTGCAGCCACTCTGGGTAGTGTTCTCTAACACGTTTTGCGAGGACGCGCATACAACGACCTATCTACCTAACTCCGCACGAGCAAGTGAACTGGTATATGCACACTGAATTGTTCATATGCGAAAGTTTGTCCTTTGTGTTGTTTTGAAGGACTGGACGGCTAGAGAATGTCACTCTTAGTGTTGCTGCAGGGAAGGTCTTCTGTAAAGAGCTCGATATTCTCCTCTTCAGGATATCGGCTGCCAAATCTCCCTTGAAATTCAGATTAAGATACAGCGTTTTCAAGGGAGATTTGGCAGCTGATATCCTGAAGAGGAGAATATCGAGCTCTTTACAGAAGACCTTCCCTGCAGCAACACTAAGAGTGACATTCTCTAGCCATCCAATACTTCGAAACAACACGAAGGACAAACTTTTTCTGAGCCTCTTGTAATTCATATCAAGTCGAAAATAATTATCACCTTTGATTCGCCTTTAAAATTATTTCTCCATTATCAATATTAATTTTTTGCATACGTTGTAACTATTTTCTAATCCTATGAAATCTTGTCTCTAAGCCCCTTGTAATCTATATTCGTACCTTCAAACTATCATGTCAAGTTGAAAATTATTATCACCTTCGTTACTATGTGAAATTAAACAAATAATAATTGCATCCATGTAAAATAATCTATAAAATGCGATTGTACAGCTTTTGAGAATGAAATCACCGAAAAGATATCTTTGCTGAAACTGGTAGTCACAAGAAGTAATTAGTTTCGGTGGTATTTTTAAAAGACTATGGTCATCTGTGAAATGTGTGGGTGTATCTGCGCATTACATTTCGGAGTATCTTATGACAAACACACATATTTTCAATTGCAAAATCAGTTTATCTGAAGAATTAAAGGCCAATCACAATAAAGGAATTGATAAGAGGTTTAGTATTAACAAAGATAACTGAATAGACTTTTGGTAATATGATTAGATAAGGATTACCAAAACATTCTAAAGGTAATAATAAATTGACCCTGTACACACAGAATGTCTTGATCTCATGGATAGCCAGAAGGCTGATTTCAAGACAGACTTCAAGATTATCTATGAAGTCAGTCAGGAGTACGATGAAGAAATTTATAGCCCAGGTGGATGATTTTGATGTGGTTGGGTTCTCTGAGCTAGATGGTTCATACTTGCGAAGCTTCATTGCCCTACTAGTCAACATCTTCAGCGCATACTTCAATTTGAAGTGAGATTTTAGGTTTCACCACGAGTTTATTATTCATCTCTCCTAGTGTGTGACCTTGAACATGATTGGTTGTTTGCTTTCACACCCTCAAGACTACTTGTATTTATATTAGTGTTGATTGTTTCTTTGACCTGAACTATGGCCCTCTGTGTGTGAGATTTCCTCTTTATCGAGTGGCAAATATTGTCGACTTCAATGTGTCTATTAGCTGATGATTCACTCGAATAGCAGGCTTCGAAAAATCCTCTAGCATTTTAGGTGTTTCCTCTGTGTAATATTTGAACGTTGTCCCAGTCGAATTCATGTCCATGGTTGTTCGTTTGCAGCGATATAAGGAAGTGGATGTCATGTCTTTTGAAGGCCATCTTATCTTAATGAATGCGAAGACTCAGGAGAAATACACTTTGGCCAATATAGTGTTTGTGCAGTCGTTGCAACTTATTTAGTAGATGGTGTTGTTTATATCTTCTTTCGCTGTTGAGCCTTTTGGTTGTCATAGAACTAAGTAAAGTGATTTTGTTGGTTTGTGTGTGACATCAATTCCTAAAGATTTGAAGGTTCTTGCAGTGATTTTTAAACCTTCAAATCTAAATGAAGTTTCGGTCAGCTATACAGAAAGACGCAGTGATCGGTTTCCTGCGTTAAGGTTGCAATAATTGGGTTTTTAATTTTTATATAGCCATTCGCGTGTGTTTTGCACTCAAATATTTTAAGTAAGTTTCGTCCTTACTTTATTCTCCTAACTAATACTTATTTTCTGGTGAGTCGGTTTTTTGTATGTTACATCATTTCTCCATTGCTGACCGATTTTCGTAAATTTAAAAATTTAAAAATCTTTCTAAGATTTGGAAAAAAGTTAGTCAGCTTACAAGCAGTGGAAAAATTTCTTCTGCTGCATATTCGGGTATGTATTTTTCGGAATTATCTTTTCAAAGATAGCGAAGTAAGGATGGAGATACTGAATATCTATAATGATATAATAATAATAATAATAATCGTAATAGGCCTATATTTCAGACTATATGTGAACATGTAACGCAGAAATTTCCGGCGTATTTAGTTTCTCTACATATAGAATTTACATGTGAAGCAGTAATCTGATGTGCATCATTTGTCGTGGTGTTGTTGCATATGAGGAGAGAACCAATTCTGTACATATTTTCTTCAATTCCGTCAGAAATTACTGAGCATATAGTGGAAAACTATTTATATATGTGCGTGAGTTCATTGATATAACCGCACGATTAGAACAACAAGAAACTCAAAAGAGTGCAAGCACTTTGCTGGATGGAAATTCTGGTAGCCCAGTGATTAAAGCAGGCCAGCGGTAATAGGGAAACCAAGATTGAGGTTACAAGTCTATTTCAATTTCCAGAAGAATTGTCAGTGCAGATGGAACTGTAGCGAACTCTCCAAATTTTTACCTGGAAGGTCTGTAATTTCATCTGGTCACCGAAATGACGACTACAAGCACCATCAGGGTTACCATAAACGTAATCATCTTATGTATTATGTCTGATTATGTCCTTCAACATTTCAACCACCTCTTATTCGCCTATCCTTGTTCCTTTCTTCTTTAGCTCATTCACACCATTATGATCACTATTTTTCTTATTACTGCTTTTTTTCATCCTGATTTTGAGTTCTCAACTGCTGATTAGCGTTCACTAAATAACCACCGTATTTTGTCAATAATTTTGTCAGTTGAAATCCTTCGAGCTAACTCCAAAATATCTCGTTTCTTTACATATAGTTTGCAGCATTCAAGTTTCACCTCACTCCAGTTGACA
This sequence comes from Trichobilharzia regenti, assembly GCA_944472135.2. Lineage (NCBI taxonomy): Eukaryota > Metazoa > Platyhelminthes > Trematoda > Strigeidida > Schistosomatidae > Trichobilharzia > Trichobilharzia regenti. Next base: position 27,923,878 of record OX235267.1, read on the forward strand.
TAGCTGAACCCTCGAAATTTACTTTTTGCCGATCGTAAATACACCAGAGGGTCATTTTATTTTTTAATCTCATTCTATCTCATTACTGTACATTTTATGTTCAGTCAGGTGATACTAAAGACGGGCTAATTTTACATCTTGCATTTGTATTCCAATAAAGTTTCTGAAATAGTTTCAATTCGCCTCCGCTGAGCATTTTATTCCAACTTTACAGTTTGGAGAAGTTATTGAAAACGATTGTTTGCTTTGGTTCGTCTTGGCGTGAATATATTACAGATATATGCATTTGAATAACTGAAGTATGCTTTAATTACGAAGTTTTCTTTTTGCCCAACTGACTGACCATGTTGTATTGACGGAAGATCAACCAACTTGAACAGTTTATCCTCTCCGAAGATTCTGGTGATCTCATTTAGTCTTTCAATTGTATCGGAGTAAGTTATCTGAGACTAGCAAGTTCCCAGTGGAACATAGGACTTCAAGCTAGTGGCTTGAAGTTTCTGTGGCAGTGTTCAATTTTACAGGATGGGATTACTAGCCTCATGCCCAACCTTTCCTCTTTACCAGCATAATTTCTGGCTTAGCGAGTTAAAGGAGTGCGTCGGCCGAGGATCGAACCCCGGACTATGTACATGGTCAGCGAGCGTCCTATCCGCTGTGCCACCAACACACAAGATCATTCTGAAACTTTACTATTCTTATTCATTTTGTGTAGGAATCATTGCAAAGTATACTGAATGGTATCTCGATATTTAAGGTCAACTGTGTGCACTCAACTTTTAGAAATAGGCAATAGTATAATACGGGCATCAAAAATTTATTTAGTCTTTTGGATTTGCATCCCATTATGGTAAAAGAGAGATACAGTGACAGATGAGTTGTCCATCGCGTAAGAATCCTGTAGTAGAAGATGGGATCAATTCTGCTCTTTTTAAATATTGTACACATGTTGAATTTTTATCTCACTCATAGAGGCAGTAGAACTTATAATCTTTATCCGTCTATTAGGCTACGATAAATGAAAGGCATAACATCTGATATGTTATTATTTTTGAGAGATTGTGATAAGTTCCATATGCGCACCTGAAATTTTGGTGACGACAATCAATATGAGTCATGAAGAAAACGAGCAAATCAAGTCACTTATATATTAGAGTATTTCTTGTAATTACGAATACTCACTATGATTTATTTCAATCATAGTCGTCTGATTTTACTTCAGCAGACTTTATAAATTTATTTTCGACTTCATATTTTATATAGCATTCATTAACACGGGCTCGATGGTGTCTGTTATCAACTGCGTTACAAAATACTTAAATCTGACTTGTTACCGAGATGCATCTTCACAATCTATATACCATGAAAATGGTGAATGTGTATTGCAGTGTCCTACAACAGTAACAACATCACTGAGACACAGTCTTGATTAAAGCTAGTCAGCAGTCCAAAGATGCATGTAAAACTGAATACAACTTGTAATTCAACCCCTGAAACTTTGAATATAAAGTTGAGTGTATCCGTTTCAACCTGGATTAAAATGAATGTAATTCACTTAGGGTGAAAAAATTTTGAAATGTGACATTATTAATTCTACACTACTTATGACATATATGAGTATGCATTGGTTGATCATACAGAAAAAAATAACTTCATTTGTTAGAAAGTTGTGTGAGTACGTTGATATGGTTATGAGTGGCAATAAACTGTGCTCGAAACGACACTGACACTTTATAAAAATAAATTTTACCCCTAATGAGATCATTTTGCCTCTTTCGCGTTAATTCGCCAATTCGAAAACATTTGACAGAAATTCTCTACGAATCTGAACATGATCGTTTTGTCATCCGCCATGGTTTCATCTTTTGCACAAACTTGTTTGAGAAGTGATTAAAATGTCAAATATCTGTCATCGGAGCTCAGAGAGTATCAAGCTATTCAGTTATCATCTAGGGTTGTGAGTTTTCTCGGTTTTTCCAAGTTCTTTAGAACCAACCTGTCGCCAATTGTTTTATTGACAACTATACAGCTTTAAGATAGATACTCTCGTAAAGCAAAGTTATCCGTGTCGCAGATGTGCTTTTTCGATTATGATCAAATGGCTGTATCCAGATTTAAGTATTTCACAACAAACAAACGAATAAAAAGACAAACTGCTCATTCATTTTCAGAATACAGGAGAGCATGGAGTTTCGAACCGCAAAATGCAAGCGATATAATTTCGATGGTGACACCTGCTTTATATATTCTAATCACTTTACTACTCTACAGGCAACCACGAATAAAACAGCTTCGAAAACGGTGTTGAAACGCCATGGAAACTGCGTTTGCCTTGGGACTGGTGTATGTTGTTTCACATGGTCAATTCTGTTTACTCTGAGCGTGGTCAAAGTCACAATCGGAATTATAATTTTGCCTGTCAATAAGGACTAAGTTTCATTCAGTTACATTTACTCTCCCTGCTACCCTCACTATCAGTGACGCTTTAATTACAGCTTCAATAAAGGAAACCGGCAGAAAGTTTATATTGCAATGCTAAATGAGCGCCGTACATCTTTTAAAAAAAATTGACAATGTATATGAGTAATAAATTAATGCCGATAAATTAATACGATCAATATAACTAGCTATCCAAAGGATTTCATCTTTACGCACTCGTGAACATATCCCTGTTAGGCTCGGGGAAAGAGCAACCAAATCATTAAATAGTGCAACTCTGTCTCATCTAGTGGATAGCGAACACACCATCAAAGTAGAGGAGTCATTTACAGTTGTCTATCGAGTACCGAACAGTCTCCCCAAAGGCACAAGATAACGCCTCCTAGCCATGGCTGAGGCTTTACAGATTAATAGAGAGAGACCACACCTATGTGTACAGAAAAAAACTTATTCACTCTCTTTGTCTACCCTGGCCCACTATAAGGTCACCAGGATCATAATATTTCGTACTATTATTATCATTATTACTATTTCGTGATATCATGTCTTTATTATCCATTTCACCAGTCAGTTTATTTCACATCATTGTTACCCTTACTTTCTGTCAACCTTTATGATTTTATACTAAGCCTACCAATTCTGTAGCATTTTATTACACTTTTCCATTTAGCCTCTTTATTTTATCATTAGACATTATCGGTCAGCCCTCACATCCAGTGCCCCCTTTGTTAATGTGTGTTTGTATGTATTTTGTGGTTACCGCATTTCTCTCACCCCAATGACACTTGTATTCTGTTGACCATAAAACAACAGTATATCACCCAAATTGTTCATTCACACTTCATCACATTTTTTCTGACTATACACCCTATACACATTTAATTGACTATGCTAACTAATGGACTATCATCTCAACTTACACATGCACCCCAAAACAATTTCTGGTATTATTTTCATTTGCCTTTATTGTACTCTGTTATTCATGGATTTATAACTGTAGAGCCTGAAGAGGAAGTTGTGCAATACTCATGATTCGTTTATAAGTGTGTTCAACACACATAAAGTAATGACACACATGAGTTGCCATTTTTATTCCAACCAAATCCGATGTCAAATTCACATAACCAAGAGTTGTAAATGTAGCACCACATATAAGTGAATAAATAACATGAATGTGAAATAAAGTGATTACAGCAGATATCTTAGTTCATTTTGCAGGTGGCTTTGTCATTTCCTTATTTCACAATTTATTCAGCTTATTATTATTATTGTATTTTTTAGTTCCTAGAGGAACATAGGGCTTCAGCTGCGCACCTCCATTGACTTCGGTTTTCTGACAACTTTTTCACCCTGCTCCAGGTCTGCCCACATGCTTTCATCTCCTCCTCGCATGACCTCCTCCAAGTCACCCTTAGACGACCAACTCGCCGCCTCCCTTTCGGGTTCCACTCGAGGGCTTGTCTAGTGATGTCACTTGATGGTTTCCTCAGCGTATGGCCAATCCATCTCCATTTCTTTCTGCCTATTTGTTTCACAATCGGTTCCTGATTGGTTCGCTCCCAGAGATCCCTGTTGCTGATCTTTTCTGGCCATCTGATCTTGAGTATTGAGCGGAGACAGTTGTTAATGAAGGTTTGAAGTTTGTTTGAGATGCTCTTTATGACTCGCCAAGTCTCTGATCCGTATAGTAGCACTGACTTCACATTGGAGTTGAAAATCCGGATCTTATTTTTGATGCTGAGTGCTGTTGACCTCCACACAGATTTGAGAGTAATGAAAGCTTGTCTTGCTTTTCCGATTCTGGCTTTGATGTCCTCGTCAGTTCCGCCTGTAGTTGAGACGATGCTTCCCAGGTAGGTGAAGGAGGTTGTTTCTTTCAGGTTCTTCCCATTTATGCTTATTGTTGTCTGTTGTTGTTGTTGCTGTTGATGTTGGCTAGGAATCTTCATCATCTCTGTTTTATCTATGTTCACGTGAAGTCCTATCTTTGATGCTTCTTCTGCCAACTTGTTACTTTTCACTTGCATATCTTCCAGTTTATGGGAAATCAGACATATATCATCGGCGAAATCCAGATCCTCCAAGTCTTTTGTGTCAGTCCATTTTATGCCTGTTCCCTCGTTGGTTGCCGTTGTCTGTCGCATTATCCAATCAATTGCAATCAGGAAGATCATTGGTGATAGTAGACAGCCTTGCCTCACTCCCGTCCTCACTTCGAAGGCTTCCGTAAGTTTCCCGTTGTGGATTACTTGGCATGCAGCATTGTCGTATAACTGTTGGATGAGGTGTATAATTGTCGATGGGACCCCGTAGTAGCGAAGTAGTTTCCAAATGACCTCTCGATCGACGCTGTCGAAGGCCTTTTCAAAGTCGATGAAGTTGAGATAGAGAGGTGACTGCCATTCCAAGCTTTGTTCAATGATGATCCGTAGAGTGGCGATTTGATCAATACATGATTTGTTTCTCCTGAATCCAGCCTGTTCCGGACGAAGTTTTTCATCTAGGGCTTGTTTGATTCTCTCCAGGATGATGCGACTTAGTATCTTGCTTGGAATGGACAGAAGCATAATTCCACGCCAGTTTTTACATTGACTTAAGTCTCCTTTCTTTGGAAGTTTGAATAAGTAACTGTTCTTCCAATCCTCGGGTACTTTGCCCTCTTTCCACACCTTCTCCAGCAGTGGTGTCATCAAGTCCGCTGTTGTCTCTGGGTCTATTTTCAAAGCCTCTGCTGGGATTCCATCTGGTCCCGGTGTTTTCCCAGCTTTAAGCATCTTGATTGCATTCAGGACTTCTGATTTCGTCGGGGGGTCAGTGTTCACTGGTAGTTCTGCTTCCGTTGTTGGTATTGCTGGACGTGTTGTAGGTGGCGGACGATTTAGAAGTCTTTTGAAGTGTTCAACCCAGTGCTTTCTCTGTTCCACCTCTTTGGTGATTGACTTTCCATTGTCGTCCTTTATTGGCTTAATCTGTGTCGAACGTTTGCCCGAAAGGTTCCTAGTTGTTTGGTAGAGTGTGGCGAGGTCTCCTTTGCCTGCAGCTTGTTCTGCTTCGTTTGCCATGGTTTCATAATATTTTCTTTTGTCTTCCCTGGCACTTTTCTTCACTCTTTTGTTCAGTGTATTGTAGCTTGCATTCAGCTCCTGTTTTTGTTGCTCGTCAGTGCACTGGATAATCTTTTGCTTCACTGTCCTTCTCTCTTCTATTAGTTTCCAAGTGTCCGTAGTGAGCCACTGTTTGTCCTGTCTCTTTTTTCTGCCTAGAATTTCTATGCAGGTTTGGCTCCACACCGTTTTCAAGTTGTTCCAGTGCTTTTCAACGCCGACCTTTTCGCTGGTGTTGATTTGTGTCTCGGCTTTGTCCTTTATGCTTGCAATGAAGATGTCCTTTGTAGCCTGGTCCTTCAGCTTTTGAGTGTTGAACTTGGCTTGTGGTCTATCTGCAGCTCCTGATTCCCTGAAAGCTTTTAATTTGATTTGGATTGTCCCTTGTACGAGATAGTGGTCTGAGCCAACGTCTGCTCCTCTTCTTGCTTTTGTGTCCAGTAGGCTGCGCCTCCACTTCCTTGAGATTGAGATGAAGTCGATTTGGTTTTTGGTTTGCCCGTCTGGTGACACCCATGTAGCCTTGTGGATATCTTTGTGCTTGTATACACTGCCACCAATCACCAGTTCGTTGAAGGCGCAGAAGTCGGCGAAGAGTTCTCCGTTTTCATTCATTTCTCCTAGAGCTTCTCTACCCATGATGAGTTCCCTTCCCGTATTGTCTGGTCCCAGTTTGGCGTTCATGTCTCCCATTAGTATTTTCATGTCGCCAGCTGGAGTATTGTCCATTGTTGCCTGTAGTTGCCTGTAGAATTCTTCTTTCTTCTCGAGGTCTGCGTTGTTTGTGGGTGCATAACATTGTATGATTGACACTTTCCTTCCTTTGGAGTTGAACCTGGCGGTCATTATCCTGGACGAAATCGCCTCCCATTGTATCAGGGCTTTCGTTGCCGTTGGTGACATCATGATAGCCACGCCCTCGGTGTGCGTGTGGTTATCTTCTGGGTGACCGGAGTAGATCACTGACTCACCTGTTGACAATTTGGTGAGTCCACTCCCATTCCATCTGCTCTCACATATTCCCAGCACTTGTATTCCGTATCTTTTCATCTCGTTGGCGATCTGGGCAGCTTTCCAGTCTCGTACATAGTTCGGACGTTCCATGTTCCTACACAGACTTTTTCTTTTGGTGCAAGGAGGTTCAACATACTGAAGTTTCTTTAGCAATTTTTGTTTACAGGGTGGGGTTGCTAGCCTCACGCCTGAGAAAAGAATGATTACATTAAGTAAAAGTTTAGAGAGAAGCAACTTTTTGGGTTGCTCCCCTCAAAATCAGAAAATAACGGACAAACAATGAGAACAACATCAACAAAGGAAACAGTTCACAGAAAAAAGGGCAAAAAGCGACGACAACTATACAATAAGACAACATGCAATATAGTTCAGTACAGTTAACTAAAATGATATCTTAACCATAAACTCACTGACTTGGAGCAACTTGAACATATAAATCCAACAATATATACAATTATAGATGTGTTTATGTTTAAAAATTCCACAAATCCAAACAGTTAGTTATGTGTATTATCTGTCAATAAGATTGTATTTTTGGATTCAGTGTTCGAAAGGTTAATAATTGTGATAGTTCAGCTTATTGACTGTTTATAAAAAGTCAGACTAATGGAGAAGACTGCTTAGTATTCATCAACACCTGCTACTTTTGTGAATATTTTTTTCCGATTTTTGCTTGAATCCACACTGTATTTTTTATCCAATTATGGAAGTTTCAGCATGTGCTATCGGTAGCTTTTATTTCGCAAGCTGATCAGTTGATATAAGGTGTGTGTCGGCAGGGGATCGAATCCCGGACCATGTACATGGTCGGCGAGTTCCCCAATCGCTGTGCCACCCAAGCACAAGCCGGGTAGTAGATTTTCTAAACAAGATTGCTTTTAACTTTAATTTAGCTAATTTTATTTAGTAATACTCCGCTTGTGAATTCTCAAAGCATAATCATGTGTGCAGGGTGCAGCAGGTCAGGTGTGAGGACAAATACTCGCCGAAGACATTGGCTAGTGGTTGCACTATATCGTGAATTGGCAGAGGTTGGAATTCATGGGCCATTGGATCAGGTCCCAGTGGCTTAATGGTATACAAGTTCGCCTTGTAACGAGAAGGACCTGGGTTCTAACCCCGGTGTCGGGTGCGTACTACTGAATAGTCCCAAACTAGGACGAAACAGCTGTCCAGTACTCCCAGGTTTTCCAATGGTTCTCTAACCAATGCCAGCTCATGATGAAATCCTGTAACCAATCAACCAAATCCCTACAAACCAGTACTTGAATTCTCAAAGCATTCTCAGGATAGACGACATTAAATGCTATTATCCTAATTGAGCTGAAAACATGTGAACAGACAGAGGATTTTCACATTCGATGATGATAAGCAAAAGCCAGTCGATATTGTTAAAAATGACTGAGTTATTCAGAAGCTAATAGCCCTGCAACTTTGGAAATTACCACTGTCTTTGAAAGCAGGGCTTACCAACACATCTCACTCATTAGATGGTAAAGTAAACGCACAGCAGAAAATATCAAAAACATTTTTGAAATATGTATTTCTTGCAGTTTCGCGCTTTTTACCTTCTTATTTTTATGGTGTGTTCAATGATTTGTGTCGACCTTTTGAGTATCAAGAGTCAGGAACATATGATTATACCCACTATGTTACCTCCAGTAAGTTTGACTTTTACGGCTGTTCCTCAGAGAACAACCTAGACAAATTCGTGCCACTCTCTGCATCATTTACATACCTCTGTTTCCTTGAGTTATTTTCACAATAAATGAGCAAGCTCTGTGTTTTTCATCGTAACATGATTACGCTATAGTTCATGAAGTGCTGGTATATGGTCTGTCATCAGTGTGGTGCGTCGTGTAAATAAACTTGGTGGAGAACTGCTTCAGGCGTCTCCCTATTATTTACTGCTTCATCGCTCAACTGGTCTCACTAGCGATCAGTCGTGATACTCTTGACTAAGTGTTATCAGCATCCACAATGATGTATCCACTTCGGAGAACTCTAACCAAATAAATGACATCTGTTTCTCATCTTGTTTCTTTCAAGTTAAGCATACTCCAAATTAGTTAAGTTTATTTGATAGAAAACACGGTGATACAGTATTAGTAGTCGCTAAGTGACATTTTGAGCACAACTCACTGATTATAATCATATAGGTTAATTCAAATAGCTTCATAATTCGCTTTATATGTATCTTTTTCATTCATCTTGTTGTTTATTTCAACTTTTTTAAATCCGATATTGCATCATTCTGATTGCACGTGTATGGTGTTGATCCAATGAACAAACATTCAGTGGTTACTCCCTATCTCCACCTAACTATATTACTTTCGAATCATCTTACCCTATCTCACCTTACTAATTAACTGCATGCAGGTGAATGCACTACAACAGCAGAGTTTTTCTAGGTAGCTTAGCTTAGAAGAATCAGTCGTTTTAATGTTCCATTATTCAAAATGAGTTTCTGAGTCCGCTTTCAATACCCCCTGAAGCACTAAACGCGGATCCAGAGACGACAGAAGATATGCTGACTCCATTATTCCCAAAGGTCTATAAGGAGGGAAAGGTGCCTACTGACTGGAGGAAAGGCTACCTCGTGAAACTACCAAAGAAGGGCGACTTACGACTCACTCTGCAAGAACTGGTGAGGAATCATGCCCCTGTCGACGCCAAGTAAAATCCTGAGTCGCATCATCCTGGAGAGAATAAAAAACGAATTGGGGACAGAACTCCGACCAGGACAAGCTGGATTCAGCAAAGGCAAATCATTTTCTGACCAAATTACAACTCTACGCGTCATCATCACAGAACAAAGCATGGAATGGTAATAAAACCTCTGCCTCAACTTTAAAGACTTCGAGAAGGCCTTCGACATCGCTGACCGCGGAGTAACTTGAAAACTACTCGAGTACGACGGCGTTCCTCAAATATTTATCAACCTTATTCAACGGTTGTACGACAACGGAACATGTCAAGTGATCCACAACGTAAAACTCAGCGATGCGTTTGGAATAAACACAGGAGTCAGACAAGGGTGCTTATTATCACCAATGATATTCGGAATTATGGTGGACTGGATTATGCGTCAAACAGTGGGAAACGAGAAGACAAAATATCCTGAACCGACGTGAAGAACCTATAAGACCTGGATTTCGCGCGTGGATGACTTATGCTTGATATCACACAAAATCGAAGATTTACAAGCAAAAACAGACAAACTGGTCGAAGAAGCAGCCGGCGAAGACAGGACTCCAGGTGAACATAGACAAGACGGAGGTTATGAAAATAACCAGCCAACAACTACATCAGCAGCAACATCCTGTGCCAATCACCATCAACGGGAGGGATTTGAAATAGGTTATTTCATTCATTCACCTATCTAGGGAGCATTGTCTCAACTACAGGAAGTCGGAACGGACGAGGATGTCAAATCGAACGAGAATCGGGAAGGCGAGAAACACATTCATCAACCTGAAACCAATCTGGAAATCTTAGCCACTCAGCATCAACAACAAACATCGGTCGGATTTTCAATACAAACAACGTCAAGTCAGTCAGTTCTTCTATACGGATCAGAAACTTGTCGGGCGGGTCACAAAGAATATTTCCAACATCCCGTTGCAGACCTTCATCAACAACTGTCTTCGCTCTATACTGAAGATCAGATGGCGGGCCGGAAAGAATCACCAACAAGAAACTATGAGAACAAACAAAATAAGAACCAATCGCCCAACAGCAGCAGATATGCAGGAGAAAGTGGAGATGGATTGGACACTCACTGAGGAGGCCGCTTGGTGATATCACGCGTCAGGCCATGGCTCGAGTGGAACCCGAAAAGCGAGTGAGACGTCAATGCAAGTGTGACATGGAGGAGATCGTGTGAAGAGGAGTTGAAACAGTATGGACTAACATGGATGCAGGTGAAAAGCACAGCAGAAGACAGAAGCAAGTGGAGACGTGCAGTTGAAGTCCTATGTTCCACTAGGAACTCAATGGAATAATAATATAATGATAAAAATGACCAAATTCTGCTAGTATGTCCTAGTGTGTGCGTCGGTGGCAAAGTGGTTAGGACTCTCGCCGACCATGCACATGGTCCGGGGTTCGAGCCCACGCCGACGCACACCTGATATCTATGGTCGGCCTGCGAATTTTGGGCTACCGATATCCACGCTGAAAATTCCACACTTGTACCAAAAATACGGCGTGGAATCAAGCTGTAATCAAAAATAAAAATAAAATAAAAATAAAAAATAAAAAAAAAATAAATAAGTGTGGTGAAAGCAGGCTGCTAGCCAATTGGAAGATATTAATGTACGTCAATGTCTTTGTCGCTAATATTGGCCGGGAGAAAATATGAACAAGACTGATTCAACAACCAGTCACAGCGGACTTAATGTGGGCAAATAAGATTCGCCGATATATGGCTTAACTTTCCGAGAAACCAGAAACAACCAATCAGAAGACTGTGTTTGTCTGTTTAAATAAGCTATAATAATGTACATGAAATATATATAAATTTGTGCCGATTTCCTTGATATGCGATCTGTTGCCTGGCCTTTGTCTTTTGTTGTTATACTAGGAAATCGACCTGGTATTAGGAAATTTATATTATTTTTCCCAACTCCATCTATCTGGTCCTTAAGCCGTCAAAGTTGTCTTCGAGTAAGTATGCTGGTTTAAATGCTACCACACTCCTAGTATATTAGGAATTCTACGCTTCTGATCTCCCTTCTTCATGCTACTGGACTACAAGTGTTTCGAGTCCCATTATACCAGTGTTCTTTTCACCATTCTCGTCACTACTCTTATGTTTCTTATGGATCTTGATATATTTTTGAATAAAATCTAGTGAGTAGTTATTCAAAGTTAATATTTTCCTGATCTGTTTGATTACACTATATAAATCTCCAGGCTTACTAGTAAGGCCCCTGACTCCATATGACTTTACTAGACCAGTATGAATATGGTTCGTAAGAAAAATGTCATGGTGCCAAACGAATAAATACAGTTAAGTGCGTCTCAATAGCCTATCCTAGAAACAAATTATCTAAGATTGCTCTTATCAAGATATACCATGACTGGGATAGAACGCCAATGAAGACTTACATTGCACCCGGAACGTGTTGGCATCTTTTATCGAGAGCTAATTTCCCTTTATTTATTTGTAAAGCATTTCTGATTGGTTTTTCAAATACACATCACGTGGTTTCCATTCACTCTCGACCTATTAAATATACACATTGGTGAACATTGTTCACAAATCTTCGTCTGTTAATTGTGTACACTCTTTGCAGTCAGTTAGTTGTTCAGTTGACCACAATAAGAACAGGAATTCACTATTGATTGCTTATTTGGTAAACTGAAGGAAGATAGACTAGAAAACTGTGTGATGAATGCATTTGCCTTAATTAAACTGTTAGGTAAACTGTTCTACGCTGTGGAGTAGGCATTTACTCACACAGCTGTTAGATGCATAAGGTAGCCAATAAATACTTGTTGTGACTGTACCTCTTACTTTATCCTCCTGCACCTAAGCAAACTAGGATGACTAAAAATATACGTCACTAACGTACTTTTGTGTATTCATGATGGCTTTCATTCTCGCTGGTGTTAATCGAGTTCCAAATGAATGCTAGACATCCTCCACAATGTTAACATTTGAGATTCAATTAGGCGATGAACATTGTAAATACCCTAAATTATGTTAAAAAATTATGATAGAATGTACACATGATGACGTCGTAAACTATAATGGAGAATGAGGTGCAAGATAGTCACTAGTATACCACGATCATCAATGTGGTCGAGTAAAATTCTAAACTTGGGTATCATTGAAGCATTTTACACCGTCACAAATAGTCTAGGAAAACATTCATGGTATTATTGCAGACTTTGTTTTGAGGCAAATTAGAATAAAATACAACTCAGACGTTGGAAATTGCAAGGCTTTTATTTTCGACAATACATGAATTCTGTGCTATGTGTGCTCCATTTTTATCTCCTTATGGGTAAACTTTAAAAATGCACCAGACATGGATGTTTCTTCACACTTCACTGTCGAATCTGTCCACTGAAGCACAAGGGACATTGCAATATAAAGAAATATTATTCCAAACCAAACGCAAAAGCCTTGAAATAATGGTGAATTGAAACCTGATCTCGATTTAGGGGAAGAACCCAGATCATTGCCCATGAGCACTAATATCTGTATGAAAAAATGAAATCATCAAACTAATTGAAAGTAGAAATAGATTAAGTAACACAGCGAGAAAGGCTATTGGTGAAGATAGCGTTGTTCATAAGACTGTATATCTACTCTGAGTAACCCTAAGAAAGATGTAACTTGGTCACGAACTACATCAATTAGAGAATCATGGAAAACTAGTGAGCACAAAACAGCCAGTCTAAGACTTTTGATAAAAAGAAGGAATGATACTGAAGCTATGATTCTTTGACTGATATTGTTTCCTAACGAAAGTTATTTCGAAATTAATCGATATCTCTACAGAACCTACGATGTAAATATTATCCTCCAGCTCATTGATCACTACTGCATGGATGTCCTAAGTTTAGTGAGAAGGAGGGGGCAGCACGGCCAACCGTGGAAATGTTACGTGAATAATCATATTTGCTATTGTTTGGTAGTAGAGCTACATCGTGGATTAACAAAATTTAGAATTCACAGGTTAGTGAATTCTAAGCAAGTGTCTGAATAGTCAACGAGATGATGTTGTGACTTGAAGGTCTTGGGTTTAAACCATGGTACTGTTGTTGTTAGCTCTCGCTGATGAAAAGATCCAAACTAGGAGAAAATTGGTGTTCAGTGCTTTGTGGGTTTCAATTACTTTATAACCAACTTCAGTTTGTGACGAAACTTGAACTAACATTTTTTCAAACGCTTAATTTCATTATCGAATATGTTATGAGCAGCTGTAATCAGGAATACAGTCGATTTTACCAGTGTAAGGCGTTCACTATCCCACCACTGCACGTATCTGTTAGAATACTTAAATTTCGAATAAATTTCTGTTAACGCTGAAACAGTGATATTGTGCTATATGTATCATAATTTGATCAACATATTTTATGTTCTTCGGCAACACAATAAGAATATATAGTTTATCTGAAAAGCGTAATTTATTTATGCAACACATTTTGGACATTCTGATTACACACGTACTCGTCACACAAAAATGTCCCTCTTTTACAGACGGTTGACATTCATGTGATTACATCTGTGACAGCTATTTCCTATAACCAGGGTGTATACCTTATTTCAAAGAGTTACTGCTTCTATGTACTAACAATGTTATGTTTACATTGAGGATGAGCATTTTCGCCAGATCGACGGTGTTGCTATGAGAAACCCCCTTGGTCCATTATTAGCTGATATATATATATATATATATGGCATGTTGAGAACCTAGCTGAGGACGGAACTGGGAAAGTTTATTTTTATAAGGGATACATGGATGAGATAAAGTCATCTGTGACAAATGGAAAGATGTCGTTGATATCCTAAACAGATCGGTAGAGTACAAAACAGTATATCGCTAACATGTGTTAAAAAACGTGTTCATAACCCGCCGACAAGATGGGTCAGTAAAACGATCTGTCTACAGTAAGTTCACATCGACGAGACAGTATCTAAATTATCATAGTTTCTGCTCACTGTAGTAAAATAACCACTGGTTAACTGTTTGCTCAAACGCATTCACCGTAAATGTTTAGCTGACATATTTGAAAAAGAAAACCATTACCTCATTAAAATATTGTTAGATAAGAATTACCCTTTGAGATTCATTCAGCGATACGGGATTGTCAGCAAAAGAGCTCTACCAATCCAATCACCTCTCACCACAGTCTGGTCACTAAACAAAGACTCAAGGCGGAAATCAGTTGAATTTACTATGGATCTAAACTCATCGTCATAAGAAAACGAGATCTGCACTGTCTTTTGGACCGTCAGAGAATCCAAACAGTGTCATATCCCACTGTGTTTATCAAATTACATGTATGTGTGGACACACGTACATAGGGAGGATCCGTTGGTTTCTGTAGGTTAGGTTTACAGAAAATATCCCAAAGTAGCTGCAACAATAAATAAAATCGCTAGATACAACTGATCCCATAAACAGATGTCCAACTGCAGCTTTAGCGATGCACATTACAGAGACATTTGGTGAGGTTGATTTCAACAATGCCTCTAAACCCATATGTAAAAAACTTGGATCACGTACCTAAGTTTACTGAAGTCTTGGCCAAAAAAGTCTTAAAATTGTCAATTGTATCCAAATGTTATTTGGTAATACTTTAAACTGCCTTAGTAAAAGAATTTAGAACCTAAGTTTAATCCGCTTCATATGATTTTCAACGCTTTTTTAACTTTTTTTATTTCTTTCTTACACACATCGTTCAGTCATCTCCCTACCCGTCATTTGTGAACTTCAGCTGTAGTTATTCTCACCTGTATTGTAATAATTCATGCTTTATTGCCTTCTATATAATTGTGCGTGATAAGGACGTGTGTCGGTGTCACAGTGGTTAGGATTCTCGCCGACCATACACATGGTCCGGGGTTCGAGCCCTCGCCGACGCACACCTGATATCTATGGTCGGCCTGCAAAATTTAGGCTACCGATATCCATGCTAAAAATTCCATACTTGTGCCAAAATTACATATAGAATCAAGCTGTAAATCAAAAATAAAAAAAATAAATAAAAATAAGTGTGATCAGAGTGTCTAAAATGTGTTGTTCAAATACATTACACGCTTCGTATAAACTACGTCTTCTTATGTCGATGTCGAAATTGGTAAGGGAAGTAATTGCTCTGTACATTCTATGTTCAACTACTTTTCTATTTTTTTTTTGATTTACAGCTTGATTCCACACTGTATTTTTGGTACAGGTATGGAATTTTCAGCATGAATATCGGTAGCCCAAATTTTGGAGGCCGACCATAGATATCAGGTGTGCGTCGGCGGGGGTTCGAACCTCGGACCATGTGCATGGTCGGCGAGAGTCCTAACCACTTTGCCACCGACGCACGTTGCATAATACCAGAGTTAAAATCTCATTATCTCATCATTTGTGTATACTATGTATGAACACCAGGGTAGTACGTTATTCCATCTTTTATAGCGTCATTCACTAGTTTACGTTTCGAACACATTTATCCTTAAGAATCTTCTCCTTCGTGATTCAAAAAAATTAATAGTTTTTGATTAATTATCCAATGAATATTACTGTCGTACTGTATGTTATCGTCCAATAAATAAATAAATGTAGGATTTCATCCCATCGAAATTTTCAGGACAGAATTGCACTGAGAATGGTACTGAATCGTGCAGAATTAGAATGTGCTTCCTGACTGTCGCGAACCGTTTTCCAACCGTTTTCTAAAAGCCTTTCTTTGGTAACGAAGTCTAGTCTGTATAAAACGCCAGATTTTAACTTTTTCAGTTAATTATTGAGAGTCCAGCAGAATGTTCAATGGATTTTCTTGACGTTTATCAGCCCATAAAGAGCATTCACAGTCTCTCCGCAAGTGATGTCATCTACTTCCGTGATAGCTACATTTAATAATAACAGTGAATAGTCACTATTAAGTGGTAGTAAAATATCATCAGGATTTAAATGTAGAACACTTACAATGAACATTGCAATGCTGAAGAATAGTCCAGACAATAAGGCAAATATCATCTGAAAGATACAAACTAAAGGTTTATTGACTGAAAAAATAAAAGTATTTTGTTTTTTACTTGTATTTGAGTGTGTATCCTCGTTTGCCTGAGTAACAGTTCCGAAAGGTACAAAGTAATTCTGACTATCATACATTGTACATCTTGTGAAACAATTTTGATTTTTAGGTGTCTGACTTAATATGCATTAGATAGTATTCTTGACTTTGATTGTCATCACGTTTTCTTGAAGAGAATTTTCGATATGATAAGATATGATTTTGAACAATAATTTATGCTCAAAATATCATCCATTTTTAAATGCTCCATCACAATGAGATCCTTAAAACAAACCTATTTAATATGGACTGACTTTCATTGTAGTCCTAACTAGCATGCCAAAATATAATTAGAGATATCTTCAGAAAATTATTAAGAAATATAATATACATTCACGCTACGCAGTAGATTGGATAATGCGAAAGAAAACAGGCAATCAGGAAACAGGCATAAAATGGACTCACACAGAAAACTTAGAGGATCCGGACTTCGCCGATGATATATGCCTGATTTCCCACAAAGTGGAAGATATGCAAGTGAAAAGCAACAAGTTGGCAGAAGAAGCATGGAAGATAGAACTTCACTTCAGGTGAACATACAAAAACAGAGGTGATGAAGATTCTAGCCAACAACAACAGCAACAACAACAGACAACAATCAACCATCATAAATGGGAGGAACTGAAAGAAACAACCTCCTTCACCTACCGAACTGAGAAGCATCGTTTAAACTACAGGCGGAACTGACGAGGATATCAAAGCCAGAATCGGAAAAGCAAGACAAGCTTTCATTACTCTCAAGTTTGTGTGGAGGTCAACAGCCCTACTCAGCACCAAAAATAAGATCCGGATTTTCAATTCCAATGTGAAGTAAGTGTTACTCACGATACGGATCAGAGACTTGGCGCGCCATAAAGAGCATTTCAAACAAACTTCAGACATTCAACAACAGTTGTCTTCGCTCAGTACCCAAAATCAGATGGCCGGCCAGTAAAGATCAGCAACAGGGATCTCTGGCAATGAGCGAACTAACCAGGAACCGATTGTGTAACAAATAGGCAGGAAGAAATGGAGATGGATTGGCCATACGCTGAGGAAACCATCAAGTGACATCACTAGACAAGCCATTGCTCGGGTGGAACTCGAAAGGGAAGCGGCGAGTCGGTCGTCAGTGTAAGGCTGACTTGGAGGAGGTCATGCGAGGAGGAGATGAAAGCATGTGGGCAGACTTGGAGCGGGTGAAAAAGTTGTCAGAAAACCTAAGGCAATGGAGATGCGCAGCTGAAGCCTTTGTTACTCTAGAAATTAAAGGATATAATAGTAATACGCTACCTATTGCTAAATGAGTTCAGTTGTCTATATGTATATGCTTAAGCAATGTTCCGCAAATTAACTAGCTACATTGTTAATTGAATATATATAACACCTCTCTCAGGTAGAAAAAGTTATAAATTTGAAGAATGAACATTCATGCTTTTCTTAGCAAGGTTCTGGTGTGACGATGGCCTGAAGAATTTTCTCAAATCGATCAGATGTATGCTTTCCAGTCTAACACTATTGATAATAACTGTTGCATTTCATATTATTCAGAGCGGTTTTTTGATTTCTTCAAATACTCTCTGTACTGACGAGAATTTATAGAAACATTGTCAACAGACTGGAACTCATTGTCAAAGGAATTGAGGGTGAACTTTTTGTAGCTTGTGGAAGAATATCTTTTGAAATTGGTTGCTACTTCCAAAATGACAACGTCGTGCCAATTACTACATTGTTGATCATACCTTTACTGAAGCTTTCTTAAAGTCCAATGAATATCACTTAGGGTCAAACCCTAATCAATAATAAAGACTGGTGATATCCAGCGGTGAGAACGACCACGTACAAATTCCACATCCTCAGTAAGGTAGATTTCGCTTGACTTAGTCATGTTCACATTGGCAGCATGAATATTGCTGAGCGACAGCCTACAATATTCGGAGACTTAATCGATAGCAGATATCCGAGCTTCACACAAGATGTTTGTTCTAAGGTTATCTCAAATATAGTATCTCTGGGGAATATAGCCGGTGCCACTTAAGAAAGCCTTGACGCAATGAAAATTTGGCCCAGTCAAGATCGTATTACAACTGTTCTCGTCATTAAGACACCACAAAAAGTATTTTTCCCAACAAAGGACAGTTTAAGATGAATTTTGAAAACCACGGAAGGAAAATTTTATTGAGGTTTACCAAAGATGACTCTCACATACGTCTGTATGAATCACTTTATCATGTTTTTATCGAATAATTGTATAAAATAAACATCGGTGCCGATATCTAACTTTTGTATAATAAGACGGAATGAAAAAATTCATTGTCGCCATTCAGGGCAAACCTAGAAAATCATCATAACACAATATTTAAGTTACTTCATTAAAAAAATATAATCACTTACACTGTAGGACCGTAGGAAAATAAAGACGACAGCACACAACAGAAATACACCAGCTATCACCATTAAAGATATCTCGAGTTTTCCATTAAATTTCGGTAACATGTAGCCGCAAACTATAGCCGCCACAGCAAAAGCTGTTGCCAGCACTAAAGCAAGGATGTTGAACCCTATGTTTAGCACACCACATACACCAGCAATGCCAAGGGAATAGAATACAACCTGAAGGGGAAGAGAAATACTTCGATTTTATACATTAAAAGCGGTATGCACCATGTGAATGTAAAGCATTGGTTAGTTTACTCATATTTTCATCATGCATTTACTGGTCTTGAAGAGTTAGAAAAGCTCAATAAGAGTGTCTTTTGCAGGATAAGCTGCCTGTCTCCTTTGGCTTACATTTGAGTTAAAAAATATTGCAGCAGCAATGTTTCATCAAATGGCCACTGTCTACTGGGTATGGGATTTGCCCCTTCTTTGAAAATTTCATATGTTCCATTTAAATCGAATAGGTAATTGATATTCCTTGGCTTTTCTAAGGATTATACCTCCGTTTTAATACTGAAATGAGTTATTCACAGTGAATAAGTGAACAGGTGAGAGATTCTTGGCACTGCCTCTGAAACATGCAGAATCCATGATTGTTAATCATTAAGGTCGTTACATGTATTTAGTCTTTTAGTTTCTTCACTCATAACACAGTTCAAATACTTGACGGATTTTGCTACCCAACCAGTCTGAATTTATGTAAAATAGACAGTCAAACGTGTGCACTGACATCCTCACTCGCATGAGTTATGTTGGCTAAGCCACACTAATTTTAAAACTATACAATGGCAACATGTTATTCTGATAATGATTTTGGAAGGAAATGTTACACAGTCTTTCAGTTGATGATGATGACGAGGTGGTCTGTCTTCTGGCAGTATAAGTTTGAAACTGCTTGTCTGTCTCAGGTATATTATTTAACAACTAAAATTACAGCAGTATATTTGACCATTTTTGACTTTGCTTCCCGTGTGAAATATGCAGGAGAATGGGTTCACTGAGATGACTGCTCAAATATTCTATCAGTCTTGAGTGAAACGGCAGGAATACTAAGTAATGAGAATCAGTGGATGTTGTAGGAAAGTTACTTTTTTACTATAATTTTATTGCTGAATACCAGTAATATATTATATATATATATCTTTTTTCCTTCACTTTCTCCAGTGGAACATAGGGCTTCAAGCCAGTGGCTTGAAGTTTCTGAAGCAGTGTTTATTTTACAGGATGGGGTTGATAGCCTCATGTCCAACCCCTCCGCTTTACCAGCATTATTTCTGCCTTAGCGAGGTAAGGGAGTGCGTCGGCCTGGGATCGGACTCCGGACCATGTGCATGGTCGGCGAGCGTCCTAACCGCTATGCCACCGACGCATATTATATTTATATATGTATATAATTCAAACATTTCCTGTAACCTGTACTTTATTAAATTTAGGAATATTTCCAAGTCTTATAAGCAGCGAAATTAGCTGTAATAATCAAGCTTAACAAAAAAATGGTTGAAATTTACTCATGACAAATTTAAGACATCGCTATTCAAATGCTGTACAGACGTCTTTATTTCTGAATTGAGGATAATTGATGGATGAGTTGGTTTCAGGTATCGACCACTGACTATATTTGTCAGTTAAGATGGATTCACAAACTCAAACATGAAACGAAAGTTTGATTTTCTGAGAAAATTAATAGAAAAGGTCAGTAGTTCAGAGAGGAGTCTCTTTTCGGCGAATTCATTTACTTGAGTTGACCAACATGAGGAATATCCATCATCAAATGCGAATTCATCAATGTCTTTGGACTCATACGATTCACTGGATTAAATAACTTGTCGCTATTACAACGCCAAAGTGAATGATGTCCCCGAAATTGATGTGAGAATTTCTCCTTATTTCGTTTTAAACTACTGTTTGGACAATATATGGATAGCGTGTTACGGTAAGATTAGTATTATTGTGGTTAAGATTAGGGTTAAGGTAATTATTAGAGTAAGGCAGTGCATTTTTATCATGTGTACTTTTCATGCTAATAAATAAATAGGAGGAGAGTGTTTCGTTGTTCATAAAGATAAAACCGTTTTTGTGGCTATGATACTTGAAAACTGATGCCCTTCATTGTAATGGCAAAGCGTCTTCCAGCTACGTCAGGGTGAAACACCATCTTTAATGTGTTTTATTATAAATTATTATGTTAATTTTCCTTGAAAATAAACGGCATTCTGATGTAGAATAGACGACTGGTTTTGTTATTCAACAAATGATGTATGCTCAAGAGGTTTGGTGTACTTTTGATTTGTACCCTCTAGTCTTTATACTTCTCTGAAGCTGGAAGCTGGTCACTGAGTATAATGCATTATTATATGGATGGCTAATGATCATTCAAGTAGATCTGAAGTAATGCACTTCTCAAGATAGCCATGTAAGTGGTCATGGTACAAAAACAGTTATCAGCATATCTTACATATGTATAAGGAACAGGTTGGTGAACAAGTTTCAGTTGGACATAAAGTGACATTTACAGTGTTATTTTCATTCAAATAACGCTGATAGCTCAAATGAGTCACAAACAGTTTCTTCCATTAAGGAAAACATGAGTAATAAAGAAATTAAGTGATAACAGATACTTATAGTGACATCAACGCTTACAATTGATCCAATCATAGTGTACAGCAGAGGAGGAATGTACCACATGTACTTCACGAATATCACAATCACGAGAAGTACTGAACCAAGTATGCTGCAAAAATACAATTTCAAAAACCAAAATTGCCTGTGAATAATATATAGTTATTCTACTTATGTATCATTTTCTGTTAAAATGATACATGTTTATATGTGAAGTTTATCAGTAAAACGACTGTCAGAAGATGCACTTTTTCGTCATATGTCTATTGTGTCACAGTTTCCTGTGGTTTCTAATTTTATAATTGATAAATTTGTTTCTCACTGAAGGGTGCTGATATGCCATTCTTTTCCTCTCTAAATAAAACCAAGATGTTAAATGTTTCGCTTATGCTCGAAACTACGAGACTTCTTGTTTTGAAAACATAACTACATAACTACATTCCCTTTAAAAGTCAAGGTTATTTTATCAATCAGCTAACGTAAGTATTTTTAGTGACAGTTACTTGGAATTCACTCACAGGAATACAAGTGGAATCCAAGGATGATATTTAGTAAACGCCTCTTTCAAAGTTTTTCTATTAGTGAGGAGTCTGTTAAGGCAAAATACAGATTAAATTACATGTCGCATATTAACTGAGTGATGAAATTGTTATGGCCATCATTATACAGGTGCACACCACCATCTAGATACGTGTATTAAGTTAAAGGAAACTGCATACTTGTATCAAAAAGCTTCGAGGTGATATAGACATCTTATATGATACCTAAAGTGGAGTGAAATGAAATGATTCGTAATTACCGCAGGATATTCCACTGTGTGAATTGTCTTCATGTGAGCTATAAATGCAAACAGAAAGTCAAATGAGACATTATATATATATATATATATATTAACTCAAAGCTACATAGCACAATCACTTGTAATCTGTTTCTAAATACTAATGAATATAATGAGAGTGAATTAGTTTGTGCTCAACTTTTCTACATATCCTCCTTCTGGTTTGCTCTGAGCAACATTTCTGAACAACAATTGTTAGAGAGCAGTTATATTTATTACAATTACAGTTTATAGAAACATGAAGACCTATCACACTAATGGGCTATAGACAGTTAACTGCATATTGCACACTGCTTATGACTAACTAATCACTACGCTTAAATGAAAAGAAAATTGTATAAGTAGTGTGTGAATTAGTTTAAAAAACATGGATTTTCCTTCAGAAGTGACCTTGATAATGGCAAAGTAGTGGATATTTCCCTTAACTGTGTAGTAAAACTTGAGGTCATATGGATTTTGTGCTGAGTAACTTGGATGGATTAGTCATTTGGCACTCGTGTTCACTTGATAATAACTTCATTCGTTTAAATAAACCTTGGTTCCGAAAATTGCATTTCGTGTACTCTAAATCTTCTACAAATGCACTTAAGTGGAAATCCGTATACAATTCAATAGTTCAAGAGAAATTACATTTGAACACACAAACAGATTTGAACCCTTTCGTGACTAAGCATTCAACTAATTTAAATATGTGACCCAAAGCGGTTTACCACATGGGCTTAAAGGTACTTGATGAAATCATTCCATATTAGTTTGTTTATCAAATAAATCACACAGTGAAACAGTATTAATTACGGATGACACAGTTTCGAACACAATTTAATACTGTTCATAATCATGTCAACTATGATCACACAACTTCGAAACTTGAGTTTTATAGTTTTTTTTTGTCTTCTCCTATTTGTCGTAGAGGTAGCAGAATTTTCTAGATGTCTTAGATTTTCCTTGGTCCTAATTAGGTTTTCGCTCTGTCACTTAAACATTTCACCGACCCATTTTCACTAACATAGGATGGGATGATCGGAAGTCTAAATATATGTTTGAAGGTGTGGGCTTCCTGTTCACCCCTCTGTTTAACTTCCCATCTTCTCTCATTTTTAAGCTGCAATCTGAACTAAGTTGTACCAAGAAAAATCTAAGACAGGAAGTGATACACATAAAAGAAGCCTTGAAACTCAATATTTACCCTGATAAATAAGTCCGGAAATATGTAGGGAAATGTAAAAATAAAATAAATAATGATAGTAGTGATAGTGACAATAATAATATTAATGATGACATGCATGTCAAATTTGTGCAAGACAACACCAACAATAAGGTTAGGAATCAAAATCATCAATAGTGATTTCATACAAGGATGGAACCTCGGAGACCTTACGCAGAATTCTTAACAAGTTAGGAATAAAAGTCGCTGGCATTAAAACGCACAATCTCAATTAGAAACAAGCTTTGTCGGTTGAAGGATCCTGCCAGTGGAGCCTTTAACACAAAACAATTTAGTTTATCAGGTCAAATACATAGGTCAAGGTAGTAGAACAGGGGCATTAAGACTAGCCGAACATAAAAACCTAGCAAAATCTAGATTGGTTGACTCGAATAAGATAAAAATTCTGGAGAATAGTTCAGCCATTACACTCACTACATGCAATTACACACAAGCATACAATAGAATGATGGGATATGAGGACAGTTTTAAAATCTAATGTCACAGGGTGGAGGGAGAGATTGATAACAGAAGCTTTGTTTATCGAGTCAACTGCAAATACATGTAATAGGAATGATTGAACACCTGCCCATTTGGACATCTAGAAAATTCTGCTACCTCTACGACAAATAGGAGAAGACAAAAAAAACTATAAAACTCAAGTTTCGAAGTTGTGTGATCATAGTTGACATGATTATGAACAGTATTAAATTGTGTTCGAAACTGTGTCATCCGGTAATTAATACTGTTTCACTGTGTGATTTATTTGATAAACAAACTAATATGGAATTACTTACTACCATAGTGCCTAGGTTTTACACATATACTCATGAAATCATCTGTGTGACGCATCGCTTCGACGTTGAATAAATGTCAAATATCATCTATTGCAAGGCATATTATAAGGACAGTTCACAACGCTGATTTCAGTATTGTGTTTTAACTCATATGTTACACAGGTTTGCGTCATATACCGTAATTCGTTGAATCCTTATTAAAAGAAAGCATAAAACGTATTTTATATGTGCAGAAATTGTTACTCACCCTCTTGAGCTTGCCTTGATTATCTAGTATTGCAACCGAGGTTTATTTTACTTGGTAACATTTTCAATGTGTAAATAATTTGGTCTACACTGATCAAAATTGTGATCCTTGATGTCTTTTCCCTTTTATATAAATATATTTCACAAGTACATGTGTCCAAAACGTGTCGCGAGAATAGGTTACACATTTCAGATGAATTTCGTCTTGTTCTAGAAGTTTATCAAGAAGACAGGTTGTATGAAACATATACATCTTTCACCTTATCATGCGATCAGCTCTGAATAACACGTAAAATATCTATGTGATCCATGAATCTGTATGACCACTTCAAGAAATGCCTGTATGTCAATTTGCCTCGTAGTTTCGAAAATGGAAGTGTTCTAAAGACAGATTTTCTATTCTCACTTAATAAGAAATGTGACCTCCTCATGGACGACAGTGCCACTAAATTCAAGCAAAAGGACATAAATATTAGTTTCTGTAGTACCCCAAGCTAATACTTTTACACAGTTAAACAGTCATATAAGTACATGGAGCATATATGTAATAACAACACAGTATAGAAGATATTTAACTTACTTTTTTCCATTTTGATTTCAGCTCAAGACAACTTAAACTAATATTTATTTTGAGTACTCAGTTTATGTAATAATTATTTCAACGTAATCGTTCCTACTGAATCTTGTACTTTGTACATGTGCTTATATGAGCATTAAATTATATGAGTGTGTCATTCTGAAACTTAATTATTAATTTTTTAACTTATGATTCATTAAGTGTTAATTATTCTTAAGTTTATATATAAGATTGAAAATTCATAGTTCAACCCTCCTAATTCTAAGAATTCGCATATGTTTACATTTTATTTTAGCTTTAATTTGATTAAACACGAGGTAGTCAGTAACTAGTCTCATGTGTCAAGTCTCTTGTTTGGTTTAAACCAAATTCTATCAGTCCGGTTTGCAATGTGTCCAGGTGCCGGCTAGATGGTTTGTCATCACTTTACACACTGAATTCTTGTTACTAGAATTTTGAGGGCAGCCAGCAGAAAACATTGACTGCAAAACTCGCTGGAAGGATTCATTGAGCAGCACTGTGCGACACAGATTCGAACTTTAGAAGTGAAATGATTCCCTCAAGGTCCAAGGATTCCAAGGGTTGGCTACAACCAGCTAAAAGTTATCTTTCTTATTTAACACAGAGATAAAATGGATTGTTGATGAATCTGAGGTAATACATGTATGGGCATTTAACACATTTTTTCGCTTTGATGTTTTAGTCGATTATTATTTATTTTTACTTCAGAATTATATGATTCTGTAGACTTTATAAATAATTCTATCAGCATTAGTTTTCCGACAGCAACGTTTAGGTGATCAGTTTCTATGACACTTCCCTGCGAGAAAGATTCGTAGAGAGAAAACCGGGCACAAAGTCTACTATCTTAGTAACTATTTTCAATCAACTGGTGAAACAAGGATCTATGAATGGAAAGGTTATAACTCGCTGTCATCCTTTGGATATATTCATAACAGAGTGGACCATTCTAATGATTTTGTGGATCCAGTCAAAAGGACACCTACGAATTTTATGGAAGACTTTGGGGAAGATTTAAATATAGCAAAACGGTTAAAAATGAATCTCAGAAGGATGTTATTTAAAGTCATTTGGATAAAAATATGCACAGAATGTGGTGTAACTGTTCTACTGACACTTCTGTGGTAAACTGAAAGATGTTTGTGTCACATGTGAGAGCAAGATAACCGATGTAACAGTTTTATGAAGTTTACATGCCTTTTTCCATAAATATACGTTTCCCATAATCAAAATTTCCTCCTTTATGTCTCCATTTCGCCCCTAAGAATGATGTGTACATCAAGCTATCCTATGTAGGGGATCAAATATTCAATGCTGCTGTTAAAAAAACTTTTTATGCGGCTAATATCATAATAATTAAGAATGCGAGGCCAACATATCCATCTAAGCTCTTAGAGCATGCATAAAATGATGTCACATCCCAGACCCCACCACCCATTTCAATGTAAATTTGGACACACATATATACGGAAGACATATCGATCTCTACAAATAAGGGCTGGCTGCAGAGTATATTTCTAAATGGATTCAGAAGCAAATAGAATCTTCGAAATCCACTAATGGTGAGAACAGACGATACAGCTCCTCTACTGCGAAACATATCATGGCGACAAGACATAAAATTGAGGTTTACACTTTTCTTTAAATCTATCCTAAGAAAATATGTTTGAGGCGTATCCCAAAGTTTGTGAAAGCCCAGTTAGCAATTATGAAGTTTAACTCACCTTTATGCGATCAAAGCAACAATTTGTTGTCATCACACTAAACCTTCCCTGGTGAATTTTATTTTGATGCCAACCAGGACGGAGGTGCTATTACCTCTGTTAGTTGTAAAAAATTATATTTGTATAATCTCAGCGATATTGAAATGAGTAATTCCAACGTTTCGTTCGGCAATCTGGTCCGAACTTCTTCAGGGAAATTAATCGAAATTAACATAACAGAGGTTTATATATAAAAGGAACATCTCTTATTTTTAAAAACACTTTGTCCAATCATGAGTCATAAAACAGGCATCAACATGTACAATAAACAAAATTGTATGAGTTGTGATCAAAATTTGACCTCAGACTTACAAATATTGATCTACCTTTGTTAAAAACTTTAAACAAAAAAAAAAAAAAAAAAAAAAAAAAGTTGTAAAACAATGTCTTAACGTCTCCATAAGTAGATATAGACAGTCAGGAACTTTGATCAAGTATTATTAGTTAGTGATACATATCCATTCTTATTTATTAATCAGGATTTCCTATGCGTCAGCTAACATCACACCTTCATGTCTGTTCAAACTGTTAGTATCTAGAATCTTATGATTAGACGTATTTTCAAAATTATGGTGTTTAGGATTAGAGTTTAGTTGAAGCACCCTGTCAAACTCATGACTTTGTCTTCTTTCTGAAAATTGAGCTGATTTATTCGACCTACTGGAGTTGTCAGTTGACTGGACAGCTACGGATTTAGGGTATGCATTCTGTTGCAGACAACGGAGAGTGGAAACACGATGATTGTGCCAATTACATAGTTTCTTTGTTAATTTAATTCGATTGCAAAATAAATCAAATGAACTGTAGTCAAGATTTGACAGAATAGTTCTAAAAAATTTGGGCGCCGAGTGAGAAGTAGACATTTGTAAAAAATTATATTTGTATAATCTCAGCGATATTGAAATGAGTAATTCCAACGTTTCGTTCGGCAATCTGGTCCGAACTTCTTCAGGGAAATTAATCGAAATTAACATAACAGAGGTTTATATATAAAAGGAACATCTCTTATTTTTAAAAACACTTTGTCCAATCATGAGTCATAAAACAGGCATCAACATGTACAATAAACAAAATTGTATGAGTTGTGATCAAAATTTGACCTCAGACTTACAAATATTGATCTACCTTTGTTAAAAACTTTAAACAAAAAAAAAAAAAAAAAAAAAAAAAAGTTGTAAAACAATGTCTTAACGTCTCCATAAGTAGATATAGACAGTCAGGAACTTTGATCAAGTATTATTAGTTAGTGATACATATCCATTCTTATTTATTAATCAGGATTTCCTATGCGTCAGCTAACATCACACCTTCATGTCTGTTCAAACTGTTAGTATCTAGAATCTTATGATTAGACGTATTTTCAAAATTATGGTGTTTAGGATTAGAGTTTAGTTGAAGCACCCTGTCAAACTCATGACTTTGTCTTCTTTCTGAAAATTGAGCTGATTTATTCGACCTACTGGAGTTGTCAGTTGACTGGACAGCTACGGATTTAGGGTACGCATTCTGTTGCAGACAACGGAGAGTGGAAACACGATGATTGTGCCAATTACATAGTTTCTTTGTTAATTTAATTCGATTGCAAAATAAATCAAATGAACTGTAGTCAAGATTTGACAGAATAGTTCTAAAAAATTTGGGCGCCGAGTGAGAAGTAGACATTTGTAAAAAATTATATTTGTATAATCTCAGCGATATTGAAATGAGTAATTCCAACGTTTCGTTCGGCAATCTGGTCCGAACTTCTTCAGGGAAATTAATCGAAATTAACATAACAGAGGTTTATATATAAAAGGAACATCTCTTATTTTTAAAAACACTTTGTCCAATCATGAGTCATAAAACAGGCATCAACATGTACAATAAACAAAATTGTATGAGTTGTGATCAAAATTTGACCTCAGACTTACAAATATTGATCTACCTTTGTTAAAAACTTTAAACAAAAAAAAAAAAAAAAAAAAAAAAAAGTTGTAAAACAATGTCTTAACGTCTCCATAAGTAGATATAGACAGTCAGGAACTTTGATCAAGTATTATTAGTTAGTGATACATATCCATTCTTATTTATTAATCAGGATTTCCTATGCGTCAGCTAACATCACACCTTCATGTCTGTTCAAACTGTTAGTATCTAGAATCTTATGATTAGACGTATTTTCAAAATTATGGTGTTTAGGATTAGAGTTTAGTTGAAGCACCCTGTCAAACTCATGACTTTGTCTTCTTTCTGAAAATTGAGCTGATTTATTCGACCTACTGGAGTTGTCAGTTGACTGGACAGCTACGGATTTAGGGTACGCATTCTGTTGCAGACAACGGAGAGTGGAAACACGATGATTGTGCCAATTACATAGTTTCTTTGTTAATTTAATTCGATTGCAAAATAAATCAAATGAACTGTAGTCAAGATTTGACAGAATAGTTCTAAAAAATTTGGGCGCCGAGTGAGAAGTAGACATTTGTAAAAAATTATATTTGTATAATCTCAGCGATATTGAAATGAGTAATTCCAACGTTTCGTTCGGCAATCTGGTCCGAACTTCTTCAGGGAAATTAATCGAAATTAACATAACAGAGGTTTATATATAAAAGGAACATCTCTTATTTTTAAAAACACTTTGTCCAATCATGAGTCATAAAACAGGCATCAACATGTACAATAAACAAAATTGTATGAGTTGTGATCAAAATTTGACCTCAGACTTACAAATATTGATCTACCTTTGTTAAAAACTTTAAACAAAAAAAAAAAAACAACGGATAAACAGTTGTAAAACAATGTCTTAACGTCTCCATAAGTAGATATAGACAGTCAGGAACTTTGATCAAGTATTATTAGTTAGTGATACATATCCATTCTTATTTATTAATCAGGATTTCCTATGCGTCAGCTAACATCACACCTTCATGTCTGTTCAAACTGTTAGTATCTAGAATCTTATGATTAGACGTATTTTCAAAATTATGGTGTTTAGGATTAGAGTTTAGTTGAAGCACCCTGTCAAACTCATGACTTTGTCTTCTTTCTGAAAATTGAGCTGATTTATTCGACCTACTGGAGTTGTCAGTTGACTGGACAGCTACGGATTTAGGGTACGCATTCTGTTGCAGACAACGGAGAGTGGAAACACGATGATTGTGCCAATTACATAGTTTCTTTGTTAATTTAATTCGATTGCAAAATAAATCAAATGAACTGTAGTCAAGATTTGACAGAATAGTTCTAAAAAATTTGGGCGCCGAGTGAGAAGTAGACATTTGTAAAAAATTATATTTGTATAATCTCAGCGATATTGAAATGAGTAATTCCAACGTTTCGTTCGGCAATCTGGTCCGAACTTCTTCAGGGAAATTAATCGAAATTAACATAACAGAGGTTTATATATAAAAGGAACATCTCTTATTTTTAAAAACACTTTGTCCAATCATGAGTCATAAAACAGGCATCAACATGTACAATAAACAAAATTGTATGAGTTGTGATCAAAATTTGACCTCAGACTTACAAATATTGATCTACCTTTGTTAAAAACTTTAAACAAAAAAAAAAAAAAAAAAAAAAAAAAGTTGTAAAACAATGTCTTAACGTCTCCATAAGTAGATATAGACAGTCAGGAACTTTGATCAAGTATTATTAGTTAGTGATACATATCCATTCTTATTTATTAATCAGGATTTCCTATGCGTCAGCTAACATCACACCTTCATGTCTGTTCAAACTGTTAGTATCTAGAATCTTATGATTAGACGTATTTTCAAAATTATGGTGTTTAGGATTAGAGTTTAGTTGAAGCACCCTGTCAAACTCATGACTTTGTCTTCTTTCTGAAAATTGAGCTGATTTATTCGACCTACTGGAGTTGTCAGTTGACTGGACAGCTACGGATTTAGGGTACGCATTCTGTTGCAGACAACGGAGAGTGGAAACACGATGATTGTGCCAATTACATAGTTTCTTTGTTAATTTAATTCGATTGCAAAATAAATCAAATGAACTGTAGTCAAGATTTGACAGAATAGTTCTAAAAAATTTGGGCGCCGAGTGAGAAGTAGACATTTGTAAAAAATTATATTTGTATAATCTCAGCGATATTGAAATGAGTAATTCCAACGTTTCGTTCGGCAATCTGGTCCGAACTTCTTCAGGGAAATTAATCGAAATTAACATAACAGAGGTTTATATATAAAAGGAACATCTCTTATTTTTAAAAACACTTTGTCCAATCATGAGTCATAAAACAGGCATCAACATGTACAATAAACAAAATTGTATGAGTTGTGATCAAAATTTGACCTCAGACTTACAAATATTGATCTACCTTTGTTAAAAACTTTAAACAAAAAAAAAAAAAAAAAAAAAAAAAAGTTGTAAAACAATGTCTTAACGTCTCCATAAGTAGATATAGACAGTCAGGAACTTTGATCAAGTATTATTAGTTAGTGATACATATCCATTCTTATTTATTAATCAGGATTTCCTATGCGTCAGCTAACATCACACCTTCATGTCTGTTCAAACTGTTAGTATCTAGAATCTTATGATTAGACGTATTTTCAAAATTATGGTGTTTAGGATTAGAGTTTAGTTGAAGCACCCTGTCAAACTCATGACTTTGTCTTCTTTCTGAAAATTGAGCTGATTTATTCGACCTACTGGAGTTGTCAGTTGACTGGACAGCTACGGATTTAGGGTACGCATTCTGTTGCAGACAACGGAGAGTGGAAACACGATGATTGTGCCAATTACATAGTTTCTTTGTTAATTTAATTCGATTGCAAAATAAATCAAATGAACTGTAGTCAAGATTTGACAGAATAGTTCTAAAAAATTTGGGCGCCGAGTGAGAAGTAGACATTTGTAAAAAATTATATTTGTATAATCTCAGCGATATTGAAATGAGTAATTCCAACGTTTCGTTCGGCAATCTGGTCCGAACTTCTTCAGGGAAATTAATCGAAATTAACATAACAGAGGTTTATATATAAAAGGAACATCTCTTATTTTTAAAAACACTTTGTCCAATCATGAGTCATAAAACAGGCATCAACATGTACAATAAACAAAATTGTATGAGTTGTGATCAAAATTTGACCTCAGACTTACAAATATTGATCTACCTTTGTTAAAAACTTTAAACAAAAAAAAAAAAAAAAAAAAAAAACAGTTGTAAAACAATGTCTTAACGTCTCCATAAGTAGATATAGACAGTCAGGAACTTTGATCAAGTATTATTAGTTAGTGATACATATCCATTCTTATTTATTAATCAGGATTTCCTATGCGTCAGCTAACATCACACCTTCATGTCTGTTCAAACTGTTAGTATCTAGAATCTTATGATTAGACGTATTTTCAAAATTATGGTGTTTAGGATTAGAGTTTAGTTGAAGCACCCTGTCAAACTCATGACTTTGTCTTCTTTCTGAAAATTGAGCTGATTTATTCGACCTACTGGAGTTGTCAGTTGACTGGACAGCTACGGATTTAGGGTACGCATTCTGTTGCAGACAACGGAGAGTGGAAACACGATGATTGTGCCAATTACATAGTTTCTTTGTTAATTTAATTCGATTGCAAAATAAATCAAATGAACTGTAGTCAAGATTTGACAGAATAGTTCTAAAAAATTTGGGCGCCGAGTGAGAAGTAGACATTTGTAAAAAATTATATTTGTATAATCTCAGCGATATTGAAATGAGTAATTCCAACGTTTCGTTCGGCAATCTGGTCCGAACTTCTTCAGGGAAATTAATCGAAATTAACATAACAGAGGTTTATATATAAAAGGAACATCTCTTATTTTTAAAAACACTTTGTCCAATCATGAGTCATAAAACAGGCATCAACATGTACAATAAACAAAATTGTATGAGTTGTGATCAAAATTTGACCTCAGACTTACAAATATTGATCTACCTTTGTTAAAAACTTTAAACAAAAAAAAAAAAAAAAAAAAAAAAAAGTTGTAAAACAATGTCTTAACGTCTCCATAAGTAGATATAGACAGTCAGGAACTTTGATCAAGTATTATTAGTTAGTGATACATATCCATTCTTATTTATTAATCAGGATTTCCTATGCGTCAGCTAACATCACACCTTCATGTCTGTTCAAACTGTTAGTATCTAGAATCTTATGATTAGACGTATTTTCAAAATTATGGTGTTTAGGATTAGAGTTTAGTTGAAGCACCCTGTCAAACTCATGACTTTGTCTTCTTTCTGAAAATTGAGCTGATTTATTCGACCTACTGGAGTTGTCAGTTGACTGGACAGCTACGGATTTAGGGTACGCATTCTGTTGCAGACAACGGAGAGTGGAAACACGATGATTGTGCCAATTACATAGTTTCTTTGTTAATTTAATTCGATTGCAAAATAAATCAAATGAACTGTAGTCAAGATTTGACAGAATAGTTCTAAAAAATTTGGGCGCCGAGTGAGAAGTAGACATTTGTAAAAAATTATATTTGTATAATCTCAGCGATATTGAAATGAGTAATTCCAACGTTTCGTTCGGCAATCTGGTCCGAACTTCTTCAGGGAAATTAATCGAAATTAACATAACAGAGGTTTATATATAAAAGGAACATCTCTTATTTTTAAAAACACTTTGTCCAATCATGAGTCATAAAACAGGCATCAACATGTACAATAAACAAAATTGTATGAGTTGTGATCAAAATTTGACCTCAGACTTACAAATATTGATCTACCTTTGTTAAAAACTTTAAACAAAAAAAAAAAAAAAAAAAAAAAACAGTTGTAAAACAATGTCTTAACGTCTCCATAAGTAGATATAGACAGTCAGGAACTTTGATCAAGTATTATTAGTTAGTGATACATATCCATTCTTATTTATTAATCAGGATTTCCTATGCGTCAGCTAACATCACACCTTCATGTCTGTTCAAACTGTTAGTATCTAGAATCTTATGATTAGACGTATTTTCAAAATTATGGTGTTTAGGATTAGAGTTTAGTTGAAGCACCCTGTCAAACTCATGACTTTGTCTTCTTTCTGAAAATTGAGCTGATTTATTCGACCTACTGGAGTTGTCAGTTGACTGGACAGCTACGGATTTAGGGTACGCATTCTGTTGCAGACAACGGAGAGTGGAAACACGATGATTGTGCCAATTACATAGTTTCTTTGTTAATTTAATTCGATTGCAAAATAAATCAAATGAACTGTAGTCAAGATTTGACAGAATAGTTCTAAAAAATTTGGGCGCCGAGTGAGAAGTAGACATTTGTAAAAAATTATATTTGTATAATCTCAGCGATATTGAAATGAGTAATTCCAACGTTTCGTTCGGCAATCTGGTCCGAACTTCTTCAGGGAAATTAATCGAAATTAACATAACAGAGGTTTATATATAAAAGGAACATCTCTTATTTTTAAAAACACTTTGTCCAATCATGAGTCATAAAACAGGCATCAACATGTACAATAAACAAAATTGTATGAGTTGTGATCAAAATTTGACCTCAGACTTACAAATATTGATCTACCTTTGTTAAAAACTTTAAACACAGTGTGTATGGGGCCGAAAAAACAGTTGTAAAACAATGTCTTAACGTCTCCATAAGTAGATATAGACAGTCAGGAACTTTGATCAAGTATTATTAGTTAGTGATACATATCCATTCTTATTTATTAATCAGGATTTCCTATGCGTCAGCTAACATCACACCTTCATGTCTGTTCAAACTGTTAGTATCTAGAATCTTATGATTAGACGTATTTTCAAAATTATGGTGTTTAGGATTAGAGTTTAGTTGAAGCACCCTGTCAAACTCATGACTTTGTCTTCTTTCTGAAAATTGAGCTGATTTATTCGACCTACTGGAGTTGTCAGTTGACTGGACAGCTACGGATTTAGGGTACGCATTCTGTTGCAGACAACGGAGAGTGGAAACACGATGATTGTGCCAATTACATAGTTTCTTTGTTAATTTAATTCGATTGCAAAATAAATCAAATGAACTGTAGTCAAGATTTGACAGAATAGTTCTAAAAAATTTGGGCGCCGAGTGAGAAGTAGACATTTGTAAAAAATTATATTTGTATAATCTCAGCGATATTGAAATGAGTAATTCCAACGTTTCGTTCGGCAATCTGGTCCGAACTTCTTCAGGGAAATTAATCGAAATTAACATAACAGAGGTTTATATATAAAAGGAACATCTCTTATTTTTAAAAACACTTTGTCCAATCATGAGTCATAAAACAGGCATCAACATGTACAATAAACAAAATTGTATGAGTTGTGATCAAAATTTGACCTCAGACTTACAAATATTGATCTACCTTTGTTAAAAACTTTAAACACAGTGTGTATGTGTGCGGATAAACAGTTGTAAAACAATGTCTTAACGTCTCCATAAGTAGATATAGACAGTCAGGAACTTTGATCAAGTATTATTAGTTAGTGATACATATCCATTCTTATTTATTAATCAGGATTTCCTATGCGTCAGCTAACATCACACCTTCATGTCTGTTCAAACTGTTAGTATCTAGAATCTTATGATTAGACGTATTTTCAAAATTATGGTGTTTAGGATTAGAGTTTAGTTGAAGCACCCTGTCAAACTCATGACTTTGTCTTCTTTCTGAAAATTGAGCTGATTTATTCGACCTACTGGAGTTGTCAGTTGACTGGACAGCTACGGATTTAGGGTACGCATTCTGTTGCAGACAACGGAGAGTGGAAACACGATGATTGTGCCAATTACATAGTTTCTTTGTTAATTTAATTCGATTGCAAAATAAATCAAATGAACTGTAGTCAAGATTTGACAGAATAGTTCTAAAAAATTTGGGCGCCGAGTGAGAAGTAGACATTTGTAAAAAATTATATTTGTATAATCTCAGCGATATTGAAATGAGTAATTCCAACGTTTCGTTCGGCAATCTGGTCCGAACTTCTTCAGGGAATTTAATCGAATTAAATTAACAAAGAAACTATGTAATTGGCACAATCATCGTGTTTCCACTCTCCGTTGTCTGCAACAGAATGCGTACCCTAAATCCGTAGCTGTCCAGTCAACTGACAACTCCAGTAGGTCGAATAAATCAGCTCAATTTTCAGAAAGAAGACAAAGTCATGAGTTTGACAGGGTGCTTCAACTAAACTCTAATCCTAAACACCATAATTTTGAAAATACGTCTAATCATAAGATTCTAGATACTAACAGTTTGAACAGACATGAAGGTGTGATGTTAGCTGACGCATAGGAAATCCTGATTAATAAATAAGAATGGATATGTATCACTAACTAATAATACTTGATCAAAGTTCCTGACTGTCTATATCTACTTATGGAGACGTTAAGACATTGTTTTACAACTGTTTAAAAAAAAAAAAAAAAAAAAAAAAAAAAGTTTTTAACAAAGGTAGATCAATATTTGTAAGTCTGAGGTCAAATTTTGATCACAACTCATACAATTTTGTTTATTGTACATGTTGATGCCTGTTTTATGACTCATGATTGGACAAAGTGTTTTTAAAAATAAGAGATGTTCCTTTTATATATAAACCTCTGTTATGTTAATTTCGATTAATTTCCCTGAAGAAGT
Source organism: Trichobilharzia regenti (assembly GCA_944472135.2). Taxonomy (NCBI): domain Eukaryota; kingdom Metazoa; phylum Platyhelminthes; class Trematoda; order Strigeidida; family Schistosomatidae; genus Trichobilharzia; species Trichobilharzia regenti. The sequence continues at coordinate 27,960,313 of OX235267.1, forward strand.
TCGGACCAGATTGCCGAACGAAACGTTGGAATTACTCATTTCAATATCGCTGAGATTATACAAATATAATTTTTTACAAATGTCTACTTCTCACTCGGCGCCCAAATTTTTTAGAACTATTCTGTCAAATCTTGACTACAGTTCATTTGATTTATTTTGCAATCGAATTAAATTAACAAAGAAACTATGTAATTGGCACAATCATCGTGTTTCCACTCTCCGTTGTCTGCAACAGAATGCGTACCCTAAATCCGTAGCTGTCCAGTCAACTGACAACTCCAGTAGGTCGAATAAATCAGCTCAATTTTCAGAAAGAAGACAAAGTCATGAGTTTGACAGGGTGCTTCAACTAAACTCTAATCCTAAACACCATAATTTTGAAAATACGTCTAATCATAAGATTCTAGATACTAACAGTTTGAACAGACATGAAGGTGTGATGTTAGCTGACGCATAGGAAATCCTGATTAATAAATAAGAATGGATATGTATCACTAACTAATAATACTTGATCAAAGTTCCTGACTGTCTATATCTACTTATGGAGACGTTAAGACATTGTTTTACAACTGTTTAAAAAAAAAAAAAAAAAAAAAAAAAAAAGTTTTTAACAAAGGTAGATCAATATTTGTAAGTCTGAGGTCAAATTTTGATCACAACTCATACAATTTTGTTTATTGTACATGTTGATGCCTGTTTTATGACTCATGATTGGACAAAGTGTTTTTAAAAATAAGAGATGTTCCTTTTATATATAAACCTCTGTTATGTTAATTTCGATTAATTTCCCTGAAGAAGTTCGGACCAGATTGCCGAACGAAACGTTGGAATTACTCATTTCAATATCGCTGAGATTATACAAATATAATTTTTTACAAATGTCTACTTCTCACTCGGCGCCCAAATTTTTTAGAACTATTCTGTCAAATCTTGACTACAGTTCATTTGATTTATTTTGCAATCGAATTAAATTAACAAAGAAACTATGTAATTGGCACAATCATCGTGTTTCCACTCTCCGTTGTCTGCAACAGAATGCGTACCCTAAATCCGTAGCTGTCCAGTCAACTGACAACTCCAGTAGGTCGAATAAATCAGCTCAATTTTCAGAAAGAAGACAAAGTCATGAGTTTGACAGGGTGCTTCAACTAAACTCTAATCCTAAACACCATAATTTTGAAAATACGTCTAATCATAAGATTCTAGATACTAACAGTTTGAACAGACATGAAGGTGTGATGTTAGCTGACGCATAGGAAATCCTGATTAATAAATAAGAATGGATATGTATCACTAACTAATAATACTTGATCAAAGTTCCTGACTGTCTATATCTACTTATGGAGACGTTAAGACATTGTTTTACAACTGTTTAAAAAAAAAAAAAAAAAAAAAAAAAAAAGTTTTTAACAAAGGTAGATCAATATTTGTAAGTCTGAGGTCAAATTTTGATCACAACTCATACAATTTTGTTTATTGTACATGTTGATGCCTGTTTTATGACTCATGATTGGACAAAGTGTTTTTAAAAATAAGAGATGTTCCTTTTATATATAAACCTCTGTTATGTTAATTTCGATTAATTTCCCTGAAGAAGTTCGGACCAGATTGCCGAACGAAACGTTGGAATTACTCATTTCAATATCGCTGAGATTATACAAATATAATTTTTTACAAATGTCTACTTCTCACTCGGCGCCCAAATTTTTTAGAACTATTCTGTCAAATCTTGACTACAGTTCATTTGATTTATTTTGCAATCGAATTAAATTAACAAAGAAACTATGTAATTGGCACAATCATCGTGTTTCCACTCTCCGTTGTCTGCAACAGAATGCGTACCCTAAATCCGTAGCTGTCCAGTCAACTGACAACTCCAGTAGGTCGAATAAATCAGCTCAATTTTCAGAAAGAAGACAAAGTCATGAGTTTGACAGGGTGCTTCAACTAAACTCTAATCCTAAACACCATAATTTTGAAAATACGTCTAATCATAAGATTCTAGATACTAACAGTTTGAACAGACATGAAGGTGTGATGTTAGCTGACGCATAGGAAATCCTGATTAATAAATAAGAATGGATATGTATCACTAACTAATAATACTTGATCAAAGTTCCTGACTGTCTATATCTACTTATGGAGACGTTAAGACATTGTTTTACAACTGTTTAAAAAAAAAAAAAAAAAAAAAAAAAAAAGTTTTTAACAAAGGTAGATCAATATTTGTAAGTCTGAGGTCAAATTTTGATCACAACTCATACAATTTTGTTTATTGTACATGTTGATGCCTGTTTTATGACTCATGATTGGACAAAGTGTTTTTAAAAATAAGAGATGTTCCTTTTATATATAAACCTCTGTTATGTTAATTTCGATTAATTTCCCTGAAGAAGTTCGGACCAGATTGCCGAACGAAACGTTGGAATTACTCATTTCAATATCGCTGAGATTATACAAATATAATTTTTTACAAATGTCTACTTCTCACTCGGCGCCCAAATTTTTTAGAACTATTCTGTCAAATCTTGACTACAGTTCATTTGACTCTGTTAGTTGGTTTAGTGATTTTCATTGTTATTTTCACCTTTAGTATTTCCTTTCAACTTAACCTAAAGCAATTTTCTCACCCTTTGACTCTTTATAAATTTCATATATATATATATATATATATTCCTACGACAAGTTCGTGTATGTGATCAGTTTATTCGAAATGTGTTGCGTAAATACGACATTACATGATTCAGACAAACTGCGTCTTCTTATCACTTTATCTAAAGTGTATTGTGACAGTACAGGTTAGGAAAAAGATAATGAGATGGTATATAAACAGAGAAGCAAAACTTTGAGACTGAAAATGAAATAATTTCTCTATATCACATGTAACCTCAAAATGTCACTGAGTTGAGAAAGGGTTTACACAAATATAGTCGATGTATGGCGTACTGATGAAGAGTCCAAAATTGGGACAAAACAGCTGTCCAATACTCCAGGTTTTCCACTGTTTCTCTAACGAATGTCAACTCATGATGAAATCCTCTATCCAACCAACCAAATCCCCACAAACTAATACTTAAATATAGTTTTGTTTGGAGATATAAAAATATGACTTCAATATAGCCATCCCTCAAGCTAATGAAGAGAATCGCCCACAGCATTGTTCTCAAAGTTATTGTGAAAGAATGCACGTTATCAGGAAATAAAGTAATAGATTATGAATGTGATGATTTCAGCTATAAACGTTGTGTAAATTATATTGAACATATGCACACAGAACAATGTTTCTCTTACCCCATGTACAAAGTACACGAATCCACTTTGATGTTATTTAAGCTAAACGATTCACGAGATATATAAGAAATATAAAATCACAATACATTAAAGGTGCATGAAATGAAAATAAAATGAATACAAGTAATTCTATTCTTTTGATTATCATGCTGACTAACTAAAAATGTTGTTGTATTTGTTTCTTATTTTTATGCGACCATTTATCTATATCTAAATGATTGCTAATGTTACCAGATAAAATCGGATATAACTAGACCTGGTAGGCCGTTAGAATAAAATGGGAGAGTTAAATGGTGATAAATGCACTAGTGAAATAAGGCGAGATGTGATATAGGTCAGCATCTGCCTGATTTACGGTCGATTTGAAGCTGAAATTATCGGTAAAGATATTGTGGGAGTGGAGAGTGGCTGCTATACAATACAACTATCTACTGCAGTCAGCAAAACATCGTAAATTTGAGTTTTACTATGCAATCACCAATACTACTTCTGTTATGTTGTGTTATGTATACCACTTTTGAAGGAACCTCCATAACGTCTCAGCTTATCTCAATCCTGTATAATTGACTTCCTCTTCATTTTGATTCGACTGTTAGAAATACATGAGCACAGTGAAATTGACTTTGAAATATCCATTTCATTTCTGTGCTATGAAATTTACGTTGTTTCAAAATATTCTTATTGACTGGTTATAAAATTTTGTCATGAGGTGATATCTGTTACAGAAGCATTGGAAAACCACATAGGAGTACTGGACAGCTGTTTCGTCAGCCTAGTTTGGGACCCTTCAGCAGTACGCAGTCACTGGGATTCAAAACCAGGAATTTCAGTTCCAAGGCGAGCTAGCTCGTGGACCATTAATCCACTGAGACCAGATTCAATGGTCAGCTCATGAAGTCTGACTTCTGCCGATTCATGACATGGCGACTGGCGTTATTCAGTTAGGTAATTACCTGGGTTCTAGTGGGAAGTCATGACCAGTAGGGTGCAGTAGGTCGGGTGTGAAGACAAATACTTGTCGAAGACATTGACTAATGGTCGCGATATGTCGTAAATTGGTGAAAGCTAGAATTCATGGGCTAGCCATTGAACTTAGTCCCAGTGGATCAATGGTCCACGAGCTAGCTCGCCTTGTCAATGAAGTTCGTGGTTTTAAATCCCAGTGGGTGCGTACTGCTAAAGGGTCCCAAACTAGGCTGACGGAACAGCTGTCCAGTACTCTCACGTGGTTTTCCTGTGGTTCTCTAACAGATGTCAGCTCATGATGAAACCAAGTAACCAATCAGTCAAATCCCTATAAACCAGTACTTGAATATTCTCATTGACATGTGGCTTTCTCTTTCAGATCCTTTAGATATGCTTCGTTCTAAGAAAATATCTGTGGTAATTTCAAATAATTTCAGTTCAAACTGTTTCACTCTAGCTGTCGTACAAAAAGTCTTCGTCGATTCGTAGTTTCTTTCTGCAGGTATGAAGTTTACATTGGGTTATTAGACATGTTTAGTTAACTATATACACCACCATATTGATGTTCATGACTATTCTAATTACCCAGTTGATATGTGACATGTAAGACAATTCATAATTTACTCGAAATCAATAACCCTTTTCTTAATTCACAGAGAAAGTTTCCAAATGTTCATCAAAGATTACATTGTCGTTCCATTTGTTCTATTGTAAGTTACTTTTTTGGAAAAACTGGTACTTTGCAAGAAATTCGTGATAATTGAATAATTCATCTTCAAACATTTTAATCAACAGGAAATTGGTTTTGTTTACATTCCGGAAACCATTAAAACTTGCCCTTCAAATTTGATATCATATAAACACATCTAAACAGAAAGTTCATTCAAAACTGTTTCAATGGTATATACATCAGCTGTGTGCAGAATAACACGTGATGATACAGGAAAACGGCAACATGCTTGTCCACAAGTGATGAACATTTTAGCTTCTCTGTCGTGGTTGGGAATAAATAAGTTACATCGAAGTTTATATGACAATGAAATGCGTTTTTCTTTGTTCTCGTTTTTCTTCGCAGTGTAATTGGGTCAGTACTATTTTTGGTTGTTGTTGTAAGCGCAACAAAGTTATCTCAACATCGTCTCGTCTTCTTCGCCATGATTGCATTAACTGTAAGTGTTATTTCCACTCATAGTACTGATTTACAAGGTGTTGTTTTATTGGCCATAATAGTTCACTAAAATTAAAATACCTTCCTATTCTGTCTATCACAATTAGGCGAACTGTATCGGCTGTTTTGATTCAATTGAAAGCAACCTACAAAGATTTTCATTTTCATCATCAGTCTTGCTGGTTATGGAAATTGCAGTTTGCAGCTGCAACTAGGCACAAATTCGATTTGATTACCTCCATGCTCCACATGCAAAGGTAATATACGCTGCTACTTTTCATAAGGAGTTCATGGGAATGTGTCAAAACAATATAACACTGACATTTTCATTCCCATTGTGACAGCCAGCGATTTAAATTTGTCAACGACAATAAAACATCACTTGTACGTGAAGTTTATTTCGTACTGATGGAATCTCTGTCAGCTTTACACAAGATGGTGTGATTTAAGATGGTGTCTTGAGATTCTTCTTCATTTTATGTATGCTTAAGTGATCACTAGGCATACAAAGTTATCTTTAATTATGCCTTAGTAGGCAGTGATTGTTATGTAGAAGATTATGACCTATCATCATAGGTGGAAAACTTTTAAATACACATGTAACTAAACAGTCAGATAAACGACTGTAATTCGGGCATTCAGTGAATAGCTTCTTGACCAAGCTTCTATCAAAGCCTATGACGGTAGATTCATTTTCTCAACGACAAATGTAGTCGCAAGAATACCCTTGAAGCCGACCATTATATCGGCTTTATTAGACTAAACAATGAAGAAATACGATTGCAATTCTGAGTCAAGAAATAATAAACCTGACCTAGACGAACGTTTTAAGGCTCATTTTGATAAAAACAGGATTGTATTTGCATCTTTCATTTAGGCGTACACTGATGATTTTATTCTATTCCCGCTGGTATTATGATCCTGTTATTTTGAGATATTAAGCAGGGTTATTTTCACTGAGTTCATCAAGACATAATGAAACGCCTAAGCAAAACTTGTAGCTTAAAGTGCGTCATAATGCTTTGAGATAGATCTTTAAGGCTCCAGATCACATTGGTGCCTCTTACAAAATAATTACAGTCGAATAAAATTATTCGGCCAAAATTCAACCATAAGAAGTCCTCTACAGTCAAGCAGTAGGCTATGATCAAAGCTTTGTCATCAGGAATCTCACCACGGACTTCATGCAGACGACGCAGGGTCCGAATCACTTTTATTCCCTCAAACAAAATAAAACTGTTAAACGACACATCATCAATATCATCACACAACCACAAAGAGAAGTATCACAATAAGAGAATAAACAGGAACGACGATAAATAATAAGGATCTGGTCAACGTATGAGATGCATTGTGGGAGAGAAAGGAATGATAATATGAAATGCTGTAATAAGATCATTCAGGCTGGATTTTTTAAACAATTATTCTGTTACAAATACTGTCTTACTAAATTGAGAAATATAAATAAGAAAGTCACTCTACATACTTCATTGCTTAACCTCTGTATGTGAACAGAAGTTGACTGAATAAAAAACCCACCGGGTGTTTGAACATAATGCGTGCATATGCGCAGACTAAAAGACTGAATACGCGTGATTCAGCTTGTTACATTTCATAGAATGTATCGCTATGACAGAATTCTGTTTCATTTTCAGGTTATATTCTGTTCCATAGGCATTACTGCTGTATGCGCTGGGATAAAAATAGGATATAATATCCTGGCTGTGCTGTTGGCGATAGCGTCCTCTGTGGCAGCCATATTTCTTGGTTATATGATACCAAAAATATCAAAAAGACTCTGGATATCATTAATAAGCATAGCTTGTGGATTTATATTGTGTGCTTTGATCTTTCTTTTCTTACTTCATTACAGTGTAAGTAACCATTCGTTGGAGACCTATTCTTGAAAAAATAATTGATTTTAAAATGACATAATGTGACTGTTTGGTAATTTTATAGTTAAACCACAACCTGAATGACCGCCATTCCAGATGGCATTTAAACGTTTGACTCTTAATCCTGTCCCATCCTGCGAACCGTAAGTTTCACAGTTAGCAGACTCCTTCATACATACACACTGTTAAAATGCCGTGGAGTGATTAGTCTGTGGGTCATGTTATTCAACAGAAAAGGTAAACATATCTTTAAATTGATTGATTTACTCACATAAAAACTACCTTGTTTTCACCTCTTTCTTACATGAGTCCGTTGATTTGACATTGAATCACTTTCTGTGAATATAATTCGTTGCATCATACATACCTAACCGAACAGTTAGCATTTTCACTTGGTTCCACTAATTTATTGTATTTCTGTAGCGATAACATCCTATTTGGTATACTTGTACTTCGCTTAAAACTGTTACCGTGGTCCAGATCAAAGACTAATTTTTTGTTCAGGTGCTAAGAGGAAAATAACAGAGCATTGAATTTCAACTGGTGATGTATAGCTCGAGTTATAATGTATGTCTTCCCTTCATTTACTTGTTAAAAATTATTTGGAATAAATTGGTTTCTAGAAAAATGATTTCAGTGCGAGCATTGGTAAAATAACAGAAATAAAGGGTTAAAATAATATCGAAAGGACTGAACTTTTAGTGGCTTATGGCAAAGTCATTTCAATAAATATTCCATGCTATCTCAACGGAGCATTTGATAGGAGAAATTTAGAATTTTATACAAGAATTCAGATGCATTCTCCAAATGTGCGTCGGTGGCACAGTGGTTAGGACTCTCACCGACCATGTACATGGTCCGGGGTTCGAGCCCACGCCGACACACATCTGATATCCATGATCGGCCTGCGAATTTTGGGCTACCGATATCCATGCTGAAAATTCCACACTTGTACCAAAAATATGGTGTGGAATCAAGCTGTAATCAAAAATAAAAAAATAAAAATCTAGAATTTTTACCTGAGCGATGATTGAGGCCATATTTGGTTCATTTAGCAAACGGCAAAACAGATGAAGATGCAGGCAAATACCAGAAGTCACCAGAAGATAGACACTATAAGTGTAAACCACAATTTGAGTCATTTGCTTAAGAGATATCCATCGTCAATTAGTGACAGTTCAGTAAGACGCATTTCCACTAATTACCGAGTCAGAAACTGAAAATTAAAGCTGGTTTCCACCATGTTCAAAATACGATGACTCTAATCATTTGATAACGGCTGAAACTGCCCTACAGGTAAATTAGGATGTAGACAGAGGAGGAATGACAGATGAGTAACTATACTTTTATGTGTTATTCACAAATATATTTTTGCTGTTTATTTCTTCCAGGTTTTGTACCCCGTTTGTTCTGGACTACTTTTCAGCGTTGCAATATTCATTGTAAGTGTTAAATAAGAAGAATTCAAAAATATGTTACTGTGTTTTATGTATCATTATTCCCTCTCAATGAATCAAACTACCAATTAGATAGATGGAATCACTTTCAAACGCACTCAGACTGTCCTATAGGTTAATTTCCTTCGTGTGTTGGAAAACGTCAACAAAATCCATTGATATTCAAGTGTTGGTTTGTAGAGATTTGGTTGATTGGTTACAAGATATCATCATGAGCTGACAATAGTTAGAGAACCATTGGAAAACCTGGGAGTACTGGATAGCCGTTTCGTCTTAGCTTGTGACTCTTAAGCAATACGCACCCACAGGGATTCGAAACCAGGATCTTCTGGTTACAAGGCAAGCTCGTATACCATTAAGTCTCTGGGACCTGATTCAGTGGCCCATAAATTCTAACTTCTGCCAACTTACGATATAGCACAACCACTAGTAAATTTCCTCAGCGAGTATTTGTCCTCACACCCGACCTGATGCACCCTGTTGGTCACGACTTTTCACTGGAACCCCAGGTAACTACCTACCTGAATAGAGCCAGTCACTAGAGAGCATCGCATTGATATTCACGTGTTGGTTTGTAGGGACTTATTCTGCTGCACTTTCACCAATAAACTGAAGAGGGTAAAACTCCTGGGTTTATACAGACTGGATTTCATTGAAAACGAAAGTGTCTCAAGGAACGTTTGGAAAACGGTGCATAAGAGATAGGTAGTGCCTTCTTTTTCCTCATTATTCACCACCATTTTCACATTTGACTACGCATGCATACTATGAGTGACAGTTCTGTCCTGCATATTTCCATGGGATTAAGTTTCGTTTTGAGTGAGTTATCGTCCAGTCTCATTGAATATAACCTACATAATTGTAGATGACATCAGTTTTAAAGGCAATCTGCGTGCATATATGACAATCAGGTCTTACATTCTGGTTGTGGAGGCTTAAACACCACTCCGACAGAGCTGATGCTAACAAACACTTGATTCCGATATCGATTCTGTTCCTATCAGTTAAATATTGACAGATTTTCTTACTAGCATCATTCACATACTCCGCGAGTGTCAGATAAGTTTCCGAAACTTAGGGGTTTCCACGAAAGGCTAAAGGTTATGCGGTAAGAAGCCCAAAAAATATAATCAGACTGACACGACTACTTTATTCTTGTGCTTTTGTTGTATATTATATTAGTTTACTTTCATATACTACTGGAATTTTAAACTATTTCTGATTTAATTAATATCGATAGTGTCATGTCTGTTTCCTATAGATGTTGATACTCATGGGCAATCAAATGGATGCTTGTATCAAGTTGAAATCAGCTTACTGTTTACCGATATTTCAAGCCTTTTTGCTTTGGAGCGGGATGGTTTTTCTTTATGTTTCTCTCAGTTCAGAAATAAATTAATATGGTTGGTTGAAAACAAGTTTGCCTATTTGACGTACGACATATTTCTAAGATTTGATGAATAATTTGATACAGTTCAGCAGAACCCCTTGCGTGTATTGGGAATTGTATGCTGTATTTCACTGAAACTGTTAGGTAATTGTACTAAAGCAGAATGTCAGACACAAGGTTGCGAATTTCATGATACTGGGGCTAAACAAACCCTCTGGAAAACAATAAAATAGGTCACTTTAGAAAGCCACAAGAATCTTTGTGAATCAATAGGATGAAATTGGCGGTTTCATGAATTTCAAAATTATTATTTCCATGTAAAAGCCTGGTGCTTTCCAATGATATCGACCATTATTCATCCTGAAGACTGACCTGACGCATATCGTCATTTTTATGACTTTTGGATCCAACTTTATGTCTGAATGGTGTCGAAGAGTAAACAAATATAATACGAAAAGATTTCAATCCCTCATTCTTGACATTTATGATTGCTTTTTTGAAAGTAACAAGGTATGTGACACAATAATGAACTCCTCATTCTCATAAGCTAGAAATCAATTGGCTAATACGACCTCATCACAATCATCAGTTTGCCTCAACTAGTTAAAAAGTCTTATTATTTGGCATCACTGAAGATTACCGGGAATTTTAGCTTCGCTGATAAACGTAAAAGTAAAAATCAGAAGTCTCATTAGGACTGTGGTACAAGAAAACATTCCCCTTTGTCAGAATGACTTCGTATTAGTAAATATTAGTTGCTTTATACGTAGAGCCTCCACTTTTCAAGCATTAGAATAATTATCGTGACTCAGGGGTTATATATATGTATATATACATATATGATCCAGCACAATGCTATCGAAGGGTCTTCAAAGTGACATCTGAATATGCAAGGCTACAACTAATCATCACTAAGTTTCAGGAGTCAATACTAAAATCCCTTTCTAATTATCTGGAAATAAGTGAAATATTTGCCACTGATTTCTGTAATTCCCGATGCAACTGGTTATCTCATAGGTGAAGTAGAAGCCATATAAAAATATAAATATACAAAGTTTCCAGTACTGCCTACTACTAGTATCTAGTCACTTTGTAGAAAATATTCTCAGGATTTATACTACCTCATGTCTTTTTCAACGAAGACGTCAAAAATCATTCCTGCAGGCACGGTCTTAGTCTCGCTTCGCTGCGTATGGAACTCATTCGACACAACCGTTATATACCCCAGAAGATTCTCTCGCATCCTGTGAAGAAACTAATTCGATACGGTGAACCTTTGAGATCAATAGCAATGCACGAATTTAAAAATATATCTAGAAATGTTTCGACCATTGAGGCATTTTCGATAGGCATTGTCTGTTGACAATTCAGTTCCTTGGGGGGACTGCTTAAGTTGTTTCTCTCTGTTATCATATAAAACATAAATGGATAACACCATTTGCAAGGTGCATTGATATTTATATCTAGTCTCACTAACTATTCGGCTTTATATACTGATAGAATTCAGTCTGCAGCGAAGAAAGGACTAGACACATGAGGCTAGTTACTATTGTCCAACCAAAATATCCACTACAGTCCTACAGGAGGTCAACCACAAGCTCGAATAGCTCAGTGGTAACGTCTCTGACTGCAGCACTGGGTGACGCGTACTATCCAAAATAGTTACTTCTTATCCTCTTGAAAAACATCGGATCTGGCTGTAGTTCCATAGCTAGGAACTAAGACTTAGTTTTGGATACTGGATTGACAAATAATATTAGAGAAGGAGTGAAAAGCGAAAAGAAAATGTTGTTCACAGAGGACTCGAAATGCTGAAAATAGCATTTGAATTTCATGTCACTTCATTCTCTCATGATAAGTAAAATTAATAGAATAAAAGAATATTTATGTCAAGATGTAGCGCATAAATTAGGAAGTGAATACGACACTAGAAGCACAAAATCAAGACAACCCAGAGATGTGAAATATAGATATGTAATATATATGTACTTTCTACTTTGGATTTGAGTTTCAGCAGCGGTCATTCAGAGTTAATGGCCTCACGCCAGATCTTCCATTCTCCCAAAGCTGACCATTATTTGTGAGAGGTTAAGGAAGGCTTGGGTCATGAACCGACTCTCAGGAGATGTTCGTGTTTGGCCGGCATTCTACCATGGAACAAGGCAGTGCAATGAAGAGGAAATGAAAGACATCATTATTTTTATCACAGAAACTGGGAATCTTTAAAATATTGTGTGAGATTACTAGCAAAACAGGGATGAAATTGACTTATAAACTCATAAACTCACTTGGAAACAACTTGTGATGGACAATCTGTTCCAGAAAACGCACCAGAAAAGATATCTTATTTGCATATATCAGAGTGCTGTGTTGACATCAGTTGGATTTGAAGTTAATGAAACCCCAGCAAAGTCATAATTTAAAAGTCGTTTAGAGACAAAAAACCTGTAATGGCACTACAGTACCACATGCGGTAAACAACCAAATTTTGAGATGATTCAAAGTGAAAGTCCTACAAGTGTGATAATGCAGGGTTCAGGGGCATAGAGATTACTAAAGTTGTATGTACCAAATTACTTAAGAATACAAGCACGGTCCAGCAAATGGAAACCGCCTCTACGATTAGGACAAATGGAAAAGTACAAGAACGGTAAAAATAGAGGTTTCAAGTGATAGTGTTATAACTTGGATAATTGTGAACGGTGAATTTTATTGGAAACCTCATTCATTAGTGATACTGTCCAAGCTGCATCCACAGAATAGTGTCATGAAAGTTTTAAGCTTGAAAAGGTGACATCTGTCTATCACCTGAACTGTGCTAGTTATGATGCTGACGACGGTTATACGACTTCTAGCAAGTAACGTACAACCAAACTTAGTTATATTTTACTTCACACAGTAATAATGTGCCACATACCCTTTAAGGCATTGATACAGTTGAGTAAATTCGGTTTATAAATTTGAAACCTCAATTCTTGTGTGATATGTGGCGACAGACTAAGCGCTTATAACCGCTGTCCTCTGAATATTTTGATTTCAAAAAGGTCATGGTAAAACCTTAATTTATCATAAACGACTCATACAGTCCAGAGGGTTTGATGAAACTGGTTACTCCATGAGCTACCGATTTGTTTTGGATAGAAGTAAGACTAAATGTCACGATGTTTATGCATACACTGGACGATAGAAAAGAAGTTAGTTTATTCAAAATTGAAACGAATCCTCAACTTGAATGAAAAAAATATTGGAGTTGATTTCAATGTATGTAGTGTCATGGAGTCAACATTTGGGATCCTTAAGTTTTTTTCGGAGCTGCATTCGTAACAGCAGATGAACTAAAATTGTAAATAAACTCTATAGATGGGTAAATCACTCAGACCTCATACCTGCAAAAAGTATGATCCCGATTAGAAACAATGTATTTTATGTATGTTATTGTTCTCAAGAGACCGTAAAAGTGTTGTGCTTCACTGAAATCGTCAAAATAAAAACGTGAGCCTGTGATATTATTTTGCTTGACACAATGCTTATTATCAAACTTCCGAAAAAATATCACGTTTCATTCCGGTTAAGAAGACACCTGAATAATATTTCGCCTTACGAGTCCATGCGGTCTGCAATTCAAACAATTGCATGAAATTGGTTATAGGACGCTTAGTAAATTTGTGACATTAATTTGCGCATGGTACAAATAGGACTTGGTGGACCTAACTCTTCTGTTAGAAACGCTCATACTTGACTACCTTCAAGTGTTAAAAATGATGCGAAAAGTACATTCAGCTACGCGAATAATGTCCGTTTAAACTTTATATTAACAACTCTCTTATATTCACTTATGTCAAATAAACAACAGATAGCTTTGACAAGTATCTTAGACAGCTTTTATTGTCGATTCATGTCACATATCACTGACGCACATCCTGTGGCATGGTTATCTGGGTTGGCTAACATTAATGTCTAACCAACTATTATATAAGAACTTGATTTATTCAATGGGATACTCAATGACACTCAGTTATACCAAAGAAGAGAGCAGCTACTTCAAAATCGTCCAAACTTCTTCTCTTATGCAGTTGTCAGATCTGTTGGCTGAGATCATATTTACTTAGGTGGTCAATAGAAAATACGTGAAACTCTCAACTGTGAAATCATTGTATCTGTGATGTCTCTATGGAAACAGAGTTCGATTGCATTTATATACAAGCATTTACTGAAAGCCGACACCAATTTTCAATTATTTCTCACATTCGTTCTACATTCGATCAGTTGTCAAGTCATGCTGCTGAAAATTAGACATTCAGTAGGATCATATTTACAGCATGTTTTAATATCATGTGAATACAAAGATTTTTAATGATAAATTAGTCGTCGAAATTCAAATCAATCTTCAGAAACAAAATGTTTTCACAATTTCAAAGAATGAATAGCTGTATTTTAAACTCCTATTATTAGTCAGTGATAATTCTGTAGGCGCGCATTTCAGTTATTCTGAAGTAGTCTACCTTTTTTCGAAAAAATTCAAACTGATTCAGGAATGTGATGTAAGTGTATTTATTAGGTTAAAGTTTCAGATAGCGTCGGTGGCACAGTGGTTAGGACTCTCACCGATCATGCACATGGTCCGAGGTTCGATCCCTTGCCGAAGCATACCTGATATTTATGGTTGGCCCGCAAAATTTGGGCTACTGATATCCATGCTGAAAATTCCATACTTGTACCAAAAATACAGTGTGGAATCGGGCTGTAATCAAAAAAAAGCTTTTACCCTCATAGAAGAAGATAACTGACAACTATACACTAAGCATTAACTGAAATACTGAGTGGAGTGGTTTAACTAATAAGTTTTCACTGGATTGCATATATGGTGTTAAGCAAGATCAAATTTTTGAGGATTTATCTCCAATGTACTCAATACGCATCTACTTCTGCTACAATGCAAAAAATGACATATGGCATACATATCGTCTTCAGTGTTTTAACACAGGCATATCTTAATTAGAAAAAAGGAATGTTAGACTCCTTCGGCTATTGACATTGCCATATCTTCATTCTTACCTTCCACTTATTCATCATTAGAATGAAAGTGTGTTCTTTTTGCATCTCATAAAACAAAAAGGATTTCATGAAACGTCATTTAACGTTTCTTTTCGAGCAATATGCAATCAGCCTTTCCAATAATGTCTGTTGGTTTTTTGACATTAATTCGAAATCGTTTAGACAAAAACCACACTGAAATACCTGAAACTGCCGACCTTCTATTTCTCTGAAACGTTTATTTTCACAGTAACTGATAAATTATTTACGAATAAATGGTCTCGTTAAGATCATTTTTATTGTCTCTGTCAAAAGATCAACGATGAAATTCAGAAACACATATCAGGACTAAATACCAATTTATGTTTGTTTTATCCTCCTATACAATTGGAAATCGGTATATTATACGAATTGAAATTGGTAAACATGCAAGTGATTAGAAATGCCTATTAAAATATTTGCAAAAAATGGTAACTGAACAAATAATATTCTCTCTGATAACTTCATCATCAGATTCTACTGTTATATATACATAATAGTGAATGAATTAGTCTTAATTACAATATTAATGTTCAAATAACATCGATTCGACAGTAATATCAATATACAGCTCGATGGCATCAACATTATAATACACTCAATATCAGAAAAATGAGGAGAAATAACGATACAAATTCATGGATTCATAGTCTCTACTGAAGGCCGGCCAGGGCAGTAGTAGTGTTTGAACTTGCTTCTTCTGCCCACACCGGTTGTATCAGGCAAATCGTGATAGCCTCTGCTGTTTGAAACAGGCCGTACCTCAATTTTTTTATCAAATTATTTGTTACTTGGTGGAGGATAGGGAAGGATTCTTCATTGATGGCTCTGTCGACAGTTTGGACCACATGTTCTAATATTGGAAATTTGATAGTCTTTACTTCACCTTTATTTAGCCACACTCCCGAATGTTCCCAAGCACGAAAAATCAAGCTCCTAGAGCAACGGTCAGTATAACTCGCTCCACGAGCGCAGTTGAATTGATAAACACAATAAGATTTGGCTAGTTTAGGTACTTGATCTTTCAGTCGGAGAATCACCATCGGTCGTATAGAAAATACACCGTGTAGTATACCGGTTAGGTGGTGTGATACGGTAATATGTTGCTCAGCAATATTATTCTTACATATTCCCACAGTTAAATACTGCTTTAGAAACATAATACTATATATTTGAACATTATATTTCTTGTCGTTTAATGTAGGCCGAAATCACACACCCAGTGATTTCGGTATATATATATATATATATAAACAGAGGTTTGACAAATGAATAACATACGTTATCTTCCGCGTCTCGCCATTTAATGTTACATCGGCGCTAAAATTTCTTAACTTGTCAGTATATCATCCCTGAACTGCAGTATTATGTATAAAGGCTTCTTGTCTACGGATAGTAAATAGTACTTTTCAACTTTTTTAGTGGAAGTTTTCCTGATGAATTTGCCTGGATAGCTTTGTTCCGTTTAGGTATCATATACAATCCTTAGTTCATCCTCAGTTACCTCTTCTGAGCAGATAGCTCTAACCCTGCAGCTGATGATCCTTACTACATTTCTTTTGTACTGGAGAGGGACAAAGCTATGAAGATGCGTATATCGTCTATCCATGTGCTGTTTCTATGCAAATTTCTATTTATACTACCATCAGGTTTTACTGTGAGGAGGACATCTGGGAAAGCAATTAAATTTTGGGATTCGTCTTCTCACGTGAATTTCATAGCAAAATGTACTTCATTCAACTGAATTTCTATTGTGTTCCTATCCGAATCATTATCACAAGGATCGAATTTGTAAGGCATATACTGGTAAAAAAATAAAAGTTTTCTGATAGGCTTTCTGAAAGGTCCATTTTCTAGTTTACTTAGAAAGAAATCTACCAAAATGGGAAAAGTCGGGAGCCCGGTGCCACCCCGTGCACTTGTCTGTAAAGTGTGCCTTCAAATTTGAAATTTACACTCATGGTACAAATGAATGTTGGACGAAATACATAGGCCACATCATCAGATCGAGGTGATTTGCGTTCTTAGATTGTTAGAATTTAGCTAAGTATAGAATGATGACCTAACATAGACGGATAGCCTAGGGAAAACTGAGCACTGACGTAATCACTCAGCAGGAATAAATAGAACTACACTTCTGGAAAGTAAGATATGTAGGTGGTGGGATAGGTTGATTACTGAATTTTCGTTCACCGAATCTGAGCCTAATAAGTGTAGTAGAAATGATGAAGTATCGATATCATGAGTGTACCAATAAACTCACAGAATACGTAGTAATCGAATATTGTAAGCTGACTCTCAAAGCTATGTGACTACCATGGTATGATAATGAGCATTCAATTACTATCGAAACGTCACCCAATGAATAAAATTGTATCACTGTGTGCTTCTTATCAAATTTTATATATTATGACGAAATTTGGTGGTTAATTCAACATATGATCAAATATTTGTTTTACTTATTACTAACACTATGCCATCCTTAACTCTTTATCATTTTAGGTAGGATAAATTCAGCCTAAGTGCCGGGAACTCATTTTCGTGACCACACTGATTAAATGGAAAACAGTCAGTCTAATTTGTTGGAAGTGTTTTCTAAGCCTGTGTAATCTTGTCTCTAAGCCCCTTGTAATCTACATTCGTACCTTCAAAATTCCATATCAAGTTGAGAATTACTGCCTCCTTCGTTACTATGTGGAATTAAATGAAAAATAACCATGTAACCATGTAAACTTATGTGTATAAATGCGATTGTACGACTGATTTTGAGAATGAAATCACGGAAAAGATATCTTTGCTGAACGTCTTCTTATTTTCCTTTTACTGCCCGATGGATATTTTCCACGATATGAAAAATCTACTGTTTTAATCATACGCCATCTGATCATCAGTGAGAGTCAGAAAAATTGGCTATAGATGATTGGGGTAGCTATTTGTTGAAAAGGCTTGTAAACTGTGGTATAAAAAAATGGTAAATTGAGTAGGAAAGTATATCTATGAAAAAATAGAAATGCAAGAACACTTAATAGCTGGATAATGACGTCCTTTGACGAAACGAAAGCGTGTGTTCGTAGATTCATTATACTCTAATCCCTCACTTTAACTGGTAAATTTATTCATGACCTGATTTCGCATGGTTTTAGTATAGGAATAACTATAAAGATACTTGAGGGGCATAAAGCGATTGGGAATACACCAATGGATAGTTTACCCACTTCATGAAATTTAAATACATTTTCCAATCATTTTACCAAAACTTTATTTTATAAGAATGTAGGACATGTGTTCGCAAACTGTTTGAAATAGAACTTTCTTATTATTAAATCCAATCAAAACTTATTCTGAACTGACAAGCATCTCAGTTTGTGCATCTAAATAGTCCCACTTGCACACCGTTGAAGTTAAAATTCACTATAAACGCAGAAAACATCACTACACTTATAAAAAATATAAGTTTAGTCATTCTAATTTGCAAGCATATATTAGGCTGATGTAAAAGGACCAGGTAGTACAAATGGTTAATAGCCACTCTAGGCCTTTAATCTGTGTGAGACTGACATCAACTCAGTGGTGTTGTTTTTCTATGCATACACTGTAAAAGCCATTCCGCTAACTGTGACCAATGTGCCTATCAGTTTCAGTTCATGAAAGGCGTGCAAAAACTAGCGTGGAATTATACTTCTGTCCATTCCAAGCAAAATACTAAGCCGCATCATCCTGGAGAGAATCAAACAAGCACTAGATGAAAAACTTCGACCGGAACAGGCCGACTTCAGGAGCAACAAAGCATGTATTGATCAAATCGCCACTCTACGGATCATCACTGAGCAAAGCATGGAATGCCAGTCATCGGCTTTGATAAGGCCTTCGACAGCGTCGATCGAGAGGTCATTTGGAAACTACTTTGCTACTACGGAGTCCCATCGACAATTATACATCTCATCCAACAGTTATATGACAATGCTGCATGCCAAGTAATCCACAACGGAAAACTTACGTAAGCCTTCGAAGTGAGGACGGAAGTGAGACAAGGCTGTCTACTATCACCAATGATCTTCCTGACTGCAACTGATTGGATAATGCGACAGACAAGGGGCAATGACCAAACAGGCATAAAATGGACACACACAAAAGACTTGGAGGATCTGGACTTCGCCGATGATATATGTCTGATTTCCCACAAAATGGAACCCGAAAGGGAGGCGGCGAGTTGGTCGTCCAAGGGTGACTTGGAGGAGGTCATGCGAGGAGGAGATGAAAGCATGTGAACAGACCTGGGGCGGGGTGAACAAGTTGTCAAAAAACAGAAGGCAATGGAGGTGCGCAGCTGAAGCCCTATGTTCCTCTAGGAACTAAAGGATACAATAATAATAATGTTTTAAATTGTTTGGTTTTTTCCTGTACCTGTATTATTTTTGTATCCTGTACCTTCTTGCTTCCGCTGGTCCTAAACTTTCATGGCAATATCTCACCAAATATTTAATGTGCAGCGAATCTAGAAAATTAGCTGAAATATGTCAAAGAAATAACTGAAACCTAGCACTGTGCCTTTCTGTTTTTACCATTATCTCTGTAGAGCAACTGCAGTTGACCCACGCACCTACAGCCGCGTCTATGCATACAGACTGAATACATTCCATGCGTGAAACCTAACTATATATGGCATGACATATCACACTGAAAGTGATGCGCTGTCTGCTAACGCATATTCCGAATTTCTTAACCCGAAGAAACTAACCACTAAAAGTGAAGAATTCAATAGGAAACACGGACTTAAACGCAACCAAAACTTTTAAAGACTTCTGAAGGATTCTTACATAACCATTATCAACTTGTACACTCACTGACAAATTAGGAATGAGACTGCTGCTCTCGAATCGTTAATTCAGCTTTCAAAAATACTGTTCAGTTATTGAAGGAAATGAAGGGAAAACGTACAGAACTGTTTCTCTCTTCATATGCAGTAATACTATTAACAAGTGGATCTAGTTGTTAAAACTGCATCACTGACAGGTGATATTTAAAATAAACTTATCTAATGTGAGATTACAGTCTACCACAGTGCCCAAGTTCTACACATACATTGACTACGTCTCATGATGTATTACATGCAGATGCTGTATGAAGAGCAAATATTTTTGAAAGTAATGCGATGTAAACCTCTGCACTATCTGCTTACTTACTGTCTTTATTAATGCATAAAATTACAAACAAATCATTGGTTAATTTCTTTTTATCACCATTTTGGGAATAACGGTATACAACTGAATAACGGTGAGTAGGATGAGTCTAAATTCATCTACAGTTTTGTCAGTCAGTAACCATAGTAACTGATTTCTATTGGAATCTATCTTACTTATTGCAAAAAACATTCGATGTGGTCTGACGTAATTATCTATACGGTGTCCCGATTAGGATTTAAGCTGCCAAAAAGCCTGTGTTATCGTGTTTTATGCGATTTCCCTTGTTCAGCATATTCCAATCTTTTAAAACATGATAGTTAATAGAATTATTTACTCTCGAGCGCATGTAAGTTGTTTACATCCTGCATATTCGAAGGTTTCTACTAAACTTGAGAAAACACATAATCTTGGATGGCAACTCATTTCAGTACGTAAGGTAAGTCTTCCTGAGCTATGCTATTGGGTCTAAAAATGCACTCCGGAACTTTATTTGAATCTGTTTATCGCTCACGTGCACATTCACGTGTAATGTTTATCCCCAAGCAGATCACCACTGTCACAGTTTAACTGTACTCTTCTAATTGACACGTAGTGACAGCACTTTAGGTGTAAAATATTTTGGACTTTATGTGCAAATCAAAAATATTACCAAAAGTCCAATCACGTATTATCACTCAAGATCTCTTAGAGGAAATCTGCACTAATATCGTTTTCAATGAATGTGGAAATCATTTGTAGTACTGGAAAATACTGAGTAATGCCATTTACACGTAATTTGAACATCTATTTATACGCTACACGTTTTATGGTTTCACATTTGGTTATTTCCTGGAAATATTTGGAACAGAACAGCGGCATTTCTATTCTTCTGTTTTGTTAGGAACTGTATAATAGTTTTTCTCAATGGTACTTACTGGTACAGTTTGTTACCACTCCCTACAATACTTGTGAAAATATGAATAGTACACAACTATATACCATTACTGGACGAAAAACTGAACATTTGAGTTGAATATGAAATATGACTGGGAACATTTGGATGTTTGAATGGATTCTTTAAAACTTCAGGCATTAAATGAGATGTAGTCAGGTGTTTATTTTTAAGCTGAAATAAATATCTGAGACTATCCTAGACTAGTAATATCATTCTTTGTAAGGCTCAAGTACCAAACTCCAGTTGAATTTATAGTGATACTGCAAAAGACACACTTTCAATTCATAAAATTACACGATGATTTGTCACTCCCTCAGTTTGTATTCTTTGTGTAGATTTAAGCAGTGACCAACTGTTTAATGAGTTTGTGAAATAAATGAATATTTAGGCACGCCCCAAATATGAGGAACTACGCATCCTGGATTTCGTTACTAGTCACCGTCCACCAGATTAATACAATCTGAATCCTCAGACCTCGTTGAAGCATCCAGACTAGGAGGCAGAATGTCAATATACACCGACAACTGAGGTCTAATCAGTCAACGGGAAAATCCAAGTTGAATGGAATAATAACTAAAATCTGTTGTACAAGAGGTGGCTGACATGGCCCAAGTGGTACAGTGGATAACGCTTTGGTATTTGAAACGATTGGTACTGGGTTTACGCCTCGATGAGAACATCATCACTCACTGGGGAAGCCAGTCACGTTCATGCGATGAGTGGCAGATAGGCTGAAATGTGTATCCGGGTTTCCATTTCTACTCATTACCCAAGAAATTCCGATGACGCCTTCTTCTGTGGGTAACATTTAACATTTTTCTAGGTTATGAATTGGGTAAATAAGGTAAATCAAACTTCTTATTACTACGTGATACTTCCTAAGTTGTTACGAAATGATAGACGGTGGTGTTTCTAGTATAAACTAGAAACAGAAGCAAATTTTACTAAAGAACTTTGATTTGACTACCCGAACTATGTAGCTTTTATTTTCGAATGAATTCACAATTTTCTGCTGTATGGCTACATTTAATTAAAATAAATAAAATATTTTGAAACGAAGTGCGTGGAAATACATGTGAAAATATATTATTGTCCACGAACAAAATAAACAGTTACAAGGTACTTTCGTACCTTTGGTACTAGAAGTTGAATACATTCTCAAAGTACAATTCGAAGTGTGAAGAATAAAAATAATTTAGCTATAAATAAATATGTGACTACTGTAAATACTGTTGTTTGGGCATAGTATTTTCACAAGTAAGTAATTTGTTTGTTAATTTGCTTGCGGTATCATTGTCAAGTTATCCATCAGAATTTCGAGAACCTCCTGTTGCTTGAAGCATCGTGACTTCAAAGTTAGGCATTTGATAAAAATTTAACAGATAAGTCAAAATTATAGTTACTTGTCCTTTTACAAGCGGTATGTACTGATTAGACTGCGATGTATTTCAAGGTGTTCGTCAGTGATAAACTGAAGTCGTTGGTCCTCATTTTGCAAAGTGCCCACATTGTATATAAACAAAATATTTCCACATGATCTAGCTTTCCACTTCGTGTAAAGTGCTCTGTTTCTACTTTTACATAAAGAGAAGTTTAGTAAAATAGGTTCCTTTAAGTATGGGTGTGATGTTCACTTACTACTGACAGTACACATAATGTGAACTCTTAGCAGGAGCCTTAATAAAAGGGACCACTAGTCATATGTCAATCCTACCTTTCATATCTGATCACACCCTTTTCTATGTCTACGATGTGAGAAATACACAAGCAGCTCCTTTTATATCAAATGTCCCTCCCTAACCGAAGGAAAGAACAAATCACTAGACTGGCACAATTCCAAGATTTTCTGAAATAGGTAGGAACGGTCGGCAAATAGTTAGGAAAGTATCAAAAAAAGGTTTTACTCATATTCCACTCGTAAAATATCTCATAACATCTTATTAAACTTATTCTATCCTACAGAAATGATGTATAAGGCAGTACTCATTTTCCTGTAAGTTTTGCATTCTGTTCATTTTGAAATACTTGCATTCAATTGATACAAGTAAAATCTTTTTGGTGTAAATGGTGTGTTTTCGAAACTCAAAAGACTCACTGTTGTAAGCGCATACGACACGGATCTAAAGCAGTTATTTAAATCAACAGAAACCATATCACAGATCGCTTTCAAAATAATTCTTCTTGCTTCAGTTAGGGTGATATCCTTACATATACTTGCCGAATGCATACAAAAAACATTATTCCTAATTAGAATATTAACAATTTGAAGTAATTCAAATGAACTGTCGTCAAGATTTGACAGAATAGTTCTAAAATATTTGGGCACTGAGTGCGAAGTAGACGTTCGTGAAAAATTATATTTGCAAAATCCCAGCGAAATTCAAATGATTAATTCCAACATTTCGAGGTCGAATTTTGATCACAGCTCGTACAATTTTGTTCATTATACATGTTGATACCTGTTTCATAAATCATAATTGGACAAAGTTTTTAAAAGCAAAATATGTTCCTTCTATATATAAACCTCTGTTATGTTAATTTCGATTAATTTCCCTGAAGAAGTTCGGACCAGATTGTCGAACGAAACGTTAGAATTACTCATTTCATTTTCGCTAAGATTTTACAAATAAAATCTTTTACAAATATGAAGTAATGATGAAACCAAATCCCCGTGTCTGGGAAACATTAATATAAAATCCGCGGTGTTACTTAATGGTGATAAACACATGCTATCGGCTTACTGAAGCTAAGAAATATAACGTAGTGGAGGTTATTTCACCCTAAATGAACACGAATTCTTTAATAACCCAGCCATCAAATTTCATGAAGTCCTTTAGTTTGTGAAATGAATCAACAGACGAAGAACCAAATTTTCCTTCGTCGAAATACCTTAAAATGTATGTCACAGGAATAACTCAACCGCTGTGGCTATCACATATGGCGTAGGAAAGAGTTGAAAGGGAACTGTGCAGAGGAAGAGAGCATGTATGGTGCGAAACAACTATTCAAATGAATTAGTTCAAGCAATCACCTAATCAGCAATCTAGTGATGAATCGAGTAGAGAATATCAAAAAGAAACCGTATAATACCCCAGTCTGAGGTACACATATGAATCAGCTTTCAAAACTGACTAATCTGAGTTTTATTTATCTTTCAGGGGATTAATTGTAATTATTACTACACTACTAGTCCCAATGTTCGGGAATAAATCAAAAGCTGGATGCTTGCTGTGTGGAATACTGGTAAGTGTTTTAAGTGAGGTTAAATTAAACATTTATTTAATCTTTATCGAAATGCCGCTGTGAATTTGAAAATCACGTATTACTGAAATAGTTTTGGCTCATATATTTGGATTACAAACAGACTATAAAGAATGATTTGATAAGTTATTTCACAGAAAATACTCAATAGCATGTGAAATCATCCATGTCAGATGCAACTTATAATAACTTAGTCAGCATAAAGTTAAATAACCAACCGAAAGCAGTTTCTTTTCTCCATGAATTTGGAAAATATCAAACTCATCGTAAGAAACTGCACAAGTTTCATCTACGTGTTGGGCTTCAAATCTTCGGCATTATTTGTTAGCTCTGCGCTCATCATAAAAGTGTTGTTTCATTCATGTAAACGTTTGCCTCCTTATATCAGCAATTGCCCGTTTTATGTGCCTAATGTTTGTCACATGCCAATAGTTAATTCCCTATGTTGACAGGCAGAGGAAGGCTAGTGGTAAAAGAGGTATGGCTGCAGACACAGAAATGGAGACAGTTAATAAGAATGACTCAAAAGAAGCTTGTTCAACCCACTGACAACTGGAGTAGAATAAGCTGAGGCTAAGAGAGACCTCATGATACTGTACTGATTAACGACATCACTATCTGGGAAAGGATCGTCTCAGAAGAAGCCACTGAAATATTGAACGGGGAATCTTATTACCAAAGACGGTAAACCCACAGAAAACATCGAGGTTATTACTTCAGGGAACTCTCCTATCGAATGCTGCCTACTGCTTACCCAGAAAAACCACAGGTATACACAGAACCACCTGTTCAAACCAAACGTCATAGTTAAAAACTCGCAGGCTTCTCCTAGAACCAATCGAATCAAGGTAAACACAATAACTTAATGATAGAAATTTAGACAATGTGGAACACTACGAAACACAGCTCTGGATCTCAAATTCATCAAGTTTGAAAATGCCTTCAACATCAACGAAATGCGAAGTAATTTGGACATGGCTTCAACACTATGGAATGCAGTCCCATAAGTACTTATAAACATTCATTCATTAGCTGCATCGAGACACCATACCACATCATGCGAATCACGGGTGAAAGCTCAGTCAAGCATTTGAAGTGAAGACAAGAGAAAGACCAGGTTGCTTAACATCATCAATGATCTTCCTGTTTATGATGGACTGGATAGTGCATCAGACAGTAATGAATGAGCAGACGGTATACGTTGAAGTGAAAAATTATTATGAAAAAATATGAAATTCGCAGGATATAAACGACAGCCAGGATACGATCCGGGAGGTGATATAGGTAATGACTATTCTAAGATCAAATCAATAAATTATAGCAATTGGCCTAAAGAAGGAGTTATGAATTTTCAACTCCAGTGTGAAATCAATGTTTCAAAATACTTCGAAGAACTGGCACCTGATTTTAACTTTCACTAGTAGCTGCATATTTTGGCCTAATATGGAACATCAGGTGCTCAGTCCTAAATGATAAACTGGAAGGAGGTCTAGCTGGTAGCCAACCACCCGATAGTCTATCCTCCAACAAATGCACGAAAAAATGAAATACACTTGTATTTTATATTAGCTTTGATGTCTATTTAGTGCTATCACACTCTGGGCGTTCGAGAAAAAGTTGGAGAGGATGTGATTAGTTTGGCGCTTCAGCATGCCACGGAGTTGATCATGTAAAAAAGAAAGGAGAGCTTGCGATCAGTCCGCGGAAGTAGATGGAAATAATGAGGGAAAACAGAAGGCACATGTTGATGCGCTTCAGCAGCTTTGCGTTACATTGTAGTCGTGAGGAAAAAGGTGATTAGTATTGATAATTTCATGATATTTCCTCATTAACCACTCTGTCCTCAAATCAATGATGGTGGGTTGAATTGATTGCTTTTGTTTGGTGACGTTTCTTAATTTTCTTAACTTGAATTATACGCAGATATCGCTTATGTTTTTATTTCGTCTGGATCACGAATTCGTCAACTTTGAAAATGCCTTCAACAGCGACACTTCAACACTATTATTATTATTGTTATTAAAACTATTACTATTGATATTAGTCTGTTTGCAATTCTAGTTATATTCCCTAATGACTAATTGTTTATCTAAGTGATGTAATTGAAGCGTAATGCAATTTATCTTAATTTTGATCTCTCATACTCTCTCTCTCCCCTTATCTATTTGAACATGACCTGGAAAATATTCGCACCTGTCTCTCTGCATGATTAATTCAATGTAGTTTGTTTACTTATCAGTCTTATATCTCCCATGTAATTTCAAAAGTATATATATTCGTGTATGTAGAGTATTCAGCTGACGAGTTCTACCGAATTTGGATGAATTCATTAAGTCATCCTGCTTTATTAACCTTTATTGCTTGTTTTAAATTCGTATCGGGAAATAAATGTTTTCAAAATGTGAAGTTATTTAGGGATGGCCTCCACACTATGGAATGCAGTACATATAAACTTTTATTCATTAGCTGCATCTTGATACCATACAACATTATGCGATTCACAAGTGAAAACTCAGTCAAGCATCTGAAGTGACGAAACGAAGAAGACCAGGCTGCCAACTATCACTGATGATCCTCCTGTTTATGATGGATTGGTTAGAGACGGTATACGTTGAACAGAATAAATACCATCAAAAGTTATGAAATTCGCAGGCTGATATATATACGTATATGTATGAAACGTCTCACATACTCGAAAGCAAACAGTTGGCATCCAACAAGTCTGTAGAACCAGCAACGAAGTCAGAACTTGGAGTGAACACAGACAAGACAGGGGTGATAAAGTTATCACAAATATCAATCAACATCAGTGGGAGAGATAAAAAAGAAGTTATTTTTCACTCTCTGGGTTAAGCAGCATCATTGAAGAAGTAGGTTTCACGGATAGGAATATAACAGATAGC
Organism: Trichobilharzia regenti; assembly: GCA_944472135.2. NCBI lineage: Eukaryota > Metazoa > Platyhelminthes > Trematoda > Strigeidida > Schistosomatidae > Trichobilharzia > Trichobilharzia regenti. The sequence continues at coordinate 27,987,834 of OX235267.1, forward strand.
AAGCATGTGACCGGGGAAGTGATACAGGTAATAATTATCCTAAAGCCAAATCGGTAAACTGTAGCAATTGGCTCAAAAAGAATTTTCGAATTTTTGACGCCAGCCTGAAGGCAATGATTCCGAATACTTTAGAGACCCGAAGCTTGAGTAAGCCAAAGAAATTACAAAGGTCAGCTTTTAACTTTCATCAGCGGCTGCACTACTTAGTCCGATGTTGAACATCAAGTGCCCAGTCCGAAATGGTAAACTGCAAGGACGTTCAGTTGGTTGTCAACTTCACCAGAGTCTTTGTATTCCAATAAATGCACAAAATGAAATAAACGTGTATTTAATATTAGCTTTGATGTCCGTTTAGTGATATCACATGCTGGGCATTCGAGTTAAGGTGGAGGAGGAAGTGATCATTTGTGCGTCTTAGTATGACGTGGAGAGGATCAGGTGGAGAAAAAGGCATAACTTTTGAGCAGTCCCCGGAAGTAGATGGAAATAATGAGAGGGAATAAAAGGCGGAGGAGGATCTGCCTTAGAGCTTTGCGTTACATTGTAGTCGTGAGGAACAGGTGATAAGTATTGATAATTTCACGATAATTTTTCATTAGGCGTTCTGTGCTGAATTTATCCTTTTTATATAGTGATAAATGTACTGAGAAGTTTATTAATTTTCTTAACTTGAATTATACGTAGATTTCATTTGTGTTTTCATTTTATTATTCAAAGCTGCATTATTTATTATGTTGACAGGTTATCTTGTGGACTTTGGTTATCGGTTTGCTGTGTTGTGAAAATCTGGAATCTTCGTGTTATGCTTTAATTACCTTTGTTATTATAGAAGACATATTAATACTCACCCTCATCTTCCTAACAAGAAGATTCATCAAAAAAGTAGAAGTCGCATTGCTTATCTTTTCTACGGCATGTTGTATAATTGCTACTATTTTGTATTATTTAAAGAACGAAAATGTGAGTAGCTGTTATATTGAGTGAACAGTGGAATACGGATATTGGTTCTAATAAGGGTCAATATACAATTTTTCTTATATAATACCAAATATTCGTTTTTGATTTGCTTTTTATTCGATATTAGTTGAAGACCGTCAATCAGTTTCTATTTCAAGATGTTTTCACATATTTTTGTCGAATGTCAACATCATGTCAGATAAATGGTAATGTCGAATCTTGTTCATTCATTTCCTCCGGGATCCGACAAATTATAATATTCCCATCTTTTCTGATATGACTTTAAGTTTGCTTGAAACAAAGAGCATTAGTGACAGTTTCAATATATATTTGCCTCGAGCTCCTTTGAGTTCAGTCACCCAAGCATATCGACTTGCATGGTGCATATATTCCTTCATACTTTATGCATAGGTGGCACAGTGGATAGGACTTCCGCCGACCATGCACATGGTTTGGGGTTCGATCTCCCTGATATTAATGGTCGGCCTACGAAATTTAGGCTACCAATATCATATGCGGAAAATTCCGTGCTTCTACCAAAAAATAAAGTGAGGAATCAAGCTATAGCCAGAAATAAAAAATTGAAAAAAGTGCTAAGTTATTTCTCGTTGCTTATGTTATCAAAAATCTAAACTTCATTATCCTCATTATTTTTCAGACCCTCTTGAGATCACTGGCGGGAGGTTTTCTGAACACAGCCACCTGTTCTGTAAGTTCATACTGACTCACTTTTTGTATTTTTGAATTATGAAAGCCATTGCTGGACCTTCTTTTATTCTCTACCTTAAATGAACTGAACCATTTCACCTCTCCTCAGTAAAATGGCTTAAAACAAGAGAGAAGTGAAAATGAATCTTTATGTCAGTTCATCACTCCATTTCATATAGTTTCAATCATTCCGTTACTTTATGAATCGAAGTCTGTACTCATCTTCATTTCTAAATAAGTTTATGTCCACTGCCGCAGATTTTGTGAAGGAAGTGGAATGGGCGCATTTCGGAACATGCTTGAAATGACATATTACCGATTATTACATTATTTGAAGATTCTCAACGAGGAGTTAATAGCTTGGGATTAAAACTCTTAAGATACGGTATTCCAAATGGACACACTTTTCAAAATAAAGCTAACTGTATTATTATTATTATTATTGACATTATAAACTGACAAGGTACTAGAGGCTTCATGTACAACATTCTTATACACTGTGTAAAACACTTCATGTTAAATGAATCACTTATTTTAAAAACGAAGCCAAATCACAAACTAGTTTAAATCCAACAGAAACTCTGGAATCTCATATAATCATGTTTTGTGTTTCGTAGGCAATGCTGCTTTTCTCAAACTTCGTTAAATGAATATGCTATCGAAACTAATATCTCAAGGTACCATGCGATTTCGACTACAATGTGTGATATATCAACCTGAAAGTCTACAGGTGAATCTATGACAGTAAACACTTCGAATTCTAAATAAAAAATGGTAGCATGGTTACTTCACTTTTCTGTGTGTACTGCATCTTCTGAAGAAGAACAAATCTTTTATAAAATATTATTTGAATGATAGCGACGGCTTCATGAAATTACGGAATATACCTATTGGATTATAGGAATTACCGAAAAGACGGTTGCAGTGAAGAAAGTTTTCTACTCGATGAAATTATCAACTAGGCTCTACATTCGCGTATTCATGGTAAATGAATGGGAATGTTCCAGAATAAATTCTGGTTAAGTGATGAATTAATGAAAATACAATTAGGAATTAAAATGCCATAATAAACAGGGGGACGGATAAAACTCAAACAAAGTAGCGTAATAATTACTGAGAAGATTGACATATTGTGTGATTGGAGGTTAGAAATGCAGAAATAACAAAATATACAGGACGCTTGGATAAAAACATCTAGTGGGATCAGAACTAATGTGACGAATAATTGTTTGTGCAGTTAGGGATTCAATATGTAGAAATAATGAAATGACATAACAGACAGGAAGTTCGGAATTTGAAAATATGGTAGTGTAAGTAGAGATTTAAAAGAAATACGGTGAACAAACAGGAAGTTTAGATAAGAAAGGCAATGGAATGGTCATAATTAAGAGAATTACCTGTTGTTGTTGTTGTTGTCTGTTTTTATCATTTTTACACTTACAGTCTTTTCCTTCATGAAAATACAAGTTTAGATGTGTATTAATTAGAAACTGTAATGTGTCCGTGAACAATTCCGATAATCGGTAGTTTGTGTGGCATTCATTTCCCGGCTGGAATTCATTAGTCTCAGTTTTTGCACATTATGGAAGCTTTGCATGAGTCCTTTTTGAATGACTTTCTATCCTCAGATATAAATACAAAATAGTTTAATGGCTTTGTTCCGAATTCATCTCAGTTTCCATTTTCTGAGTGGTTTCAGAGTAACTTTGTTCTCTGAGCTGGCTGATTAAACTGCAAAGCTTTTGTAGTCTCCCTGAACAACAACTACGGAGGTACTTTTCAATGGAACTTAAGTTTTACAAATCTCGGAACAGTTTTTTAGGAAGTGTGCGCTTACAGAAGAATATTTTTTAAATTTAACTCATTATTTTTTTCACGATTTGAAACTAGGATTTTCAGCAGAGATATTTCATTCGATGTAAATATGTTTACTTCACACATCACAGATTACGCCATTTTGATGTCTACTATGTTGTTCACTTTCAGTTATACGGCAGATACCTAAGGGTATAAATAAAGCGTGCATCAGTGGCACAATGGCTGAATACTCGCCAATCGTGCAGATGGTCTGAGATTCGATCCCAGGCCAATACACTCCACGCTTACCTCGCTAAGCCAATGATAAGACTGTTTAGGAGGAAACAGGGGCGAACGAGGCTAGCAATTTCATCACGTAAAAAAAATACCACTACTTCTGAAACTCCAAGCCTCTAGCTTGAACCCCTATGTTCCACTGCGAACGTAAAGGAATTAAAAAATTACTAGAGCGACCTATTTTGTGTGAAAATAAGCCAAAGTTCAGTAGATTGATATACATTTTAAGTGAATGGATTTAGTGTAGAAAAAGTGTGCAATTGAATTATTTTTACTCAAAAGATAATAATATCACTGCAATGTACGTATGTTTACATGCATACAACTTTTAGTTTTTGTGTTTCTAAGGTGAATAATTGTCTTCTTAACTCTAGTAAGTCTAACTTACTTACTATTCTGACTTGTACTTACGTGTAAGTCATTAAATTTGGGTGATGTGTTTGTCACCAGTTTTTCACTTGAGGTCAAAAGACAAGGAGCTCAGTCAACATGTGCCATTTTGGTGATTTCACCCACAAAAGCACTACCGTCTCAATTCTATGCATTAGGTCACATTTTAACAATTATTAATTAACTCAATATAAGCACGAAAAGACATTAAAATAGATAATAATTCATCAGCTTAATAAAAAAGTTTCAAGGTGTTAATTTGGACCAAGGAAGAGCAACGAAACCAAACTGCATAGGTCTAGAAAAGAGTTGCGTAGTATGCAAAATATTTTTTAGTGAAGAAAATAGTGTGCAAGATGTGTATAGCAACAAATCAAAATAACTTTTATAATTGAAGATGGAAAAATGAGGCGAATGATAAAAAGAATCAAGTAGAACTAGATCTATAGCATATGTAGAAATTGGAATAGATTCTGTTCTGCACTAATCTATCATCTGTACTCTGATAGCGAGGGATTTCACAGTACAAGAATGGCGGGGAACATATTGCTTTTGGTAGTGATACTCATCGAATTATTCTCACTTTGGATAGTGCTCTTTGACCCATTTTGAAAGTATGCGCGTAGAACAATGTATATGTATATAAATTCAACTAGCTTCACTTGAGCAGATGAACTGATATGTGCACTTTGGAAAGGTCTTGTCGGGAATGAGGAGCCCTTCTTCGAACCAGTTGATCTTTTTCCATCTACGTGGAAGATTTAATATTTTACTGACTCATTTGCACGAATGGCTGTTTAGGGTATCTGAAAAATTTTAGTCGCATTTTTCACTGGTGTCCTGAAACAACAAATTAGTAACGGCAATAATAGTCACCTGATTCGAAAGAAGAGAGTGGGAATTTCAGCATTTCAAGTGTTGCAGTAAATTATCCCCTTTTACGTATGAATAAATTTGATATGAACCTAAATAAAAACCGAAGTTCCACGACAGTTCTGTGACAGTTAGTAGGCGGCTTAATATCAGTAACTCTACTTACAGCCATCAAAGTTCATGTGATATAACGTAGTCTTTTTCAAGAAGCGAAGGATAGAATAAAAAGGAACAATAGGAAAGAAATGTTAAAAAACATGTATTAATAATAGTCTGCTTAAGAACAATTTGAAAAATTTGCGAATAAAGAGGGGGTCCATTATCAGGCAAGATGACTGTAGCCACTTATTAGCAAGAGTTTAAATGTCTAACACAGTATCGGTTAGTTGAGTCAAAGGCACTCTATTAATCATATCCACAGTGGTAAAAGACCCATGTGAAATGAGAAAAGCAGGGAAGAATACGGGTTGAATACACTTATTAATAAATTGTAAAGGACGGGTTTGAGTTGTGCCTTAAAGTCTTAGATTCCTTATGTATCAAGTTAAAAAAGAAATGTTTTGTTAGAAATCAATGAGATAAAAGACGACCAATGAAGACTGAAAGAAAATTCCATAGCGAGATACGTTATATTCGAGTTTTTTCACGGTTTCCTTCCAAATTTATTCACATCTCAATGAAATCCAACCGGTTGAATGCGCGTTTCTGCTATTCTCTCATCAGGCTTCATAAATTGCATACTCAGATTATTCGGCTTATGAATTTCATTTCAAAGGGATGAATATAATCAAAGTTCGAGTTGAAAGTACTCAGAGTGATGATAATAATAATAGTGACAAAACCATACCTTCCTAAAAATTTAAACAGCAAATCATTGTGAATAGATGTTGGTGTAGAGAAGAACACAACAAATGCTTTACAGAACTTATCTAGTAGATTGTGAAACAAACATTATAACATAAAATGTTATCAATCGATGATAGTGATGAAGGTAATAGTGCAATTAACGATAATATTTACTATTAGGGCAAAAGTCTCTAGGATTTTTACGTAAACACTTGTATAATTTTTTTGTTTATATTCTTTTATTTTGTGCACCTGAACTTAAATTCTAATAAACAGATCAGTAACCGATTTCTATCCTGAAAAGTTTTAAAATGCAATTAAAAATGCTGAGGAGAAGTAACATTAATCACGTTCAACTGTTGGTTTGTGGGGATTTGGTTGGGTTACAGTATCTCACCATGAGCTGAGATTGGTTGGAGAACCATTGGAAAATCTGCGAGTACTGGACATCTGTTTCATTCTAGTTTGGGACTCTTCAGTGATACGCACCCACCGGGGTTCGAGCCCAGGACCTTCTGCTTACAAGGCGATCTCGTAGACCATTGAGCAACTGGGACCCGATCCAGTGGCCCATGAATCCTAACTTCTGCCAATTCACAACATAGGGCGACCACTAGCCAATGTCTTCGGCGATTACGTGGTTTTAGTGAGTTTTGTTACTCCCGTAAATTGAGTTAACAAAAACCTTTGGCTTCTGTTGACTTGTCGGTTCCTAGTGAGGGCGATTCGATGATGTACGAGAGTCAACATGATTTTATCTTGATTATTGGTAACTTGTACATAAATCCACCATGTGCGTTTCGTCCTACTTAAAACTAGCTAACTAGATATACCTGCGTTGGCTGGCGAGTGATGGTGACTACTTGTCTATAGATGCACTTATAAGGCGAATCACTTCATTTGTAAGCACTTTGTGAGTGGCAGTATTTCAAGAGTTAGAAAGAGACAAGGATAATGCAGATCCTAGGGGCGTATATGACCTTTGTGGTTCGTTTTTATTGGGTACGATGTAGGCCCTCATCGAAGACATTCGTTAATAGACTGAAGCTAGAAATCAAGAGCCGTGAGTTCTAACATGGTAGTTGAATGGCCATTCCAGTGGTTCTTACTGACTTACTGAGTGATTTGGATCCATGATGAAACCAGTATTATGATATAAATAAGCATTTCAAGGTTAAATTCAACCACCTAGTTGTCCACTTCCATTCATATACCATTTATTGGCAAACACGTACAACGTACTGATAAAAGTAGTTAGTAGGCTATGACATGTGATAAAAAATATTCCGAAATGATGGAAAGAGTAATGAAAATTGTGGATAGTCAGGATTAACTAAAATGTTACTCACGCCACATTCAGCAATGATGATCACACAAACACTAACCAACTTCAACGTCTGAGTGAAATCACCACTAAAAACTGTACACAGTGAAGCCAACAAAAATAACAGTAGCGTCAAGAGAAGTCAAGTTATACTAACTGGATGTACTTGCTTCTTGTGTTAACAAGGGTTTGCTTTCTGTTCATGAATAAGCGAAACCCCTTGGTTTCGATAGTTGGAAACAAGGTAAACATCAGAGGTTTGTATAAAATTGATGAGACATTCTGAGATTAATGTCAACAGTAATTCACTAGAGAAGCCAATCGGTTATCTCGAATAAAGTTTCTTACATTCTCGCTTTCTTCATTACTAAGCAGTGCTCGTATAGGCTGTCGTGTAGTTTCGGATTTTCATGCCTCTTTTAATCAGTTCAGGTGGTGAACTCATGCAGAGGCAGTTAGATGAGTAGATTAATAAAAAAGAAAATACATTGTTTTTCGTCCAAAAATGTTTATTGCATATACGATGAGGAAATAGTCTATCAGAAAGTTATGAAACATATTCAGAATAAAGTTCATGATATAATTCGAAGCTTTTATGCAGTCAATCAAAGTAAATAATCATGATAGCAATGAATGAAATCAAATTGTCCAGCTTATTTCGGAGCTATCTCCTCCTTGTCCAGTAGATTTGATTCACTACGACGAATGTCATCTAAAAGATTCAGGGTAAAGATATACGGTATTAGATAGTCTGAACAGAGGTTACGTAGCAGTTTGTTTACGTTAAACATTCAGTTGTCTTTGTGATATACAGAACAGGATGTATATCTAAGTGGAAAACCTGTTTGTATGAAATATTTTGATAACTTTGTGGACAGCTTAAGAATATTGCTCTTAATACACTTAATCCTACTCCAGAATTTTGGTGAAGATAATTGGATGACACTTTCGCAGTGTTAAAAATACAACATACCTCCAGTTTCTTCACACATATGAAGTCATATGAATTAGAGGAAATATAATTCACACTTGAATTGGAAAGTGAACAAGGACAATTAGGTATTTTAGACTGTAAAATAAAACGGATAGAAGGGTGTAGACTGCACACTAGCGTTCATAATAATCCTACGCATCCTTACAGATATTATGACCTTAATTAATCTCATCCATTATCTAGCTGTAAAAGGTAGGCTTAATTAGGTGTCTAACGAACCAAGGAGCAGCACTCTGTAGTGCAAAAAAACCTAAATGACGAAATAAAACAGATAGAAGAAGCGTTGGTGTCAAATGACTAACCTATCTAATTCGTTAAGTAGGTCAGAGAACGTCAAAAGCAAAATAAAAATAATGGGGAAACTGATAATGGTAACATAAATAAGAAACAATACAAGACATCTACAGGTGGACCATGTAAGGGGGAGACATCTGACACAGGATTCTTAATGAAGCAGGGATTGGAGTGGCGTTTAAACCTACACACTCAATCAGAGGGGAGCTCTATAGGTTAAAATAGCCTTTAGGTTGACCCAATTAGACAAAATAATATAATTTACAAAGTACCTTGCAATGACTGTTTGTGAGGTCAACTACATAGGTCAGATTAGTAGATCAGGAGTAGTGAGATTATCAGTGTATGAGAAATTAGCTAAGGTTAGAATCATTGAGCCCACGAAGATAAGTATTTCAGAAAAGAACTCAGTAATCGCACTGCATGCATTAACACACAACCACACAATAGGGTGTGGCATAGTCAAAATTCTAAAAGGTAAAATAGGTAGGTGGAGAGAGAGGTTGATTACTGAATCCTGCCTGGTTCATCCACTGTACACCCAACACGTGCAGTAGGAATGACTCATCACTAATACCGGAAATACGGAAAATACTACTACCATTCAAATCAAGTGATGGAATTTAGAAAGTTGTATGAGTACCTTGGTATGATTAAGAGCAATAAACTGTGCTCGAAACTTTATCAATAAATATTACTGTATAACACTGTAAGACTTCATCAAAACAGATTTGACCCAAAACGGAATTATACTTTACCACTGATTGTACACAAGCGCTTGATAAGATGAAATACGTGGCATGTATACATGGCTTACATAATCAAACATTTTCATGTGAGCAAAAGTATAAACATTCATAATTATTTTACGTAAGATGCTGAGAAATGCCTGAAATTTACATTCACCCATTGTTGTTTATTATTAGCGCGTAACGTCTTTTCAAGGGTTTATACAGAACAAGTAGTGCTGGTAGTCGTATTACATTCTCTCATCATTCTGACTACAGTCGATACTTCCTTAATACCAAAATTTAAATAGAATAACAACAATTTGACGAAATTATTCCGAGTCAACACAACATTTTATTCACTACTCTATTTATGTATTACGATCTGCTTCTTTCTGTGATTTCAACTCCTGATCAGATGCCATTTCTTTGTGATTTGCGTTCAGAACGTACTGCATTGTTCACCACCAACTGCGTGAATTGTTTTCACTGACCATAAGGAACATTTGTGCCAGAAAATTGTCTAGAGATTAGTATGAATACTTTCTGTAATTTATGTGTCTACAGTCAGTCTAGTTGATGCCGTCAACTTTGGCAGAGAAGCAATTTAAAACACTTCAACATTATGGCGTCCTACAAGTCTTTATTAGCCCTAGTCAACAGCCATGTGACAATGTCACATATCAAGTGATCTGCAACGAAAAGCCCAATTTTTGAGTTGGGAACGGGAGTAAAACGCGGCTGCCTACTCTCATCGATGACACTCCTAATTGTGGTGAACTAGATCATAGGGTCGACTGTGGGAAACGAGAAGACGTGAGTATGCTGGACCGACAAGAAAACTCAAAAAGATATTAACTTTGCTTTTGACTCATGTCGCATGTCACAGAAACTCGAAGACCTACAAGAGAAAACCAACAAATTGACACACGAAGCAGAAGAGATAGAACATATAAAAACAGAGGTGATGTAATTAACCAGCCAACAGAAACAAGCCCCAGCCACTACCAAAGGGAAGAAATCTGAAAGAAATCACTTCCTTCTTGCGCTAATTTATTTTTAATACCAAAGGTTGATGCAGTGTTGATAACTGCATGACGTTTAGAGCATAAAATATTTCTCATAATCATATCGATTTAGTCAAATATCTTCACAACCTGTCTAATATATATATTTATATCTTCTCTCTTGCTGTTACTCCAACTTCTCTCTGTCGTTTGTTTTCACTTCCCATATCTCTAGTATAGACGTCACTTCTCACCAATTTCACGTTTGCGGAGTTGAATTTAAAAACGAAGATTCGGTGAATAACATCTTTCCCACCTAAGTGTATAATTTTTACAACTTTCAGCCTGTCACAACACATTTTGTGATAACACGCAAGTGAATGCAATGGCCTAGCTTTTTCCTAGGTTATTCAACTTGGTCAATAAATCTAGGTCCAGTTAAATCTTTGTGTTCCAATAATCTAGTCGACCCCGATCTACTAGTCTGACCAACTATGTAACTGACCTCACAGTCGATTCATGGTATTTGGTTAAATAGATTACTCTCCTTAATTGTATCTATGGATCTATTGGTTAAGCCAAAAAATTTTATCTCTGGAGTTGTTGGTCGGTTAAAATACCACCCTAATTACAGGTTCACTGAGAATCTTATATATTATGTATAAGGCGTCTGACATTCCTTCTTTATACGGCAGCACTACAGACGCTACAGCTTATATACCGTTTTCTCTTAATTTTGTCATTTTCACTAACATTCTTATTTTTTCTATGGTTATTCTTATATTTCTGAATAACGTCTGGTGGGCAGTTGTTCAGCAGTGATATTTTCTTTATTTCCCTGATTTTATTATATAAATCTTCTGGATTACTAGTCAGTCTGCCATATAATTTTCTGTGATATAAATTAAAAGAACAAAGGTGGACATCTCACTAAGTTAAACGGTCGAATGACGCTTCTAAAAAATAACTGGTAATGTTCCCCTGTTTGCGGACGAACACTTTTACCAAGATGGTTATCAGAAGGAGAAATTAGATGAATCAGGAACTCCTTCTTGAGCCCCCTTGTTCATGTGTACTACTGTATATAAAGAGACGAATTTGTCGAAAGCTTCTGAAGGGTGAGCTGTCACTATGTACAAGGGGAACTTAAAAGCTATTTGCAATCTCCATCCTACAACCATGACCCTGAGACTTTATTTGTATGAATTCTGTTTGCATTCTTTCTCTTCTTTATTGTCCCACTCCTAGGTGTACAATATGCAGTTTATGCATATTCTAAAACGTTTACTCTTTTGAGCAGTATGTCTGTTTCTAAGCGCTTACATCTTAAATGACAGCCATTTATGATCATAATATATATATATATTTCTTGAGACGCGCGCTTTTCGACTGCTGCGTTACATTTCCCCTATTTATAAAAACTCTCATTTCTGTAAAATTTCATGCCAAGAGTTTGTGGGAACTATCACAATTATTTACCTTTCGAACACTAAATCAAAGGATACAATCTTATTGACAGATAATACATATAACTAGCTATTTGGATGGATGGAGATGGATGGATTGGCCATACTCTGAGGAAACCATCAATTGACATCACTAGACAAGCCATTGCTCTAGTGGAACCCGAAAGGGGAGCGGAGAGTTGGTCGTCGGTGTGAGGGTGACTTGGAGGAGGTAATGTGAAGAGGAGATGAAAGCATGTGGGCAGACTTGGAGCGGGGTGAAAAAGTTGGCAGAAAACCGAAGGCAATGGAGACGCGCAGCTGAAGCCCTATGTTCCTCTAGGAATTAAAGGATACAATAATAATAATATATAAATTGTTCAAATATTAACAAGTTTACTATGTGCAGTTGGAGTAAACGACTCACAACAGCTGAAGCAACGCTCCAAAAAGCACCAGCCAGCCACTGGAACAAATACTGAAAGAAATATGGAACAATTTATAAATAATTCCCATTTAGACAATAATAAAATCAATACATGTAGTTCAGACAAGAGGTCCTTTTCAGAGTGCTCATTTGCTTTTCCAGTGCAACCACATTTACATACAATTTTATCATGAAAGCGGTTAGTATCAAAATTCTTTAAATGTCATAGTCATAACTGTTATTAGCCTTATTCAACAGCTATATGACAATGCAACATGTCAAACGATCCACAAACGAAAACACACAGCATTTGAAGGGAGTTTGTTTGCTTTTCTTACACCTTATAGGTCTTGTACTTCATCAAAATTCTTACATTATTCCATAATCTCCACCTTTTCTTCGTGCATCCTGATTACAGCTCATTCACTATAGTATCCATTTGATTACCTAATTCGAGTACACTTATTCAATTCCTTAGTGCGTTGAGCAAAGTAAACAACAGTGTTTGTGTCAACTCATCACTTTTCCTACTACCGTCCTCCATGGAAAAAATATATGTAAATGCAATTGTACAGTTAAAGGAAATGGATTCGCCGAAAAGAGCCTCTTTGCTGAGCGACATGCTTTTTAATTATTAAATATGAAACAAATGACAAATGTTTGATATGAAATAACCTGAGTCATCAAAAATGAATGGTTCATTTGATGTTACTCATGGTGATAAAGGAACACGAATCTGTCTCATTCCAAGATATAATGAAACTACTAAAGTGCTCAGTTCACAGTAAGTTGAGCAAAAGACCTTATTGTAAAGGGAATGTTAACAGTCGAGAGAAGAAAACATTGTGCACACGTATTAACAAATGTAATTACACAGTGATCTGATAACTAGTTGCATCACTTCGCGATTGATTAATTCCGTTTCAGTAATTTGGTGGAAGGCGACTAGCAATGGAATTCAAGGTGCACGCTTTGTTCTCTTTGGGACTCGTTAGCTGGATACGCCTACATTCTCCAGTGAGTGGTGATGACCTCACTGATACGCAAGCACAGTGCTCACCCATCATTTCAAACACTTAGGTGTTATGCTAAATGTGCATCTTGCATCCCACTGCTGGTCATCTTCCACCGAAATACTGCAGGTGAAATTATCAGACATCGTCGAGGTATTCGCATAAGCGGACAACATGTCAACAGATACCTAACATTCCAGTCCAGTCAGTGAACGGAAAAATCAAAATTGAATTAGGAATAAATACTGTCACCGTATTTAATGGTTACCGACAACTGTTGAAATACTCCTGTTAAAATTCATTTAAGTGTTAATTTATTTTAGTGGGTTACAGCTTGTTGGTTGTGAAAACAGATACCCGCCAATGACTTTGACCAGTGGTCGTGCTACTTCGTAACGTGCAGAAGTTGGGATCCATGAGCTGCTTGGTCATGTCTCAGAGATTTGTTGGTCTACAAGCTCAACATATAACTGGAAGATCTTATATTAGACGACCGGTAGGTGCGGACTGGTGAAAAGTCGCACACTAGGACGGAAGAAACAGCTGTCTTGTACTCACAGTTTTCCCGGTGGCTTTCTTACTGATCCTGGATTTATTGTTCCACAGATTTCGGCAGGATGATAGATTGTGTTTTCACACGTTATATGTCAGTAAAAAAACGTATTTTGGTTTCCCCGACAGAAGACGACACTACCATATGTTTTTTGCAGATGTCCTTTGGATAGTATAACTAATGAGAACCTGCAGAATTTTATTTCAACAGACTTATTAAATATGGGTTGCGAAGCACAAACAAAAATTTACATTTCAGTGGAAAACATGAAGTCTAGGCCGTTGAGACAAATACAGAACACGTAAAGTCAAACTAACTGTCATATTGTGACTGATACGGCTCTGATATTTTTTAAGTAAACGAAATAAATAGAAAATTAAAGGAATCAAATGTATCTAAATGATTGTTTACTCACATGAGTAGTATTCAGAGTAAAAAAAACTATGCCGACAAGGAATGATAATGTAGCCACTGTCATCAGTGTGGTACAATTACCTACGTCTAATTTTCCAACACAGGTTGCAATGAAGCCAACAATTGCGTGTAGTGCAATAGAAACACCAATAAATGTATTCAGTGCTTTAAGGCTATTACTGCAGCATAGGAATGAGTCGGCAAATAACCAGAGTAGAACCTGGTTGGAGAATTAAGAGGAAAAATAGTGATATTAAGCTTGATTCATCATACAGTGGAGACAATCGAAATAGGTTGAGAAATCACTTTAAGAAAACATCACTGGGCGGACTAGGTAGACCAACAGTTCATATCCACGACACTTCGTTCTTTCTGGTTAGTATGAACCAATTTAACAAAGAAGTTGAATCACATGTGAGAATTTGTTTATGCGCCATTTAGCATTCACTTGAGCAGATGAGGTTAGTCGGCTTCATTGGTTTTCATAAATTGTATTTACCTTCAAATTAGTTAACATTCGATTGCATGTTGTTTTCTGTCTGAGAAATGATCTTTACTTATTTCTGATAATGCAGAGTACGAGAGAACTTCTTCATTGAGTCATCTTCCGACATACCAATCAAGCCTCTCAGAGTTGAGTGACATAACCGATATTCTAAAGATGAAGAAGTATAATTCATAAGTGTTGCATATGAGTGCCTGGTACATATGTTCAACAAGCATTCTATCCACAGTAGTTCATAATTAATACATTACAGTTTATCCTATCTGTCAGCAAAGTAAAATACAACTGCTTTCTTAACTACATTTCTGAATAATCGCTACTTGTGGTCGTGTAACCTGAAAATTCAAGAGAGAGTGCAATACATGTTGTCATTGATATTCAACAGGAGAATCACTATTAAAAGTCGTACTATTGAAAACATACCATCAATGTAAATAGCGCATAAGCCACTGGGTGTGGAAGGAAATCGTACTGCCTGTTGACAAGCAGCAGTATAAGCAGTAACAGGCATAGCATGCTGAAAGATAAAACAGAGATTGTGTGCAATTCAGTGGATGTTGTAATTTGAAAAGTTGTTCGGAAAATCCATCTCGAACGATCCAATCACAAGATTTCTACTAATTCGGACGTTGTCACTAACCATGTGACTATAATCCGTTTTTCCTCATACTGTATTTCATTATTTTGACATCGGCATATCATGATTTCATCCTTATTATTTGCCCTAATACCTGGTTTATATTCTAATTTTAGTGCTTCTGCTTGTGGTTGTGTGTACACTGATATTGTGTCATTTTACCTTGTGATTTCGCCTGACGTACGAAGATAATTCTTGCCTCAGATAGTCCATGGGAAGCGTTGATGTGTGATTCTTGTGAACAGAGATTTTGACCCCAGATTGTTGGGACTGTTCTACTTGATTTTCAAGGGACTTCTTCTGCTTGAATATCGGTTATCTAATTTTGTTTTACAGTGCTTGTTGTGTACTTAGAAAGCTTTATTGCTTGTATGGATGACTGGTGGCACTGCTGAGGTAGTTTCGAGTTTTTGATGACAGTATTCTTGAATAGAACCATACGTGGATTGCGATCACAGTCAATCGTGATTTCGCTGCCATTGGAGTGGTTTGTGACTGAACGTTTTCACACAGCCATACAGGAGGACTTAAGGACTGCATATAGACTAGAACGAGTCGACTTTAGCTGCTACACAATGAAGAAATCCTTTGTACACTAAATTTTACTACTCAGTATTTGTTGCATTTTCGACACCTGAAAACAGATGTTGGACAAGTGAAATTATAAATATGAAGAAGCGAAATTGGTTCAAATAAGCAAGTGTATATGAGGTGAGCACTACGGATTCAGGATACCTGGATGGGAAGGTTTCTACTGTTTAACACTAGATCTTTTAATTATAAGAACAACCGAGACTCAATGATTTGACTAATCATGAAAAAGGGAGCAAATCACCTCACACTATATTTTGATGTTTTCATATTAGTTATGCAACACTGGAATTAGATTGGGGTCTTTTCTGTCTCCAATAAACACGGTTCATACGCATCCCCACAGATTGCCAAGCAAAAATTTAACAGTTGTACATATTTTGTGCAGATAATAACAAAAATGCCCAGATTGTTTTCTACTAGCGAGTGTTTGCTGATGAGTCCAAAGTATTTGGATTGGAACCTAATTTTTTTTCATTCAACTGTCAGTTATTTGAAAACTGCATTTCTCAATGAAGCTTAGATCTCCAGATAAAATTTCCAGTCGAAAGATGGAATTTAAACAGCCAAATTAAAACTTACATGGCTACGAATGATGTGATTAAATATATGTCCGGAATATTAGCGTGTTCCATTCCAACGGAGATCTTATATTTGAAAATCTGCTTGAGCATGTTGTTCACTTCCGAAGAATTCATCTGTAGGAGAAAATGGCGAAGATTTTCAGCTCAGTGAGATGATTTTCCTTTGATTGTGATCAACAAGATGGTTGGTTTAAATGCCAAGCTTTCATCGTCCTTCTGTATAACATCTTCATGGAGATTTGAAATATGTCTATTTCATAGAAAAGTTTTCGCTGAAGATGTCGGCCACAAGGAGGATGAAAGTCTCGCAATTAAAGCAACTAGGTCGGAGAACACAATGCAAGGGTAAATATTACGACAATGAGGACTGCAAAATATTCAATCTTTTTTAACAGTCACTTTATTCCAAACAAAAGCAGTTATACAGAATGAGATGTTCAACGCTTTTATACATATTGCAGCAGTTTAGCTTCTTTTAAAAATGTCTACATACATAAACTTTAAAGTAGTAATAATGATATTAATAAGGAAATCACTATAAACAAAGTGTTTTCGGAAACACAATGAGTCTAAGTAGAGAGTATTTCAGATTACACATTGAATAATAATCTTTGCTTATACTTTGAAGTTTGCTCACTGATTTAAAATGTTTATAAGCACTTTTTGACATCTTACTTTTCATGCAAAACTCGTGCTAAATATGGTTTGTTAGAATTTCCATATTTAGTTGCACGAGATCATACTCTTATGAATTTCCTTTTGGTTTTACAAGGAGTGAGTTGAGAATGAAGGGGATTTTCAGTATCAAACAAGATAACTTTTGCTAAATGCTTGAAATAATTAAAGTGCTTACTGACAAAAACATCAGTTGGCTGAGATGAAGGCGCACCACTAACCCTACTTACAGACTTCAGTTTTATACGTATTATGACATAGTCCATTTTGAGAAATCCGTCAGAGATGATCAATAGCGAAAAATAAAGGAGGATGAACAAATTGTAAGAGAAGAGTTTGAGTTATGCCATAGAGTCCTAACGTCTCCACGTGGTACTCATAGGAATGATTTTCTTAGAAATCAACAGAATGGTAGATAACCAAAAGGTCAGTAAATAATACTGTTTCACTGTGTGATACATCTCATAAACAAAAGGACAGTCTAGAGCAGAAACTAGTGGGATACAAACAGTTAGATCATCAGCAGATATACTGAAGTTAGCTATAGAAGAATATAGAAGGTCATGCAGAAAGAAAAAAGGAATATAGAGAGTACGGTGGAGGTTTGAGACATTAATTCGATTAATAACTAAGTGGAGGGCTTTCCATCCAAAACAGTATGTTTTTTCTACCTGAAAAGTAAGAAGACAGCCAGTTTGTTTCCCAGGATTCAGTGTTTGCTGAAATCGCCCTGCTTTGCAAAGGTGCCTTAAAAATAGAATCAGAAGCAGCAGTGTATTCTAAACAGGAGGCTCGAACAAGCTCCACACCTTTATCAAGGCTAAAAACAATACTGTGGTGTAGTAAAGCGGATGCATCTAACGTGCTTCTACTGCATTTGTAAGGAAACTTCTTCAGTCCATTAATAGATTTCAAAGAAGGCTTAAGGACAAGCAACAGACGTTTCCTTATAGTTTTCAAAATGCTGATGCGATGGCGATAAGTCAGAACTGTATGCCTGATCCAGAAAATGACTGTGGTACAGGTTCCACTTTTATTTCTTTCCAGACAACAGGCACTGTTTCACTGTGAAACGATGCATTAGCGATTTGAGTGAGAGGATAGCCGAAACTGTCAGCACACATATATGAGAAAGCAGTGGTGCCAACAATTAAGGTCTTAAAAGACTGTGGTCGAGCAATCTTCATAATCGGGAGCTGCAAATTTAGTAAGTTCGTATCCGAAGATAGCTATATCAAAGGAACTACAGTCTGAAGTCATGTTAACATTTGCTATGCATATGTAGGAATATTTACTTAACTGCTTTGGACGACACTTAACAGTGATACAGTCTATATTTTCACTGGGAGACTTGAAACACATATGATTAAATATGGACCGCTTTGTAATAATAAAAGTGGTCACTCCTTCACCATGCTTTCTTCTTGGAATTATGCCTGTCCTGATGGAAAATTTTAAACCAATTTATTGAGATTAGATTGTCGTCGAATTTCTGGTGGTGTCAAGTTTCTTGTACAGCTAAAACATCAATACAGGAGACTGTAGATAGAACTTTTCAGGCAGAGACATGCGATTAGCGCCTACAACTTAAGTAACGTTTAATTTCCCTACGTTCTTATACATATTGTCAACCACCGTGAGATCTTTTGCCTCAATTTTCGATGATGAGTGAAGGTTACAGGTTGGAAGGATTTAAAAAATACGCGATTATAAATAATACGATTTGAAGAAAACTGTGATTCAAACTAAAATGCAAGAGCACATCGAGGAAAAATGTAAGTTGGTGAAAAAAATGTTTGGTAACCCGAAATCCTAACACGCCGCCTGTATGCAGATGAGTGATCTGTTCTGCGCATTCAGAGGACATACGCATGAATGTCACCATTGTGATGCCGTATGGAGAGAAACAACAGGAAAACTTTGTTCATTGCAACAGAGTATACTGTCATCATACTGTTCCAGTGTACAGCTTACTGTGAAGTTGTTGATTTTAATAATTTAATTAGGTCGAAATGAAATATAGTAACGTTAGTTGCCCTCTGTTTCACTGTATGTAGTTAAGAAATTTTGGTGAAATTAAATATGGCAGGATTTTTTCGAATCAGTAAGGGCCGTGACAAATGTGTCACTACTTATCGTACTTTATTAGCACATATATATGTATAAAGGAGTTCGATCGAGAGCCTGAATTGGTCTGTGGTAACGTCTGGGATTGGAGCGCTGGGTGACACGGGTTCTGGTCTGTAGAAAGAAACGAGTTCTTTCAAGATTGCAAACATGCCTTACTGACGAGTGCAAACAACTTCAAAATCCAGATCGAAGGCTTTTTGCTTCTATCCATTTTATACTATATTTATATTATGTTATATTCTTATGAGGTGCAACGAGAATTAGAGGTTTCGCTGTTCATTCACTAAGTGATCGATATTTTGTTCGAGAAATAGATATGACTCTGCTGTTTGTGCCGCGGTTTATCTGCTTCAATGGAGGCTGTTACATTAGACTCACGTTAGATCTGCCAGCACTACCTATGTTGAATAGGTGAAGGCACTAATGTAACATACAAAATAATAGCATTTTACTGAGCCTTTCTCATGCTCTGCAACTCCAAATATCTCATTCAACGGAGATAGTCAGAATTAAAATCGAATAAAACTAAAATGTTTCTTCGTAAGAATACTTACATCAACTTTCATTGTTGCGGTAATCAGCATATTCACTACAAAGCTCTACAAATGGTGTTTTCCCATGTAATCGTTACTGTAAACAAACGTTTCAATTACTGATATTGTACTATCACTGTTACTACCAGTTTAGCTAATTCTAAATAATAATTACATAATTCATCCTTCCTAATTACAATTATTTTATCTCGTAGTAGTTTGTTTATTGGATATACCGGAAAGTGAAACAGTATTAATTACTAGATGGCATTTTGAACACAATTTAATGTTCATAGTCAAACCAACTATGCCTCAGGTGATGTAAATATGAAACATAATTTTTTCTCGAAATAACTGAGTGTTTCACTGTGATATATATCGGATAATCAAACCAGTTTGCTACTACACACTACCACAGTTGTAACGGAAAAGTTGTTCGGAAAATCCCACTTGAACGGTCAACTGAAAACATTTGTAAGTTGTTGCAGCTAACGTTGTAATTATCATCCGTTTCATTTCTTTACTGTCAGACATTATATTGATATTTGCATGTGATTCGTTGACTACATCCTTATTATTTGTCTTCATTCTTAATCTTTACTCTAATTATAGTGCTTTTGTTCATGGTTGTGTGTACACTGATATTGTGTCATTGTACCTTGTCATATGGATTGAGTGAATGAAGATCATTCTTTTCTTGGATAGTCCACGGGAAGCGTTGATGTTTGATTCTTGTGTACAGAGATTTTTATTTATAAAGGATTTTTTATACTTGAATTTCGGTTAACTAATTTTGTTTTACAATGCTTTTTGTATACTTAGAAACCTGTTTTGCTTGTATAGATGCCTGGTGGCCCTGCTGAGGTATTTTATAGTTTTTGATGATGGTTTCGTTCAGCAGAACTTCAAAAGTACTTAGGAATAGTTGTCTGTTTCCTGTCCATGGGGTGTTTTGTGACTGAGACTTCTCAAGAAATTTTCAGTATACATCAGTTAGCAGCACCTATTTATCAGGAGGACTCCTAACGGTATAATTCAGTTATCTTTTAATTCAAAATTCCTAGAAACGTTTTATCCACCTGACGGCTTGATTTCATCTGGCTTCTAGAGCAATCATAGCTTGATTCTATGATTTAAGTTATATGAATATCCTTGTAATAGGTGCCAGAAATAAACAATTCAACTGTATTTTTATGTTTACTTGTCTCTTCACTCAAGTTTCAAATCGTTTAAGCATAAGTGAAGCTCGGGAGAAGCGTGAACGGACATATCTGAAATTTCACATCGCTTTTGTCATCTCTGATCTATTACTACTTTTGGTATAGCAAATATAAGGAAAAAATAAACAACATCACGTAAAATGCACAGCTAGATATACTCCGACTCTTATTCACGTTTTGGACAGAAGTGTTCAGACTTCAGTGAATTAATTATTTAAATTTTAATTTAAGACATTTTTTATCATGAGACACTTTGTTTATAATAGCAAAGATCAAAATATTCCACTTATTCATTTTTTTTCAAAACTACTTTCTAGACAGTTGATTCAATTCGTAGACATGAAGTACCACATAATCATCAAAACGTTGAACAATACACGCTCAAAGAGTACAACACACTGAATTCAGGACAGATAAGTTAAGAGATGTGATATGATTAACTGGTTATCGATCATAGTAAGTCATTTCTGAAGAACACTGCGCTAATCTGTATAATGCAGATTCTCATCTTAAAAAAGCAGTTCCTGTTTGTTGTAAATGGGAACTGAATCAAGACAACTAAATCTTCCAACGTAATATCCAATGACGTTTCAGCACAATTAATGTCTTACAATCCTATCAATATAAAATGGTCTCATCCAGTGATGAATAGAGTATCACTATGTTTTATGAAATAAAGTTATTTGAAAGTGTTCCACGAGTATTTATAACAAAAGTGTGAGGTACAGACATGCACTCCACCTAACCAACACTGACTGTCAGAAACAGTAGTCTTTCGAAACTGTTAAGGCAGATAACAGTTGTCATAATATAGTAATACGTTGAGATAATGAGGATTAGTCGAAAAATTAACGGTTACCCGCATATCGAGGATTGAGAGAAGCCATATAGTCTTCAAATACTGACAAAATTGTATTCCACACATTTTTAAATTACCGTGATCAAATTCTGAATATATATCCTCATTCTGTTTACATTTAAACCACTTAACTGAAGTCGTTAGGCTTTATTTCATCTTGAGAATCACCCTTAATGATCGGAATCTACAAACTATGACATGATGAGGAATAAAGCTGTAGAAGACTTTCGATTGTGATACAAAGAATACTTATGGAAATCATTTGTTCCCAGTCAGCAGTGTAATAAAGCTTAAGTTCGAAAAATATACTATGAATAATGGTCAGTAAATTTTACTTATTTCAAGTAATACGATAAAAGTGATGTTCAAACAGATGGTAAATAGGACGGAAATACAATTCAATCTATTATTCTCAAATTTTGATAAGAAGCTGGTACAATGATGATAATGGTTTGTTCTCCTTGTGAAATGATGGAAGATTCTAAGAGAAAAATCTCACTGACAGTCTATTCCTTCTTTCACACAATCTGATATTGAAACGTTGAGGAGAAATTCACTTTGATTGAATATCGTACTAAATTTTTGAATCAAATAGAAAGTTCGGCGAATCCGAGTTCATTGAACTGACGAGTAGGTATACTTCAATTCTTCTTCTTGTTTCAACACAGGTCAACTTTTTTCTGTCGCGATAATTAGAAAACAATTCGGCCACTTAGAAAACTTAAAAAGGTAGCCTCTTTACCCACAACAACACGTTTTCTTTGGAATTCTTCTTACGAGGTGTGCTGCGTTCTGCAAATTAGCTTGAAATAAGAATAAAACTTGTGCATTGTGGTAGAGTATAATTCCATTACGGGTAAGTTTTTGTTTTGATAAAGTCACACAGTGTTATACAGTAATGTTTACTGATGACGTTTCGAGCACAGTTTATTGCTCATAATCATATCAAGGTAATCACACGACTTCCTAAATTCATTTATATAGTTCCATTATTTTTCACTTGATTTGATTGGTAGTAGTATTTTCCATATTTCAGGTATGAGTGAAGAGTCATTCCTATTGCATGTGTTGGGTATAGACTCGATGAACAAGGATTCAGTAATCAACCTCTCTCTCCACCTACCTAGATTACTTTTTAGAATTTTAACCCTATCCCACCCTATTGTGTGGTTGTGTGTTAATGCATGCATTGCAACTGCTGAGCTTTTTCTAAATTACTATCTTCTCAGGGTCAAACATTCTTCCCTTAGCTAAATTCTTATGTTCTGACAAACTGATTACCCATGATTACCTTGAATGATTATGAGCAATAAACTGTGCTCGAAACGTCATCAGTAAACATTACTGTATAACACTGTGAGACTTTATCAAAACAAAAACTTACCCATAATGGAATTGGCTTGAAAATGCAGAAATAAGAATGATGTTTTCTCATCTCATCGACTGACTTAACATCGTAATATTTACAGTTGTTATCGCCCACGAAACCACCTCTTAATTGTGGCTAAGATAGCAGCCAACTGTGTATTCCACTTGTGTTCTATCAGTTGAATATGTAAGATCAAGAGAGCTGCTTTCAGTTTATATGCATACACATCCATATGTTTATTCATTCACGAAATCTACTGGACAGAAAACCCACATAATTTATTCAAAATAATGACAATAAGAGGGAATCAGTGTCCTCTTGCTTTACAATTATGAATCAGTCAATATTAGCACACAGTAGACAGTAACGACAAATTAGTCATACAATCAAGTGGATCGTGGTACAATTACAAGATGAAATAATAGTCGGTGAGATTTTATTACCACATAATTCCACATAAAATGACAGGCCAAAAAGAATGTGAAAATAAAGTAAAATATTCAATGATAGGTATATCAAAGACCGATTGTAGTTAGAGCTGTGACAGAGTGTGTAAATACCAAAGAGAAGCAGAAAAATGAATGGGACACTTCTGGATGTAAGATGAAGAGTGATAAATAAGAATAAAGATGATAAAGTAATTACGGTGACGTGATGTAAACTCAAAAGTTCTATGGGTGAAGTATAATTAAGTGATCCGGAATTTAATAAATTGGAATCAAAAGCATTGTGTTTAAGCAATAACAGATTCAGAAAGCACTACAAAAGCGAATAGCACTATTCAAATTCCCAGTCAAACCAGTACTCAAATATATGTGTATATGTGCTGATAATCACTTAGTGTTAACGAGTATGGTTCTTCGATCCTGGAATGGTTGACTAAATGTTCACATCATAGGAGTGGAACATTAAGAAATAAATGCAAATGTTTCACATTATGGCGTTACTCGTTCTAATCACACACTGGATGATATTACCACAAACTGGGTGAAGTTGAAAGCTTAACTACTCAGTATCTCCGCTCTGTAACGCTGCGTCTTGGTTAGCACCAAATCGGCTTGAATTAGGAAAAGTCAGCCTTTCATTTAAACTCATTTAAATCCGAGTGAATACTGAAATATCATTTAGTTGTAACTAAATGTGCCCTCCTACATATTCGTTTGATTCAATCCCTTTTTATCCAAGATCAACTAGGTGACTATATTCGCCTTACCAGTTTCTACATGTGGTGTCGCTGAGTACGGTTTGAATGATTTACTTCAAATTGGCCTTCCTGAAGCTTGTATTTTCTTTTGACTACAGTTAGCGAACATGGATGACGATATGGAAACCAGTCAGGAACGGAAAAGCAAGAGAGATCTTCATCCATCTGGTGTCACGGTGGAAAGCTGGTGCACTAAATTTACAGAAGAACATCCGGGATTTCGAAACTAATATGAAGTCAGTGCTTCCACATGGTTCAGAATCCCTCAGCTTCACCAAACGTATTCCTAACAAGCCGTGGACGTTTATCAACACCTGTCTTCGCTGCATATTGAAGGTTTTATGGTCAGTGAAAAAAAGGAGATACAAGAATCTTGGACATCGACCTAACCAGGAAGATAAGGCTCAACAAATCCGCAGAAAGTAATAGAGATGGACTGATTAAATGATGAAGAAATCATTCAGGGATAGCACATGTCTGGCCGTCTAGAGTGACCAAATGAATCAAAACGAGATCAATTTTCGATGTTGATTTGGAGTAGATGTTGTGGGCAGGCGGCCTGCTTTAACTTCGGGATATCAAAATTTTCAGTCACTTATGCTGTTTCTGATTATTTGGATTTATTTTTTTAATTATTCAATTGTGTCCAAATCGTATTACATACTCTCACGATCATTTGAAATGTTTTCAGCCTGCTGGATTAAGAGTTTATAATAAACTTAAGAAAAAGCATCATGGCAGCTGGCAACGGTCCTTCAAGTGTACTCAATGCATCAGATGACTGTTCCTGTGATTATCAGCACTAATTGCTGGTCATTATCGAACAAGATTAATTACTTGGGTGATCTATTACGTTCAAATATTTATCATATTACAGGTGTAATGACGATTCAAGAAACTTGGCTCTCCCTGAACGGCTTCATCATGCACACACAAGACCAAAGCAGTTCAAGGAAGAAGCGAGCTTGTGGTAAGGTCACCTCTATGAAATACCAGTGGTCTGTTGCCAACAACTTCTGTTTAAAATTCTCAAATCATAATATTGACTGTATAACTGTTAAATGTCAAGCTAAACACCCATTTAAGTACAACTTCATTTTTATCAAGAACATTCATGTCACACCTTGTTTAAGGACTTCAGAAACATCCATGTTTGCTGATGAGTTCACTATTTTCGCAGTTGCCTGTTGCTCAGAATGTATGGAAAGTTACACAAGAGAACCTTTTCATACTCTTCCAAAAAAACTGATCACGGATGTTGCTCTAAGGAGAATATTCAGAATCTTAGGACCATGCTCAAAGACACAAGGTGGGAATTTTTAATGAAGACTGTCTTGATGACACTATCTCTTATATTACATGTTATCTCAAATTTCGTCTTGACACCTGTTATCCAGAGAAACACTCGTCATCGGATTTGACCGTTTGTCCTCCCCTCAACTTAAAAGCTTCGCAGGCAAAAAGAAAAATTATGTAAAATGAAGGATTAGATTGGTTTGAAGAGAATTAACACCTTAATAAAGTCTCAAGTGCGCCGATTGAATTCACTTTGTAACGAGAAGTTTATATCCTGTAAAAATGCCTCTAATATGTGGAAACGTTTAAAAGAAATCACTGGTGGTGAGCAGATGAATAGTATTCCTTATTCATTTGATGTGTGTACGCTAAACAACTCTTTCATACATTCTACCATAAATGGCAAACTTTGTAGTGTTACAGTGTGAATGAAACCTGCCTCCCTGGTTTCAGTTCAAATGACGTTCTAAAATGTCTTCAGTCGCTGAAGACTTCTTGTAGTCTAGGTCCAGATGGTTTGTTTTGTGTTATTCTTAAAAAGTGTGTGGATTTCCTGTGCTATCCTCTGATGGACATATTTAATGAATCTTTTTAAGAAACTTATTGCCAGCCGTTTGAAAGACACTAAAGTTGTACCTATACCAAGACATCTAGTGGAATATGTTTTAAGTCTAGACCTATTGCTAATACCTCTCCTATTCTAAAAAACTATGGAAACGTTACTCTTACTTAATCTTCAGCCTTCACTTGAAGCCTTTAGCGATCCAAAACAACTCGCCTATAAACACAGTAGAAGTACTTTAGATGCGACTGCAATTTGCACTATAACATTGTCTCGAGTTCAGACGAGGGGGCTGAATTTGTTCGTTGCACCTTCCTAGATTACACATCTGCTTTCGACTTATTACCTAGGGACACTTCGTTGAACAAGCTTGCTGTTGGTTTGTCAAATGGCTGCACTGTTATTTTTCAGGAAGAAAGCAATACACTATAGGTCAGGGAAAGTCGTCCACTTGATTGATTACTGGAGCTGGTGTCCCTCAAGGCGCTGTTCTTTCTCCTTCTGTGTTTTTCCTTCTTGTATGACGTGTCTCACTATGATGATGAAATGGACTTTGTTAAGTATGTGGTTGAATACGGTGTTTCAGTGCCTGTCAACTTCCGGCTAGACTGTACTAAGATGAATAGTTTTCGATCAAATTTAGCAAATGGTCATCACCTAATGGTCTTAAACTAAATCCTTCCAAATGTCAGACTGTTAATTTCAGTTTCCGATGTGAAATAAAGCTTCATTTTGAAGCTGTTGGTTCTATGACCTTTGCAAAATTGATGACAGTGATATAGAAATCAAGTATGAAATTAAGTATATTGGATTAATTCTTTCTTCTGACCTATCCTGGTCTTCCTGTGTCTAAGAAGTTATGGCACTCTGATTATCTCAAACCCTCCTCTAACAGATTTCAACTAGTGCATCTTACTTATTCTTCTTTACTGTTCACCCTTATTCCTTCCTGGATAGACTATGTCATGCGTCGTAGAACTCTAAAGACTGTCGGTCAGTAGGGTGAGTGATATACCATTGAGGCCATATCGTTGACATCGTCATTGGTAGTCACTTGATTTCATGTAAATAATTCGCTAAAAGAATTTTGTCAGACTGTGAGGATCCACTTCACCTGCAGCTCCAACCTTGTGTCTCCTCAGGAATAACGAGATGTCTTTTCAGAAGACTTTATTCACGTACGTCTTATTTTAAGAATTCCATTGTACCATATTTAGCACGTACTTTATGTCATGAAAATAGTGTTAGGCGTGAACTAACTAACCTTCTTACCACTAGTAAATAAACAATTTTCTCCACCCTTATAACATCGAACTTTATTGTTGTTCTTATTCTTATATTTGTAATTCTCTCGATTTTTTTGTTTTTATTTGTTTATTTTCTCAAAGGTGTAAACATCATTTAATCTGTGTTATGACTGTTATTTTTGCCTTACACCTCAATAGACTATATCAACAGAACATTCGATTCAATAACCTACAACAGGCTAAAATTTCCCAACTGAATCGACATTACTGTTTGAAACAAACTCACTGATATTATTATATTTATTATTCTCACATTGTACTTAGAATATTTTCGACTTTATGCCGTAAATGTGAACAAATTCCTCGGTTAATTTTGTTTTAATTTTATTTATATTTTGAGTTGATCAGATCCAATATTGCTACAAATGCTGGGAATTCAATTCTGTATTATAAGTACTGTTTTAATTATAAAGTAGATTATTATTATTATCATATTAATTATTGTTATGAAAGCTTATGTACCATAGTGGAGACAGCTGAGTATACTCCGGAGAACAGAGTGTGAAATTTAATATATGACCATGTTAGCTTCATATTCAGGCAATCACATTAAATACGATAGCTGCTCTGATTTGTGATGAATTTGTTAGACAACACTTAACTGGTTTATGTGAACAGTATTCTGTGTACTCAATCAATTCACATCTCGCATCTGGAAGTTTCATTCTAAAGACAGTGATTTTCTTTCTGATACTTTCATCCATCAAGAGAAAGTGGGCCAAGTTAAGCTTTAAGCACCACTAAATACCAATAAAGTGCGACCGCACCAGTGACATTGAAAGCCTCACTGAACAAATTAGTGGAACTGGGAAAATAATGTTGTCATCAATAAAAGATGCTTATCGAAGTGTTTTATTCTATTAAATGGAATATCTGGTAAGTTTCAGCTTAGGTTTGTGAAAAATTGAGTTACGTTTTAAGCCAAAGACAAGTTGGGGTCAGGTTAACCTAAAAAAGCGATTTTAGGGTTGATTGGAGTCAGATTACAGTTAGTTTAACGACATTTTCACGTTAGAATTATGCTCAGGAAAGATCAGGGTTGTTGTTAGTTTTAAGAGACCTAAATAATAACATGCATAAAATGTGGTATAAATGCTCTGTTGATAGAAAAATAGATTTTGTGCACTGTGGTATAATATAGTTCCATTGTGGGTTATATCTATTTTGATAAAGTCTCACAGTGTGTTATACAGTAATACTTACTGATGAAGTTTCGAGCACAATTTATCACTCAGTAAATGTAACTGTATTACACTGAGACTTTATCAAAATAAGTTTTACCCACATTGGAATTATGCTGTGTTGATACGCCAACCTAAAACTGAGATCCATTTTTATGGCATGTGAGAGGAAGGTATCCTCTGTAACACTTTTCTACAGTTTTATGTATTATTTCATAAATGAATGTATTCAATACACAGAAATGCCTCCTTCCGGTGATTGGTGCGTCGATGTCATTTTTGATTGGTAGTTAGTGGTGTTCAAAGTCTAACTTTGCCCAAAAGTGATTTCTTAAACCTGTTTGTTCAAGGCGTGAACAATTCCTAATTAAGAACATTCAAGTTAGCTAGGAGATCACTTCTGGTAACTTCTCTTCAGCCCCATTAATCAAGTTCGCTAAACTACCTGTTCAAAGGGATGACTTTCGTTCAACGTCTTCTATACACTCTTCCCTGATAGTTTTTGCCCTCTATGACGTACTGTACTCAAATTCCCATACTTACTGTCCTCAGCAACAGCATTCTTAGTTACTGCTAACCCAAAATGCTCGGAAATATTCTGAGTATTATACGCAAAGTACATTTTCAGTTCCGAGCTTTTTGATGAATGCATGAAGTCAAATTGGAATGAAAACAATAGCCTAGAACTAGTAACCAATTGTAACGCAGTTTTATTTGCCATTATTTCATTATCAGAAAACACTTCAGAGCGGGAGAGAGCTTTAAAATATTGAAATGCTGTTAATGTAGTGAGTTATAATTCAAAACGAGATGAAAATCAGTGCCACCAGTCCATACAAAGTGGTGGCCTCTCAATCCCTAGCCTGAAGTGAAGTACAGTGAGGTACAAGATTTGACATGCGAACAGATAAAAGGAAAACCAATCGGATTGACCATATCAGGATTAAAACCCTATGCATTTCCCGAAGATTAGGATTAATGGCCCCAGCCATCAACTCTTCTATAAGTATAATCAATCATTCATAAATATTTAATCGAAACGTAGTAGTATAAACTCGTGGTTACTATTGCACTTTATTCTAAAGTGGTTATAATTAGAATATATTTTTTCTGTATAATAAAGCTGTTTCTAAAGTATTCACATGCCTAAGTGCATAGTTTACGTAATCAAAGTTTCTCAGTAAGAATAAAAACGAGCAAATCTATTTCACATCGTAAGACTTAACTCATGGTTCAAAGGTTCTAGATTGATTAATAATAATAAAAGAATGGATTAAACTTGAAACAAATTATTAAATGGATTTCGGGTATTCACATTGTGAATGCAATGATTCGCACACATTTCACACCACCAAATATACACATCAACAGTAGTGTAATAAGGCTTACTTAACTGTTCTCACAAGAAATGAGCCTTTGTATTTCTAAGATTACAAAGACGGAGACAGTGAACTTACAACTGTTTGTCACTGCTAGAAGTGAAGGATTTTCAGGAAGAAATGTTTTCCTTCACCTTCCCCAGTGGAACAAGGGCTTCAAGTTAGGGACTTGAGTTATCTGTAGCAGTGTTTATTTTACAGGATGCGATTGCTTGCCTCATGCTCAACCTTTCTTCTTTATCAGGATTATTTCTGATCTAAAGAGGTAAAGAAGTGCGTCGGCCGGAGATTGAACCATGGACCATGTGCATGGTCGGCGAGCATCCTAAGTGGCACAGACGTGGAATACATAGTCGCTATGAAATCAAGTATTGTTGCAATCAATTTCAAGAAATTTGTCATCATTCTCTGATGTCCTGTTAAACGTATAGAGGGTAAATACAGTAAGTCAAATGAACACTATTCATTTTACTATACAAGATGTATCCCAGGTGACATTTTTAAATCATCATTTCACAGAAAATGTGGTTAGACATATTTTAAAGTTGTAGGGGAACACAAGTGTTACCACTCGGACATGACTTTCTTGGGATCATTAATTGTGCGTGGAGAGGAAATGCATTATCAAATAACTCTTACAGAATGTGGCTGTGGATTTAATCTAATCAGTAGAATTTATTCATTGTCCATTAAATGTATTTTTATATTCACAAAAATGGACGTCTTTAGCGGCAGTTATTTCTTGTATTAGATTCACTTCACTGACCACACGTTTTTCCAAAAATTTCCATCTCCTCTTCGCACTATCTTCTCCGTATCACTGTTCGGCACCCAACTATTTGCTTTTATATATAGTTTCCTTCGAGGATCAGGAATATGCTGTCATCCGATGATTTCCTCAGTCTTTATACTATCCTTGTTCATATCCTACTGCATATTCTTTGGATGATAGGTTGTGCGTTGGTTTGATGCCAGTATGTCTTGTTGTCTATCTTTTCTGGCCACCTGAACATCAGTAATATGCAAAAGCGGCTGTTTCTGAAAGTCTTTCGCATCCTGTTTAGAACATGCCACTTTTAATAATTGCAGTAAATCTTTACAACGATTTCTCAGTAATTAAGTTATGTCACTTTTTGTGATCGTATTCTGCCTCTGACATCTTCATTCATACTGGTTGTAACTGAAACGATACTAGTGAGGTAAGCAAAGAGGAAGATTGAGGAACAAGGACACATCTGAAGTTTAATTACATTTTTCGTTTTATCTTTTACAACCATGTGCACTGGACTTTCCTACTGCTTTCCTACTGGCATCATCATCCAACTTGAAAATGAAGTACCATCAAACTTATTGATCATTTTCAACTTATTGTTCCACTCGCTGTTATAACCCATCGAAAAGATAGTGGAAATATATTATCTTTCTCACGTAAAACTATTTTATAGCTGAGAAATACTCACTATATATAAAATCTTAAGTTCAATGAATATCTTCCTTAAATAAGAATGTAATATGACAATAAAACAACAAACGTTGCAATTATTTGTATTCCCCCACGCTACAGTTGTCAGCGATTATGAACATTGAATGTTTATTTATTGACTTTAGTCGCCATTGGTGGGTAAGTTGAAGGCACGAGTGATTCGATCGTGTAGAAGTTAGAAGGCGAAATAATACGAATAAAACTACACTACATTCATTGTAGAAACATTCTGGTATAGACTTAGTGCAGAATGTTGATTTTAACAATCGAAGAATAAAATTTCTTGTCATCTATTGTGTTTTGGAATTAAAGGCGATATATGTGCCTAATAACTGTTGATTCGCAGCGTCTTCACGAGTAATAAGATCTTGGGGTTAAGATCCTTGACAAAAGCCTATGTAAAGTCTTCATCTTTATCCTCGCGTTCATATTCACTTCAACTTTCGGTTAATATCGGTCAGTATAAATAGGAAATTAGTAAAATCTCTACCTGCAGTAGTGGTTGCACGAATGCCAGCAAAAATAAAACTGATGTCCAGATCTTCTCATGAAGCGTTTCTGAGTATGCAACATCAATCAGGTGTTTCTACTAAGTTGTTTCGAAATATTATTTCTGAAAATGGACCACCAAAGTGTACATGGAATATCTGAACTATTGAAATTTATACCAGTGGAATGGTTTAACTTAGCCTCATATATTATCCAGGATTGAGTGAAGATTATGTGACTAAATTAGTTGGCTTGAAATTCATGTTACAAAATGTTTTCCCTTCATTAATCTAAATCGCATCAGGGCTTTCCATCTCATATTTGTACGCGTTTCATTTCATCCTCATTATCAGCTTTGTGCCCAATTTCAATTCTGTGAGAAATAGTATTATTTAAAGTTATTGTCTGGTATTTAAGATTTATGAATTCACTGAATACAAATTTACTGTCATTTTTTATAGCCATTTGAACCTTGTGTGAAGTAAGAGCTTTTAAATTTACAATTGCGTTTTAAATAATTTTCTAGTGGTAAGAATTCGTTTTACCAGTGTGCATTTCAATGAAATGAAAAATAAATCCACTAAGAACTTTCTCTTGTGCACAATCAAGATGCTATCATTTTCCAAACTCTCTCTTATGAAATCGTTGAAGATATTCATTTTCAACTAAAAAATTAGGAACCGCTGCTCACAATATAAGGTTATCACATTTTCAGCCACAGAGAAATGTTGTATGTAAATATGTTAGCGTTAAACAAATACAGTTGATTACGAGGTGTAGACAAATTATAAGATGACCAGGATTTGAAAGCCTTTCTGCCAAATTCACAGCTGGCAAAACTGCCACAGCAGTGAAAGACTGATAACATAACTGGCCAGTGATAAGAAAGAGACTAATGGATACGATAAAGACGTCTGTCATTATAGAAAATAAGTTAGGACCATCATTTTCTTCAGTAAATCAGATAAAATTCGATACACGCAATGTGTGTAAAGACTAAAAACATGTGACTCTTGGAAGAGCTCATTTTGAAACCTACTACTATCGACATCTTACCAACATCTTCCAATAAGACAGGCGTCAGAAGAAATACTCTCTAATGACGTCGACTGGTGGTAGCACCATAGATGGTGAATAGGCGGAATTTAAAATTCACCATCCATTGAAAACCATACCAGTATTTGACTGATAAAAAGGACAACACCATGGTCCTTGCTTCTTTATCCAACAGAGTACTGATTTCAAAAGTAGGACTGTGTCACTTTGTGATGTTATGTCAAAGTATTACTTTTTCTACAAAAATCATTCATTTGAAATGATAACTAAAAGATACGTAATTATGACAACCTCAGTTTACCAAAATACACTACCATATAATCAAATCGTGTTCATATATTCACAACACTCTCAGTAACCATAATATAACAAAATAATTGACATACAGAATTAAAAAATGTATTCCCGTGGTGTTCAGTTTTATATCAAAAGCAGCTGATTAATTAACGTACAACTAGGAAAATATTATTGTTGTGATTTTCCTCAAACATTTCAAGTTAATTTACAAAAACATAAACATGCGGATAAATACAGTAAAACCACTTCCATCCAACTTATGAATGCTGCCCAAATCAAGATGATACTGACCTTCTGCGTTTCAATGTTTCTTTGCATAGCTTGTCCAGTTAGATATAGCATCTGTACAACAGAAGTGAAACGAAGTGAAGTAATGAGACATAAAATTATGCATATATATGACACATTGGATAAACAATCCCCAAATCATATCAGTGTCAGTTAAGTACATTGTAGTCTCAGTGATTGCCATCACAAATATTTTAAAATGGATAGACTACCACCAGTGTTGAATCGTTCGATCTGTAATGTCGATTTCTCATACGTTCAAAAACTCTTGTAGATATCATTCGGAAGGGCAGACACCAATATTCAATAATGTTATAAATATTTGAGACTCACTAATACCAATGTCAGTCCGAAAATCACGCCAGGTACTATTACGGTATCGTCTGTAAGGAAAAGATATGAATAAACAGTTTAATAACCGTTAATCTAACGTGTATTATTGGTATATCTCGCTTGTTGTATAAACAGTGTTCTGTCTTCCCATTTTATCAGCGTTTGAATTTAACAAGCACTTAATTGTCAAACGCATTCATTCCCTACACACTCAACTATTCAAATTTTTTAAATTTATGTGTCTAACAATCAAATGAATGTAACGCGTAAACATTAATGCAACGAGACTCATTATAGCGTGTCGATTATCCAATTGGATTCAGTAAGGATTTCGTCCTTCGAATCAATTGTTACTTCTTGAAGAGTGAAAAAAAATGACCCCATATCTGAATTAATGGATTGCTAGGTAGATATTCAGTTCGCGACTGATTTCAGAATTAGGCATATGTTAGATGTCCTAATGAGACAACACAGTTTTCCTCTGTTTACGTGCGACAATAAAAACACTGTACCTAATAAAAAGCGGTACATTCAATATAATAATGCAAACTGACATTCCAAGTTATATGTCCAGCCATATTTGACTATTAGGAGTTCTAAACTCCCTTCTAAGACAAACAAGTTTGAGAAAACTATGTGCCTGGTAAGCTGCTCAGCACAACTAAATTGTCGAATTCAAAGTCGACTTACCTTAGTGGATAGTTCAATAATGAGCAGAATGCAGCTCAGAACTCCCAAACCGATTGCGACATATAATATAATCATGTTCACTTTCTTCTTCTGCCTTTTCAACTTAAATCCAAGTATCACTGCTATCGTAGCAAAAGCCAACGCTATAAGCCATGCTAGCGGAGTCCATAATTTTAGGAATATAGTTAGAGCAGCATAAGCAAAGGACCATGTGAGCACCTGCAAGAATTATGAATTAGAGTAAGTCTATTTTTTACGAATAAATATTTACAGCAACAGGGTCACGAAAATTTATGCGAGAAAATTTGATTCCATGAAGTGTATCATTAAGTTATCACTTTTCATATTATTAATAACTAGGTCACTTCAGTAACATGTCAGTTTGGAACACTTTGATTACTGATTACTTGAGTCACGTTGTCAACCACTCACTAGCTCAATAATTCACTGAATTCGCCGTTACACATCTTGAAAACTCTTTATCAGTTGTCATAGGAGATTTCAATTGCTGTGATTGTTCTTTCCTTGTGTCATTAGGTCATGTCAATATTGTTGAATTTCCTACTCGACTTGATAAAACTCTGGATCTGGTGTTTATTAATGATGAGGAAATATATGAAGTACGCAGACGTGCTCTTATAATGAACTCGGATATTACCTAAGATATACAGCAGATCTCACTTTAATATCTTCTCAAATCTGTCCAGGAAAACACAGCAAAGTGTTACTCACAAGAAAATATGCTCAAACTAAGATGTATGCTAAATGACACTAACTGGGAACTTTTCAACGAACAAACACTGGATGATACTATTTCCAATTTGACTGACTATCTTAAATTCTGCCTTGATATATGCTGTCCAAAACAGATAATTTTCAAAAGAATGGATCGTTTTTTTTCCCCTCATCTCAAAAAACTTCGTAGAGAAAAAGAGAAGCTGTACAAGACAAAGAATAAATCTGGTCTTAAGAAGATAAACACCCAAATTAAATCTGAAATCAAGAGACTAAACAACATTTATAATCAAACAATACTATCTTGTAAAACTCAGAAAACATATGGAAGCTTTTTAGAGAAATTACTGGTTGTGGTAAGCATAATAATTTTGCCTCTTCTATTGATGTAAATACTCTCAATAGATCTTTCATCCGCCCTCCAAATGTCCCTTTCGCCTTCAATTTAACTAATAACACGACCAGTGACTTTCATCGTTTCAATACTTCTGATGTTCTTAAATGTTTGAAATCTCTTAAACCTTCCCAGAGTCTAGGCCCTGATGGTATACCTGCCATTGTTTTAAAGAAATGTGCTGATATTTTAAGTAACCCACTTACAAGCATTTTCAATACTTTTTTTTAATAATGTGTACCTTCTCTGTGGAAAGATATTAAAATCATCCCTGTACCCAGTCTGGTTCTGGAGATAGTGTTAAGTTTAGACCAATTGCCATTACCTCTCCTTTTTGAAACTGATGGAGAAATTACTGTTACAAAAACTCATTCCCTCCCTAAGCTTCTCAAATGATCCAAAGCAGTTTGCTTACAAACAGGGTAGAAGTACTTTGGATGCTGCTGCTGTGTTTCATCACAACATTGTATCCTCCTTAGACAAAGGGGCCAAGTATGTCCGTTGTACTTTCCTTGATTACACATCTGCTTTTGACTCTGTACCTAGAGGCCTTTTGTTAAACAAGCTTAGCCTTACACAAACTGAGTCCTGGGCTATCAACTGGCTGCACTCTTACTTCTCCAATAGGATGCAGTACACGGTATATAATGGTGTAGCTTCCTCTCCTTTGCTTACTGAAGCTGGTGTTCCTCAGGGTGCTGTTCTCTCGCCGTTTCTCTTTTCCTTCTTCTTACATGACTTACCTCTCTCAGACGAAATCAACTTCGTCAAATATGCAGATGACCTGACTGTTTCGCTTCCCGTTAAGTCTCAGTCAGACTGCTTCAAATTAAATAGCTTCCTGTCGGACATCAGTCAGTGGTCTAAAATAAATGGCCTCACGCTGAATCCCTCAAAATGCCAGACTGTCGACTTCTCCTTTAGGCATAAACGAGATCTACAAACACTAGTAAGCACTCATGATGTCTGTAGAATTGAGGGGACTATAATTGAAACAAAGTCTAATGCAAAATACCTCGGATTAGTTATATCTTCCGACCTTACTTGGTCATCTCATATCCAAATGATTTCCAAGAAAGTGTTTCGTCTAACCTACTACATTAAGAAACTCAGACTAACTGGAGTCCCTCAACCTCTGCTTTCACAATTTGTCAACTCTCGTATCCTACCTATTCTACTTTACTGTTCCCCGTTAGTCTTTCCTGGGTTACTGAAAAAGGACTATACCATCCTGAGAAGGATGTTGAAGGTAGTTAGTAGGACTAGCGGTGTAAAACTCAGTCAGCTCGTCACAACATTAGTGGATAAGCATCTGAATACATGTGAGAAATGGTCTAAAACCATACTCTCTGACCCCCAACACCCCCTCTATTCCCAACTCTCTCCTTGCATCTCATCAGGTAGAACCAGAAATCAGTACAAAATAATATATGCTCGTACAACCAAGTATAGGAACTCAACGATACCATATTTGGCCCGTGTTCTAAGTGACAGAGACAATGTTAAGCGTGAAACCTATGACTTGCTTTGTTGTTAATAACATAATTTTGGCCCTTGTTATTTCCCCCTTACACTCTCTTATTTGTACTCTATAGTGAACAACCTTCTTAAACATACTTAGCTGCTTAAAATTATTATCATTGGCTTACATTTTTATTCTTTATTCTATTCCTTCTTTATACATCTACTGGGTCCGACTATATTATCACTATGATTATTACAAAATTGTCCCGTCATTAACCATCATGTAATATTAGTTTTGTGGTTGTTTTTTGTTCGGCACTATTTAACTGACAATCTTGTTTGTGAACGCCACTATCACCATCTTAAAAATTTTGTATTATGCATGATTACTCACACCACCACAACAAACACTGCATTAGTGCTGACAATAAAAAAACCCTGAAATGTTTATTTTATGATTGTTTAGTGTTGTTCAATCAAATTAACTGATCATCTTGGCTATAAACATTCTTAAGAACATCTAATATTTTCTTGTATGATTATAGCTGTTACTGTTCACCACGCATACACATATCATAGCTTCCACTAGCAAATACTGAAATATTTTTCATCATTGGTGTTTATCTTCCTTTCTACTTGGTATTTTTATTTGCATTTTTGTTATTTTTTGTTGTTGTTTTTTTAAATATTTTTTTGTAATACTCCTTTTAAATGTGCGATGAAATTAGATGCAATATTGTAGATATGTGCTGAAAATTCCACACTGTACCACTAGTACTGTTTCTGGAATAAAAGTGAAATTATTATTATTATTACACCTGGTCTGCATGATAATGGCATAGTTGAAGAATTGTCTCACGTTGTATGTGCACAGATCATTTCCAGCTGTTTCCGTTGTAGAGAGTTTAAAGTGCTTATGTGATTGGAGATTCTAATACACGTACAGTCGCAAACCGGTGTTAAGCAAACCTTGAAGTGCGGAATTTACATTCAACTGTTTCTTATGAAAACATTAACACTCTTACATAGTCACTTCACCTAGAATTTGATAGATCGGTGAACAATAAAGAATAAATCGTTCTGTTAGGTTCCGCTACCATCTTGTTAACCTCATAGAACATGTCGTCCACTGTCAGCATGAAACTGATCCAATCATACATAGGCTAGATTTGTGTCATGTAGACTAGAAATGCTGGCTTTATTTATAAATGTATGCGCATTTAATTGCGTTTTTGTGAAAATAAATCACACTTACCTGTCAGAAAACCAAACTTACAGTCACTGAAATGAGTATATAATTCATCAGTGGAATCGCGTGAATTTTCGTGACAAGCATCAATACTGCAATGGAGATTACACCGATTGCACTGAAATGAGAATAGTAGATGTTTTTAGCCAATTCATATTGATTGTTTTTAATTATTCAATAAATATGGCAATAACTTAATTGAGTAACTCATCTTCATTACTTTGTCATAGTAATGCAACCAGTGGAGATAAAATACTGGATTTCAAAGTAAGTCATTCCTTTAGTATTCAAGTGTTTAAGGAAACGGAATTTATTGTTATACTTTGGACAACTCACAGGAAGATGAGTGGAATGTAAAATCGACAATACATTTTCTGAAGGACTTCCCTGAAGAAGAGATGTATAGAAAGTAATTTTAATGCAGTCTTACAAGTTTGCCACCAACACCGTAATAGTCACCGTTGCTGCAACCATTATATACCAACAAAGGAAGAACTTGATGTTAAGTGTAAAAGAAATTTTAAGTTTTAATTACTGAAATGCATACCAGTAGAATAAAGCTCCTCTCAGAAGTTTTATCATTCATTTTTTTATGGATCATAGCATTGACACTGTTCTCACCGATTATACATATATATATATATATATGTTCGTTTGTGGTTTTCATCACAAAACAAATGTGGGGGAGGTTGTAAGTTTCAGTGTACTTTGAACTAATGTTCGCATGTCCATAAAATGTAGATCTGTATTAGTGACCACCGTTTCTTTGTGCACACAGAAATCGGGTTTGAAAACTCTAATTGCAATTATTAGCTTAAGTTTAATCTGTTATACTCTCTGCCCTTTATCTTCCCGAACCTGTAGTTCTGCACGACTGATTCCATTTATTTTTTTTACTTTTATTAAATAAATATCTCAAAGTAATTCTGATAGTATATAAAATAGTGTATATAAAGTATTCAGCTGAAAGAGTCCTACCTGTGATATAATGAAGTTAATGAATCCTGCATTATCGAGTTTGTTCCTTATTTTAAATTTAAATGTTTTCACCTCAGAAGTGTTTGTCTAGTTTGCCTCCTCGTTTCAAGTCTAGAATAAGAGGAAAGATTTAGCGTGGTAAAATCTGCTCTAAGTGTGTAGAAACTTTCAAAATATAAAATGTAATAAAGCTTATTTCTTTCTGGAATCGGAGTGACTTATTAACACGAAGTAGTGAATGCCTCTGGGTGGCCAGTCAGCCTATATGTCTTCCACTTGCGATTAAATCGGATATTAGCATCGGGATATGGAACCTTCTCAAGATCTTTGAAGCCGGAAAAGCCGATCATATTTACAAAAGAAATGAGATGGTATGATACAAAAGTGCTAGGAATCCAAAAGAGCAGGTTCAATGGATTTGAACTCGCTGAATAGTTAAATGGAGAGTCAACAATCTACTTCGGTTGCTCGCATCACAATCACGGGCTCACTGGGGGGAGTGGTTATCATGATGCCACCAACAGATGCAAAAGCATTTATACATTTGGGGCCAATAACCTCCAGAATAATGAGAGGAAGTAGCACTTCGAAAAATCTGGTAGTTACGGTTATCCGATTCTTCGTGCTTATGAACAGCACATCCTCAGTGGGCTGGAAGGGAGAATAAAAACAGACAAATGATAACAGTAACTGAAAAGATCTCAGATGGTGCCAATGCCACATCTGAAGTCACCGTGAGCGAAAAGTGAAAGAAGCCTTGCGAGTGCAGACAGGAGCTGGACAATGCTAGCTATTATAATACACGATGATATTCCTGATTGTGTTACACTACACTATGCAGTTGACCATGAGTGTGCAACAAGAATACTGGAATACATTGGACCGATAAGAATAACCTAGAAAATATGGACTTCTCTGACGATCTGAACTTAATATCAAGCAATCTGAAAAACACCAGAAGGCTAAAGCCAACAAGGTGACAGAAATGTATGGTGGAGAGGACAGAGCGTAAAGTGAATATGGAGAAGACGGAGATGGCGGATATAACAATAAATCAATAGAAAGCTCTAGTCATTATTGACGACAGAATTTAGAAAGGAGTCAATTCTTTCACTTATCTAGTCAGCATCGTCTCACCCGTCGAAGATCGACATGGATGACGATATCAAAACCAGAATCAGAAAGGTGACACAGACCTTCATCAGTCTGAAATCAGATTAAAAACGTTCTTCGTTCGTGGTGGAGAATTAATGTGGATTTTCAAAACTAGTGTCAGTTCGGTGATTCTGTTTAGTTCAGTGAATTAGGTTATGCGTCGCATAAAGAGCTTCAGACAGGCTAATGATGGTGGCTCTACAGTGAAGATTGGATGGCCAAGATTTCTAAGCGGCAAAGAACTATAGGACCAAAACAATCAAGGTCCAATAGCTAAACAAATATGACGAAGAAAATGGAGATCAGTCGGATATATGCTGAGGATACTGATGAGTGACATCGTGTGCAAGGCCGTCGGGCGAAATCCAAATGACAAATGACGAGCTGGACGTCTGAGTGTGACATGGTGGAAATTGTGCAAGGACGATATGTGAGTCTGTGAGTAATCGTGGAACCACCTAAAGAGGACTCCGGGAAACAGGAAGAACTATAAATGTGCTGTTGAATTCGGATGTTCCACTAGGAATCTAAGGGCTAAGTACTAATTTATGTCAGAAGGAGATCAACAACTAAAAATACTCGGGAATTTATGAGCATATAATGGGAGACTATACATTTTCCACATATTTGTAAGGTTCCGACTCCCTGGTGGATTTGGCTTGTTGATGGATATCCTACTGGTTGTTTGATTTTGTCTACTCATTTTCACTTGCCTTCTAGTATTCTAATTTAGTACACAGTGAATACAACTGTTGTCCTTTTGCTATGTAAGTGGTACTAGCCGGCTGATTTGTAATTTATTTGATACACAGCTCAAGAACTACAGTTTTTTCTTATATTATGACTGTGGTTATTTCGCCTGCGGCTAGGCATGAAATCCTGGGTCTGACTGCTACAGCACGTGGCGAATACTTGGTAGGAAAATACCTCGAACAGTAGTAACATAAAAAGTTGCGTTGTACTTTTCATGAATTTAATGCACCTATAGACATTAAAAAAGTATCTGCATACTACTGTTAACTTTGAATCATTCGATTGAGCAAAATCTTGGTAAGTTTTCCACCGCAACTGATTTCTTGATTGCTGTGAATGTTTTTTATTCTGCCTTAATTCAGAAAACATCGAGTTTCAGCTTCAATTGATAATTCCTCTTCACTCATTTCACAAAAACATAATCCATTCCACATTCATCTATCACTCACATCACAGACACGGAAAACATAATTCTACTTTAAGCCCCAGACTATGGTGTCAATTAACGATCTTCCTGGTCTATGTTCAATCCATCCTCAATTCCTTCTGCATATGTGTTGGGCAACAGGTTAATGTCTGATTCTCTGGCTGAGTTGCTTCCTCCTAATGTAGGATAATATTATTTGATGAAGGGCACACAATGATACAATCTTGTAGGCTGTAGATGCTACAAGAATAATCTGAAACCTGGGGTTGACTGTCTTGAGCAGTGATACTATGAATCATCTGTCAAATATATTTAGTGGGTGATATATCTTGGAACCATCGCCTATTACTGCTAATATGATGTTTGGCACATAACCTATTCCTAAAGCTATTTTGTGCAGGGTCCACTATAGTACCAGTCATATCACTTTCTGCGACGTTAGCAGGTTCATTTCGAATTATCTGTTTAACACTAGAAGAACACTAATTTTCCAACCGCTGACCCCCTTAGATTCTTTATTCGAAATTGAAATTATTCTGGCATATTGGTTGGGTGATTACATTGTTTTCTCAAATTTATGTATACTGAGACTGCATTAACTGTCGCTAAATAAGAATGAAAATAATTGTGTATTTATGGAGAATTGTCAAACGATTTTACACTTTAGTATATGCCAAAGATAAATGACATCCGATGGTATAATTAATATTGCCCTAATGAAGGTGCATCCAGTTGACTAGTGCGCGTCCTGGATTCCACTGCTAGACACCATCCACCAATTCAGTTCTAATGAAGATAAGTTCTATAAAGATATACAATGTGTAATTAAAATATCGTATCGTAAAATTTCCGTCCTTCATGTTACATTCAGTGAATACAATTCTCCACTTATTTTAAATCATCGAACTACACGTTAACTTAACATGCTACACTCACTCACGTACATTTCTAAGGTATGAGAGTTCGTCATAGATGACCTACTTCATAAAACTCTTCTGATTTTCCTTAAAAACACCATGATCTGAAAAAGCTGTTTTGAAATCTGTGCAATGGAATAGTTTATTGGCCTGCTTGAAGTCGAACATTCCATAAAGTATTTATTTTATGCTGTGTTATCTATCCACCGCTAATCTTGGACAATTATTTCACCGATGTCCGATATTATGAGAGACTTTGGAAAATATATTTTTGAAGGCTTTTTGGTGTGATCTATCACACACATTACACAGCCCTTTAAGACGCTGAAAGATATGAAAGACATGCGTCCTAACCGCTATGCCGCCAACGCCCGAAAGACATGTACCAATGGTTAAGCCTGAACAGGTAAACTTATACATGCACACAGAATTGATGAGATGCGAGATTTTGTCTGTCAGACACCTACTGATATGTGAAAGACTGGAAGACACTACTGGTAGTGTCGTTGCGAAGAGTGTTGTTCTCATCGATGATGAACTTCTCCACTTGTTGATATCACTCAGTTATTCTCTTTTGAAGTTAGGATTCATCTTAAGTTCCTTTCCTTGGCATAGCTGCTTTTTCCCTCCGAACATACGGTTTGATATTTTGTTAGTCAGTCTTAGTGTGTATCGATTCCAATTGAAGATTTCTTTCAGAAGATCTACTTCTTCTTTCAGAATGTGACGGCTGAAGGTGCACAAGATAACTGTTGCAAGGGATTGAAATTAATTTCGGTTTCGTTCAACAGGTGCGCAGATATAGAAACTAGTCACATCACCTGTTGTTTTCCCATCTACTGATCTTCTGAATGTTTCATCGGGTCTACTTGTTGGTTCCTCATGAAGAAGGCAAATTTTAGATTCCTTTTCAATTTCAATGGTGAATCGTATTGTACTGAAATTGCTACAATGGCTACAAGGTTGTCAAGATTGATGAAAATATTACCCAAGTATCTTTAATTGAATGTGAAATAATCAGTAGCCGACTTCAGTTGGCCATTTTCAGGCCTATCATGAAACATTTTGCTAGTCGTGAAGTCAGAGGAGAATTCAATGCTATCTTATTCGTTTGTTTATAAATGTTCTCACTGAAACTGAAAAGTATGTTCAGAAGACATCTCAGCACTAGTTCTTTCAAACACACTGTAAGCGCAATATCGCTTGAAATTAAGTCACGCGTAGATAAAGGCTATCCCGGTCCAGAACAAACAAGAAGCCGGTCACTGTTTCTACGGTACTATTAATAAACAAATCAATAATTATATATACAACAAACCTTAACGGTTTCAAGAGTACAAAGCACAACGCTTAACAGAAAGCAAGGTACCACTATCAGAGCGGAATAACGTGAAAGCCAAAATTGCGAACTAGCCGGAACCAGAGACGACCGTTCAGGTAAGCAGTCAGTAGAAGCATGAACCCAAGTAAGGCATGGCATAAAACAGAAAGCGTTTAAGAGAGATAGACCGAGCATAGGCACAAAGATAGAATTTAATTGGCTACTTA
This sequence comes from Trichobilharzia regenti, assembly GCA_944472135.2. Taxonomy (NCBI): domain Eukaryota; kingdom Metazoa; phylum Platyhelminthes; class Trematoda; order Strigeidida; family Schistosomatidae; genus Trichobilharzia; species Trichobilharzia regenti. Next base: position 28,032,189 of record OX235267.1, read on the forward strand.
ACCAGGTAGGAAAATACAGATGAAAATCAATAAATAAGATAAACTCTACAGAATAGTACAAAGTTAGACATGGGTCAGCAAAAAATAACAGTTCACACAATACTCTGATTGGGCCATGAGTTCAACTGTCTGACTAAACGGATCGAGGTAAGAACACATACACACAGTTCATTAAACAAGCAGGGATAGACACGTTAACTTTCTATAGTTTGGTTTGTAAGGATTAGTTATGTTTTACGAGTTGATCACGGATTGATATCAGTTAGAGAACCATTGAAAACCAGGGAGTACTGGACAGCTGCTGTTTCATCCTAGTTTGGGACTCTTCGCAGTACGCACCCACTGGGTTTCGAACCCCAGGACCTTCCGGTTACAAGACACGTTAGGCATGGATAATTGGGTTGCAACAACGCTAGGTTGATCCGGGACAGGTTGACTTGATTCAAGGATGGGAATAGAATTGATCTTACACACACTGTTGGTATTCCAACGTTTAAACGGTTTCCATCTACATATACACAAACCGAACATAGATTTCCAATATGTGCAATATTGCTGAAAAGTGACTCAATTATGAGAAGTAGCATACTTTTGTCATTAACGTCAATATCTTGTAAAAACCGATGAAACGAAAATTGTACATGTATAGATGTTCATTTACAGAAATGTCAACGATATATTAACTGAGTGGTGGCGATTTTGTGCCACTGGATTGCGGTTAGAACAATTGCCTGCTCAGTACATTGTATAAGCTATAAAGTTAGTTCCTGAGACCAGTTCGTTTATAATATACACAGTGAACAAATATGATTCTGAAATACATTTCATACATCACTTACTTTTACAGCAATAACAGCAATCAACATTCAAACAGTAGTTGACACGCAGAAGAGAATGTTGTTCCCAGTGTAGATACAGTTACTGTTGGAACGTCCTATTTGATTACTTACGATCTCTTGGATTGTACTTGATGTAGTTACATAGAAAATAATCACTAGTTTCGAGGAAATTATAGGAAAACAAACACTTACATTTGTCAGGGTACATTACTTGACGTCAGTGATGATTTCATCAGTTAAGGTGTCGTTTATCGCAGGAGATCTGAATTGCGGTAGTTTCAATTACATAATGATGTTTATTTAATGTAGTGAATCGAGTAGAGGAAATTTTATCAGGGATAACACGCTATTAGTTGTATTTATGCTGAATGATTTATTGTGCGTATAGTGAAAGCAAAGAAGAACGAAGTTCTTGGGAATGCTTACAGTATTAGGAATTTCATTTCCTCTCTAATTTTTACGTATCACTTCATACTACTTATCATCAGTGAGTAGTTTAAGTATATATTTTATCAGCGGTATCCTCACACTCCAACCGTAGCTGTTATTTGCAACTGCAATTGATGTCACTTAATGTATAGAGATTTTATTTGATCTGAAGCAGTTACCTTCGTATGGCTAAAGAGTATCTGCTGTGCATGCATTATTTTTCATTCCTGTGGAACAATGCTTCGCACTAAACCCTCTACTTAATTTCCACATTCTCATACTGTTCCATCTGACCGTGGATCGCAAGTGACAGGGCAACGACGTTATTTCTTATTAAGCACACTGACAACGCATTCAGCGGCTATAAGCCTTAAGTTTTTCTCTATTTTGTTAACTGTTTCATTTTTATTGAAGTACCTTAATATCCACAAATTCTGTCTCTTGAATTTAGGCGGAACTCAAACGTTGGGCCTAATCGATCGATTACATTTATTGTTTAGGATTCCCTGAAAGGGATCTACGAGGTTAATTTTAGTCAGTTAAACAAGTTGTAGCGTATACTGGATATCAAAATCGTATACTGACAAATCGTTTACAATGTGGAGAATATTTAGTGGATGCATAAGGTAAAGGGAATCACTATAATTTCTTTTCACGATTAAAAAGTATATTGAATGTTCATAACATTTCCATATTTCTCTTTATATATTTGAGTTACAGAACTCCTCGTTGTGTCTGACATTTAAAAACATCGTGAGATGTTAGACAAGAATGAATACGAGAATAAATTTTTACAAATATTTGCAGTCAAACCAAAGATTTTCTTTCCTCATCCTTTGGTTTTCGACCAGAAGAGCTGTATGTCTCCCTTGTAGAAATAGTTTATCAGTATGAGTCAGTGATGCGCGCTTTGTAAAAATCTTCACCACGGCCACCAGTGACGGCTTGAAAAGAATTGGTACAGATCAGAGTAGAATTACAATGAAACCCGATGAAGAGGCTGTTTGACTGGTAGCTAGATATGGGTTAAATAGATTTTTGTATCATAGAAATTTAGCTAACCCTAGAATAATTGACACTGCCACGATAAATAACCTGGAAGAAGCTCTGCCATTGCACTGCGTTCACGTGCGTGCAATCCCAAAATAAGATGGGACCGGTTGAGACTGTGAAAAAGTAAAGTGGTTAAGTGGAAAAAGAGGTTAATCACTGAGACTTTGTTTATCGATTCAACATGGCACATGTGAAATCAGAATGACGCAACGCCTGCACCGAAGATACGGAAAATGGATGCAAACAACATGGTAATTTTGAAGAGACAAAGAGAGAGAAAATAAATATAAGACAAACTGTGAAACAGTGTGAGTAAATTGATATGAATATGAGAAATCAATTCTGGTTGAAATGTTCGCCAGTTAATAATTGGGCTTCACAGTGCGATATTTGAAATAATCTTATCTATTATGTATAAATGTGGTCAAAAAACTACTGACGTTCTAGACTCAACATCTTGTATTACTGACACGTGAGCAGTTTTTGTGAAAATCACATAACCATATACATTGATACAATCACGTGAAACTATATGCGGAGTGGATATAGTATTTCCATATGCGATTGTTTACCAGCCTCAGTGCACTTATTAACGAATTTCAATGATATTAGTAACAGAAAATCAGCCAACGGTCACTGATGATATCCCCACTTTTGTGGTTCGGTGAACCATGAGCTTACAATGGGTAGTCAGCAGATATGAGTAAGTTGGACCGGCAAGAAGACTTCAGAATATTTAAAATTCGTGGATGAATTCTGTCTGGCATCATACAAAATTGAAGATTTAGGACGAAAATCAATTCGGCGACAAAGGCAGGCAAGGAAGAAACAAATTCAAGTGGTTAAACTGAAGGCAGAGGTGATAAATATGTCCACCTGCCAAAATCAACAAGCGTCAATCACCCACAGAAAGCGTTTGAATAATATCACTTGAGAATCGTATAAACTACATGTGGCCAAGATGATGATGGGAAAGAGAGAGTCGAGAAATCAAGACAGATATATTTTTTATTACCTTAATTCAGTGTGGAAATATCCCTCACTCAGCAAAAAGAACAAGATTCGCATCATCATCATCATCACTAATGCTGATTCAGTCAGTGATTCTATGTCCCACTTCCACCTCGATGGGATAATCAAAATAATAATACAATTTCTTCACATTCAGGAAATAAACCTAGGCTAATAATTACTTGAATTACCACAACCTTCGCCAAAACGGCTTCAAACACTGATTGACATAGGCGTTCTCCAGAAGTAAAAAGGCATTGTGTTCAGAAGATAAAATCAAGACATAGAAAAGAACCTTATCAAAAATAGATACCCTCGGAAATTCATATAAAAATAGAGGGAGGATAGCCTCCTAGACCGAAACGCCAAATAGCTGAAAATAAACTAGTTTTTATCTTTCTAGTGTATTAAAGCGAAGAAGTATCCATAGGAAGGGAAAAAGTAATTAAAGATGCTTAAATAAGAACATTTTCCGACGCCAGACTCATTTCATTTAACAAAGGTAGATAAGTATTCTGCTCCTGTCAACTTCAACAGCATTCACAAATTCATCTGCACTTGCGGCAGCAAGGATGTAGTTAGGGCAGAGAGGAGAGACTCTACTAGATTCTCCGAGCATATCCCAAAAGGTTTCTTTTTGAAAGGCGACAAAATGTTCCTAAACGCAGTTGTCAGACACCTAACTGACGCAGGACGCAAAGTGGGAATTGGCCAGGCTTTAAAAAAATAAATACACAAAAATAACATGGTTACCTTGGTTCGCAGAGATCATCGGCATCAAAAGACTTTGACATAACTTATGCATACAGAAAAATACTACGACTGATCTCTCACTAACCGTAATTATTTTGTTCTGTTGCGTAATATTGCAATCAATTTTCAAGTCTAATAAATTGAATTATTTGATTGCGTTTGCGTTTTTACTTCGAAATTCACCCACCATCACCCTTCTGAACCTTCTGTGATAATATGTATAAATTCACTATATTGTTAAATCTTATATTTTGCCTGTAATCCATCTTAAATTCCAAGCAAAATCTAAACTCCATCCACTTTTCTATTTACTATATAAAACGTTACTGTTATAAATCCAAGTGATTTTCTACTTACATCATCGGAATTATGTCGCCTATACTCTCTGTCAATAGCCTGAATTCATTCTAAAAAGTAATTTTCAGATATCATTTTGTAACTTACAATTGATTTATTTGGGATGCAGGCAGTTGAAGAAATCCATGGAATAAAACAGACTCATATTATCCTGCAAATATATTCGTTCTTTCTTCATTAAAACTAATAAAGTGAACTGCCTGTAGAAAATTGCCCATTCTGTTGCTCAGTATTATCACGTTTCACGTGGAATGACTTTTCAAAATTGCTGAAATATGTGCATAAGTTGTGAGTGCTTGAGACAAACATCACAGTTAAATGTCAGAGTGCAACACAGTTGTTAGTTGTTATCAGATAATCTGAAACGGAATACACAAGGTATCACGCGTCCTGAAGTTTTAAATCGTGTAACAAGTTCTACGTCCTATTTCAAAAATGTTGGTATAAATCCTAAAGAAACTGATTCGATGCAGTCGTGTCAATGAGAATACCCCTTCAGTAATTACACACACAAAACTGTAGAGCAAAATGATCAAGTTATAGTACAGAATATTGTTTGTCTACAAATCAATATGTTGGGATTCAGATAATTGATATGAAATTAGAAATGGAAATATAATTTGCACACGTCTATTGCTTCACTGGGCGCACAATATTTCTGGGTCCATTGGGTAAGTTTTAGTCAAAGTTCTTAGAAGTCATTATGCGAATTGTGTACAGTGATCTTCTTTTAACTCAATGAGGAGGATTTCGAAGTTGAAGTGGACATTTTTTCGATGTGGTAATTATTCTGTGCGATGGTTCATATAATTGAACAACAACATCTTCTGCATACACTCTAATGGGCTTGACAGTTATTCAGATTTTCTTGACATAGATATAATAACGAGATATACACTATCCTGTTACACATGATGAATGCATCTTACCCCACCTCCATCATCAAATATATTAGCCTAGGAATTATTTCCAACACATTCTAATGAATACCTTTCTCTCTATCTCTAATCATATCATTAAAAAATACCAACATGAAACACAAAGTCTGAGATAAAATGATCATCAGGCTTGATATATTTATTTCAAGTCTCATCAGAAATGTATTCATCAGACAAACCAAAGTAATTGTCTGTTTATGAGATATGCCACTTAGGGAGATAGTGTGGCGTTTTGCACAAACTTCATTGTTGAATTTTAACTGCACAACTTTGAATATTTATACATTGAATATTACCAAATTGCCGAGGTCATAGTAGGCTGAATAGTGTTCCCCAATGTACCGTAGATGCGGTTGCAACGGTCCCGTGATTATCAGAAATCTGCATCAGCTGGTAGCTATGAGTTGTGAGAAAGTCAGATGATTACAAGTGAATCAGTGTGCATTCTACTGAATCATTAATTTAGGGAGAAAACTTAACCACTTCTGAAATAAAGAATCTGTGTTAAGAAAATTCAAGTCTCAAAGAGCTTGAAATACACTTTGAAACGTTATTAACAGTAAATATTCTATGAAATGACTTCACGTGAATAATACTATTACAATGAGTGATCCTCTTTGTTTACCCTGGGTCAGCAGAGACATAAGCATACCTATTTTTCACGTCATGCTATGCCTTTTTATTCCTTTTCACATTACTGCATTGTTTACTTGACTGTCTGTTCAGTAGGCTGATTATGTCTCTAGTATTTGATTACAGTTCACAATTTAACCTGTTGCTACACTTGATATCTGTCACTCCTTGCTTTCAGTCCTTGCATTCGGTATTCCCAACTTTTTGGTATTCATTTGTGTGTATATTGTGGTACCCATTGTATATAACTCATCAACACACCGCGATGAAACTTATATTCCGTTGGTTATAAATAAATTAATATGTCACCCCTTTGTCTATTCACACGTCATCTTATGTTTTGAATGACTATACATTTCTTATACACTCTCATTTGACAGTATTAAATACGTTTGTGTTCTCATCATTTTGTCAAAATCACACCATGGAGATTATTATTTTGTTCATTATTTTTAACCGAAAAAATACGTGCTAGTTTGCACCACATCGTCCTTATCATTTTACAGTCACTGTTAACGTCTTTATCTTCAACTTTGAACTTATGTCTAGTCCACCCCATTAGTTGGTTTATTTTCTGTAGTATTGTCATATTTCATATTGTCTCACACGCGACTCAATACACTTGCCTTTGAAAGCAGTATTTTTGTTTTTTGAATATATTTACAAATATACATACATCAGAAGATTATTCCATCTCAGCTTATATCATGTTCTCATTGACTTTGCATATTCAAAACCAACTGACTATTGTTCCATCCCATAGTATACCTATCCCAAAATCCATTTCTCAGATGATTCTGATTTGCCTTCACTGGCTGTTGTATGCTTAAATTGATGGATTTATTATTATAGAGCCTGAAGAAGAATTTATTGACACCCAGTTTGTTCGTTAAAACTGTTTTATTCTGAAAATTATGTATAAAGCCACCTAGAAATAGAGAATAAAAATTGTAAGCCTAAGTTTACTGGTATACACTACGCGTAGAATTTGAAAATCGTCTTTGTTTCGTTGAGTAATTATTTTGAAATACTATGTTCGACTATCAGATAAATTGGTCACATTTTATAACAACGCGCAAACACTACCTAGATCATTTTCAAACAATTGTTGAGTTGTGTATATAATTTGTGAGTTGTAAAATGGACAAATATTGTGAGTTAGCCTGGCCTGTATTGTATAATGCAGCGAAAACATGTAAACGGGATACATAACCAGTAAATTCTAGTAGATAATCAGACTTTGACTCAGCTCAGACTGAATCGGTAAAGGTTGGTTATTTGTCTATCTGATCGTGCCAAGAAACCAATAGTAGACCGGATGTCTTGAATAATGCGATGAAGCAAACGAAGAAGAAAGTCATATTGAATAACTGCTCATAGCATTTTATTCAAAAATGTAAAAAGACGAATAAGCAGAATATACCTGGTAGTGAAAATTTGGAAAATAATATAGGAAATAAGGCATTAAAAGCGTGGATAATACTGCTATATATATGGGAAAGAAACAGAATTCCCAATGAAGTATTTAGAGCAACCAACCTTCGCAGATATAAAGTTGTCGGCTCAGAGACAGGGAAGATGCAATTAGGAAAAATTATAGAATTCACAGAAAATGATATAACGACTATGAGGTCAGTTACACTGTTGAAACTAATAGATCAAAGTCATTAAGATAACCGTGAGATAGACATTTAACTGGATACAAATAAGCGATGTGCAAAATATTCGGGTCAATACAGTTCATTCATATGCATTTATTCACACAAAATCCTAAGGTTGGGTGAACTATTATAATGTGATATTTTTATATGAAGAGAAGTTTCAGCCACTGGATCTTTGTTCACTGAATCAAAAGCCAATTCATTCAGTCAAAATGACCTTAGGCCTACACCGGATATATGAAAAATTAAAATGACTAATAAGAAGAACAACAAAAATGTGTAAAGCATATTAAAAAGCCATGCGTTAATTGGCACTACTGTGAGAGGTAAAATAAGCTCGAAATGTCATCCAGTCATCGATCTCCTATCACTGTGTCGTATAAATGAATAAATATACAACGTGATTCTAATCGGTGAATATGAAATAATGAAAGTTTAACTATCCTCTGGTATTGATCAGTTTATCAAGTAGAAAACAAACAAACAAATTAATTAGGTGGATACGGAACACGTTATACTTTGCTGAGCACATCAGTTTCTACTCTCATAGGTACATTTTATTGATCACTAGATTTAAACATTGAAATGAATGAATCCAGACACACGAAACCACTTGTTTTTCGATATGGTTATATAGAGAAAATTCTCGATTCATCTTCACGTTGATATCTGTTGAGGTAACATTGTTTTATTGTACTTCAATTGTTTTTGAGCTAAGGTAAATTGATATCCACAGTGAGCAATGTATCATCCACTAAATTGATATCACCTGTGTGTTCACGTAAGGTGTTCAACAACAGATAGTTAATGAAAATCGTTTTAGGTTTACATGAAATGGAGAACAAAGTATGTCAGAGTGGTATTCGACGCGTTGATTTCATACCTTTACACTGAAATATCATTACAGTTGACTGGAAATATTTATTTATATTCAGTTTTACAAAGAATTTATTTCCGTGTGTGTATTTTGTAAAAGTGACTTGCTATCCCCTTCAAATATTTTAAGTAACTATCACTCTAAATGTCAAATTTGTGCATTTATTTGAAAGTAGTGGACATGAAAGACACATCAAGTGTTGGTGAGAATATTGACAACACCTCACTCCGTGAGGAAATCGATGAGGAACATTCCAAGACAAGCTTTATTGAAGTGGTATGTAATTTATTATTGAAAACTAAAAGAAAATATCTACATTTCTTTCAAGTACTTCGTCTTTTGTTGTATAATGGTGGCAGTGACGGTGATAATCACGGTATTAGTAGCGAATGTGTAAGGCTGCATTTTAACAACTTTCCTACGCATCTCTTTGTTTTTAGGGGAGTTCTTCAATATGTGTTTTATATACTATACGTGCCAATCACCTCTTTGTGAGTTGTTTGAAATATAAATATTATTTCTGTTTTTCGAAACTTCGTCGAAAGTTAGTCAAATGTTTGACTTCAATAATGAAATGTATTGTCTTCATTACATGAGTACTCGAACACCATCAGTGACATTAATATGGTGAAAGGGTTACTGCAGGGTTTTTGATGTGCTTATTATCACTTAATGTATGCTGACTAACTATATCCCCTATTCTTACTTCAGAGTTGTTGGTGTAATCTCCATGGCAGTATTGATTCTGTTCGAGAATTTTCAAAAATTTCCTGTGATGACTTATGTACTCATTTCATTGACTGTAAGTTCAGTTTTCTGCCATGTCTTGTATGTGTCTTACTTTCATGAAACGCGCCGATCATTGAAAACAATTAAATATGCATGAATTTTAGATTGAAGTAGCATTTCTAGTCTATATGGACGAAGTACAGGTTATAAATAACTAAAACTTGTTAGCACTGATTGATATCTTCTTTAAGGATAGGAAGATGGGTGAATTACTGAACAGAAAAATGTACTGGTATTGTCCATCGAGCTTTCTGCTTCGAATCAGTGTCACTGTGCAAAAGTGTTTTACATAGATGAATATAAATTCCGCTCCTCAATATTTGTTGAACACCACATTTGTGAATATAATGCATATTTTTGAATGTCTATTCACAATACATTTTGAATCTACCATAATGAAAGTAGATCAGAAGAAGAGTTCTCACACAATGTATGGGAATCTTTTTCACATGCCCCTTACCATTTATTTTTTATTCATTTGTATTTCCAGTTAGCTTCCATCAGAAGTGCACAGGAATTTATACATTGAAGATCACTTGTTGAATTAACCATAATCCTTGAGCCACACACAACTGCTGCACACGATTGTGTTAGTAAATGAACTATAAATCAGTTTTCGATCGTTATTTCCGATTCGTGAATGGACTGACGACCTATCACTAATTGTATGCACGCTGTGAATGCGTAGGTTGTACTTAGTCAATTTTTTACAGTGTCACATGTAGAAAATCTCTTGTCAAGCCACAAAGAATTCACGTTGAATATCCTGGTCAATTATGCCTTCATCAGTTACTGAATAGTGTACAACATCTTGAAATGTCCTCAAATATAATACCTTGAAGGGTGAGCACACTAAATATTCGTTTGAATCAAAGCCACATTAGTTAGGCCTACTGTTACATAATATTTTCCATTAGATACGGCTGCATAAATTGAGTTCCACTACACCGGAGACCTGTTATGCCATTTACATTGTTTGCCGCACCCACAGCAACGAGGGATCACTTTCCGAACTTTTGAAAATTTAAAATCGAAAACACATTGAAGGCTTTCATAGATGCACGTTTCTCATGAAAATTACCATGACCATATTGACGTGAATATTTATTCTGGAAAAACTGACTTACCATGAAATTTTAACCTTACAGGTGTTCTCATCTTCTTTGTCGCCGCCACTTTCACTAAGTCCTTGGACTCTGGACACTACTAGCATGGTCTTCAGCAATAATTATTGCTGTCTGTTCAGTCGCAATCGGATATACAGTAGAACGGCACACAAAAAAAGTGTTAATGATTATACTGTATGTTGCAATCGAATTAGTGGTCATCAGTGGTATTCTGTTTATTTTTCTACACTTCTTTCAAGTGAGTAGACTTTGAATTTAACACTTTATTTGTTCTAAGCAGCTAACTCGAAATCTGGTGTTTTCAAGCTTGTTTGTTCCATATAGAAACTTAGAGGATTTAACGGTCAAATATCGCTTGACGGATACCTCTGAATGTCAGCCTAGATCAATACGTCATGTGTGTTTCACGCCATACTTGGTGTGACAACAATCAGTGATACAGTATTGGCGTTATTGTTAATATCTGGGTGATAGTAGTGTTATCACATTGGAGTACCTACTGAATACTTATCTCTGGAAGTGGTTGCAAATATAATTGCGAGTTTAGAAATCCATTATTTCAGATATCCGATCATTCCCTCCAAGTCTTCAAGATGTAACAATTGAATGGTGTTAATGTATTTTCATGAATCTCTCAAAGTTCAATCGTGAATCACTGTAAAATTGATGTTGGTTGGTAGTTTTTATTTGAATTTCAACATAAATGAATAGTTGACTGTATAAACAATATAGAGAATTGGTAATTAAACAGTGAGTGCCAGGGAAATATGCTGAGGAGAATTTCACGTACAAGATATAGCAACACGACATATTTTATCTAAAACTGATACAATAATTTTTTCCATTCTCTCCTAGAGAAACATTCGCGACCTAGTATTCGGAGAGTTTTGCGCTTCGAGTCTGATATTAGTAAGTTACATGTGTTTAACAGTCATTAGAAAAAATTTCATGTTTGTTTTTTTAACTCTTATATTTACTCAATTTATTTGAATCTGTTAAGATTGGACATCAGAAAAAACGGCGATTTTAGTACATCAATGTTCAAAGAATTGCTATGATAACCATTGTGGTTGTGATGTATTTAAACGATCTCAGTATGGTTGATTAGACTGATGTTTTGTGTATTGTATCATATATACACAATTTAATATCTCATTACTTCATTTCACTTCACTTTTGTTATACAGATGCTATATCTGACTGGACAAACTATACAACAATACACTGGAACTGAGATAACTAGCGAAATGCCACTTTCTGCAGCTTTCCTAACTTGGATGGAAGTGGTTTTGCTTTATTTCAGCTTATGTCTCCTGTATGTGAAGCGAAAGTGAAAGAAAATTTCAACAACCTCTTGTTTTGTTGTTGTACATGAAGTATTCAACATTGAACACCACATGAATATATTTCCTTATTTTGCATGTCAGTTTCTTCATTTACACTTTTGAAACCACATAATCTACTTGAAATGCATACTACCGATTTCACCACTGAATGTGAGTAAATGATTTCGATTTGAACAGTTTGTGATGGTAGAACTCAGTCAGCATCGATAAATGAACACCAAGAAAATCAAATTATTGCATGCCATTCCACAGGAGTCCATTGGTGGTCGTGGAAAACGAGAAATGACACCTCTGACTGTAGCACTTGGTAATGTGAATTCGACTCAATTTTTTTAAGGTTCGTCTTCGTAATAGTCCCTGAATAATTCTGTTTAATGATTTCTGATATCAGTGGGATTCTCTTTCAGGTTTTCATCTGATTGTCTCACAGTTTCCAAATCTTTGCTTACTACCAAGTGTTCTACAGTCACTGAACGGTTCATTCACAATCAGATGAATGTGTTTTACAAGTACCATTGAATACGACAAGTGCTAATGCACTCACCTTCAGTTGATGAGAGGCACACTGACAGTCAACTTACCATAATATCAGAACGTTATGAAAGGCACAGAGTATGAAATCTTTCAAATGAATACTTTGACAGCTTCGACAAATATTTGAATAATTGAAAGAGATATTGTCCAGATGTATTTTCTCACATATTCCGTCCCGGTTTTGACACAGGGTACAAGCTTTGAAGTTTCTGTGGTGTTAGTGTTTTATTTTCGCAAAGTTTCGTTGCTATGCTGATATCGATTTACATATAAAGCAGACGATTTGTAGGTGAGATGAATGATTTCAGTATAATTATTTTATATGAGCTGGATTATTTAGTCCCGTGCACATAGGTGGTTGTTAAACTTCATCTTCTAAACACGTATCGGATGAGAAGCAAATATGGAACTCTCGAGTTACTGGAGAGCAAATGACCATTGGTTCAGCGCTAGAAAGTGTTTCCTAGCAGGCATATAGATTATTTTACTTTAATATGGCCGCAGTAATAGATAATCGCGTTTTTGTTCTGATGAATAGGAAGTATAGTTATATTTATACATTGCATATCAGGCATAACTCCAAATGAAATGAATTTGAGAGCGACTGGTTAGGCGTCAGTTGATGACTATGCAAAAATGTTTCACAGTGTTGACCACAAAGTAATTTGCAAGCTACTTCAACATTATGAATTACCTAAATCGTTATCAACCTCATTCATCAGCTGACTACATTATAATGACACGAGTCGAGTGATTCGCAATGGAAAATTCATCGAGACATCTGTAATGAAGACAGGAGTAAGACTGGGCTGCCAACTATTCAAGGTGATATTTCCAGTTGTGGTGGACTGTGGGAACTGTGGCGAGCGACAATCCAGGAATACGCTTCACCAATAAGAAGGCTTTAGGAGAATTTGACTTCTCTGATGATCTATCCCTAATGTCACACAAACTTGAAAACATACTGGAGAAAATCATCAATTCAGCGGGAAAGGCTAGAAGTAAAGACGGGATTTCAAAGGGAGACGCGGGAGATGGAGGTGGTGAAGACACCCAAGAGACAATCGGAGACAATTAACACCAAGCATCACCAACGAGAGAAATTTGAAAGAAGTCACTTGATTGCCTTATCTAAGCAGCATCGTTTGAATCGTAGACAAACAACACGGTTGAGAGTGTTGAAGACAACCACAATCGAGAAGTAAAGACAGACCATCATCACCATGAAATCAGTTTCAAAATATGTGGCATTCAGCATCAAGAGCAATAGTGTGATTTCGAACGTCAATTTTAAGTCAGTCACTGCTTCTTCACTATCCAGCGTGAGTGGTACTTTCAACAGAATACAGCAGACTATTATCAACAACCGCCTTCTCTTGCTCCATATTGAAGGCTAGATAGTCTTAATATATTTGCAGCATTAGACTGCGGTAACAAACTGACCGAGAACAAGTCGCTCAATAAATATTCACATGAAAATGTAGATGGATCAGACACGCTGAGGACATCGTTGAAGAATATCTCAAGAAAGGCCTTGGAATGGAACTCGAATGGAAAAGGAAAAGTTAGGTGTTTGAAGGTGACAAAAAGGAGAACGTGAGACGAGGGGATGACAGCTTATGAGAAAAAAATAGGACAAGTTGTAGGTGTTCTGTTGAAGTCTCATATTTCACACGGAAGACATGGAAACATTACCTATCGCCATCCTCAACAGAACATCAGAGTATGACGACTGTGATTTATTCAAAACGATAGCTACAGCATTCTATTTCGTGGTAACTATGGTTGGGGTCGCGCTAAAATCACGAATTAGTAGAAGTTAGAATTCACGAGCCATTGAATCGGGTCCCAGTGGCTGAATGGTATACGAGCTTGCCTTGTAACCGGAAGGTCCCGGGTTCGAATCCCAGTGGGTGCGTACTGCCGATGATTCCCAAACTAGGATGAAACAGCAGCTGTCCAGTACTCCCTGGTTTTCAATGGTTCTCTAACTGATATCAATCCGTGATCAACCCGTAAAACATAACTAATCCTTACAAACCAAACTATAGAAACTATGCTTCCAACAAAGTCTCCACTTATATCAGTGACAAATCACAGTAGCTCCAACTATCTCCTCCTTAGTTAAAACAGAAACACAGAGACTCATTTGTCTTAAGAATAATTACGAAAGCCTAAATACACTACTATTGATGTGTATATTTTGTTATGTGAAACGTGTGAAAATAATTGTATTCACCATGGTAACACTAAAATTTATTTATCAAATTGTTTTAAGTGTAATTCATTCTATTATTATTATTGTTGCTGTTATAAGTCAATCTAGAACCTTTGAACCATGAGTCAAGTCCTACGATGTGAAATAGATTTGAACGTTTTATTCTCACTGAGAAAATTTGAATATGTAAACTATGCACTTAGGCTTGTGAATAATTTAGAAACAACATTAATAATCAGAAAAATATGGCTGAAGTGATCGCATATTCTAGGCGTAACCACTTGAGAACAAAAGCCATTGTTATAAAGGAGTATATACAACCAGACTTTGTGTAAATAAACATGAATAGGCTGTTATATTCATATAAAGAGTAGGAAGCGTAACAGAGGAATATATCGGCTGGTGACTCTGTCATCACGACTGATCATGCTTGTGATTAGATTCAGCCATGTTTGCAGTCTGAATAACCAGCTGCACATGTGAATAGGTTGACATCAATTTGAAGGATAAATTATTCATTGTTAGGACAGGTTGGCAACATCTTTTTAGACACATGGCCTGTAGACGAAACAATCGGCCCTGTGCCTGGATTACACATTACTTCGAAACATAGAGTTGCTTCTCCTAAACTAGCAATCTATTGTTTATGTGAAAGAAGGGTAAAATTGCCTGTAATTTATTGTTGTAATACTTTCTCCTAGGAGTAATTATTGTTTTTCTCATATTAGACGTTCTTCTATGCATTTCTCGATTTTGGATTAGTAGTTGAGTAATCATTTATATATTCTTGTGAGCTGAATTAGAAGTGAGAATATACCTTAATCTAGTATTATTTTGCGAGAACAGCAGGTCCACTTCTAACGACTTATAACATTTCTCTGTATATAACACGTTATTACATTGTATAGTGTTTGAGGTTTTTTGGAATACAGGTGAAAATATCACATCTGTGACCGATTATTATACATTTTTCTGTGAATCTCAAGCTAAATCTGTAAGGGTCTTCACCATCTGAAAATCAACATTCCTTAGATTAAATATTCGATTCACATTTCTCTATACTACATTATAAGAGAAAAGGACGAATACATGAGGAATTGCATTTCAGGATGTTCACCATTTTCCACTCACGGTAAAACGAGGATTAATACAAGGTCTTGCAGATAGAATACGTAGACTTACAACAACACCAGAGGACCAGTGTAAAGAAATAAAAGTCCTATTCAAAATGCTACCCAAAAACAACTACCTCAAAGAATTTATTTTATTTTTTTATTTTTGACTACAGCTTGATTCCACTTTGTATTTTTAGTGCAAGTATAGAATTTTCAGCGTGGATATCGGTAGCCTAAATTTTGCTGGCCGACCATAGATATCAGGTATACGTCGGCAGGGGATCGAACCTCGGACCATGTGCATGGTAGGCGATAATAATATAAAAAAGAGAAAAAAGGGGGTAAAACCGGAAGATAACAAGATAGAAGAATGGAAAAAGACAGTTACAATACCATATAAAAATGGTACATCAGAGGCAATACAAAGAAACCTCAAAAAATATCGGCATTCGAACAACCTTTAAACCGACAAATCTAATCAAAAATAAAATAAATCAACTGAAAGATCCCATAAAAATGATGGATAAAAACAATCTGATTTACAGAATATCTTGCGCTGACTGTCCGACTAAATATGTGGGCAAACGTCCAGATCACTCAAAATAAGAGTGAATGAACATAAACGCCTAACCGAAGGTCAACCAACAGGAACACAAGCCTACAAGAATCTTGATAAACAACCATCAACAGCTGCTAATGCATGGGTCAAAAACCGCAATATCGATTGGAACAATGTGTATATTCTAAAAACTAACATGAACAAATGGAAAGAGAGACTTATAACAGAATCTATATTCATTAAGGTCACACCGGATACATGTAACAAGGGTGACTCAGTACAACTATCAACAACTTGGAATATAATTCTGAATACAAAAACATGAATGAGCAAAAGAAATAATGATTTATATATAAGTATAAATCATAACTGTGTGAATAAAACAATTCCAACAGTGCTGTGAACACAGGCAGTAATTTTGCTCGAAATATTACCAATAACAAAACTTATCATTCTGTGTAAACTATATAATTATACTTTATTTAATCTAATCCACAATGCTTTAACTTTTTACTGACATGAATTCACCATGAGCATTTCTGCGAAATCATTTGTCATTCGATAAAGCGACAGTGTTACCAACCGAAACAGTTTGGAGCATGTGACTGACTATTTTGCGGGTTTCAAATATGTGATACAAACGAAGTGTTTTCTTCCTTGATATGAAAACTCTTCAAAATGTCTTCTCAAATAATTTTACCTTCGTTATACTGTTATATAAGTTCCCCTTGTGAAAGTTGATTCACTTTGTTTGAATTTAAACAATGAAAGAAATAACGATACAGTCTCGATGTGTTAGTCTGAAAACGGTCAGGTTAAACGGAGAATCATTACCGTAAATACTTTTATCTGGGACATCCAGTAACCTAAATTTTGATGCTTCATCTGATCATAACAATGTGAACTAGGTGAAGACAGATATTTTGATGAATAAACCCTTAGATTTCGGGAAACAGCCTCTTCTGTTCTGGTCATCATTCGCGGATAGACGGATGATGACTTCATGAATGATGAGTTAAGGTTTAAACTTGGTCTCTCCTGATTACTTGGACGGGGCTCTACCAGATGAAAACAAGCCAATCAGAAACTAACTGGTTGATCTCTTGGATTTTGATTGTGTTCTCTGAGATGGATGGTTGAATTGAGACGTTTTCATAGTCCTTCTGGACAATATCTTGAATGCAGCCATTAGCATAGTGCGTCGGTGGTATAGCGGTTAGCACGCTCGCCGACCATGCATATGGTCCGGGGTTCGATCCCCGGCCGGCGCACTCCTTTACCTCACGGAGCCAGAGATAATCCTGGTAAAGAGGAAAGGTTGGGCATGAGGCTAGCAACCCCATCCTGTAAAAATTAAACACTGCTACAGAAACTTCAAGCCACTAGCTTGGAGCCCTATGTTCCACTGGGAACGTGAAGGAAAAATTATATTTTTTATTATTATTAGCCATTAGCATGAATTGGATTTGAATTCTGCGCGAATGAATTAATTAAATCGCTATGGAGTTCTAGACATAGAGGTTGACGTTGCAGACAATCCTCCACAAACACTTCACTCAATATTGTGCAGACCGATGGATCAAACAGCAAGAGGAGATAAGATGAATGCCATTTACAAAATAAATTGCATGAATTTCTGTGAGTACTCTGTTGGTTAAATAAGGCGCTTCCGTCGAATTTCAGCCCAAGAAGACAAAATTGGCTGTGGAAAGGCATAATATGTATTTCTTCATAACGATCCATTTATACAGCTGTCTAGGAGGACAGCGATAGTTTTGCAGTCAAATCGACTAGCTCAGAGAACACAACCAAGTCAAATTCATTCACTTGAAATACAGATTTTCTCTATATTTGCATATCACCATTGGTAAATAGAAATGCTATGGAATGCAACTTTGTCAATGCTTCAAGACTCTGTAAGCTCTTTTAATCCTTGAAGTGCATCACACCATTTAACTCTCAAGGATTCCTCGTTAATTCAACGGGTACTGGAAAACGGCAAATGTTAGTTGCTAAGAAGGTTTCGAATAACTATCGTTCCATACCTGCAGTGTTGCTGAGGTGGAGTGCATGTCCGTACCCTGAATTTCTGAAATATATGTTCCTTGTTCCCCATTAAATAAGTCTGTTTAATGTGACACATGGTGATACAGTATTCATAACCGAATGATTCTACCTAATAATATTAGGATTGTAAGACAATGATTGTGTCGAAAAGTCATTCAGTTTGTAATAATGTATCACTGTGTTGTATCAAATAAACCAACTTAGACGGAATCATATTTCCCCCCATTTTCTAAATTCTACTGTCACAGTGAAAGTCTTAGTATACCAGAATTTATGGCAGGAAATGTGACATAATTGAAATTTCAAGGAATTCGTTTATCGTGTGAGTACTTCAAAAACATCTAAAGTTGGTCAGTTGTAGTGCAGAAAAGCGTAGGAGTTAAAGGGAAATATTTTTCCGCTTAGTAAATAGATCGTCACAGTGACCCGTCTTGTATATTTGGTAGACAGTAAAGATATGCCCTATAATGTGATACCACTATTAAGAAGACTGTTTCACTCACCTGCAAGCGTTTATCATGATCAGAGATCAGGAATTGTTTGTTTTGAAACTTCACCCCAATATCTTGGAAGGGATCACTGAAACTCTATCAGAAGATTCAGTTATCTTGGATTAGCTCCCATATTCAAAAAACAAGAACTGTTATTTTCAGATGAGAATCCCTTTGTACAGAATATTGTATTTTCTTTGGAATTCATTAACTAAATGTGATCGGTGGTCAGAAAAACACATCACACCCCTCAATGTGCCTGTCCTAAATTGAATGTGTCATACTCTCCGTGTGTGCATCATTCAACATTTAGAAGATTATGTGATACTTCAAGTCTTAGAAATTAACCAAGTACCTAGAAAAGACTTTTAACGAATCGGATAAGTGGAATATTTTGATCTTTGCTATTATAATCAAAGTGTCCCATAATAGTAAATAGCTTAAATTTAAATAGAAATAATTAGTTCGCTAAAGTCTGATTAAGCATTTCTGAAACGTGAATAAGAGGAGGAGCATATCTAATTGTAAGTTCTGCGCGATGTTGTTTATTTCTTCTTTGCATTTCCTCTACCAGAGTGACTGGTAGGACATCAGTAATAATCAATTAGATATGACATAAGCGCCGCGACATTGCAGATATTTTGTGATGCGCTTCACCTGAGCTTCACTTATGTCTTGAATGAAGAGAAACGTGAGCACAAAACTACAGCCGATTTATTTATTTCTGGCACTTAATAGAGGGATATTCATATTGCCTTCATCATTGTATCAGGCACCGATTGCTGTAGAAACTAGATGAACTGTAGCCGTCAGGTAGACGAAAATGTCTATCTTGGAATTTTGAAATAATAGGGACAGACATTTTTGTATACGTATAACTGAATTCTATTGTCCAGAGTCCACTCAACCGATATTCACTGCTAATTATCAATATTTAAGTGGGTTTGCTAAAAGACTACTGGGCAAAAAACTGTGAGATTCTAATCGACTCTAGGAACTATTCAAACTGAGTCCTTCTGATACAACCCACCAAGGTCAACATGAGGATATTGTGTGTTTTTGAAATTTGCAAGAACGAGTAACGTGATATAATATATGTAGAAGTGAACGGTTTATTGAGCAAGGGAGTATATTCCACTCTCTAATTCGATTCTCCATAACGGATTTATACTAATTGTGTCTAAAATAACAAATCAAAATCAGGCGAGTTGGACTGTCATGAGAAGTATCAGTTTTGCTGCTTTGATAAGGAAGAAGCAATTAGCGATATTTTTAAACTTGTTAGTTTTGAAAAGTTGGGAACAAATGTTCACAACATGTGATTCATATTAGTTCTCTTATTGTATGTGTCATGCAGTGGAGCAATATGACGTTTGGAACAGTACTCGTAGTTCATAATCGTAACAGTGCTGATGATAATTGCTTTATTGTGAAAAATGAGTTTACATACAACACAGAATTTTCAGTATGATTTATAATAAAAACTATCTACTATGTTATATAATAGAGAACAGTATATCAACTCATGGGATATTGCTTCAACCGAGGCATGCTGCATTAATCTACGATATTTCTCTACGATTTTCAGTCAGAAAATGAGTGGGAATAGTCTGACATCTATTTGAAAATGAGCCTACGCATAGGGACTCACTTTATACAGATGAATGCTGATTGCCTCTGCTGATTGAGAAATTTGAAGTTTTAGAGCAGTAAAATGCCATAAATAACTGTAAATGCTCCATTACTGTCCACTTGATTTCGCCTTATTTAGTCCCTTTCGCAAACAAAATGGGTAGTGTTTCGAAATCCGAATTCTGTCTTACGAAATAGGCTCCACAAGAGTATCTAAGCTGTGACATACAGAAAAAATGGCAAAAGTGATCAAGTTATCTCTACTTCTCGAACCAAATATTGATCAGCTAGTGGATAAACAGTAAAATCTGTAACACGTCTTGTGCTACACATAGACACATATATGCTGATAAAGTACTATTAGGTGTGGCTGATTTGTTACGGGCTTTGCTGACTTCTCAAACTTTGTCATGTATTGTCATGCGTTCTCTTAGCTAACCGATTTAGTTGTGAAGCTTTTGTCGTCATTCTGGACAACATCTTTACCACGAAGTGAGCTTATTTTTACTCTTAATAATGTTGTCCACAAGGAAGACAACAGCTTCATGATTCGATGAACCAACTGAGCCATCTAAAATATTCTCTATTTTACCCTTCATACCGTCTTTAATTTATATGGATTCTGATGTCTTAGATGAATGTCACGGAAGTGTATAATATATTTACGCACACGTTTGAATATAGCACCTCCGATGGAAGCGAACATACTTATGTCTCGAACGAGTACATAATCGCAACAATTGTAACCATGTAAGTTTCATTCTGGGTGTTTACGTTCTCTGTCTCTACTTGAAGTTATATTTGAGTACGGAATTATCACCGTGGAATTCAGTTTTCATTTCATTGACAATTGAAGCGAAAATAAGTATCACTGCAATCCAAATAACTTGGACTCATCAGCGCAGACGATCAGGTAGAAAACAAAGTAGGTATACCTGATGGAAATTACCTCTTATTTCCTACAAAAGTATGTACAACTGTTAAATAATCTTCCTGACAATCTGTGTGTGTGAACAAACTGTGTTAGCCTGAACATGAAAACGTTCACATCTACTAGTCTATACCCGGTGTAGCATTACTCGTACGAATAAATCAAATCGCCTCTTTTATTAGGATTAGTGAAATCATTCCATCATGGCTAATACTTGAGTCAAAACTTCTATTTTAAAATGAATGTTATTTTGCCCCGCCCATCAGTAAATGCAAGCACAAGTCTCGTACATACTGGCTTATTTAAAGCAACTTCGCGCACTTCATATGAATAATTCCAAGTGTTCGAAATCTGTTGTTAGGGTTATAAAATACAACAAACGCTGAGTAGTAACATTAATTGCACGAAGGATTGCTTCATTGTGTGGTGAATGAAACCGAGTCGAGGTTGCGTAGAAGCAGAGCATCGATGCTTCAGTCCTACTGCATAGCTGTAGAAAATTCCTTGAGGAAACCACAGTCATGAAACGCTTCAAAGGTAGCAAAAAGACAACTGTCCGTGATCAAAATCTATGTGCGGTTCGATTAAGTGGGATGAAATGCCATTATTATTACAAATATTGCGATGGGATCATCCAGGAGTCATTTTCCTGACATTTGTTGATAACAAAGAAAACACCATGACAGATCAGAAGACGAATTCTCATACAAAACTACACATTCCAATTGTGGCGTTACATAATTTGTGCAAAATCTCTGTTTTTTTGTTTCAGAATGATGTGTTTGTTGCTGCTCATATTGCTGTTCATCGAGAAGCAGCGTAACTTTCCACCAAAACCGTTTGCTTATGCACTGGCCGCATTGATGGTATGTTGACAACAGTACGACTATTAACTAAGATGTGCTTTTTGAATCTCAAAACAGGAAACGAATTGCTTTCTCTTCAATTTTCTGGTTAAATAACCGAAGTTTGCAATGACTCAGGCAGTCGTTCATTTGAAAATGTAGTTGAGAATTCAATTATATTTTACTCTACTGACAGAAACAGAATACGGTAATGCATTGCTAACGGACTACTGACGATGGAATACATGCTGAATACATAAATACAATTTTGGCCAACACATATGCAAACATTATGCATTACACTTTCTCATATTCAGTAACGGCCATTTCACAAAATTCTGAGATGTTTGATTGATAAGTAGGATGACAGCTCACCGATGAGGGTCTTTCTTATTCTGTAATATCAGAAATAAGGCAGGATCGTTTGATAGACAGACGATGACATGCAGTCTTATGTTCATCAATTTGAAGGAATACTTAACTCATGAAAACAATTGAAGCCGAGAAATCTAATCTGCTCAAAAGAATGTCAAAAGAGGCATACTCAATCTCTCACGTGTTATTCAACACCTTTGTAAAACTGCCTAAGTAATAATCTGAAAGGACTGCGAAATATCTTCACTAGTCAACTGTTGGTCTCTCTTATCTTCTCACTCATGTTTATTTAAAGTGATTTCTCAACTGTTCAATGAATCCAGCCTAATATTATGCTTTTTTCTCTGATTTCTTTAATCAGGCTACAATCTGGTTGATTGTTGACTCTTTTCTATGCTGCAGTGATAACCTTGTAGCACTCAATAGATTTCTCAGTGTTTCTATTACACTACACGTAATTGTTGGCTTGGTTGCAACCTACGTTGGAAAATTAAGCTCATCTAATTGTATCATACTCTTGACACCGGCAACGGTAGCATTTTATGTTGGCGCAGTATTTTCAATTCTGTGTAATATCAATGTAAGTAAACAATGATTTTAATATATTTGATTCCTGAAATCTTTTATTAGTTTAGTTTCCCTAATATATATATTCTGACAGTCGCAATGGGATATTTAGTTTAACCTTACCTGTTCTGCACTTGTTTCAATGGCCTCAATATCATGTGTTCCAGTGAAATGTGTATTTGTGTGTCTGTAGCCACCGTCATTCTCTAACTCTGGTAAAATGAACTTGTCTAGAATCTTACTAGTTATACTATCCAAAGAATATATGTGACAGTATATGGCAGGATCATTTTGTGCTACATGTGTAGTCAGGTAGACAAATGCATATTCTTTCGCTTGCCTTTAATTATCATTGTTTTACGTCTTCTGAAATAATCCATTACCCCTCTGAAATCAATAGAATAAATAAGTAATATAAAATAATATTAATAATAAATTGTGCGTCCGTGGAATGTTAATGCTGGTAGGCAGGAAAGGTTGGAATGAGGCTATCAACCACATCCTGTTAAATTAAACACTGCTGCAGAAACTTCAAGCCACTAGCTTGAGGTCCTATGTTCCACTGCGAACGTGAAGGAAGAAAACAATAAATTGAATTAAATTTCGATTTTCCCGTTGACTGATGGACTAAGTTTTTAGGCGTCAGCTGATATGTCAGCTGCTTGTGTGAATGCTTCGAATACAACTTTGGTGTTTGCAGTGATGGGCACTGTGTTCGACTTCCATTTGGAATGAATCTCTGAAAGATGATTAGAATATGTGTGAGAATATTTAACCGGCGTAGGATGGACGAGGTGAGGAAAGAGGCAGTGGTGGTCAAACCAAAACATGGTATCAATCGATGAGATGAGTGACAATTACTTAAGGACATGTAGGGAGGTGTAGACTGCCTGACTGGTCGGAGTCCACGGGCTAGTAAGAACCAATGACGGCTGGAGACGATTAGTGATACGGACAGCTCAAAATCGTTCACAATGGCTGGCTCAGATGCATTCACCACTATTGATCTATAACTGACACGTAGCTCAGCGAAGAGTCTGTTTTCAGCGAGATTATTATCTGTAGCTGTAAAATCGAAATTTTACTTCTCATGGAAGAGGGTAGTAACAAAAGTGGCAAATCCTCAAAATCGAAGTTGTTATTATTAGTCAATGTATAAAAGGAGCTGCACTAATAATATCAATTATGATTGTGGCAACCCATTACTGCTAATTACTCTCCTATTTCATGAATAAATTATATAAATATTGTACGGCTAAGGGAAATGAATTCGCCGGGAAGAGCCTCTTCGCTGAACTTCGTTTTTGTTTTCATAAATGTCTGGAGGGGAATCATTCATGAATTTTTTCATATTTGTTTCAGTTAATGTTCAATTGGATGGTTGGTGTTTTTTGGAGCTGTTGTACTTCAGCTATTGTGAGTCTTTTTCTCAGCCTTAATATAGTTAACTTGTTGGTATGTAAACGAGCTGTTTCAATATATGTTTGCGAACAAGCCAATAATCATTGATTATTGAATGTGACAGTTATGCATGAGCATTTCAATAGAGTAGACTGTCGCCCAGCGGAGAATATTCTTCCTCTAAATTCTCATCCACGATGTATAACTAAATGGTGTTCCCTAAACCTTATAGAAAACGCCAACAAAGGACGCAGTTTAAAGTTTGGAGTAAAAAAGGGAGGAAAGACGATAGAATTCCCATCTATTGTTGTAAAAGTCAAAAGGAGATTCAGCGTCATCGTGGTAAGACAGATAATGAAAAACAGTTTTGAAATACACAGTCCAACGCTTCTCCCTTCTCTATGCCAAAAGGTCTCCCCGGAGTGTCTCTGATCCATCTATATTTATTCCAGGATGTTTCCTGTGCAGTGGATTTTTGTTCGTGATCTTAATTCCTTGTTGCGTATTCTGATCTGATCTTCAGTATAGAGCCAGTGATGGCAGCTGTGCCATTCATTTCATAAACTAAGGGGCTTCATATAATTTAATGGCTGTTTTATTAAAGAGTTCGTGTTCATTTAGGGTGTAATAACCTCTACTATGTTGTATTTCTGCGCTTCAGGAAGCCGACAGCATGTGTTTATCACCATTAATTAACACCGTGGATTTTATGTGGATATCTCCCAGACAAGGGAGATTTGGTTTCAACATTACTTTATATTTGTAAAAGATTTCATCTGTAAAATTGAAATGAGTAATTCCAACGTTTTGTTCGACAATCTGATCTGAACTTCTTCAGAGAAATTAATAAAAATTAACATAACGGAGGTTCATATATAAAAGAAACATCTCTTGCTTTTAAAAACTTTGTCCAATCATAAGACATGAAGCAGGTTTCAACGTGTATAATAAACAAAATTGTATGAGCTGCGATCAAAATTTGATCTCGAAACGTTGGAATTACTCATTTGAATTTTGCTGGGATTTTACAAATATAATTTTTTACAAATGTCTACTTTTCACTCGACGCTCAAATATTTTAGCACTATTCTGTCAAATCTTGACGACAGTTCATTTGGATTGCTTCAAATGGTTAATATTCCAATTAGGAATAATGTTTCTGCATGCATTTGGCAAGCATATGTAAGGATATCACTCTACCTGAAGCAAGAAGAAGTATTTTGAAAGCGATCTGTGACATGGTTTCTGTTGATTTAAATAACTGCTTTAGATCGGTGTCGTATGCGCTTACAACAATGAGTACTGCGTTGTTCATCATTTCTGTATGACAAAAGAAGTTTATTTAAATGTTATGAAATATTTTACGATTGGAATATGCGTAAAAAACTTCCTTTGATACTTTCCTGACTATTTGCCAACCATTCCTATGTATTTCATAAAATCCTGGAATTGCACCAGTCCAGTGATTTGTTCTCTCCTTCAGTTAGGTAGGGACGTTTTGATTAAGAAAGGAACTGCTTGTATTTCTCACATCATAGAGGTAGAAAGGAATGTGATAAAAATTTGAAAGACAGGATTGACATATGATTAGTAGTGCCACTGTAAAAAATTCACATTATAGGTACTGTCAATAGAAAGTGAACACCACACCGATACTTAAAGAATCTAATTTTAATAGACTTCTCTTCATGTAACAGTAACATGAAGAGGCAGGCTAGATCATGTAGAAATGTGTTGCTTACATACATTGTGGGCACGCTGCAAAATGGGCATCAGCGACTTCAGTTTATCACTGACAAACATCTTGAAATACATCGAAGTCTAATCGGTACATACCGCTTGTTAAATTACCACTAACTATAATTTTGACTTATTTGCAAAAATACTTTTGCCTAACTTTGAAGTCACGATGCCCCAAACACCATGAGGCCCTCAAAATTCTGATTGATAACATGACGATAATACCGCAAGCAAATTAAAACACACAAATTACTTACTTGTGAAAAAATCTATGCCCAAACAACAGTATTAACAGTAGTCATATATTTATTTATAGCTAAATTATTTTTATTCTTCACATTTCGAATTGTACTCTGAGAATGTATTCAAATTCTAGTACCAAAGGTACGAAAGAACCTTCTAACTGTTTATTTTCTTCGTGGACATTTTCATAAGTATTTTAAGGAGTGGTAATAAACTGTACCTATTTCTACCAATGAGAAAAATTATTATAGAGATCCTAACAAAATAGAAGAATAGAAATGCCGACGTTTTGTTCCAAACATTTTCAAGGAAATAATCAAAAGTGAAATCATCAAAAGTGTAATGTGTAAATAGATGACCAAATTACGTGTAAATGGCATTACTCAGTATTTTCTAGTACTAAAAACGATTTCCACTCTAAGATATCTGGAGTGAGAATACGCGATTGGACTTTCGATAACATTTTTGAGTCGCACATAAAGTTTAAAATATTTTATACTGAAAAGTGCTGTCATCACATGTCAATAAGAAGAGAACAATGAAACTGAGTCAGTGTTGGTCTGCTTATGAATATAATAATAATGATAATTTGCTATATTCCAAAAACAGTACTAATGATACAGCAAGGAATTTTCAGCATTCAGTACAATATTGCATCTAATTTACTCAAAAACGACAAAAAGTGTAATAAAAGTAAACACTACATATTATTAATAAAACGTTGTTATAGCAGCTACATAGCAAATTACTGTATGCAATACGGAGAAAAATATGCATAAAGTATAAAATTGTAGTAATAATAGTAATAACAACTAAAATAAAATAGCAAAGTTATAATTAACTGAAAGAAAGGGTGACATCATATAATACAGAAAGATGAACAATGAAAGGGTCGATACACTTTGCTAATTACATAGTAACTTATGTTTTCCTGCCTAACAGAGTCTTCGTCACATAAAGTACGGGCTAAATATGGTATTGTAGAATTTCTATACTTAGTGTTATGAGCATATAACTTTTTACATCGACTTCTCCTCCTACGTGATGAGATAAAACAGGATAATTGTGAATAAAGGGGGTGCAGAGGGTCTGACAGTACAGCCTTTGCCCATTTTGTACAGGAATTTATGTGTCTCTCGACTATAGTATTGGCGAGCTCACGCAGTGGCAGACCACAAGCCCTACTCACAGCATTTAGTACTCTTTGTAATATGATATAGTCCTTTTTGAGAAGCCTGGGAAAGAATAATGGAGAGCAATAGAATACAATAGGCAAAATACAGGAGTTTAAAAATTGCAAAACTAAAGGTTAGTTGATGCTTGATTGTCTTAACTTTTTAATGTAGAAGGTAAGACGAAACATTTGCTTAGAGATAGATAAGATGTGCGATAACCATGAAAGGTCAGAGGAAGGAACTAATCCAAGGTATTTAATGCTTGACTTGGTTTCAATTTCCGTGCCATCCATGCTACAGGGATCATGCGAACTAACTAGTTCATGTAAGTCACGTCGATGCTTGAAAGTAAAGTCAACTGCCTGACATTTGGAAGGATTTAACATAAGACCATTTGACTTAGACCACTTGTTGATGTCCAACAGAAAGCTATTAAGTTTGGAGCAGTCAGACTAGGAAGTGATAAGCATTGATACAGTCAGATCATCTGCAAATTTGACAAAGTTGGTTTCGTTTAAATGAGACAGGTCGTGTAGGAAGAAAGAAAAAAGAAAAGGAGAGACGACGGCACCTTGAGGAACACCGGATTTTGTAAGCGAGGTAGAAGAAGATTTGACATTATATACAGTATACTGCATTCTATCAGAAAAATAAGAATGCAACCAACTCTTAACCCAGGATCCTGTTTGTGTCAACGACAGTTTATTTAATAAAAGGCACCTAGGTACAGAGTCAAAAGCAGATGTGTAGTCTAAGAAAGCACCACGAACATATTTAGCACCTTTGTCGAAAGAAGAAATAACATTGTGATATAAGACAACCGCAGCATCCAAGGTACTTCTACCATGTTTGTATGCAAATTGTTTAGGATCATTAAAAGGTTTCAATGAGGGTTCAAGACGAAGTAAAAGTAATTTTTCCATAAATTTTTAAAAGGGAGAAGTAATTGCAATAGGCCTAAATTAATTATCAGTATCAGAAGATAGTTATCGTATGGGGATAATTTAAATGTTTTTCCATGCAAACGGTAGAACGATACCGGAAAAGTAAGGGCTAAAAATGTTAGTATTAGGGTTACACAAAATATCAGCACAATTCCTGAGGAAAATGGCAAGTATGCCATCAGGACCAAGGCTTTGTAAGGGCTTAAGAGACCGGATCTTCAAATAAAATATTATTCGACAGGGAACCATGTGACATAACGCTATCTGATCAAAATCAAAAACCAACTCTTTATGTCAGTGTTTCTCCCTCGATAAATGCCAGACATTCTGTTGAAAGGCAGTTAAAAAGTTCCGGTGTACAATTTTAGACCCAATAGCATAGCTCAGGAACACTTACCTTACGTACTGGAATAAGTTGCTACCTAAGATTATGCGTTTTCTCAAGTTGAGTAGAAATCTGCGAATAAGCAGGATGTAAAAACAACTTAAATGCACACGAGAGTAGATAATTCCATTAGGTATCATGTTTTTTTTTGAAAGATTGGAATATGCTGAACAAGAGAAATTGCATAAAACACAATGACACAGGCTTTTTGGCAGCTTTAACCTGAATTAGGCCACCGTATAGTTAATTACACCAGACCACATCGAATGTTTATACAATAAGTGAAATAAATTCCAATAGAAATCAGTTACCATGGTTACAGACTGACGAAATTGTGGATGAATTTAAACTCATTCTACTTGCCATTGATTAGTTGTATATCGTTGTTCACAAAATGCTGATAAACAATTGATAAAAAGAAATTAACCAGTGGTTTGTTTGTAATTTTATGCAATAATAAAGAAAATAAGTAAGCAGATAGTACAGAGGTTTACATCGCACTACGTTTCAAAATATTCGCTCTCCATACAGGATCTGGATGTAATACATCCTGAGACGTAGTCAATGTATATGTAGAACTTGATCACTTTGATAGATTAAAATCCCATATTAGAAATTATTATTATTGTATCCTTTAGTTCCTAGAGGAACATAGGGCTTCAGCTGCGCACCTCCATTGCCTTCTGTTTTCTGACAACTTTTTCACCCCGCTCCAGGTCTGTCCACATGCTTTCATCTCCTCCTTGCATGACCTCCTCCAAGTCACCCTTGAACGACCAACTCGCCGCCTCCCTTTCGGGTTCCACTCGAGGGCTTGTCTAGTGATGTCACTTGATGGTTTCCTCAGCGTATGGCCAATCCATCTCCATTTCTTTCTGCCTATTTGTTTCACAATCGGTTCCTGATTGGTTCGCTCCCAGAGATCCCTGTTGCTGATCTTTTCTGGCCATCTGATCTTGAGTATTGAGCGAAGACAGCTGTTAATGAAGGTTTGAAGTTTGTTTGAGATGCTCTTTATGACTCGCCAAGTCTCTGATCCGTATAGTAGCACTGACTTCACATTGGAGTTGAAAATCCGGATCTTATTTTTGATGCTGATTGCTGTTGACCTCCACACAGATTTGAGAGTAATGAAAGCTTGTCTTGCTTTTCCGATTCTGGCTTTGATGTCCTCGTCAGTTCCGCCTGTAGTTGAGACGATGCTTCCCAGGTAGGTGAAGGAGGTTGTTTCTTTCAGGTTCCTCCCATTTATGCTGATTGTTGTTTGTTGTTGTTGCTGTTGATGTTGGCTAGGAATCTTCATCATCTCTGTTTTATCTATGTTCACTTGAAGTCCTATCTTTGATGCTTCTTCTGCCAACTTAATGCTTTTCACTTGCATATCTTCCAGTTTGTGGGAAATCAGACATATATCATCGGCGAAATCCAGATCCTCCAAGTTTTCTGTGAGAGTCCATTTTATGCCTGTTCCCTCGTTGGTTGCCGTTGTCTGTCGCATTATCCAATCTACTGCAATCAGGAAGATCATTGGTGATAGTAGACAGCCTTGCCTCACTCCCGTCCTCACTTCGAAGGCTTCCGTAAGTTTCCCGTTGTGGATTACTTGGCATGCAGCATTGTCGTATAACTGTTGGATGAGATGTATAATTGTCGATGGGACCCCGTAGTAGCGAAGTAGTTTCCAAATGACCTCTCGATCGACGCTGTCGAAGGCCTTTTCAAAGTCGATGAAGTTGAGATAGAGAGGTGACTGCCATTCCAAGCTTTGTTCAATGATGATCCGTAGAGTGGCGATTTGATCAATACATGATTTGTTTCTCCTGAATCCGGCCTGTTCCGGACGAAGTTTTTCATCTAGGGCTTGTTTGATTCTCTCCAGGATGATGCGACTTAGTATCTTGCTTGGAATGGACAGAAGCATAATTCCACGCCAGTTTTAACATTGACTTAAGTCTCCTTTCTTTGGAAGTTTGAATAAGTATCCGTTCTTCCAATCCTCGGGTACTTTGCCCTCTTTCCACACCTTCTCCAGCAGTGGCGTCATCAAGTCGGCTGTTGTCTCTGGGTCTATTTTCAAAGCTTCTGCTGGGATTCCATCTGGTCCTGGTGTTTTTCCAGCTTTAAGCATCTTGATTGCATTCAGGACTTCTGATTTCGTCGGGGGGTCAGTGTTCACTGGTAGTTCTGCTTCCGTTGTTGGTATCGTTGGGCGTGTTGTAGGTGGCGGACGATTTAGAAGTCTTTTGAAGTGTTCAGCCCAGTGCTTTCTCTGTTCCACCTCTTTGGTGATTGACTTTCCATTGTCGTCCTTTATTGGCTTAATCTGTGTCGAACTTTTGCCTAAAAGGTGCCTAGTTGTTTGGTAGAGTGTGGCGAGGTCTCCTTTGCCTGCAGCTTGTTCTGCTTCGTTTGCCATGGTTTCATAGTATTTTCTTTTGTCTTCCCTGGCACTCTTCTTCACTCTTTTGTTCAGTGTATTGTAGCTTGCATTCAGCTCCAATTTTTGTTGCTCGTCAGTTCACTGGATAATCTTTTGCTTCACTGTACTTCTCTCTTCTATTAGTTTCCAAGTGTCCGTAGTGAGCCACTGTTTGTCCTGTCTATTTTTTCTGCCTAGAACTTCCATGCAGGTTTGACTCCACACCGTTTTCAAGTTGTTCCAGTGCTTTTGGACGCTGACCTTTTCGCTGGTGTTGATTTTTGTCTTGGCTTTTTCCCTTATGCTTGCAATGAAGATGTCCTTTGTAGCCTGGTCCTTCAGTTTTTAGGCGCTGAACTTGGCTTGTGGTCTATCTGCAGTTTCTGTTCCCCTGAAAGCTTTTAATTTGATTTCCATATTATAAAAGTCCATTTTAAATACCACACAGCTTCGCAATATGAACAACTGGACCCAGTTATTATTAGTAATAATGCATATGAAGACAGAACCAGTTCTGTACGTTTTCCCTTCATTTCCTTCGATAACTAAACAGCTCTTTATGTCGACAACTGAATTACTGATTCGACAGCAGCTGTCTCCTTCCGGATTTTTTACTTAGTGTAGGAGTTGATAATGGTTATATAAGAATCCTTCAGAAGTTTTTAAAAGTCTTGGTTGGTTTTAAGTCCGTGTTTTTCACTGAATTCTCTATTTTTAGTGGTTCTTTTTTTCGGGTTATGATATTCGGAATATGCGAAAGCAGAAAGCGCATTACTTTCAGTGTTATATGTCACGCCATATATTATTAGTTTTCACGCCTGGAATTTATTCAGTCTGTATGCATAGATGCGGCTGTAGGTGTACGGGTCAACTGCAGTTGCTCTACACAGATGACGGTAAAAACCGCAAGGCACAATGTCAGGTTTTCATTATTTCTTAAGCATATTTCAGCAAATTTAGTGAGATATCACCGTGAAAGTTTAGAGCCAGCGGAAGCAAGGAGGTATAGGATACAAAAACTATACCAGTACACAGAAAAGTAAAACATTTCGGAACAAGCGGTAATGAATGCATTTCCTTAAGTGAAACTGACAAGTACACAGCTCATAGTTTGAGGAATAGGTGTTAAAGTGTATGCGTATAAAAACAACACCACTGAGCCGACGTCAGTCTCTCACCTATTAAAGGCCTAGAATGGCTGTTGACCATTGTTAGTAACTGGTCTTTTTATTTCAGCCCAATGAAAGCTAGCAAATTAGGATGACTTGACTTAAATGGTACAGGTGTAGTGATTTGTTTCTGTGTTTATAGTGAATTTTAACTTCAACAGTGTACAAACTGGACTATTTAGATGCACAAACTGTGATGCTGGTTAGTTCAGAAGAAGTTTTGATTGGATTTATTAAAAACTAAGCTCTATTTCAAACAGTTTGTGAACACAATTCAGAAATTTTCAGCATAATTAGACTCAAAATTCTTCCTCTTCATTTACATATAGAGTAATAATCTGAAGTATATGATGTGACTTAGTGTTAATGCATATGAAGTGATGACCCATTCTGTTAGTCTTTACTTTTCGTTCCCCTCAGGAATTCCACATTGTTTCAATGAAAGCCAATTGAATATATAGGCGAATTCATCTATTGTTCATCTAGTATAACTGCATGATTAAGACTATGAGAAATAAAGAAGACTTAAAGGATCTTGAATGGGTGGGAATTCTGGTAGTCCAGCCATTTAAACAATCCACTTCCAGGAAACATACCATACTAATTTCATGGCAATGTGAATTAAAGTGACTCCTCACAGTCAAGTGTGCCCTCAATCAAGATGAAAAATAATATCAAGATTTACACATGAAGACGTCTAGGAATTCGAAACGAAATACAGATGATGCTGTCAATGATATGAGATTGTTATCAATCAAGCATTCAGCCGTCACCGGCAAACACCTCTTTTTTTAGTCATGATGACAATGCAGCATGCATCAAACATCAGATACTCAGAGTTTTAGTTGCAGCCGGTTTAAGCATTTAATAATATCTATGCAGTAAGCCGTGTCTTTTCGTTACTATCAGCCTCTGTGAATCCATCCTGTTGTAGTTTGCGTTTCTCAGTTTCAATGTGGAAAAATGTGAAGAAAGTAGTTTTTCGAGTCATAAGAGACTCCTAAAAGACAATATATGTATTTCACTTGATCAGTCGCTAGC
The DNA here is from genome assembly GCA_944472135.2 of Trichobilharzia regenti. Lineage (NCBI taxonomy): Eukaryota > Metazoa > Platyhelminthes > Trematoda > Strigeidida > Schistosomatidae > Trichobilharzia > Trichobilharzia regenti. Next base: position 28,065,853 of record OX235267.1, read on the forward strand.
ATCCACAAAATAGTAATATGGAAAATTAAGCACAAGTATTGTAATGTAACAGTTCCACTTACACATACGCGTATATAAACCAGTTTGTATCACGCCACAATTCATCTTTCCCATAAGACATACGTGATAAAGCCCCTAAATTCTTATAAAATAAAGTTTAATTAAAAATATTGAAAAACGTATTTGAATTTCTTAAACTGGGTAAACCCTGAATTGGTGTATTTAAAGTCACTTTATGCGGCTCAAGCATCGTTATGTATATTCCTATACTAAAAAGCGCGCGAAATCAGGTCATTAATAAATTAACAAGTTTGAGGTTGTGCACTCGAGTATGATGAATCTACGAACACACACTTACGTCTTGCCTTATGATGACATTTTCCAGCTATTAAGTATTCTTTCATTTCTATTTCTTCATAGATATACTTTCCTACCCAATTTACCATTATTAAACCACAGTTTACAAGCCTTTTCAACAAATGGCCACCCTATCATCTAAAGCCGATTTTTCTGACTTTGCGCAGATGATGAGATAGTGCGTGATTAAAACAGTATATCTTTCAAATTGTGGAAAATATCCATCGCGACATTAGCAGCAAAATAAGAAGTTCAGCAAAGATATCTTTTCGGTGATTTCATTCTCAAAATCAGTCGTACAACCGCATTTATATACATAAGTTTACATGGTTACATGGTTATTTTTCATTTAATTCCACATAGTAACGAAGGAGACAGTAATTTTAAGCTTGATATGAAAGTTTGAAGGTACGAATGTAGATTACAAGGGGCTTAGAGATAATATTACATAGACTTAGAAAATAGTTACAACAAACTAGACTGGCTGTTTTCCAATTAATCACGAAAATTAGGTCACGAAAATGAGTTCCCGGCACTTAGGCTGAATTTATCCTACCTAAAATGATAAAGAGTTAAGGATGGCATAGTGTTAGTAATAAATAAAACAAATATTTGACCATATATTGACCTAACCACCAATTTCTTTCACGGAATTATTTTATTTGATAAGAAGCACACAATGATAGGGTATGATTCACTGAGTGACGTTCCGAGAGTATTTCAATCTTCATAATCGTACCATAGAACTCACATAGCTTTCAGAGTCTGCTTACAATATTTCATTACTACATATTCTGTGATTTTATTGTTAGTGATAATTTCTACACCTCTGGTCTTTATATTTCATCATTCCCACTCAGCTTGTTGGGCTCAGATTCCATAGGAGAAAATTCAGTAATGAACTTGTCCCATCACCTACATTTCTTATTTTTCAGAATTGTAGTTCTGTCTAGTCCTATTGAATGGTTGTGTTATTCATGCATTGACACCACTCAATTTCCCCTAGGCTATTCATCTTTGTTGGGTCATGATTCTATGCTTAGCTAAATTCTGACAATCTGATAATGTAACTCCCCTCCACCTCTTGATGTGACATATGTATTTCGTCCAACATTCATTGCAAGCCATCTTGTAGAATTAATTATTTTATCCAGTTACGTCTTTTTATGTACATAGCTCGTCTCTGAATGATTCGGTACGTTCAAATGACACCCCAACTCCGGCTTTATTAGGAATCCTGAGTATGGTTTCAAATTTTCTTTCCTTATATGGTGAAAATGTAGAATACAAAAATTTCTTCTTTATTTATATTACGGTTAATTGTTCCGCTATTATTTCTTATCTTTTCATTGTGAGCACTTTTGACCTTCCCAATAAATTTTATGGGGTAATTAATTAGTACCAATATCTGTTGGACAATTAACTAAGTCTACTTAAAAAGATAAGGGATGAGATGATTTAAAGTTTCAGTATTTGTTAGTACGTGTCAGCTTATTACAAACATCGTAGAGTAATTTGTCTTGATAGTTCGTCTTAATCTACAATCGAATTATCTTTGTTCATCTTCCAACTCACATAAATTTATTTCCCCTTAAGGTTGAGTTTATAAAGTGTTAGGACAAATAAAGTTATCTGCTACGATTGAGGATATATTTTCAGCCCAGTTGTCATCACTTCTGTTTGGTTACATATTTTACTTTGGAATTCAAGGACAGTAGACTTGTGAAGTTATTGAATTCATAGAATACTGTCTTCACTAGGCAACTTTATCCCATAGGTTAGTTCTTTCTCTAGAAGTTTCCAAATCCATACTGATCGAAATACTACCATAAAGATTATTTCTATTTCTGTTTAAATTTTATCTAATTTCTTTTTCACTTCATGTGGGTTGTTAATCTACAGCTAGGGTCAGAAATAAGGTTAACGCTAAGTGCTTAGATAACTTATCAGTAGGAATGTTTCTGTAGTTGGCCATTGGCCTGATAGGATAACCTGGTTTGTTTATCTTAACAGTACCATATATTTCGCTGACGTTGTTAGATTTAGGCATCTAATGAAACCATTCAAAGTCATTCAAAAGTATCCGATTTTGTGTTACTTAATGTGCCATGAAGTTTTAATCCTGTTCTTCACTATTTCTACAGCTTTATCAAATACCTGACATAAACAGGTTTAAATGTTTTTGTTGACTTTTATAATGAAGTCATATTTATTACAGGCGGTTTCTGAGTTCCCTTTTCATACTTTGTAATGACTATATATGGAAACTGTTACCTTTCTCAGGCCCTACTAATCCACTGAAGTTTCTGTCTCCTGTCGACATGTCGAACAATCAATTTGTTTCATTAGTGAGAATGCGTCAACTCCATCATTTTCTGCTATATCCTATTATTTCATTAATTTGTTAAACCTGTTGGTTTACTTGTTTCTCAACATCTCGAAAATGACTTCTGTAGTATTTACAGACGTTTCAACTTCGATTTCATAATGTTTGTTATTGGACTTACGTTTTAGAAAAGGATGGTTATTGAACAAAGAAACGGTTAACTAAATAGGTGAACAAGTGTATAACCAGGTGATAAATAATGGCATTAAAACGAAAATCCTAAAATAAATGTTATTAAGGTGTACCATGAATGTGAATTTCAAATTTGAAGGCACACTTTACAGACAAGTGAAAGGAGTGGTAATAGACTGCCCATTAGCTCTCAATCTGGCAGATTTCTTCCTGAGTAAACTAGAAAATGGATCTTTAAATAACCTTATCATAACATTCTTATTTTATTGCCGGTATATTGATGACACCTTTATTCTGTGTGATAATGATTCTGATGGAAGCACAAAAATAATTCAATTTAATGAAGTACATTCTGCCATGAAATCCATATGTGAAAAGGAATCTCAAAATAGAACTGCCTTCATAGATGTTCTTCTCACAAGAAAACCAGATGGTGGTGTTAAGAGAAATTTGCACAGGAAAAGCAAATGGACAAGACAATATACACATTTTAATGGCTTCGTCCCTCTTTAGTACCAAAGAAATTTGTTAAGAACCCTCAGCCATAGGGTTAGAGCCATATGCTCGGAGGGCGTATTTGCAAATAACCTAAGGATTGTATATGATACCTTGGTTGAAAATGGATTACCAGATAAATTCATCAGGAAACATATGTTTAAGAAAGCTGAAAATCGCTATTCATTATCCATAAACAAGAAGCGTTTATACATACGACTCCAGTTCAAAAGCAATATACCTAGCGAAATAATTACGAAGAAGTTAAAAAATCGGTTCAAAGAACCTTTAATGTCTGCAAACTAAAATCCTATTGTCTACACAAACGACGGCTATTCCTCTATTGAAATATGAAGTACCTAGACTAGCCACTTCCAGTTGTGTCTACCTATTGAACTGGGTTTGTGGTGAGAGTTATATTGACTGCTGTTCTAGGAACTTGTTTTTCGTGCTCAGAGACATCTGCCGGTGTGGCTAAATACAAGTGCAGTAAAAACCATCCACAGTCCGATAGTAGACCACCTGGTCCAAAATGGATGCAAAGCCAGCATCGAAGAATCCTCCTCTGTCATCTGCAGGGTACAAAAATAAAATGCCGAAACATCGAGGTACCGCTTACTCCAAACAGCAGCGGTTATCACGAATCACTTTTAACAACCGGTGCTCTGTGTGCATAAGAAGCACGTCTAGCTACTACTACTACTACTGCCCTGGTTGACCTTCTAAAGTGACCGTATTTTATTGTATTTCCAAGTGTTTGTTTAGCCCCGGTACCATGAAATTCGCAACCTTGTGGCTTACTTTCTGCTTTGGTACAGCTTCAGTGAAATATAATACACGACGCCCAATAAACGCAAGGGGTTTCTCTTAACTGTATCAACTTATTTATCAAATTTAACAAATGTATCGTACATCAAATAATCAAAATTTTTTTAACTAACTATATGAATTTATTCCTGAACTAAGATAATAGCTAGAGAAATCGAAACATAAAGAAATATCATCCCACTCCAAAGCAAAAAGGCTTGAAATATTGGAGAACAGTAGGCTGATTTTGACTTGACACAAGCATCCATTTCATTGCCCATGAGTACCAACATCTGCAGGAAACAGAAATAACAGAAACAGAAATTATTTCAATCAGAAAGAGCTTAAGATTCCAGTAGTATATGAAACCAAACTAATATAGTATGCATCAAAAGCATAAGAAACATTTTATTGCGTCTCTGTTATAATCCAGAATTCAGTTTTCGTGTCAGTATGATTATATTTAGTGGGCTCCCAATCGCATAACGTATCTGACACTTCTGAGGTAAATATAATGTCGAGTATGTGAATGATGCTAATATGAACATCAATACTAAACTGAGAGGCACAGAACCGATTTCGGAATCAGCTGTTTGTTAGACTCAGCTCTGTTGGAGTGGTATTAAAGCCTCCAGAATCAGAAAATTAGATCTGATTTTCATTTATACAGGCAGATTGATTTTAAAACTAATGTCATCTACTATTATGTAGGTTATATTCCATGAGACTGGAAGATAACACATTCAAAATAAAACTTCGTCCCATGGAAGTTTGCAGAATAGAACTGTCTCTCATAGTAAGCAATGTGAAAACGGTGATGAATCATGAGGAAAAAGAAGGCACCGTTTTCCAAACGTTCCTTGAGAACATTTCGTTTTTAATGAAATCCAGTCTGTGTAAACTCAGAACTTTTACCCTCTTCAGTTGACTGATGAAAGTGCGGTAGAATAAGTCAATGGATTTTGTTAATGTTTTCCACTATAAGAAGGAACCTAACCTCTTGGAAAGTCTGAGTGTCTTTAAAAGTGACCCAATCTATGCACCCGCTAGTTTATATTCAATGACAGTGAATAATCACACTTTAAACAAGGTAACAAATCCTTGAAGTTTACTTATTTAATACTTACAGTGAATATTGCAACGCTGAAAAATAGTCCAGAAAACACGAGGTACAACACCTGGAAGAAATAAGTAGAGAAAATATGTTTGTCAATAACACATGAAAGCATAGTTACTCATTTGTCTTTTCTTTAATAACAAATTATTCTCAGTCTACATTTTAATTTACTTCTAGACCAATTTCAGCAGTTATCAAATGATTATAGTCATTATATTTTGGTCATAATGGAAATCAATATTCACTTTAAGTGTGTGATTACCTCTAAAGCAAATGACTAAAATTATGGTGTGCACTTCCAGTGTCAATCATCTAATAACTTCATATATTTGCATGCATCTCCATCTGTTTTCAGATTTGCTTAAGGAACCAGATATAGGCTCCAACACTGCTCAGGTAGTAAAAATTATAAATTCAGAGAATGGATATGCATTCTTACATGAAAGAAACGACATCTGCTTAAAGTGATATTCATTATGCTTTGAGTTATATCTCACCAGGTAAAATATACTGTTATGTTATTTTCATCTTGGCACCTGAATGAAAAACTAATTTTTGATCTAAAGCACGCAAACAGTTTCAAGCGACGTACAAATATACAACATAGGATGTTATCGTTGCAAAAGCACAATAAAATAGTGCAACCGTGTGAAGACGTTGATTGTTTGGTCAGATATGTATGGTACAACGAATCATGTTCACATAAAGTGATTCAATGTCAAATCAAGGAGTCATGTAAGAAAGTGGGGAAAACAAGGTAGTTTCTATGTAAGTAAATCAATTAATTCCAAGATAAGTTCACCTTTTCGGTTGAATAACATGACCCACAGACTAATCATTTCACGGCATTTTAACAATGTGTATGTATGAAGTAGTCTGCTAATTGTAAAGTCTTCTGTTTACAGGATGGGACAGAATGAAGAATCAAAAAATAGATGGTGGTCACTAAGGTTTGTGGTTTAACTTTAAAAATCATCAAACAGTCACATGATGTATCCTTTTTAAATCAATCATTTTGTCGAAAAAAGGTTTCCAACGAATGGTCACTTACACTGTAATGAAATAGGAAAAGAAAGATAAAACCACACAATATAAATCCACACGCTATGCTTATTAATGATATCCAGAGTCTTTTTGATATTTTCGGTATCATATAACCAAGAAATATTGCTGCCACGGAGGACGCTATTGCCAACAGCACAGCAAGGATATTATATCCTATTTTTATCCAAACGCATACAGCAGTAATGCCTATGGAACAGAATATAACCTGAAAATGAAACAGGATTCTGTTATAGCAATAAATTCTATGAAATGTAACAAGCTGAATCAAGCGTATGGAAACTACCACTTTGTTTACTCATCGTAACATGATTGTTTGTGTATACAGTATAATTTTGAGGCACAGGGCGATTACTCGCATCAAATGTGACAACCATCTACTTGGAAGATTTGTTATTTCTTCGACAAATTTCTGTCACTCATTTAAATCAAATAAACGATGGACATTCCGTACCGTGCTCAACAAACACCGTAAATATATGTTTCTGTTGAAGTCAATATTGGTTTTTACACCATCTAGATGAAAAAGTGAAAGATTGCAAGCAGGTCGGACTGGGCATACATAATTAAGTAACTACAATCAGTCTCATGATAATTCACCAGATGCATGAGAAATCGACTGATCACAGTGACTGAAACATGCGGCATGTCCTATTCTTTCAAAAATATAGCAGTGATCCTTTCCAATTCTAAGATCATCATAATCCGCTTCAGCTCCAAGTAATTTACTTGATTTTGAAGAACCATTTTCGGTAATGAATACGAGAGGCACAGTGAGAGTAAATAAATTGTCTAGGTCGTGTTTAATTAAATTTAGCTTCTTAGATTCGTTCATGCTATCAGTGAACCTCCGAATGTTCAGTCGATTGTCAAAAATGTGATGATGACTAAATGAGTTGAGCAATTATTACGTCAGTGAAAGTCTTAACTTACTCCCACATCATGGTCATTTTTTATAGTTATACCAAAATTTGTGAGACATATTTAAAAGTGGGTGGTACAAAGACTCAAAAGTCATATATTCTAACTTGTTGAAGAATTTTACATTATATAACTATATCATACTCGAAGTGAATAAGCAGTTTGATGAAATTATGTCGTTTTAACCTTGGGTATCACTAATTATTTGCGAACTGGTATTTGGCCTTTTGCATTAGATATTGCTGACTCCTCTTTTATTATTCACTGAAATCTTATGCTACCTTGAGTTATTCTAAAGTTAATAAAATCACATCAGAATATTAATTTTATGGCAAGCCACATTATAAAACAAATGAATACAGTCATGAGAGGTATTCGGTCTTTCAGTCTACCCATATGCACGCATTATGTTAAAACACCCAGTGGATTTCTTATTCAGTCAACTTCTTTTCACATAGAGAAGTTAGGCAATGAAATATGTTGTGCGACTTTCGCCTTCGTATTTCCTAATATAGTTGGACGGTATTTATAAAGGGAAAACTGTTTAAAAATCCCACCTAAATGATAGTATTACAGCATCTATGCTTATTTCGATGTTTCAACCAACTTTGTGGTTATCATCTGTATCTCCCCTAATCTGTATATTATAGGCTGACCTGATACTTAGTATTTATCTTCGTCAGTTTAATCTCTTATTGTAATACTTCTCTTTGTGGTTGTTTGATGACAGAGCTTTGATCATACCTTACTACATGATTCTCGAGAACTTCTTACGGTTAATTTTGGGCTAACTAATTCTGTACAGCATTATCGAGGTAATTTTGAGCTTTTGATTTTATTTTTGTTAAACATTACCGTAAATTCTAGGTCACATAGTTGTTTTCTTGATGTCGTTGGGTCATTTTATGACTGTGAGTAATGCAAGGAAGCTTAGGCTGGATATATGCATGAATCGGTTTCCCGCATTCAGAACACAACACTTCATTACTATTAAAGTTATGTAGAGCCAGAATTTATCAGAGTATTGTAATAATGTGGTTGCCTATATCGTCTGAGATACGGCGACAGTTCAATGGAAAAAGGCATATCAACAATTCATTTTGTTGATTTACTTCGCCCCACCTCCTCTAGTCGTCAGTAACCCACTGTGAATGAAAAATTAGGCATGAAGCCATTGCTCTCATCCTGCTAGAAATCATCACTGCTACTGAAAACTCAAAGATTTATCTCGAAGCATTATGTTTCCCGACAAGCTCAAAGGAATGAAAAATGACTGCGTGAAGTTTTGAATAGACATTTCATTTTGTCTTGCAGAGCTCAGTGAAAATGACTTTGTTAAATATCTTGAAATAATGAAATCGATATATCAGGGGAAAGCCAAAAACATCAAGAATGTGTGTGAAAGAGGCAAATACAGTCCTGTTTTTATCAAAATGAGGCCCAAAACCTTCGTCCAGAGCAGTCTTATTGTTTCGTCACTCAGAACGGCCCTCATACTTCTTCATTGGTCAATCGAATAATATCGATGTAATGGTTGGCTTCAGGGCATGCTTTGAACTACGTTTGTCATCGAGAGAATGATTGTGCTGTCGGAAGCCTTAATGAAAGCCCAACCAAGAAGTTATTCCCTGGATCCCTGAAGCACCATCGTCTCTCTGACTGCCTAATTCCATGTGTATCTTAAAATTTTCCACTTTTCATTTTAGGTCATAATCTTCTACATAAAAATCGCTGTCTACTAAGACATAATTCAGGATAACTTTGTATGCCTAGTGTTCACCCGAGCATATATGAAAAAAGGAGGTTCTCTAGACATCTTTCTAAATCACACCATCTTGCCTAGATTTGACAGAGATACTAACAATACAAATAAACTTCACGTACATGTTTTTTTTATTTTTTGATTACAGCTTGATTCCACACCGTGTTTTTGGTACAAGTATGCAATTTTCAGCGTGGATACGATAGCCCGAATTTCGCAGGCCGACCATAGATATCAATTGTGCGTCGGCATGGGCTCAAACCCCGGACCATGTGCATGGTTGGCGAGAGTCCCAACCACTGTGCCACCATGTTATGTTTTATTGTCGTTGAAAAATGTAAACCTGCCGACTGTCACAATGAACTCCTTATGAATAGTAACAGCGTATATTACCTTTGCATGTGGAGCATGGGGGTAATCAAATCTCATTTGTGTGCAGTTGCTTCTGTAAACTGCAATTTCCATAACCAGCAAGAGTAATGATGGAAATAAAAATCTATGTAAGTTGATTTCAATTACTATAGAACAGCCGATATCTTGATAAACAGAAAAAGAAGGATTTTTGTTATTAGTGAACTATTGTGGTCATTAAAAACTTCCTTGAAAATCAGTACTATGAGTGGAAACAACACTTACAGTTAATGCAATCATGGCGGAGAAGACAAGACGATGTTCAGATAACTTCCTCGCGCTTACAACAACAACTAAAAATAGTACTGAACCAATCACACTGAGAAAAAAACGAAAATAAAGAAAAAAAAACATTTCATTTTCATATAAACTTCGATGTAACTTATTTATTTTCAACCACGATAGAGAAGCTAAAATGTTCACCACCTGTAGACAAGCCTCTTGCCGTTCTTCTGATTCATCATGTGTTATTCTGAACACAGCTTATGTATATACCATTGAAACAGTTTTGAATGAACTTTCTGTTCAGATGTGTTTATATAATATCAAATTTGAAGAGGCAAGTTTTAATGATTTCCGAAATGTAAACAAAACTAATTTCCCGTTGATTAAAATGTTTGAAAATGAATTATTCAATTATTACGAATTTCTTGCAAAGTACCAGTTTTTCCAAAAATGTAACTTACAATAGAACAAATGGAACGACAATGTGATCTCTGATGAACATATTGAAACTTTCACTGTGAATTAAGAAAAAAGTTGTTGATTCCGAGTAAATTACGAATTGTCTTACATGTCACATATCAACTGGGTAATTAGAATAGTCATGAACATCAATATGCTGGTGTATATAGCTAACTAAACATGTCTAATAACCCAATGTAAACTTCATACCTGCAGAAAGAAACTACGAACCGATGAAGACTTCTTGTACGACAGCTAGAGTGAAACACTTTGTACTGAAATTATTTGAAATTACCACAGATATTTTCTTAGAACGAAGCATATCTAAAGGATCTGAAAGAGAAAGCCACATGTCAGTAAGAATATTCAAATACTGGTTTGACTAATTGGTTACTTGGTTTCATCATCAGCCGACATCTATTAGAGAACCATAGGAAAACCACGTGAGAGTACTGGACAGCTGTTTCGTCAGTCTAGTTTAACACTCTTCACCAGTACGCACTCACTAGGGTTCAAAACCAGGAACTTCAGTTACAAGGCGAGCTACCTCGTGGACCATTAGTCCACTGGGACTAAGTTCAATGGCTAGCCCATGAATTCTAGCTCCCGCCAAATTACGACATAGCGCGACCTCTTGCCAATGTCTTCGTTGAGTAATTGTCCCCATAACCGACCAGCTCACCCTACTGGTCACGACTTCCCACTACTTACCTACCTGAATAAAGCCATTGATCTAAGAATAAAACTTGCGCACTGTGGTAGAGTATAATTCCATTATGGGTAAATTTTTGTTTTGATAAAGTCTCACAGTGTTATACAGTAATGTTTACTGATGACGTTTCGAGCACAATTTTTTGCTCATAGTCATATCACCTTGATATGACTCATCAAAACAAAAATTAACCCATAATGAATAAGATCAGTCGTCATATCGTAAATTTGCAGAAGTCAGACTTCATGGGCTGGCCACTGAATTGGGTCACAATGGATTAATGATCCACGAGCTCGCCTTGTAACTGGATTCCTGGTTTTGAACCCCAGTGGGTGCTTACTGATGAAGAGTCCTACACTAGACTGACGAAACAGCTCTCCAGTACTCTCATATGGTTTTCCTATGGTTCTCTAACAGGTGTCAGCTCATGATGAAATCATGTAACCATTCAATGAGAATATTTTGAAAGAACATAAATTTCATAGCACAGAAATGAAATGAATATTTAACAGTCAGTTCCACAGTGTTCTTCTATTTCTAATGGTCGAATCCAAATGAAAAGGAAGTAGAATATGCAGGATTGAGATAAGCTGTGGAACTATGGAGGTTCCTTCAATAGTGGTATACACAACACAACATAACAGAAGCAATATTGGTGATTGCGTAGTAAAACTCAAATTTATGATGTTTCACTGACTGCATTAAATAGTCGTATTGTATAGCAGCAACTGTCCACTTTCGCAATGTCTTTACGGATAATTTCAGCTTCAAATCGATCGTGAATCAGGCAGAGGCTGACCTATATCGCGTCTCGCCTTATTCCACTAAAGCATTTATCACCATTTAACTCTCCCTTTTTTAATTCAAGTATTGGTTTGTCAGGATTTGGCTGATTGCTTATAGGACTTCATCATGTGTTGACCTCAGCTAGAGAACCATTGGAAAACCTGGGAGTACTGGACAGTTGTTTCGTTCTAGTTTGGGACTCCTCAGCATTGCGCACCCACCCACATGAATTGGCAGAATTTATAATTCATGGGCCATTGGTTGGGTCCCAGTGGCTTAATGGTATACGAGCTTGATTGCCTTGTAACCAGAAGGTCGTGGGTTTGAATCCTGGTGGGTGCATACTGATGAAGAGTCCCAAACTGGGACGAAACATCTGTGCAGTACTCCTAGGTGGTTTTCCAATGGTTCTCTAACTGATGTCAGCTCATGACGAAATCCTGTAACCAATCTCACATTTTATTCTAAACAGCCTACCAGGTCTACTTATATCCGATTTTATCTGGTAACATTAGCAATCGTTTAGAAATGGATAAATGGTCGCATAAACAGAAGAATCAAATATAACAACATTTTTAGTTAATCAACATGATAATTAAATGAATAGGCTTACTTGTCTTCATTTTATTTTCACTTCATATACCTTAAATTTATTTTGTGATTTTATATTTCTTATATATCTCGTGAATAGGTTGGCATAAACAATATCAAAGTAGATTCGTGTACTTTGTACATGGGGTTAGAGAAACATTGTTCTGAGGGCTTGTGTTCAATATATTTTACACAACGTTTATAGCTAAAATCATCACATTCATAGTCTATTACTGAATGGTCTGGTAACGCGCGTTCTTTCACAATAACTTTGAGAACAAAGCTGTAGGCGATTCTCTCCGTTAGCTTGGGGGATTGGCTATATTGAAGTCATATTTTTATATTTCCAAACAAAACTATATTTACTGATTCTAACCAACACTAAAAAAACGTCATACACCGACTATATTTTCTGTCAACTCTTTCTTTACTCAGTGTCATAAATCTCTACATTTTGAAGTCAGATATGATATAGAGAAAATAACTCATTTTCAATTTCATAGTTTTGCTTCTTTGTTTATATATAACCACAATATCTTGTTCCCAAGCTGTACTGCCACAATACACTTAAGACAAAGTGATAAGAAGGCGTAATAAATAATAATAAATAATTTTTCCTTCACGTCCCCAGTGGAACATAGGGCTCCAAGCTAGTGGCTTGAAGTTTCTGTAGCAGTGTTTAATTTTTACAGGATGGGGTCGCTAGCCTCATGCCCAACCTTTCCTCTTTACCAGCATTATTTCTGGCTCAGTGAGGTAAAGGAGTGCGCCGGCCGGGGATCGAACCCGGACCATATGCATGGTCGGCGAGCGTGCTAACCGCTATACCACCGACGCACGTAATTTGTCTGAATCATGTAGTGTTGTATTTCCGCAACACATTTTGAACAATCTAATCACACACACGACCTTGTCATATGAATACATTAGAACAAGACATATAAGCGAACAATATTGTTTTCAATTAGATCTTCTTCACGCTTTACTCTAATTTACATAGACTTATATATAAAAAATTTTAACCAGTGACGGTGATTTTGTTTGTGGGTCAAATAATAATAGTAATAATATGGTAAATGTTTTGAACGAGGTTAATAACTACGACAACTATGTTGTGTACTACTAAAGAGTCCCAAACTAGGACGAAACAGCTGTCCAGTACTCCCTGGTTTTCCAGTGGTTTTCTAACTGATGTCAGCTCATGGTGAAATCCTCCATGCAACTATGAGTATAATGATTACAAAATATAAATAATAAGGCTTATGCAGGTGATAAGATAACAAAGATAGTATGTGTATATACGTATATGTAGACAATTCAATAAATAAATAAATAAGGTCAAATCTTAAAAGGTAAAGTGGACATATAATCCGAGTTTAAATAAATATCATAAAAAACGAAGGAGATGGAAGATAAGAAAGGGTGGAAAGGTTTTGAATAGAATTCATCTAGGCCAAGGGAGAGACAAAGGTAGAACAAACTCCTTTTGTATACAAAGCCTAGGATTGTTCTCTCGAATTCATTAAGTTTCGGCTAAGTGTAAAAGACGGATTCGAATTCAGTTCAAAAGTCTCATAGGAATGCGATAGATAACTTTGAAGGCACTAATTTTATCCCCTTGGTGACCACTATCAATCAAATGAGCCAAAATAGAACTTCTTATGGATTTTATTTGACCTTTTCCGAACCATGAAGGAAGATGCTCATTCATGCGTTTGTTAAGCTGTCTAGCTCTCTTCACAAAAGCAACTGAATTTATAGATACAAATAGATGTGACACAGCTAGGTAGCTTATCTTCCACTTGAGCAATCAAAACCGGTCGGCTGGAAAATGACAGACAGAGGGTGGCGGCAGTATAAGTCCGTTTTATCGCTCTCGATAATCTCTGATGCAAGACTTCACTAGCCACGTCCCCATTAACTTGCAGTCTCACGAACAGTTGTTTCTTTTTAACTGTTGTCAGTTTTTCCTTAATGTACCTAGTATTCATGTGTCTGCTTACAAATCTGCTAGGATGACCCATTTGGACTAACGTATTTTGGATGTATCCTAGCTCATTTTCTAAGGAGTCATCTGTACAGATACGTCTTGCTCTATCTGTGAGGCATCTGACCAAATTGAATTTGTATCGGTTTGGTACAAAACTGAGGAAATGTGTATATCATTCTACATATATAAATTTTCTATAGACATCTCTCTTGAGTGAACCATCCTCTCTTCTGCTCAATTGGACGTCAAGGAAATGTAGTCCACCATTATGTTCTTCTTCACCAGTGAAGATGAGCGATGGATGTGCGTCATTAAACTTTTTTAACATTTCATTCTTGTCAGCTTTCACATCAAGAATAATAAACGTATCATCAACATAACGAGAATAAGAATCGGTTTTGTATATTACTTGTCTCAATGGACCATTTTCAATCTTGGCAAGAAAGAAATGCGCCAAAATTGGCTCCATTTGGGAACCCATGGCAATACCGTCGATTTACCTGTAGTAAAGGTTTTTGAATCTGAAGTGTATATTCATAGTTCATCTTAAAAGCAACTCTTTCAGACTCATAACCGGTATTCCGATGTCAATATGTTTTTCAAGTATCTGTTGGCATATGAATTCCACAGTCTCCATAAGTGGTACATTGGTAAACAGTGATGCTACATCTAAGGAAAGCATTTGCTTCCAATTTACATTGATATCACCCACGGTAGCAATGAATTCAAAAACGTCTTTAACACTATGATTTACTACCATCTTTTGTAACAGTTGGAGTTCACCTAGCCACTTTGTCACTCCATGGTAGGTGAAGCTCAACATATCCAGGACTGGACGAAGAGGAAGTCCTGGTTTATGTACTTTGGGCAGACCGTACAGTAGGTTTAAGACGGTTATAGGCTGCCTCTGAGATTATTTCACTTTTCCTCAGTTCCTTAAACGTCTCAGTTAACTGCTTTTCCGCCTTTCCGTCCAGATCTTTCGCGTTGATAAGGATTTGGAACTTCATTTGATCCATTAAAAGTGAATTCATTTTGTCAACATAATCACACTTATTCGTCAATACTACTCCGTCTTCTTTATCAGGTCTACTCATTATAATGTTTTCGTTGTTCCTTAACTTTATTAGGGCTTCTCAAAGCTGTTTAGTCGGCAAACTCTTACCAGAAAATTCCTATATTGAGTGCCTTTTGTGCCTTTTCTTACTAGAATGACTACTGTTTTTATACTGTTGACACCTGTCGACTAGTGTAGTTTTAAACCTAGCGACTTCATTTGCTGACGTTGGGGGCAAATCTTTTGTTTTTAAGAGGAGGTTTTCAAACCTGATGTTGGTAGTGATTTGGTTAACCTTATATCCTTGGTCGAAAAATCTAGGATTCAATGATAGAGCTTCTAACTGTAATTTATCTAGTGTTACACTTGAAAAATTATGGACTTACCGATAGGGGTCTGAAGGGAATGAAGGGAAATCCTTTTCAGGATTTCGACTGTCTAATGATTTGATAAGTTTTGTTCTCCTTTTTTATGCTCTGTTTTTACTAACACTGTCGACACACTCAATGAAATCAAATAATAAATCCTCAGGAGGTTCATCGACTGCAAATTTCTTCTGTGATAAATCTCTTTCTATATCCGAAATGTACATTTTTAAAGAGTCCAATTGGTTAGGTGCATAACGTTTCAGTGATCGGGAATTTGGATAAACTTTATTACGACGAAGAGATTTCCAGTAAATTTTAGGATATCGATTATTGTTCAAACAGTCATTTATAAAATTTAAACATGTTTTCGCTTCTGTGAGTCTGGCATTATATATAAGTCTATGTAAATTAGAGTAAAGCCTGAAGAAGATCTAATTGAAAACAATATTGTTCGTTTAAATGTCTTGTTCTAATATTGTAAATGGGAATATTTAAAGATAGGAATATAAATGAAATTTATAAAGAGTTAAGAGGAGAGAAAATAGACAAGTTAGGTCAAGTTAAAAGTAGATACTGAAGGTGAATATAACAATGATCACTAAACCAAATAGCAGAGGTAAAACTATATCCGCTATGGTATCCAAGCAAAGTTTACCAAGGAAGGTTTAGTGTGATGACAAATTGTTGCTTTGATAGCATAAAGGTGGTTTAAACTTAATAATTGCCAGCTAGGCTTCCACAAACTTTTGGGATGCACCCAAAACACGTTCTAAAGGTCGGTTTAAAAGATGTGTAAACGTCGCAACAGAGGAGATAGGTGGTCAGTTCTCACCATTATCAGGTTCTGCTGATTATATTTGCTTCTGAAGCCATTTAGGAATATGCTCTGTAGCCAGCCCTTACTTGTAGAGATCGATGAGTCCTTCATACTATGTATATGTGTTCACACGTACATTCAAAGTGGTCAATACAGTGGGATGTGACATCATTTTACACATGTTTAGAAGGGCTTAGATGGATATGTTGGCTTCGCATTCTCAATTATTATGATATTAGCCGCATAAAAAGTCTTTTTAACAGCAACGTTTCATGTTTGGTCTCCGATATAGTGTAGCTTAATGTACACATAATTCTTAGGAGCGAGTTGGACACGTGAAGGAGGAAATTTTGATTATAAAAAACGTATATTTATGGAAAAAAGCATATAAACTTCATAGGAGTGTCAACAGAATAGTTATACCACATTCTAGGCAAATTTTCATCCAAATGACTTTAAATTACATCCTTCTGAGATCAAATTATAACCTTTATGCTATATTTAAATCTTCCCAAAGTTTTCTATAGAAATCGTAGGTCTCCTTTTGATTGGATCCACATAATCACTAGAGTAGTCCACTCTGTAATGAATGTATCCAAAGGATGTCAGCGAGTTATAACCTTTCCATTCATCATTATGTACTATAGATCCCTGTTTCACCAGTTGATTGACAGTAGATATTAAGATAGTAGACATGTGCGCGCTATTCTCTCTACGAATCCTTCTCGCAGGGAAGTGTCATCGAAACTGATCACCTAAACATTGTTGTTGGAAAAATAATGCTGATAGAATTAGTTATAAAGTCTACAGAATCATAAAATTCTGAAGTAAATACTAATCGACTAAAACGTCAAAGTGAGAAAATATGTGTTAAATGCCCATATACGTATCACCGCAGATTCATCAACAATCCATTTTATCTTTGTGTTAAATAAGAAAGATAATTTTAAGCTGGTTGTAGGCAACCTTTGGAATCCTTGGACCTTGAGGGAATCATTTCATTTCTAAAGTTAGAACCTGTGTCGCACAGTGCTGCTCAATGAATCCTTCCAGCGAGTTTTGCAGTCACTGTTTACTGAATGCTGCCCTCAAAATTCTAGTAACAAGAATTCAGTGTGTAAAGTGATCACAAACCATCTAGCCGGCACCTGGACACATTGCAAACCGGACTGATAGAATTTGGTTTAAACCAAACAAAAGACTTGACACATGAGACTAGTTACTGACTACCTCGTGTTCAATCAAAGTAAAGCTAAAATAAAATGTAAACATATGTAAATTCTTAGAATTAGGAGGGTTGAACTATGAATGTTTCAATCTCATATGTAAACCTAAGAATAATTAATACTTAATGAATCATAAGTTTCACAATTAATAATTCAGTTTTAGAATGTTTACCTGACACACTCATTTAATTTAATGTTCATATAATCACATGTACAAAGTACAAGATTATTCGAATTGCTTTAATACGAACGATTACGTTGATATAATTATTACATAAACTGAGTAATCAAAATAAATATAAGTTTAAGTTGTCTTGAGCTGAAATCAAAATGGAGAAAAGTAAGTATAGTATCTTCTCTACTGTGTTATTATTATATATGATCCATACACTTATATGACTGTTTGGCTATGTACAAATATTAGCTTACGGTACACTGAAAACTAAACGTTTCCAATATTTATGTCTTTTTGCTTGAGTTAAATGGCACTGTAGTCCATGAGGAGGCCATATTTCTAATTAAGTGAGAATAGAAATCTGTCTTTTTATGAACACTGTCATTTTTGAAACTACGAAGTAAATTGCAATGCAGACATTTCTTGAAGTGGTGCAACGGATTCATGGATCACGTGAATAGTTTACTTGTTATTCAGAGCTAATCTCATGATAAAGTTAAAGATGTATATGTATCATGCGACCTGTCTTCTTGATAAACTTATAGAACAAGACGAAATTTATCTGAAATGTGTAACCTATTCTCGTGACACATTCTGGATACATGTACTTGTGAAATATATTAAAGGATAAAAAACATCAAGGATCAAAATTTTTTTCAGTTTAGGTCAAAGTATTTACAGGTCTTGGTCAGAAATAATTAGGAAAAAAAGAAAAAATTGAAAACATTACCCCGTAAAAAAATTTCAGGGCAAGGCAAGCTCAGAACAGTGATAAACAATTTTTGCATATATAAATAACTTTTCATGTTTTTATAACTAAGGATTCAACGGATTTCGGTATATGACCAAAACCTTTGTAATATATGGGTTAAAAGGCACTAGTGAAATCAGCTTTGTGACCTGTCCTTATAATGTTCCTTGCTATAGATGACGTTTGACATTTATTCAACGCCAAACTGACGCGTTAAAGAAATGATTTCATGAATATATTTAAAAAACTTGGACAATGTGGTAGTAAGTAATTCCATGTTAGTTTGTTTATTAGATGTATCCCACAGTGAAACAGTATTATGTGCTAGATGAAGTTTCGAACAAAATTTATTGTTCATAATCATTTCATCAATTATAATCACACAACTTCAAAACTTCAGTTTTATAGTTTTCTTTGTCCTCTCCTATTTGTCGTCTTAGAGGTGGTAGAATTTTACAGATGTCCAAGTGGGCAGGTGTTCAATCATTCCTATTACATGTATTTGCAGTTGATTCGATAAACAGAGCTTCTGTTATCAATCTCTCCCTTCATTCTGTGACATAGGATTTTAAAACTGCCATTCTATCCCATCCTATTGTATGGTTGTCTGTTATTGCATGTAGTGCCATAGCTGATCTATTCTCTAGACTTCTTATCTTATTCGGGCCAAATAATCTAGATTTTCAAGTGTTGGTTTGTAGGGATTTGATTGGTTTCAGGATTTCATCATGAGCTGACATTAGTTAGAGAACCATTGGAATCTAAATCAGCAGTAGTAATTCCATACAAGGAAGAAACCTCAGAAACCTTACGCAGAATTCTTAACAAAGCAGGAATAAAGGTGGAGCCTCTAAAACAAAACAGTTTAATTTATCTAATACCCTGCTTGCGACGATTGTCAGGCCAAATACATAGGTCAAACTAGTAGAACATGGGGCAGTCAGACCAGCCAAAAATAAAAAACCAGCAAAATCTAGATTATTTGGCCCGAATAAGATAAGAAGTCTAGAGAATAGATCAGCTATAGCACTACATGCAATAACAGACAACCATACAATAGGATGGGATAGAATGGCAGTTTTAAAATCCTATGTCACAGAATGAAGGGAGAGATTGATAACAGAAGCTCTGTTTATCGAATCAACTGCAAATACATGTAATAGGAATGATTGAACACCTGCCCACTTGGACATCTGTAAAATTCTACCACCTCTAAGACGACAAATAGGAGAGGACAAAGAAAACTATAAAACTGAAGTTTTGAAGTTGTGTGATTATAATTGATGAAATGATTATGAACAATAAATTTTGTTCGAAACTTCATCTAGCACATAATACTGTTTCACTGTGGGATACATCTAATAAACAAACTAATATGGAATGATTTCATCAAGTACCTTGAAACCCATGTGTTAATCAGCTTTAGATCACATACCTAAACTAGTTGATTCCTTAGTCATGGGAGGGTTCAAATCTCTTTGGTGTTTTCAAAGTAATTTCTCTTTAATTATTTAATTGTATACAGACTTCTACTTTAGTGCATCAGTGGAAGATTTAGACTACAAAGAAATAGAATTTTTGGAACCAAGGTTTATTTTAATGAATGGAGTTAATGCCAAGTGAACACTGAGTACTAAGTGACTAAACCATCCAAATTACACAGCACAACATCACTTTGACTTCAAGTTTTACCACGCAGTTACCATAAGTATCCATTACTTTGCCATTATCAAGGGCATGACTTTTAAACTTATTAACACACTACTTGTACAACTTCCCTTTAATCTAACCGTGGTGATTAGTTATTCATCAGCAGCGTGTAATAGGCAGTTAGCTGTCTGTAGCCCGTTAGTGTGATAGATCTTGCTGTTCCTATAAACTGTAATCGTAATAAAAATAACTGCTTTTCATTAGTCGTTTTTCAGCAGTGTTGCTCAGAGCAAACCAGAAGGAGGATATGTCGAAAAGTTGAGCACAAACTAATTCACTCTCATTATATTCATTAGTATTTAGAAACAGATTACAAGTGATTGGGCTATGTAGCTTTGCGTTAATATATATATATATATATATATAAATGTTTCATTTGACTCTCTGTTTGCATTTATAGCTCACATGAAGACAATTCACCCTATGGAATATCCTGTGGTAATTACGAATAGCTGCATTTCACTCCTTTTTAGTTGTCGTATCACAGGTCTATATCACCTCGAAGCTTTTTGATACAAGTATGCAGTTTCCTTTAACTTAATACACGTATCTAGATGGTGGTGTGCACCTGTATAATGATGGCCATAACAATTTTCATCACTCAGTTAATATGCGACATGTAGTTTATTCTGTATTTTGTTTAAACAAACTCCTCTCTTGATGGAGGAACTTTGAAAGATGTGTTTGCTAAAAATCATCCTTGGATTCCACTTGTATTTCTGTAAGTTAATTCCATGTAACTGTCACTACAAAATACTTCAGTTAGCTGACTGATAAAATAACTTTCACTTTTAAAAGGAATGTAGTTATGGTTATGTTTTTGAATATAGTCGAAACATTTAACATCTTGGTTTTTGCTGAGAGAGAAAAAAAATTGCATATGAACACCCTTTAGTGAGAAACAAAAGATCACTTATAAAATCATAAACTAAAGGAAACTGTGACACAATAAACATATTACACAATAGTGCATCTTCTCATAGTCACTTCACCGATAAACTTCATATATTTATATTTCTCGCAATAAAAAATGATATTTAAAAAGAATAACCAAATATTATTCACATGCAATTTCGGTTTTTGATTTCTTATTTTTGCAGGGCACTTGGTTCAGTACTTCTCGTGATTGTGATATGCGTGAAGCACGTATAGTATATTCCTCCTCTGCTGTACACTATGATTGGATTAATAGTAAGCGTTGATGTCACTGAAAGTATTTGTTATCAATACATATCCTTATTACCTATGTCTTCATTAATGAAACAGACTGTTTGTGAGTCATTTGAGCTATCCGCGTTATTATTATTTATGTTCAACTAAAACTTGTTCACCTACCTGTTCCCTATACATATGCAAGATTTGCTGATACCATTTGTACCATCATCACAAGAATTTACGTAATTGATGAAGCATTGTTAGTTTCGAAATAATGCTCTCCATTCCGTTAGGACATTTTATAATTAAGATTTGTCTGAGAAAATAAAGTGGCAAACGTGTGTAAATGTTATGTTTTAGACTCAGGTCAACATTGACCTATAATATTATATCTACTCTATGCAAGATAGTGCGACATACATGACTGTCTTGAGAGGAGCACTGCTTCATACCTGCTCAAATGATTACTAGCCAATCCACATAATTTTGTATGGTAATCAGTGATCAGTGATTATCATGATACAGAACACAGCCGTCCATCGTTATTGGATGGCTTTCAGCTTCACAGAGATATGAAGACTAGAGGGTGCAAATCAAGAATAATGACCACGGAGTAGGAATGCACCAATGCTCTTGAACGTACACCATTCGTTGAATAACAGAACCTGTCGTGTATTCTGCATCAAAAATTCCTTTACTTGCAAGAAAACGTAACACAACAATAATAATGAGACACATTAAAGATAGTTTTTTACCCTAACGTAACTGGAAGACGCTTTGCAGCTACAGGGATTGTTATCCCTTCTCAAGTTTCAAAGCTATAGAAACGGTTTCATCCTTATGGACAATGAAACACTCTCCTCCTATATATTTATTAACAATAAATAAAGATGATAAAAATGCACAGACCTTACTCTAATACTTACCTAAACCCTAATCTTAACCACATTCTTAATACTAATCTTGCTGTAACGTGCTATCAGTCTGTTGTCCAAACAGTAATTTAAAGCGAAATAAGGATACAACTCTCACATCAATTTTCAGCACGTTGTTCCCTTTGGTGCTGTAACAGCGACAGGTTCTGTAATCCAATGAATCGTATACATCTAAAGTCAATAATAAAGTCATGATGGCTATTCCCCAGGTTGGTCGACTCAAGTAAATGAATTTTTCTCAAACGTCCATGGATAACTTCTTCGTCAAACTTTCATTTCTTGTTTGCGATTATGAATTCATTTTAACCGGCAAAATACAGTCAATGGTAAATAACTGAAACCAATTCATCCAACAATTATCCTCGATTTAGAAATGAAGATGTCTGCACAGCATTCGAATAACGATGTCTTAAATTTATCATTGGTGAATCTCAACAATTTTTTTGTTAGGCGTGCTTATCACAGGTAATTTACCGGTTTATAACACTTAAATATTTTTAAATTTACAAAGTTACAAGTAATGTTTGAATTATAATATATATGTATCAGATTTGCAATAAAATTATGGTAAAAAAGCGACTTCCCTACAACATCCACTGGTTCTCATTACTTAGCATTCCTACCGTTTTACTGACTACTGATAGAATATTTGAGCGGTCATCTCAGTGAACCCGTTCTCCTGTATAATTCACACTGGAAGCAAAGTCAAAAATGGTCAAATAAATATACCGCAGTTATTTCAGTTGTGAAATAGTATATCTGAGACAGACAAGCAGTTTCAAACTTATACTGCCAAAAGACAGATAACCCTCGTCATCACTCAACCAATAAACTACTTGTGATAACATTTGCGTTCATTCGATATCCTGAATTGATCATTTTAGAATAGTCTGTTATATAATCCTCGTTGAGTCTTAGTAGGTATTTATGTGGCGGAGACAAAACTAAACGACTATGTAACATTTCCTTCCAAAATTATTATCAGAAAAACATGTTTCCATTGTATAGTTTGAAAATTAGTGTCGCTTAGCCAACCTAACTCATGAGAGTGAGGATGCCCGTGTGCAAAATCGACCGTCTGTTTTACATAAGTTCAAACTGGTTGAGAAGCAAAACGCATCAAGTATTCGAACTGTGGCATGAGTGAAGAACTATAATGATTAAAAGTCGTGGATTCCGAATGTTTCTGAGGCAGTGCCAAGAATCTTTCACCTGTTTACCTATTCACTGTGAATAA
Source organism: Trichobilharzia regenti (assembly GCA_944472135.2). NCBI lineage: Eukaryota > Metazoa > Platyhelminthes > Trematoda > Strigeidida > Schistosomatidae > Trichobilharzia > Trichobilharzia regenti. The sequence goes on from OX235267.1 coordinate 28,089,497, forward strand.
ATAATTTCAGTACTCTAAGGGAGATATATTCCTTAGGAAAGCCAAGTAATAGTAATTGCCTATTAGATTTAAATGGAACATATGAAATTTTCAAAGAAAAGGCAAATCCCATACGGAGTAAGCAGAAAATATTCAGTGGCAACACAGTACAGATGGAAAAAAAACTTACTTTTCTCCATTTTGACTTCGCCTCAAAACAACTGAAACTAATATTAATTATTATTACTCTGTGATTCTAATATGAATTTCAACGTAATTTTATTAAATCCATTTGAGTAATCTTGTACTTTGCACATGTAATTAAATGAGTATTAAATTATGTGCGTGTGTTGAATAAACATTTCGAAATTGTATTAGTTATTCTGATGCATGTGATTGAAATTGAAGCCTTCAGAGAATTCATATAAGTTCACCACTGATTTTACCTTTACTTTGACTGAACACAAGGTGATAAGTAACTGATGGCATGCGTCTAGTCGTTTGTTTAGTGTAAACTGCATTTTTTCGGTGAAGTTTACGACGTAGCCATTACAGTGTACTTTCAATCGTTGTTATTAGGTGGTTGAAGACGATCGCTAGAAGACTTTATCGAAAACCTGATTGATGGGATTCAGTATGGAGTATATGCGATAGAATCTCATTCAGATTTTTGCATACCTCTGCAGATCAACTTCACTTATTATTTTTGATGTTTTTCATCTAAAACGGTTAACATACTCAATAAGCATACACAGTTATTTCCACGGTCTGCTTGAAGTATGCTGAAAAAATTAACTAAATTTGCATGTGAATGGATTTCTTGTTGAATCAGACATTTTAAGTAGTTTAACTAGATTTAAAATTCAAAACAACTTTCCATCAAAGTTAATACTAATCACACATGAATGCAGGAACTGAATGAAGATTATTTCAGAATGTCCCGTAAAATGCGATATCCCCCTAATTGTTCCTAATGTTTCCTTGATATTAACCTGTAGCCCTAAAATAATATATTTTTCTGTTACCGAGATCTGGTGGGATACTTTGATTATTGCACTGTTTCTGAAAGCTGCACTGTCAATGGTTGCTAACATATAGACGTAGTAATGAAGTAGGTATTTGTAAAAGTCATTTAAATACTGCACAATATTTGTTTGAGTCAGTAAGAGCTGTCCTGTAAGCATTTCATCTTCTCTGTTTGTTTCCATATGCCGTCTATTTTTTGGTTGTTGTGTCTGATGTTGTGACTAGCAGTTAAAACAGTTGTAGTCAGAGCACTAGTCCTACCACGTCATATCATCAGTCATATTACAGATAACCAGTATTTGCGTTTTTCACTGCAGCCTTAGACGATCAGTGTGTAGATGGATATGATTAGATCTTGAAGTCAGTCGTTTCTTTCTCTAATACAAATATCTAGCCCTATATCATGTCAAAAACGTGGCACTAATCTTGTAGATAATTTAGATTCGGACCCGATTATAAAAATTTAATTTAATCTGATAGATGTGAGCTTCAGTATGCGTATAAGAGTCGCAGCAATGGTTGACAGTCAGACTGTTCAAATTATCTATTGAATTTGAGCTGCTGATTTCCAGTTTCTTGCGTTTACTCCATCGGCGTATATTCGACAGACTGGACTTACCTGATAACCCGCCAGTAAGCTGTACTAGATACTTGTGAAGTGACCCAGAATAAAAGTGTACAAACTATTTGGACATGAAATAGTACTCATCACCCCATGTCTGTGGAAATGTTCTATGAATATCTAGATTTCCTATTTCCCTTTTGTGAGGAAAGCACAAAATTAGGTCACTAATCTGACATTTGTGATTTACCATATCTATTTAGAGTGTCTCATTTACCATTTTTATTATCTTCATTTGTTATGGTTATATAACTTCACAGTTTTGTGATTTATGTTTTGGATGACATAAGGATTTTCGGCTGATATCAGATAACAAAACTTGTAGAACAACTGTCAATCTTGTCTATTTCAGATGCAGATCTACCCGTTGTAAATGTCATATATAGGATATTTGCAAACGTATCAGGAGGTATATCTGCATTTTGAGTCACAGAAACAGTTAAAAAGATACTGATAAGTAGCGAGAGGCTTCATGTGGATGGCATACAAGCTTATGTAATACCGTTATGATAGTTCTGGATGATATGTATGCTGTTCAATAAGCGAAATTTATTGACTAGAGACTTACTGCTCATATGCATATGCTTGCATGTGTTTCGCAAACGCGTGTTTTCTAAATAGGAATATCACAGTATATTTCGTACGATACTGGAAGAATAATGAAACAGATATACAGTAGATAGTAAAGTTATGCCTCACTAATCTCTATCAGGCAGTAAAATGTCACAATTAATTTCTTCAATATAAACATTCATTCAGTATTTGAAGACATTTTTAAACACTAATGTTATATTTCATAAACCAGACAAATGTTTTCTTAACACGCAGATCTTAAAACGATGCTTAAAAGATTCAAAATTGGCGTGAGAGACACACTGTAGGGACACCCAAGCTATTGCTCAACTGGTTGGGGGGGTGGGGGATGGGAAACACACTCCGTTGAAAGTGAAATGAAGCATTCAATTAGCCTGAAATCGATAACGATGTGAACTATCCGGATTTGATGAATGTGGAGGAAATCTAAAAAAAACATGGCTAACTTTTATGTCTATTTGTACAAACAAAGTGTATGTAAACTCCTACATATGTAGGGTTTACCAAAAGCACATAACCACAGTAATCCTCTACGTCTTATATTGTCAATGTGGATATCCCAAACACATAAACTTGATAGATGGTTAGTAGAATTATTGCATCCAGTCAAAACACAAATGTGCATGTTTGTATTAAAAGATAAATTTGAACTGGTTAATTTTCTCGATGATATTAATATAATGAATAATATATGTACTCTTATGATGTAAACTCTATATTGACTAATGTGTCCTTGCTCAAAACAGTTGACATTTTGTGTGATTACATTCCCACACATAGTGTTTTCTTTCCGTAATGTATATCTTATTTAACGGATTTATTACTTCTATTTACTAGCAACGTTAGGTTTACATTTGAGGGCGATTGTTTCACTCAGGTTGATGGTGTTGCTGTGGCAAGTCCGTTGGGGCCCTTTTTAGCAGATATTTATATGTCGTACATTCAGAATTTGTCGGAGGATTTAATCGAAAATGTGCCACTTTATAGAAGGTATGACAGATGATATTGTAATAATCAGTGATAAGTCTCGTTCTGCCACCGCAATTTAAATCGAACGAATGAAGTTCAGAATATCTTATCACTTACATCTGTAGAAGAGGAAGATAACTGTTTATCTTTCCTAGACATATTGCTTAGTCGGTGGCTTGATGGGTCAATAAAAATATCTATTTATAGTAAACCTAACAGGAACAGGACAGTATCTTAATTATCACAGTTTCTGCGCTGTTCGGAGCTTTAGTGAGACTTAGTCAGCGAGTTGCCTCTTCAGTAGAATCTAACGAATGTGCACTGAAGACACAATTGATGAGGAAGAAAAAAAATTGACAAAAACTCTGACTGATAACAATTATCCAGACAAGTTCATCAGGGGATATAAAGTAGTCAGAACGCCGAAACCCACTCTCCAACTCCCCCCTAAGAAGGACGCGTACACCAAGCCATCCAAAATAGTAGATCATATCAACATCGACAACTAGACAGAGATTGAACGCTGTTGTGAAAAGTCTTTTTATGTAGCTAAGATCATAAATCATTCAAACTGTGAAGCCAGTATATCCATCCATATAAACCCTTTGAACATGGGGAAAATGATGTCACATCCCAATGAATTTACCAAATTGGATGCACATGTGGCCACACATACATTCGAAGGACTCACTGATTACTGCAAACAAGGGCTGGCTTCAGGGTGTATTCCTAAATGGCTACAGAAGCTATTAGAATCCCCGAAATCCATTAATGTTGAGAAGAGACGACATAGCTGTTCCACTGCAAAATATATTATAGAGACAAAACATAAAATTGAAGTTTACATATTTTTCAACCTATCTATAAAATGTGTTTGAAGCGTATCCTAAAGTTTATGGAAACCCTAGCTAGCAACTGGAAAGTTTAACTCCCATTTATGCATTCAAAGCAACAATTTAACATCGCACTAAACCTTACCTGGTTAATTTTGTTTTGATACCGACCAGGACGGATGTGCTATTACCTCTGTTATTTGGTTTAGTGATCTTCATTGTTATTTTCACCTTCAGTATGTCATTTTAACTTGACCTTACTTGTCTATTTTCTCATCTTTCGACTCTTTATAAATTTCATATATATATTCCTATGACAAGTTCGTGTGTGTGATCAGATTGTTTGAAATGTGTTGCGGAAATACGACATTACATGATTCAGACAAATTACGTCTTCTTATCATTTTGTCTTAAGTGTATTGTGACAGTACAGCTTGGGAATAAGGTATTGTGGTTATATATAAACAAAGAAGCAAAATTATGAAATCGAAAATGAAAAATTTTCTCTGTATCACATCTAACTTCAAAATGCAGAGATTTATGACACTGAGTAAAAAAAAGAGTAGGCAGAAAAAATATATTCGATGTATGGCGTATTTTTTAGTGTTGGTCAGAATGAATATATATAGTTCTGTTTGCAAATATGAAAAAATGTGACTTCGATATAGTCAATCCCTCAAGTTAATGAAGAGAATCGCCCACAGCATTGTTTTAAAAGTTATTGTGAAAGAATGCACGTTATCAGGAAATAAAGTAATAGACTATGAATGTGATGATTTTAGCTATAAACGTTGTGTAAAATATATTGAACATATGCACACAGAACAATGTTTCTCTTACCCCATGTACAAAGTAAACGAATCCACTTTGATGTTATTTAAGCTAAACGATTCACGAGATATATAAGAAATATAAAATCACAAAATACATTTAAGGTATATGAAGTGAAAATAAAATGAATACAAGTAATTCTATTTTTTTGATTATCCATGTTGACTAACTAAAAGTGTTGTTATATTTGTTTCTTATTTTTATGCGACCATTTATCTATATCTAAATGATTGCTAATGTTACCAGATAAAATCGGATATAACTAGACGTGGTAGGCCGTTGGAATAAAATGGGAGAGTTAAATGGTGATAAATGCTTTAGTGGAATAAGGCGAGATGTGATATAGGTCAGCATCTGCCTGATTTACGGTCGATTTGAAGCTGAAATTATCCGTAAAGACATTGAGAAAGTGGACAGTTATTGCTATACAATACAACTATATAATGCAGTCAGCGAAACATCATAAATTTGAGTTTTACCATGCAGTGACCAGTAGTGCTTCTGTTATGTTATGTATGCCACTTTTGAAGGAGCATCCACAGATCTCCAGCTTATCTCAATCCTGTATATTCGACCTCCTCTTCATTTTGTTTCGACTGTTAGAAATACATGAGCACAGTGAAATTGACTTTGAAATATCCATTTCATTTCTGTGCTATGAAATTTACGTTGTTTCAAAATATTCTTATTGACTGGTTATAAAATTTTGTCATGAGGTGATATCTGTTACAGAAGCATTGGAAAACCACATAGGAGTACTGGACAGCTGTTTCGTCAGCCTAGTTTGGGACCTTTCAGCAGTATGCACTCACTGGGATTCAAAACCAGGAATTTCAGTTCCAAGGCGAGCTAGCTCGTGGACCATTAATCCACTGAGACCAGATTCAGTGGTCAGCTCATGAAGTCTGACTTCTGCCGATTCACGACATGGCGACTGGCGTTATTCAGTTAGGTAATTACCTGGGTTCTAGTGGGAAGTCATGACCAGTAGGGTGCAGTAGGTCGGGTGTGAAGACAAATACTTGTCGAAGACATTGACTAATGGTCGCGATATGTCGTAAATTGGTGAAAGCTAGAATTCATGGGCTAGCCATTGAACTTAGTCCCAGTGGATCAATGGTCCACGAGCTAGCTCGCCTTGTCAATGAAGTTCGTGGTTTTAAATCCCAGTGGGTGCGTACTGCTAAAGGGTCCCAAACTAGGCTGGTGGAACAGCTGTCCAGTACTCTCACGTGGTTTTCCTGTGGTTCTCTAACAGATGTCAGCTCATGATGAAACCAAGTAACTAATCAGTCAAATCCCTATAAACCAGTACTAGAATATTCTCATTGACATGTGGCTTTCTCTTTCAGATCCTTTAGATATGCTTCGTTCTAAGAAAATATCTGTGGTAATTTCAAATAATTTCAGTTCAAACTGTTTCACTCTAGCTGTCGTACAAAAAGTCTTCGTCGATTCGTAGTTTCTTTCTGCAGGTATGAAGTTTACATTGGGTTATTAGACATGTTTAGTTAACTATATACACCACCATATTGATGTTCATGACTATTCTAATTACCCAGTTGATATGTGACATGTAAGACAATTCATAATTTACTCGAAATCAATAACCCTTTTCTTAATTCACAGAGAAAGTTTCCAAATGTTCATCAAAGATTACATTGTCGTTCCATTTGTTCTATTGTAAGTTACTTTTTTGGAAAAACTGGTACTTTGCAAGAAATTCGTGATAACTGAATAATTCATCTTCAAACATTTTAATCAACAGGAAATTTGTTTTGTTTACATTCCGGAAACCATTAAAACTTGCCTCTTCAAATTTGATATCATATAAACACATCTAAACAGAAAGTTCATTCAAAACTGTTTCAATGGTATATACATCAGCTGTGTGCAGAATAGCGCGTGATGATACAGGAGGACGGCAACATGCTTGTCCACAAGTGATGAAAATTTAGCTTCTTCGTCATGGTTGGTAATAAATAAGTTACATCGAAGTTTATATGGCAGTGAAATGCGTTTTTCTTTGTTCTCGTTTTTCTTCGCAGTGTAATTGGGTCAGTACTATTTTTGGTTGTTGTTGTAAGCGCAACAAAGTTATCTCAACATCGTCTCGTCTTCTTCGCCATGATTGCATTAACTGTAAGTGTTATTTCCACTCATAGTACTGATTTACAAGGTGTTGTTTTATTGGCCATAATAGTTCACTAAAATTAAAATACCTTCCTATTCTGTCTATCACAATTAGGCGAACTGTATCGGCTGTTTTGATTCAATTGAAAGCAACCTACAAAGATTTTCATTTTCATCATCAGTCTTGCTGGTTATAGAAATTGCAGTTTGCAGCTGCAACTACGCACAAATTCGATTTGATTACCTCCATGCTCCACATGCAAAGGTAATATACGCTGCTACTTTTCATAAGGAGTTCATGGGAATGTGTCAAAACAATATAACACTGACATTTTCATTCCCATTGTGACAGCCAGCGATTTAAATTTGTCAACGACAATAAAACATCACTTGTACGTGAAGTTTATTTCGTACTGATGGAATCTCTGTCAGCTTTACACAAGATGGTGTGATTTAAGGTGGTGTCTTGAGATTCTTCTTCATTTTATGTATGCTTAAGTGATCACTAGGCATACAAAGTTATCTTTAATTATGCCTTAGTAGGCAGTGATTGTTATGTAGAAGATTATGACCTATCATCATAGGTGGAAAACTTTTAAATACACATGTAACTAAACAGTCAGATAAACGACTGTAATTCGGGCATTCAGTGAATAGCTTCTTGACCAAGCTTCTATCAAAGCCTATGACGGTAGATTCATTTTCTCAACGACAAATGTAGTCGCAAGAATACCCTTGAAGCCGACCATTATATCGGCTTTATTAGACTAAACAATGAAGAAATACGATTGCAATTCTGAGTCAAGAAATAATAAACCTGACCTAGACGAACGTTTTAAGGCTCATTTTGATAAAAACAGGATTGTATTTGCATCTTTCATTTAGGCGTACACTGATGATTTTATTCTATTCCCGCTGGTATTATGATCCTGTTATTTTGAGATATTAAGCAGGGTTATTTTCACTGAGTTCATCAAGACATAATGAAACGCCTAAGCAAAACTTGTAGCTTAAAGTGCGTCATAATGCTTTGAGATAGATCTTTAAGGCTCCAGATCACATTGGTGCCTCTTACAAAATAATTACAGTCGAATAAAATTATTCGGCCAAAATTCAACCATAAGAAGTCCTCTACAGTCAAGCAGTAGGCTATGATCAAAGCTTTGTCATCAGGAATCTCACCACGGACTTCATGCAGACGACGCAGGGTCCGAATCCCTTTTATTCCCTCAAACAAAATAAAACTGTTAAACGACACATCATCAATATCATCACACAACCACAAAGAGAAGTATCACAATAAGAGAATAAACAGGAACGACGATAAATAATAAGTATCTGGTCAACGTATGAGATGCATTGTGGGAGGGAAAGGAATGATAATATGAAATGCTGTAATAAGATCATTCAGGCTGGATTTTTTAAACAATTATTCTGTTACAAATACTGTCTTACTAAATTGAGAAATATAAATAAGAAAGTCACTCTACATACTTCATTGCTTAACCTCTGTATGTGAACAGAAGTTGACTGAATAAAAAACCCACCGGGTGTTTGAACATAATGCGTGCATATGCGCAGACTAAAAGACTGAATACGCGTGATTCAGCTTGTTACATTTCATAGAATGTATCGCTATGACAGAATTCTGTTTCATTTTCAGGTTATATTCTGTTCCATAGGCATTACTGCTGTATGCGCTGGGATAAAAATAGGATATAATATCCTGGCTGTGCTGTTGGAGATAGCGTCCTCTGTGGCAGCCATATTTCTTGGTTATATGATACCAAAAATATCAAAAAGACTCTGGATATCATTAATAAGCATAGCTTGTGGATTTATATTGTGTGCTTTGATCTTTCTTTTCTTACTTCATTACAGTGTAAGTAACCATTCGTTGGAGACCTATTCTTCAAAAAATAATTGATTTTAAAATGCCATAATGTGACTGTTTGGTAATTTTATAGTTAAACCACAACCTGAATGACCGCCATTCCAGATGTCATTTAAACGTTTGACTCTTAATCCTGTCCCATCCTGCGAACCGTAAGTTTCACAGTTAGCAGACTCCTTCATACATACACACTGTTAAAATGTCGTGGAGTGATTGGTTTGTGGGTCATGTTATTCAACAGAAAAAGGTAAACATATCTTGTAATTGATTGATTTACTCACATAAAAACTACCTTGTTTTCACCTCTTTCTTACATGAGTCCGTTGATTTGACATTGAATCACTTTCTGTGAATATAATTCGTTGCATCATACATACCTAACCGAACAGTTAGCATTTTCACTTGGTTCCACTGATTTATTGTATTTCTGCAGTGATAACATCCTATTTGGTATACTTGTACTTCACTTAAAACTGTTACCGTGGTCCAGATCAAAGACTAATTTTTTGTTTAGGTGCTAAGAGGAAAATAACAGAGCATTGAATTTCAACTGGTGATGTATAGCTCGAGTTATAATGTATGTCTTCGCTTCATTTGCTTGTAAAAAATTATTTGGAGTAAATTGGTTTCTAGAAAAATGATTTCAGTGCGAGCATTGGTAAAATAACAGAAATAAAGGGTTAAAATAATATCGAAAGGACTGAACTTTTAGTGGCTTATGGCAAAGTCATTTCAATAGATATTCCATGCTATCTCAACGGAGCATTTGATAGGAGAAATTTAGAATTTCATGTAAGAATGCAGATGCATTCTCCAAATGTGCGTCGGTGGCACAGTGGTTAGGACTCTCGCTGACCATGTAAATGGTCCGGGGTTCGAGCCCACGCCGACATACATCTGATATCCATGATCGGCCTGCGAATTTCGGGCTACCGATATCCACGCTGAAAATTCCACACTTGTACCAAAAATACAGTGTGGAATCAAGCTGTAATCAAAAATAAAAAAATAAAAATAAAAATCTAGAATTTTTACCTGAGCGATGATTGAGGCCATATTTGGTTCATTTAGCAAACGGCAAAACAGATGAAGATGCAGGCAAATACCAGAAGTCACCAGAAGATAGACACTATAAGTGTAGACCACAATTTGAGTCATTTGCTTAAGAGATATCCATCGTCAATCAAGGACAGTTCAGTAAGACGCATTTCCAATAATAACTGAGTCAGAAACTGAAAATTAAAGCTGGTTTCCACCATCTTTTTATTTTTTTTTATTTTTTTTATTTACAGCTTGATTCCACACTGTATTTTTGGTACTAGTATGGAATTTTCAGCATGGATATCGGTAGCCCAAATTTTGCAGGCCGACCATAGATATCAGGTGTGCGCCGGCGTGGGCTCGAACCCTGGACCATGTGCATGGTCGGCGAGAGTCCTAACCACTGTACCACCGACGCAAAATACGGTGACTCTAATCATTTGATAACGGCTGAAACTGCCCTACAGGTAAATTAGGATGTAGACAGAGGAGGAATGACAGATGAGTAACTATACTTTTATGTGTTATTCACAAATATATTTTTGCTGTTTATTTCTTCCAGGTTTTATATCCCGTTTGTTCTGGACTACTTTTCAGCGTTGCAATATTCATTGTAAGTGTTAAATAAGAAGAATTCAAAAATATGTTACTGTGTTTTATGTATCATTATTCCCTCTCAATGAATCAAACTACCAATTAGATAGATGGAATCACTTTCAAACGCACTCAGACTGTCCTATAGGTTAATTTCCTTCGTGTGTTGGAAAACGTCAACAAAATCCATTGATATTCAAGTGTTGGTTTGTAGAGATTTGGTTGATTGGTTACAAGATATCATCATGAGCTGACAATAGTTAGAGAACCATTGGAAAACCTGGGAGTACTGGACAGCCGTTTCGTCTTAGCTTGTGACTCTTAAGCAATACGCACCCACAGGGATTCGAAACCAGGATCTTCTGGTTACAAGGCAAGCTCGTATACCATTAAGTCTCTGGGACCTGATTCAGTGGCCCATAAATTCTAACTTCTGCCAACTTACGATATAGCACAACCACTAGTAAATTCCTTCAGCGAGTATTTATCCTCACACCCGACCTGATGCACCCTGTCGGTCACGACTTTTCACTGGAACCCCAGGTAACTACCTACCTGAATAGAGCCAGTCACTAGAGAGCATCGCATTGATATTCACGTGTTGGTTTGTAGGGACTTATTCTGCTGCACTTTCACCAATAAACTGAAGAGGGTAAAACTCCTGGGTTTATACAGACTGGATTTCATTGAAAACGAAAGTGTCTCAAGGAACGTTTGGAAAACGGTGCATAAGAGATAGGTAGTGCCTTCTTTTTCCTCATTATTCACCACCATTTTCACATTTGACTACGCATGCATACTATGAGTGACAGTTCTGTCCTGCATATTTCCATGGGATTAAGTTTCGTTTTGAGTGAGTTATCGTCCAGTCTCATTGAATATAACCTGCATAATTGTAGATGACATCAGTTTTAAAGGCAATCTGCGTGCATATATGACAATCAGGTCTTACATTCTGGTTGTGGAGGCTTAAACACCACTCCGACAGAGCTGATGCTAACAAACACTTGATTCCGATATCGATTCTGTTCCTATCAGTTAAATATTGACAGATTTTCTTACTAGCATCATTCACATACTCCGCGAGTGTCAGATAAGTTTCCGAAACTTAGGGGTTTCCACGAAAGGCTAAAGGTTATGCGGTAAGAAGCCCAAAAAATATAATCAGACTGACACGACTACTTTATTCTTGTGCTTTTGTTGTATATTATATTAGTTTACTTTCATATACTACTGGAATTTTAAACTATTTCTGATTTAATTAATATCGATAGTGTCATGTCTGTTTCCTATAGATGTTGATACTCATGGGCAATCAAATGGATGCTTGTATCAAGTTGAAATCAGCTTACTGTTTACCGATATTTCAAGCCTTTTTGCTTTGGAGCGGGATGGTTTTTCTTTATGTTTCTCTCAGTTCAGAAATAAATTAATATGGTTGGTTGAAAACAAGTTTGCCTATTTGACGTACGACATATTTCTAAGATTTGATGAATAATTTGATACAGTTCAGCAGAACCCCTTGCGTGTATTGGGAATTGTATGCTGTATTTCACTGAAACTGTTAGGTAATTGTACTAAAGCAGAATGTCAGACACAAGGTTGCGAATTTCATGATACTGGGGCTAAACAAACCCTCTGGAAAACAATAAAATAGGTCACTTTAGAAAGCCACAAGAATCTTTGTGAATCAATAGGATGAAATTGGCGGTTTCATGAATTTCAAAATTATTATTTCCATGTAAAAGCCTGGTGCTTTCCAATGATATCGACCATTATTCATCCTGAAGACTGACCTGACGCATATCGTCATTTTTATGACTTTTGGATCCAACTTTATGTCTGAATGGTGTCGAAGAGTAAACAAATATAATACGAAAAGATTTCAATCCCTCATTCTTGACATTTATGATTGCTTTTTTGAAAGTAACAAGGTATGTGACACAATAATGAACTCCTCATTCTCATAAGCTAGAAATCAATTGGCTAATACGACCTCATCACAATCATCAGTTTGCCTCAACTAGTTAAAAAGTCTTATTATTTGGCATCACTGAAGATTACCGGGAATTTTAGCTTCGCTGATAAACGTAAAAGTAAAAATCAGAAGTCTCATTAGGACTGTGGTACAAGAAAACATTCCCCTTTGTCAGAATGACTTCGTATTAGTAAATATTAGTTGCTTTATACGTAGAGCCTCCACTTTTCAAGCATTAGAATAATTATCGTGACTCAGGGGTTATATATATGTATATATACATATATGATCCAGCACAATGCTATCGAAGGGTCTTCAAAGTGACATCTGAATATGCAAGGCTACAACTAATCATCACTAAGTTTCAGGAGTCAACACTAAAATCCCTTTCTAATTATCTGGAAATAAGTGAAATATTTGCCACTGATTTCTGTAATTCCCGATGCAACTGGTTATCTCATAGGTGAAGTAGAAGCCATATAAAAATATAAATATACAAAGTTTCCAGTACTGCCTACTACTAGTATCTAGTCACTTTGTAGAAAATATTCTCAGGATTTATACTACCTCATGTCTTTTTCAACGAAGACGTCAAAAATCATTCCTGCAGGCACGGTCTTAGTCTCGCTTCGCTGCGTATGGAACTCATTCGACACAACCGTTATATACCCCAGAAGATTCTCTCGCATCCTGTGAAGAAACTAATTCGATACGGTGAACCTTTGAGATCAATAGCAATGCACGAATTTAAAAATATATCTAGAAATGTTTCGACCATTGAGGCATTTTCGATAGGCATTGTCTGTTGACAATTCAGTTCCTTGGGGGGACTGCTTAAGTTGTTTCTCTCTGTTATCATATAAAACATAAATGGATAACACCATTTGCAAGGTGCATTGATATTTATATCTAGTCTCACTAACTATTCGGCTTTATATACTGATAGAATTCAGTCTGCAGCGAAGAAAGGACTAGACACATGAGGCTAGTTACTATTGTCCAACCAAAATATCCACTACAGTCCTACAGGAGGTCAACCACAAGCTCGAATAGCTCAGTGGTAACGTCTCTGACTGCAGCACTGGGTGACGCGTACTATCCAAAATAGTTACTTCTTATCCTCTTGAAAAACATCGGATCTGGCTGTAGTTCCATAGCTAGGAACTAAGACTTAGTTTTGGATACTGGATTGACAAATAATATTAGAGAAGGAGTGAAAAGCGAAAAGAAAATGTTGTTCACAGAGGACTCGAAATGCTGAAAATAGCATTTGAATTTCATGTCACTTCATTCTCTCATGATAAGTAAAATTAATAGAATAAAAGAATATTTATGTCAAGATGTAGCGCATAAATTAGGAAGTGAATACGACACTAGAAGCACAAAATCAAGACAACCCAGAGATGTGAAATATAGATATGTAATATATATGTACTTTCTACTTTGGATTTGAGTTTCAGCAGCGGTCATTCAGAGTTAATGGCCTCACGCCAGATCTTCCATTCTCCCAAAGCTGACCATTATTTGTGAGAGGTTAAGGAAGGCTTGGGTCATGAACCGACTCTCAGGAGATGTTCGTGTTTGGCCGGCATTCTACCATGGAACAAGGCAGTGCAATGAAGAGGAAATGAAAGACATCATTATTTTTATCACAGAAACTGGGAATCTTTAAAATATTGTGTGAGATTACTAGCAAAACAGGGATGAAATTGACTTATAAACTCATAAACTCACTTGGAAACAACTTGTGATGGACAATCTGTTCCAGAAAACGCACCAGAAAAGATATCTTATTTGCATATATCAGAGTGCTGTGTTGACATCAGTTGGATTTGAAGTTAATGAAACCCCAGCAAAGTCATAATTTAAAAGTCGTTTAGAGACAAAAAACCTGTAATGGCACTACAGTACCACATGCGGTAAACAACCAAATTTTGAGATGATTCAAAGTGAAAGTCCTACAAGTGTGATAATGCAGGGTTCAGGGGCATAAGATTACTAAAGTTGTATGTACCAAATTACTTAAGAATACAAGCACGGTCCAGCAAATGGAAACCGCCTCTACGATTAGGACAAATGGAAAAGTACAAGAACGGTAAAAATAGAGGTTTCAAGTGATAGTGTTATAACTTGGATACTTGTGAACGGTGAATTTTATTGGAAACCTCATTCATTAGTGATACTGTCCAAGCTGCATCCACAGAATAGTGTCATGAAAGTTTTAAGCTTGAAAAGGTGACATCTGTCTATCACCTGAACTGTGCTAGTTATGATGCTGACGACGGTTATACGACTTCTAGCAAGTAACGTACAACCAAACTTAGTTATATTTTACTTCACACAGTAATAATGTGCCACATACCCTTTAAGGCATTGATACAGTTGAGTAAATTCGGTTTATAAATTTGAAACCTCAATTCTTGTGTGATATGTGGCGACAGACTAAGCGCTTATAACCGCTGTCCTCTGAATATTTTGATTTCAAAAAGGTCATGGTAAAACCTTAATTTATCATAAACGACTCATACAGTCCAGAGGGTTTGATGAAACTGGTTACTCCATGAGCTACCGATTTGTTTTGGATAGAAGTAAGACTAAATGTCACGATGTTTATGCATACACTGGACGATAGAAAAGAAGTTAGTTTATTCAAAATTGAAACGAATCCTCAACTTGAATGAGAAAAATATTGGAGTTGATTTCAATGTATGTAGTGTCATGGAGTCAACATTTGGGATCCTTAAGTTTTTTTCGGAGCTGCATTCGTAACAGCAGATGAACTAAAATTGTAAATAAACTCTATAGATGGGTAAATCACTCAGACCTCATACCTGCAAAAAGTATGATCCCGATTAGAAACAATGTATTTTATGTATGTTATTGTTCTCAAGAGACCGTAAAAGTGTTGTGCTTCACTGAAATCGTCAAAATAAAAACGTGAGCCTGTGATATTATTTTGCTTGACACAATGCTTATTATCAAACTTCCGAAAAAATATCACGTTTCATTCCGGTTAAGAAGACACCTGAATAATATTTCGCCTTACGAGTCCATGCGGTCTGCAATTCAAACAATTGCATGAAATTGGTTATAGGACGCTTAGTAAATTTGTGACATTAATTTGCGCATGGTACAAATAGGACTTGGTGGACCTAACTCTTCTGTTAGAAACGCTCATACTTGACTACCTTCAAGTGTTAAAAATGATGCGAAAAGTACATTCAGCTACGCGAATAATGTCCGTTTAAACTTTATATTAACAACTCTCTTATATTCACTTATGTCAAATAAACAACAGATAGCTTTGACAAGTATCTTAGACAGCTTTTATTGTCGATTCATGTCACATATCACTGACGCACATCCTGTGGCATGGTTATCTGGGTTGGCTAACATTAATGTCTAACCAACTATTATATAAGAACTTGATTTATTCAATGGGATACTCAATGACACTCAGTTATACCAAAGAAGAGAGCAGCTACTTCAAAATCGTCCAAACTTCTTCTCTTATGCAGTTGTCAGATCTGTTGGCTGAGATCATATTTACTTAGGTGGTCAATAGAAAATACGTGAAACTCTCAACTGTGAAATCATTGTATCTGTGATGTCTCTATGGAAACAGAGTTCGATTGCATTTATATACAAGCATTTACTGAAAGCCGACACCAATTTTCAATTATTTCTCACATTCGTTCTACATTCGATCAGTTGTCAAGTCATGCTGCTGAAAATTAGACATTCAGTAGGATCATATTTACAGCATGTTTTAATATCATGTGAATACAAAGATTTTTAATGATAAATTAGTCGTCGAAATTCAAATCAATCTTCAGAAACAAAATGTTTTCACAATTTCAAAGAATGAATAGCTGTATTTTAAACTCCTATTATTAGTCAGTGATAATTCTGTAGGCGCGCATTTCAGTTATTCTGAAGTAGTCTACCTTTTTTCGAAAAAATTCAAACTGATTCAGGAATGTGATGTAAGTGTATTTATTAGGTTAAAGTTTCAGATAGCGTCGGTGGCACAGTGGTTAGGACTCTCACCGATCATGCACATGGTCCGAGGTTCGATCCCTTGCCGAAGCATACCTGATATTTATGGTTGGCCCGCAAAATTTGGGCTACTGATATCCATGCTGAAAATTCCATACTTGTACCAAAAATACAGTGTGGAATCGGGCTGTAATCAAAAAAAAGCTTTTACCCTCATAGAAGAAGATAACTGACAACTATACACTAAGCATTAACTGAAATACTGAGTGGAGTGGTTTAACTAATAAGTTTTCACTGGATTGCATATATGGTGTTAAGCAAGATCAAATTTTTGAGGATTTATCTCCAATGTACTCAATACGCATCTACTTCTGCTACAATGCAAAAAATGACATATGGCATACATATCGTCTTCAGTGTTTTAACACAGGCATATCTTAATTAGAAAAAAGGAATTTTAGACTCCTTCGGCTATTGACATTGCCATATCTTCATTCTTACCTTCCACTTATTCATCATTAGAATGAAAGTGTGTTCTTTTTGCATCTCATAAAACAAAAAGGATTTCATGAAACGTCATTTAACGTTTCTTTTCGAGCAATATGCAATCAGCCTTTCCAATAATGTCTGTTGGTTTTTTGACATTAATTCGAAATCGTTTAGACAAAAACCACACTGAAATACCTGAAACTGCCGACCTTCTATTTCTCTGAAACGTTTATTTTCACAGTAACTGATAAATTATTTACGAATAAATGGTCTCGTTAAGATCATTTTTATTGTCTCTGTCAAAAGATCAACGATGAAATTCAGAAACACATATCAGGACTAAATACCAATTTATGTTTGTTTTATCCTCCTATACAATTGGAAATCGGTATATTATACGAATTGAAATTGGTAAACATGCAAGTGATTAGAAATGCCTATTAAAATATTTGCAAAAAATGGTAACTGAACAAATAATATTCTCTCTGATAACTTCATCATCAGATTCTACTGTTAAATATACATAATAGTGAATGAATTAGTCTTAATTACAATATTAATGTTCAAATAACATCGATTCGACAGTAATATCAATAGACAGCTCGATAGTATCGACATTATAATACATGCTATATCAGAAAAATGAGGAGAAATAACGATACAAATTCATGGATTCATAGTCTCTACTGAAGGCCGGCCAGGGCAGTAGTAGTGTTTGAACTTGCTTCTTCTGCCCACACCGGTTGTATCAGGCAAATCGTGATAGCCTCTGCTGTTTGAAACAGGCCGTACCTCAATTTTTTTATCAAATTATTTGTTACTTGGTGGAGGATAGGGAAGGATTCTTCATTGATGGCTCTGTCGACAGTTTGGACCACATGTTCTAATATTGGAATTTTGATAGTCTTTACTTCACCTTTATTTAGCCACACTCCCGAATGTTCCCAAGCACGAAAAATCAAGCTCCTAGAGCAACGGTCAGTATATCTCGCTCCACGAGCGCAGTTGAATTGATAAACACAATAAGATTTGGCTAGTTTAGGTACTTGATCTTTCAGTCGGAGAATCACCATCGGTCGTATAGAAAATACACCGTGTAGTATACCGGTTAGGTGGTGTGATACGGTAATATGTTGCTCAGAAATATTATTCTTACATATTCCCACAGTTAAATACTGCTTTAGAAACATAATACTATATATTTGAACATTATATTTCTTGTCGTTTAATGTAGGCCGAAATCACACACCCAGTGATTTCGGTATATATATATATATATATAAACAGAGGTTTGACAAATGAATAACATACGTTATCTTCGCGTCTCGCCATTTAATGTTACATCGGCGCTAAAATTTCTTAACTTGTCAGTATATCATCCCTGAACTGCAGTATTATGTATAAAGGCTTCTTGTCTACGGATAGTAAATAGTACTTTTCAACTTTTTTAGTGGAAGTTTTCCTGATGAATTTGCCTGGATAGCTTTGTTCCGTTTAGGTATCATATACAATCCTTAGTTCATCCTCAGTTACCTCTTCTGAGCAGATAGCTCTAACCCTGCAGCTGATGATCCTTACTACATTTCTTTTGTACTGGAGAGGGACAAAGCTATGAAGATGCGTATATCGTCTATCCATGTGCTGTTTCTATGCAAATTTCTATTTATACTACCATCAGGTTTTACTGTGAGGAGGACATCTGGGAAAGCAATTAAATTTTGAGATTCGTCTTCTCACGTGAATTTCATAGCAAAATGTACTTCATTCAACTGAATTTCTATTGTGTTCCTATCCGAATCATTATCACAAGGATCGAATTTGTAAGGCATATACTGGTAAAAAAATAAAAGTTTTCTGATAGGCTTTCTGAAAGGTCCATTTTCTAGTTTACTTAGAAAGAAATCTACCAAAATGGGAAAAGTCGGGAGCCCGGTGCCACCCCGTGCACTTGTCTGTAAAGTGTGCCTTCAAATTTGAAATTTACACTCATGGTACAAATGAATGTTGGACGAAATACATAGGCCACATCATCAGATCGAGGTGATTTGCGTTCTTAGATTGTTAGAATTTAGCTAAGTATAGAATGATGACCTAACATAGACGGATAGCCTAGGGAAAACTGAGCACTGACGTAATCACTCAGCAGGAATAAATAGAACTACACTTCTGGAAAGTAAGATATGTAGGTGGTGGGATAGGTTGATTACTGAATTTTCGTTCACCGAATCTGAGCCTAATAAGTGTAGTAGAAATGATGAAGTATCGATATCATGAGTGTACCAATAAAATCACAGAATACGTAGTAATCGAATATTGTAAGCTGACTCTCAAAGCTATGTGACTACCATGGTATGATAATGAGCATTCAATTACTCTCGAAACGTCACCCAATGAATAAAATTGTATCACTGTGTGCTTCTTATCAAATTTTATATATTATGACGAAATTTGGTGGTTAATTCAACATATGACCAAATATTTGTTTTACTTATTAATAACACTATGCCATCCTTAACTTTTTATCATTTTAGGTAGGATAAATTCAGCCTAAGTGCCGGGAACTCATTTTCGTGACCACACTGATTAAATGGAAAACAGCTAGTCTAATTTGTTGGAAGTGTTTTCTAGGCCTGTGTAATCTTGTCTCTAAGCCCCTTGTAATCTTTATTCGTACCTTCAAAATTCATATCAAGTTGAGAATTACTGTCTCCTTCGTTACTATGTGGAATTAAATGAAAAATAACCATGTAACCATGTAAACTTATGTGTATAAATGCGATTGTACGACTGATTTTGAGAATGAAATCACGGAAAAGATATCTTTGCTGAACGTCTTCTTATTTTCCTTTTACTGTCCCGATGGATATTTTCCACGATTTAAAAAATCTACTGTTTTAATCATACGCGATCTGATCATCAGTGAAGAGTCAGAAAAACTGGCTATAGATGATTGGGGTAGCTCTTTGTTGAAAAGGCTTGTAAACTGTGGTATTAAAAAATGGTAAATTGAGTAGGAAAGTATATCTATGAAAAAATAGAAATGAAAGAATACTTAATAGCTGGATAATGACGTCCTTTGGCGAAACGAAAGCTTGTGTTCGTAGATTCATTATACTCTAACTGGTAAATTTATTCATGATCTGATTTCGCATGGTTTTAGTATAGGAATAGCTATAAAGATACTTGAGGGGCATAAAGCGATTGTGAATACACCAATGGATAGTTTACCCACTTCAAGAAATTTAAATACATTTTCCAATCATTTTACCAAAACTTTATTTTATAAGAATGTAGGACATGTGTTCGCAAACTGTTTGAAATAGAACTTTCTTATTATTAAATCCAATCAAAACTTATTCTGAACTGACAAGCATCTCAGTTTGTGCATCTAAATAGTCCCACTTGCACACCGTTGAAGTTAAAATTCACTATAAACGCAGAAAACATCACTACACTTGTAAAAAATATAAGTTTAGTCATTCTAATTTGCAAGCATATATTAGGCTGATGTAAAAGGACCAGGTAGTACAAATGGTTAATGGCCACTCTAGGCCTTTAATCTGTGTGAGACTGACATCAACTCAGTGGTGTTATTTTTCTACGCATACACTGTAACAGCCATTCCGCTAACTGTGACCAATGTTCCTATCAGTTTCAGTTCATGAAAGGCGTGCAAAAACTGGCGTGGAATTATACTTCTGTCCATTCCAAGCAAAATACTAAACCGCATCATCCTGGAGAGAATCAAACAAGCACTAGATGACAAACTTCGACCGGAACAGGCCGACTTCAGGAGCAACAAAGCATGTATTGATCAAATCGCCACTCTACGGATCATCACTGAGCAAAGCATGGGATGCCAGTCATCGGCTTTGATAAGGCCTTCGACAGCGTCGATCGAGAGGTCATTTGGCAACTACTTTGCTACTACGGGGTCCCATTGACAATTATACATCTCATCCAACAGTTATATGACAATGCTGCATGCCAAGTAATCCACAACGGGAAACTTACGTAAGCCTTCGAAGTGAGGACGGAAGTGAGACAAGGCTGTCTACTATCACCAATGATCTTCCTGATGGCAGTAGATTGGATAGTGCGACAGACAAGGGGCATTGACGAAACAGGCATAAAATGGACACACACAAAAGACTTGGAGGATCTGGACTTCACCGATGATATATGTCTGATTTCCCACAAAATGGAACCCGAAAGGAAGGCCGTGAGTTGGTCGTCCAAGGGTGACTTGGAGGAGGTCATGCGAGGAGGAGATGAAAGCATGTGGACAGACCTGGAGCGGGGTGAAAAAGTTGTCAGAAAACAGAAGGCAATGCAGGTGCGCAGCTGAAGCCCTATGTTCCTCTAGGAACTAAAGGATACATTAAAAAAAAAAAAAAAAAAAAAAAAAAAAAAAAAAAAAAAAAAAAAAAAAAAAAAACTTACCTTCTTGCTTCCGCTGGTCCTAAACTTTCATGGCAATATCTCACCAAATATTTAATGTGCAGCGAATCTAGAAAATTAGCTGAAATATGTCAAAGAAATAACTGAAACCTAGCACTTTGCCTTTCTGTTTTTACCACCATCTCTGTAGAGCAACTGTAGTTGACTCACGCACCTACAGCCGCATCTATGCATACAGACTGAATACATTCCAGGCGTGAAACCTAACTATATATGGCATGACATATCACACTGAAAGTGATGCGCTGTCTGCTATCGCATATTCCGAATTTCTTAACCCGAAGAAACTAATTCAATAGGAAACACGGACTTAAACGCAACCAAAACTTTCAAAGACTTCTGAAGGATTCTTACATAACCATTATCAACTTGTACACTCACTGACAAATTAGGAATGAGACTGCTGCTCTCGAATCGGTAATTCAGCTTTCAAAAATACTGTTCAGTTATTGAAGGAAATGAAGGGAAAACGTACAGAACTGTTTCTCTCTTCATATGCAGTAATACTTTTAACAAATGGATATAGTTGTTAAAACTGCATCACTGACAGGTGATATTTAAAATAAACTTATCTAATGTGAGATTACAGTCTACCACAGTGCCCAAGTTCTACACATACATTGACTACGTCTCATGATGTATTACATGCAGATGCTGTATGAAGAGCAAATATTTTTGAAAGTAATGCGATGTAAACCTCTGCACTATCTGCTTACTTACTGTCTTTATTAATGCATAAAATTACAAACAAATCATTGGTTTATTTCTTTTTATCACCATTTTGTGAATAACGGTATACTACTGAATGATGGTGAATAGGATGAGTCTAAATTCATCTACAGTTTTGTCTGTCAGTAACCATAGTAACTGATTTCTATTGGAATCTATCTTACTTATTGTAAAAAACATTCGATGTGGTCTGACGTAATTATCTATACGGTGTCCCGATTATGATTTAAGCTGCCAAAAAGCCTGTGTTATCGTGTTTTATGCGATTTCCCTTGTTCAGCATATTCCAATCTTTTAAAACATGATAGTTAATAGAATTATTTACTCTCGAGCGCATGTAAGTTGTTTACATCCTGCATATCCGAAGGTTTCTACTAAACTTGAGAAAACACATAATCTTGGATGGCAACTCATTTCAGTACGTAAGGTAAGTCTTCCTGAGCTATGCTATTGGGTCTAAAAATGCGCTCCGGAACTTTATTTGAATCTGTTTATCGCTCACGTGCACATTCACGTGTTATGTTTATCCCCAAGCAGATCACCACTGTCACAGTTTAACTGTACTCTTCTAATTGACACGTAGTGACAGCACTTTAGGTGTAAAATATTTTGGACTTTATGTGCAAATCAAAAATATTACCAAAAGTCCAATCACGTATTATCACTCAAGATCTTTTAGAGGAAATCTGCACTAATATCGTTTTCAATGAATGTGGAAATCATTTGTAGTACTGGAAAATACTGAGTAATGCCATTTACACGTAATTTGAACATCTGTTTATACGCTACACGTTTTATGGTTTCACATTTGGTTATTTCCCTGGAAATATTTGGAACAGAACAGCGGCATTTCTATTCTTCTGTTTTGTTAGGAACTGTATAATAGTTTTTCTCAATGGTACTTACTGGTACAGTTTGTTACCACTCCCTACAATACTTGTGAAAATATGAATAGTACACAACTATATACCATTACTGGACGAAAAACTGAACATTTGAGTTGAATATGAAATATGACTGGGAACATTTGGATGTTTGAATGGATTCTTTAAAACTTCAGGCATTAAATGAGATGTAGTCAGGTGTTTATTTTTAAGCTGAAATAGATATCTGAGACTATCCTAGACTAGTAATATCATTCTTTGTAAGGCTCAAGTACCAAACTCCAGTTGAATTTATAGTGATACTGCAAAAGACACACTTTCAATTCATAAAATTACACGATGATTTGTCACTCCCTCAGTTTGTATTCTTTGTGTAGATTTAAGCAGTGACCAACTGTTTAATGAGTTTGTGAAATAAATGAATATTTAGGCACGCCCCAAATATGAGGAACTACGCATCCTGGATTTCGTTACTAGTCACCGTCCACTATATTAATACAATCTGAATCCTCAGACCTCGTTGAAGCATCCAGACTAGGAGGCAGAATGTCAATATACACCGACAACTGAGGTCTAATCAGTCAACGGGAAAATCCAAGTTGAATGGAATAATAACTAAAATCTGTTGTACAAGAGGTGGCTGACATGGCCCAAGTGGTACAGTGGATAACGCTTTGGTATTTGAAACGATTGGTACTGGGTTTACGCCTCGATGAGAACATCATCACTCACTGGGGAAGCCAGTCACGTTCATGCGATGAGTGGCAGATAGGCTGAAATGTGTATCCGGGTTTCCATTTCTACTCATTACCCAAGAAAATCCGATGACGCCTTCTTCTGTGGGTAACATTTAACATTTTTCTAGGTTATGAATTGGGTAAATAAGGTAAATCAAACTTCTTATTACTACGTGATACTTCCTAAGTTGTTACGAAATGATAGACGGTGGTGTTTCTAGTATAAACTAGAAACAGAAGCAAATTTTACTAAAGAACTTTGATTTGACTACCCGAACTATGTAGCTTTTATTTTCGAATGAATTCACAATTTTCTGCTGTATGGCTACATTTAATTAAAATAAATAAAATATTTTGAAACGAAGTGCGTGGAAATACATGTGAAAATATATTATTGTCCACGAACAAAATAAACAGTTACAAGGTACTTTCGTACCTTTGGTACTAGAAGTTGAATACATTCTCAAAGTACAATTCGAAGTGTGAAGAATAAAAATAATTTAGCTATAAATAAATATGTGACTACTGTAAATACTGTTGTTTGGGCATAGTATTTTCACAAGTAAGTAATTTGTTTGTTTAATTTGCTTGCGGTATTATTGTCAAGTTATCCATCAGAATTTCGAGAACCTCCTGTTGCTTGAAGCATCGTGACTTCAAAGTTAGGCATTTGATAAAAATTTAACAGATAAGTCAAAATTATAGTTACTTGTCCTTTTACAAGCGGTATGTACTGATTAGACTGCGATGTATTTCAAGGTGTTCGTCAGTGATAAACTGAAGTCGTTGGTCCTCATTTTGCACAGTGCCCACATTGTATATAAACAAAATATTTCCACATGATCTAGCTTTCCACTTCGTGTAAAGTGCTCTGTTTCTACTTTTACATAAAGAGAAGTTTAGTAAAATAGGTTCCTTTAAGTATGGGTGTGATGTTCACTTACTACTGACAGTACACATAATGTGAACTCTTAGCGGAGCCTTAATAAAAGGGACCACTAGTCATATGTCAATCCTACCTTTCATATCTGATCACACCCTTTTCTATGTCTACGATGTGAGAAATACACAAGCAGCTCCTTTTATATCAAATGTCCCTCCCTAACCGAAGGAAAGAACAAATCACTAGACTGGCACAATTCCAAGATTTTCTGAAATAGGTAGGAACGGTCGGCAAATAGTTAGGAAAGTATCAAAAAAAGGTTTTACTCATATTCCACTCGTAAAATATCTCATAACATCTTATTAAACTTATTCTATCCTACAGAAATGATGTATAAGGCAGTACTCATTTTCCTGTAAGTTTTGCATTCTGTTCATTTTGAAATACTTGCATTCAATTGATACAAGTAAAATCTTTTTGGTGTAAATGGTGTGTTTTCGAAACTCAAAAGACTCACTGTTGTAAGCGCATACGACACGGATCTAAAGCAGTTATTTAAATCAACAGAAACCATATCACAGATCGCTTTCAAAATAATTCTTCTTGCTTCAGTTAGGGTGATATCCTTACATATACTTGCCGAATGCATACAAAAAACATTATTCCTAATTAGAATATTAACAATTTGAAGTAATTCAAATGAACTGTCGTCAAGATTTGACAGAATAGTTCTAAAATATTTGGGCACTGAGTGCGAAGTAGACGTTTGTGAAAAATTATATTTGCAAAATCCCAGCGAAATTCAAATGATTAATTCCAACAGTTCGAGGTCGAATTTTGATCACAGCTCGTACAATTTTGTTCATTATACATGTTGATACCTGTTTCATAAATCATAATTGGACAAAGTTTTTAAAAGCAAAATATGTTCCTTCTATATATAAACCTCTGTTATGTTAATTTCGATTAATTTCCCTGAAGAAGTTCGGACCAGATTGTCGAACGAAACGTTAGAATTACTCATTTCATTTTCGCTAAGATTTTACAAATAAAATCTTTTACAAATATGAAGTAATGATGAAACCAAATCCCCCGTGTCTGGGAAACATTAATATAAAATCCGCGGTGTTACTTAATGGTGATAAACACATGCTATCGGCTTACTGAAGCTAAGAAATATAACGTAGTGGAGGTTATTTCACCCTAAATGAACACGAATTCTTTAATAACCCAGCCATCAAATTTCATGAAGTCCTTTAGTTTGTGAAATGAATCAACAGACGAAGAACCAAATTTTCCTTCGTCGAAATACCTTAAAATGTATGTCACAGGAATAACTCAACCGCTGTGGCTATCACATATGGCGTAGGAAAGAGTTGAAAGGGAACTGTGCAGAGGAAGAGAGCATGTATGGTGCGAAACAACTATTCAAATGAATTAGTTCAAGCAATCACCTAATCAGCAATCTAGTGATGCATCCAGTAGAGAATATCAAAAAGAAACCGTATAGTACCACAGTCTGAGGTACACATATGAATCAGCTTTCAAAACTGACTAATCTGAGTTTTATTTATCTTTCAGGGGATTAATTGTAATTATTACTACACTACTAGTCCCAATGTTCGGGAATAAATCAAAAGCTGGATGCTTGCTGTGTGGAATACTGGTAAGTGTTTTAAGTGAGGCTAAATTAACCATTTATTAATCTTTATCGAAATGCCGCTGTGAATTTGAAAATCACGTATTACTGAAATAGTTTTGGCTCATATATTTGGATTACAAACAGACTATAAAGAATGATTTGATAAGTTATTTCACAGAAAATACTCAATAGCATGTGAAATCATCCATGTCAGATGCAACTTATAATAACTTAGTCAGCATAAAGTTAAATAACCAACCGAAAGCAGTTTCTTTTCTCCATGAATTTGGAAAATATCAAACTCATCGTAAGAAACTGCACAAGTTTCATCTACGTGTTGGGCTTCAAATCTTCGGCATTATTTGTTAGCTCTGCGCTCATCATAAAAGTGTTGTTTCATTCATGTAAACGTTTGCCTCCTTATATCAGCAATTGCCCGTTTTATGTGCCTAATGTTTGTCACATGCCAATAGTTAATTCCCTATGTTGACAGGCAGAGGAAGGCTAGTGGTAAAAGAGGTATGGCTGCAGACACAGAAATGGAGACAGTTAATAAGAATGACTCAAAAGAAGCTTGTTCAACCCACTGACAACTGGAGTAGAATAAGCTGAGGCTAAGAGAGACCTCATGATACTGTACTGATTAACGACATCACTATCTGGGAAAGGATCGTCTCAGAAGAAGCCACTGAAATATTGAACGGGGAATCTTATTACCAAAGACGGTAAACCCACAGAAAACATCGAGGTTATTACTTCAGGGAACTCTCCTATCGAATGCTGCCTACTGCTTACCCAGAAAAACCAGCTATTCAAACCAAGCGTCATAGTTAAAAACTGGCAGGCTTCTCCTAGAACCAATCGAATCATGGTAAACACAATAACTTACTGATAGAAATTAAGACAGTGTGGAACACTGTAAAACACAGCTCTGGATCTCAAATTCATCAAGTTTGAAAATGCCTTCAACATCAACGAAATGTGAAGTAATTTGGACATGGCTTCAGCACTATGGAATGCAGTCACATTAGTACTTATAAACATTCATTCATTAGCTGCATCGTGACACCATACCACATCATGCGAATCACAGGTGAAAGCTCAGTCAAGCATTTGAAGTGAAGACAAGAGAAAGAGCAGGTTGCCTAATATCATCAATGATCTTCCTGTTTATTATTGACTGGATAGTGCATCAGACAGTAATGAATGAGCAGACGGTATACGTTGAAGTGAAAAATTACTATGAAAAAATATGAAATTCGCAGGATATAAACGACAGCCAGGATACGATCCGGGAGGTGATATAGTTAAGGACTATTCTAAGATCAAATCAATAAACTATAGCAATTGGCCTAAAGAAGGAGCTTTGAATTTTCAACGCCAGTGTGAAATCAATGTTTCAAAATACTTTGAAGAACTGGCACCTGATTTTAACTTTCACTAGTAGCTGCATTTTTTGGCTTAATATTGAACATCAGGTGCTCAGTCCTAAATGATAAACTGGAAGGAGGTCTAGCTGGTAGCCAACCACCCGAGAGTCTATCTTCCAACAAATGCACGAAAAAATGAAATACACTTGTATTATATATTAGCTTTGATGTCTATTTAGTGCTATCACACTCTGGGCGTTCGAGAAAAAGTTGGAGAGGATGTGATTAGTTTGGCGCTTCAGCATGCCACGGAGTTGATCATGTAAAAAAGAAAGGAGAGCTTGTGATCAGTCCGCGGAAGTAGATGGAAATAATGAGGGGCAACAGAAGGCACATGTTGATGCGCTTCAGCAGCTTTGCATTACATTGTAGTCGTGAGGAAAAAGTGATTAATATTGATAATTTCATGATATTTCCTCATTAACCACTCTGTCCTCAAATCAATGATGGTGGGTTGAATTGATTGCTTTTGTTTGGTGACGTTTCTTAATTTTCTTAACTTGAATTATACGCAGACGTCGTTTATGTTTTTATTTCGTCATTCTAAGCTGCAATATTTATTATTTGGACAGGTTATCTTGTGGACTTTGGTTATCTCTTTGCTGTGTTGTGAAGATCTGCAATCTGCGTGTTATGGTTTAATCTCCTTTGTTGTTATAGAAGACATATTAACAATCGGCGTCATATTCCTAACCAAAAAATTCATCAAAAAAGTAGAAGCCGCATTGCTTATCTTATCTACGGCATGTTGTATAAGTGCTACAATTTTGTATTATTTAAAGAACGAAAATGTAAGTGAATAGTTATTTTGTTGAGTGAACAGTGGAATACGGATATTGGTTCTAATAAGGGTCAATATACAATTTTTCTTATATAATACCAAATATTCCTTTTTGATTTGCTTTTTATTTGATATTATTTGGAGACTGTCAATCAGTTTCCATTTCAAAATGTTTTCACATATTTTGTCGAATGTCAACATCATGTCAGATAAATGGCAATGTCGAATCTTGCTCATTGATTTCCTCCAGGATCCGACAAATTGTAATATTCCCATCTTTTCTGATATGACTTTAAGTTTGCTTGAAACAAAGAGCATTAGTGACAGTTTCAATATATATTTGACTCAAGCTCCTTTTAGTTCAGTCACCCAAGCATATCAACTTGCATGGTGCATATATTCCTTCATACTTTATGCATAGGTGGCACAGTGGATAGGACTTCCGTCGACCATGCACATGGTTCGGGGTTCGATCTCCCTGATATCAATGGTCGGCCTGCGAAATTTAGGCTGCCAATATCATGTGCGGAAAATTCCGTGCTTCTACCAAAAAATAAAGTGAGGAATCAAGCTATAGCCAGAAATAAAAAATTGAAAAAAGTGCTAAGTTATTTCTCGTTGCTTATGTTATCAAAATCTAAACTTCATTATCCTCATTATTTTTCAGACCGTCTTGAGATCACTGGCGGGAGGTTTTCTGAACACAGCCACCTGTTCTGTAAGTTCATACTGACTCACTTTTTGTATTTTTCGAATTATGAGAGCCATTGCTGGACCTCCTTTTCTTCTATACCTTAAATGAACTGAACCATTTCACCTCTCCCAAATAAAATGGCTTAAAACAAGAAAAAAGTGAAATGAATCTTTATGTCAGTTCATCACTCCATTTCATATAGTTTCAATCATTCCGTTACTTTATGAATCGAAGTCTGTACTCATCTACATTTCTAAATAAGTTTATGTCCACTGCCATGGATTTTGTGAAGGAAGTGGAATGGGCGCATTTCCGAACATGCATGAAATGACATATTACCGATTATTACATTATTTAAAGATTCTCAACGAGGAGTTAATAGCTTGGGATGAAAACTCTTAAGATACGGTATTCCAAATGGACACACTTTTCAAAATAAAGCTAACTGTATTATTATTATTATTAACATTATAAACTGACAAGGTACTATAGGCTTCATGTACAACATTCTTATACACTGTGTAAAACACTTCATGTTAAATGAATCACTTATTTTAAAAACGAAGCCAAATCACAAACTAGTTTAAATCCAACAGAAACTCTGGAATCTCATATAATCATGTATTGTGTTTTGTAGGCAATGCTGCTTTTCTCAAACTTCGTTAAATGAATATGCTATCGAAACTTATATCTCGAGGTACCATGCAATTTCGACTAAAATGTGTGATATATCAACCTGAAAGTCTACAGGTGAATCTATGACAGTAAACACTTCGAATTCTAAATAAAAAATGGTAGCATGGTTACTTCACTTTTCTGTGTGTACTGCATCTTCTGAAGAAGAACGAATCTTTTATAAAATATTATTTGAATGATAGCAACGGCTTCATGAAATTACGGAATATACCTATTGGATTATAGGAATTACCGAAAAGACGGTTGCAGTGAAGAAAATTTTCTACTCGACGAAATCATCAACTAGGCTGTACATTCGCGTATTCATGGTAAATGAATGGGAACGTTCCAGAATAAATTCCGGTCAAGTGTTGAAATAATGAAAATACATTAGGAATTAAAATACCATAATAAACAGGGGGACGGATAAAACTCAAACAAAGTAGCGTAATAATTACTGAGAAGATTGACATATTGTGTGATTGGAGGTTAGAAATGTAGAAATAGCAAAATATACGGGACGCTTGGATAAAAACATCTAGTGGGATCAGAACTAATGTGACGAATAATTGTTTGTGCAGTTACGGATTCAATATGTAGAAATAATGAAATGACATAACAGAAGGAAGTTCGAATTTGAAAATATGGTAGTGCAAGTAGAGATTTTGATGTGGTTTTGTTCTCTGAGCTGGATAGTTAGTTTGCGAAGCTTTCATCACCTTACTGGGTGACATCTTCAGCGCATACTTCAAATTGAAGTGAGCTTTTAGGTTTCTCCACGAGTTTATTAATCATTCCTCCTGGTGACCTTGGACGTGATTGGTTGTTTATGTATGTTTTCACACCTTCTAGGTTACTTGTGTTGGAACTGATTGTTTCTGTGACTTGAACTTTGGCCAATCGTGTGTGAAGTTTCTTTCTTATTGGTTGATAAATTTTGTCTATCTCGATGTGTCTATTGATTGATGATTCACTGGAATGCCAAGCTTCTAAAAATTCTCTAGCATTCTTGTTATTTCCTTTGTCTAATATTTGAACGTTGTCCCAGTCGAATTGATGTCCGTGGTTGTCTGTGTGTAGTGAAATGAGGGAGTGTATATCATGTCTTTTGACGGCTAGCTTATGTTCGTGGATACGAAGACGAAGGGGACGTCCACTTTGGCCAATGTAGTGTTTTTCACAGTTGTTACAGTTTATTTTGTAGATGATGTTGGTTTTGTCTTCTTTTGCTGTTGAGTCTTTTGGTTGACATAGAATTGAGTGCAGCGACTTTGTTGGTTTGTGTACGACGTCAATTCCTAAAGGTTTGAAGAGTCTTTTAGTGATTTCTGAGATATCCTTTATATATGGTAAGGCGATTTTCTTTGTGTTTTCCTTGGTGGCTTTTGTTTTGGTAGGTTGGCTTGGGGGTATATGTCTCTTGATGAAATTCCGGGGATATCCATTCTTTTGGAAGACGTCCATGAGATACTTTTCTTCAATTTTTCTTAAGGTGGGAGTGCTGCAGTGAGTCCTTGCTCTCTTGAATAGTGTTTGTATGCAGTTCCTTTTGTGTGCTATTGGGTTGTTGCTGTTGTAATTCAGTATTTGGTCTGTGTGAGTTGATTTCCTATAAACTTGAGTTTCTAATTCTCCTGTAGTTGTTCGCCTGACTAAGACGTCCAAAAATGGTATTTTGTTCTCGGATTCCTCTTCTCTTGTGAATTTGATGTCGTTGAAGACGTTGTTTATTAAGTTGTGAGTTTTGTCTAATTCGTTTCTTTTGATTATTACAAATGTGTCGTCGACGTAGCGTATCCAAATCTTGGGTTTGATCTTTGGTAGAATTATGTTTTCGAGTCTTTGCATCACTGCTTCTGCAATCAAACCTGATATTGGCGATCCCATGGGTGTTCCTTTGACTTGTTCATATATTTGGCCGTTGAATTGGAAGTATGTTGTTAGGCATAGATTTATGCATTCCATCCAGCTTGTGTGTTGCATTTTTGATTGTTGTGGAAGTTGTTCGTCGTTGCTAAGTAATTGCTCCATGGTTTCTTTTGCTAGTTTTTGTCCGATAGAGGTATATAATGCTGTCACGTCGAAGGATACCATTATTTCTTGTTCATCTATTTGGATGTCTCTGATTTTCTCTAGGAATTGGATAGCAGAGTTGATGGAGTGATCACAGGATTCCGTTAGGTGTTTTAGTTTTCTGTATAATTCCTTGGACAAATTATATGTTGGAGTTCCTGGGAGTGATACAATTGGTCGTAACGGGATATTTGCCTTGTGTATTTTGGGTCTGCCGTAGAATCGAGGTAGGACTGGTCCATTGGATTTCATTCGCCATTGGTCTTGTTTTGTGATCTGTCCAGTTTTGCTGAGCTTGTTTAAGGTCCTTTGGATGCGGTTGTCCAATGTTTGTATGGGATTTGTTGGGAGTTGTTGATATACATCTTCATCTTTGAGTAGTTCTTCAGCTTTCTTGGTATATTCTTCTCTGTCCATGACTACTGTTGTTCTTCCTTTGTCGGCTGGTAAAATGACGATGTCCTTCCTATTTTTCAGCTTTTTGAGGGCCTTTAGTTCTTGAGAGTTGAGTTGTGTGTGTTGTCTTTTCTGTTTGACCATTGGTACAATTGTTTGGCGTATCTCTTCCTGTGTTTCCTCGTTCAAGTTTGATGATTTGAGTAATGATTCAAGGGCAGCGAAGAAATCAGTTTTTGAAGCATCTCCGGTGTTGTAGTTTAATCCTTTTTGTAGTAGTTGTTGTTCCATTTTTGATAGTGGTTGTTTTGATAGGTTGACTACGCAGTCTATGGGCGTATTGTCTGGTTGTTGTTTTCTAATCTTGGCTAGCTTGGTTTTGAGGACTCTTCGTCTTTGTTCTCTGTGTTTTCCACTTGACAGTGAAATTGCGGTGATCAGCGTTGACAGGTGTTCTTGGTTGAGGGTTTTCTCTAATTTTGCTTTTTGGACATCTATTATTTGTTGATATTTGTTGATCCGATAATGTGCGTCCGTAATCATTAATTTGACCATTCGTCTTCCACATTGTTCGGCCAATTTCCATCCCATTGGGCAGTTGACTGGTGGCTTGTATCTTACACTGTTTGGTAGGATTGAATGACGAAGGCACTCATGGAGAAAGAATAATTGTTCTCTGGTGGATCCTTGCCTTTTGGCGAAGTCTTCCCACTTTCGAACAGAGAGAAGCGTATCCCGCTCGTAAGATTTATATATGATACAGACCAAATACTGAATTACAACAGCAACAACCCAATAACACACAAAAGGAACTGCATACAAACACTATTCAAGAGAGCAAGGACTCACTGCAGCACTCCCACCTTAAGAAAAATTGAAGAAAAGTATCTCATGGACGTCTTCCAAAAGAATGGATATCCCCGGAATTTCATCAAGAGACATATACCCCCAAGCCAACCTACCAAAACAAAAGCCACCAAGGAAAACACAAAGAAAATCGCCTTACCATATATAAAGGATATCTCAGAAATCACTAAAAGACTCTTCAAACCTTTAGGAATTGACGTCGTACACAAACCAACAAAGTCGCTGCACTCAATTCTATGTCAACCAAAAGACTCAACAGCAAAAGAAGACAAAACCAACATCATCTACAAAATAAACTGTAACAACTGTGAAAAACACTACATTGGCCAAAGTGGACGTCCCCTTCGTCTTCGTATCCACGAACATAAGCTAGCCGTCAAAAGACATGATATACACTCCCTCATTTCACTACACACAGACAACCACGGACATCAATTCGACTGGGACAACGTTCAAATATTAGACAAAGGAAATAACAAGAATGCTAGAGAATTTTTAGAAGCTTGGCATTCCAGTGAATCATCAATCAATAGAAACATCGAGATAGACAAAATTTATCAACCAATAAGAAAGAAACTTCACACACGATTGGCCAAAGTTCAAGTCACAGAAACAATCAGTTCCAACACAAGTAACCTAGAAGGTGTGAAAACATACGTAAACAACCAATCACGTCCAAGGTCACCAGGAGGAATGATTAATAAACTCGTGGAGAAACCTAAAAGCTCACTTCAATTTGAAGTATGCGCTGAAGATGTCACCCAGTAAGGTGATGAAAGCTTCGCAAACTAACTATCCAGCTCAGAGAACAAAACCACATCAAAATTATCCACCTGAGCTACAAATCTTCTCTATCATATATAAGTAGAGACTTAAAAGAAATACGGTGAACAAACAAGAAGTTTAGATAAGAAAGGCAATGGAATGGTCATAATTAAGAGAATTACCTGTTGTTGTTATCTGTTTTTGTCATTTTTACACTTACAGTCTTTTTCTTCATGAAAATACAAGTTTAGATGTGTATTAATTAGAAACTGTAATGTGTCCGTGAACAATTCTGATAATCGGTAGTTTGTGTGGCATTCATTTCCCGGCTGGAATTCATTAGTCTCAGTTTTTGCACATTATGGAAGCTTTGCATGAGTCCTTTTTGAATCACTTTCTATCCTGACATACAAATACAAAATAGTTTAATGGTTTTGTTCCAAGTTCATCTCACTTTCCATTTTCTGAGTGATTTAAGAGTAACTTTGTTCTCTGAGCTGGCTGATTAAACTGCGAAGCTTTTGTAGTCTCCCTAAACAACACCTACGGAGGTACTTTTCAATGGAACTTAAGTTTTAGAAATCTCGGAACAGTTGTTTAGGAAGTGTGCGCTTACAGAAGAATACTTTCTAAATTTAACTCATTATTTTTTCCACGATTTGAAACTAGGATTTTCAGCAGAGATATTTCATTCGATATTTCACACATCACAGATTACGCCATTTTGATGTCTACTATGTTGTTCACTTTCAGTTATACGGCAGATACTTAAAGGTATAAATAAAGCGTGCGTCAGTGGCACAATGGCTGAATACTCGCCAATCGTGCAGATGGTCTGAGATTCGATCCCAGGCCAATACACTCCACGCTTACCTCGCTAAGCCAATGATAAAACTGTTTAGGAGGAAACAGGGGCGAACGAGGCTAGCAATTTCATCACGTAAAAAATAAATACCACTACTACTGAAACTTCAAGCCCTAGCTTGAAGCCTTATGTTCCACTGCGAACCTATTTTGTATGAAAATAAATCAAAGTTCAGTAGATTGATATACATTTTAAGTGAATGGATTTAGTGTGGAAAAAGTGCGCAATTCAATTATTTTCACTCAAAATATATTAAAATCACTGCAATGTACGTATGTTTACATGCATACAACTTTTAGTTCTTGTGTTTCTAAGGTGAATAATTGTTTTCTTAACTCCAGTAAGTCTAACTTACTTACTATTGTGACTTGTGCTTACGTGTAAGTCATTAAATTTGGGTGATGTCTTTGTCACCAGTTT
The DNA here is from genome assembly GCA_944472135.2 of Trichobilharzia regenti. NCBI lineage: Eukaryota > Metazoa > Platyhelminthes > Trematoda > Strigeidida > Schistosomatidae > Trichobilharzia > Trichobilharzia regenti. The sequence goes on from OX235267.1 coordinate 28,124,781, forward strand.
TTCACTTTCTTTTTTTGATTTACAGCTTGATTCCACACTGTATTTTTGGTACAAGTATGGAATTTTCAGCATGGATATCGGTAGCCCAAATTTTGCAGGCCGACCATAGATATCAGGTGTGCGTCGGTGCGGGCTCGAACCCCGAACCATGTGCATGGTCGGCGAGAGTCCTAACCACTGTGCCACTTGAGGTCAAAAGACAAGAAGCTCAGTCAACATGTGCCATTTTGGTGATTTCACCCTCAAAAACACTACCGTCTCAATTCTATGCGTTAGGTCACATTTTAACAATTATTAATTAACTCAATATAAGCACTGAAAGACATTAAAATAGATAATAACTCATCAGCTTAATAAAAAAGTTTCAAGGTGTTAATTTGGATCAAGGAAGAGCAACGAAACCAAACTGCATAGGTCTAGAAAAGAGTTGCGTAGTATGCAAAATATTTTTTAGTGAAGAAAATAGTGTGCAAGATGTGTATAGCAACAAATCAAAAAAACTTATAATTGAAGATGGGAAAATGAGGCGAATGATAAAAAGAATCAAATAGAACTAGATCCATAGCATATGTGGAAATCGGAATAGATTCTGTTCTGCACTAATCTATCATCTGTACTCTGATAGCGAGGGATTTCTCAGTACAAGAATGGCGGGGAACATATTGCTTTTGGTAGATTTTCGTTCACTTTGTAAATTGTTCTTATACACAAAACAATTTAAACGCTGTGACAGTTCCCGACTTGGTTTTTAAATATAGTGATACTTATCGAATTATTCTCACTTTGGATAGTGCTCTTTGACCCATTTTGAAAGCATGCGCGTAGAACAATGTATATGTATATAAATTTAACTAGCTTCACTTGAGCAGATGAACTGATATGTGCACTTTGGAAAGGTCTTGTCGGGAATGAGGAGCTCTTCTTCGAACCAGTTGATTTTTTTCCATCTACGTGGAAGATTTAATATTTTACTGACTCACTTGCACGAATGGCTGTTTAGGGTATCTGAAAAATTTTAGTCGCATTTTTCACTGGTGTCCTGAAACAACAAATTAGTAACGGCAATAATAGTCACCTGATTCGAAAGAAGAGAGTGGGAATTTCAGCATTTCAAGTGTTGCAGTAAATTATCCCCTTTTACGTATGAATAAATTTGATATGAACCTAAATAAAAACCGAAGTTCCACGACAGTTCTGTGACAGTTAGTAGGCGGCTTAATATCAGTAACTCTACTTACAGCCATCAAAGTTCAATGTGATATAACGTAGTCTTTTTCAAGAAGCGAAGGATAGAATAAAAAGGAACAATAAGAAAGAAATGTTAAAAAACATGAATTAATAATAGTTTGCTTAAGAACAATTTGAAAAATTTGCGAATAAAGAGGGGGTCCATTATCAGGCAAGATGACTGTAGCCATTTATTAGCAAGAGTTTAAATGTCTAACGCAGTATCGGTTAGTCGAGTCAAAGGCACTCTATTAATCATATCCACAGTGGTAAAAGACCCATGTAAAATGAGATGCTGGTTTTCCAAGAAACGCAGGGAAGAATACGGGTTGAATACACTTATTAATAAATTGTAAAGAACGGGTTTGAGTTGTGCCTTAAAGTCTTAGATTCCTTATGTATCAAGTTAAACGAAATGTGTTGTTAGAAATCAATAAGATAAAAGACGATCAATGAAGACTGAAAGAAAAATCCATAGCGAGATACGTTATATTCGAGTTTCTTCACGGTTTCCATCCAAATTTATTCACATCTTAATGAAATCCAACCGGTTGAATGCGCGTTTCTGCTATTCTCTCATCAGGCTTCATTAATTGCATACTCAGATTATTCGGCATATGAATTTCATTTCAAAGGGATGAACATAATCAAAGTTCGAGTTGGAAGTACTCAGAGTGATGATGATAATAATAATAGTGACAAAACCATACCTTCCTAAAAATTTAAACAGCAAATCATTGTGTATAGATGTTGGTGTAGAGAAGAACACAACAAATGCTTTACAGAACTTATCTAGTAGATTGTGAAACAAACATTATAACATAAAATGTTATCAATCGATGATAGTGATGAAGGTAATAGTGCAATTAACGATAATATTTTCTATTAGGGCAAAAGTCTCTAGGATTTTTACGTAAACACTTGTATAATTTTTTTGTTTATATTCTTTTATTTTGTGCACCTGAACTTAAATTCTAATAAACAGATCAGTAACCGATTTCTATCCTGAAAAGTTTTAAAATGCAATTAAAAATGCTGAGGAGAAGTAACATTAATCACGTTCAACTGTTGGTTTGTGGGGATTTGGTTGGGTTACAGTATCTCACCATGAGCTGAGATTGGTTGGAGAACCATTGGAAAATCTGCGAGTACTGGACATCTGTTTCATTCTAGTTTGGGACTCTTCAGTGGTACGCACCCACCGGGGTTCGAGCCCAGGACCTTCTGCTTACAAGGCGATCTCGTAGACCATTGAGCAACTGGGACCCGATCCAGTGGCCCATGTATCCTAACTTCTGCCAATTCACAACATAGGGCGACCACTAACCAATGTCTTCGGCGATTACGTGGTTTTAGTCAGTTTTGATACTCCCGTAAAATGAGTTAACAAAAATCTTTGGCTTCTGTTGACTTGTCGGTTCCTAGTGAGGACGATTCGATGATGTACGAGGGTCAACATGATGTTATCTTGATTATTGGTAACTTGTACATAAATCAACCATGTGCATTTCGTCCTACTTAAAACTAACTAACTAGATATACCTGCGTTGGCTGGCGAGTGATGGTGACGACTTGTCTATAGATGCACTTATAAGGCGAATCACTTCATTTGTAAGCACTTTGTGAGTGGCAGTATTCCAAGAGTTAGAAAGAGACAAGAATAATGCAGATCCTAGTGGCGTATATGACCTTTGTGGTTCGTTTTTATTGGGTACGATGTAGGCCCTCATCGAAGACATTCGTTAATAGACTGAAGCTAGAAATCAAGAGCCGTGAGTTCTAACATGGTAGTTGAATGGCCATTCCAGTGGTTTTTACTGACTTACTGAGTGATTTGGATCCATGATGAAACCAGTATTATGATATAAATAAGCATTTCAAGGTTAAATTCAACCACCTAGTTGTCCACTTCCATTCATATACCATTTATTGGCAAACACGTACAACGTACTGATAAAAGTAGTTAGTAGGCTATGACATGTGATGAAAAATATTCCGAAATGATGGAAAGAGTAATGAAAATTGTGGATAGTCAGGATTAACTAAAATGTTACTCACGCCACATTCAGCAATGATGATCACACAAACACTAACCAACTTCAACGTCTGAGTGAAATCACCACTAAAAACTGTACACAGTGAAGCCAACAAAAATAACAGTAGCGTCAAGAGAAGTCAAGTTATACTAACTGGATGTACTTGCTTCTTGTGTTAACAAGGGTTTGCTTTCTGTTCATGAATAAGCGAAACCCCCTTGGTTTCAATAGTTGGAAACAAGGTAAACATCAGAGGTTTGTATAAAATTGATGGGACATTCTGAGATTAATGTCAACAGTAATTCACTAGAGAAGCCAATCGGTTATCTGTAATACAGTTTCTTACATTCTCGCTTTCTTCATTACTAAGCAGTGGTCGTATAGGCTGTCGTATAGTTTCGGAAGGTGAACGTTAACTGTAGTCGGATTTTCACGCCTCTTATAACCAGTTCAAGGGGTGAACTCATGCAGAGGCAGTTAGATGAGCAGATTAATAAAAAAATACATTGCTTTTCGTTCAAAAATGTTTATTGCATATACGATGAGGAAATAGTCTATCAGAAAGTTATGAAATGTATCCAAAATTAAATCCATGATATAATTCGAAGATTATATGCAGTCAATCAAAAAGTAAATAATCACGATACCAATGGATAAAATCAAATCTCGATCTTATTTCGGAGCTATCTTCTCCTTGTCCAGTAGATTTGATTCACTACGACGAATGTCATCTAAAAGATTCAAAGTGAAGATGTACGTTATTAGATAGTTTAGACAGAGATTATGTAGCAGTTTGCTTACGTTAAACATTCAGTTGTCTTTGTGATATACTGAACAGGATGTATATCTAAGTGGAAAACCTGTTTGGACGAAATATTTTGATAACTTTGTGGACAGCTTGGAGAATACTGCTCTTAAAACACTTAATCCTACTCCAGAATTTTGGTGAAGATAATTGGATGACACTTTCGCAGTGTTAAAAACACAACATATTTCCAGTTTCTTGACACATATGAAGTCATATAAATTAGAGGGAATATAATTCACACTTGAATTGGAAGGTGAACAAGGACAATTAGCTATTTTAGACTGTAAAATAAAACGGATAGAAGGGTGTAGACTGCACACTAGCGTTTATTAATAATCCAACGCATCCTTACAAATATTATGACTTTAATTCATCTCATCCATTATCTAGCTGTAAAAGGTAGGCTTAATTAGGTGTCTAACGAACCAAGGAGCAGCACTCTGTAGTACAAAATACTTAAATGACGAAATAAAACAGATAAAATCAAATCTCGATCTTATTTCGGAGCTATCTTCTCCTTGTCCAGTAGATTTGATTCACTACGACGAATGTCATCTAAAAGATTCAAAGTGAAGATGTACGTTATTAGATAGTTTAGACAGAGGTTATGTAGCAGTTTGTTTACGTTAAACATTCAGTTGTCTTTGTGATATACTGAACAGGATGTATATCTAAGTGGAAAACCTGTTTGGATGAAATATATTGATAAATTTGTGGACAGCTTAGAGAATATTGCTCTTAGTACACTTAATCGAAAGCAGCTGAAAGAACTGAAGGACAATGAAAACTTGATCATCACACAACCAGATAAAGGTTCCGGAATCGTCTTGATGAGCAAATCAGACTACCTAAGCAAACTCTTGTTCATACTATCTGATGATAAAAAGTTTTAGAAACAGTTTCCACAGAAAGATCCCACCGAACAAACTGAGCTCCAGCTAACAAAGATATTGAAGAAAATGAAAGATGAATCCATTGTCAGTCCAAAACTATATGAACAACTTCGCCCATCTGGTTCTACAACACCGCGCATGTATGGCTTACCTAAAGTACACAAACAAAACGTCCCACTCCGCCCAATACTAGATATGATTTATTCCCCATATCATGCAATCGCAAAATGGTTGGTGGAAATTCTCGGGCCGGTGAAAGAAAAGCTGTCAAGACACAAACTCCGTGACACATTCGACTCTGTTGATTCAATTAAGAATGTCAATGTGGCGGAAAAGAAAATGGTCTCCCTGGATGTCGTGTCTCTTTTCACCAACGTCGCACTGACAGAAACCGTATGTTTCCTTTGTGATTACATTCAATCCAATAGCATTGATGTTGGTATACCGATCCATTACCTGAAAGAACTGTTTCTACGACGCACCTTCAATGTATATTTTAGTTTCAACATGGAAATATACAGGCGAGTAGATGGAGTAGTAATGGGTTCTCCCTTAGGACCCCTCCTAGCCGACTGCTTTATAGCTAGCTTAGAAAACAACCCCTTATCATCAACTATCAACGACCTCCATCTCTACAAAAGATACATCGATGATACTTTCATCATTTGTGATTAGAATCGAGATTTAAAAACCTACTTCAGATCTTCAATAACGCCCACCCAAACATCGACTTTACACTTGAGACTGAATCCGACCGAGTGTTCCACTTCCTCGACGTCCATCTGACAAGAAACGCCAACAACTTTCTGGAAAGGTTCATATACAAAAAGCCTACATGGAATGGACATTTCATCAACTTTCAAAACTTCGTGCCCCTAAGCAGAAAGAGGAACCTGATATACGCTCTTCCCTCGAGGATTCAGAAGATATGTCGAGAGGAAGTGATTGAATAAGAACTGTGTAATCTCCGAAAAATCCTGATGGAAAATCGTTTCTCCGCCCAGGTTTATAGACAAAAAACTCAAATCTAAGCGGACTTCCGAACAAGTCCAGTCCGTTGCAAAGAAAATACTTCTGCTTAATCTAGAATTCAAAGGTGATATCGAAGCAGAAATCCTTCGTAAACTCCTCTCCAATCGCTTAAGTAAACATACCTCGCCACGAGCCTACAACTGACGTTTTCCTGCAAGAAACTGTTCAGCCAGAACTCGAAAGACAAGCTATCGCATTGGGCTACCTCAACGTGTATATACCAGTTTACTTGCTCTTGTGGAGCTGAGTACGTTGGCCGTACCATGCGCTTACTTGAAAAACGCGCTCGTGAACACTCCCCAGCCTGGTTAGTAAAAGGAGACTGAAAGCGTGTAAACAGTTCAGTGACAGAACATCTGGTCAATTCAGGACATTCGGCACCTTTCGAAAACTCCTTCAATATAGTATACAAGATTCGATCAAACCTATCAAAGGGAGTGAAATCAAGACATATGGGCATAGCCGAGGCGCTAGCTATCCAAAAGCTCAAACCCACGCTTTGTATCCAAAAGAAATACGTCCAACCCCTGTCCCTGCCATGGCCATCATAAACAGGCAATTTTTATTAATGACCATCCCATCTCCTTTCTTATCTAAACTTCCTGTTTATTCATGTTATTTTAAGGTTTTCTTAATCCCTGTTTACACTACCATATTCTCATACCCGAACTTAGTGTTTATTTTGTCATTTTACTATTTCCACACATTTAATCCCTGATTGCATTAAAAATTATTCAACACATTAGTTCTTATCCAAACATCCTGTCTATTTTGTTATTTCTACATTTCTACCCCCTAAGTGCACAGTGTCAATCTTCTTAGCTATCACGATGCTACTTTGTTTGTTTTAACCATCCCCCTCTCTATTATGACATTTTAATTCCTAATTTTTAATTTTTACTAATTTGACCCGTGACCGGATATTATTCTGGAACTTTCCTATCCATTTGATATAAATACACGAATGTACAACCTAGATGATTACTTCGTCGAAAGGGAAATTTTCTTCGCTGCAATTGTCTTCTTAATAACTCCTATGACCCAGTGTGTATATTTCGTGACTTAATCCTACTCCAGAATTTTGGTGAAGATAATTGGATGACACTTTTGCAGTGTTAGAAACACAACATACCTCCAGTTTCTTCACACATATGAAATCATATGAATTAGAGGGAATTTAATTCACACTTGAATTGGAAAGTGAACAAGGACAATTAGGTATTTTAGACTGTTAAATAAAACGAATAGAAGGATGTAGACTGCACACTAGCGTTTATTAATAATCCAACGCATCCTTACAAATATTATGACTTTAATTCATCTTACCCATTATCTAGCTGAAAAAGTAGGCTTAATTAGGTGTCTAACGAACCAAGGAGCAGCACTCTGTAGTACAAAAACCCAAATGACGAAATAAAACAGATAGAAAAAGCGTTGGTGTCAAATGGCTAACCTATCAAATTCGTTAAGTAGGTCACAGAACGTCAAAAGCAAAATAAAAATAATGGGGAAACTGATAATGGTAACATAAATAAGAAACAATACAAGACATCTACACGTGGACCATGAAAGGAGGAGACAACTGACACAGGATTCTTAATGAAGCAGGGATCGGATTGGCATTTAAACCTGCACACTCAATCAGAGGGGAGCTCTATAGGTTAAAAGAGCCTTTAGCTTGACCCAGTTAGACAAAATAACAATTTACAAAGCACGTTGCAATGACTGTGTGTGAGGTCAACTACATGGGTCAGATTAGTAGATCAAGAGTATTGAGATTACTAGTGTATGAGAAATTAGCTAAGGTTAGAATCATTGAGCCCACGAAGACAAGTATTTCAGAAAAGAACTCAGTAATCGCACTGCACGCATTAACACACAACCACCAGGGTGTGGCATAGTCGAAATTCTAAAAGGTAAAATAGGTAGGTGGAGAGAGAGGTTGATTACTGAATCCTGCCTAGTTCATCCACTGTACACCCAACACGTGCAGTAGGAATGACTCATCACTAATACCGGAAATACGGAAAATACTACTAATAATCAAATCAAGTGATGGAATTTAGAAAGTTGTATGAGTACCTTGGTATGATTAAGAGCAATAAACTGTGCTCGAAACTTTATCAGTAAATATTACTGTGAAGCACACTGTGAGACTTCATCAAAACAAATTTGACCCGAAATGGAATTATACTTTACCACAGTGCACAAGTTGTTTTCTTATTTCAATGAAATATTTTGAATTTCCACAAACCGAAGGATATTTTCTACAGCTCTATGATTGTACACAAGGCGCTTGATAAGATGAAATACGTGACATATATACATGGCTTACATAATCAGAATATTTTCATGTGAGCAAAAGTATAAACATTCATAATTATTTTACGTAAGATGCTGAGAAATGCCTGAAATTTACATTCACCCATTGTTGTTTATTATTAGCGCGTAACGTCTTTTCAAGGGTTTATACAGAACAAGTAGTGCTGATAGTCGTATTACATTCTCTCATCATTCGGACGACAGTCGACACTTCCTTAATACCAAAATTTAAATAGAATAACAACAATTTGACTAAATTATTCCGAGTCAACACAACATTTTATTCATTACTCTATTTATGTATTACTATCTGCTTCTTCCTGTGATTTCAACTCCTGATCAGGTGTCATTTCTTTGGGATTTGCGTTCAGAACTTATTGCATCGTTCACCGCCGACTGCGTGAATTGTTTTCATTGACTATAAGGAACATTTAAACCAGAAAATTCTGAAGAGATCAGTATGAATACTTTCTGTAATTTATGTGTCTACAGTTAGTCTAGTAAACACCGGCATTCTTGGCCGAGAATCATTTTGGAAAACACTTCAGTATTATGGCGTCCTACAAGTCTTTATTAGCTCTAGTCAACAGCCATGTGATAATGTCACATATCAAGTGATCTGCAACGAAAAGCCCAATTTTTGAGTTGGAAACAGGAGTAAAACGCGGCTGCCTACTCTCATCGATGACACTCCTAATTGTGGTGAACTAGATCATAGGGTCGACTGTGGGAAACGAGAAGACGTGAGTATGCTGAACCGACAAGAAAACTCAAGAAGATATTAACTTTGCTTTTGACTCATGTCGCATGTCACAGAAACTCGAAGACCTACAAGAGAAACCAGAAAATTGACACACGAAGCAGAAGAGACAGAAGATAGAAAAGGCAGAGGTGATTTAATTAACCAGCCAACAGAAACAAGCACCAGCCACTACCAAAGGGAAGAAATCTGAAAGAAATCACTTCCTTCTTGCGCTAATTTATTTTTAATACCAAAGGTTGATGCAGTGTTGATAACTGCATGACGTTTAGAGCATAAAATATTTCTCATAATCATATCGATTTAGTCAAATATCTTCACAACCTGTCTAATATATATATTTATATCTTCTCTCTTGCTGTTACTCCAACTTCTCTCTGTCGTTTGTTTTCACTTCCCATATCTCTAGTATAGACGTCACTTCTCACCAATTTCACGTTTGCGGAGTTGAATTTAAAAACGAAGATTCGGTGAATAACATCTTTCCCCACCTAAGTGTATAATTTTTACAACTTTCAGCCTGTCACAACACATTTTGTGATAACACGCAAGTGAATGCAATGGCCTAGCTTTTCTCTAGGTTATTCAACTTGGTCAATAAATCTAGGTCCAGTTAAATCTTTGTGTTCTAATAATCTAGTCTGACCAATTATGTAACTGACCTCACAGTCGATTCATGGTATTTGGTTAAATAGATTACTCTCCTTAATTGTATCTATGGATCTATTGGTTAAGCCAAAAAATTTTATCTCTGGAGTTGTTGGTCGGTTAAAATACCACCCTAATTACAGGTTCACTGAGAATCTTATATATTATGTATAAGGCGTCTGACATTCCTTCTTTATACGGCAGCACTACAGACGCTACAGCTTATATACCGTTTTCTCTTAATTTTGTCATTTTCACTAACATTCTTATTTTTTCTATGGTTATTCTTATATTTCTGAATAACGTCTGGTGGGCAGTTGTTCAGCAGTGATATTTTCTTTATTTCCCTGATTTTATTATATAAATCTTCTGGATTACTAGTCAGTCTGCCATATAATTTTCTGTGATATAAATTAAGAGAACAAAGGTGGACATCTCACTAGAGTTAAACGGTCGAATGACGCTTCTAAAAAATAACTGGTAATGTTCCCCTGTTTGCGGACGAACACTTTTACCAAGATGGTTATCAGAAGGAGAAATTAGATGAATCAGGAACTCCTTCTTGAGCCCCCTTGTTCATGTGTACTACTGTATATAAAGAGACGAATTTGTCGAAAGCTTCTGAAGGGTGAGCTGTCACTATGTACAAGGGGAACTTAAAAGCTATTTGCAATCTCCATCCTACAACCATGACCCTGAGACTTTATTTGTATGAATTCTGTTTGCATTCTTTCTCTTCTTTATTGTCCCACTCCTAGGTGTACAATATGCAGTTTATGCATATTCTAAAACGTTTACTCTTTTGAGCAGTATGTCTGTTTCTAAGCGCTTACATCTTAAATGACAGCCATTTATGATCATATATATATATATATTTCTTGAGACGCGCGCTTTTCGACTGCTGCGTTACATTTCCCCTATTTATAAAAACTCTCATTTCTGTAAAATTTCATGCCAAGAGTTTGTGGGAACTATCACAATTATTTACCTTTCGAACACTAAATCAAAGGATACAATCTTATTGACAGATAATACATATAACTAGCTATTTGGATGGATGGAGATGGATGGATTGGCCATACTCTGAGGAAACCATCAATTGACATCACTAGACAAGCCATTGCTCTAGTGGAACCCGAAAGGGGAGCGGAGAGTTGGTCGTCGGTGTGAGGGTGACTTGGAGGAGGTAATGTGAAGAGGAGATGAAAGCATGTGGGCAGACTTGGAGCGGGGTGAGAAAGTTGGCAGAAAACCGAAGGCAATGGAGACGCGCAGCTGAAGCCCTATGTTCCTCTAGGAATTAAAGGATACAATAATAATAATATATAAATTGTTCAAATATTAACAAGTTTACTATGTGCAGTTGGAGTAAACGACTCACAACAGCTGAAGCAACGCTCCAAAAAGCACCAGCCAGCCACTGGAACAAATACTGAAAGAAATATGGAACAATTTATAAATAATTCCCATTTAGACAATAATAAAATCAATACATGTAGTTCAGACAAGAGGTCCTTTTCAGAGTGCTCATTTGCTTTTCCAGTGCAACCACATTTACATACAATTTTATCATGAAAGCGGTTAGTATCAAAATTCTTTAAATGTCATAGTCATAACTGTTATTAGCCTTATTCAACAGCTATATGACAATGCAACATGTCAAACGATCCACAAACGAAAACACACAGCATTTGAAGGGAGTTTGTTTGCTTTTTTTACACCTTATAGGTCTTGTACTTCATCAAAATTCTTACATTATTCCATAATCTCCACCTTTTCTTCGTGCATCCTGATTACAGCTCATTCACTATAGTATCCATTTGATTACCTAATTCGAGTACACTTATTCAATTCCTTAGTGCGTTGAGCAAAGTAAACAACAGTGTTTGTGTCAACTCATCACTTTTCCTACTACCGTCCTCCATGGAAAAAATATATGTAAATGCAATTGTACAGTTAAAGGAAATGGATTCGCCGAAAAGAGCCTCTTTGCTGAGCGACATGCTTTTTAATTATTAAATATGAAACAAATGACAAATGTTTGATATGAAATAACCTGAGTCATCAAAAATGAATGGTTCATTTGATGTTACTCATGGTGATAAAGGAACACGAATCTGTCTCATTCCAAGATATAATGAAACTACTAAAGTGCTCAGTTCACAGTAAGTTGAGCAAAAGACCTTATTGTAAAGGGAATGTTAACAGTCGAGAGAAGAAAACATTGTGCACACGTATTAACAAATGTAATTACACAGTGATCTGATAACTAGTTGCATCACTTCGCGATTGATTAATTCCGTTTCAGTAATTTGGTGGAAGGCGACTAGCAATGGAATTCAAGGTGCACGCTTTGTTCTCTTTGGGACTCGTTAGCTGGATACGCCTACATTCTCCAGTGAGTGGTGATGACCTCACTGATACGCAAGCACAGTGCTCACCCATCATTTCAAACACTTAGGTGTTATGCTAAATGTGCATCTTGCATCCCACTGCTGGTCATCTTCCACCGAAATACTGCAGGTGAAATTATCAGACATCGTCGAGGTATTCGCATAAGCGGACAACATGTCAACAGATACCTAACATTCCAGTCCAGTCAGTGAACGGAAAAATCAAAATTGAATTAGGAATAAATACTGTCACCGTATTTAATGGTTACCGACAACTGTTGAAATACTCCTGTTAAAATTCATTTAAGTGTTAATTTATTTTAGTGGGTTACAGCTTGTTGGTTGTGAAAACAGATACCCGCCAATGACTTTGACCAGTGGTCGTGCTACTTCGTAACGTGCAGAAGTTGGGATCCATGAGCTGCTTGGTCATGTCTCAGAGATTTGTTGGTCTACAAGCTCAACATATAACTGGAAGATCTTATATTAGACGACCGGTAGGTGCGGACTGGTGAAAAGTCGCACACTAGGACGGAAGAAACAGCTGTCTTGTACTCACAGTTTTCCCGGTGGCTTTCTTACTGATCCTGGATTTATTGTTCCACAGATTTCGGCAGGATGATAGATTGTGTTTTCACACGTTATATGTCAGTAAAAAAACGTATTTTGGTTTCCCCGACAGAAGACGACACTACCATATGTTTTTTGCAGATGTCCTTTGGATAGTATAACTAATGAGAACCTGCAGAATTTTATTTCAACAGACTTATTAAATATGGGTTGCGAAGCACAAACAAAAATTTACATTTCAGTGGAAAACATGAAGTCTAGGCCGTTGAGACAAATACAGAACACGTAAAGTCAAACTAACTGTCATATTGTGACTGATACGGCTCTGATATTTTTTAAGTAAACGAAATAAATAGAAAATTAAAGGAATCAAATGTATCTAAATGATTGTTTACTCACATGAGTAGTATTCAGAGTAAAAAAAACTATGCCGACAAGGAATGATAATGTAGCCACTGTCATCAGTGTGGTACAATTACCTACGTCTAATTTTCCAACACAGGTTGCAATGAAGCCAACAATTGCGTGTAGTGCAATAGAAACACCAATAAATGTATTCAGTGCTTTAAGGCTATTACTGCAGCATAGGAATGAGTCGGCAAATAACCAGAGTAGAACCTGGTTGGAGAATTAAGAGGAAAAATAGTGATATTAAGCTTGATTCATCATACAGTGGAGACAATCGAAATAGGTTGAGAAATCACTTTAAGAAAACATCACTGGGCGGACTAGGTAGACCAACAGTTCATATCCACGACACTTCGTTCTTTCTGGTTAGTATGAACCAATTTAACAAAGAAGTTGAATCACATGTGAGAATTTGTTTATGCGCCATTTAGCATTCACTTGAGCAGATGAGGTTAGTCGGCTTCATTGGTTTTCATAAATTGTATTTACCTTCAAATTAGTTAACATTCGATTGCATGTTGTTTTCTGCCTGAGAAATGATCTTTACTTATTTCTGATAATGCAGAGTACGAGAGAACTTCTTCATTGAGTCATCTTCCGACATACCAATCAAGCCTCTCAGAGTTGAGTGACATAACCGATATTCTAAAGATGAAGAAGTATAATTCATAAGTGTTGCATATGAGTGCCTGGTACATATGTTCAACAAGCATTCTATCCACAGTAGTTCATAATTAATACATTACAGTTTATCCTATCTGTCAGCAAAGTAAAATACAACTGCTTTCTTAACTACATTTCTGAATAATCGCTACTTGTGGTCGTGTAACCTGAAAATTCAAGAGAGAGTGCAATACATGTTGTCATTGATATTCAACAGGAGAATCACTATTAAAAGTCGTACTATTGAAAACATACCATCAATGTAAATAGCGCATAAGCCACTGGGTGTGGAAGGAAATCGTACTGCCTGTTGACAAGCAGCAGTATAAGCAGTAACAGGCATAGCATGCTGAAAGATAAAACAGAGATTGTGTGCAATTCAGTGGATGTTGTAATTTGAAAAGTTGTTCGGAAAATCCATCTCGAACGATCCAATCACAAGATTTCTACTAATTCGGACGTTGTCACTAACCATGTGACTATAATCCGTTTTTCCTCATACTGTATTTCATTATTTTGACATCGGCATATCATGATTTCATCCTTATTATTTGCCCTAATACCTGGTTTATATTCTAATTTTAGTGCTTCTGCTTGTGGTTGTGTGTACACTGATATTGTGTCATTTTACCTTGTGATTTCGCCTGACGTACGAAGATAATTCTTGCCTCAGATAGTCCATGGGAAGCGTTGATGTGTGATTCTTGTGAACAGAGATTTTGACCCCAGATTGTTGGGACTGTTCTACTTGATTTTCAAGGGACTTCTTCTGCTTGAATATCGGTTATCTAATTTTGTTTTACAGTGCTTGTTGTGTACTTAGAAAGCTTTATTGCTTGTATGGATGACTGGTGGCACTGCTGAGGTAGTTTCGAGTTTTTGATGACAGTATTCTTGAATAGAACCATACGTGGATTGCGATCACAGTCAATCGTGATTTCGCTGCCATTGGAGTGGTTTGTGACTGAACGTTTTCACACAGCCATACAGGAGGACTTAAGGACTGCATATAGACTAGAACGAGTCGACTTTAGCTGCTACACAATGAAGAAATCCTTTGTACACTAAATTTTACTACTCAGTATTTGTTGCATTTTCGACACCTGAAAACAGATGTTGGACAAGTGAAATTATAAATATGAAGAAGCGAAATTGGTTCAAATAAGCAAGTGTATATGAGGTGAGCACTACGGATTCAGGATACCTGGATGGGAAGGTTTCTACTGTTTAACACTAGATCTTTTAATTATAAGAACAACCGAGACTCAATGATTTGACTAATCATGAAAAAGGGAGCAAATCACCTCACACTATATTTTGATGTTTTCATATTAGTTATGCAACACTGGAATTAGATTGGGGTCTTTTCTGTCTCCAATAAACACGGTTCATACGCATCCCCACAGATTGCCAAGCAGAAAATTTAACAGTTGTACATATTTTGTGCAGATAATAACAAAAATGCCCAGATTGTTTTCTACTAGCGAGTGTTTGCTGATGAGTCCAAAGTATTTGGATTGGAACCTAATTTTTTTTCATTCAACTGTCAGTTATTTGAAAACTGCATTTCTCAATGAAGCTTAGATCTCCAGATAAAATTTCCAGTCGAAAGATGGAATTTAAACAGCCAAATTAAAACTTACATGGCTACGAATGCTATGATTAAATATATGTCCGGAATATTAGCGTGTTCCATTCCAACGGAGATCTTATATTTGAAAATCTGCTTGAGCATGTTGTTCACTTCCGAAGAATTCATCTGTAGGAGAAAATGGCGAAGATTTTCAGCTCAGTGAGATGATTTTCCTTTGATTGTGATCAACAAGATGGTTGGTTTAAATGCCAAGCTTTCATCGTCCTTCTGTATAACATCTTCATGGAGATTTGAAATATGTCTATTTCATAGAAAAGTTTTCGCTGAAGATGTCGGCCACAAGGAGGATGAAAGTCTCGCAATTAAAGCAACTAGGTCGGAGAACACAATGCAAGGGTAAATATTACGACAATGAGGACTGCAAAATATTCAATCTTTTTTAACAGTCACTTTATTCCAAACAAAAGCAGTTATACAGAATGAGATGTTCAACGCTTTTATACATATTGCAGCAGTTTAGCTTCTTTTAAAAATGTCTACATACATAAACTTTAAAGTAGTAATAATTATAATAATGAGGAAATCACTATAAACAAAGTGTTTTCGGAAACACAATGAAGTCTAAGTAGAGAGTATTTCAGATTACACATTGAATAATAATCTCTGCTTATACTTTGAAGTTTGCTCACTGATTTAAAATGTTTATAAGCACTTTTTGACATCTTACTCTTCATGCAAAACTCGTGCTAAATATGGTTTGTTAGAATTTCCATATTTAGTTGCACGAGATCATACTCTTATGAATTTCCTTTTGGTTTTACACGAAGTGACAAGGAGTGTGTTGAGAATGAAGGGGATTTTCAGTATCAAACAAGATAACTTTTGCTAAATGCTTGAAAGAATTAAAGTGCTTACTGACAAAAACATCAGTTGGCTGAGATGAAGGCGCACCACTAACCCTACTTACAGACTTCAGTTTTTACGTATTATGACATAGTCCTTTTTGAGAAATCCGTCAGAGATGATCAATAGCGAAAAATAAAGGAGGATGAACAAATTGTAAGAGAAGAGTTTGAGTTATGCCATAGAGTCCTAACGTCTCCACGTGGTACTCATAGGAATGATTTTCTTAGAAATCAACAGAATGTTAGATAACCAAAAGGTCAGTAAATAATACTGTTTCACCGTGTGATACATCTCATAAACAAAAGGACAGTTTAGAGCAGAAACTAGTGGGATACAAACAGTTAGATCATCAGCAGATATACTGAAGTTAGCTATAGAAGAATATAGAAGGTCATGCAGAAAGAAAAAAGGAATATAGAGAGTACGGTGGAGGTTTGAGACATTAATTCGATTAATAACTAAGTGGAGGGCTTTCCATCCAAAACAGTATGTTTTTTCTACCTGAAAAGTAAGAAGACAGCCAGCTTGTTTCCCAGGATTCAGTGTTTGCTGAAATCGACCCGCTTTGCAAAGGTGCCTTAGGAATAGAATCAGAAGCAGCAGTGTATTCTAAACAGGAGGCTCGAACAAGCTCCACACCTTTATCAAGGCTAAAAACAATACTGTGGTGTAGTAAAGCGGATGCATCTAACGTGCTTCTACTGCATTTGTAAGGAAACTTCTTCAGTCCATTAATAGATTTCAAAGAAGGCTTAAGGACAAGCAACAGACGTTTCCTTATAGTTTTCAAAATGCTGATGCGATGGCGATAAGTCAGAACTGTATGCCTGATCTATAAAATGACTGTGGTACAAGTTCCACTTTTATTTCTTTCCAGACAACAGGCACTGTTTCACTGTGAAACGATGCATTAGCGATTTGAGTGAAAGGATAGCCGAAACTGTCAGCACACATATATGAGAAAGCAGTGGTGCCAACAATTAAGGTCTTAAAAGACTGTGGTCGAGCAATCTTCATAATCGGGAGCTGCAAATTTAGTAAGTTCGTATCCGAAGATAGCTATATCAAAGGAACTACAGTCTGAAGTCATGTTAACATATGCTATGCATATGTAGGAATATTTACTTAACTGCTTTGGACGACACTTAACAGTGATACAGTCTATATTGTTACTGGGAGACTTGAAACACACATGATTAAATATGGACCGCTTTGTATTAATAAAAGTGGTCACTCCTTCACCATGCTTTCTTCTTGGAATTATGCCTGTCCTGATGGAAAATTTCATACCAATTTATTGAGATTAGATTGTCGTCAAATTTC
Organism: Trichobilharzia regenti; assembly: GCA_944472135.2. Taxonomy (NCBI): domain Eukaryota; kingdom Metazoa; phylum Platyhelminthes; class Trematoda; order Strigeidida; family Schistosomatidae; genus Trichobilharzia; species Trichobilharzia regenti. The sequence continues at coordinate 28,142,364 of OX235267.1, forward strand.
TGGTGGTGTCAAGTTTCTTGTACAGCTAAAACATCAATACAGGAGACTGCAGATAAACACTTTTCAGGCAGAGACATGCGATTAGCGCCTACAACTTAAGTAACGTTTAATTTCCCTACGTTCTAATACATGCTGTCAACCACCGTGAGATCTTTTGCCTCAATTTTCGATGATGAGTGAAGGTTACAGGTTGGAAGGATTTTAAAAATACGCGATTATAAATAATACGATTTGAAGAAAACTGTGATTGATTCAAACTAAAATGCAAGAGCACATCGAGGAAAAATGTAAGTTGGTGAAAAAAATGTTTGGTAACTCGAAATCCTAACACGCCGCCTGTATGCAGATGAGTGATCTGTTCTGCGCATTCAGAGGACATACGCATGAATGTCACCATTGTGATGCCGTATGGAGAGAAACAACAGGAAAACTTTGTTCATTGCAACAGAGTATACTGTCATCATACTGTTCCAGTGTACAGCTTACTGTGAAGTTGTTGATTTTAATAATTTAATTAGGTCGAAATGAAATATAGTAACGTTAGTTGCCCTCTGTTTCACTGTATGTAGTTAAGAAATTTTGGTGAAATTAAATATGGCAGGATTTTTTCGAATCAGTAAGGGCCGTGACAAATGTGTCACTACTTATCGTACTTTATTAGCACATATATATGTATAAAGGAGTTCGATCGAGAGCCTGAATTGATCTGTGGTAACGTCTGGGATCGGAGCGCTGGGTGACACGGGTTCTGGTCTGTAGAAAGAAATGAGTTCCTTCAAGATTGCAAACATGCCTTACTGACGAGTGCAAACCACTTCAAAATCCAGATCGAAGGCTTCCTGCTTCTATCTATTTTATACTATATTTATATTATGTTATATTCATATGAGGTGCAACGAGAATTAGAGGTTTTGCTGTTCATTCACTAAGTGATCGATATTTTGTTCTAAAAATAGATATGACTCTGCTGTTTGTGCCATAGTTTATCTGCTTCAATGGAGGCAATTACATTAGACTCACGTTAGATCTGCCAGCACTACCTATGTTGATTAGGTGAAGGCATAATTAAGGCCAGATGTGGTGCTATTTCTATACAATATATCAGTTCGGCACTAACGTAACATACAAAATAATAGCATTTTACTGAGCCTTTCTCATGCTCTGCAACCCCAAATATCTGATTCAACAGAGACAGTCAGAATTAAAATAGAGTAAAACTAAAATTTTTCTTTGAAAGAATACTTACATCCACTTTCATTGTTGCGGTTATCAGCTTATTCGCCACAAAGCCCTACAGAGGGTGTTTTCTTGTGTAATCGTTACTGTGAACAGACATTTCAATTACCGATATTGTATTATCACTGTCACTACCAGTTTAGCTAATTCTATATAATAATTAGATAATTCATCCTTCCTAGTTACAATTATCTTATCCCGTGGTAGTTTGTTTATTGGATATACCAGAAAGTGAAACAGTATTAATTACTAGATGGCATTTTGAACACAATTTGATGTTCATAGTCATATCAGTCATACCACACGTGATACAAATATGAACCATAAATTCTGCTCGAAATAATTGAGTGTTTCACTGTGATATATATATATATGCAATAATTAAGCCAGTTTATTACTATACACTACCACAGTTGTAACGGAAACGTTCGGAAAATCCCTCTTGAACGGGTCACTGAAAACATTTGTAAGTTGTTGCAGCTAACGTTGTAATTATCATCCGTTTCATTTCTTTACCGTCAGACATTATTTTGATATTTGCATGTGATTTGTTGACTACATCCTTATTATTTGTCTTCATCCCTACTTTATACTCCAATTTTAATGTTTCTGTTCATGGTTGTGTGTACACTGATATTGTGTCATTTTACCGTACGATTTCGCCTGAGCGTATGAAGATCATTAGGATAGTCCACTGTAGGCGTTGATGTGTGATTCCTGTGGACGAAAATTTTGATTCCAGCTTGTTGGGACTAATCTACTTGATTTCGAAGGACTTCTTCTGTTTGAATTTCGGTTGACGAATTTTGTTTTACAGTGCTTGTTTTGTACTTAGAAACCCCTTCTTGCTTGTATGGATGCCTGGTGGATGTGCTGAGGTAGTGTTTAGTTTTTCATGGTGGGTTTGTTCAGCAGAACGTCAAAAGTATTTCAGAATAGTCGGCTGTTTTCTGTTCATTGGGTGTTTTTTAACTCAGCCTTCTCAAGAAATTTTCAGTATATAACAAATAGCAGCATATATCAGTCAGGAGGATTCTGAACGATATAATTCAGTTATCTCTGAATTCAAAATTCCTAGAACGTTTTATCCACCTGGTGACAACAGTTCATTTAGTTTCTACAGCAATCATAGCCTGATTCCATGATTTAGGTAATATGAATATCCCTGTAATAAGTGCCAGAAATAAACAATACGGATATAGTTTTATGTTCACTTGTCTCTGCACTCAAGTTTTAATTCGTTTAGGCGTAGGTGAAACTCGAGGGAAGAGTTTACTCATATATCTGCAATGTCACGTTGCTTATGTCATCTCTAATCTATTACTACTACTGGTTCAGCCAACATAAGAAAGAAAGAAATAAACAATATCGCATAGAACTTACAACTGGAAATACTCCAACTCTTATTCACGTCTCAGACAAAAGTGTTCAGACTTCAATGAATTAATTATTTAAATTTTAATGTAAGCTATTTTTTGTCATGAGACACTTTGGTTATAATAGCGAAGATCAAAATATTCGAATTATCCAATTTTTTCACAAGTACTTTCTAGACAGTTGATTCAATTCGTAGACATGTAGCATCACATAATCATCAAAACGTTGAGTGATACACGTTCGAAGAGTATAACACATTGAATTTACGACAGATAAGTTGAAAGATGTGATGTGTTTAACTGGATATCGATCACAGTAAATCAGTACTGAAGAACAATACACCAATCTGTATAATGCAGATTCTCATCTAAAGGAAGCAGTTCCTATTTGTCGTGAATGGGAACTGAATCAAGACAACTAAATCTTCCAACGTAATATCCAATGACGTTTCAGCACAATTAATGTCTTACAATCCTATCAATATAAAATGGTCTCATCCAGTGATGAATAGAGTATCACTATGTTATATGAAATAAAGTTATTTGAAAGTGTTCCACGAGTATTTATAGCAAAAGTGTGAGGTACAGACATGCACTCCACCTAACCAACACTGACTGTCAGAAACAGTAGTCTTTCGAAAATTTTAAGGCAGATAACAGTTGTCATAATATAGTAATACGTTGAGATAATGAGGATTAGTCAGAAAATTAACGGTTACCCGCATATCGAGGATTGAGAGAAGCTATATAGTCTTCAAATACTGACAAAATTGTATTCCACACAATTTTAAATTACCGTGATCAAATTCTGAATATATATCCTCATTCTGTTTACATTTAAATCACTTAACTGAAGTCGTTAGGCTTTATTTCATCTTGAGAATCACCCTTAATGATCGGAATCTACAAACTATGACATGATGAGGAATAAACCTGTAGAAGACTTTCGATTGTGATACAAAGAATACATATGGAAATCATTTGTTCCCAGTCAGCAGTGTAATAAAGCTTAAGTCCGAAAAATATACTATGAATAATGGTCAGTAAATTTTACTTATTTCAAGTAATACGATAAAAGTGATGTTCAAACAGATGGTAAATAGGACGGAAATACAATTCAATCTATTATTGTCAAATTTTGATAAGAAGCTGGTACAATGATGATAATGGTTTGTTCTCCTTGTGAAATGATGGAAGATTCTAAGAAAAAAATCTCACTGACAGTCTATTCTTTCTTTCACACAATCTGATATTGAAACGTTGAGGAGAAATTCACTTTGATTGAATATCGTACTAAATTTTTGAATCAAATAGAAAGTTAGGCGAATCCGAGTTCATTGAACTGACGAGTAGGTATACTTCAGTTCTTGTTTCAACACAGGTCAACTTTTTTCTGTCGCGATAATTAGGAAACAATTCGGCCACTCAGAAAACTTAAAAAGGTAGCCTCTTTACCCACAACAACACGTTTTCTTTGGAATTCTTCTTACGAGGTGTGCTGCGTTCTGCAAATTAGCTTGAAATAAGAATAAAACTTGTGCATTGTGGTAGAGTATAATTCCATTATGGGTAAGTTTTTGTTTTGATAAAGTCACACAGTGTTATACAGTAATGTTTACTGATGACGTTTCGAGCACAGTTTATTGCTCATAATCATATCAAGGTAATCACACGACTTCCTAAATTCATTTATATAGTTCCATTATTTTTCACTTGATTTGATCGGTAGTAGTATTTTCCATATTTCAGATATGAGTGATGAATCATTTCTTTTGCATGTGTTGGGTGTAGACTCGATGAACAAGGATTCAGTAATCAACCTCTCTCTCCACCTACCTAGATTACTTTTTAGAATTTTAACCCTCTCCCACCCTATTGTGTGGTTGTGTGTTAATGCATGCATTGCAATTGCTGAGCTTTTTCTAAATTACTATCTTCTCGGGGTCAACTATTCTTCCCTTAGCTAAATTCTTATGTTCTGACAATCTGATTACCCATGTGTGATTACCTTGATATGATTATGAGCAATAAACTGTGCTCGAAACGTCATCAGTAAACATTACTGTATAACACTGTGAGACTTTATCAAAACAAAAACTTACCCATAATGGAATTGGCTTGAAAATGCAGAAATAAGAATGATGTTTTCTCATCTCATCGACTGACTTAACATCGTAATATTTACAGTTGTTATCGCCCACGAAACCACCTCTTAATTGTGGCTAAGATAGCAGCCAACTGTGTATTCTACTTGTGTTCTATCAGTTGAATATGTAAGATCAAGAGAGCTGCTTTCAGTTTATATGCATACACATCCATATGTTTATTCATTCACGAAATCTACTGGACAGAAAACCCACATAATTTATTCAAAATAATGACAATAAGAGGGAATCAGTGTCCTCTTGCTTTACAATTATGAATCAGTCAATATTAGCACACAGTAGACAGTAACGACAAATTAGTCATACAGTCAAGTGGGTCGTGGTACAATTACAAGATGAAATAATAGTCGGTGAGATTTTATTACCACATAATTCCACATAAAATGACAGGCCAAAAAGAATGTGAAAATAAAGTAAAATATTCAATGATAGGTAAATCATAGACCGACTGTAGTTAGAGCTGTGACAGAGTGTGTAAATACCAAAGAGAAGCAGAAAAATGAATGGGACACTTCTGGATGTAAGATGAAGAGTGATAAATAAGAATAAAGATGATAAAGTAATTACGGTGACGTGATGTAAACTCAAAAGTTCTATAGGTGAAGTATACTTTGAAATATACTTTTTGGCGGTACGCTCGAAATTGGTGACATTTTTGCACGTGTTTGCTCTGAAATTTATTTACTGCTTATTGTCATATAATTCTTGAAATTATGGTCCAAATCTCTAAAAAACGTGTTCGTAGAAACACAATTGTTTTAGATAGTGGCTTAAATTCGGTTATAACTGCATTACCGCCTGGTAATACAGTATCAACTACTAGCTCTCAAAATGGTTTGAGTGCAGATCTCACTCCTGTGATACAGGTGAAAGATGTTCTGTTAGAGAACTCTGAGTTCTGTAAACTAAACCTCCTTTTGAAAGATATGCAGAGGCAAGTAAGTGAAATTCAGAAAAAATTAGATCAGTTTGATAGTATGTCACTGCCAATCTCAAATACCACGGAGAGCCGTTCTGATATTGGCCAGGTTAAGTGTTTACTGGATGTAACTCAAAATAAGCTTTTGAATTTAGACCCAATAGCCTGTCTTTTAGAAAGGCATCCTAAAATATCTCCAGACAACCTAAATAAAGCTGAAAATCTGATTGACTGCTTGGCTACGGAGGTGATGAAGCGTATAACCTCTTCTCACCAAGCTATAGTTTACAACGTCCCAGATTCTCTGCCCCTGAAAACTGTAAGACACAAAATCCTGATTTGTTGCGGCATGGCTAGTGTTCCATGTGAATGCAAACGACTTCGTAAAAAGTCTAACCAGGCTAATTGCCCAATCATTTTTAAATTCAGTAATTCCCTTGATGCTAGTAAGTTTACTAAATGTCAGGATCACTTAAGACTGAATAGCAGTTATAAGTCTATAACCGTAGCTCAGGATAAAACACCGTGTCAGCGCAGAATAATGCGTAGTAATAACCTGGTCACCTCCTCTAGCTTTGATTTACCAAATAAGGATCGTGCACAGCAACAGACACCTAGTGCTGAAACTAGCATTCAGCAAACTACACAACAACCACACCTGCCAATGGAACTAGGAACTGATTTAGATACCAGTACCCCTGTAAATAAAGCCTCATCGAAAGATGTTAAAATGACTAGAACTTCTGCAAGTTGTTCTAAGAAATTTCCCCCCAAACGTAGTAACCTCACCACGATGAACAAATTTCGCAGGGTTGAGACTAATGATGGGGAAGAATACTTTGTATTCAATAAGCCTGCTGAGAGTAAGAATGCCAACAAACCATCACTTGTTACGAAAAACTCCTCTCGAAACATAAGTATATCTGGAGGTGTTCCGCATGCTCCACCTTATAGAAAGTCAGGCTCCAAGACTCCTAAAGTCTTGCAGCCAAAGCACCTTCCTTCACAATTCCCTTTAAGTTATAAAAACAACCCGAAGGTGTATACCGGTATGACGAATAGCAGTTGGATGGGTAGACCTTCTGATGCTATGCCTTTTAACCGTCAACCTAGGCCCAACCTGTACTACCCTTATATCCAGGAACACATGGTAAATTTTCCAGGTGTCCCGAATCACTGGTACGACCCATGGCACCTAGGACCACCTCATTGCACTCCAACCCGATGTACAGACACCCAGTCCGACCTCCTTTTCATTCATAAATTCTTGCGGTGCTGACGCACAAATAGATTTAGGTTATGGTGACATTTTAAGCCAGTTTGTAGTATCCCGTGACTTATTCACGATATTGCTAATTAATGCACGTTCCTTAATCAATAAGATATCTGAACTAAGGACATTATTATTAGTCGCCAAGCCTACTGTAGCTCTGATTACTGAGTCATGGTGCTCATCCTCTGTACTTGATGTGCATATAGGTATCGATGATTACACTGTACACCGTGCAAACAGAGATTGCAAGCGTGGTGGAGGATGTCTCATATATATACATAGCTCATTTGTAGTCAGTAAGGTGGAAGATGAAACAATGAATAATGTACCTGACTCACTCTGGGTTGTCTTACATGGAGATAAGTACAAACTTCTCATAGGCTGTGTTTATCGAGCACCAAGCTCAACAAAAGAAACTGATGCGTTATTAGCTAAATCGTTTGCACACGCATCCTCGTTTAGTGCTAATTACAAAATAATTGCAGGGGACTTCAATCTTCCAGAAGTCAATTGGCTAACTAGTTCCGGCCCCCAACGCTTCGACGAATTACTTGCCACTATAGACTGTTATGGATGGCAACAACACGTCCAGACACCTACTCGTGGTGACAACATGTTGGACCTTGTTTTTTGTCATGACACAATCCCAGTATCCACGTATGTTGGTAATCGATTTTCCAGTAGTGACCATAGAATGGTACTCTGCTCTCTGCCTTTCTCACCACTAAATACAGGAAACAAACAAGACTCAGGAAGCACAATATGTCGTAGTTACAAATATACAGACTGGGGATTAGTCCAAGAACTTATTCGACTCTGTCAATGGGATGACTATTTTACCACTGACTCCCTGGAGGCCTTAGTAACCCTGTTTTACAGGAATGTTACCCTTTGTCTAGATACAGTTGCTCCAAAGAAAATAGTGAAATTAAGTAGACACCGAACTGAATATATTCCAAGGGCACACCGTAATAAGTTAAGGAAACTGAAGAAACAGTACTATTCCACTAAGGACATATCACTATTGCTCTCAATCCACGAGTCTCTTGAATCTCTCAAGCGCCTACGCTCTCAAAAGGACCTCGACGAAGAGTTAACGGCACTTGAAAGTACCTCCAAAGTTTATAACTTAACGGCACTTCTTAAAAAACGAATGCAGTCGGCGAGGGAAATCCCATACTTACTTCACGACAAAGTAATCTACAATGAACCTGCCACTATCTGTGAACTTTCAGTGATTGGTTTGCAAACTTTAGTTTAGAAACACATATGCCTGGTGAAACCGCTCCCCTTACTATCTCTTCCCTTGAAAGCATTGTGTTCACTAATCAGTTAATAGTACAAGCAATTAAAAGCCTTAAACCTTCCACTAGTACGGGACCGGATGGCCTCGCTTCGATAATTTTCAAAAACAGTGGGTGTGATATACCCTTGTTACTTCTTAAATTCTTCTCAATATCTATGGACACTGGCACTTACCCTAGTGAGTGGAAAACTAGCTTCATAATTCCACATTACAAATCTGGTGATAGGGCAAACGTCCGCAATTACAGACCCATAAATATAACCCCAGTTATCTCACGAATCATGGAGAAAGTTGTAAAAGATCAATTGTCAGACTACCTAATTAGGGAAGATCTTGTTACAAGGTCTCAACACGGATTTCTCAAAAATAGATCCTGCGTTACTTGCCACTTCGACTTTTTCAACTGCATCACTAGTAGTCGCGAAGCACGTAAGCTAGTCGTTGTTCTCTACTTCGATATATCTAGGGCATTTGACATGGTATCTCACAGTATTCTCTTTGAGAAGCTGTACTCTTGTGGAATTCGCAACCCATTACTGAACTGGTTAAAATCATTTCTAAGCAACAGGGTACAAATAACCAAAGTTGGATCTGTATTGTCTCATCCTAGGCAGATCTCAAGTGGGGTCGTGCAAGGTAGTGTCCTAGGTCCACTTTTATTCACAGTCTACATTAACAGCATTTGCAAGTGCTTCACCTTAGGCAAACCATTCCTATATGCTGACGACCTCAAAGTCGTCTACTCCTGCTACACTCATGAATTAAGCGATATGGTTACTAAAATACATCTTGAACTAAGTAGCCTCGCAACATGGTGTGCTGAATCCTGTCTAAATTTTAACATTGACAAATGCGGCTGGATTTGTATCGGCAACAGTAACCTTGATCTAACTCTTGAAATAAATGGGCGAAAACTAGCTAAGCTCAACTCAGTCGTAGATCTCGGTATTAGATACTCTAGTAACCTAACGTTCGCTGAACAGACTGATTATGCCAGACGTAAAACGCGAAGGCTGATAGGATGCATAACACGCAATTTCTTTTGTTGTGAAACTAGGGTTTTATTATACAAAGTATGTGTCCGACCTATCTTAGAATACTGCCCGTTTATTCTTAGCGGACTAAGACAAAATGACAAGCTTAAATTAGAGGGAGTGCAACGGCAGTTTACCTCAAGAACTCTTGGTTTAGAAAGTGGTCTGGAATACCATGAGCGATGCGTAAGACTAAGATTAGAACCCCTCTGGAAAAGACGCCTTAAGCTAAACCTTATCTTTTACTATAAGCTAACTAATCTTCTCTTGCATTCCTCCGAGCCAATAACTAAACCTACCGCTGTCATCAGTTACAATCTTAGAAATCATCACAACCTAGCTGCTATGGAGCACTGTCAGACTTACGTGCGGTACAACTTCTTCTTAAATAAGTTTTCAGTCATTTGGAATAGACTACCAGCTAATGTGCGCGATGCAAACACACTTCCAGTGTTCATCTCCTCAGTCACCAGACTGCTCAAAGATGACAATGCACTTTTGCGCCTGACTCTTACACCTTCTTTTTCACCCTACATAGATATTTTAAGTTCTTTAAACGTGTAGTTACAACAAACTACAATTATAAATTTTAATATTATTGGAACTAGATGATTAACATTTCTACACAGGACAGTAATATTAGTTCACACATAATATAAAAGTTAGCATAACGGGACTAGTTAGTTTGTGTACCAAAATAACCACAGTTACTAAACAGAATATATATGTATATATTTATTAATCACTCCTTAAGGACTCCCGTTGCTTTCTTTTGCGTTGCTGTTGTTTGTCTTCTTTTTTCTCTCACCATTTCAGCTTCCATTTGACTTTTTGAATGAGAATGAATAATGTGGATATTTGACCATTTACAATGACAAATGATCTGCAAACATTATTGGTCCCGTATCTTTCAGTTGCCTGGTTAATAACGAATTAACTTTCTCCACGACGCAACCTGGATTACATTTGTGGAATATACTCTTATACCAATGGAAAAGTATCTATTTGTAATACAACGTCACGATTGTAGCTTATAACATAACTGATCGTATCTGTAAAAATAGCTTCCTTATTACCCAATTTGGATATAAATCAAATCAAAAATAAGATTCGGATTTGTACACACCCAAGTTATATTGAGGAATTACTTCAAGCTTTATTTTTTCCCAAGTATTTTTAATCCATCCAAAACTTACTTGGGTTTTTTTGTTAATGCGAAGTTAATATTCCTATATTTCATGATGTGCTCCATTGAATGACTGGTTATCATATTGTTCCCACAGACCTAAGACAAAGCTTTCCCAGTCCCATCCATCCAAA